>OY744482.1:54760587-56092172 GCA_963556165.1 Tipula helvola
TGGGCATTTTTGGAAGTTCAGGACTATTTTCTGGGAATTTATGGAAGTTCAAGGCCATTTTCTGGGAATTTATACAAATTCAAGACCATTTTCTGGGAATTTTTGCAAGTTCAGGGATTTTTTCTGGGCATTTTGTAAGTTCAAGGCCATTTTCTGGGAATTTTTGGAAGTTCAAGGCCATTTTCTGGGAATTTTTGGAAGTTCAGGGCTATTTTCTGGGTATTTTTGGAAGTTCTGGACTATTTTCTGGGAATTTTTGGAAGTTCAAGGCCATTTTCTGGGAATTTTGGAAATTCAAGGCCATTTTCTGGAAATTTTTGGAAGTTCAGGGCAATTTTCTGGGAATTTTTGGAAGTTCAAGGCCATTTTCTGGGAGTTTATGGAAATTCAAGGCCATTTTCTGGGAATTTTTGGAAGTTCAGGGCTTTTTTCTGGGCATTTTTGGAAGTTCAAGGCCATTTTCTGGGAATTTTGGAAGTTCAAGGACATTTTCTGGGAATTTTTGGAAATTCAAGGCCATTTTCTGGGAATTTTTGGAAGTTCAAGGCCATTTTCTGGGAATTTTTGGTAGTTCAGGGCCATTTTCTGGTAATTTTTGGAAGTTCAAGGCCATTTTCTGGGACTTTTTGGAAGTTAAGGCCATTTTCTGAGAATTTATGGAAATTTAAGGCCATTTTCTGGGAATTTTTGGAAGTTCAGGGCAATTTTCTGGGCATTTTTGGAAGTTCAAGGCCATTTCTGGGAATTTTTGGAAGTTCAAGGCCATTTTCTGGGAATTTTTGGAAGTTCGACGCCATTTTCTGGGAATTTTTGGAAGTTCAAGGCTATTTTCTGGGAATTTTTGGAAGTTCAGGGCCATTTTCTGGGATTTTATGGAAATTCAAGGCCATTTTCTGGGAATTTTTGGAAGTTCAGGGCCATTTTCAGTGAATTTATGGAAATTCAAGGCCATTTTCTGGGCATTTTTGGAAATTCAAGGCCATTTTCTGGGAATTTTTGAAGTTCAAGGCCATTTTCTGGGAATTTTTGGATGTTCAGGGCTATTTTCTGGGAATTTTTGGAAGTTCAAGGCCATTTTCTGGGAATTTTTTGAAGTTCAGGGCCATTTTCTGGGAATTTTTGGAAGTTCAGGGCCATTTTCTGGGAATTTATGGAAATTATTGGCCATTTTCTGGGAATTTTTGGAAGTTCAGGGCCATTTTCTGGGAATTTATGGAAATTATTGGCCATTTTCTGGGAATTTTTGGAAGTTCAGGGCCATTTTCCGGGAATTTTTGGAAGTTCAGGGCGATTTTCTGGGAATTTTTGGAAGTTCAGGGCCATTTTCTGGGAATTTTTCGAAGTTCAAGGCCATTTCCTGGAATTTTTGGAAGTTCAGGGCCATTTTCTGGGAATTTATGGAAATTCAAGGCCATTTTCTGCGAATTTTTGTAAGTTCAGGGCCATTTTCTGCGAATTTTTGTAAGTTCAGGGCCATTTTCTGGGCATTTTTGGAAGTTCAAGGCCGTTTTCTGGGAATTTTTGGAAATTCAAAGCCATTTTCTGGGAATTTTTGGAAGTTCAAGGCCATTTTCTGGGAATTTTTGGAAGTTCAGGGCCATTTTCTTGGAATTTTTGGATGTTCAAGGCCATTTTCTGGGAATTTTTGGAATTTCAGGACCATTTTCTGAGAATTTATGGAAATTCAGGGCCATTTTCTGGGAATTTTTGGAAGTTCAGTGCTATTTTCTGGGCATTTTTGTAAGTTCTGGGCCATTTTCTGGGAATTTTTGGAAGTTCAAGGCCTATTCTTAGGCATTTTCTGAGAATTTTTGGAAATTCTTGGGCATTTTCTGGGAATTTTTGGAAATTCTTGGGTATCTTCTGGGAACTTTTGGAATTTTTAAGCTTTTTCTGTGAATTTTTGGAATTTCTTTGGACACCCCTCGATTTTTACGTCTGGGGACGTGCGAAGGAATTGGTTTATGCAACAGAGGTGCCCTCACGAGAAATTTTTAATGGAGCGAATTATAGCTGCATTTGAAATAATGAAAAGAGAAATGCGACTTCGCACAATAACATTTGAAATAAGGAAACTGTGTCGTGCATGCATACGGAGTAGAGGAGAACAATTCGAACAAATATTATAACTCATATTTAATAAAAACATAATAAACATAAAAAGAATTTTCTTGACCCTGACAACTTCTATCTCTTATTTTGACCATACTATAAATAATTTCTCCAACATGTAGCATACCGTTGGAAAGAGTATAAACTAGACAACTTTTTAAAACAAACCTACATATGTTCAAAATAATGTTTATTTTTTTTTATATTGAATTTAGAAGTAGAAATTTTTCATACATTTACACATTTTCAAGACTTTCGAAGCTCATATAATTTATATTATTGAAGCCATTTGTACCAAATAGTAATTTATTTAGACTAAAAATACATTGCAGAATACAATAAAAGTTATTTCGTGCTATTACAATCACAAACAAAAAACATATGACGATTTAAAGGCGAAATTTCAGGTAATTTAAATAAAAAACGAAAAAAAATCATATCTCCGTTACCGTGTCACTTAGGGCGTAGGGTCCTATGGGTGAAAACTAGCTAATTACCCAACCAATTCCCCAAAAAATTGTGTCGGTCCATGTGCCGAACACCCTGTATATAGAAATCTTTTTTTGCTGTGTGCGTGGTATAATTCAATTTGGTTACGTTTTTGCCGCTTCGCTGTAAACGTTTTTAAATTAAGTTAAGAAACTCCATTCTGTTTGTCCCACATACAACTCAATCATTGCACTTTAACCTACATATATTGAAATTTCGATAACCCCTTTTATAAAAAACATCCGGTTATTACAAACTTCATCGGATATAACAAACTTCGGTTGTGTGTTACAGCAAATTTTTCGCATACAAGTTTACTATAAAAATATATTAACATTTATTTTCTAAAAAATGTTGGATTAACAAACTGAACTTGTTATACTATAAACGATGTCATTTATAACAAACCTCCGTTTATAAAAAAAATTGGTTTTCCCTGGGGTGTTTGTTACATCAGGACTTCACTGTATACTGTTGCTGCAAATTCCTTTATTATTTTACTTGGCTTGATTTTTGACTAGATAACGTCTTACACAACGCTATGATGATAGGCTATCTAGCTCTAAATCTTTAAATTTTGGTACATTGAGTTTTGTTGTTGTTTTTTTTGTTTGTTATTTCTCCAAGTTTTGAACTTTGTTTTTTTAATGGAGGAGGAGTGTTTGATGTGACAACACTGATTTGTAGGGTGGTGACGTAACAATAAGAGTATTTTGTTGACCAAAATTGATTTAATTGGCAAAAGCCAACTTTTCGAGATAAAATATAAATTTAATATGTATTATGACCTGGTGGCAGGTATCATAACTAAAAATTTGGATTATGTTTAAATAAACCCAACTTTTTTTTGGGTTAATGTTATTCTTGCGGGGATTTGTCCTATGCAATTTTTGTTGTACATTTTTCAAGAAAATACGCTTATAATTGATAAATGGGGAATACGAAAAACAGGAGTATGACAGTGTAAGGAAAAATACAAAGATATAAAGATATGTATTACCCTAATAATAAAACCAAAAGTTTAATTTAATAATCCATTGATCAAAATCCAAATAGGTTTGCCTATCGCTAAATTAGGATTGTGCCATTGTGCGACTTGGCAAGGAGCTGCGTGAAGTTTCAAACAGCAAAAATAAAAAAATATTGAGACATACCAAACGTTTTCTGAGAAGTAGTGAGGAAGTTATATAACTTATTGAATTAGGAATTTGTTTGTTTTGAAACAAATAAAAACTACAGCACACCATCCTGTGGCAAACGACTTGCTCGAAACATGGTATTGCGATTCGAAATGAACTGAGTAGACGTTCTTACTACACCATCTCTTTAGATATGAGAGTAAGTTTAAAACCAGTTTATAATTGAGAATACTGTTCAATAATTTTACTAAACATATCAATGCACACAAATTTATTTCTAAATTACGAGAAGCGATGCAAAAATTACAACTGGTACAAAGAAACAACTTTTATCCATCCTAAACTCAAAACTTGTTCATTCATGTTTGTTAGAATCGATGGCGTTCACGCTCCGTTACAGCAATGTTATGACGGTCATTTACTGTGTTTCAACGATAGGCAAATAAAATCTACATCAACACAAATATTATTATAGTCTTCAAATTTTACTTACAGAAATAATTTCGCCAAGTTCCGTAAATATTTTCTTTCGCAACAAAAACATGGCGTCACTATGAAATTTTCAACGCCAATGGTTTTTGTTTGTTTAAATTTACACTACACTGTAGGTTATTGCACATTAATTTTAAATTTTTTGCAATAAAAAAAACTCAAATTATTTTAATATGAATAGTACTAATTGCTAAGATAAATAAAATTGAAATACGCGTACTCAAATTGATTCTTACTACATTGACGCACACACACTTATTACTAAAATGACATTTCTTCAATGAAACAAAAACGATTATGCATATTAAAAAAGGCCGGTTTTACGCAACGCCACATAATTTATTTGAAAGGTATTTTCTTATGCTATAATTTAGTGGTTTGTGTATCGGGTGATTATACAAATGACATATATGACAAGAAATAGCCTTCAATTTGTGTACTAATTTTTTTAAAACAACAAAAGCGTGCTAAATTTAATTTTGCTTCACATATAAAATTTACTTTTTTCACATTTATTTAATTAAAACTTAAGACATTTAATAATTTCATTACTCCTTTAGTAATCATCGTCATCAACTCATAATGGTATCTGTTTCTTTAACTAGAAAGAGGCACGACTGTTCAGAGGCCTCATAAGTTCATTATAACTTTACGATAATTCACTAAATTCACGAAACAAATTTTGTTAAAAAAGTAATTTTGTATAATTAATAAAAATGGTTTTGAAAGTGACAATATCATTTTGTAATAATTACGTTTATTTTACAAATATCAGAATGTTCTTTCTTAATTTAACTATTTTATTTTGTAAGTTTTACAAAATGTTTATTCACCGTTAAAGATCTTCCGTCATTTATAAAAAACAAATTAGAAATCATACAAAGTATTTTGTTATTTTGTGAATTTTTTTTTTGTATTTTTACAATTTTTTTATGGAATGTATAATATTTAGTAAATTTCTGAATTGTACAAACAATTTTGTATGTTGCATATTTACGAAAATACTGCAATATTTACCTCGAACTGTTTGCTAGACTAAACTACTTAATTGAAATACTTTCCAGACATGACACTTTTTTTACAGATTTTTAAATTTTATATTTGGCTTCTCTGATGAAATTTATACTATAATTCCTAAGGTATAGTATAATTCCTGAGGAAGCAGTGACAAACCAAAATGAGCCTATATTCAGCCGTAAAATCACTTCATGAAAATACCAGTTGATACATTTTCATTTTATTTAAAATAAATTTCGGTTGAAATATGTCGGCTAGTAACTTTCGGCTGAAATATCCAATTCACTATCTGCATTATCGATATATTTAATTTCGGTTGAAAAGGTTGAAAGTATTTCAAACTTTCACTTCCATTTACTAGTTCTCAGTTGCAGTCTCCGCTTTTCATTTTGGACATTCCAATGGGGAAAAATTTTGAAATGTTTCAATGTGGAAAAACTGTGGAATATATTCCACAGAAAATGCCACTGCCGAAAATGAATTTCGCCTAAAATTCAGGAAATGTCACTTTTCAGTATAGAAAATTCTAAAGTAGTCAGAATTCCGAACAACTGAAATCTGATTTTCGTACAATGTGAAGGTGCTTTTCCTGTTTATCTGCATCTCAAGCAGTGAATTCCTTTTACATAAGGTTGGTTGTAATATTGTCTATATTTCGTTTCACCGAACAATGCAGTTTGACAATAGGTAAGCTATATCCATATTTTATATGACTTCGGGAAACTAAATAACTACCTTTAGTTTAGCACAAATTTTTTTTTTTTTTTGGCCGGCACTGATTCATTTCGATTTTTTACCTAACTAACCCAGACCATTTTAACCAGTATTATAATAGCAAACCTGTTTTGACTATTTCAAGGAGGTTAACAAAATGTAAAGAATATAATTTTTCTTATTTTAGTGAAAACTTTTATCAAGGAACACTAGAAATTGGGAAAAATTTCTTCTACTTCTACCCTGTGTAGTTGTTCTGGTACTTATACTTGTACTTGTTCTTGTACTTGTATTTGTACACAAATCCCCACAAAAACCATTTCATACCCAAAATTATCAACAAAAAAAACAACAATAATCAAAATTTGGAAATAACTCTGAACCACTTTGATAAACTACACAAAATTGCGTCGTAGATGTAAATCAGCGCAGGCCAAACTAGTATCGCTAAAGACAAGCCGTTACAAATATTCAATTGTGACCCTGGTGTGTATTACGGCAGTTCCCAATATAACTTGTCATTGTGAGTTTATTCTGGTATATTCGATTCAGTTGAAATACTCGAGCCAACAAGCGTTGAAGTTAAATGTACAACGATAGCTTATGAAACTAGAGATGATTTAGTAGTTTCTTGACGAATAGTTTTCTGATTATAATAACGCTTGATAGGCAGAACTGAGGCTGGTTGTTGGGTTTACTTCTTCAATAAACTAAAACCTTCTATAGACCAAAAGTTTGAAATGCTTTGAAGACTATAACTTTGAAACAGTTGAGATGATTTTTGAGAGTGTCAGTCAATTCTCGTAATTTTCCCGAAGATCCTGTGTTCTTGGTTGACAAACTAAAGAATGCTCCAATTGAATGTAGGCTACTTGCCAACCCATCGGTTAAGAGTTGTCCAACCCATCGGTTAAGAGGTTAATAGGAGCAGGATTGTTTGCCGTAGTAACCTCTGACGCCTAATTCTATTAAACGTAGCTACTGCTCGAATGGTGAAATTTCTAAATGTAATCTAACTGTTTATGCACCAATTATTTAAATGTTTCATAAAACGGAATCCAGTTAACCTAATTTTTAGTAGCTCTACTAAACGCTTGATTATTCGCAAAATTTGACAAATATTTCTTTAACGAATTTAAACATAAGTCTACTTCAAAGTTTACTACGGTTTGTAACATCTGTCAATGAAAAATTGAAGACTAACGGTGAACGGTTTGTAATTTAGCAAAATAACTGGTCGTTATGTGTACTGAATAAGAGTAAATTCTCACGCTGGAAAACGGCTATGAAAAATGCCATAAATTGTTCTTTAATAAAAATGATTTTTATAGTAAATATTTGTATGCATTGCAAACAACATAAAATACTTAGAAAACGTAAATTAATTAAAAAATTAAACTCTAATTTTGGAATATGTACCATCATATAATTTTTTAGTAATTAAATAAAAAATACTAAAATCAAATATTCCTTCTTACTGAAATCAAGTTATATGTGAGTTGTGTGCAGATTCCAATTAGACAAAATTTTTGAAAAATTCGTGAGCACTACATAGCACTTAGTTTATAGGAGTAATAGAAAAATATAATGCGGTAAATGTCAAAAAATAAAAAAATATTGTATAAACCTGATGTAATCTGTAAGCAAATAGCACGACATATGCATCCAATATATTATAACATTCTCTTTATACAAATCGTCTTAAATTACCAACATTTAATTTTCTATATAAACAGT
The DNA here is from genome assembly GCA_963556165.1 of Tipula helvola. Classification (NCBI taxonomy): domain Eukaryota; kingdom Metazoa; phylum Arthropoda; class Insecta; order Diptera; family Tipulidae; genus Tipula; species Tipula helvola. Next base: position 54,768,288 of record OY744482.1, read on the forward strand.
AGTCGTAATTAACTCAAGCTGACAGCTTACATATTCTATTTGATTAATAAAACCAAATTCATTGAATTGGAAATTGCAAAAATACCTTGCACCAACACGTAATACATACATATACGAGTATAATATGCCACTTCAATTATGTGGTCATATCAAATTAAAATTTGATTGATTTTATTCATCAGGTTTTGATTACAAATTTAGCTGCAGAGATGATTCAGTAGCAGCGCTGTAAGAGTAAATGCATTGTAAAATGTATAAATAAAGTCACTTCGAATTAAAATCATATTTAGAAATATATCGCTACGCGTCCCAAAGAGTGTCACAAGTCAATTTTTTAAATTTTTTTTTTATTGCAAATTAGAATTCGTTTGTTGTTTCATTATGGTTTAAAACAAGAAAATTAATAAAATTTCCAATATTTTTCTAATTATTTAATAAAATTATGATGTGACAATTTTAAATGAAGCATCAAATTATCTGTTAAAGTGTTACAAATTATATAAATTACTTTTGCAGCAAAATTATAATATCAACAAAGATGTAAATTTTATTTTAGAGTGTTACATTGCATTTATAACAATTATCTATTTTCCACATAATGTTTAAATTTTCTTATAAAGTGTTACAACTCATTTGCAACCCTTTATTCGATAAAATTAGTTCCTTCATAAATATAAATTATTTCAACAAAAGTGTTACAATAGAAGTTGTGACTTTATTACTTAAATATTTTGAATATTTATAACAAATAATTTTGTAATAAAGTGTTACAAATGGGCGGTACTAAAGTGGCATAAGTGATGTAACTGTCTCATTCTAAAAAAAAGAGATGATTTTTTGTTTTTTTACACAAATACGCGGGAAAAGTGGCATATCAAGTAAATTATTCAAAAGTGAAACACGTTTCTTCGTTGTTCTTTAAATTTATCAGGAATAAATTTAGGTAATTGTAGACAAATTATGAATAATTTAATTAGCAATACATATTTTTAATTAAGTGTAAATGTTATTAAACCAACATAGAAAAACACATTGAAAATTCTAATTTAACTATAATATGCCTCGGAATAATGGTACATATGTTATAAAAAATTGAAATTATATTGAAAAATGTAGCTCAACGTTATATTTATTTACACAATGAAGACACAAATTTAGACCGATTTATTTCTTTAAGAGTGTTACATCTCTGAACTTGTCCAGAAAAATTTCAAATAAAGTGTTACATTCCTCTATTTTCTTGTTTTTTTCCAAATATTCTGTATTTAAAATATTAAACTGAAGGAAATATCAAAATGTATCAAGTCCAGAATACGCAACACCATCGAGTTATTGGAAAAAATTATTACAATTTGAACTTTGTTGAATTCAAAGTTTCAAAGTTGAATTCCCAACAATTCCTTATTTTGAGATGTAACACTCTTTGGGACGCGTAGCGATATATTATGTAGAGATCTTCTTGAAGGATTCCAAAATACTCAGAATTTTACCTTTTACTTTTAACGTGTATATATTTGTGTACGCGGAACGAAACATGCAAAGTATGTATTTTTGTTGTTTGCTTTGTTTTATGATGTTGATCAAAAAACCGTATACATAAAACATGAATTCATATGTTATTTATCATTTATGCATTCAAAATAAACAGATACGGAATTAATATAATATCTGTCTGAACATCAAACAGAATTTTTTATTTATTATTTTATTTTTCATAAATTTAAATTTAATTTTCTTCGGTAAGAGATCAAAGGAAAATTTATTTTGTGTTTTTAAATCTCCTTTTGATTAGTAAAGCGCGCGTTTTGCATGGAAAATTGACTACTTATTGTTAGTTTAATTTGAATCGGTTCTATGTAAATGGATTTATAAATGTTTTTGGTGTTTTTTGGGGTTGCCACAATTTAGAACACATATTGTGCTTTAATCGTAAGTAACAAATTTAATTTTGGTTATCTTAAGGGCAGATGTCTTTGCAAGGCCGAACAATAACAAAACTTATCTAACTCCCGTTTCAACAAGTAAAAAGACAATGATTTTGCTTTATTTTGAATGATTATCAAAAATCAAAAATACTTTAGCGTGAATTTTATCAAATTAATCTCATAAAAATAAATGACGTTTATATGTTGACAGAGTGCTCAGAATATTGATTCAATCGTAAAATTTGTGTATGAGACAAACTTTGACACATATCCAAAATTATAAGTCATCGATAATACTTTTTTGAATAGGCGTCAAACAAATGTATATTATTGAAATAAATAAAAATCAAGCTTATCATGACTTACAAAAAAAAAAAGGTTAAGTCTGTGTATTTAGTTAGGCATTAAAATTCAAAATCCAACTTAATACTTAATAAAAAAAAATCCAAACCCGTCATATGGAATTTTTAATCGAACGATTAAAATAGATAACGACGTGAATTTTTTATTTGCAAACAAACCTTTGTAGACAAAATTATATTTTAATCATACATTTACTTAGTTCTTTCTATTAAGCGAGATTCTGTTGGAACACTTATTGCACGTCCAATTGGATGATTGATTGAACGCTATTATCAAAAAAAATAAAAAATAAAAAACCAAATTGTATGTACTAGTAAACAAAAAACAATTATTTCCGAAATTTGACATGTAAATTGATTAATTTCTTGATTTGTTGATTACAAATTTACTTTGGTTTATATGGAGCCTAGCTTAATTAATCAGAATTTTTCGTCTTTTCACATCTATAAACCAAACACCTCCATTTATAGAGAATATAATCAAAGCAAAAACCCCTATTAAGCCATAATAACAACATCAAACGAACTATGATAAATTCTCTTCATCTTAACAAATAACATTACGGTTGGTATAATAATGACGGAACTAATCCATCAAAAAGCAACTTTTTTTTTTTTTTTGTGAACTAAGATCAAAAGTTGTAATTATTGAAATTTTACATTAATTTAGGAATCCAATTTATCATTTAAACTATACACAAAACTAAAACTAAAAAAAAAAAAATATTGTTATAATAATACATCAATCAACCATCTGGCGTCATCATCATCATTAACTTAATATAAAAATTTTGATAGTTTTCAAGTATTCTTCTAACTCGTCTCCATCTCGTTTTGTTAATTTTTTTTTTTTTTGTATTTTTATTTATTATTAATACGCAGTCATAAATCGATCATAAGATGAAAATAAACTGAAATCTCATATAAAATATAATTAATTATGATAAATTATCAAATTTTAGTTTTTTTTTTGTAGTATTAGGTGGTTTGTCTAATGGGTGTTTGTTGTAATCTTTATTAAACAGATTATGTGATTTCAGATGTATTAAACTATTTCGGTGGCGCGGCTTATACCTATGCGCCAGTTTGTGAATTAAAATTAAATTACGTAGATTCAAAATTGTTGCTTCACAATAATCATTAATCATCCCGATTTTGATAGCGTCTAGATTTATTCGTCTATATAATTCTATATTTAAATTTGGAGATATAATTAGCGCTTGTGCTTTAGGTATGATGATAATTTTTTCAATACAACGTATGTGGGTTTCTAACTATAGTACATTAAATCTGACAGAAATTTTAACTCGCATTTTTAATTTATTTTAAATATTCAACATAATCACCATATAATTTAAAGATTCAATTTCAAAAATCTCTGAGGCAACGGCTGCTAAGATTTTCAACAGGTTCCGATTATTGTGATTCGTAATAGATGATACTTTCTAATACATTTTAGGTTAAAAAAGAATTGAACATTCAGATGGTGTAGAATAAAGATGTAGGCCAATTTATTTCGGCCAATAATAGCAAACGGTTGGTCAAGACACCTCAAGCGATATTGCCTTACTATCACAGTTGGGCGAGTAAATTTTTCCACACGTAAAAAGTGTGTAATTTATATACATTATTCCTTAGCAAATTTATCTACTGTACTTTCGACATCACGTTATTCACAAGTTATTCAATACCCCACAATAATCGTGACATAAATTAGAGTTGTACACCCACACAATTAAAGCGCCTGTCTTTGGTTTACTATAACTTTCGAATTAACTAGCAATTTCTTTTGAATTAGGTAATCGACAAAAAGATAGTTTTACAATATGCTGATATACTCGTACAATATTCTTGAAAAGGAAATGTCGCTGCTAACTGAGATAATTGTACAAGTGGTTCTGTTTTTTTTTTTAGTTGTGCAGAACTTGTAAGGAGTTTTGATACCGGACCCAAATGCTGCCCCAGACAGGACATAGATATGCAAAGTGGGTTTTTATATTGGCGTAGTAAAACTGCAGAATAATTTTTCTTGTTTGCGACTATAGCGGGGATACGATTCAAGAAGAATCCAGCCGATGCCATTTCGAGAATCCATGGTTACGAGAATCCAAAGATAGCTGGCCAACAAATACTTCAATTCAAATTTCTACTCAAGACATGGACTTAGAGAAAAGGCTAAAATATATGAATGTTTTCATGGAAATAAATAATAATGCTGATGTTGTAACCAAATTCTTAGCAAAATATTCTTCTTGGTGCAAACTTCAAAACATCATAGTCTACGTTTTGCGATCCGGACGAGCGAAGCAAGGGTTAGGCTCGGGAGCCGAGAGCTCGGTATATCCACTTCAACAATATGCATACTGGAAATTCTCTAACACTAAGCATTGTCCGTAATCAATATTGGATGATAGACGCACGGAACACTATCAAAAAACTCATAAGATGCAGTACAGCTAGCATGTTCGTTACCGAGTCAAGAAGCCTGAGCAAAAGATGGCAGGTTTACCAGCAGTAATATGTATACAGAGTCGACCATTTTCAAAAACGGGATTAGATTATGCGGGTCCATTGTACATTAAAAACACTAAGCGTAAAAACTCTCCAGTTCAAGCCTTCTAGAGAAGATGGCATCGCGACTTTCTCACTTCAATACAGCAGAGGTATAAATATATGGTATAAAATAAGTTTATGGAAGTGATGGTCAACCTTGCTTGATTCGGTTTTTTTCTCTTTATTTATCAACAGAGTTATATCAAGGGCTAAATTCTGCTAGACGAATTCAGCTGGATCATTTATCACAGCAATCGCAACATTTATACATAATCACATAAAAATTACAGTCTAATATTATGTCCACCATTTACACTCATAATTTTTATACCCTTTTGGTGGCAAATTATATATACCTCTGATAAGAATAAATCTGTTTATATTTCCAATTTATATTCGAATTGTGTTTTGAAAATCATTCCAATTCTGTGAGTTGTCCTCGTTCCCAATACACCCGACCATTTAAAAAGACCCATAAAAAAAATCTTTTGGTTTTCAAAGAAAGCATTCCGTAAAAACTTTCAAATAACTAGTAGGAATTAAATTTTCTCATACCAACTCTAAAACCCCTTCCCTTGATAAAGCAAACCATTCGGTTAGATCTTTATGGCGTAAAGTATAGGCTCATAAAGTTCTCTAAGGTTTTATGTACTTTAATATATTTAGATTTGCTTGCTTGCTTAACCCATTACAGAAACGGTTGTTCCGCGAAGTCAATGAATGCATTGCATGAGTAAAGATTAAGAATTTCTAAATATTTCACTAACACCTTATTCAGCAGGAAGGTTACAAATATCTTATTACCGATTACCGATTCTTGTCTTGATCTCAAACGTGAATTTTTGATTACTTTCATTCATCTTTTAATACAAAAAAAATTTCTAGCTTGTAAAGTAGCATATTGGAACTAGCTATATTGTGAGACAACTAATTATTAGGATTAAGTCAAAAATCTTTGGGCACGTGTGTACATAAAAAGTAGGATCCGCTCGAAACACGATAATATCAAAATGCGATATGACGAAACGAGATAAAGTGCAAACATGATACTTCAAAACACGATACGGCGCAAAATACGATAATTCAAAACGAAATATTTCAAAACGCGCTATGGTATAACACGCGATACGGTACAAAACGCGATATTTCAAATTGCGATATTTTAAAATAGGATGTGTATGTAAATGCAATTTTAAAAATATTTTTGAAAACATTTCGGAATATGGACATGTGGAAAGTGATTAGACTACATATTTTTGGTTAACTAAAAATGGTGGAAGTTTTTTAAAATATTTTTATACATATTAAAATTGTTGATGTTCTTTTCTTAACGAAATTATAGATTTATTGAACAATTTTGCTTAAACAATAGAAAGTATTTTGACAATAAATCACCATTTTGGCCAGATGTGTTTTATTTTAATTTTTGGGCCAAGATATATTTTTGTTCTTACCGTGAATATTATACCTGAAACTAGCAGGCTGTAAAGTGAAACAGAAACACCAAAATACAAGTTAAAAATAAACAAAACATAAAATAGGGTAAAAAATGACATTAGAAAAATTCTGGAGGTGTAATTTTTTTGTTTAATTCTTGTTTTCTTTGTTGATTTTCCTTTAAACCTTCACCTAACAGAATTTTCCTCCAATTAGTAGAATTATCTTTCATTTACTTAAATTTTCCTTTACCTGTTGGAATTTTTCTTCAGTTATCAGAATTTTCTTTCGGGAGCGTATCGAAGTCTTAATTCTCAAAAATTTTACTTTTTGACGAATCTTACTTTCTTAAAATCTAAGATTTCGATACGCTCCGATTTCCCGTTTTGAATTTTATTTTACTTTTAAGTTAAATCTCTTTCACCAAAAGAGGCGGCCTTTCGTTTTCCCCATGAAAATCCCCATTTTTCAAAAAAGTAAAATTCGTAAAAAAGTAAGATTTGGAAAAGTAAGATGATGAACATCAATAATTAATAAGGTAATTAGCTAATCCACTTATTAATTCGCCGATTTTAGGCATCTCAACTCAAGCGAAGCGCTAGAGCGAGAAAGATGATTTATATCCCCACTATTGATGTCTGTTAACAAGTACTAAATCGAAAAGTACTTATCCGGTTTTCATGAAACAAGGATAGACTTATAGACCTTGATCAGATAAGAAAAAAGCGGTATGGCTAAGATCTTTAGGTAGGCGGATTCCAAAGTTATAGACGCGTAAAGATTTCCTTCGCAATACATTCAAGTAAAAAACAAAAACCATAAAAGTACATAATAGAATATGTACATACTATGTTGAAATTTTTTTGTTGCCTTTGGATGAATGAATGAAAATGTTTTTATTTGAATGTATATAAAATAATACATGCAAGTCCAATTATTACGTAATATAAAAGTTTTGTTTATACTTCTTTATTGTAGGATTGGTGCCTAATGGTCAGGGTGTCTAAACCAAATGAGTATTTTTGGCAAATTTTCGGAAATAACTAGAGCAATAAAACTACGATTAGAGAAAAAAAGTCAACTGGACAACGCGGTTTTAATTATGTCTCCAGGTCAAAGAATTTATCACTCCGGAATGGATGTGAGGATCACCGCAATAGTGCACCCAGAGAAATGTAATTAGAGGAATTATACTTAACCCAGGAATATTAACGATAAATTATTCTGAAGTATTAAATATTCCTTTTAAGTACAATTTATGCCTAATTTTATAAATTGTTCCAATTTTTTAACAGTTTATTCCTTTGTTAGTATGTATCGTTCATAAAAAAATATTCTCAATAATTCATGATCTATGATTATCATGAACAAGGTTGTAAAAAATAGAAAATAATAAATAGTTACGGTAAATTACAAAACAATTCATCCTTTATCCAAATAATGGAATAACTATACCTAATGTGCTTGATCTATTCCACAATATTATCTGTCTCGAATGTCGTACTCTCATCATTTGCTTTTACTCAATTTAACATACAGCAACATATCACCAACTTACCTTAAACGCATGGTAAATGAGTAAATATTTCTAACGACAGCACGTACATATTTGGATTTATACTGTAAGATCACCTAAAACAAAGGTTGTCAATCATAGATATAAGAGAGAATTCAATATTTAACTTCACTAAATATAATTGAGTTCCTATAGCACATTTTCGTTTAACAATTGAAGTGTGGTGTGCCTTATAAAATTTTCTTTAAATATTAAATAATTTTCCGAGTGCTAAAATTAACTATAAATTACTTGTTTTAATAAATAAATTAATTTTCAGTGATTTAGTGTAAAGTATTGCAGTTCAATATACAACTGAATTATTATTTGAGGTACGTATAATGAATTATATGGTGTAGTAAACCTATTTAAGAAATTCATCAATTGTAAATTAAAATATTCATTAATCCTGTGTTATACTGTGAAATAAACATATTGGCTTGGCATAGGGATAGTCAATTAGGTATAGATATAAATTAAAAGTATATAAAGTGATAATTATAGTTGCAAAAGTTTAATTATACTTATGAAAACTTTTCCATGTGCTTCAAAAATACTGTTTCAAGTGCTGAGGAACATGTTAATTTTTATTGAAAATAGGAAGTGTTTGATAAGTTTGTTCGTCAAAATTATTTAATATATTCATCAGAACGTAGAGTATTATTCACACGTTGATCGTATTTATGAATATATCCATACGTATTTGCAGTTTAGTATGTAACAGTAAATTTCATGATTCAGATATGATTCGTTCGTCATCATTCAAATTTAGGTAGTCAATTTAATATATAGCGCTTAAATCAAAGGGAAATATATTACTTCCATATCAATTAGATATTATTAAATTATTCTTTCATTAACAAATTGAACTTTAAAATTTTTACAACGGGCGTTTTATATTAATATCGTACAATAGTTCTTAGTCAAATAAAAATGAAATTAATACAAATATTCAGTAAACAATTATCTAAATCCGTTTAAGAAGTTATTTAATTTCTTTTAATTCTAACACAAAGGTACAATCATTAAAATGAACTTTGAGCATCTTTTAATATGGCATTTTAAAATACAGTTGAACGTTAGATAAATTATATTCAAATCAACTACTTAAAAGATAAATAAGTTTAAATTTTTAATCAATTTAAATAGATGGATAACACCATTGTTAGCGATATCGATGACAATGAGATATATGACATCAGCTCATTTATAATTGTACCAACCGAAAATACCCTAGCTGAACTTTTAAAGGAATGGTCTATGGAGCCGTTACTGCCAAAACTTATAAGTGTGTCTAGTAATTTTAGCAAATCATGAAATGAACTTAATTCAAATTTATTTTAAGGTAAAAATATCGATGTGGATAGCCTTCAATATTTAACTGAAATTGAACTTGGTTCAATATTCAAAGACGACCTGGGGAATCAAGCGCGATTTCGGGCGAAGCTATTAGAATGGCGAAGGAAAAATGTAAAGTTTTCACAATTCTCTGACTTGATATTGATATTTGAATTTTTTTCAGAACCTTCCACAATGTGTTACTTTAAATGAGAGCTATGAGACAGTATCAAATTCAAGTAGTAGCCAAAGCTTACTTGAAAAATTTTCCTCGGCAACGGAAAGGGCAATATCAACAACCCCAACTTCAATATCACCCTGCGCATCACCACAAAATTCTTCAGATTTTTTTGTAGACTAACTATTTTTCTGATATATTGCTAATTAATTTATTGATTGTTTTATTTTGAAATATTAGAATTTGACAAATTTTTTGAAGACTTCAACTGGCGCGAAAATTAAGTTAATGTATGATGCAAAAGTTCCACCTCAATTTTCACCTGAGCTTAGAGAATTATTTTGTACATATATCGCACGTTATTATGTAGAAAATAATAAATGTATGACCTTACACGATTTCCGCCATGTCACCAATCAAATAATTGAAAATTTCCCTGAAGAAAATCCAGTGAGTAGTTAGCTAAAATCATTAAAATATATTCGACGGATGGTAAAATTGAACAAGCGCCTGAAGCGAACAATATTGATGTAAGAAAACGATGTAAAAAAAAATTGCTATATGAAGTTAAATTGCAGAAACGTGTGCTTACAAATTGCAGAAGTTTGATATTAATCGAATGTTAATAAAACCATAAACATTTTTAAAATATTAAATTTTAGGTTGTAATTACCATGTAAAACGCGGTAAATATGGATTAATATAATTTCTAAAATGTTTTGTGATTCAAAGATAGATTTAGAGTGAACTTAACATTAAATTTCTGTAATTTTTAAGCACAGTTTTCTGGCATTTTGAATAATAAAACTGTCCAAATTAACCAAATATATAAAAATCATACTTTAAGTTACATAACGGATTAATTAAATTTTCCAATCATTACAATTTTAATAAATAAAACTTAAAATGAAATAGACTCTATTCCCATATAACTTCATAAAGCAAATTTTTGTTACAGCATTTGCTTACTTCAATATTGTCCGCTAAAGCATACCGTACCAGCCGTCAATTTGATTCCAGCAACAAGTTGTTAAATATTGTTCAATATTTGCAATATGCTGAATGTATGTATTATTGCAATAAATAACATATTTTTTATTATAGGACTACTACTTTAACTTTACAAAACACCCATCTGGTAAACTATATAATAAATATAGGGTAATTTCAAAAAACCTAAAGAAAGATGGGTATTTTACTGACATCAAAAGGCGGCGCTCGACGATTTCGAAAATCGAACTATCCGAGGTGGAGTTAACAGGTAATTTATAAATATAAATTCACAATACATTGAAATTACATTCATTGAATCTATTATTTAGATCAAGGAGAAGCTCACGACGACACCAAAGACTGGCTTAAAGTTCACAACGCACCGTGGGAAACAGTGGAGCAGAAATGGAAAGAGTCATTTAACATTCGTAACCAAGACCAGACAAAAGGAAAAGACATTAGTTCGATAATTGATCAATGGCCATTATACAAAAACGCCAAAGGATTTCGTCTTGTAAGTATCTAGCCACGGCGCTCCATATATGTTTTGTAATTGTTATATCACACTGCTAAGCTTACATTTTTTATTATGTAGGTTGAAATTGATTTTGAACTTTTATACCCTGAAAACCACGCGAATCTTTTCTAAACGTGGCATGAATTTAAACATAAAATTGGACCTATTCTGCAGAAACAGTTAAAGGACCGGTCGGCTTTGCAGATGTTCAAAAGTCTATCAAATAATGAAGGTAAAATGTTCAATTAATACTTTATGAAGTGTATTAAAAATGCTTATTGCGTTACTCTTTCTTTTTTTAGATATTTGCAACACACAATTATGTAAGCTGATGCATTATGTAATAAAACCATCAGGTAAACATAAAATAAGCGATAAAATACGAAAATATACCATAAAGATTCAATCGAATCATTTTTAATTGAAGTTTCGAATACATCACATGTGCACGAAAAAGTTCAATTGGCAAAGGAATTTGCCTCTTCAAAAAAAATTAAACTTCAACCATTCATTGTTTTCATAAATAACAACAGCCCACAGTTTTGTGTAGTATTCGACAACTTATATTACAGCTTCGACCGTTTCTTATGGCCCAGCCAGCGAATCAGTAACAACTTAACGTAATAATGCGATTTACAGAAAGTACATGTTACTGGCCAGCGAATCTTTAAAAACTTTTCGTTCAGTTCAGCTGTCACTTAAAGGGCCAACTATACTTGGAATAAGAAAAATAAGAAATTGAACGAAACAACAAATTTTTATTTCGTTTTGACATTCCAACCATAAGTTTACTTTAATTTCTAAGTTGACAGGGGTGGTTTTTTGGCAATTAAAATGTTTGTTTTTTTCTTTAGATTAAAATATTGAATAGATTTATTATAGATATTTAACATAATTATTCTTCATTAGTTTAAAATTAAGAACTAGTTTTCTTGTTTTATTTAAATAAAATAATTTTAATGTTAGGTTATGTTTAGTTTCATTTTAGAATAGTTTAGAGTTTTTATTTTATTTAAATACATAAGAAATAGCACGATTACATCTAGTAAAAACGTGACACAAATTATAGTTAAGTCAATGCCTGCAATTCATCTGCAATAATATTGTAATCATCCCATAAGACGCAGTATTTTGTTGGTTTACCTACACCTTGGATTGAAGCGTGTACCACTAAGAAAAATTGATACTCTCTTGGATCAATAATAAATTTATCAATAATTATACCAGGCATAACGTTGTAATTTTTACTCACACTCTTGATAGTTGGATACCCCCGGATAGAAAATCGTATTATGCCCCTTTTGGACAACAATGTAACAGCTGGTTTATAGGCAGGCGCAATTTGACTTGCCGTATAAATAGCGGCCAATTCAATGTTTAGTACATCTTCAAATTGGCCATCTGAGACCCCATCACGGTAATACAAAATTGTATCCGGCAAGTAATTATTCATACTTTTCTTGTAGTATTTCAACTATTCAACCAAAATATTCTTTAAATCGGTGATCATTTATTGCGTTGGATTTTGAATACGCCAGCACATGTTGTATTTCAACGCATGAATATCGTTAATTCACTCAATTCACTCGTATCGAAGATGCTACACCCTCAATACTATAAATGATTCAGCCGCTTGTTTTACAATGGGATATGCCTCCGCTCAATTGGGTATAAACACAAATAATAATTCAACATTTTTTTGTCTAAGCATCAACATTTTTTGTTCAATTTCGTATTTCCGGCTCATCTCATCTCTATGATGCTTCCACGGTCATCATCCGATTGTCGAGCACACTCACTCACAGCACAAAACAAAACAAATATGCGGCGGCGAAATGAATTTGTTGTTGTTGTTGATTTTCCTTAATTCAGTACGAAAATTTTCGCTCGTACTAATTTTTTTAAGTGACAGCCAAAACTCAACGAAGATTTGTTAAGTTTTTTATTTCAAGTATGAGCGCGTTCACGCAGATCCCCATTCTCGCTCTCTTAAGTTAAGTTTTTTAATTTTCTTATTCCAAGTATAGTTAGGACTTTACAGAGCGAAAATTAACGCGCAAACTGAAGGAAATGTCAGAATGCATCAACATTTCCGAAGCATACTTTTCTTAAAAATAATAAATTTTGATATTCACATTACAATTTTAATACTGTATTTGTCAGTTGTTATGGATTCGGTGGTCGATATGTCAAATACTCTGTAAGGAAATAATTTCGTCAAATTCTGTAAAGATTTACTGATTCGCTGGTTAGCCCATTAGTCGCCTTAGACGTATGTTTCAAAATTTTCTTTGTGTTTAGGCTATCGTATCCTAAACAATCAGAAAAATTTTGGCTATACATCTGACATAATTGATACGATATCGGAGTTACATAAATAGCTATCTTGAAGGTTTTGTTTATACATATAACTATATACACTATGTTTGCCTGTTTTTTGTGTTCAGATTCATTTGAACAGATTCATTTTTTACTAAAACATTTTACGTACATACACCTTTTGGCACCATCAGATGTTTTAAAATGTCATCAAGAAAATTGTAACCAGTTATTCACAAACCGAAATTCTTTCAAACGTCATCTGCAAAATAAACATTCAAGCAGTTTAACTGTCTATGCTAATTCAACTAAACAAAATAATAAGCTAGATTCAAATACTACGCCGACTTCCAAATTTACTGAATTGAATGAACCTACAACAATTTCGTTAAAAAAAATGATTTAAAGATTAATTTTAAGGATTTACTAAATAAATTACAAGATCAAGCGTTGAAGTTTATTTTAGAATTATATGCAAAAACTAATGTGACCACTGTTTTAATAGATAGAATTTTAAAAAGTTTTCAAAGTGATATTTTACAATTTTTGATTGACATCCTAAAAGAAATGTTACCTACTATCTCTAGTTCGGAGTGTGATTTTAAGGAATTCCTCAATGTGATTGCAGCAACATTTGATAAAGTGAAAACAGAATACTTACTTAACGAAGAATTAAAAGAAAAAATTGCATTTGAAAGTCCAAAAAACTGTATAATCCATACTGAAACACAACAAGTATTTAAGTCTGGTCAACCAATATTTAAAAATTTCAATTATTTGTGTGTGCTTTCGGCCATTATTTATCAAATAAAATATTTTTCCCAAAGGCCAAATGTACTTACTGAAACATTAAAGAATACAAATCAATTGCTCAGAACTAGAAATAACTTAGAAAATTTTGTACAGGGGAAATTGTGGACGGACAAATTGAATTTCTTTTCACCAGACGAAATAGTATTGCCTTATATATTGTATTACGATGATTTTGAGACTGGAAATGCTTTAGGCAGTCACGCAGGATCTCAATCGATTGCAGGGTTTTATTTTTATTTTCCATCTGTACCCTCCAGTTTAAAATTAAATAATATATTTGTAGCTCAATTAATGAAAACTAGTTACTTAAAAAAATTTGGAATTAACCAATCCCTCTCTCACCTTATTGAAAATTTAAAATTTATTGAAACAGAAGGCATTTTCTTAAATATAGACAATACTATAAAACGTGTCAAGTTTGTACTTGGTCTCATTATTGGTGATAATTTAGCATTAAATTCTATAATGGGTTATACCCACATCGTTGGGTTATACAGTACATCGTTTTCACATAACTTGTATTGTAGACACTGTAAAGAGGAAAAAATAATCCTTCAACAATCAGTAACAGAAAATATCAATAAATTACTTAATGCGGCCGATCATGAGATGGATATTAAGAGAAACGATTTCAAATTTACTGGTGTTAAATTTAATTCATTATTCAACGACATTAAGACATTTCATGTCACTAGCAACTATTATTGCGATATAATGCATGATGTATTTGAGGGCATTATAAAAATTGGATTAGGTATGAACCTTAAAAATATTTATTTATGAAAAATGTTATTTTACTTTAGAGCTACTTAATAATAAATTTAAATCATTTGATTATGGAGAGATAGAAGTTCAAAATCGTCCTAATTTGATCAAAGAAGATCATATAAAAAATTTAAACTTGGGGTTGGCTACAAAATCTCGGTTTTCAAAATCTCGGTTTTCAAAATCTCGGTTTTCAAAATCTCGGTTTTCAAAATCTCGGTTTTCAAAATCTCGGTTTTCAAAATCTCGGTTCCCAAAAGCTCGGTTTTGAAAAATAAATTTTTATTAATCCGGGCGGCCCGAATTAATAAACATTTATTTTTCAAAACCGAGCTTTTCAGATCCGGTTTGCGATTGCGATTATGTATCTCTCCTCGTGTTGCGAGTAAATGAATGTATGTGTAAGTGTATGTATGTGTGTGTGAGTGTGTGTGTGTGTGTGTGTGTGTGTGTGTGTGTGTGTGTGTGTGTGTGTGTGTGTGTGTGTGTGTGTGTGTGTGTGTGTGTGTGTGTGTATGCGTGTGTATGCTTCTCGGAACACGAACACCTTCGAATTTACAGCTCCATACTGAGGCTGAGTGTTGGCTGATGGACAGCACGTTTGGAGGTGTTCCTATCGTTTATGCGCCATCTTTTCACTATTCATGAAAAAATTGAGCATGAGATCGTCCCGCTACTTGTTTGTATTATGAGTTCAAAAAGTCAAGTGTGGAATATAAATTTAAATACTTTAACCCTCTAATGCATATATAATTTAACAAAAATAAAAAACAAAAAATAACAAACAAAAAACATTTTTATTTATTACCACCAAACTTAATTGACTAAAAATTAAAATATTAAAAACCATTCAAAAACCGTGATTAGCAAAATATTTAGACATACATATTTACAATAGAAAAAATAAAAACCAAGATTTAAAAAAAAACATGATTTTTTTTTAGCAAAACCAATATTTTTAAAATCGGAATTTTGAAAACCGAGATTTTGTAAACCGAGATTTGTAAATTTATGATTTTTGAAAAACCGAGATTTTGTAGAACCGAGATTTTGAAAACCGATATTTCGAGACGCTCCCTTAAACTTGCATATGTCTGCAAGAGAAAGTTACTGTTTACTTAAATATTTTCCTATTTTCGTCGGTAACAAAGTTCCTAAACATGATTTATGTTGGAAATATGTGCTCTGCTTACATGATCTTGTCGAACTTTTATTAAAAGATTCTTTTAATAAAATTGACATAGTTATTTTGCGAGAATTGATAAAACAGCATCACACCAAATACATAAATTGCTTTAAAACAACTTTGAAGCCAAAACATCATTTTATATGCCATTATCCTCGTTTAATTGAATATTCGGGTCCGTTGAAGCAATTAAGTTGTATGAGAATGGAGAGCAAAAATAAGCAAGTCAAAGAATACTCTAAAGTATGTTCCTCGCGAATTAACTTACCACTATCTCTTAGTAAAAAGTGCTGTTACAATTTTGCGTCTGATATTATAAGCAATCATCCATTCAAGAAAGATATTGAAATTATTAAAATTAAAACCATGAGAGCTGCAAGAATTAATAATGTTTATTATAGTAATTTAAACATGGAGCCGTTTATAAAAAATAATGTGGTTCAACTAATTTCGGCAGCCCGTTACAAAGGAACTTTGTTTAAACACGGATTTCACATATACGATTCATCAAAATTATATGTAATACAGCATATGTTAATGCTCGGAAGTAAGCTGATCCTAATTCTGTTAGAAATTGAAATTTTGTGTTATGAACCTAATATAAAAATTTATAAAACAGGCAAACCGAAAGGTGAACATTTTTTTAAAGAAATTGATTCACTTGCTACTAAAAACCCTTTTGAATTGCATGCCCACAGTGATGGGACTAATTTTTTTTTGCCTAGAAACTTTTAGGAAAAATTAAAAAATATTTTTTTATTTTATTCTATGTTACTTGTATTTTAGTTACGATATGAACAAAAGCACGCATTTCTCTAAATTTTTAAAATAAGAGCAAATGATTTGTGTGTTTGTGTTATTATTTTGTTTTATTTTTATTAATATATGGATTAAATGATTATAAATGTTAATTCGAGTAAAATTGAGTTTATAATAATTTATAAAAATAATTTATTGTTGTATAGGAATTAAGATGTATATTAACAAAACATTAAATCTGTAATAAAAAAATATTTCTGTATACAAAAAATTTAGAAATTATCAAATAAAATTAACAATTTATACTTAAGAATAATTAATATATGCCTTTTAATTTATAATATTACTTCCTTTTACTGATGGATTGAGTTTAGAAGTGTCATGATTTGTGTTTAACAGAACATAATTAGTGATCGATTAATGCATCATACATGATTGATAATACATAATTCATGTTTATCAAAGTTTAAGTAATACTTAATTTAGAATAAGTTATCTCATATTTGCGGAATAAATAAAACTTTGCATTACTCAACTTATCCTTTGCTAGAAGACGATTGATTAAAATTAGTGCTTAAATTATAAATAGACGATTCATTAAAATTAGTGCTTAAATCACTCATCATTCCTAAAAGAAATAAGCTGTGCTTAATATAAATTGCATACATCATCCCTAATATGTTATTATTATTCCTTAGCTAGGTACGGTTGAAAATCGCACTTATTTTTTGTATAGATTATGCCTTATGGGAATATTTTATCCAATCATTTCTTTGGGTGTGGCTACATATAACAGCATGCGGCCCGCGGGCCGCATGCCTCAAAATGGAATACAAATTGCGGTGGATTTCACACTCAATCCTGAGTGATAAATTCTGTGGCTTTGAATACATAAATAATTACCGCGTTGTCTAGTTGACTTTTCTTTTCTAATCGGAGTTTTATTGCTGTAGTTATTTTCAAAATTTGTCAAAAATGCACATTTGGCTTGGACGCCCCTGGAATATGTAGATATTATATAGACGGCATTGTTGAGATGCCGGTAATGCGATTACATCCTGAAATGGGTTTCCTACTTTTTTTATTTTATTTTTGTAATGATTGTTTTTACGGCCTTCTTTAGGGGTTATTAGTTTTACGAAGATATTTAGTATAGCAGATGTTTTATTGCACTTTGTATATGCAGTTAGTAACCGCTTCCCAGTTTTGTAGTTATTTAAAAAAAAAACTGTCAAAGTACAACATACCACTGAAATTAGAATTTATTTATTACCTTTGTATTATTTTAGAAATAGAAACAATCGTGAATTTACAATGTTGGGCTTTTCCAACTTCGTTTGTAACGGGCGCTTGTCATCCCCGTTACTAAACACACCCATCCATCAAACCCACACATAAAATTGTACCCCACATTTTCAAGATATTTCTTTCTTCCAAAATATACCAATCCATTTGACAATATCCGGGTACAGTTGATGTTCCTATTGCATTAATTATGTTGAATCAATCTTGTGTATGCATATTAAAATATGCACGTAAACAAGATTTATAACAAACAACTAGATTAATGTAAAACTAAAATACTCTCAATGGCGCGTGCCCATATAACCCATATTTTTTTTTTTTTTACGTTTATTTACAAATCTCATGTTTCAGTAAATAAACGTAAAAACACTTCTTTTTCTGATCGCACATACTTAAGTTAGTATGTGTATACAAAATTATTGTTTTGCTTATTAGCAATTTTCTTTTTGTTTATTCACCCAAGGTTATTGTCAGCCATTTGCATTCCACTGGGTGAATGAATTCAAAAAAACGTTTGTTCTGCATTTTGGGTGTTGTTGGGTTTACACATGCAACGTAAACGTGCCTCATTTTTGGCAAATTTGGCCGAATAATCACTAATCCAAAGAAAATATTGGAGGGGCGATTGTGAAATTTTTTTTTGGTTAATTGATCGATAAAAAAATAAATTTTCTTTTGATTGATCAGCAGAAAAAAATTGTATAAAAACCTCACCAAAATTTGATTTGGGAGACTCTTTGTGTTTTGTTTGCTTTCGTGACGGTTGTGCAGTGAGCAATTGTAAAAAAAAGTGGTGAATTTTTAGTGAATAAAGAAAGGAGAATCGAGAAGCAGTTTTTTGTTTTTCTAACCAAGCAATCCAAGGGAAAAGACCTGATATACCTGGTAAGTATGATTCCATTGTAACTAAAAAAAAAAAGGGCCCAATCAGTAGTAGTGGGTCAGCTGACAGCCTCATTAGAGGCAGGCGAAAGTACGCTTAGTTGCGTCTTTGCCCTTTCTGTCAGCTACGTACTACTGATCTAATATTTACTTACTAACACCAATCCCTCTTACCAGGGATAATCAACCTTTCTATTTTGCGTGTTTGTTAGATTATGGCTCAGAGCTAAGCTCGCCATTGTTGGCTATGGTCAACTAATTCCTACCATAAGGATCTCATCTATGGGTCCAAAAAAATCAATTATCCCGAAAAACTCATTTTTTCACCAATGTTTTTGGTGTCCAATCTTTTTCTCCACCTATCACAGCGGTATATCTAGGATTCTCGACCGCGTCACCCCAAACCCCACGACGAAGTTACCTCTACCGGCTTTGAGCTCAGGTAAATGCCGCACGGGGTGACTATAAGCGGTTGGGAAACAAATTTGTAAACGTTTGAGCTGAGTTTTTTCAGTTCATCTCGTTACACGTTGTAATGAATTAGTTAGGCAAATATAAACGAAAATTGTCGGAAATCTTATAAATTTCTAAACAAGAATGAAGTTTGATTCTGCGATTTTTTCAATTTTGAAGAAAGAGTGTAAAATTATTAAATAGAGAAATTTGGAGGCATAATAATTTATTAAACGTTAAAAACCAATATAAATGAATAAAATTCTGAAAAAAATCACATTTATTTTTTGTAAATTAACAAACTTATTTTAGAATCCCTTTTCCAACAAACTTGTCGAATTTCATATTAATCGGTTAACAAGGCCAATTTTTAAAATCGTCGCTTCCAATTAAGAGTATTACATCTGCAAATCATTAATTTTTTTGTAGGGGCGTGTCAAGGTTTTATTGTTAAATTTGGCCTAATTTTTGATGTGAAAACATCTTTAGCGGGGGTAAGTCAAAAATTTCATGTAAAAAAAGGAACGGAAAATCCGGTACGACTGAAATTGCAAATTATATACAAGAAAAACGAACGCGAAATGCACCGAACTTGCATACGATATAATTCGAATTGCAATTTCCGTCAGATTAAAATGAAAAGACACAAAAAGTATGCATGTGTAGTACAAGTGATTAAAAAAATCTGAAATGGAAGTACGTTAAACAAAGACAAATGCACCCATACTTTAAATATTAAATATTATACATCTTAGCGAGCTGTGAAAAAGGCACTTATACATTGATACATAATAAAATAATAATTTTGAAATTATTTAATCGGTATGCTATGTTTATTGTTTAGTATGGCTCATGCTGTTGCTGAGTTTGGTTATGTGGAGGATATAGAAAACAAAAACTATAATTATGGTAAACAGATTCGAATGCCATTTTCTAAAGATACGCGCAAGGAAAAAGCCGCAGGGAGACATGCTACCGTCTTTCCAGCTGCTATGATATTACAGTCAAAATAGCGCCTTTTAGTTTAAATCAATAAAATCAGCGATGCCATTTTGCTTTGTTCATATAGATTGCCGTAACCATTCTCAAAAGTCTAAATATGGAATCTTCAACAATTGCTGTGTACAAGTAATGATGAATTTTAAAGCGTTCAGGGCAGGTTTAGTTGATTAACTTAACGGAACTGTACTTTGCACAAGCTCACGAAACACGAAGACATGGCTAGACTGAAATATAGTCGGTTATAAATTTCAATTTTCAATTAAACAATTAATGTCGGTAAGATTCGTCCTCCAAATACAGAATAGAATAACTTATTGAATTTTTAAACCAAAATTGTAGTGTAATTTAAATACTGAGCGACCAGCAGCCGTCTATCTGCATTGGCTTCTCAGGCCAATTGAAGAGACTTGAAATGATTCAATAGTTAAAGGTTTTCACATAATTCTTTTGCGAGTTGAGCGTGAACTCGCCCGTTGTTTTTTTAAATACAATTCTTGCCACACATTTTGTGAATGACCTTATTTTAAAAAAAATTAAACCGAAATTAGCATTAACAATTTTAAGGCCTCTCCAAAAAATTAGTCATTTGCAGATGTAATACTCATAATTGGAAGCGACGAATTATGTCGTTTTGAGATATGCCACAGTGAACCATATGCCGTTTAAATCATAATCGATTAAGAATTAGCCAAGTTATATCCTACTACATATAACTGGCTATATTCCAGAACATAGTCAAAAAATCATTTTAATATGCCATTTCCAGCGCACATGTCGAATTTCTTAATAATCGGTTAAAAATAACCAAAATTCATTCCAATCGGCCAAAGTCCAGAAATTTTTCAAAAAAAAATTTTAATAATTAACACGTTTTGAAATATCACGTTTTATACCATATCGTATTTTGAAAAATCGCGTCTTCAAATATCACGTTTTGTGTCATATCTCGTGTTGTATCACATCGTGTTTTGAAATATCACGTTTTGAACCATATCGCGTTTTGTACCGTGTCGCGTTTTCAAATATCGCTTTTTGAAATATCGCTACAACATTAAGTTTTAAAATCCCCAACCAATAATACATTAACGATTTAGTTGATGTTGATGGTGACGGTATCGAGTTTAACTTTGATGAACAAAACAAAATCAAAAATGTAAAAGTGACTATACCACCTGTTATTGTTCAAAATACAACAAATGATAAAAATAAGGTTATCCTCAACGAGCTTAATAACAAAAACTTCTTAATAAAACTGTGCAGCATCGGTATAGTAACTCCAAATAATGTCTCAGACCACAAAAAGTTACAGCAAAATCTAACCAATGAGAAAGCTGAACATTTCACATACAGATCTCGATCTGATAAGTTACTTAAAGTAATTTTAAACGGTTTAGCTAAAGGCATCCACATTGATGAAATTAAACAGTGCCTCACTAATCATAAATTGTGTAGTACCAGATGCCAACCTGAATATATATAATACATGCTGTCTTTGCAAGGGAAACTGACGCAGCAGATTCACCTGATTATCCGAAATTAAAAGTGCATGTACTCATCCGACACTATTGCCGCTCAAATGAACCAGATGTGGAGTTCAACTTTTAACCAGCAATTGAAACCTACTTACAATAACAAAACTAATTTGTAATCTAACACAGCTGAATAAAGATGTCAAAGCTCTTTATTTTCATAAGAGGAAATACTATCATTGGTAAGTGACATGGTCTCAAGTATTTCGTGTTATAAAACGAAAATTGAACAATTTGAAGTAATACCGTGACTCACAGTAACTAACCTATACAATAATGTACAAAAATGATTGATCCAACGCAAGCAAATCATAACAATGCATTAAATATTTGTATATGGAATGCTCATAGTATTATAAATAAAGCGGAAGTAATGTTTACTTATGTGAAACACCACAACGTTCATGTGTCTCGGATTACAGAAACTTGGTTGAAAGTCGGTACATCCCTCTTTGACTCTGAATATAAAATTTATAATTTAAATATCAAATCAGGTCGTGCAAAGGGAGGATTGGCGATGGTAGTAAAGAGAAATACTAAACATTGCTGGTTACCTTCTTTTCACCTCCAAATTATTGGATATTTTCACAAGCCATGTAAGGATCAAACTAATAGCTGCTTATTTCAAAGGTGGAACTACTTTTTTTTAAACAAATTCAAATCAGATATAGAATATCTAACTTCAATCAGTTCAAAATTTATTATTGTAGGCAATTTAAATGCCAAACATCCTCATTATGACTGTTTCAAAAATAATAGAAGTTAGTAAATTAAGTCAGAAACAAATTGCTCATTAGTTCAGGAGACTAGATTGTATTTACATAAAATAAATAAATAAAATTTATTTTAACAAAACAAAAAAAAAATAATAGAGCTGGTTCCGTTCTCTACAACCTAATGCTAGTTTATAAATTTACAGTGAAATTTACAGTTGAACTCAAATTCCCAAAACTATAATATTCAACGTAGGTTAAATTACTCTGCAGCAAATTGGAAACAATACAAAATTATCCTTAATCGCAATTTAAACCTGAGTAGCGAGTCTCAAATTAAAAATATTCAGTCACACAACGATTGATGAGGGAATCTCTTATTTAAATAAATTAATTCTGACAGGTAAAAACAAATCTGTATCATTCCTTAGAACTACAACTAATAATATTGGATTCGAAATCCCCGAACCGACAAAAATGTTAATACGACTTAGAAATACGCGTAGGCGACAATTCCAGCGAACCGATATTCATTTCTAAAATCTATCGTAAATGAATTACATAAACGTATAAGACCAGAATTTCAAATCTTGAAAAATAATAGGTGGACTAAACTTCTAGAAAATATCCAAAACGATAAAAATACCAATCAAATGTGGGCAATCAGTAAAAATCTACGTCTTCGAAGTAGACAAAATTCCACCACTCAATGACGAAATTAACCCCTTAACGCATATTATTTTTGAAAGAAAACCTGCAGAAAAAAATATTTCTTTTTATATTATTGAAAATGTTTATTTGCACCTAATTTAACACAATAGGTACATTTATAAAAACAAAAATTACCGATTTTGTTTTATTTTCCTTCTTTTAAATTGAAATTGTTTGCAACAGAAAAGAAAAATAATTAAAGAAAAAGATAACGACTTTTCTTTGTTCTTATACCGTTACTACCTCGGTGCGTTTTACTGTATAAAATGTTACGAGAAAATGTGCAATCGACATTATAACGCGCTAAAAGACAATGTCATTCACAAATACATACACGTATAACACTAGTTGTGGGGTGGCGCAGTAAAACAATAAAAAATAATTGAAATTTGATTTTGCCTAAAGAAAAAACAAAATCTGTGAGAATTCTCTTTTGACTATAAAGAGAATTTTCGAAGGTTTTGGAAAAAACCAAAATCATTGTTGAGACGCCGGTGACGAAATAACATCCTGCAGTCACTTTTCTCCCTTTTCATATTATCGTTTATGATGAAAGATGTAGCCATAAATATGTGTCTTTTCGTTATCATACACCACCGAGCAATTGGTGTCATAAACCATAAAAATTGAAATTGATGAGATAAAAAGCCATAAACTACAGCCATAAAGTACAATTGATCACAATATTTTAATTACAAAAAACAAACGTAATTTAAACTATTTTTAGTTTAAAATTTAATTGGACGAGTTAACTCGTTCCTATGCATTTCTGCAAGTAACAGATGAACGAGTTAACTCGTTCCTATGCGTTAAGTGGTTAACAATAGTTCATAATTATAATTAGTTAATTCTAGTGATGTAATCATTTTATTATATTAAATTGAACGCATTTAAATAAAAAAACTAAAGTTTGTATTAAAATTGTATCATACTTAATGAAGGACTTATTACTGAAGGCATTAACCACTGTCTGTCTATCCAGCAAGTATTAGTATATTGTCCCAAACGTTACCGTAGTATCCAAAATTTTGTTAACGTTGCATATTCGGTATGTTAGAGGGCACCAGTTAATGAATGCAGAAGATGTTCTTAGATGCAGTAATTAGCACCAACTTCTTTAGGACAAATTGTCGTTAGCAGACTATTATTGGTTCAAGAGGTTACATCGTTTAGTTAATCTTTCTTTTGTGATTACCATAAACAAATCACAGAATAATACAATGAACTTGAAACGTGTGTATCTAGCAAAATTTAAAAATTGTTGGTACAAGATAACGGACAGCAAATATGACTATTAGTGACTGCAGTTTTTCAGAGTTTAATAAATGAAATTTTTTAGTATAGATCCCATATGCATTTTGACTTTGTATACAAATGTGAAATGCTTGGAAAAGCTTCGATTTGATTAATATCTAAAATTATTTATAGAAGTTAGTCAATGGATTACCAAATTCTTCATTTTCCAGTAAGAGGACTTGCTTTTGTGGGTCTAAATTAATTAAATATGAATTTCATAAATTTGTTCCTCTTCATGCCAAATTATTTCTGATTTAAAAATTTGTGTTTATTGAACTGGAAATCTGTATGTACTTCCACTCCAAAAATATTAATAAAAGTACCAAAATATTTGTTTATGATTTGAATAAAATATGAGAAAATATTTTCAATTACAACGTAATTTTCATTTGGTATCATTACACAATAAATATAAAAAGGAAATTACATCAAAAGTAAGTCATTTCCATATGTGTATATGTGCATATTTACGTAACTTTTAATTTTCATGTAGTGGTAGAGAAAATTTATTTGTTCAGTCGTAATAATATAATTGTACATCCTCGAGGCAAACAAACGTAAAATATCATAATATTAGAACCAAAAATATTCTGAATTTTCAATTAAATTTCGAAAAAAAAAATTGGTTTATTTATGGGGATGGAGGAGGGGGCTTGCCTTATGAAATTTGGTTTATTATTTATTAAACGCACCTAATATAGGCGTAATTCGATTAGGTGTCGATCAAATCGGCATAAATCAGCTAAACATTTATCAATTCACAAATTCACAGATCGAACTAAAAACAAACATAATATATTGTGGGGTAGAACCGACAGACATAAATCGCGGCTTACAACAAACCAAGCAATGGTTAAAATAAATACGAATAACATACACACACACACAAACAATATAATATTTATCTCACAATCCGCATTCACGACATTTATTATCCTTCTGGCATGTTTTCTGGTTCTCGCTCTCTAGCTCTTTACATATATTGTATATTATTTATATATTTTAAAACATTTTTGTTTGTTATAACAATAATAAAATATACATTTTTGTTAAAAAAATAAATCGAAATATAAAACCCACATCATGGTCATATTTTATATATTTTTTTTATTTTTCTAGAACACAGAACAGACAGACGGACATAGAAATATATTTATTATAATATCGTATAAATTCTGGCTCTATTTTTATTTAGCACAAACATACTCATACACACACACACACACACTATATCTGTCTATTTTTGGTGTCAGTTTTGGGTGGATTTATAGCTTAGAATATAAATTTCAAATAACATTTTTTAGGTTAGTTTTTGTTTTAGAGAAGATAATAAAAATCATATTTAATACAACTATGCCACAAACACGCAGGACTTCTATAAACATATTCTCCCAGTAAACATAACAACCACTTTAATGTTTCCAAATTGTTCTCAAAATCAGTCTTCTTAATAGCCTGTTATATTTGATCGTCTGCTCACAATTGACACAAACATACGACAGTAAGCGTTTTCCAATCAAAGCGTTAGCAATACCTAGGTATGAATCTGCCAAATATATCACACAGAAAATTAACCAAAATGCATTTTTCGAAATATATAGAGGACCACAGGCGTTAAATGGTGAAAACCTGAACAACCTGAATAACCTGAACAATAAAACCAATTTGTTTAAGCACAGACGATAGACGAAAAAGGAAATGATTAATTTAGCGATGTAAATGTGAAATGACTCATCTTATTATTTACAGGACAACATCGTGGAAGACGCAAGATGGAATAACTACATCAGTGGCCCCACACTAATTGCAAATTATTTTGTCAAAGCATTTGTTTATTTAGAAAAATTGGCCTAAATGATAATTTAGCTCTTTGTCGCGCTTTTTTCATCAAAAGCCGGTCCCTGTAAACCATTCCAAACAATAGTTTGTTTTAGGCCTCTCTAGCTGCTACGATCTCCTTGTTCGACGAAAAACACTTTCATCCGCACAAAATGTTGAGTTTAGGAAAAAGGAAGAAGTTGCTTTTAGCAATGTATGCGCTAGGTAATAATAAAGTATGTAGCCTCTTTTGGTTTTAATATCGTATACTTGTGTATTCGGTACTATTTCTGATTTTTATTTTTTAAAAATCGAGAGGGGCTCTCGAATGAGATATCATTCGATTCCCAAAGAGCAAGTTCCTCTAAAAACAAACACACGAAAAATACAGAATAAAGTGCCTCATTAAAAACGAAGACACCTTTTAATTTTATTACCTACAAAATGAACCAAAATAAGTTCCTGTCGTCCTTGTGAAAAGGCTATAATGCTAAGCGGCTTAGAGGAGTTCCCTATTTTAATAGGTGGATAATTTAGAATAACCGCGGTGGTTTGGGAAGGTAGCCCCATGGTTTAAGGTATAAATCGAATCAAAATAACTTTTCAAAAAAATTGTTTTGTAATTTATGAAATCGAGACCGATTGCTAAAATAGTTAAACATTTCTTTGCAAATACCATCTGTACTGGGTATGTTAAAATTTCTCAACAACGATAAAACGTTTTCTCGGGGTCGAATTTTGGATGGTAAATAACTTTTGTACGTCTGGCTCTCATTCCTTTTGTTTGCACGGGTGATTGCAGGTTTTCCTGACGGTTATGTAGTCCCTGTACGATTTTCTTACTATTTATGACATATTTCCTAGACATGCTCGATTTTTGGGAGACGAAAAGGCGGTTCAGACGTGATATTATAATGCAGTTCATGAAATCTGAGTGTTTAAATCCAATAAGGTCTTACGATTAAGGCGATTAACCCCAAGTCTAATTCTCTTTGAGAACCACAGACTTCACATTTTAGACTATTTTTATAAAGGAACAGTTTCTATTAGATGAGAGTATGAGACGGAGAGGCAGCGAAAGCACGAAAATTAATTTTTTTTTTATTCTAACAGCACTTTGAGATACCATTAATTCAGCAGCAGCTTGTTTATTGATATTTTCATAATTATTATGTCGCATAACTGATACATGGGCTAGTATCTTAACCTTAAAATAAATTGCCATAAATTTCCTTACAATTTTTCTGAACCTTATATCTGGATGGGGGGGCGAGTAGGAGAGTCAGCAAAGATGCAACAACTTCAACAATAACGACAACTAACACGTGCTACAGTTAGTACAAATTTGGGTGACCGCATGGGAACATCATGGTGGAACAAATTCTCGTCCCCCTCACAACCGGCAATGGAAAAAATAGTGGAGCCAAAAAAAAAATTCCTTACAGCTTTTCAGAAAAAACCTGCGGTACTAACAGGGAACGCTCATTAGGAGATTGTGTTGTCTTGTGACTAATAACTTGTAAAAAAAAAGTTACTAATAAAATTTACTAACGACTACATAGGTGGCTGAAACCGGGTCTAGTCTATAATGCTAACATTCCCTTCATATCCCTCGATCTTCTTATATGTAATGGGTGTACGGTGGATCTGGCGTATCCGGGAATCTTGGTAAGGCTTGGTCGTGTACATCCGTATCAATCAATAAACTTTTCTGAATCTTTTTATATCAGGAAAAAAATGTTTCTAGTGTTTCAAGAATTTTAAAAGTGAGCTACCATGATCACAACTTATTTCAAAAATATGGTAAAATCATAATACTAAAATTACTTTTTGTTGTCATTTTTGGAACGCTGGAACGAAAATGACAACAAATGTTTTACGCGCAGATCACGATTCGGAGTGCTTCTTTAGCACGCAAGGCAGTCCCTTGCTTCTCACCATTCGGGGCGCTTGTTTGAAGTGAGCCCCCTTGCCTCTCACCATTCGGTGTGTTTGTTCAACGTGAATCCCCTCGCCTCTCACGACTTCGGGCGCTTACTTCTTTCTGTGGTACCAAACTCTCTTGCTTTCAAACGATCTTCTGAGAGGTTTCCTCTTGTTGGCTCTCCTCGGTTCTGGAAAGTTTCTTTTCAAATTCCAGCAGTAGTCAGCCAACATACTGACATCCCATTTACCTTGATAGCGTCATTCCACTTCTTTAAGATCCTGGTGAAGCCTATCATCTTGCTCCTCGCTATATAGTTCGCGTTTTTTTTTTCTTTAACACCCATTGAATGGATGAACTCGGAGTCGAGCTTCCTAATTTCCTATGCATTATGGATTTTGATTTGGACAAAAGAAAATTTGTGTGTTAATAATTCGGCAAATAAGAAACCAAAAAGTGGCATGTTTCAAATATGACAAACTAGCTTTCAGAGCTTCCCCCACCGTGAGCGGCAAATACGAAACCTATACAATGTAACCACGGTAGGCCAGAATCATATCCCCCTTGTTATTCTTAATGGCAATCAT
Source organism: Tipula helvola (assembly GCA_963556165.1). Classification (NCBI taxonomy): domain Eukaryota; kingdom Metazoa; phylum Arthropoda; class Insecta; order Diptera; family Tipulidae; genus Tipula; species Tipula helvola. Next base: position 54,797,208 of record OY744482.1, read on the forward strand.
GTTAAACTAGTTTAAGCTCTCCAAATACACGTCGATTCTACATTGGTCTACAGAGGAGTGTCTCCATTTTACTTGAGGGGTTTGTTACGAGATGCAAGGTGTAATTGAAGGGTCAAATTTGTGTTTTTTAATCAATTTTGATTCGAGCGACCCAACAAACGTGTCAATATACATCCAACTCAACTTCACATGAAAATTGAAATTTCAACCACCGAGGGGGGTAGTAACGGGAAAATCAATTGGAATCATTTTTTATGGTCATATTCGGTATCAGTAACCTCGAAAACGAAGGAATTGTGGAGTCTCCCCTCTGGGTCACGACTTTTTCTTTGTGTACCTGTGATCTGTAAATCAATGGTTTTATAAGTTAGTTTCCTAGTAATGAAAATTGAAATTTATTCAACACTCCAACGAATTATTTTTACATAACGAATCAATACTGCCATGGATATATTTGTAACACTAACAACTAATAAATTGTTATTCTCCAATGGGAATTAGACTAATGTCATTAATATTAAATGATTCGATGAGTTCGTTGCGTTTCATAATTATGATTTGCCTCTAGTTTGCCCATTTAATTCAATTTAATATTCTCGAATATCTATCTTCCCCTATATGACAAATGTTTATTTAGAAATTGCCCATCTTTCATTTTGGTTGCCTTAATAGTTGCTCTGCTAATTTACTGGAATCTGAATCTAATTTCGTCATTATTTAATTTAATCGTTCGACATTATGACATTGATAGATTGGGTGTCTACAGTAGGTACAACGCTGGCTCCAAGGCACCGCCATGCGGTACTCGTGTTTATCACATTTAATTTATTGATGAATGTATTTTGTTTCATTTGATATTTTATTTGGCACAAGTAGTTTTCAAGAATGCCATGATTTTTTTTTTTGGCAAAAAAGGTAGAAGATTGAGTAATATCACAGAATATATATAAACAGAACAATATCTTCTATAGCGCTTTAGTCCTAAGCTGGTGAACAAATATTTTCGTTATTGTTTTTTTCGACTGATTTTGATTTAGAAAAGATAGAAACATCATTTTATATGCAATCAATGAAACAAAAAAAAATTACAAAAATGTTTGTACCCACCTCTTTCTATTGATAAATAAAAATCAGTACAATTGTAAAACGAAAGAGAAATCTTTACACTTTATAATGTGCTTAAAAGAGATAGACATTCGTGAATAATTTTTAATTTTGGACTAGTTAGCTTTGCGAAACTTTAAAATCAAATCAACAAATAAACAAAAGACCAATACAAATAAATTAGAAATGCTACACAAACTCATACACAACCTTATGGGAGTTCCAAGTTTTCTTTTTGTTATTTCTTTGATATGATTTTAAAGTTTCGCAAAGCTAACTAGACCAAAATTAAAAATTATTCACGAATGTCTATCTCTTTTAAGCACATTATAAAGTGTAAAGATTTCTCTTTCGTTTTAAAATTGTACTGATTTTTATTTATCAATAGAAAGAGGTGGGTACAAACATTTTTGTAATTTTTTTTTGTTTCATTGATTGCATATAAAATGATGTTTCTATATTTTCTAAATCAAAATCAGTCGAAAAAAACAATAACGAAAATATTTGTTCACCAGCTTAGGACTAAAGCGCTATAGAAGATATTGTTCTGTTTATATATATTCTGTGGTAATATATCAAAGATAACTGCAAAAGAGTATTTCTTCCCTTCCAAGGCGTCTTTAGTTGTAGGTATTTAAATTCTGTTCGGTTTAACGTTTTCATTTTAGTCTCTAATCCTAAATTGATTGCATGGTATTATATGTCTGTTGGTTGTTATGGATTTAAATTTTTGTGACACCCACAATCTTTTCAAAAAGTTTTGATATAGTTGGGAGTATACAGAAGCATTGGAGTAGTCAAGAAGCATTTCGAAAACAAGAACGTTTCACACGTCTCCAAAATTTGTTGAAGATTTTTTTATTGTAAAATACCAGCTTACAACTAGGTTAGGTTAGGTTAGGTTTGGGTGGCGGTCCACTAGGACCAGGCATAGACACAAAATGGTCCGTAGCCGTACCACAATTTAAAAATTTCCCTCCAACTCATTGAAACCACTTTGAGCTTGCTATGAAGCGCCGGATACTCCTGGCGTCCATCCTGCTGAGCTCCATCAGGTCAAACTTAATGCCCCATTTAATAATCAAACCAGAATAATATAAAAAAAATCATGGCATGGCAGGTACCCCACTCTCTTAACGTATTCCAAAAGCTTTTCAAATCTCCACCTTAACCATAGAAACAGATTGACGAGGATACGATGCGTTCTCGAGATACCATGGGTAGAGATAGTCATCCAGACCTCTAGTCAGCCAGACGTCCACACAAACTTATTATTTTGTTTTGCATTTTCAGACCAACCAAATATTGGACCAACCAAATTTTTCGTTTTTGACAGGATTTCAATACTTTGGTTTTTAGACGATAAATTAGATAAATTTTTATAAATCTTACAATTTCTGTTAACTATATCAACTCTCTTGATACAACAAATATCTAGATAAAATGGCGATATCGTCCTGTATTCGTAAAAATTACTGGACCTTCACAAAATTTTTATAAAATGGGTTTCATTACACATCCCCTTATTCAACTAAAAACTAAATAAACCAAAAAAAAATAATCTCTGGATGAATCCTGTTGTATAATAGAAAGAATTGTGATTGCCAAAACAGGAATCAATGATCTATTTTGTTGATTTTTTATTAGAAACCATACATCTAGGTAAAATCGTCTATATCATTAGAATATCACCAGTAATTTACGGTAGGAAAATTTACGTAATTGGGCTTTCATGGCGTGTGGTACTTTTTTTAAATTTAAACATTATCAAATAATAAATCAAGCTTTTATTATACTTTAAAATAATTGAAATATTGTCAAAAAGACTTACCAGCTGTATAATTTATCAAACTAATGTACCGTTTGAACCAACGTAGCACTCAAAAACAAACGTGTAATCCATTTTAAATTACAGTGGAAAAACACACAGTTGTAATTATAAACTAACACTACAATAAAGTACGCGATACTTATCACAATATACACACTCGCCCGTATGTGCATATACAAAATGAGGCAGAGAATACTTTTTTGCACCATTTAATAGACATTTTACTTTATTAAGTTATCACTGTAATAATTTGTAAATTTCAATGTTAATTCACTATTTTTAGGCCCGATTCATGCATATTTTTAACAATCAATGACGCTGCAAATTTTCACTACATCACCATTAGCAATTCAATTCTACCTTGAAACTAACTGGTTTTAACAAAACAAAAAATAGTTTCATCCGATTCTCCTTGTCGTTCTGTTCGTCGTTTTATATTTTATTGTTTTCGTTTGATTGTGTGCTATCTCTATCCGTACCATTATTGCATTTCATTCATATCGAATGCTGCGGCAACATACAACATTTCACCAGAACTTTACAAAAGCTAACTAGAGTTAATAAGAGGACAAAGGTGTGTTTGAATTATTAAAATGAAAAACTAAACCGCCTTGAGTACTTTTGTCAGAATTTTCTTAAACGAGTTAATGTCAGCCGAATGTAAAAAAATCGGTAACGCAGATTGTGTTATCCAAGCCAAAAATAAAAAATCAAATCGTAATCAGCCGATAGTGATCAAGCAAAACTTACCATAAATAGGATTGAAATATAAAAATGTAGAAAATCCGCAGATTCCTAAAATATTCAAAATTGGTCTAACATTTACCTTTACTAGGTGACGGATTTTATGTGATTTGTCAATAGCTATAGCTTTGGAAAAAATTGAGACCACGTCGAGCTAGTTCATCGGCTTTTATATTCCCCGTACTAACGAAATGTCCAGGCACCCATATGATATGGATGTTGAACTGATCTGTTATCTCGTTAAGAGATGAGAGACAGTTCTGGACTACTTTCGACGTGAGAAGGTGTGATTGAAGCATTTTAATGGCATCCTGACTGTCCGTATATATATGCGAATATCACAAGTCGATATTACATTATACCTCAACCAGTCCACAACTTCCTTTATCGCAATTACTTCAGCTTGAAAAATGCTACAGTAGTCTAGGAGACAAGAGGAGAGGTTTAACATGAGTTCCTCGCAAAACACTCCAGCCCCTACTCTTCCATCCCGTTTTGAACCATCAGTGAACCATCAGAAGTTTAAAACTCCTGGTTCCAAAACTACATACAACATCCAGTCCTCTCTGGATGGGATAATAGTCCAGAACTGACTATCAAAAGATAGTGACGGGACAGTATAGCCGGTGGTCTTGGGAAGCCCTTTGTTACAAAGTATAGATGAGTGCCCTGTATTATTGCATGTCCACATTAACACGGATTTCAGTCGTATGTCAGTGCAAGCTGCCCATTGTTTTCCCAAGATATCTAGATGAGTCAGAAATAGCAGAGTCTCCAGTGCCTGAGTGGATGTACTCCTCAGTGCACCACTGATCCACAAAGAGATTGTTCTCTGAACTTTTGTCAACAACTTTAGGTTGACAGTTTGGTCCAGAGCAGACCACCAGACTGTTACCCCATACAGAAGAATGGGTCTAACTACTGCTGTGTATAGCCAAAGGACCATGTGGGGCTCCAGCCCCCAACCTTTCCCAATTGCATTTTTGCAAGAGTACAGCGCTACCGTAGCTTTCTTTACCCTTTCCATAATATTAGGTCTCCAGTTTAATTTACTATCCAAGGCGAGACCGAAGAACTTTGCTTCGTCTATAAAAGCCAAGTTGAAACCATTTAAAGTGGGAGGATCGACATGAGGAATTTTATATTTCCTGGAGCAGAGAACCAATTCGGTTTTGTGTGGGTTCATATTTAACCCACAACCATTGGCCCATAATGGAAGAATGCCCAGAGCATTTTGAATAAGCTCACTAAGTGTGCCGGGATATTTTCCACGGACACCAATAGGGACGTCATCCGCATAGGCAACCACCTTGAAGCCACTATACTCCAGTCTCAGCAACAGATCATTTATGACCAAGTTCCAAAGCAGGGGGACAGTACGCCACTCTGTGGTTGGTTGCCTCTCCTTGCAAATCTTCTGGCGGAGGATTTCCCCAGACTGGCATTTATGATCCTGCCTCTTAGCATTTAATCTATCCAGTCCTTGAGTGATTCATCCACTCCTAGATTCGAAAGTGCCCGAGTTATAGCCCCTGTAAGCACGTTGTTAAACGCTCCCTCAATGTCCAAAAAGGTTACCATCGCGTAGTGTCCATATTCGAAAGATTTTTCAATGAAATATGTAAGAGAATGAAGAGCAGTTTCTACAGATCTCCCCTTGCAATAGGCATGTTGAGATTTAGACAGCTTTGCCGGCACAATCGTGCCTCTAATATGAGCTTCTATTTGTCTTTCCAGAATTTAGAAAATGAAAGAAGACAAGCTAATCTGTCTATGGTCTTTGGGACTGCAGTGTGAGCGTTTTCCCGCCTTAGGTATGAAAACAACCTTCACTTCCGTCCATTTACTGGGAATGTGACATAGTTCTAGCCTGCCTCTAAAAATTACCTCTAACCAGGAAATGGTTAGATCCGTAGTTATTTGTATATACGCCGGGATAATACCATCAGGCCCTGGCGACATTATATGGTTTAAAACTGCTTATCGCCCACAGAATCTGTCTTCTGCTAATAATTTGGCCTACGAGGCTACTTGCGATATTACCTGCTGATATAATTGGTGTAGATTCGGAACAACCAGGAAAGTGAGTCTCCAACAGTAGTTCCAGCGATTCCATACTATTTGTGGGCCATGCTTCATCCGGCCTTTGAAGAAAGCTTGAGATGGAAGGACTAGTAAATAGTACTTTACGCAGCCTGGACATCCCTGAAGACTCCTGAATTTTGCCACTGTATAGTCTCCAAGATCTGTTCTTTGCACTTCTTAGCTGATATTTGTAAATCTTGAGGACTTCCTTATAGGAGTCCCAGTCTACAGCGGCTTTTGTTTTCCTTGCTGTTTTAAAGTGTCTTTTGCATCGTTGACGTATTTGTTGAATCTCCTTTGATCACCAAGGTGGCCGAGATTTACTCCTAGGCCTACTAAGAGAACAACAGCCCAGTACCGCTTCGTTAAAAGCGTTGGACAGTTCGTCCACTAAGCCATCGAGTTCTTCCGTAGTTTTTGGAGGTTTAGGCACCGGCACTGGTAGTGAATTGTAGAAAGGGCTGTTTGGAGAATCCAAATCCATTTCAAATTGAACATAACAGTGATCAGAAAAGTAGTGGTCTTCCGACACTTTTCAGTTTAATAGACCAATCGTCAAAAAGTTTGAGACAAGTGTAATATCTAATACCTCCTGTCTATTTCTAGTTATAAAAGTCGGCTTATTGCCTATGTTACATATTATATGAATCTTAGTACTTAGAATGTAATGAAGGAGTAACTCATCTCGTTCATTTATGTCCGTACTTTCCCAAATTGTGTGATGAAAATTTGCATCACTCCCCAGAATAAATCCAACCTTGCGCTTTTGAGCCTCCAAAATTGCCTCACCTAGAATGACTGCTGGGTTGCGGGTCGAGTTATGTTAGGTTAGGGGGGGAGGGGGGATTTAAAAGTTGATTTAAAGTTAAATTGTTGATTGAGATGGGTGAGGATTGCGTTGCGATTGTAAATTGCATTAGAGGTTGAGTTGTAGATTGATTTAATAGATTCAGTAACAATTACTGATTTGGGAGTTAAGTTAATTTTTAGAACTGAAGCTCTGATCACGTCATATGGCTCCAGCCCTGTATATTTTTTCTTTCATGTTATAAAATCTGAGTATGACCGTTATCATGAAATTTTCCAATACACTCGGATTACACGGAAAAGGAAGTCCCGCTTTGGCTTAGTCAGTTTTCATACCACGCTCCAATGGTATCTTTCAAGCTTTTTATCCCCCAACATTTTTCTCTTCTTCTTCTAAGAATTATTTGTATTAACCCTACTAGAACTTTACCAACATTTCAAATTTTCTCATACACGATAAGTTGTATCAAATGTTTAATGCAAAATGCATAATGACGCACTCCTATAGAGCCGACAATGTGATCCCTAACCATATTGATGAGATCTACTTTAATACGTGATGCATCCAATGTATGACAAACGCTAATACTGAGCGATGAATGCACCAATCTGGACTACAATCCGTATTGAAAATTGCAGGACAATTATTGATTTTGATGACACTTATTTATTTTACAATATATCCGTTTGTAAAATTCAGTAGTTTAGGTTACCTTGAGTCCGATAAAATGGGTTTCGAAGTGGTGTTTGCGGCCTGTCAAACCAATTGATAACGACATATTTAATTTTTTTTTTATAAATTGAGAACTTCCACGGATCAGAAAATTTATTTATATCTCAAAAATGTGTTTTGCGTCACAACGTTATAATCAGTACTGGGCAATTGTACGAGAAGTACAATATGAAGGGCAGGGTCTCAGCGGTTAAGTGCCAACGAATACGAAGTGCAGACAAGTGCATAACAAGGTCGTCGAGATTACTGTAATGGAGATGTAGTCTAGGTCGGAGGTGTTTTTAATGTTGAAGTTGCTGCAGAGCACAAAGGGTATGTTGCAGTCCACCCTAAAATATGGCTCTATATATAATACTTAATCGGAAAATTCTAGAATAAAGTAAAAGCGTCACCAATAGTTTAGTAATAAAGTCACCAAACTAATAGGTATGAAACACGAATACTTTCTAAATCGTTTGACATTAATAACATTGCGTCTATTTCCCAAAGGAGAATATCAATTTATAAGGTGGTACACATACTCAAAAAATACAACCTGGTTTGTAAAATTTCGTATCAACATGAACCTTGAATTCAAACATATTCAATTGGTAACAGCCTTTAATCGATATAAAAATCAAACCAACTGTATAAGATATCGTTTTCAACGTATTACAAGAAAGTTAAAGGGTAGGAGAAGCAATTAGTATATTTCGTATGTGCAATAAATGTGATTGTAAATTGGCATCAATGACAGACAATATTAAATAATACATCGAAGGCCCTTATTTTAAGCACCGATTACAAAACGTACACTGCATTGTATGGATATTGTAAACCTATTTGTGCAATGATACAGAATATCCAGTACCGCAGTACTATTTAGAGTCGCTTATAGTTTTGTAAAATATTGAACGACCAAATGAGGTAAATTTTAATTTTCAAGATATGATAGAAAATTTAAATTTTACTACCATTGGTAAGAAACCATCATACGAATATACCTACAAAAATGACCTTAAAGAATGTGACTGTCCTGAGAAATTTTGTGAAGCATACCGAATATGCCAATTTTACAATAAACCGACTAGGTGGACCGGTGCAACAAACACAGTATTAAAATTTACTGGGATTATTGTACCGCTAGAAAAAAGGAGTATGTCGCCATGTCGGTATTATGAAAAATTCTGGATTAAAGTCAAAGCATCATCACAAGTTTAGTACAAGTCACCAAACTAATACATAGTTATGAAACACAATAACATTTATCGTCGTTTAATATTTAAACAATGAGCTAATTCCCATAGGAGAATATTAATTTGTATGTTGTTACACATAATCAGTGTCGGTAATACAATTTTTCGATGAAATCTTTCCTAATAATAATATCGATAATAACTCTCACCGCTCTGGAATTGTACCAGTTATTCCATTAGAAATTTTCAATTCGTTGCCAAACAACACCCCAGTGAAACCACATGGTTAATAAAATATAGAATTAACATGAACCTTAAATTCAAACTAAAAAAAAAATCTCAAATGGAAACAATCTTTAATCGATATAAAAGTTAAACCAACTGTAACCAACTGTTTCGCTTTGAACCTTCTATAAAAAAGCGAAGGATGTACAATAAAACGAGTGTTAATATATTTCGTGTGTGCAATAAATGTGATTGTAAATTAACAACAATTACAGGCAATGTTAAGCTTCGAGAGGCAGTTCAAACAGGAGTACTATCCAAAACCCGATTTTAAGCACCGATTACAAAACGTAAACTATTATGGATGTGTACATTGGGAAACTAATTTGCACATCCAATTCCACACTACAACGGTCAAATAAGGTAAGTTATGATATAAAAAATTTAAATTTTAATGCTACTATACATATATTGGTAAGAATACTTCCAATGAATTTATCTACAAAAGTGACTTTAAAAAATGTGATATCGAACACACTCTTTAATGGATTACTTTTTAGAATATGTATGTAAAAATTCATTTTTAATTTGTTTACTAAATTCCTATAAAAAAGGTTAATGTAGTCAGCTGTTACCTGTTAATGACTTAAACTTTAGTACGAAACCATTATGAATACATTTTATTAGTCTGAAATAAGATGCTCAAATCAGAGAAGCCACCACTAAAAATAATTAGTTTCTTAATAGTAAAAACAGAAAGTTGTGAGCAAACGAAGAACTACATTTGCCAGACAGCTACACTGAAAAAAATAATTCAATGAATCCATTTCATTAAATTTTTCGGAAGAAAAATTCTTTGAACCAATGAATTTATTAACTGGTTATATTAATTCTAAAATAAATACGATTATAAATTAATAACCGCGTCGTCAATTCAATTAATAGCCATTTATTGACCGATTTCTCGTTGATATCTTGAAATCTAGGGAAATTAATAAAAGTTTTAACAACTTTATAAACTAAATTAATAAGAAAAAACTAATAAAAACCAGCTTATTTCACCTGAAAAATGATTAATGGATTAAAATCTTTACTCTCAAGTTAAAGTGACTTAAATCGATTTAAGTCAAAAGAGATTTTAGTCCACATTTGACACTATATTTCAATTATTTAAATATTACACCGACTCCGATGTGTCAATCTTCAATAAAAAATGTGCAAGCTAGATGAAATTATTAAGAAATATATGTTGTAACGTTTATCCCATCGTTAAAAGAATATTAAACTAACCTCCTAAAAAATTATCAAATTTGAAATAAGTCTCTTTTCCTTGATAGTAAAGAAATATACGTATTTAAATGATTTTCTGAAAGAATAATTCGTTGAATCGATAAACTATTTAATTGTTTTAAGATTGCTTTTATTCTGTCGTGATTGGGCATTAACACTTTATTATGTCAGAACATATTTCTTAAATTAAATAAAAACATTCATTCAATCTATAATAGTCGTGTCTTGAGACATTTCAACACACGCAGTTTTGATTTTAATAGTGCAGGATCTAGACCGGCAGATAGCATATTCTCTAGCTCGATTCGCCTCTTTTCAGCACGAATTTCTAGTCGATCGCTTTTAAGGGTTACAGACCAGAGTGGGGGTATAAATTGTAGTTTCATCGTTTGTTAAGACCATCGTTTGTTTAAGATTTTTGAATTTTATTGTGCAACATTTACGTCACACAATTAATATTGCGCAATTTAATTATACGTGAATACCGGCCTTAAGAAATGTTGGCACAACATTTCTTCAAATTCACGGGATACAAAGTTTTCTAATTTTTCGCTATGCGGAAAGTCAAGTAAATAATTTAAAAATGTCTCGGACAGCTCGTCGTTAGGGTTACATCGCGTTGTTCTTCTTTTCGGTTTTCTGAAATATTATCTTTTGAATTAAGTAAAGCGCCGAATGAATTTTCTTCATATTTGGTATCTCAATGTCCTTAAATTGATTATCCTTAATGTGTAACGAATACGGAGGTCGCTCATATGGTGACTGGTTTGATGGCACTGGATACACAACAGTAGAATTTTAGGAAGATCTGATTTTCTCGCGAGCCAAGCACGATTTATACTAGAATACGAAGTCTCCATTTTTTTTAAAGTTCGATAGCGATATGAGCATATTTCGTTTCATAAACGATTTGCCGGCCATTTTATGTGAGTGTCTCCCAATTTTTGATTGATTGATTGAAGTGTTCGAACAAGCTTTAAGCAAGATCTCCCGGAGTTATTAATGGCCGGGCCTCACCGAACACCTTGTTACATACAACATAAAGAGGATTTGGATAGGTTTAGTTAGTATGAAAGAAATTGACCCGGTTACAGACACACTTTGGCCAATAGTTAATAACACAATGACGACACATTTCTAAACTACTGTTATGTTTATTAAAATTAAAGTTAAAATTGCACTCTGAAATAATATTTATTAGTTTGCTGAATCAGATTCCTGAGCCCTTCTGAAAATCATAATCGTAATTAATAAACTAGAGACGTTAGATGATACGCTCAACTATATAAAGCCAAAAACTAGAGAAACACGAGGAATACACATAATATTTGGAAACATCGGATCGGATCGGATCGGATCGGATCGGATTGGATCGGATTGGATTGGATTGGATTGGATCGGATCGGATCCGGATCCCTCTTTTGAATAAATAAAACAGTACCTAATTATTATAAATAAATATGAAATTCCTCGTTTGTTTAAAAAAAAATTCTCTTAATTTTTTTTTTTTTTTTTTTTTTCTAATTTTTTTTTTTATGTTTCATATTTTGGACTTACATATTTTGCTCGCTTAAAGCCAATATTAATTTTGTTGAATTCACGTGAGAGAAATGGGTTAGTCCAAAATATAAAAAATGTACAAAATAATCATCAGCCTATAATGGCAAGCTTGCATAATGCGGGCAAACTCAAATTTATCTAAAATATAATAAAATTCAAATTAATATTAATATCTACCGCCATGAAAACTGAATGTTTATTCAGACAATCATTTACTGCCGTGCTAAATAGATTTTACCTAACTACATTTTTGGCCAAATTGAATATTGATGCCAATCGATATCTAAAATTTTTGAAAAATTAATTTCTTCCCGATTGGTAAGTTTTTTGAACTATAAAAATTTTTTTTACTCGCACCAATATGGATTTAGAAAAGGGTCAGGTACGGAATTGGCTCTTGCTGAAATTTCAAGTATGACTTATATTGCTTTTGACAACAAAAACTACGTTGGAGCGCTTTTTCTGGATTTACAAAAAGCTTTTGATTGTATTGATCATGATTTGCTGTTAAGTAAGTTATATTGTTATGGGGTACGTGGTGTTTCTTTTGATTTGCTGAAAAGCTATTTATTAAATAGAAAGCAATATGTCATGCACAGTGGAATTGAAAGTAAAATTCTTGATGTGAAGTGCGGTGTTCCACAAAGCAGTGTCCGTGGGTCACTTTTGTTTCTCATTTTTATTAATGATATGTCTAATTTACCATTAATAGGTCATATTAGAATATTTGCAGATGATACTGCTTTATTTTATGAAACGCTTGATCCTGGCACGATCTTGAGCAACATGGAACATGATCTCGTTATTTTATTAGACTATTTCAAATCTAATCTGATTTCACTTAACATTTCGAAAACTAAATATATGATTTTTCACTCTCCTTATAAACCAATGTTTACGTTATCTCCACTAATGGTGAATAACAATATTATCGCAAGAGTTAATTCATTTAAATATCTAGGAGTGACATTCGATATTCATATGTCATGGGAGGATCATATTAATGTAGTTAGCAGTAAAATTGCTCCGCTTGTCGGACTACTGAGGAAGTTATCTTATTTTGTTCCAACTTGGGTTTTACTAATGATTTATTTCTCCTTCATTCATTCACGAGTCAGCTATGGTCTTCTTATATATGGAACAGCGAGTTCAACTAGGCTGAAAAAACTTCAAGTAATGCAAAATAAAAGCATAATAGACTGCCTATTCTATTTCCGTCCAAAGAATTATATTGTAATGTGAATAGTTTGGTATTACCTATTAATGTTCTATATAAATTTCAATTATCCCTATATATGTACAAAACAATAAATATACCTTCAGTTATGTCTAACCTTCATTTTGAATATTTTCATCATGTCCACGCAACTAGGAATTGTAATAGAATTGTTTACCACCACATTAAAACTGAATTTGGAAGAAAGTCAATTACATTTTTGGGACCATTCACTTATAATCAGATACCGGGAGATATAAAAAGATCTGAAACATTTCTTAAATTTAAAAAAAATGTCAAAAATTATTTTAAGAAAAATCTTGAATTTTATTTTTAGTTTTTAGACATTGACATCATTATATTTTCTAATTATTTTTATACTTATTGTTTTTTATATTTACATATTATTGTATTTTTAATTTAATTAAATGTATTTCTTTCTTTTTGTTTTTGGTTATCAACTCAGATTGTCCTTAAAGGGAGATAATCCACTGGATAATCTGGTTGTTAACTTTTTTTTTGATTAATGTTAAATAAAAATAAATAAAAATAAAATAATAAACTTTACCATTAGAGTTAAACAAAAATAATAAAAACACGAGAACGCGTAATAAGGAAAATAGTTTTCATTATTGCTTCAAAATACACTAATTTCAAAACTTTAACATCGATTCAAGACGCATTTTATGTAGTTATTTAAACCATGTTTAGTACGGCATTATATACACGTCAATTTTTCCTTTCTACTAAGATCAGGAAACTTGTATTTATGTTTTATTTCAAGCACTTCAAATATGACACTGTAACAATTTTATGCTTACCTTAATAATTAAGTCTGTATAATATACATTATATAATCTATGTATCTGGATAATTGGATATTAACATTTTTTATATTAACTTTTTTCACATAAACAACTTTTCAAGTAAACGCTCAAAATCGAAATGAAGACGAACGCGATTATTAGACAAATAAGACTGCGAGGACCACTATTAGATGAACAAGACGCGGAGAAGCAGAAAGTCGTTACAATTTTAACACTACATATTCATTTAAATTCAATTAAAATTTTAATGTTGTTAACGAAAATATTTATTAACTTTAATAAGCTTCATTGGATTCATTAACTAATTTATAAAATTCAACAAATAGTTTAAAAATTAATTAAAATATTATTATTTGATTAATTTTTCCTTCAATGCCATTAAAACATTTATTTAGTTTATAATTTTTTCTATTATGTGTATAGAGGTTAAGCAGGTGAATTTTTTTTATAAAATTTAACAAGAGTATTTCAACATATAGCATTTTTGGTGCAATTTATATTTATTTTAAATTAAATTGATACTGACTGCTACTGAAGCAGACAAGCTATATTGTATCTATTAAAATGAAATTCAATTATTCAAAAAATAACTGCACTTTTAACAACTTTTCTTGGATTACGTAACAGTCGGTATTATCTAAATAAGAAGAAGTGAGAAACCGAATGCCAATTTGCATTTCCTGCAATCACAAAACGAAATCTTTTTGAAATATTGGCAACTAGGATGAAAACAGTCTGGCCGTCCATTCGTTGAATTGCGTCTGTAAAATACTGAAGCAACCAGAGCTAAGGCGATCAGGGAGGAGAGGGAAGTAGGACGCCAAGACCAATTCTAGAGACGCAAACAAGAAACTGACAAGCAATATGTTATATATTCTAGAGTGTTGTGGTACGATAATCAAACATTTATTTAGGGAATTAATAAGAAAAGGTTTGGAATTAGGTTAAAACCTCATTCCAATTTTGACTCTGAATTTCGGTCAAGAACACCATTACCACCAGACAATTTATTTAGCCATTTTATATAAAAATCAGTTTATACATATAATTCATTTTTATTTTTGAATGAATGAAGTTTTTATATAATTTAAGAAATATGTTCTAACATAATAAAGTGGTAATTCCCCATCAAACTAAATAAGTGCAATATTAAAACAATAAATACTTTATCGATTCAACGAATTATTCTTTCAGAAAATCATTTAAATACGTATATTTAATCTATTAACCATTTCTCAAGTGGAATAAACTGGTTTTTACTAGTTTTTTTCTTATTAACTTAGTTTATAAAGTTGTTAAAACTTTTATTAACTTCCCTAGATTGCAGGATATTAACGAGAAATCGGTCAATAAATGGCTATTAATTGAATTGACGACGCGGTTATTAATTTATAATCGTGTTTATTTTAGAATTAATATAACCAGTTAATAAATTCATTGGTTCAAAGAATTTTTCTTCCGAAAAATTTAATCAAATGGGTCATTGAATTATTTTTTTCAGTGTAGATTCTGAAATAAGTTAAATTAATTATCAGTATACTTAAAATAAACTCCTCTAACCTATGATCATATTAATCTAAGAATACTTAAAATTATATCTGCATCAATCCTATACCGCACCTAAATGGTTTAATAAATAATTTAAAAGGTCCTCTAGGTGACACTCCTACAAATTTACAATTTGTTAACTATTTCATCAAAAAGCTTACAAAATTATTGCTAACTTAGCTTACAACAAAAACATAAACATCTACTTACACATCACTCAGAAAACACTCTACAAAATAATTTTAGAACATAGGTAATAAATTTTACCCAGCTTCAATAAATGATTTAAATTCCAAATTAATTCGACACAAAGTTTCTCGAAATCTGCATTGCCTTTCTCCGAATATTTCTGAAAATTAAGATCTATGTAAATTCGTTAATTGTCACCAACTTTTACTTTTAAAATAAACTAAATTTATTAAAATTTCAAATCCTCATGGTTTAGTTGTTAAATGGCTATAGTAAGTAATTAATTAAATTTCTCATCACGCTCATTAATCCCTCTGAAACTTTAAATCAAACCAAACCCAATTAGTTATTTGTTATTTCTAAGGAAGTTATCATTCGAACTGCATTCAAAATTTATAGAGCAGTGTCTCAGATCCGGCCTACTGTAGTAATCCAATTAGTTTCCTCCCATTCAAAACATCCACCGTCACATTATTCATCATCTGAATTCAAAAATACCTTCACCCCTTCCTTTAAGACTACATAAGTTCACCGCTGATGGAGCTGGAATAAAATGTAATAAATAAAATAATAAAATAAAACACAATTAAATAAGTATAAAGATAACACCACTTATATTTTTTTTTTTTTTTTGTTTTACTGCAGTCGTTCCATGATTTGACTACAGCTATGTATTTCCATGCCCATCACAATTTTAACTGTGAGACTATAGAATCAGAAGCAATATACCTGGCGTCCCACTTTGATAACCAAATAGTAATTTGTGTAAAATAAAATGCAATTTATGTTCAAAATCAGACCAAAAGTAATTTCTTTTACTTTTATCAGATGACATTAACATTAAATAAACCAATAAATTCCAAAATCCTTGCTGGAATAATTCCGTACCATCAAGACTTGGTTTGAAACTATTCCAAACGGAATGAAAAAAACACGGCGTCGCTGTTGCAAAAATTAACAAAGTAATACTGCAATATATTATCAAGCATCAAAATATCTACTAATTTATAACTATTGTAACTGAACTGGAAGGAACTACTATTAGAAATTTGGAGATTTATGTTTGGTTTTTGTGTCCGTTTTATTTAATATGCAAGACTTCGTTTTTCCATATTTTATTATTTTGACAATCTTACCGTAGACCAACAACAGCGACATCTACTCAAGTTGTGTTTTATATCGCGTGTTACAAAGGACAAACTAGTACAGAAAAACGGGTCCGTCCAAAACAAACAAAACATAACCACCAAAATTTCCTATAATCGCAAATTTATAGCAATCAAGCATTAAATAAATTAATATATTAAAATACATTACGGCTGAATTATGCAAAGCCATATCCGATATCCCCCAGCCAGCAGCGAATATCAACGCAAATTCTTGAAGCTATTCCTGAAATTAGGTCAAACATCTGCGAATGGTTAATTCAGCCAAGATACCAACCCCTACTGTCAACACTTCAACTCTCCAATTTTTTTTAACACAAAGCCACTCTTTAAAATTAACTCCATATTTTTTTCAGCCCAACTAAACGTGTGGTTCTGGTTAATAAAATGACACTTAACACTTTCACAAGAACAAATCAGACAACAAACCACATCAAAACCATCCCTATTATTAGTTATTATTACCATTATTATTTTTACTATCAACATTAATTTTAATTTTAATGTCAATTGTCAAAAATACTAACATTAGTATTAAGGCTGCTTTCCAAATGAAAACCTATTTGTGGAAAATAAGAATCAAACAATAAACACTTGGAAAACAGCCCAAACACCGAGAAATAGAAATATACTATGCAATAATGCAATTTGAATATGTCAGAAAGAGAAGATTATCTCAAATTCCAATTCTACATAACATCAATCAAATTATAGTTGTATTGCTGTCACACAAAACAAAATACATATGTACACTATTATGTCCAAGCCACTATGCGAAAAAGAAACAAATATGTCTATTCATGATTGCTTGAGCAAAAATCGAAAAATTACCCGCGTGTATCCATTATTTGACCTTAACCTTCACTCTGTGTATAGCTTACTATAACGTTGGCTGTGTATAGGGGTCAATCTGACCCCATGAATCACTTCATACATTTCATAGGGAAAGTAAATAAAAATTGTTTATTTTCTTATTACAAATTTATATTTTTATTGAAAAAGTAATTACATTCACCAAAAATCACTTTAATTAGTCAAATTTATGTTTTAACCAGATACGTCATCTAAAACCACTTAATGTTCATCTGAAACCATTTCCTATTCTTTGATGCATTCTATACATAGGATTTTGGTGTAGTTTGGGAAAGATAGCTCATTACAAAAATGACATCTTGTTCTGGATTTCATATTAGATAATCAAAGGGCGTAAATAAAATCTTGGTCGTTTTCTAACGGTCTTAGCCGCCACTTTCTCGCCTGTTGATTTCCGTCTTATTGGTAACACTATAACCTATTAGATCGATTGCTGTCCTTACATTTTTTTTTAACTTTTGAGGGTTGGAGAGCTGGCTTGCACCAGTTGCATAACAAATTCTTTTAGAAACGATTTTCTTTAGCATAAAACTTTCAAGTATTAGGTTGTTATCAAAACTAAATTTTGAAGATTTTAGTTCTCGGTTTATTTTTAATTCCTTACTTGTTGTAAGCTCTTTGGGCAAATCGGGTTTGATTTGTAGGATTGTTCCAATTAGTGTAGGTTTTTTTCTCCAAAAGTTGCTCGGCTAAAGAACAAATAGTAAAAAAATTGTTCATAGTAATTGTTCTTCTTTTGTTGACGTGAAGTGCGGAATGAGGCCTTCCTGGTTGCCCATCAACATACACTTCTGCGTTCAATGGGTAAGAGATATTTGCGTCGCGTAGCCAAAATATTTTAATTCCATACTTCCCTGGTTTTGATGGTACGTACTGTCGGGAAGAACATCTCCCTCGTGTTAGAATCAATTGTTCATCAATAGTTAAATTTGATGACGGTTTATAAGGTTTTCGAATGTTTGCCAAGGACATTTTCCATACAGTTCAGAATGCTACTAATCTATCTGTTTTTAGCGGCTCCTGTGTGATATCATAGCTCGATAAAATGAACGGTCGTCCCAGTTCTTAAAAGCGCCAGCGTAAATTAAAATGCAGGTCAATGGAAACATTTCCACCGAATTAGTATCATACAAAGTACGGTGTTTTTCTGTTATTTTATTATTCATTATATAAAACTGCCGCGCTTTTCTATTGGTCTCAGCCACGATAATATTCACCAATATTTCTGTGATGTTTTTTTGGAAAGCTATGATAGTAATTGAGTTATTAGATTTTTTGCTGTTTGCTCCGTGAAGCCTTCCATTTCCTGCAGTAGTGGAAAGTAGCATGTTCTGGTCACATTTGCAATATTTAGGCTCCACTTTTGGAACCATTTTTTTATTTTGGGCAGAATACCATATACCAGTAACCGCTTCTTCATCTTCAAAAGTGGCAGTTTCATTTCCCTGTTCATTTTCTCGATCGTCAGCGCAAAGTTCAAAATCATGATCATCATCAAAATTTATCGGCTCAATATGTTCATCCTCATCGTAATCACAGACGTTTATCGGCTTAGCATGTACAACTCTCGTCGTATTTTGAAAAATCCACTTCAATATTATCGTTCGCTATTTCCCCTTCATCTGGCAGTCTCACTTACTAATTAACAAAAAAATGCAAAAAACATCACAGATATACTTTACAATACATTCATAAACATAAAAATTAAGTAATTTTTTGATTTATATAGAAAATAGTAGGTACCTACATGAAAATAATTTGGGGTCATTTTGACCCCAGTACACAGAAATGCGCTTGGTTCATTTCAGACTATCGTAATTACCAAATTTACAAGAAATTTGGACCCGCTTTTCGTTGTATTGTGTGCAGAAGATATTAGTTTAGGCTTTCTTTTAGGGCATGAGCCATTCAAATAATAAAAAACGCAGTTTTTTCATTTTAAAACCGACTGGGGTCAATTTGACCCCAATACACAGAGAGAAGGTTAAATAGGTCTAAAAATGAAATATTCGTAATTAAATTTCATGCACTAACTAAACAAAACATTATAGACATGCATTATAACGTAAAAAATCAAAAATTTGATTTGTTTCGCCATAAATTCAAAACATTGCCTGTCGAATGCATCTCGATGGATAGCATTTTATCCATATTTAAGTTTATTTTCCACTTAATTCACTTCACTTTTCACAATTTCATTACTTGTATGAAAATATTTAATACACTTTACACAGCACTAAACTAAAAGAATAAATAAAATAAACTGAAATAAATAAAATTAAATTAAACTAAATTCACGAAGAGGACAACAAATAATACGCCCATCCGATTCGAACGTCAAAGACCGACCATTTTATAAACGATTTGCCGGCCATTTTGTGTGAGTGTCTCCCAATGTGTTTAAATCCAGTGAGCTCTGTAATCTTTGGCCAAGTAAGCTGTATCATAATGTGATGCTACGCACACCTTAATAATATTATTGTCTACAAGGATTTTTCTTAATTCCGGTGGAATTCTCTTCAAGTGGCACAATCAATTTAAAGCACAGAATATTTTAAGTGTGGCCAATTTCAGTGCTACTAAACGACGTGGACCGCACCAACTGTCACCCATTCACAATCGAATCGAATTACATTGAAATTCTTTATAATCACTAGAAGTACAAACAAATACGATTAATACACAGAAATCTATTAAAATTATTAGTGTGTGTGTGCGAATTATTTTTGATCATATACAAATTTTATGTACGTGTTTTAGTGACACTCCTGTAAAAAGTTGTCGATTTGATACTTTTTAGAAGAGTGTCACAATTATAGACACAAATATTTTTTTACTGATTCGGCTTTTTGTTTCATTCCCCCGTCTAGCAAATATATATTTTTGCCTTTCTTTAATTTTACGATTCAGTAAAATATTTCCATGGAATAGCACATTTAAACATCACAGAAATAGCAATGTCACAGAAATGGGAATTTCTTGCTATATTTAAAAGCTTACTACAGCAAAGTATTTTAGGTAAATTTAGAAATTTAAATTCCATCTATTTATTTTATTTAACCATAGAAAAACATTTTTTCGAAAAGTTCGACATTAAACCACGGAAAATGTATATTAGTCCTTTTTGCTAAAATAAACCCTTGCAATGCTTCAATCGACTTCAAATTTTGAGAACAGGTAGATGATGAATTACCAAATTTATCATCAACATAACAAAAAAAAACAACGAGCGAGTTCACCCTCAACTCGCAAAATATTTATGTGAAAACTTTTTCGTATAAATATCTATTAAATCATTTCAAGCTATTTCGATAAGGCTCAGAAACCCCTCCATAAAGACGGATGTGTTCGCTCCGTATTTCAACTAAGTTACATTTTTGGTTGAAAAAGTCAAGTTATTCTACTATTTTGAATTAGGAGGATGAACCTTACTAACATTAATTGCATTAATTGAGTTTGAGCAAAGTACAGTTCTGTTAAGTTAATCACCTAAACCTGCCATGTACGCTTTAAAATATACCATTACTCATACACAGCAATGTTTTTCAAGATTCCATATAGTAATAAATGGTCACGGCAAACTCGCTGAACAATGATAAATCGCATCGCTTTATCACTGATCAGTTTAAAGTAAATTAAATAGAGCTTTATTTGGGCGCACTGTTGGTCGTAAAATCATTGCAATTGGAAAGATAGTAACGCGAAACCCCCCATAACCAAACTTACGAGCAGCATGAGCATTGAGCAATACTAACAAGAAAGCATAACGAACCGATTAAACAATTTTAAAATTATTATTTTATAATGTATCAATGTATATGTACAATTTTCATATCTAGCTATTTCCATTTAATTTTTTTACACTACACAAGCATAAGTTGTTGCCCTTTTGCTCGTATGTAATTTTTATTTTCAAAAACACTTTGCTGCGAGCATATGTAGCAGATATTTTCACAACAAAATTAATTAAAGTAGGCGATTTTTTTTGTATTCGGCTCACGATGTTTTTGAAATGCCGGATGATGTTGTATATTGCATGTGTGTGCGTGGATTTTGCATTGATTTTACGATTTATTTATTTTTTGTTCTTGTCGATATTCACACATACCTGCAATATTTTTTGTTCGGCACTTTTATTTCCGTAACCCGAGTTCTATACAATTTTTTACTTACTCCTGCCGGTAAATATGTTTTCACATCAAAAATCATCGGTCTGGTTTTCACGAAAATCTGTTTGGCAGTTTTCTCTTCTACTGAGACCCACTCTTTTCTAGGCTCGAATGCACCTAAACGTTAACCCAAACTGCTAATTACTAAAATCTATCTTTGTACAAAAGTTCGAGCAAAACTATTAATATTTTGAAAATGTTTCGGCTTTTTATAGACAATATATTACTTGTAATAATGACATTCACTGATGAGTAGACCTTACTTTTCTGTACGAAACCGAATTACCAACACGAAAACTCAAAGAGATTTCTAATTTTTTAAGAGTTGATACACTTTGTATTGACTCCGCGGGAAAAAAGGGGGAGGGGATAATATTTCTACTTTGATTAGTAGATATGTTATAAGTGATTGGCCTCTGTATTTTTCTGATTACCAAATCGAAAATACAGTGAATGTCATTATTACAAGTGTTTGGAATGTTTGTAAACATTTAATCTGTTGTACAAAACATTTATGTTAATTTAGCGCAGCTAAAAAAAACTAAGAAATTAAAACACAAAAATACAAATATTGTAAACAAATAACTCAATTTGACACTAATTAAAAATGGCATACAATTTTTCGAAATTCAATTTTATTTATAGTGAGTCACATAAACACTTATTGTTGATAATAAATATTTTCAAATTTTTAATAGATGGCATTTGAATCATAAATGTACTTTGCATAATGCCATTTTCTGATTATTGCTGTATGTATATAAAAATTAAATTAGTGTATGTATACGTTTAGGTGGGGGGAAATAGTTTATAAGATAGCGCGATTTTTGCTAGAAGAATAATTGTAAATTGGTGATCATACGGGTGAAATAAAAAAAATTAAATTAAAATTTGGTTTTATTATTATACAAAATTTTTGATACATTTTCACAAACAGAAAATATTAAATTTGTGCAACAGCGTCTGAACAATTGGATTTTTCAACACAATATTTCACAACGGCTGGATTTTATTCATGGTCCTTCGAGCCGGATTGGGAACTGGAGAACATTTTCAACATTGGGAGCGGTGAATCTATTGGCGTCTATTTTGACGATTTTGTCAGCATTCACTTGAGCGAGGAAAATCTCAGCACTGCAACTTGGAGAAATATTTGTGAGTAAAAATCATTTGCCTATTACAAAACACTTGTCGATTAATTGAACTTAAGTGAAATAAAGTGCAAATTTAGAATATTCTGTAATTTTTGGCGCAAATTTGTACTGTAGTGTTTGACAAAGTGTGACCTTGGCTATTGTTATTTGATAGTCGAAAGTTGAAAAAACAATTAACTGTGTTAACGCGTTATTGAAAAGCAAATTCTGTTGTAAAGTGAATATTGTGGAAACGGTTTATAATTGTTGTAAAAAGCTACAATGAGTTAAGGTGAAGCTGAAAAAGCAATGTTGAAGGAGAACATTACTCGCCGAGGTCAATCTAAGGGCGCTATTACGCGCATTGAGACATTCTGCAAAGAATTGAATGCCGCACACGCACTAGAAGATGTGAATATACGACTTGAGGCGTTGGAGAAGGCCTATTTGGATTTCAAGGATTACGATTTCGAAATATTATCGTTAGGTCAGCCATCTGAATTAGATGCTATTGAAGCAAGATACTTCGCAATTAAATCTAAGCTTCGTAAAGCAGCATCTGATCGCAATACCGTTTTCAAGGACCTTCATAAACAGTTTCAAGAGTCAATGTTGGCGTTTGCCGATCAACAACGAGGGTATTTGGAAACTTTATCAACAAGTTTCACGACACCCAACAATGATCATCATGATGTTCGGTTGCCGAAATTGAATATACCTCATTTTGGCGGAGACTATGCAGACTTTCCCGCTTTTCGCGATTTATACGAGTCATGTGTGCATAATAGGAAATCTTTGGATAATGCGCAGAAATTTCAGTATCTTAAGGGGTTGCTGAAAGGGGAAGCCGCAACATTGATTCGGCATATAAATGTTACCGACGCTAATTATACAGGCGCTTGGAAAAAAATTATAGAACGATATGATAAAAAAAGGTGTATCGTTTCCAATTTATTAAATACGTTCTTTAGTATTCAGCCAATACATCAGAGAAATAAGCTAAGGTAAGGATTATACAACGTCGCGGACGAAGTTTTTAGAGGTTTGGAGGCAATGGGTAGTGACGCTCAAACGCGGGATCCGTGGTTAATCCATTGGATGCTCGAAAGATCGGATAAGGAAACAAATCTTGCTTGGGCAAAA
Source organism: Tipula helvola (assembly GCA_963556165.1). Taxonomy (NCBI): domain Eukaryota; kingdom Metazoa; phylum Arthropoda; class Insecta; order Diptera; family Tipulidae; genus Tipula; species Tipula helvola. The sequence goes on from OY744482.1 coordinate 54,821,026, forward strand.
GCATTATCAGAAAAGGATTTTCCAACGGTAGCTGAATTCATGAAGTTCTTAGGAAAAGAATGTGACGAAATCGAAATGGTAGCAGGGCCTTCAATGAAACATCAAATATCACATGTGGGAGAAAAACATAAATCTAGGAATTTCATAACCAATCGATCTACAAACGCAAACATTGCTTCTTTTGAGTCACCTCCTTGTGTTTTATGTAATGAAGACCATCATTTGTCTACTTGTCAGAAATTCCAAAAGTTGGACATAAACTCAAGGAGGGAAGTTACACAAACCAATGGAATTTGTTACAACTGCCTATCAAGAAATCATCGTGTTACTTCATGTATGTCAAGGTTTGGATGGAAACAGTGTAAACGACGACATCATACATTATTACATGATAATACAACCGTTTTGTACAATACTACCAAAAGCCAAGTGAAAGGTAACGGTACAACTCCTAATCAAACAGCTGTAAAACTTAACAATTTACAAGTGAATGAAGAAGAAGTTGATTGTGAAACGACAGAAGAAAGCATGAAAATTCATCTAGCTACAAACTTGAAATGTTTTTCTACCATTCTGCCAACTGCTCTAGCCAAGGTGAAGGATGTTGCTGGGAAGTTTGTGCTATGTAGGATTCTTTTGGATTCTGGTTCACAGGCGTCATTTATTTCGGAAGCATGCATACAGAAACTAGGACTGCCAAGAAAAAGTGCTAAATTTACCGTATCTGGAATTGCTACAAATAATCAATATACAAGAGGAATGACTTCGGTCGTCATCAAATCTAGATTCAATTCAAATAAATTGTTTGAAATGAACGTGTATGTATTAAACAGACTGACCACCATTTCGCCAGTGGCCACATTTAACATAAAAAATTATGATTATTTGCAAAATCTTCAGCTAGCCGATCCTAATTTTGACCAATTAAACGAGATAGATATTGTATTAGGATCAAACAAATTCTTCGAAATAATAGAAAATGGAAGACTAAAGGGGGACGATGGAAATCCTATTGGCCAAAATACTGCTTTGGGTTGGGTATTAGCAGGAGAAGCAAGTCACAAATCCTCCAGCATACACAATTTTAACATTGTAATTGATGAAGAATGTATTGATCAAACACTAAAGAAATTTTTCGAGTGTGAGGACCTAGATACCGCTACTAACATGCAGTCTAAGGAAGAGGAAGAAGCTGAAGAACATTTTAAGGCAAACGTAACCAGAGAACTAGATGGAAGATATAAGGTTGCTTTACCATTCAAGTCGCCTGGTCCTGTGCTTGGCCAGTCAGTATTTCTAGCGATACAAAGATTGAAATCAGTCGAGCGTAGAATGATAAAGGACCCTCAATACAAGCAACTATATTCCGACTTCATGGATACCTACCTAAAATTAGACCACATGGAAAAGGTTGATGGAGAGGATATGACAAACAATCATCACTGCTATCTGCCTCATCATGCAGTTCTTAAAAGTTCTAGCACGTCAACCAAGCTTAGAACAGTTTTTGATGGTTCAGTCAAAACATCAAATGGATTTTCATTAAATGAAAATCTAATGGTTGGTCCCACGATCCAACCTACATTATGGGCAATTTTAATTCGATTTCGCACGCATCCAGTAGCTCTATGCGCCGACGTGGAAAAAATGTACCGTCAAATAAGGGTAAGAGAAGAGGATACGAATTTTCAACGAATCGTTTGGCGGCAATCTCCCGAGTCTCCTATTGAACATTTTCGGCTAAAAACAGTCACTTACGGGACATCAGCAGCGCCATTCTTAGCAATTCGGTCGTTAGACCAATTGGCACGCGACAATGAAATAAATTCTCCACAGGTGGCTCATATTATTCAAAATGATTTTTACGTCGATGATCTCTTGTCGGGTACAATAAGTATCAATGAAGCCATCATTCTAAAACGGGAATTACAAAGAGTACTAAGTTCAGGTGGATTTACGTTAAGAAAATGGATTTCTAATATACCAAAACTATGTGAAGCAGAAGATCCAATTATATTTAATGAAAATGAGACTACAGTAAAGGTTCTCGGATTGGCATGGGATCCTAAGAGGGATATTTTTGAATTTAACGTAAATTTACCTGACAAAATAAACTATACGAAGAGAACATTACTATCAGAATCATCAAAAGTGTTTGACCCTCTTGGCTGGCTCGCTCCATCAATCATATTAATAAAAATTTTATTTCAAAAATTGTGGCTTCACAAAATAGGTTGGGATGATGAATTGCCACCTGACATCGCGAATCAATGGAGTAAACTTCGAAACAGTTTTGGGCAATTCAAACAAATTAGTATACCAAGGTATATTTCATGGAGTATCAGATCCATTCAATTACATGGATTTTGTGATGCGAGTGAGGCAGCATATGCGGCAGCCGTTTACTGCAGAGTCGAGGATGAAAATGGAAACATACAAGTGAATTTGTTGACCTCAAAAACAAAAGTGACACCTTTAAAGCAGGTCAGTTTACCTAGATTGGAGTTATGTGCAGCAGTTCTATTGAGCAGGTTAATAGTCAAGGTGAGGAATGAGTTTACAGAAGTTAAAACTAAGGAATTTGGTTGGACGGATAGTACCATAGTGTTAGCTTGGCTCTCACACCAACCCCGTCGATGGAAGACCTATGTCGCCAATAGAACATCAGAAATCCTCTGTGCTTTGCCGAGAAGCATGTGGAATCACGTGAAGTCAGCTGAAAATCCTGCAGATTGTGCAAGTCGAGGCATACTTCCAGAAACCCTTAAATCTCACGATTTGTGGTGGTTTGGACCAAAGTGGTTAAAAGAAAAGGAGCCATTCTGGAAAACAAATTTTGAAATTTCATCAAACGAGGAACTAGTGCAGCAAGAAGAACGTACAAAATGGGTACAATGCTTTCATGTACAATCTTCCAATGAGACGTTGGACATTTTATTTAAACGTATTTCATCATGGCGAAAAATTCGACGAGTGCTCGGTTACTGTATCCGTTTTGTCAATAATTGCAAAGAAAAAGATAAGGACAACAAACAATTTGGTGCACTTGCAGTCAAGGAATTACAATCCGCGGAACGAGCTTGTGTATTATGGTGTCAGCAGGAGCATTATACTGAAGAGATGGCAAATTTGCTAAAATCGTGTTCTTCGTCATCCAACGGCAAATTATCGGCACTAGCCCCTTTTATAGATAGTCAAGGCATCCTCAGAGTTGGTGGTAGATTACAGAATGCAGATTGTGCATATGATATAAAACATCCTATCATTTTGCCAAATTCCCATATCTTCAGCAAAATGATAGCCACCTATTACCATTCAAAATATCTCCATCCTGGTCCCTCCTTACTATCCTCTCTACTTAAGCAAAGATACTGGATAATAAACGGCAGAAGCATGACGCGAGGAATTGCACATAAGTGCCAAGTGTGCGTACGACAACGGGCAGCTACGAGCAATCAATTAATGGGTTCTTTACCAACATCTCGAGTTACCATTGCAAGAACATTCAGTCGAGTTGGTGTAGACTTCTGTGGACCAATTTCCATTGCCACAAAAAAAGGAAGAGGAGCAAAATCTATAAAGGCGTACATATCTGTGTTCGTATGTATGATAACAAAAGCAATCCATTTGGAGGTCGTATCGGATTTGACCGCTGATGCATTCTTGGCCGCTCTCAAACGATTTATTGCTCGAAGAGGACTTCCCACAGAAATAAATTCTGACAACGGCACAAATTTCGTTGGGGCTTCTCGAAAAATAAATAAATTTTATCAAAATGTTAGCAAAATTAATAATACTAGTATAATTTCAGATTACCTTACTGAAAACAGTATTTCTTGGAAGTTTATTCCTGCAGCTAGTCCAAATTTTGGTGGTTTATGGGAAGCAGCAGTCAAATCGATGAAGTCGCATCTCATTCGTGTGACGGGGAAATCCAATTTGACGTTCGAGGAGATGGTTACTTTAACTTGTCAGATTGAAGCCATACTCAATTCGCGACCGCTATGTCAAATAAAATCAGATGATCCAAGTAGCTTAGATATCTTAACTCCAGGACACTTTCTAATCATGGCACCTCTCACATCATTACCAGAGCCTGAGTTAGAAGCAGTGCCAAATAACCGGCTTACAAGATGGGAGCAAATTACAAAACGTGTAGGCAGTTTCTGGAGGCGTTATTCACAAGAATATCTCCACACATTGCAACAAAGAAGCAAATGGCAACATAAACAAAAGAATCTCCAAATAGATGATATCGTGTTGGTGAAGGAGGACCATTTACCTCCTTGTGAATGGTTAAAAGCAAAGATTGTTGAAGTTCATCCGGGCAAGGACGGACTCATTCGTGTGGTCACACTCCGAACCACAAAATCCACTTTACAAAGGCCGGTCAGCAAAATTTTTCAAATACCAATTAATTGAACACCACGGTATTCAATGGAGGGGAAAATGTTTGGAATGTTTGTAAACATTTAATCTGTTGTACAAAACATTTATGTTAATTTAGCGCAGCTAAAAAAAACTAAGAAATTAAAACACAAAAATACAAATATTGTAAACAAATAACTCAATTTGACACTAATTAAAAATGGCATACAATTTTTCGAAATTCAATTTTATTTATAGTGAGTCACATAAACACTTATTGTTGATAATAAATATTTTCAAATTTTTAATAGATGGCATTTGAATCATAAATGTACTTTGCATAATGCCATTTTCTGATTATTGCTGTATGTATATAAAAATTAAATTAGTGTATGTATACGTTTAGGTGGGGGGAAATAGTTTATAAGATAGCGCGATTTTTGCTAGAAGAATAATTGTAAATTGGTGATCATACGGGTGAAATAAAAAAAATTAAATTAAAATTTGGTTTTATTATTATACAAAATTTTGGATACATTTTCACAAAGAGAAAATATTAAATTTGTGCAACAGCGTCTGAACAATTGGATTTTTCAACACAATATTTCACAACGGCTGGATTTTATTCAACAAGTAATATATTGTCTATAAAAAGCCGAAACATTTTCATAATATTCAGACAATTGGTTAAATTTCGTCATTATTAATATTTTGTGAGACTGGGGAGGCATAACAAAAATAATAAAAATGTATGACTGGAAGGACGGAAGGACAAAACAAACGGATTAGGATCTGATTTCACTCTACTGTGATGAAATGCATCTAAATTTTTCTAGCTCTTCGAAATACGAGTATGATAACAAAAACAAAAAAATCCTGAACAAACGAAAAAAAATTAAAAATTCAATGTTTTAAAATTTGTAAAAATGGTGATTTATTCACGTCAATCAAGTAAAAGGGAAATCCACAAATCTAAAGGGAATCCACAAAAAATAAAGGATTGACAAAACCTACCTTATCTTATTCCACGGTAATTCGCCTGAATTAAAATATTCCGATGACTGAATTAACACGAAAACATTTTATTATTTCTATATCAATTTTAACTTAACATAAAATATTTTAGGATATTTCGACCAAAATATCCGCAAACACAAAAAAATTAATTTATTTTTGCCACACTTGACCAACATTACGTCTTTTCAGGATTAAGCAAAATTTTCAAAATTTAATTTTAAAACATTAAAGTTACGATCCTGAGAACAGTTTCTAAATTTATTGATTTAACATTAGGTGTACTTTACTTTAATAATTCAAAGGTGTTACCACATTACGTTTATAATATTTAATAAAATATTTGACTCCGATTAGAATCACCAATATAATTGTTCCTACCACATATATATACAGAATATATTCATTAGACTCCAAAAAACTAACATTATTATCATTAATAAAATTACAACTACCAGTCAATTTTGATTGGCATTCACATTGTTTATAAGCCGCAAGTTTATTCTTTAGATCATCTGGATGTATTTCAATCGTTGTTTTTGTTTCAATTAAATGTTTCACATAGCTTAGATTAAAAGCCGAGTAATTGCCGTTTTCACGAAATAAAACGGCCACAAATTCGTAATACAATTTAATTGTTGGCTTGTTATAATAATTTTCGGTACATCCATAAAATACTATAAAATTAGCATAATCTGTATGCAACATTACGAATTTAGGTTTACCATAAAGATTAAACGATTTTTCTGCTTCAAAATCCGTAAACATTTTTACTTTTAATAATTCACCCAATTTACATGAATATCGGCCACATACATAACGAAGTTCTAATGATTTTTCGTAGTACCAATATTTTGTTTCGAAATAATTACAAAATATGTTATCTCCACGGTTGAGTTTTTTAAAACTCAAAACCATTTCATTTTGCACTTGAAAAGTGTATGCAAACCGCCATCGCACTAAATTTTCTTTGATGTCGTCCACGAATTCAGGATACTTTGGATTAAAATAATCGACATAATCATTTGGATTTTTATACAGGCGACAGCTACCGTTTCGAATATATTCCGGCTTGTCAATGGTGATTGAATAATTTTCTATTTGTCGACGGAGTTCCTGTCTATCGAAGATGGCGTTATCGCTTTTTGCTTGCCGAGAATTTAAGATTAGTAGAAAACATATTTTAAATAGCATGGTGACAAATAACCAACTAACCATGGATTCAATAAAATTGTGTTGAAAATAATTTTTTTTTTAATTTATTGGATAGCAATTATTTATTTCACAAGTATGCAACAATTGTTGTTAAGGTATTAAATAAATGACAACAAATTATTCTAAAAATTTGGCTTAAACTAGTTAATCTCATTTTCTATTTCCAGATTTTCACATTTTTTAACAAATTAGGTTACCAGGACTCCGTAAAACGTCGATTTAAAACATGTGCCCATCTTTCCGTCCGTCCATGGTCATACATTTGTACACAAATCTTGTTAGTTTTTGTCGAAATTTTGCAAAAAGACGGTTTTTAGTATTTAACGGCTTAATTGTATTTAACGAGATGAGGAGATGAATGAGTTAAAGTAGGTGATTTTAACATAGAAAAAAGAGTAAATAAAAAATTCGTTGTACTGTTTCACGAGATAATATCCAAAATTTCGAAAAAATATTTTCCACGGTTAATAACACTTCGAAAATTCCAATAATTGTTCCATATTTCACTTTTAGACAAAATAACTAGATAACCGTGCAATTTGCAGATCAAATCTCTAAATTTATCTATAATACTTTACGATGGCAAATAATATCGTCAATATTACCAGAAAAAATTTATCAATAAAGCCCGAATTCCATTGCAATAAAAGTGTGTCAGTCAAAATAAAGTGAGATAAAAATATAAAATCGGTGGTTGTATGAAGGAAACACAAAACGAGGTCAGCCAAGATTTGACTTACAAAAAATGTCTGCCTGTATTTGTGGATCGCCGTAATTATGAGTTATTACCCTGTTAAAGTTAGCCGAAAGTTTCCAGCCGAAAGTAAAAAATCGATAATGCAGATTACCTTATCATTATACCTACTCTAGCCGAAAATAAAATAGTTTGTGGTTATCAGCCGAAAGTAAATAGGATACATGGCTTGTAATAAACAATTTTGTAAAGAGTCTTACACTTCTTTTTAGGTTTAGCACTACCGGATAACACAATCTGCATTACCGATTATTTTACTTTCGGATGGAATAACACAATCTGCATTACCGTTATTACTTTCGGGTGGAGTAATTCAATCTGCATTATCGACTTTTCATTTTCGGCTGGCAACTTTCGGCTAACTTTAACAGTATGTAATTATGGTCAAAAGGTATCAAATCGAGTTCATTTTATTGTAACTAACACATCTGCATAAATACTGTGTACGATTATGGCTGTTTCATGAAATCGGGCACAACAAGGCAGAGCTAAAAATGCGTGATCTGGAAATCTAGTACAATGTTTCTTATATTTTGTTTTTGCAAAAATAAGTTTTTAGCATTGTATGTTGATAATTATTTGTTTCTACACATTGACAACTGCGTAGAAACTAATAATTTTCAACATAAAGCAAATTATTGATATAAAGGGAACTGATTTGGTTAATCAGATATTAAAAGCAAGGCTGGATTTAATACAAATGCTGCCTGAAGGATTTTGGTATTCCTCTGAGTATATTGTGAGATTATCTTTTTCACAGGAGGTTTTTATCTGTTGAGCAGTAATGAAGAGAGATATGCGGGATTAGTGGCTGTCGATGAACTTATAGATTTAGTTTAGGCACAAAATCTGCCGAAGCTCTGGAAAGCTCGATGTCATGTATAATAATGGCTGCCGGACATGATTTGGTGCACATATTGTATTTTTACCAGCTGCCCTTGCAACGATTTTAGCAGCCGCACCATTTGATCAATAAGAAAAGCTGGAAAAATGTATTTGTAGCCAAGAAGGCCGTGTTGAAAAATGGATTTTTTTTTTAAATAGTTTATGTTTTTATTAAATTTCATACATAAAATTAAAAATAATTATTTTATTTTAAATTGTAACTATTTTACATTTAAATTAAATAAATAATTAAATTAATTAACGTTACATATGTAATTTCAAAATTTTTATTATCTAACAATGTCGGTGGTTTGGCATTTATTGGAGGGGGGACAAAGTTGGTAGATTAATCTAACAGCTCGGTAGCCTCCTTGAGCGGTGCAACACGTGACTTGGAACATAGTAGTTTGACGGAGACTTCCATCTGGTGTTGAACTGCGAACATAAAGAACAGCCCCATATGCCCATTCGCTCGAACCAGAAAATCCATGTGTTTGGATGCTACATGGTTCTGTTGAAGTGAACAGGTGTCGATCGATCGTGTAGTTGTTGAGTACAATAGGACTCTCTCGAAGTATCTTCCAATGCGCATGTAGATGTTGTGGAAGCGATTGGTCAGAATCCAGTTTCAATTGACATTATGACTGGATTAGTAATTTACTCATCACCACTGGCGCCACTTATCCGAGTGGGTCGTAAATTTGGGCGATCTGTGCAAATACAGCACGCTTGGAAATTTTTGAGTTTGCGTTGATATGAACAAAGGAATTGAATTGGTCGATCGACGGATGCCAACGTATTCCAAGTGTTTTGATCCACTCGTTTCCATAAACGTTGACAAATGACTCGATTCAGCCGGAGAATCTCGCCACATAATTAATTGAAATCTATATGATTGTCTTGATGTGCGCATAAGCGTGTGCTCGAAAACGAACTAACACCGAAAATAGATCACTCTGTACGACTGGACCCACCATCATGATAGAATTCAATGATCTTCCGCTCGTGGTTTTGGCGGATCCGTCGAAAATGACACGCACTTTTGTCTTGGAGGTTTCAGGTTTAGTAACACAATGATGCAGCAAGTAGAATGTCGGCTCAGTGATGGACTTTGGGTTAACATGTTCCATGTGACCTAACCTCTTGTACTCAGCAATGAATTTTGAATATTCGGAGAATAACTCCGATGATTTATGGAGACGTCTATCCAAATTATAAAAACGACGAGTAGCAAGTGTCTTCGATTCGCCCAGAGTCAACGGATCCAATGAAAATGGCAGCCTGACAATGAATCGTCCCTCATTACCACTCGTAGTAAATTTTTTGAAATGCATTTCACACTCAACTTCTTCTGATGCTAGTGGTTTGACAGAATGAGGGAAGTTCTCGATGTCCCAAAAGTTCTCAATTTGGTTGTTCATCGTCATGGAATCCTCGATGACCAAATGTCAACAATGGTGCCAATGCATAGGCAGCCGATCATCCAGCTTGAATTTGCCCACAGATAGTAATTCCTGGTAAATCTCTGCACCCAGTAGCATGTCGATATTTTGGAACTAAAGAATTCAAGATCAGCGAGTTTTATATTTGACGGGATTGCCCAGCATTTAATATTTAATGTATGTGAATGGTTGATAGCTCGTTATTTTTGGAAGAACATGGACGTCTGATGTGGTACAAAATTCGGTAGTTTGTTATTTCAATGTTATTGTCGAGCAGCCGGAACATGCGACGACTTTAAATATAATTCCACAAATCTTGGCGGCACTGTTGCGTTGCGACGTGACAGCTTCAGTAACGATGCAAATGATTCGGTCATGAAGTTCAACTGAGAACCGGAACCCAAAAGTACTCTTCTGATGACCAATGCGGTAGCCAAGGCGACAAATGATAACGAAGTTGTCTTGCATTTGGCGGCAGCAAGCGATGATGTTGTAACAGCGGTGTTACTAGTCTTCTCCTTGAAATGTGCTATTGTTGATGAGCCCTCTAGTTTCAAAGCAATAGGCGGCGGCTCAGCTTTCAAAAGTATGGAGTCTTGCTCATTGGCACATTTGTGTAGCAACGAATGATGTGATGAACTGCAGTGCCGGCAGCGAAACGTCACTGGGAATATTGAAACCATATGATCAGACCGAAGATAATTGTAACACAACTTGGTTTCGTTTACAAAATTGTAACGTTGATCAACAGGCAGATGTAAAAACTTATGACATCGAGCTATTGTATGTCCATTTAGAGCGGTGTTGTGATTAGACGGTTACGATTAGAGCGGTGAGTGGATTTAAATAATGGTTTTGGTAGTGTAAATGAAGTTGGCGTTCATTCTGATTGGCTTCCTAATCGGTGAGCCCTTGAACTGAGAAAATTATTTATTTCATCTACTATGGGAAGACGTATCGGTGAAGCAGCATCATTCCATTTATTTTTGGTCTCCGGATCCAGATTTGATACCATGATGTATACGATCAGGTTGTCCCAATGCTTTTTGGGAAATGGTCGATCAAACCCAATATTTCTTAGAATCAGGCCTATCGATTGGTTTAAATTGGAATAATGCGTGAACGTGATGTTTACAAATAAAATTTCGCCTATCAAATCTAGCCTTGAGGATCTCTCGGGCAACCTCATAATTCTTGTCTGATAACTCCACTGCTGAGACAGCACTAGCGGCAACACCTCAAACAGACAATTTCAAGTATAGGAATCTTGTTCGGTCACCGATAAATGGGTTATCGTGTATAAATGCTTTAAAAGTGCTTATAAATAATTTCCAAACCAGATACCTACCAGAACATATAGGAAGACCTACTGTGGCCAGCTTCATCGACCTGAAGTTTACGTTTCGCTTCTTTTAATTCGTCCAGCCTTTCTTCAAATTCGGATACAACAAATATATTTGATTCCTCGAGCTTAGCACGAACATCTTCAGTCAAGACTTCAGTGTCCATCAATTCATATGGAGGCAGTATTCTTTGATACACAATCCAACTTACACTCAATTCGTCCAGTCGATGCTGTATTAGATTATCCTTTGCGGTTGGTAGATGATCCGAAACAAACCTTTCATAACGTTCCAGCTGCTTTAAATGGTTTACTATGAACTGTTTTGAACGACGGAAATCCGTGGCTGGAAGCATTTATTTTGATTTTGATTTTTTTATTTAGGGTGGGTGTTTGTAGCCCAGAGCTCTGCGACCATTGAGGCCTATTGTGCATCCTTATAAATTCTTAGTTGAAATGTAGATAAACGCTGCTACCTGATGCATATCCAGTGGGTCGACATTAGGCCACTGGATTGTGTGGGCATTGAAAAACTTGAATCTTTTTAGGATGATAGCATCGCATGTGAAGAGTACGTGTTTCGATATCTCCTTACCGCAGTCACAGAATTTGCACTGGTCCGTAAGGGACCTTCCCATTTTATGTAGATGGCCATTATGTAGAAGGGCCGTGCCCTGTTATAAACCAGGTAAGGGATCATAGGGATTGGCGGTGCATCCTCGGTGCCTCTCCCAGCCGTATAATATTATAACTGAGTAATTTTTTGGCCTGTGTCATCCCAATGGAGGACTGCCAGAGTAATTTCCTATAGTTCTGCTCCCAGTTCCTTATACCATCTGCCAAATGGGTCTTTGAAAAAGCGATACTAGGACTGGGACCAAGGAAATCTCGGCTTACTCCCATTTTTGCATAACGGTCTGCTGCCTCATTTCCCTTAATGGTGGAGTGGCCAGGAGACCACAAAAGGAGGACTTTGTTTGCTTTACCCAGTTCTAATAAATTACAGTAGTAGCTCCAGATCAATTTCGAGTTGAACACTGAAGCTCCTAAGGCTAGCAGAGCTGCCTGGCTGTCCGAGATTATGTAGATCTCGGTCTTCTTATATTTCTTTTTGAGACATTGAAGCACACATTCCTCAATAGCAAGAATCTCTGCCTGAAAAACTGTGGGGTGTTACCAAGTGGTATGCATAGTTCTAGGTCGGGCCCAACTATCCCTGCACCGGTACCCCCGTCTGTCATTGACCCATCCGTATACCTTACAGAAGCATGGCGGGTGAGCAGGGAGATAATATTCTCTACCAGTGCCTATCCGGCAACCTGATGGTAAAATTCCTCCGACAGTCGATTGTCCTTCCATCAAATCTGATAGTTGGATCAATTCCTTCTTGAGATTTAATATATATAGGATACTGTTGTGTCCTTACCTTATGGTTTTAATTTTAGCAGTCATTTTTTGGCTCAAACCTCTTGAACCGGCTACTTTTTTCATGTGTAGGTGCAGTGGTGAGAGCCCCAGTATTCTCTCAAGGGCAGCTGTTGGACAAGTCCTCATTGATCCAGTTGCACCCAAACAAATTAACCTCCGGATCTTGTCCAGTATTCTCCGTGCACCGGGCTGCTCCGTCTTTAGCCACCACACAAACGCCGCGTAAGAGACCATGAGTCTTATGACGGCCCGGTAGAGCCAAACCAACATTTGTGGACTCAGTGCCCACGTTTTGCCAATCATTCTTTGGCAGGTGAAGTGGCCAATAAGGATTGTTTGTGATATGATTTAAGTGGGGATTCCATGTCATTTTCTGATCAAGTACGACACCCAGATATCTCTATTTGTGAGTTCCCATCAACAAGTTTTTGTCGGGCAACGACGATTCGTAGAGTAGGCAGGAAGACCATAATTTGTTGTCTTTACCCATCATCTATTGTATTACCATTTTTATTGACATTGCGAGTGTAGTCAATATCAGATATCACAGATCTTTTTGTAATTCTATCTTGGGTCAATCTTGTGGATTGACGCAGAAATGAACATATCCACATCTAGTTGAATACATGCCTATAGCTTTAACGAAACTATGGAATCATCTAGATGAAGAAACTGTTCACAATCAGTATCTGGTATCTTCTGTAGGCGATATTAGGTTCATTCGAGCACAATTTTTGAAGCGACCTACTAGCCGTGCGTACCAATTGTAAGACATACATAATACATATATTATGTAACAGCTTTGCTTTCAAATGGAAATTTCGACGCTCTATCGATCGCCAACTATGTGAGAAGTGCTTAACTCGTTCCGAGTTTCGGAATTTTGAACCTTAAAATTGAAGAGGTTCATTGTAGATACATCCGTACGAAGAACATAAATATGTGCTCGGAATCTTACAAAGATTCTGTTGGGTTGAGTTCTCGGGCTTCAACAAGCAATGGTGTGAAAGTTAGTAATAACTATCATTGGTGTCCTTAGCCTCGAATGTTTCTATATGGTTCAAACCTACTCTGCTCAATAAATTCTCGATCATGAACATAGCAATCGCATTCTGAGTTAATTTTCTTTCTAAACATAAAAATTGATTTTTGGCCACGAATTTCGAGTTGCCCAACGTTGACGGTGACTCTTTAAATACTAGTTTAACTACAAATCACCTTTGATCATCGTGTTTATATGTTCGGATAAAATTTCCCTCACATTTTTGGTCAGACGGCATGTATGCTTCATCGATAGATTCCACAATTTCTATTTCCTAAAATTTTGGAAGGATATAAGCAAGGGTTTGTTTTGGGCCGTAATTAAATTGCAGAAATTATCCATAACTTTGTCAATCATTCTTCCAGAGATAAACCTTCCACAAAGATTATTTTGCTAATAATTCCAGAAATAGGTTAGCACCTATGAACATGCCAATTATTTATGGGGATTACGACATTGAGTCAGGTGGTATCTTTGAAGGAACACACTTTAGTTTCAAATATCGTTATCGATCCGTTATTTTGGGCAGAATACGAACCATGATGGACGTAGAATAATCATTGGAGGTTTTCTGCTGATGGCTAGGAAGTATCGTCTCGTTCTCCGAAATTACTGCCTGATAACAGCTCCTCTCTCTCTCTCTGATCTCCTTAAGAAAAACATTAAGATTATGTGGAACGAGAAAGGGCAACCAACGTTTGAAGCTCTGAAAATCGCGCTTGCTTTTGCTCCCCTACTGGTTAATCTAGACTTTTCAAAAGAATTCGTGAAAAAATACCGACCCTGTATTGAGGGATACGTTTTCACAATTATTACAGATCACCATAGCCCAAAATAGCTCATGAGTCAGACAGATTTGGATGGTCAACAAGCATATGGTGGGCGCTTTAGCTTCAAAGTTATAATATTAAAATTATAAATCGTAAAGGTAGCGATAATGTTGTACCTGACGCTCTCTCTATCTCTCTCTTGATTCAATGTACAATAGATGCTGTGGATATTGCTCAAACCGTACCTCGCCAACTAGATTTAAATTCCTGATTTTTTGACGACAAAAGGACTATGTAGAGAAAATAAATGCACTTCTTCAAAATAAAGATGTTAAAATTATTTGTCCACGACTAACGTATAATATGATCATTATACGTTTGTTTCGTCAATTATAATGATATCCATTATTCATTGTTAGTTTATCTACTATTCTCTTGCCATTTTCATTATTATTAAACTGTGACGTCAAAATGGCATCGAAAATTATTTTTGGAATATTTAAAGGATTTAGCCAATTAGGAAAACAATTAATAAAACAAGGAAATAAAATACCAGCTTCAATTTTTGCAGCACCAATTTTGGAAATACTGTTTGTAAGTACTTAAAAACTTCGCTTCGGCACATACCACAAGTTCGGTACATAACGAAATAGTTTTCAAATTCTGTCACAACCCTTTTTATTATATTCCGTTTGTAATCTATAAGTGCGAACAAACCAGACACATAACAAAAATTATTGCGATGTAATCTCCATGATTTATTTTTATTTAAGATTATTTTCAGTTTGCAAGTCAGCACAGCATCAAAAACCGCAATTTACTCGTCTGTTAAAGTCGTAAAGATGTTTTCTGCCGCTAAAGATGTTTTCAATCGAGTGCATAATTTTGAATATGCCTGTTCATAATGGAAGGGAATAATAATTAAATTAATACTTTTATTATCGTACATCTTCTGTCTTTTAAAATAGAGCAAATGATTAAATGAAAATTATCTACTAGTTTCCTATTGTATAATAGATGTACTAAAAATTGACTTTGATATGCTTCCATGCTAAAATACAAATTTTTAATGTGTGTCTTTACTCATAAAAGGAAAATTCTATAATCTCGATAGCATATCTGGATAAAAAGCATTTTCATGTACAATTAGTAAGTTGTGTAATTCTAGGAAATGAATTAAAAACGATAAAATGTTGAATAAAAAGTTATTCTTGATTAAAATAAATTGAATCAATTGCAGTTTAACCACAAAAATAGAAAACATCTGGATGTGATCTATTGAGATCTATCGAGACTTATAAAAAAACACGGCATATCCTACCAATCACCGAGGGGATACAACCATGCTTAAATCAACAATTACTATTACTAAATGAGCTAGCAGCCGACCAGTAACTTTCCAGAAATGTGATCTATAAGGCGAAAATAGAAAAATCCTGAGCAAACAAAAAAAATTCAATGTTTTCTAATTTGTAAAAATGGTTATTTATTAAGGATCAAGTACACTCCGCGGGTGGTTTTCACCAAAAATACACAAAGTCTAATATACTATATACCGTCAAAATAACGTGTTGACAAAACCAACCTTATCTTATTCCATGGTAAATCGCCCGAATTAAAATATTCCAATGACTGAATTAACAAGAAAACATTTTATTAATTCTATATCAAATAACCAAAACATCCTCAAACACAAAAAATGAATTTATTTTTGCCACACTTGATCCGATACTAACATTACGTCTTTTTAGGATTAAGCAAAATTTTCAAAATTTAATTTTAAAACATTAAAGTTACAATTTTAAGATTTATGAAAAATTCGGAACTTGAAATTAAGGATCCTGTTATAGAGTGCATTTGAATAAAATAGAACTCAAATTTCTTAAATTTCAATTGAGCAGTATGCCGTAGATAATGAAGGTGTTACCACATTACGTTTATAATATTTAATAAAATATTTGACAACGATTAGAATCACCAATAGAATTGTTCCTACCACATATATATATACAGAATATATTCATCTGACTCCAAAAAACTAACATTATTATCATTAATATAATTACAACTGCGAGTCAATTTTGATTGGCATTCACATTGTTTATAAGCCGCAAATTTATTATTCAGATCATCTGGATGTATTTCAATCGTTGTTTTTATTTCAATTAAATGTTTCACATAGCTTAGATTAAAAGCCGAGTAATTTCCGTTTTCACGAAATAAAACGGCCACAAATTCATAATGCAGTTTAATTTTGGGCACTTCAAAACCACCCTCTGTACATCCATAAAACACTATAAAATTAGCATAATGCATACAGATTATGACGAATCTAGACACATTACGAATCTAGGTACACCATAAAGAGTATACTTCTTTTCTTTTTCAAAATCCGTAAACATTTTTATTTTTAATAATTCACCCAATTTACATGAATACTGGCCACAAACATAACGAAGTTCTAAAGAGTTTTCATAGTGCCAATATTTTGATTCGAAATAATTACAAAATATATGTTCTCCACGGTCAAGTTTTATAAAACTCAAAACCATTTCATTTTGCACTTGAAAAGTATATGCAAACCGCCATCGCACTAAATTTTCTTTGATGTGGTCCACGAATTCAGGATACTTTGGATTGGAATAATTGACATAATCATGTGGGTTTTTGTACACGCGACAGCTGCCGTTTCGAATATATTCCGGCTTGTCAATGATGATTGAATAATTTTTGATTTGTCGAAGAAGGAGTTCCTGTCTATCGAAGATGACGTTATCGCTTTTTGCTTGTCAAAAATTTAAGATTAGTAGAAAATATATTTTAAATCGCATGGTGACAAATAACTAACTAACCATAAACGGATTCAATAAAATTGTCTTGAAATTTTTTTTTTTTTAATTTTTTTGATAGCAATTATTTATTTCACAAGTATGCTTGTTGTTAAAGTATTAAACAAATGACAACACATTATACAAAAAATTTGGTTTAAATTATAGGTTACCAGGATTTCGTAAAACGTCGATTTAAAAAATGTCGTGCCCATCCTTCTGTCCTTCTGTGGTAGGCAAAACTGGGTTACTACACGTCGATGGAACATCGGTCACAAGTGAAATTCATATTAGTTTTGATTTTGTATTCTTCACATTTTATTTGTTTGAATTGTCGACAACAATGCATCAGACTGAAGCCCTAAGTAACCTATTATCTGTCAGATCCCACATTACTGACATAATATGGTGATATGAACAAACCGGGTTACGTTTGTAATTCCGTATTTCAAATATTTCCGTATGCCCTATTCTAAAATCCCGTTTCTAAAATCTTCCATTCCTAAATCGAATACTCCAAAATCCATTTTCTAAAACCCCGTTTCTAAAATCCCCTATACCAAAATCCTGTGATCCAAAATTCTATGTGTGTGTGTATGTGTGTGTGTGTGTATGTGTGTGTGTGTGAGTGTGTGTGTGTGTGTGTGTGTGTGTTTTTTTTTTATTTTTTTTAAAGAAGGTGGAAATCTATCATGGACGATGTAGGGGATAACATAGCTATCCACCACAACGGTGTGAGACTCCTACTCACTAAAACCACCTCCTGCATCCTTCCCCCCGGAACAACCGCTAGGTATTTCTTCGAAAGGGAAGGAGTCTGTACTAAGTGTACGATCACATCTCCCACTCAACTGTAGGGTACGAGTTACCTTGCTTGGCGACGATGGCGTTCCAACCGTCGCAACTCATTAATCGTTGTTGTTGCAAAATTTGCTACAGCATTCCATGCTTCTGGGGATGCCAGCATCGCTTCTACTATGTTCCAGCAAGCACTTCTCTATTTCCCTGGAACCGTGGACATACAAAAAACACGTGTTCAGTATCTTCCGCGGAATCTCTACAGGATGGGCAATACGGTGAATCATCATGCCCAAAACGATTAAGGTATGACCGAAAGCATCCGTGACCTGTTAAGAGCTGTGTTAGATAAAAGCCAACCTCGCCATGCTTACGGTTTATCCACAGGCCTATTTCAGGAATTAGACGTCGAGTCCAATGGCCCTTCTCCGAACGGTTCCAGCGCTGTTGCCAATCAGAAAGAATATCCCCGCTGTACGTTCTTGTGTTGTTCGCTCGCACCATTGGTCTATTTGGTGTACCTCCATGGCTATTATTGTATGACTTTTGCCGTTCCGCTGCCAGCAGATCAATTGGGCACATTCCAGCAATGACGCAGGCTGCTTCGTCCGACAGAGTTCTAAACGCACTAATCACTCTAAGTACGCAGCTACGATATACTGAGTTAGAACTACGACAATAGGATTGCACCTGCAGCGCTTGAACCCCATATATGGGATGCATAGAGCATTATGGATGTTACGACACCGACTAATAATCTTCGTCGTCCATGACTTGGCCCGCCGACATTCGGCATTATACATTGCATCGATTTGTACCCCTAGGTACCTTATCAAGGGTTGCGAGAGAATCGTATATGTGTGTGTGTGTGTGTGTGTGTGTTTTTTTTTTTTTTTTTTTTTTAATACGCAGGAGGTGGAAAATCTTCCGAAGACACCGTCGACCCGTGTCGCCGGTAGTGTGAGATTTCTACTCACTAGAAACCACCTCCTTCTTCTGACCGTATTCCCCGCGGCACGACCGTAAGGTATTTCTTCGCGGGGACGGGTTATGGCCACTAGGGGCTCACTCTGCGTTCACGCTCCAGCCGACGGAGCTCCTTCATTACGACCGCCGCCATGTCGGATACTGCATCCCATTTAGCTTGGCTCTCGAGCATGTGTTGGACAATATTGTCTGGCGTCACGCGTTCATTAAACGTGTGTGTGTGTGTGTGTGTGTGTGTGTGTATGTGTGTGTGTGTATGTGTGTGTGTTTGTGTATGTTTGTATGTGGATGTATGTGTGTGTGATTCCCACGAACTCAAAGACTCAAAATTGCGTTGAAGCATGGCATCATCGCCAAGAAGTAGTTGTGGGTCAGCGGCATGCTGGAGTATACAAAATTATCCATGATTTGTGGAAAGAATTCAGTTTGGCACAGTTTCTCATTGAGAAAGTAAAATCTGGGGAAAACTTGCCGAAGAATAAAAGGAGAATTCAAAGGAACAAACAAATCAAAAGAGTAACTCAAAAATAAATGGTCTTGGAAAATTAGACTACTTGCAGCGTATTGCGTATAGTGTAATGTTTAACTGAATTTTAAAATAATAATTATGAAATTAAATAAATTTGAAAGGTTATCATTACGAAACTTCTACGAAATGTTTTTTTTTTTAATCGATGGACAGAATTTTTATTATACGATTTTCTAATTACGGGATTTTGGAACAAGGTGATTTCGGGTCGCTCTCAAACAAACCACTTAAATCTAAAGAAAATTAATTTTAAACATTCTGATACTGTCTAAAGGGAGTAATTTAAATTCTTAAAGATTTTCAGTAGCACCAGAGACATATAATTTAGGGTTTACGGGAGCTACATTTCAAAAGTCGACATGTTCAACAATTCTAACAAAATATTTTTAAATTAATTGTGAGCCTGCGATTTGGCTACTTGGGGTTAAAACATTTGTATTGTCGTAACCAATAGTGAAATTTCGGAAAGGGTCTTCAAATTTCAGAAAACGAGTGAAATTATTTATAGTACTTCCTCTGCTAAAAATAACGGAATTTTACAGTAAACTGTAAATGGTTAGTTTGGCAACGTATAAGGGGAGGATTTACGGGAAAAGTGAAGTTGGAAGGGTTAGTTGTTTATTCAGGTAACGGAAGAAAGAAACTTAGGGATAGCGTTGACTGACTTGAATTAAGCCATAGTGCAAAAGACTAAACGATTTGTTTGGAAAAGTTAACAAACCTGTTAGAAAACTTATATATTACACTATAGAATGTAGGCTCATCACCGACGAACTAATTAGCGACACATTAAACCCAACCCAGCCTTATTTATTTTCTATACATCCTATATAGAATGATTATAGGAATATTTTTTGAAATCTTGTCAATTGGCTTAGTGTAGAATTATTTTCATCCATCTTTTCTATGAAATTGAAATTATTCGATTACAGATGCCAGAACCCAACCATTTTTTAAATAACGGTAATATATAACGGAAGCTTGATTTATCCCCTATACTTCTCGATCCCCTAAATTTATAGTACATCTTCCGAATGATTAGTAGATAGTGTGGCATTTAAAAGATTGTTCGACTCGTCATCCGAATGCTTTCTTTTTGGAGACAAAGAACCAGAAGCTGAAAAACACATCCTGTATTTAGTTATCCAATCAGAAATTGATGAATTCATTGACAGAGTACTAGCTTCATTCTATGATATAATTAAAAATAAAAACAAAAATTTTATAAAAAATCTTGGTAAAAGCAAAATTTGTACTTACAAAACTTTTTTGCCACATGATCAATTTCTGTTCAAACAAAACTTTAGCAGCAAAATTATCTGATGTAAATATTTCGTCTATCTGCCTTTCCTTCATAATTTTTAAAGTTTCTATTGAAACATTTCTTGCTGTATAAAAATAAAAGATTTAAGTATGTGATCGAAAAATTATTCCTTTTAATTGGTGCTCAACATTGAAAACTACGGTTGGGAGATTCTAGCTCTTTAAAAGATCATACATGGCAGATTGTTCGTCTAAAGCTACATTGTCAACAGAGACTTGATTATGAAGAGTACCGTCATCAAAATGTTCCTGGATTTCCTGGAAAAACCAAAATTTACGGTATTGAAATTAGCACTTTTTTCTCGTTTTTTTGTTACTTAAAAAACGTCATAAAAAACAAATGAAAATAAAAATGAATCCCAGCATCAGAAGATACATACAATAAATTTCTTTTATTTAGTAAAGAAAATTTCGTCTTGCGTTATTTCTGACGTAGCGTTTTTTGTGGCATTAGTGAAAATGTATCTCTACAAAAGATCAATCAAAATATATGGCGGATTATTGCGGCTTTGTTATATGCATCACTGATAAACATAGGGGAACACTACTTTTAAAATCTACTTTTAAGTACCAACGTTATATGTTTTATATTACAATGCACTATTCCAATTTATAACACTATTCAAAATGCGTAAAAACACTATTACAAGCTTATACACCCGTTAATCAATTGTAACATAACCCCAAATTTCATAATAAAAATTACGGCGAAATGCCGGAGTCAAATTTCACAACGAATAAACGAAAATGATTTTATATTTACAAATATGTTCAAACTTACCTTACACGGCCATTTATTATTCGAACGGATTTAATAAAACCACTAATTAATAATTTCGCACTTGAATAAATATTTTAACCTATTTTGTACTGGTCCAAGTCCAACTGCAATGAGATTCATTTACATAAATACCGAGAGCATTTTACATATTTTTACATATAATTAGTTTCAATTTATTTATTGTGTAAATAAATATATGACAGAACGAGTAGAATATCATCTCCGTTAGGCCTATTCCTATAAGAGTGATTACATGGTGATTGTTGTTATATAGCACTGTCTCTTTAGGACATTCACGATTTTTTCTTTTACACAGGAAAAAGAGTAAAATTGATTTAACCTGTGCTCTGAATACCCGAGTAACCAAGCGTCACAAAAAAGCGACAAAAATTTCACATAAAATGGTGATTGGTGGAAAAAAATGTGACAACAAGTTGTCACAATATGGCTGAAAAATGGTGGAAGGGGTTGACGCCGATTGTCACGCGTAAACGAACATTTTGCAAATCAAATTTGTCGGTGTTGGGTGGAATATTTTTGAAATATTTGTTGAAAATTTAGTCACAAATTCAACAGTTTTTTTATGGTAATAAAGTCAAATATTTCTCGAGATTTTCTGAACAATTGGTGGTTTAACTGTGGAACTAATTATGGACTATTTATTGAAATTATAACCACAAATTCGATAGCTTTTTTATAATATCACATAATTATCAACAATTTTGTGGATATTTTTTGGTTTATTGATGCAATTATGCGTAAGCAATTTTTTTATAACCCTAATTAAATAGTTTTGTAAAAAATACTCCATTGTATGGTTTATTTGATATTTTTATTATTATTTATTAAAAAAAAAATATCTACCAAAAATGTACAATAGAAATATCAAAATCCCCCACGTTAACCCGAGCCGAGAGTTAATACAAAATATATCGACTCTAAAAAATGAAAACTTGCCTTGAGTTTTCTATGTGGTAGTTTGGTTTCGTACAGAGAAGCTCGCACAAACAAAAAGTTCGGTCTACTCATCAGGTACTCAGGTAGCTACGACCAAACACAAACTACAAAAATACAATTCCAACATTATACATTAAGTATGAGGCAAGAACGCAGTGACTTAGCGAATTATAAATTTACCAAATCAAAAATGATCAAAATCTTTTTTTTTTTTTGGGGAGTAAAACGAACATATATTTTGTCACAAAATACCCGCATAAATATGTTCCAAATTGTCAACTTTTTTTGTGGCAAAAACGAACTTACATTTTGTGACAAATTGGTGACTAAAATTTTATTTTTTTGGTGGTAAAATCAACATTCATTTTGTCACAAAATACCCACATTAATAAGTTCCAAATTGTCAACTTATTTTGTTAGACAAAGGAACTTACATTTTGTGACAAATTGGTCACTAAATTTTTTTTTTGGGTGGTAAATTCAACGTACATTTTGTCACAAAGTACTCGCATAAATATGTTCCAAATTGTTAACTTTTTTGTGACAAAAGGAACTTACGTTTTGTAACAAATTGGACTAAAATTTTGTGATCACCATTTTTGGTTACTCGGGAATGAAATAAGCGATTTGCTCATAAAAAGCAAAACTACCAAAAATTACTTTTGTGTACATTTTTCCTAAACCACTTTGATGTGATGTAGCAACATTTTATACTAGCTTTATTAAATTATACAAGCTTTTGGTTAATTTTACAATTGTTATACTTGTATAATTTAATTAATTTTTTTTTAGTTGATTTGTTGAAGTTTTCATTTTAAGGGGACGTACCACCTTCAAAATTGAAAAACGAAAAGTTTTTCAAAGATTTTTTTTTTATGGAATAAAAAGAGATATTTTAATGAAACTTTCCATTGACATTTTATTTAATTGAAAGTATAAAAAAAATTTTTTTTTAAGATTTTTTTTAGCCCACTGTCGTCTGCTATAACGGTTTTCCAAAAACACTGAAAATTCGCGGCGTGCATCATAATTGCTCTCAGAAACGTCCGAAAAAAAAAACGGGGTTTTATCCAGCATTAAATCGCCCTTGGAATGAACTAAAAAAAGAAAAATTGGTTGAAAAATAAAAAAATGATAGAGATAATCGCGTTAGTTAAAATTTTTTTTTTTTTGTATTAAACCTTACCAAAATTTAATCTGCGATGCCTGCACCGTACAATATACCTTCTTCTCAAAAATTTCCCCTCTACTTTTACAGCTGTTATGTGAGAGAATAACGTATTATATTTAGGGCGGATTAAATTTTTAAGTGGTCTGGAGACTACATTTTTCTGAAAATTCATTTAGTTTTAAGCTAAAAAGTCCACAACACGATATGGCTACGATGAATTTCGAGCCTGCATAATTTCATTTGAAGATTTTTCTTTATATAGAGTGAGTTTTTAAAAAATGCCAGGCATACGGTGCTAGATAGGAGAAAATTACTGATAATGAAATTTGTTAAGGGTCGAGAGAGTCATCGGATAGCGACCTTCAATTCAACCTTGACTACGACCTTCAAGGTTATTGGAAGGTTAAATTGAATTTGTTAAATATAAATCCCTATTTTTGACCCCAGATTCATAAAAAACGCAAAATTTTACGTTCAGATAGGCATTTTAGGTTCTTCCTTTGGATGACTTTCAGGTGTTAGTTCAAGGACGAATTACTAAATAATTAGAAATGATCTGCAATTAATGAAATGGTAAATATACTAACACAATATTAACTTGGTACCTTTGGTCATGGTGCCAATAAATTTAAATTAAGTCATTCCCCATTAAAATTCATTATTTGCTGATTATTTCATATTATTTAGTACCTTGTCCTTGAACTAACATCTGAAAGTCATTCAAAAGAAGAGAATAAACTTCCTATCTGAACGTAAAATTTTGTGCTCTTTCCGAATCAGAGGTCCAAAAATAGGGCTTTACATTTAAAACAATCAATTTGACCATCAAATGACCATGAAGGTCGGAGTCAAGGTCGCATTAAAGGTCACGATCTGATATCCCCTCGACCCTTAACAAATTTCATTAAAAGTAATTTTCTCCTATCCAGCACCGTTCTCGAGTTAAAAGCCTGGCATTTTAAAAAAACTCACTCTATATAAAAAAAAATCTTCAAATGATTATGCAGGCTCGAAATTCATCGTAGCCATATGGTGTAGTGGACATTTTTGCTTCAAATACAATGAATTTACAGAAAAGTGGAGTCTCCAGACTAAAAATTTTTTCTCCATACAATTTAATCCGCTCTAATATTATGCATGTATATAAGCAGGTGTTACTAAGAGAAAGTCGGTGTAGCGATACAGCGAACTTTGGCGCCCTTCGCAATAAATAAAATAAAAATATAAATAAATTTTTTTTTGAGATTTTCATGTTAAAATCATGTTCTTAAACGTTCATTCTAACATATTCTATCATAAAAAAAATTTAGATTTTTTGAAAATTTGAAGGTGGTACGTCCCCTTAAAACAATGTATAGAACATCGAAAAGCTTGTATGAAAATCATATGATTTTAAATTTCAGTGTATTTTTTTACCCAAGCCGCTTTATAGCGTTACCAGACTGCGGTGTAATAAATCCGATTTAGTTAAACTGGTTCAGATACTCTATGTATGAAACAAAACGCAATTAGTGAAAATTAGAGTTCACACACTATGGCTATACTCGAAAAATTCACTAAATCCGATTTATTAAATCGCAATGTGTCAATGCTATTAGGCAATTTTACTATAATTTTTATTCTCAGTGTAACCATATTTTATTTGTTATATTAACCAAGGGAAAAATTAAATAACCAAGACTTGGTAATTTAAAATCCATTTTTTATCAAGATTTTGGTTATTTTTTTAACCAAACAATTTAGTAGATCGTAAATAAACAAGATTTTGGTTAAATTTACCCCGATTTCTGATAAATATTACGCCGAATTTTCTCTGAGTGTATGATTGCTTAGGTTGGTCCTTAGGCTTCACCGGTTTAAATGATTGAACAACTGTAGCAAGAAAATGGCTCATTCGAACGGAGCAATCAAAGAGATTTCTTGCAAATGAAAAATTACTCAAATAGTAGAAATCGATATGACGACAGCAACAAATATGCTATTCATCCCCTCCGTTTGGCAAAAGCACACGGCCGATTTGATACATTAAACATAAAGCTACTAACTTAAATTATTCGCATCTTGTAACATAGTTTGTTCTTATTGCATTCCGGTATTTTTAAGTTTTCTTGTTATTCACCTAGAGTAAAACAAGTAACTATAGGAAATGTAAAGTTTTACAAATAAAAAAATAAATGTTTCATTTTTAAAAAGATTTTAATTTGTTAAACTCATTTGTTGAGCGAATTATTTCAAAATCTAAAAAAAAAATGTTTGTAGTTTATACCAAACAAAATGCTTGAGTAAAATATTCCTAAATCAATGAAAAAAACTCGGCTTTAGGTAACATATTAAATTAGGATCATCCTAGGTAATTTGTTACTAAAGCTGCTGAGTTTTGACTTAGAAATATCTCACTCAAGCATCTTTTTTTGTGTAAGCGGTACTTTACTGTTAATTTGTGAAGCTTTTCTGGTAGCATTAAGTATTTCCCACCTACTCTTTTGGTATATTAAAACTTGACCAAGAAGAGCTGAATATTTAAAATTATCTGTACATAACCAGTCCGCTTTACCCATGTACATTACCAAAGACAAATACCAGTTTAATCGAGTTAAATCATGATTTTCGCGAAATAGTTGTCAATCTTGGGAACATCCTAATGTAGCTTAAATTTTTCAAGCAGATAAAAATAAATTTCAGATGATATTATTTAAAATGTTTTCAAAATATCAAATTCGAAGAATTGCAAGAAAATTGGATGATTTGTAATTAAGAATTTGTCAAGGGCAGATAATTTATTTTGAAATCTAATATTTAAAGATGTTAGATATTTAAGTATATATTGAATGAAATTTATTACAAGGCCAAATCTGAATCAAATCAAATGAAAATTAACATCAAATTCAAAAACATTCTAATAAAATATCAAATTTAGTAAATAATTGTGAAACGCACCACATTAGTAGTTATGAAATGCAATGACGCTTATCATCGTTTAATAATAATAACAGGGGTCTTATTCTTATTGGAGAATATCAATTTATTAGTTACTACTCAGATATATCACTATCAGTGTCAGTATTGAATTGTTGCTATAAACATTTTTCGATGGAGTGTTTCTTAATATTAATATCGATAATTCACCTGCTCACCGCATCTGAATTAATAATACCATCAGCCGAAACCATTGGTCTGGTTAAACTTGGAATATGTCCTGAAGTACCGTCAAAATATAATTTCAGTTTCGAGGGATACCACAAGAAAACATCATGGTATATAAAATATGGAATCAATATGAACCTAGAATTTCAACTAAATCAAATGGGAACAATCTTTAATCGATATAAAAATCAAACTAACTGTATTCAGTTTGATTTTGATCGTATTACAGAAATTCATAAGTACTATAACTTATCAATAATTAATATATTTCGTGTGTGCAATAAATGTAATTGTAAATTGGCAGCACTGATTACCACTCGGGAATTACGTGAGGTAATTCAAATATGATGGATGGCCAATGCAACCATTTTGGAAACCGATTACGAAACTTATACTGTATTATATGGATGTGTCGATTGTAGAGGGGTTGGCGCTTCTTGTTCCAGATATACATTGCAGCAGTATTATTTCGAGTCGCTTATAGTTTTGTATAATATTGGACACAAAAATGAGACAAATTTCGATTTTCAATACTTGAAAAAAAAATTTAATTTTACTACATTTGGTGAGATGCCCTCAAATGAATATACCTACAAAAATGATCTTAAAAATTGTGACTGTCCCGATAGCTTTTGTGAACAATTCCGAACATGTCAATTTTATAAAGGATTTAACGAAAAACCGATTAGTTTAACCGGTGCTGTCTTTGCATTACTAAAACTAATTGGTACATTGATTTTGGTTGTAATGATTGTATGCTTAATAAAAATGTGTTTGTTAATTTTAATTGATGTTACTAAATGTGAACTATAGATAACACTATAGTTAGGCATAATTTTTGTTTATGATTTTTGCAATAACTTAAACTGTTAAATAAACAAACCTTAATGAATACCTATTTGATATATATGTAAAATTGGATTTTTATTTGTTGACTGCATCCCCTATAAAACAGAATTATGGAGCAGCTGGTTTAATTCCATTTTCATACACAACTTTTGGATTTTGTGATAATTTTGTTTAATTTTTTTTTAGGAGGTGATTGGTTCACGTGATATTTAGATTTCAAAAATCCCAATTTACCATATAAAATTGGTGCTTTCGCTAACTTTGTTGATGGTTAACGAACGCAATTAAATTGTTTTAGTGAGTCTTTGATATTTACAACATTTTATTTTCGTTACCATAAAATAAAAAGTATTCCGTTTATGGTTTGAACCATTCCGTCAAAAGAGAAGATTTTTTGATTGTTAGTCAACTTAATATTTTTCAAATATGGTATGATATTTTCTAGAAGCTTGTATGTTTCATCAGCTTCGTCGAACCTCAATCCCGATTTAAACTTATTCACATCAAACATGTGTTTGGAATTTAATAAATCAAATAATTTATCTAATTTATCAAACAACTTCTATGTTGCGGACACTTGATTTCACCGAGTCAGAAAATTTATTTAAATCAAACATAGTTTTGATTTCTGCTACAACACTCCGACTGAATACCTGTGTGGCAAGCTTTACTTTCATTTTGCTCGGAGAAGTTTGGTCGATTGCATAAAGCTCTCTAACGATATCCCAACTTCCCAAACCATCCTCACATTTAATGTCGGAACTGAGCATTTCGATTCGAAAAGATTTAATCAAATATTCTAACAATTTTTGACTAACCCTCATAATTTAAAACAAACACATGGGCAGCGCCCATATTAGTAAAGGATTTTCGGTTATTTGACCCTTGATACATAGATCTCTTTGAACATAGATCTAAGTTACACGATATTAATCAACTTAAAACGTCACACATAGTAGCATAATATATCCATCCAATTTTCTATTAAACCCCTAACCATATAAAGACACAAATATGAGTACCAATTTCCGTTCCTCTAGATTCCTCACCTAGAACAACGTATCCGACTATACTGTATCTGACAATATTATATTTTAAATCTTGACGGATTTTTATTTAATCAGAAACCAACGAACCAAGTTTCCCATTGAATGGTATTTTTTCAATTTTTGATGTGAAAACATCTTTAGCGGGGGTAAGTCAAAAATTTCATGTAAAAAAAGGAACGGAAAATCCGGCACGACAGAAATTACAAATTATATACGAGAAAAACGAACACAAAATGAACCGAACTAGCATACTATATAATTCGAATTACAATTTCCGTCAGATTAAAATGAAAAGGCACAAAAAGTATGCATGTGTAGTGTAAGTGATTCAAAAAAACTGAAATGGAAGTACGTTAAACAAAGACAAATGCACCCATACTTAAAATATTAAATATCATACATCTTAGCGAGCTGTGAAAATGACACATACGTTGATGCATAAAAATAATAATTTTGAAATTGTTTAATCGGTATGCTATTTTTAGTATTGCTCATGCTGTTGCTGAGCATGGTTATGAATGAGGGGCATATGTGGTATGCGGGAAACAAAAACTATAAGAGTGGTAAACAAATTCGAACACCATTTACTAAAGAAACGCGCAAGGACGAAGCCGCAGGGAGACATCCTAGATGCTACCGTCTTCCCAGCTGCTATGATTTTACAGTTAATATAGTGCCTTTATCTAATAGAACCGCCCTATTTCATTTAGATTAAATCAGCGATGCCACTTTGCTTTGTTCACCAGGGCCTATATCATGTTCTATTCAACACGCTTCAACTTTCTTATATGAATTCCGCTATCCAAAAAGCTGTAAACGCATTCATTTAATGTAATAAACGCACTCATTTAATGACGTTTGTCAGTGTACGCGGCTTTATTTTGAGACTAGTTTTGATTTTAGTTTAGCTTAGATGCTAAATTCAACAAACGAAACGAGTGACCTGTCACAATCCTCAACAATAAATCAATCGGAAAATTATCCGCATTATTTTTTTGGTGGAATTTTTCTCGCTATCGAATAGATGGCGAAAAAGTAACACGATACTCTCAAATTCATGATATCGTGAAAAATTCCATCGTGGCCGAAATCATGATAGAGCCCTGGTTTGCCGTAACCATTCTAAATAGTCTAAATATGGAATATTCAACAATTGCCGTGTATGAGTAATGGTGAATTTTAAAGCGTTCAGGGCAGGTTTAACATTGATTAATTTAACAGAACTGTACTTTGCTTAAGCTCATCAAGTTGTAGTCGGTTATAAATTTCAATTTTCAATTAAACCATTAATGACGGTAAGGTTCGTCCTCCAAATCTAAACTACAATAACTTATTGACTTTTTAAACCAACATTGTACCGTAATTTAAATACTGAGCGAACAGAATAGCTCTCATCGAAGAGACTTGAAATGATTCAATAGTTGAGGGTTTTCACATAATTCTTTTGCGAGTTGAGCGTGAACTCGCCCGTTGTTTTTTCTTTTAATTTATTCAAAGTAAATGCGTTACTAGTAACTACCTCCTGGGAAGAAATTTTTTATTGGTTGCCATCTTATTAGAAATGATTTCGAAGGTAAATCAAATTTTAACCGGTCTCTCATGAAATTGTATGATTTAGGAGAACGGTAATATGTACATATTTTGTGAAAGAGTTTTGAGATCATCAAGCCCCCCTTAGATTTTTTTTTTCGCTCCAATAAAATCATTTAGAGAAATTTTAGTTTTCGGCTTTAGTACACTTAATTTTTTATTCAATGTTCGATTTTGTTGCAGTAAAAGCTTAATTTTTTTAGCTAAATTGTATCTTTCAATTTTTAATGCGTAAACTTGCAAATTACATTTTCGCTTTAACCGATGGTAAACCTCGATATTTTTTTCTGATTTTTCGCAATTTTCACTAAAAATACACAAAGTCTAATATACTATATACCGTAAAAATAAAGGGTTGACAAAACCTACCTTATCGATCTTATTCCATGGTAAATCGCCTGAATTAAAATATTCCGATGAATGAATTAAAAAGAAAACATTTTACTAATTCTATATTAACTTTATCTTAACATAAAATATTTTAGGATATTTCGTAATGGAATTAAATATTTATTAATTTTATCATGTTCTCATGACCAAAATATCCTCAAAAACAAAAAATAAATTCCCAATACAAATATAACGTCTTTTTAGAACTAAGCAAAATTTTAAAACACTAAAGTTACAATTTTAAGATTCATGTTATAGAGTGCATTTATATAACAAAAACAACTCAATATTTTAAAATTCCAATTGAGTATTATGCAGTAGGTAATGGATCCTGATAAAGTGATAACAGTTTCCAATTTTATTGATTTAATATTAGGTGTACTTTACTTCAGTAATTCAAAGGTGTTACCAAATTACGTTTATAATATCTAATAGAATATTTAACCCCGATTATAATCACTAATATAATTGTACTTGCCACATATATATGCACAATATATTCATCTGATTCCATAAAACTAACATTATTATTAATAAAATTACAACTACGAGTCAATTTTGATTGGCATTCACATTGTTTATAAGCCGCAAGTTTATTCTTTAGATCATCTGGATGTATTTCAATTGTTGTTTTTATTTCAATTAAATGTTTCACATAGCTTAGATTAAAAGCCGAGTAATTTCCGTTTTCACGAAATAAAACAGCCACAAATTCATAATACAATTTAATTTTTGGCACATGATGTCTACCCTCTGTACATCCATAAAACACTATAAAATTAGCATAATCTGTATGCAACATTACGAATCTTGGATCAGTATAAAGATCATACGATTTTTCTTCTTCAAAATTCGTAAACATTTTTATTTTTAATAATTCACCCAATTTGCATGAATACCGGCCACAAATATAACGAAGTTCTAAAGAGTTTTCGTAGTGCCAATATTTTGATTCGAAATAATTACAAAATATGTTATCCCCATGGTCAAGTTTCATAAAACTCAAAACCATTTCATTTTGCACTTGAAAAGTGTATGCAAACCGCCATCGCACTAAATTTTCTTTGATGTGGTCTACGAATTCAGGATACTTTGAATTGGAATAATTGACATAATCATGTGGGTTTTTGTACACGCGACAGCTACCGTTTCGAATATATTCCGGCTTGTCAATGATGATTGAATAATTTTTGATTTGTCGAAGAAGGAGTTCCTGTCTATCGAATATGACGTTATCACTTTTTGCTTGCGAAGAATTTAAGGTTAGTAGAAAACATATTTTAAATAGCATGGTGACAAATAACTAACTAACCATAAACGGATTCAATAAAATTGTCTTGAAATTTTTATTTTTTTTTTTATTTTTTTGATAACAATTATTTATTTCACAATAGTATGCTTGTTGTTAAGGTATTAAATAAATGACAACACATTATACAAAAAATTTGGTTTAAACCAGTTAATCTAGGACTCCGTAAAACGTCGATTTAAAAAATGTCGTGCCCATCCTTCTGTCCTTCTGTAGTAGGCAAAACTGGGTTACTACACTGGGATGAAACATCAAGTCACGAACGTAATTCATATTTGTTTTGATTTTGTATTACTACAACCGACATTACTGACATACTATTGTCATATGAACAAACCGGGTTACGTACGTAATTCCGTATTACAAACATTTCCGTATTTTTTTTTTCGCTGGCGCTACATCCCATAGAGGGATTTGGCCGCTTCAATTTGAAGTTTCGTAATCATTTTTTTAACGGATACTGAGTGATTAATTCATTGATCCTTACATTAACCAGCCGTGACTTTTTCATCACCCGCCGGGAATCGAACCCGGGACCTCCGGAGCTTAAAGCAAGCATGCTAACAACTGTGCCACCGGGGCGGCTTTTCCGTATTCCCTATTCTAAAACGAAGTTTCTAAAATCCCCTATACCAAAATCCTGTGATTTAAAATCCCGTGTCTATGTGTTGTGTTTGTGTGTGTGTGTTCTTCCCACGAACTCAAAGACTCAAAATTGCGTTGAAACATGGCGTCATCGCCTAAAGTGGTTGTGGGCCAGCGGCATGCTGCAGTATACAAAATTATCCATGATTTGTGGAAAGAATTGATTTTGGCACAGTTTCTCATTGAGAAAGTAAAATTTGTAAAGATTTAATGAATAATCAAAAATGTAATAATTTGAAATAATCTGTTTGTTTAAAAAACTGGGCACGTTTAAAATATTTAATTTTAGATTCTAATATCGTCTTCACAGAGGAACATCAAGAAATATCGCCAAAAGAGCGAAACATACCAATATAGGTATGTATATTATTTATTTTATTTAATTTGATATTGTGATTGGTTTTATTCATTGTATAGAAATTTTTTTTAATTTTAAAAGGCCTTATTGGAGCTATCAGAGTTAATCCAAATTTATGGGATCTCCAAAATGTAAATTATAAAAATAAAAATGTAAGGCAGCGAGCTTGGGAGGAAATTGCAATCGGTGAATGGATGCTACATCAGGTCGAAAAATATTCCCACCAGCGAAATGAGCAGAGTACAAGTTAAGGAGTACAAGTATGCCAAAGCCTTATTATTTTTAGATGACACGTTTGATCCTAGACCGTAAGTAAAAAACAGTGTAACATTTTAAATTGAAAAATATTGTACATGCATTTTTTGTTTATTTCAGAAGATCTTCGTTAACGAATATAGATTCAAATGAGGGGGATTTTGGATCAAGTCCCGTACCACCCCGAAAAAGTAAGTATTGTTGATTACATATATGTTTTTTCTTATAGGAAAAGACACGTACATCGACGGAATTGGCGCGGAAAAAGTTGAATTTAAAAAAAAGGCGTTTGAAGTTTTGAGTAACACGAACATCCCACAGTCTGCTGGTCAGCCGCCAGCTCTATCGCCAAGAAATTCCTAGGATGCTTTTGGGGAATTTGTGGTGTTGGAACTGAAATCTCTAGACCCAGAATTCGTTGCCGAGGGGCAACGTAAAATTTTTAATGTATTACAAGAACTAAAATTAAAACAATTTAATAAAAATTAATTAAATTAAAAAGAAATTTCTTTTTAATAGTGAAAAGCACTGACCCGAATGCAGTACTTACTTCTATTAGGCATAAAAACCACTGTAATTTCAAATAATAATTAACTTCCTTGAAGCTATTTAATAATAAAATCTAAATTCTATAAATTTGCCAAGGTACAGCTCCATCTGAATTGAAATAATTGCTAAATTTATCCCGGACTTCTTTAGCATGTTTTGTTGAATTGAAACCTTTTTATTATTCATGCTTCTCATGTTGTCTGCCAAATCGTTCCGCCAAGTTCCGTTACTGATGGTTCCATCGACATTTTCCATGTCTTCCAAACCTTGTGCATTGTAAGGGGTTGGAGTGGATTGCTGTCTCAATCAGTTTGTGAAGCGCCGTCTATTTTCTCTGCTGTATCAACCTATAAAATTCGTAATAGTAAAATTATTGGAATAAGCTACTGCACTAAGAGCACTTACGTTTGCAATTATTGGCTGTCTAAATATTCTCCATTTTGATACTAATATTCCAAAAGAATTCTCAACTATACGACGTGCCCTTGACAGTCTGTAATTAAAAATTTCCTGGGCGGTTGTGAGTGAACCTTTCGAATATGGCTTCATAATATTTTCATGTAGCCCAAATGCGTCATCCGCAACGAAGACATACGGAACATTTTTAACATGTATCAACAAATCAGATGGCCGTGGTATTCTAAACGAAATATTGTAAATAATTTGTCTTATCAGTAAAAAAATGAGAATTATACTTACGGTAAAGAATTGGAGAAAAACTGTTTTCCAAATTTGCTGTTCCTAAATATGCTCCCATCCCCCATAGCCTTCCAGCGGCCTCTATATCACATATAATGAAATTGTAGTTGTGATCACATATCGCCATTAACACCATTGAGTGGTATTTTTTATAATTTATTGAGTTTTAATTCTTTTAATTTTCTTTTTATTTCTTTTAATATTTCTATTGGTTTTAAATGTGTTAATTGTTATGTCTTTAATTTGAGTTTCTATCCCCCTTGGTTGGTTTTTAGATCTAATGTTAGGTTTCAAATAAATTATTTGTTTTTCTGTTAAATTTGGGGATTCTTCTTTCCTCTTATTTTGTTCATTCATCCGATTTGTGGTTTTTTCTAATTTGATACTTACATATTTGAAAATGTGGTCAGCTTGATCTTGTATTTCTTTCGGGTTCCTTGAGTTGTTTTGGTTAAATATTATTTCATTCGGCGTGAAGCCTGTAGAGGAGTGTACGGAATTATTGTACAATGCCACTGCTAATTCTATTGCAGTTTGAGTGTCAGGTTTTGGTAGTTTTTCTTTGTTCGTGTTGAAAATTTCTATAATAGTTGAGTGAGTTTTCTCAACTTGTCCATTCGATTCTGAAGAGGACGCATACTCCAATTTGACATTTAGTCTGTTTAGATATTCTCTAAATTGGGTTGACTGAAATGTTGTCTCATGGTCTGAGATAATACTGCTTGGGATTCCGAATATAGGGTGAAATACTTTGTCAAGGCTTTTGTTGTATCTGTTAGGTTTTTTGAATCGATCGGTACCATTTGAAGGTGTTTTGAAAAGGCATCTATTATCGACAGGAAGTTAATTTTATTGATAAAGAAGATGTCGATATGTACTCTTTCTAGAGGTTTCTCGGTATTGGGTCTTGGAGATATTTTTTATATTATACGGTCTCCGATCGTATTTATGCATATTGCAGATGTTACATGCATTAGTGAAGGTTTTGATTCTATTGATCATATTTGGGAAAAAGTAGGATCATCTAATTTGACTTTCTACCTCTCTTATCCCCCTATGTGCCCTTTCGTGTTCTTTACTCACGATACTGTTTTGCCTATTTGCGTTCGTTACGTCTTCGACCATTTTGGTAGTAAAGACGAAATGTCCTTTTTGTGAGAAATTCTCCTTGAATGAATCTTGGATTTTCTGGTACAGCGTTTCTGGTGCTAAAATTGCTGTTTGTTTGCCATTATGAAATTTTTTTATGATTTCAGTAATCTCGTTCTTCTCAAATGATGGTTTAGAAATTATTATTCTAGTGAATTTGGGAAATATTTCTTCTGATATGACTGTGTCTATTTTAGATATTTTGAAAATTATTTGATTCCTATGATAATTTATAGGTCGGTCCGAAAAACGTATAGGCGGAATAAACTGTCTCTATGCCGCTGATATTTCCAGAAATATTTTCTGTGGTTTCTCTAAATTCTCGTGAAGTGTTATTTATATTTTCATTGACGTTAATTTCCATGTCCTTGGCAGCTACTGTTGGGAATCTACTGAGGGCGCTGCCACTACGTTAGTTTTTCCCTCCTTATAAATTATGTCATAATCATAATTTTCGAGCTCTAGTCTTCATCTGAGAATTTTAGTATTCTTTTCTGAGGATTTAATGAAGGTTCATGGTTTGTGGTCTGTGACCAATGTAAATTTATTACCGTATAGTTATGGCTGGTATTTCTTTACCGCCCATATAATGGCCAAGGCCTCCTTTTCATTTGTGGCGTAATTACACTCTGTTCGATTCAGTGTTCTAGAGCCGAAAGCGATTGGTCTTTCGACACTGTCGTGTATCTGTGACAGAACTGCTCCCAGCGCAAAATCTGAAGCGTCTGTTGTAAGGATGAATGGTTTCGTGAAATCCGGATATGCTAGGATTTGGTCTGTGGACAGGATTTCTTTTAGGGTTTCGAAGGCTTTTACATAGTCTGGATTATTGATATTGATGACCTCGTCTTTCTTTAGATATTTTGTCATTGGCCTCGTAATTTTTGAGTAGTCTCTGATGAACCGGCGGTAGTAACCCGACAGTCCAAGGAATTGTTTAATTTGTTTAGCATTCTTTGGTAGTGGCCATCCAAGTATTTTTTGGATTTTGTCCGTGTTGGGTCTTTCTCCTTCTTGGGTGAGCACATGTCCTAGAAATTCGATTTCTCGCTTTAGAAACTCGCATTTGTCTACTCTTGAGTAACATCTCTAGATTTTTTATATGATTCTCCAAATTCTGCCCTACAATGATGATATCATCCAGGAGCGTTCTTCAACCCGAAAGGCATTCGAGAAAACTCAAAGTGCCCCTTGTCCGTTGAGAAGGTGGTTTTTTCATGCGATTTTGCATCCATAGGTATTTAATGGAATCCCGAATTTAAGTCCAATGTAGTAAAATACACTGATTTGCCAAGGTTGTCTAAGATTTCTTCGATCTGGGGTATGGGGAATTTGTCATCTACCGTTTTTTCGTTTAATTTTCGGTAGTCTATGACGACCCTAATATTCTTTGTTCCCGAGGTGTCAGCCTTTTTTGGGACTACCCAGACTGGAGATGAGTAAGGGCTACTCGAATTACGAATGATACCGCTATCCAGCATTTCCTGCACTTGGTCTTCCACATTCTTTTTGAAGCAGTGTGAATACCTGTACCTTTTAGTGTATACTGGAATTTCATCCTTTGTGACTATTTTATGCTTTATCAGTGTACATAGTTGCCGATACTTTTCGTTCTGTTTTAATAAAACGTTTTGATTTCTATGGATTGTGTCGATTAGAATGCTTTTTTCGTTTTTATTTAAGTATTCTGTTCTAATTAGGTTTTGAATTCCTTGTTTGTCAATTAAGGTTTTACAATAGACTGGTACGGGTTCTAATGTACTAAAATTATTAACTTCAATTTTAAGTTTAGGCAGTTTTGTAGGTGGAGTTGGGTTATTGGTTAGTAGGTTAACAACTGTTCTAAAATTATTGGCTCTATAAAGGCCAGGTTGCATTGTTACCTCGTCGTTTATCTTTTCGTACTTTGGTATTACCCAGTCTCCATTTTGTGAGGTGTCGAGCGTTACCGCATGATGGTAAAAATTCTCTGCCGGATAATATCGGTAGAATTTAAATTTATGGGTATTTAGTGATATAGTGCTGGACTTATAGTCAATTTTCGCTTGCATTTCTGCCATTGTTTCTGACCCAAGAATTCCATCAAAGAAATTGTGGAACTCTAATTCATAATACATTTGCGAAGGTAATTTATTACTAATGAGATTTAATTTGCCTTTTCTGTTTGATTTCTGAGTACCCAAAAAATTTTTAATTGACGTACTTTGAGATTCTACTAAATGTTCTGGGATTATATTCGGACTAATAATATTTTTATTAGCACCGGTGTCTATTAATAGTTTTAAGGTTTTTGTTTTGTCGTGATTTCGACAGATTAGATACGGTAAGAAATTTAGTCCTCCGTATCTGAACTTGGATCTGATTGAAAATTTTCTGGATATAGGTCTTCTAAATTCTCGGAATTTAGTATTTCATTTGATGTGTCGTCACTCTGGGTTGCTCCGTGATTATTAATGATTCTTCTATTGAGAGTATTTCTTGATCTTGACGAGATGTCGATAAACATCGGTGTTTCCGTGTCCTGAATTGGTCCATTGGGTTTTCTATAATTCAATTCTTTGACATCCTTTGGTTTCGGTGTAAATTGATTGAATTTTGGCTGGTTTGGTGCCATTTGGTTTATTTTTGGAGTGTACTGATTAGGCATGATAGGCTTTTTTGAGTTATTTGAAATTGACTCATTTGTGCTAAATTTGCACAAAAATGCGTATGCTTCTTCTAGTGTTTTGGGTTTCGCTGCTTGTGCGAACCCGAAGTAAGGCTTCCTCAAGCCGGAAATGAAGGCAGCTAAAGCATCTTCTTCTATAAATGTGGAAATGGCTTGCCACGAGTTGTTATAAATGCTGTTTTGTTTAGCGAGCGTCTTTATATTTTGGACGATCTCCTTCGTTTTATTATGGTAGCTATGTACCGATATATTTTCACTTTGTTTATTTGCCCATAGTGGGACTTGTAATAGGAAAGTTCTTGTTTATCGCCTAGGGCTTCAATCAAGATTTCCTTCATTTCTAAGAAAGTTTCGGGATCTCCGGCTAAACATAATATGCCTCTTGCCTTTCCTTCTACTTTGTTTTTTACCGCCTGGTAGTACATTCGGTATTGTTGTGGGGGAACTAGAGGTTCAAACATTTGAAGCGTTTCCTCGGCTGGTTTTAGCCAGGAATTTACTTGTCTTCGATTTCCATCGAAAGAAGGGATTAACTTTATAGGATCTGGTATCCTAAAGAGATCTAAGTTTGAACGGTTTTCGTTCGAAATTACTGGTGGAGGCTGTGCTTGCGCTTCCGTTTTTTGGTTTAGGTATGTTAATACCTGATCATGCTCGTTTTGTTTTTGGCTCATCGAGGCTAATTGGCCCGCTATTGCGCCTAGTTGAGCCATAACCTATTCGATTTCTGTCATTTCTTCAATGGAATTGGTTTCTGTTAACTTTATACTTCTATTAGCGATAAAGTTATCACTTAATTTTTCTTTTCTGTTTCGGGAAATTTTGAATCTGATTCTTCCTCCTTAAACAAAATTTTCACTATCGAAAAACTTTTACGAGATTGATTATGATTCACTTGAACCTGTTATTTCAATTGATTTGTGATTTTGAGACCTTTTGGTTCACAAAATAAATCTAGTTGAATTTAATTTTATAGCGTTTTTCGTTTTTTTCGCGTCTATCTCGTACTGCGCGATGGATAACGTGTACCAAGGAATAACCAAAAAAATTGCGTCTATCTCGTAGTGCGTATTATTTGAGTAATTCTTTCACGTCTATCTCGTAGTGCGTGATGTTGCCTTTTAATTTGCAGTGAGTAGAGGAGATTCAATTATTTACTGGTAATTGAATAAGTTTGTATTTGGTTTAAAATTTAAACTTAAATTTCCTACCTTGTTCTGCCTGCTACTGCTCGTGGTTTGTAGGTTCCGGAAGTATTCAATTGTGGTGCGGACGGCGTGATCCTCAATTCCCTTGGACGGTATACACCTTCAGTCACAGGACGTCAAAAGAAAAATCTGCAATTATGTGTTTTCTCTATTGTAGTTTAAGTGAGTTTTTTAAAAACGATTCCTAATTGAGCGAGTATATTCTACTCCGTTTCGCAACGACTCTCGATTAGGCGAGTATATTCTACTCCGTTTCTTTATTTTTCCCTTTATAACTTGCACATAACAACTCGAAATTTATTCTGACGGAATCACTGTGAGGTAGTTTTTATTCACTATCTCGGCACTGTTTTCACTACACTTGAACTAAACTTCCGTCTGTACGGCTGCGCCAATTACGAGTACGCAATGCACTTTCTTAATAAAAAAAATTATTTATTTCGACTGTTTTATTCATTTACATTTAAAAGCACAATTACGACTAATTTTACATTAATGTTTTTACTTATATCAGAGACAACACATTTATCATAGATCTCTCTTTTGACTAAAAACATGAAAAAAAATAAACTTCTGATATTTCATTGTGTTGGTGTATTTTATATGGCAATGATTTTTAAATGCGTTGCGTATATAATACGTATATGCAATACAACGATAACATGGGAAATATCAGAAGTTTACTTTTTTCATAGTTTTTAGAAAAATGAGAAATCTATGGTAAATATGTTGTCTCTGCTTATATATAACCTTATGTTAATCTAACTAAATTAATTATACAGCATTCTGGATATCTACATATGTTGAATTATATCGGATTACCACTCGTATATATATATATATATATATATATATATATATATATATAAGTTAACGAGTTTTATACTAGTTTACTCAAAAAAATAACTTTATTTCTCAAGATACAACTTAAAACTAAAAAACTACAAAAATATTTTATATTTTTATACAATAAAAATAGTTGACATTGCATAAATGCATGGAAAATTACTTAAAAATGATGTTATAAAAAATATATCATCTTTCAACCGGACACAACACACGTTGTGTTGATTCGACACATAAATGCATGGAAAATTACTTAAAAATGATGTTATAAAAAATATATCATCTTTCAACCGGACACAACACACGTTGTGTTGATTCGACAAGTTTGCGCGTGTCTCATAGGCACGTTGTGTTGACTCGACATTAATGGTGGTGTTAACTTCTCCCTCCTTAAAGACCTGCGTCTCGTGGGTCAGAAACTCAATTTCCTGGGTTGAATTCCTGGCTGGTCATTGGAAATTTTGTCTTGATACATCGGCTTGTTGATAAACAGCATTCTTCTTTGACGTCTCACTCTAGCTTTGTTGGCGAGAAAAATGACAACTAAGCAGATGACAATGGTTACGATACTGAAGTCGATGAGGATAGCTTCTTTATGTTCGTTGGAAAGTTCTTGAAGTTGTTCAACGTTATTTAGATACAAGTTATGTAAGTATCCTGGGTCAATTTTGACGCTTTTCTCCGTTATATTTGCTTTAAGTACCGGTGGCAATACTTGAGACGTCCTTACTTCCCTGTTCGTAAAAACTGATTCGCCGATTTTTATTGTTTCGTTATGATATTGAATTAAAAAATTTCCCTCTAAATGTTCGCTTCTATTGCTGTAAATGATGTCTCCTTTAAAGTTGCTTATGAAGATTGTATTGTCGTTCAAGGGTTCGATGATTTGATTCTTATTGAACTGGTAATCACATTTAGCATTTAATCCTTTCATAATTCGGCTGATACAATGGTCTTTACTTAATTCTTTTAGTTTATTCATTTCGCATATGGTGATATCTCGAAAGAGGTTGCATCTCTGGGTGATTCCAAATACTTCGTTTTGGTTTATCAAAAGTTCATTGAATTCCAGATGTATTTGTTTGTTTTGATTAACCGTTGATTTTATGATGACATGGTTGTAGTTCTGCTTACTCGTCTTAGGTATAGATATGACGTATAAGATTGTAGAATCTTTAATCATCATCATTGGTTCCGCATATTCTATAGCCTCTATTTCATTGGAATACGGCAAGGTTTCTATTTCTGTGATTAAGCGGCTAATTTCTCCTTTATCCAGTAGATTGGTGTTAACTATTTTTCCTTTTGCTAACTGTACGGCTCGAATGATTTCTTTTATTTCTTCTTTGATTAGAGTAAGTCGGTTATACAGAGTTTGTTGCATCTTATCGTCTTCATCTTCATTTAGATGTTCTACAATTTTGTTGAATTCGTTGAGCATTTGTTGAGCTGTGTCTATTAATACTTTATTGATTTTGTATTGTTGATTGTTATTGTTAATTACTTGGTTCTGACTTTTCACTATCTGGTCCCAATCCGTGGCGTCAGGTGAGCCTGCGATCCATTTCCACGCGCTTCCGATCCAATTTATTGCTCTTTTGCTTCTTGACTTTTGACCTTTAAGTTCTGAAATCCATTGCGAGATTTGTTTTGTTTGGTGAACCAATTGAGCTCGAATTTTGCTTCCTTGATGAATGCTATTGATCGTTGGTGTTAGTCGTTCAATCAGTTCCTCATAATTGTCCAAATTGATGATGTGAATTAGTTTAAAATTTCCGTTAATAATTCGCCCATTTCCTTGTTTTATAGTGACTACTGGGGTATTGTATTCGTAGATGGTCGCAGAAGATGTTAAATCCCATAGCCAGGAGCTAAAAGTAGATGAAATTATTGTGTTATATTTTTAATATGGGCTTTATGAATTCGTTTCCCGGTTGTTGTTGTAATGGTAACATTATTGTCTCTTGCTACTGTTTCTTTTTTGAATTTCGGTTTATCCTTTGCTTGAATTTGTTTAACCGAGGTGAATATTGTTTCCCCAGGCGTGTATGTCTTCGGTTTTTCTCTCTTTGTCTTCTCTCTTTCAATTTTGTTTTCTTGGCTTCTCTTGATCCTTTCGATTATATCTTCGTTTATTCTATTTTTGAAGTCAGACAGATTTTGATAGTTTATTCTTTGACTCCTGCCAAAAAATATGTCGCTTGGTTTTTGTTGAATGACTGAGTGTACTGAATTATTATAGCGGTCTGCTGCTATATTGATTAATTCTTTTACCGTTAGTTCTTTGTATTCGTTTTGGATGCATCTAACGATTTCAATTATCGTAGAATGGACTCTCTCGAAAGTCCCATTTGTCTCACTCCTTTGTGATGGTGTCAGGTAAATCTTAACTCCCAAAGTTTTTAGATAGTCCGTAACTATGGGACTTATAAAGCTTCTTTCATTGTCCATCACAAGTATCTTGGGTACAGAGAAGAAATGCATTGCTTTAATTATTTTATCCCTCACATGTGGAATAGATTTAGTTTTGATTCGAAAAAATTTCACAAATTTTGTGAATTTGTCCACACATGAAATGAACTTCTCGTCTTTGATTTCCATTATATCGATGTGGAGTATCTCCGTCGGATACGTCGGAATGGGTGTCTCTTGGATTTCCACGCGACTAGGGTGTCTATCATATTTGTTGATGTTACAGGTGTCGCAAGTTTGTGTATATTTCTTTATTAGACTGGCCATCCGAGGGAAGTAGTATTTTTCTAATATTTGTTTTTTATTTTCTATTTGATTTCGATGTGCCCGTTTGTGTTCTTCTCTTATGATGGCAAGCTGGTTTTCTTCGTTGCGTATATCTGTCACCACTCTTTGTGTTAGCCGTATTTTGTAACCCGAGAAATTTTCCTTAACGGCCTCCTGGAGGATTTGAATATATTCTTCCGGCATTTTTACTCCATTGATTGTGTTCGGATTTAGTTTCTCTCGTAGAATTTTCTTTAAGGTTTCTTTACTTAGTTCAGGCAGGCTAATGTGATGCCTGTGGTAAGATGGGTGTGGTTCTTCCTGAGCATAAATCTCTTTCCCTTTTTTGAATATAAGTTGATTTCTAAATGCGTTGATTGGTGCTTCGCAGTATCGTATTAGATCCGTGGAATCTTCCTCAGCACTGTGAATCGTTCCATTTGTAGATAGGGTGTTTGCTTCCGTTTCTAGTCTTGATAGTGCATCCGCGACTTTGTTAGTGCACCCCGGTTTGTAGATAATTTCGTAATTGTACTCTTCTAAACGTGC
The DNA here is from genome assembly GCA_963556165.1 of Tipula helvola. Taxonomy (NCBI): domain Eukaryota; kingdom Metazoa; phylum Arthropoda; class Insecta; order Diptera; family Tipulidae; genus Tipula; species Tipula helvola. Next base: position 54,864,656 of record OY744482.1, read on the forward strand.
TTTCCATCTTTTTAATTTGGCATTGTTGTTTTTATTGCCTATTGCAAACGTTAGTGGTTGATGATCCGTCATAATCTTAATTTGTTTTGCTCCGTATAGGTAGTTCCGGAGATTATCTAGGGCCCAAACTATGGCCAACATCTCCTTCTCATTGGCAGCATAATTTTCTTCAGTTTTGTTTAGTGATCTAGAAATATAGGTGATGGGCCTGTCCTTGCCGATATCGCCCTGGGATAATACTGCGCCGATTGCGAATGATGAAGCATCTGTTGTCAGAAGGAATGGTTTGTTGAAGTCCGGGAAGATTAATATCTCCGTGGAAGATAGTAGTTCCTTGATATGTAAAAATGCTTCGATTTCATCCCTGTTCATGCTGATTTGTACCTTTTTGGATTGGGTTGCTTTTGTTTGCTCTTGTCCTCTTGTAAGGTTGGTCAGTGGCTTAGCTATCTTTGCGAAGTCTTGTATAAAACGCCTGTAATATGACGCTAATCCAAGGAATGATTTTAGGTCCTTTAGATTTTGGGGCCTCTTGATGTTTTTAATGGCTGCAACTTTTTTTGGATCAGGTTTGATACCTTTATTAGTAATGAGGTAGCCTAAGAATTCCGTTTCCTGTTTCAAGAACTCTGTCTTGTCTAGGTTAACTCTTAGGTTGGCTTTCTCCAATTTTGAGAAGATTTTCTCGATATTCAATAAGTGCTCTTCTTCTGTTTTTCCACCAAAGATTATGATGTCATCTATGTATACGTAACATATCTCGCCGATGAATTCTTTTAACACGTCATCAATTGTTCTTTGAAAGATGGCTGGGGCGTTCTTTAAGCCAAAGGGAAGTCGTAGAAACTCGTACTTCCCATTCATTGTAGAGAACGAGGTTTTTTGTATATCCGTTTCTTTCATTTTGATCTGGTGGAACCCCGATGTTAGGTCTATGGTTGTGAAAAATTGAGAGTCTCCGAGATTTGCTAATGTACTGGATATATCCGGAATCGGATATGAATCTGCTATTGTGACAGCATTCAGCCTTTTAAAGTCTATGACCATCCTATATTTCTTTACTTGTGAGGCGTCCATCTTCTTGTCGACAACCCAAATGGGGGAGTTATATGGGCTTTTCGAGGGTCTAATGATCCCGTCTTTTAAGAGTTGGCTTATTTGTTTTTCTACCTCTTGTCTCATACTGTACGGATAGGGATAGGATTTGGTATATATAGGTTCGTCCGTGTTTGTTCTGATTTCCGCTCTTACCCCGGTATCGATTGTTTCTATATTGTTTACGGGTCCGAATAAATCTTTAAATTTTGATATTACTGTTTGGAGTTGCTTCTTTGTTTCTGATGAAAGATGTTTATCTCGGATTTCTATACTGTTGACTTGGAGTGATGGTTTTTCTTTTAATGGAATTTTAATATTTGGTGTTATTATTAGAAGATTATTTTTCCTATCAATTATTGCTCCTAGTTCTTTTAACGTGTCGTCCCCTATTATTCCATCAAATGATTTTAATCCCGGTAGAATGAAGAATTCAATATTATTGTTGATGCCAATACTTTTAAAAAATTTACCGCTAATTTTCTTACTAATTTCGATGTCGCCTCCAGCTGATCTGATTTTAAATTGAACCTTAGTTGGGATGGCGTTATTGGCTAATTGTGGTTTTATAAAATTTTTATTTGCTCCTGTATCGATCAGGAACTTGAGGATATCGCCATTTTTTAGCTTATACTCTAGGTATGGTACGCTAGAGAGGCTTCCGTCATAAAATTTACCTCAGAATCATCTTCGGTATATTGGTCATCATTGGTTATTTCGCCTTCCATGTTGTCGTTAACCAATTGGTTGTAATAGTCTTCTTCTAGTTGTGTTTCTATGTGGTTGATCCTCTGTTGTCTACTTGGTTCGTAACGGTGAGAATAATCTCGTTTTGTCACTGGATTATCTTGATTGGTTGGACGGTTAATATAGTTCACCTGTCTTGTTTGTATTGATGGGTCGATATCCATTGGCATTGGTGGCTTCGGGTTGTTTGGTCTTGGTGGTGGTAAATTGTTTTGATTTTGGTTACCGCTTTGATTTTGGTTCACATATGGTATTCGGTGATTCTGGTGTTGTATATTGTAGGCCATGTTTCTCCGCTGTATTGGTATCATGCCATCATTTGTTCGCAGATTTGGTGAGTTGCTATGTGTAATTTGATTTATTGGAGCTGTTACCATGTTGTTGACATTTTTTTTGTGTATTGGTAAGTTTCTAAAATTCAGGTTTTGAATTTCCAGACAGGACGCGTATGCTTCTGGTAGCGTGGTTGGTTTTTGAATTATAAGCATCTTAGATAAGTCTCCATTCAGCCCCCGGACGAAAATGTCTAATGCTCTATTTCTGTATGTGTCAACCAAAACATTGATTGTTTCGGCTGAATAATCCTCCGTTTTGATTTTGTTGACTATTAGTGAGAATTGGTGATTAACAGTAGCATAAAATTCATCCACTGTCATATTCTTTTGTGTTATATTGCTGAGCTGGTATTCTAGCGTACGGAGGTCCCTTTTATCCGCATAGTGAAGGGACAGGCATTTCTTTATTGACGTCCATTCTTCATCAAAAATATTATAGGATATTAGAGCGGAGTCGGCGTTGCCTCGAATTTTTTGTCTTATTTGTTGAAGTATAGCTCTGTAAATCGGTTTATCTCGCATAATGTTGTAATCGCGTAGTATAGTTTCTACATTATGTACCCATGAGATGTACTGCGTTGGATTCCCATCGAATATCTGCAGTTCTCTTACACAATCAGGTAGCCTGCTAATATCTTTCAGGTCTTGTTCATTTCTTGGTGTTACCAATGTCGTTGTTGTTACGGGGATAACAGGGTTTTCTAATTTTTCGAGTCGTCTCTCGATTTTTTGTGTTAGTTCGATTTGGGCGTTCAGGGCCCCAGTTAATTGTTGCAAGGCGGTTTGAATTTGAATTAATTGTTCCGTCATTTTATTAAATTGGTTTGTTTAATATTCAGATTTTAGTTATTATAATTGTATTAACTTTTTATTATTTTTATTAAAATTTGTTAAAAAAAAAAAATATTGTTGCTTTTTTACTTTTACTTTTATTATTAAAACTTACATTAAAATGAGTTGGATTTTCATTGCCAATAAAATGTGGTTCAATGTTTCCAACAATTTTTTTGTGTGTACTCCGGGTGATTGTACACTTGAGACCAGTCGATTGTGCTCTGGACGGTACGTAGTCTTCCTTTTTGGCTGTTAGTGTTAATATTTACTATCGGCTTACTGCGGTACGTTTTAACTGTCACTTGCACTATATTTGTTGCTATAGTTTAGTATTTGCTATAGACTTTCACTTTTTTGTTAAGCACTGTAGTTTAATTTTTGCTACACCCTTAACCTGTTAAATACTGTGGTAAAACTATAGTATAATATTTGCTATAGGTTTTCACTTTTTTGTTAAGCACTGTAGTTTAATATTTGCTACACCCTTAAACTTGTTAAATACTGTGGTAAAACTATAGTATAATATTTGCTATAGGTTTTCACTTTTTTAAGCACTGTAGTATAGTATTTGCTACACTCTTAAAAAAAATTTTCACAATAATAACTTTACCGACTGGTCCCTGTTTCGGCGCCAGTTAACGAGTTTTATACTAGTTTACTCAAAAAAATAACTTTATTTCTCAAGATACAACTTAAAACTAAAAAACTACAAAAATATTTTATATTTTTATACAATAAAAATAGTTGACATTGCATAAATGCATGGAAAATTACTTAAAAATGATGTTATAAAAAATATATCATCTTTCAACCGGACACAACACACGTTGTGTTGATTCGACACATAAATGCATGGAAAATTACTTAAAAATGATGTTATAAAAAATATATCATCTTTCAACCGGACACAACACACGTTGTGTTGATTCGACAAGTTTGCGCGTGTCTCATAGGCACGTTGTGTTGACTCGACATTAATGGTGGTGTTAACTTATATATATATATATATATATATATATATATACATATATATATATATATATATATATATATATATATATATATATATATATATATATATATATATATATATATATATTTACAAATAATATGTGTTTTCTCACCTAAGCGTTATTGCCAATCTTGCACTCGGTTTGATACTTTTCCTGATTAAATTTTGTTTAATGATTTCCGGCCCAATTTAATGCAATAGTTCATTGAACTGAGAAGACGACATTCTCATGTAATTATAAAATAGCTCTGGGTCTGCTAATTTTAAAGGTATGAACACATTTATAAATAAATGCTCCAGATTCGTCCTTTTCAAGAAAGTAGGGCCGAATAAAACATTTGTTTTTATTTTTTGGTGCCTCATCTTCATGGCCACTTTTTAAAATAGTTTTTAATAACAATTCATCTTCGTCGCTTTCATCATCACTAAATATTATTTTTAGTAGCTCTTTATCGTCCAGGTATTCCATTTTATTTGGAGCCATTACCGTTTTCGACTTTTTAAATTATTACTTTTTCACTACTGACAAATGTCAAAATATATGCCATTCAATTAAAAGCCGCTAAAAAATTATAGCATCGCCATTTATGGTTACATAATCCTTCTCGGTTTAACCAGGAGATATTTTTGTATTGCATGCTGCTCTAAGCATCACGTAAAAATTTTGCAAGGCAAACATTTTTTTCATCTAAATCGGCCTTAATGAAAAGTCAGACACAAATTGTCTTATTGACTCTTATGCAATCTACGAATAACTCGTACGAACTAGTCGACAATTTAGAAATGTCAACAATTTAATCCAAAAAAATGACGTTAGGCACACAGCCTTAGAGAACAAACGGATAAGGATCTGATTTCATTCTACTATGATGAAATGCATCTAAATTAATTTAGCTATTCGAAATGTGATCTATTAGGTGAAAACAGAAAAATCCTGAACAAACCATTATAGTAGACTCGCGATAACATGAACGTCGTATAACGTGAAATCCGGATAAAGTGAACAATTTTTTAATTACATGTACTACTCGGTAACGTGAATAATTAGAAAGCTCGATAACGTGAACTAAATTTTGTACATTCTCGCATGTCCATAATTGCACATATAATTCTTAATACATACGTAATATGTTTTCTTACGATCCAGAGATTCCAAATTTGTTCCCTTTTCATAATTTGAATCGAGTAAAGATGAAAATTCATCAGTAACCTACTTTGTGCGCTAAGCTAGTGCAGCTTATAATTAGTTGTATATGCTGTGTGATTAATAGAAAAATGGTTAAAAAGCAACAGATTTAATATTAAAGATACAATCTTGAATTATTGAATAATTTCGTTAAGACGTAAGATTACACATTTATCGAAAAACTATGATACAATGTCGCTACGTCCACTGTTTCTGCAATTAACAAAACAAGTGAGGGACCTGTTAAGAGAAGAACCCTTTAATTGTCAGAATACCATAAAATAGAGAAGATCTTATATCGTTGGTTTCTTCGGCAGCTTGATAAGAGTTTTCCTGTAAGTAGCTACCGCGCTTTAAGAAAACGCAAAACTTTTACTCATGCTCGGTTTCACAAAAAAACAGCCAATCTGCAGTTAAATAATATTTCCTCCCTTTTCTCTTTTATGAAATTTCATTATGTTCACAATAAAAATTCAATGCACCTTGATTATATTTTTTTTTACATACAAATATTTAGCCTCCAGCTAATTATTTAGCTGGCGATATTGGACAGCTAAATATTTAGCTTTCTAGTTAAAATTTTCATGTAAAAAAGAAAAAAAATAGCATGCGTTAAATTTGTGTTATGAAATAAATCGCAATAAGAAGAAAGAGATGAAATATTATTTAACTGCAGATTGGCTGTTTTTTTTTGTGAAACCGGGCATTAGTAAAATAAAAGCAAACAAGAGCAATTTCCAAACAAGTAATTGGTGGCTACTATGTTTTAAAATTCGTTTTGGTGTGCGATTCAATAAAATTACTGGAGAAATTGTCCTCTAAACTTGAGCTTGTGGAGCCATTTAAAAGAAAATTGCAACCTAACATAATTGAAGTTGATCTGTCTGAAAACCAAATTTATAATGCAGATGATACAGGCTTATACTGACTTATACTTTAGCTTTAGCATATTATACTAATTGAAATAGACTTCATAAATTACAACGTTAGTAATTTTAAAAGCGGAACATTCCCGATCATTTAAAAATTGTAACTGCTCTGTTAAATTTAAACATCTGTTCAAAGATAGGTTCCATTAATCGTTTGTACTACAGGTAAATGTTAATTTATTGGTCTAAAAGAATCGAAGTAAAAAATTCTTTTTGACCAATAAATTAACATTTTGTCAAATTAGGTGCGAAGATTTTCGAAAAGTCAAGGCCTGCCAGTAAAAGCACTATTATTGTTGGTAATGCTCCATCTCATAAACATAAAAATGAATTAAAATCAAACGATGGACCAAATGGCACACCGGTCATTCAGCCAATGGACCAAGTTGTAATAAGAATTTGGATGTAAACTTAGGAACATCCAAATTTCATATGAAAAAAATTAACTCTCGCAAACATGAACAATCTCTTTAACATGAATTTGCCTGGTTTTATTTTGTTCACGTTATCGCGAGTCTTGTAGTAAAAATAAATGGTTGGCAAAACCTACCTTGCCTTATTCCACGGTAAATCGTCTGAATTAAAATACTCCGATGACTGAATTAACAAGAAAACATTTTTGAATATTTCGTAATGAAATTAAATATTTATTAATTTGTTCATGTTCTCACGATCAAAATATCCTCAAACACAAAAAAAAAATTCCCAATACTAACATTACGTCTTTTCAGAATTAAGCAAAATTTTAAAACATTAAAGTTACAATTTTGAGATTCTCTTGAGATCAGAGGTTATAGAGTGCATTTATATAAAAAAATTAAATTCAATATTTTAAAATTTCAATTGAGCAGTATGCAGTGGGTAATGGTTACTGATAACAGTTTCCAATTTTATTGATTTAACATGAAGTGTACTTTACTTTAGTAATTCAAAGGTGTTACTAAATTACGTTTATAATATTTAATAAAATATTTGACCCCGATTATAATCACTAATATAATTGTAATTGCCACATATATATGCAGAATATATTCATCTGACTCCAAAAAACTAACATTATCATTATTAAAATCACAACTTAACGGCAAATTTGATTGGCATTCACATTGTTTATAAACCGCAAGTTTATTCTTTAGATCATCGGGATGTATTTCAATCGTTGTTTTTATTTCAATTAAATATTTCACATAGCTTAGATTAAAAGCCGAGTAATTTCCGTTTTCACGAAATAAAACAGCCACAAATTCATAATGCAATTTAATTGTTGGCACTTCATATCTACCCTCTGTACATCCATAAAATACTATAAAATTAGCATAATCTGTATGCAACATTACGAATCTTGGATCATTATAAAGATGATACTTTCTTTCTACTTCAAAATCCGTAAACATTTTTATTTTTAATAATTCACCCAATTTACATGAATACCGTCCACAAATATAACGAAGTTCTAAAGAGTTTTCGTAGTGCCAATATTTTGATTCGAAATAATTACAAAATATATGTTCTCCACGGTCAAGTTTTATAAAACTCAAAACCATTTCATTTTGCACTTGAAAAGTGTATGCAAACCGCCATCGCACTAAATTTTCTTTGATGTGGTCCACGAATTCAGGATACTTTGGATTGAAATAATCGACATAGTCCTTTGGATTTTTGTACAGGCGACAGCTACCGTTTCGAATATATTCCGGCTTGTCAATGATGATTGAAAAATTTTTGATTTGTCGAAGGAGTTCCTGTCTATCGAAGATGACGTTATCACTTTTTGCTTGCCAAGAATTTAAGATTAGTAAAAAACATATGTTAAATAGCATGGTAACAAATAACATAACTAGCTAACCATGGATTCAATAAAAATGTCTTGATTTTTTTTTTTTCTTTTTTTTTTAATTTATTTGATAGCAATTATTTATTTCACAAGTATGATTGTTGTTAAGCTATTAAATAAATGACAACACATTATACAAAAAAAATTGGTTTAAACCAGTTAATCTCATTTTCTATTTCCAGATTTTCACATTTTTTGTTACCAGGACTCCGTAAAACGTCGATTTAAAAAATGTCGTGTCCATCCTTCTGTCCGTCCGTGGTTATACATTTTTTTAATTTGGTTTTTCATTTTATTCTTTCAAATCTTGTTAGTTTTGGTCGAAATTTTGCAAAAAGACAGTATTTAGTATTTAACGGGTTGATTGTATTTAGTAAGATGAGGAGCTGAATTAGGTAAATTGGGTGATTTTAACATAGAAAGAAAAGTAAGAAGAAAATACTTTATGAACTCTTTTTCGAGATAATATCCAAAATTTTGAAAAAAACAGTTTCCACGGTTTCAAATTATTCCAGTTGACACTCGCAAGTCAACCAAACCGCTTATTTCTATACCAAAATCCCTTAATAATTGCGAGTATGTACTCATTCGTATCGACAAGGTATACGAACCGGCCTATCAGCTCCGTACAAAGGACCTTACAAAGTCATTCGTCGTTTCCGAAAACATTATATCCTTGATTTAAACGGCAAGAATGTTAATGTTTCCATCGGTAGATTAAAGCCGGCTTACGGTATCCTAGCTGAGCCTCACTTAGTAGTAAACCAAACAAATCCTAAAAAATCGGGTCCAGTTCCAGATTCATCCGTCATATATCCCCTCCTAAAATAATTTTTTTTACAACCTTGTAGCTTATTCGAGAAGATTTACTTGCAGGGGAGTGATGTAACGGTCGCTTTACATGATTGCATAATACTTTGCGTACACGATATAAAATACGCGCGCAAAACATTGTGCATGAAAAATGACAAGTTCTTCGGATGCGATTGTATTTGTGTAAGCAAAAAAATTAATTTAATTTGGATCGGAAGACACAGTAACAAAATAATAGCCATAATGCACACTGCACAGTCATCATGTCAACATTAGAAGATGGTACAGAAATTAACAAAAACATAAATTGCAATAAATTGATGTAAAACTAAAACTAAAATAAATGAATTGTAATTGTAAATTATAATAAAGGAACTAATAAAAACACTGATTTAAATAAACTTAAAATTATAAACAAATAAATTAAACTGTGAAAATTATTGTGCAAGTGGAATTGTGCTGGACTTTTAATTGAAGAAGTTTAAGGTGTGAATTAATGTGAGTACAAAAGTAGGTAACGTCCTACTCTATAAATATGATAGATGTTTGTTAGTTTAAGTTAAGTTGTAAATAAAAGCCACATTAATGTAGTTTGACCAAAAATCTATAATACTATAGCTATATTATAGCTTAAATGATGCTCTGACGACGAAATTTCGAAAAAATGTCGCCAGAGTCTCTATATCCTATATAGTCATAATATGGAAACGTCTTAAAATTCGTGTCAATTGGCTTAGTGTATCAGCACTTCAATCCATCGTTTTTTATAAAATTAATGGTTTTGAAATTTTGTCGTTGGAGCCCCCCCCCCCCTCCCCTCCCTTGACTCTTAGATAACACAAACATAATTAGAAAGCCTCATTTATTCTCTTTATATCCTATATTGGATGATTAGGCGAATATTTTTTGAAGTGTTAATTGCTGGTGTCAATTTGTGCAGAAAGAAAACTGTGGCAGATAATTTATTTTAAATTAAAATTATAAATATTTATTTAATTCTATCAGTTTATCATTACTCAGTGCGTATAAACGTTATCATTTTTCTTGTTTTTAAATCAATAAAAAAAAATCGGATTTAGGTAACATTTTTAATTATAGGATCATCATAGGTAATTTAAATTTTGATTTAGAAATATTTTACTGAAGCTATTTTTGGTGTAAGCACTATACTTAATTGTTAGTTTGTGAAGTTTTTCTGGTAGCGTTAAGTATTTCCCACCTAATCTTTTGGTATATTAAAACTTGTCTCTGCTATTTTTTTGACCAAGAAGAGCTGAATGTATAAAATTATATATCCATGACCAGTCCTATTTACACACATTACCAAAAACAAATACCACTCAATCATCTAGTCTAATAGAAATAGGTGGCAGGTTCGGAAACAGCCTAAGTTGGCTCAAATTTCTCAAGGGAATAAAAATAAATTTCAGAGTTTCAATTTAAAAACATTCTAATAAAATATCAATGTTAGTTAATAATTGTGAAACGCACCAAATTAGTAGTTATGAAATGCCATGATGTTTATTATCGTTTAATAATAATAACAGGGGTCTTATTCTTATTAGAGAATATCAATTTATTAGTTACTACTCAAATATATCAGTGTCAGTACTGAATTGTTGCTATACAAATCTTTCGATGGAGTGCTTCTTAATATTAATATCGATAATTCACCTGCTCATCGCATCTGAGCTAGAAATTCCGTCAGCCGAAAATATTGATCTGGTTAAACTTGGAACATGTCCTAATGTACCGTCAAAATATAAATTAAATTTCGAGCGATACCACAAGGAAACATCATGGTACATAAAATATGGAATCAATATGAACCTAGAATTCCAACTAAATCAAATGGGAACAATCTTTAATCGATATAAAAATCAAACTAACTGTATTCAGTTTCGTTTTGAACGTATAACAAAAGTGCATAAGAAATATAACACATCAATAATTAATATATTTCGTGTGTGCAATAAATGTGATTGTAAATTGGCAACAATGCTCATAAATCATGAATTAGCGGAGACAATTCATATATTGTATATGGCCAATGCAATCATTTTGGAAACCGATTACAAAACTTATACTGTATTATATGGATGTGTCGATTGTACACGGATTGGCACTTCTTGTTTCAAATATACAATGCAGCAGTACTATTTTGAGTCGCTTATAGTTTTGTATAATATTGGACACAAAAATGAGACAAATTTCGATTTTCAATACTTGAAAAAAAAATTTAATTTTACTACATTTGGTGAGATGCCCTCAAATGAATATACCTACAAAAATGATCTTAAAAATTGTGACTGTCCCGGTAGTTTTTGTGAACAATTCCGAACATGCCAATTTTACAAAGGAGTTAACAAAAAATCGGTTAGTTTAACCGGTGCGGTCCTCGTATTACTAAAACTAATTGGAATATTGATTTTGGTTGTATTGATTGTATACTTAATAAAAATGTTTTTGGTAATTTTAATTGATGTTCTAGATGATGGATGTGAACCATAAATAACATTATAAGCATAATTTTTGTTTATGATTTTTGCAATAAACTTAAACTATTAAATAAACAAACGTTGATGAATGGCTATTTGATTTATGTAAAATTGGATTTTTATTTATTGTACTGCATCCCCTATAAAATGGAAATATGGAACAGTTTTTTATCGTTTAAACTTTAATGTTACCTCATGTTCACAACGATACCTAAAATAAAAATACAAAACATAACCAAAGAATCCTGATCAACATTACACAATAAACTTATTTGAATGATGGTGATCAGCATTCAGTATCTTTCCTTATTACTAATCAAAAACCTGAAATAGAAATAAGATTAATCCCATTATATTGTATACAGCGTGAGGAAAAAGTATGGAAACTCCTAAAATTTCGAGAAGTTCGGTCAAAAAAAATTGAGCAAGGTTTAGTTTTATTTAATTTGCAATAAGGAATTTAATGGTGCGCTTGGTTGTGGCCTTGACCTTTTTCTTCAAGGTCATATTGACGTCAAGGTCTTTTTTGTATAGAGAAACTCTTGTTTTTGACATCAGATTCGAAAAGACCGATCAATTGTACGGCAGCATATGTATTTTCCATGACTTTCCAAGGTCATCTGAAGGAATCTATTTTAGTTATAATACTTATGATTTTCTACGAAAATTAAAGAAAAAATTAAAATTAAAAAAAATATTTCTTTATTTTTAAAATTTATATTTTTTTTATAATTTTCATAACGAAACATAAGCTTTACAATTAAAATATATTCCTTCAGGTGACCTTGGGAGGTCATGGAAAATACGGTCACGGAATCCAACGTCAAAAACTGGGGTTTCCCTGTAAACAAATGACCTTGACCTCACAACGTCCTTGAAGATGAAGGTCAAGGTCACAACCAAGCTCACCATTAAATTCCTTGATGAAAATTACTAAGACTAAACCTTGCTCAATTTTTTTTGACCGAACTCCGCGAGATTTTTACGGGTTTCCATACTTTGTAAATAGAATATAAATTCCTTCAGATGTACTTGGGAGGGGGTTCTAATTTAAAAACATGACCTTGACCTCCAAATGACCTTACAGATGAAGGTCAAGGTCACAACAAACCTCACCATTAAATTCCTTGTTGAAAATTACCCAAGAATAATGCTTGCTCATTTTTTTTTTGAGCGAACTGCGCGAGATACTTAGGAGTTTCCATACTTTTTCCTCACCCTGTATATACTTACCATTTATATTATCGTCTTGTTTGTTTGTTTTTAAATTTGTTGAGGTCAGATCTTACAATCCATATGACCGATGAGTTATAAAATAGCTCAAAGTTCCAAAGACTACCCAAGGGTGATTCTGGATGGTTGAATGATGCGATAAAAATATTGTAGTTTTACATGAGCTTATTATAATGAATTAACAGAAATAAATAATTATATAAAGATAATATTAATCAAGTAGTTAAATAAAAATATGTAGTTAGATAGTTCAATTAAGAAAGTTTTAAAAGAAAACATTATAAATTCATAAGCAAATTTCATTCTATTATAATATTTATAATAATTATAATCTTGTAACTCTTTGGCAATTTAGATGTAAAATAAATGAATTATGAATAATTATAAAGTTTGAATGATTCTAAAAAGAACCCATGTTGTTTAAGTTTTAAAAATTAAAATTTAGTCTAATCACAGCATGTAGTTGATATTCTTTACGAAATCACACAGTACTTTGAATTGCTCCACTTTCTGATCTTTTAATATATTAAGAAGAGGTGTACGTTATCTTCAACAATGTTCCATATATCACAGTTTGGTGTAGATTCAAGTCCCATCAAAAACTTAAACTTTTTATTCACTGCATGACCAGAGATTAATCTGAAAATTAGTCTAGTTTGATTGGAAGTGAAATTGGAATTTTTAAAAAGAAAAGATGACCTTGGTGAAGGGTATAATTGTTTATAAAAATGGCCTGATGAATTGCACATTGATGTGTAAATTTCCTTCCATTTATCTTAATATATAAAAATCACGTGTATCGATGTTCGATCTGAGTGAGTGAAATCGTACCACAAGTAGGCGTTTTTTAATTATAAACGATCAACGCTAAACGGGAAATTATACGTATCATCCGACAAAGTGAAAAAGTAACGAAACTGTGAGTGAATCGATATATCATTAGTAGGCGTTCTACAATCATTAACGTTCAACGCTAAAAGGGAATCATACATTTTCATCCAGAAGTCACGCCGACTAATCCTGAACTGTACTTATCCGGCAAGTACATACATTTAAAAAAAAAATCGGGAGAAACCCAAATCTTTCGAACTACGATAATCTAAGTAATTCAAACAAGTGAGAATCCTTAATAAAATTAAAATAAAAATAAGTGAAAACATTTTTTCAAGTAATAACAATAATAATATAAATTCTATAATAATAAATCTTGAGATAATAAAATAAAATGGCAGTAACTCTCGAAAAGTTAGTAGAACAAGTAAAACAACTCACTGGAGCCGTCAACGCCCAAATAGAACTAACAAGATAACTAGAACAGCGCATATTTAAAATTGAGAACCCGATTATCACGAAAACAGAAATACTATCTAACTGCACCAAAAACGGAACAAGATTTAAACGACATCAGCAGGCTCATGGATTGGGTGAAGGAACTACAAACGTTTGATGGGAATCCAACGCAATACATATCCTGGATTCACAATGTATAGAAAACATTTTAAGGAATTATGAAATCGTAAAAAACAAACCATTGTACTGATCAATACTACAGAGCATAAGGCAGAAAATTAGAGGGAGAGCCGACGCAGCCTGAATATCATACAATATATTCAGCGAGATTGGGCATCCATAAAAAAATGCTTGTCCCTTCACTATGCCCATAAAAGAGATTTCAGAACTTTGGAACATCAACTGAGCGGCATCCTACAAGGAAACACGAGCATAGATGAATTCTATGCTAACATCAATCATCAATTTTCACTGATCGCTAATAAAATTAAAACGGAGGAATATTCAACAGATACAGTAAAGGTACTGATAGAAACATACCGAAATCGTGCATTAGATGCGTGTATAAGAGGACTCAATGGCGACTTAAGCAGAATATTGATGATCCAACGCCCACAGACTCTTCCAGAAGCCTATAAATCATGCTTAGTGTTTCAGAACTTGAATTATCGAAATATAGTGATCCACAATAAGGGCTTCAATAATTCGGTAGTTGCCCCGATAAATCAAATTAACTCATATCCAGTGTATCCACAAAGGAAACCTGTGAATATCCCAATACCACAAAGAAACATGGCCTACAACATCCAGCATGAGAACAATAGAATTGCAAGAGAACCGCCACCACGACCAATGGGGCTAAAACCACACCAACACCGATGTCTGTCGATCAATCTATTCACATACAACGGATCAATTATATCAACCATCCTACGAATTAACATGATGGCCAGATGAATCAACCAAATAATCAGCAGAATAATCCTAACCAACAAAATTATCAATCAGCATTTAAACGAGAACATTCCGATCAGAACGTACCACGGAAAACCCAGAGGATTTACCACGTAGAAACCGAAAGGGAAGAGGAACTATATAATCAGGTTATTAACGAAATGTCGGACGTGGATATATGCTATCAGGAGGAAGAACAGGAGGGTGAAAACACCGAGCTAAATTTTATGTGGGTAGCGTACCATACTTAGAAAACAGAACTAGAGATAATAAATTGCTCAAGTTTCTCATCGATACTGGAGCAAACAAAAATTTTATCAGACCAGAATTAACTAAGACTCCAATGCCGACTAACTACTAATTCAGTATAAGATCAGCTGGTGGACGCATACCAATTAAGGAAAAAATCGTTGGACCATTTTTTGAAAGTATCGGTATTTACAAAGCATTGGAATTTTTCATTTTACCAGGACTTCAATCATTTGATGGTATCATCGGAGACGATACCCTAAAAGAATTAGGAGCCATAATCGAAAGGAAAAATACCAAACTAATTCTAACACCAAACTTAAAGATACCATTGAAGGAAAAACAGTTATCACAGGTCAATAACCTAGAAGTTCGAGACGATCATTCTCACAGGAATCTAAGCAAAAACTACAGAGTATACTGTCAAAGTTTGAAACACTTTTCGGACCGGCCGTCAACCATGAAACAATCGAGACTGACATAAGAGCAGAGGTAGAAAACCAAATCAAACAACTACTAAAAGATGGCGTCATAAGGCCTTCCAACAGCCCATATACTTCTCCAATCTGGGTTGTGGAAAAGAAGCTAAATGCTTCCGGTATAAAAAAATATCGGATGGTCATTGATTTTAAAAGGCTCAACGCAGTAACGACGTCGGACGCTTACCCGATTCCAGATATATCTAATACACTGGCGAATCTTGGAGATTTACAATTCTTCACTACAATCGACCTCACTTCAGGCTTTCATCAAATTAAAATGAAAGAAACGGATATAAAAAAGACATCATTTGCTACGATGAATGGGAAGTATGAATTTCTAAGGCTTCCTTTTGAATTAAAAAATGCACCGGCTATCTTTCAGAGAATGATAGACAACGTGCTAAAAGAGTTTATGGGAAAAATATGTTATGTGTCTGTACATAGATGACATCATAATATTTGAGGGAAATGCAGAAGAGGAGCATTTGGACAACGTTAGGAAAATACTTTCAAAATTGGAAAAAGCAAATCTGCGAGTATATCTTCGAGTTCCTCGGTTACATCATAACCAATCAAGGTATCAAACCAGATGAAAGGAAGGTCTGCGCAATTCAGAAAATAAAGATCCCGGAAAACTTGAAAGATTTAAAATTATTTCTTGGTCTTACGTCCTATTACATGCGTTTCGTAAAGGATTTCGCCAAATTGGCCAAACCACTCACAAACTTCACCAGGGGAGAGAATGCGGAAATCAAAGCAAACTCATAAAAAAAAGTCAAAATCAACCTTTCAGAGAAAGAGGTCCACCCATTTCAACAACTCAAAGACTTATTGTCATCAACGGAAATACTCATATTTCCCAACTTTGAGAAGCCGTTCATCCTAACAACGGATGCTTCAGTTACGGAAATTGGACGAGTATATTATCGCAGGGTGAACTGGGAAAGGATAGACCTATTACATTCATCTCCAGGACATTAAATAAAACGGAGGAAAATTATGCTGTAAATGAAAAAGAAAGGTTGGCCATAATATGGTCATTAGACAGCTTACGATAAAAAAATTAAAACCGTCACGGATCATCAACCCCTTACATTTTCATTAAGTAATCGCAACAACAACGCAAAGCTAAAGCGATGGAAATCACGACTGGAAGAATACAATTATGAAATAATCTACAAACCAGGTTGCACCAACAAAGTGGCAGATGCGCCTTATCACGGCTGGAATTAGAAACAAATATGCTATCAACAGATGGGACGATTCATAGCGGAGATAAAGATAACACTAACTTAATACCACATTGTGGTGTGTGTTTGTTACCAAACAAAGACATGTACGTCTTTGAGGAACCTTACCCTATACTTGAGACATTTGTTCTGCCTAAGTCAGATAAACAAAGAAACACTGACGTGAGTCCTAATAGAAAGGGTTAGCCTAACTACAATCAATGGAATCAAAATTGCGGAGGAGAACATCCAAATGTTACAAGAAGTATTCATGGAGCATCTTAGCGGATATAAAATTCGATTAACACAAAGGATTGTACAAGATATAAAAAACGAAGAGAATAAATTTAAGGCTGGCAATAAACCGGCACACAAAAAATTAATATTTGAGATACAAAAAAATAATAAAACGGCACAAATTAATGAGCAACAAACAAAAATTTCTTGGCATCACAATAATAATTTGGCAATATTTATAATTTTTTGGCACTATTGGAAGGGTACACAAAAATTATTTTTTGGCATCGAAATAAACATTTTGGGCGACAAAAATAATTAACTGGCAACAAATTTATAAATAAAAAATTAAATTAGTTTTAAAATATTCTGGAAAATGAAGATCCCTAATTTAACTTAGGAGCCAGGATAAGCAAACATGTCGCACTGCATGCCGCACGTAGGAGCGGATTATATAGAATCTATTAATGACACTGCAATATTTTATATCGATCCCCCATCAAATATTAAATAATACAAAATCGATTAAATTTAATTTTTTGTTTCGATTTTTTTTTTTTTTTTACTACTAAAAATTATTTTTTTCTGTTCCAAAATATTATATTTGTTGCCAATTTATTAATTTTGATGTCAATTTCAAAAATATTTGTTTGTTTTTTTCATATGTGGTGCCAAAATATTATTTGTGATGCCAATTTATTATTTTTGATGCTAATGTTTGTCGCCAAAAAATTTTTCTTGTATGCCCGTTTAAATTGTCCCTAAATTTAATATCATTCAAGCAGAGCATAAAAGAGCCCATAGAAACTGTCAAGAAAATAAAGAACAGATTTTGGAGAAATATTATTTCCCACAGATAACAAGTCTGATAAGGAAATATACACAGAACTGTGAAACTTGTCATACGAAAAAATACAACCGTCATCCTGACAAGGTTAAATTACAACAAACACAAATCCCAACATATCCATCAGAAATCATCCACATGGATATAGTGAGCATAAAGAAGGAAAAATTCATCATCTGCATAGATAAATTTACTAAGTTCACGAAACTTTTTCATATCAAGGATAGATCAGCTGTACATCTACGAAGCAAGATCATTAAAATTCTGCACTATTTCACCGTACCAGAAATAATAGTAATGGATAATGAATCAAGTTTTGTCAGCCCATGAATAGATGAATAGATCGATATAACAACACGATACATTCAGTCACTAAAATAAAACCCATAGTGATCTATTCTTTGCAAGATCCAACCGTATCAACTACCAAGGAATACTAAATTTTAGGGACAAAGTAAATGAAGACATAGTGCAAAGAATCCGAAACGCTCAACAAATCAACCTACGCAGAGCCCAAAATATACGAGGTCGGGGACACGATATACGTGGCCGTAAAATAAATTCAGGGAAAGGACAGAGCAAAATTTAGAAAAGAAATAGTAGCAAAAAACAACAATGTTACAGTGATAACAACATCACAATACACAAAAAATACACAAAACCCATATAAAAAATGTAACTGAATAGTCTCTCATCCTCTAGATCCTGTGTTTGGACCATAACAATAACAAGGGATTTTCAGCTGTTTACCAGAGGTTCATACGGTTACCTTAAATACATGACCTACGGGCCTTGGATCTTTAAAGCAGAAAGAGTTAGCAACATGCTATACACTAGAAACGCTACATCAACCAAATTCCCAAACATAATTTGAAACCTATTTTTTATGTAGTAACATGCCACATACCACAAGTGCTGTGTCAACGGAACGTGTTTCAAAAGTCAACGTTCTAAATTAAATTCTTTATACACAACGCCAATATAAAAAAGTTGACGTTAACATTTTATTTTTTTTAAAATGGTACGTAAAAGTGTATTAATGTAATATTTGAAGAATAAATTTCATTTTTTTAACTCTCCGAAACATTGTTTCGTTAACTTACATAATTATACACATACAGTGCACAGAGGAAAAACATTCTGTTTAAGTGCTACCTACGTTTCCTTGATTCTACAATTTTTCAAAAGGGTTTGCCGGATATACGAACATAAACAACGTGTTAATTTAGCTTTATTTGGGTAAATTTACCATTGTTTTGATTTATTTAGTGTTTAGCTTTATTTATATTCATTTGTTTATTGGTTTTTTTTATTAGGTCAGAAGGTCAAACCATAATAATGCAAGCAGCATAGGAGCGCGACGCCATCGAAATGCGAGAGACAATAGAACGCACGCACAAACTGCGCAAATAACTGAACAAACCAGAATCAGCGCATTAGATAAGACATACGCAAGAATCTCGAGCATATCGCAATGAACGTTTACGGCAAAATTTATTCAGAGCGAGAGCGGCGCATCAAAATAATATAGACATAATCAGAGTGCAAAGTCGACAAAGACAGCAAACGAGCCGCGCATTAACACGTACACCATTCTTTCGTCTTGCGTTCGAATATGCACCAGACATCGATTAGTCAGGGCATTCTAAAATTGCAATCAGTGCAATGGACAAAGAATGCCAATATTGTCACGCAATAAAATTCCGCAATGAAGCACCCGGCATCTATTGCGCATCGGGAAAAGTTGTACTGCTACCACTCTGCCGGAACCTTTACAATCACTTATTGCTGGCACATCAGATGATTCAAGATTATTTTTGCGCAAGATACGCAAATTCAATTGCTGCTTCCAAATGACATCGTTTGAAGCAACAAAAATTCACGATCACAGATCCGACGGACGCAACTTTGAGTCTACATTCAAAATACAAGGCCAGGTCCCAGGTGTACCATAAAATTGGTTCATTGGTGAAGATGCCTAATGAGGACCCGAAGTTTCTCCAAATATATTTTATGGACAGTGACGAAGAACGCGTGACAACAAGGTACAATTTCATCGAACGGTCAGAAGAGCGAGCAATTGTGAAATTGTTGTAAAATTTTATGGACCATCAAAATTAACTTATCCAATTTTTTAAAAGAGTGTCACCACGATTGAGAAATGACAACTATCAAATCTCATCAAAGCCGACAAATTACCATCAGGAGAACATGCTGGCAGGTTCAACACACGAACCGTGAACGAAGTTGCTGTTATTATTGTAGCTGATCCAGTTGAGAGCCGAGCCATCAAAATCACACGTCGAGATAGCGCACTGTGAGTACGATTTCAGCAATACACACCGTTCGTACGACGCACTCCAATATCCGCTGATATTTTGGGAGGGAAAGGATGGATATCACATCAATATCAAACAGCGAGATCCACTTACATGAATACATACAAGATGCGATGACTTACATACGCCATTACGGTCGTCCAGATTTGTTCATTACATTTCCTAGTAAACCAAAATGGGAGGAAATACAAACTTTGCTATTGCCAGGCCAACAAGCAAAGCATCGTCATGTACGTGTGTTCAAGCAAAAATTAAAATCATTGATGGATTTGATCGTAAAATATTCGATTTTTGGTAACAGACGTTGCTAGATATATTCGGTTGAGTGGCAAAAGCGAGGTTTGCCTCATGCTCATATTTTGATTTGGCTTGATCTTAAAATCCGCCCAGAAGAAGTTGATTAAATAATTTCGGCAGAAATTCCCGATCGATCAATTGACCAAGAATTGTTCGATATTGTTACCACAAATATGATCCATGGTATGTGCGGTGCTTTTAATATGACATCGCCATGCATGGCAATGGAAAATGTACAAAGCGTTTTCCAAAGCAATGCATTAATGATGACTGCTTTCAAAAACGTACAAGGCTCATATTAATGTCGAGTTTTGTAATTCTGTACCGTCCATTAAATACATTTGCAAATATGTTAATAAAGGCAGTGATTTGGCAGTATTTGAAGTACAAAACGTAAATGAAAATAACGAAATATCACGTTATCAAATGGGCAGATATATCAGCAGCAACGAAACTGTCTGGCGTATTCTTAGTTTTCCAATACACGAACGAAACCAAAGTGTCGAGCACCTTGCGATACATCTTGAAAACGGTGAACGTGTATATTTCACTGAAGAAACTGCTCTCAAACGAGCATTCGAGCCACCAAAAACGACAGTTAGCGAATTTTTCACTGCGCGCCAAAAACCTGATGTTTGCGGAACAAATGGGACCCACGTAGACAAGGCGAATTACATCTAACAATCGCAGGCGTATTCAAAGCAGAGTCATTGGGAAGACTTTACACAATACATCCAAAACAACGTGAATGTTTCTTTTTGCGTTTGTTGTTGGTGAATGTTCCAGGATCAACGTCTTTCGAATTTTTGCTAACAGTCAATGGACAAGTGTTCAATACATATCAAGATGCATGTCGCGAGTTGTAATTACTGGAAGACGACAATCATTGTGATCTAACACTTTCTGACGCAGCATCTACATCCACGCCGAATAACATTCGTCAAGTGTTTGAAATTTTATTGACGACATGTTATCAAACACAATCATCGGCTTTGTGAGAAAAATACAAGAACTACATGACTGAAGACAAGACATACTGCACTGCATTATATACACAAACCAAGATCCAAACATTGATTACACGCCAGAAATGTACAATGAAGTTTTAGTGTTGATCGAGGATTTGTGTATTCTAATTTCAAATTGGCCAATTGATCACTATGGTATGCCATCGCCTGATCGCCCGGCGGCCGATTTAGTTAACAGTGACGTGCAGCGAGAAGTACAGTATAACAACGTTTGCTTAGCTACATTTATTGCGAACAATGAGCAATTAATGACTGCCGAACAAAAAAGTATTTATGATCGAATTATGCTGACTGTTGCTGCTAAACAAGACGGCTTTTACTTCATGGATGCACCAGGCGGAACCGGCAAGACGTTTTTAATATCAATTATCCTTGCAAAGATACGTCCGTAGCACCAAATTGTATTGGCAATTAGGCATCGTCAGGCATTGCTGCCACTTTGTTAGATTGTGGACGAACGGCACATTCAGCGCTCAAACTGCCATTAAACATTTAAAACAAACCGAACGCAATGTGCAACATTAAAAAAAACGGAATGGCTATTATCTGAGATGAATGTACCGTGCGATGCCTCATAAATATTCACTCGAAGCATTGCATATATAGAACTATGCAAGATTTAAATGGTAACAACAAACTATTCGGTGTTGCTATCTTACTACTATCCGGTGATTTCCGACAAACATTGCCAGTCATTTCACGCTCTACTTATGCCGATGAGATTAACGCATGTTTAAAACAATCATTTTTATGGCGAAGCATAGAGACAGTTCGATTGACCATCAACATGCGAGTAGAATTGCAAAATGATCCGTCGTCACAAATATTTTCTAAACAATTGCTGAATATTGGCAACGGTAATATCGTACTGCATCCAAACACACAATGCATCAAATTGCCAGACAATCTCTGCACTTTAATTCAAAACATGAATTAATTGAGAATGTCTTCCCGGAAATTATCCAACTGAATTTTTAAATTCACTAGATATGCCAGGAATGCCACCACACAATCTTAGATTGAAGATTGGTTCGCCGATAATTCTGCTTCGTAATTTAAACCCACCCAGATTATTCAACGGCAAACGTTTGGTCATCAAGCGGATCTCTGGAAATTTTATTGAAGCAACCGTTTTGAATTTAAAGTTTAAGGGAGAAGTCGTTCTGTTGCCACGTATCCCAATGATACCCTCGGATATGACAATCCCATTCAAACGGTTTCAATTTCTAATTCGTTTGACAGCAGTCAACAAATCTCAAGGGCAGACAATGGGCCAGATACTCGATACTCTAGCAATTCGCAACTCTGCAAATATGGCGGATTTGCTAATCGAAAATTTGCTTACGTAAACTACTCGATTATTTTAGCAAAGTAAAATATATTTTTGTATTCAGCACAAACGTTAAAGTGCGTTAAAGTAGGCCATTTTCTGAAATTCAGAAACAAATTGGATTGCTAAATTATCGTGTATAACATTTCTAGCAAATTCGCAAAAAATAACTGCTTATCTGCTTATCTGAGTATCGAGTATCTGGCCCAATGTCCATTTGCAGACTGGACTTAGAAAATCCATGTTTCTCCCATGGCCAATTATACGTTTCATGTTCACGTGTGATGGGTAAACCATCGAATCTATTCATATTGGCAAAATACGGATTAACAAAAAATATTGTTCACTAAATAGCGCTACATTAAATTAAATTCATTATTATAATTACAGTTAATTGCAATTGAATCTTAGATGATTAATAAATAAAATAAAAAATATGTATCGAAAGTGTTTTATATGGATCGTATTCGTACGGCAATCTGTCATACTGTTCCGAAACTTTAAGATATTGCATATGACTTGCGCATGTGTTCTATGTATGTCAAATGCATATAATATAAGACACCAGTGCCACCAGATAAAAGGCGGTCTACATGAAAATCGGTCTACATGGAAGGCGGTCTGTGGCAGGACAAAGTCTGCCGGGCCCTCTAGTTATTTATATTTTTGGAGATAATATTTATTAAGACTGTATGGGTGGGTTCGTTATCAAAACAATGAGTTGGGGGAGAAGATTGCTTTTTTAGCTAAACTATCTGCAATATCGTTATCTTGGAAACCAAAATGATCGGGGAACCAATGAATGATAAAATTTTTAGATGGATTATGACCAGCAGTGTCAATAATCTGGCTTTCGTAATGGTTATTTGTATCATTTAACAAAGTTGTTTTTAAGGAGGTGCAAAACTTTTAGAATCGGTTATGATAATAATAATTTTATTTTGGATAATTAGCGAGCTATGGTGATTACAATTTTATATTGCAATTAGCAAGTTTCTGTATTTTTAATATCAGTGGGGTTGTTTAATTGAATGTCAAGTTTCCAATTTTTTTCCTCCACAAAGATTCCAATCCCGGCTTTATCATTAATTATTGAACCATATGTGAAAATTTTAGAGAAATTATTGTAATTGTTAATTTCAGCCATAGATAGCGCATATTGTTGATGCACATATGCGCATATTGATAAGATTTTTGTTTGTGATTCCGTCAATATTCGTTATTATGCTAAAATTTTTGGGAGAAGTTTTTTATTATGTAATGGTTTGATTTTGGAACGAAATGAATAATTAGTATACAAATCGTTAAGTTGTTTTTGTACAAGTTTCTGTATGCCAATGAATTTGATATTTTTTGAGCAGCTGATGAAGTCCTGGATCTTCTTCTGCTATAACCATTTTACAGGAACAGTTACGATCAATAAAAAGTTTTCCTTCCTCTGTGTTAAATTCTGGATGATTTTCTATCCATAATACCGAATGAAGATGAGGACTACCTTGACGTTGAAATTCGATACGCCACCAATAATCTGTTACTCTTCCTCCAAAAATCTCTGTATTATATTTGATATATTTTAATAACGCATTCACTGGGTATTTTTCAATAAGGATTTGTGTCTCATAAATATCGAGTGTACTTGGATCTGCATCAGGTCTACTATCGGCTATTAGTAAAGCATTTCGTAGATCTAACCAGTTCAGATCATTTGAGCTAAAAATTACAAAGTACGTTGGAGGCCCTAAACATCTGATTTGAGCTAGGACCTCATTCAAAGCTGATCTCCAATAAGCTGCAGATCCTCTCAATTTTTCACATAAAGGTGAATATCTTCGACTGCTCCATCTTGATTACAAATCTTTTTCCCACATGCTGATATAGTACTTTTTACTCGATAATATTCAAAGAACGATAATGCGTGAAAAAGATAATCATTGCGTTGAAATCTAGACTCCCAAAACTCGGTATTCAAAGTAATCTAGTGGTGTTATATGTACTGGCCTTGGTTCTTTAAGCCCATTATTCCCATACGGAAATAGAAAGTACAAAGCAAATTCTTCTGCTTTTAGTTCTTGAGCTACATTTACAATATTATCAGCCGTTTTGCGGGTAATTTCATTAATATTGCGTGAAACTTGCAACTCATCTTCTACATTGGGTTGCATAACATCAATAGGTGCTATTACCGACGATTGCAGTGGAACTATTTGACTCTTCGGTTCCTATAATGTACGAACTGTTGAGGTTGATACTCTTTCAATACTCGGTTGTGTTTGATTTTCTGGCTCCACAGAGTCAGGTATTGCAAAAACTTCAACATCGATGTAGTCTATTGTATATTGAACTTTTTGTTACTTGTTGTACGTTTGCAAATCCTCACGAACTTGTCTAAATTATCGCATTCAATAATACAAGCTCTTCCGTTATCCTTTGCTTTTGCACCTTTCGGACCACACGAATGAGAATCGCTAAAGTAATATTTATTGTTATAGTACATTACTTCGAATGATTTTCCTTCTGATATCAATACTCCTGTATTATGATTCATAAAAAGTTCTACAAAAGCTTGCCAAAGTGTAAGTCCAAAGTTTAATTGATTTGCTTGATCATTTAAGCTTCCAAATAGGCTTGGCTCATCGTCAAAATTAATTTCAAATCTTTTGTTGAATATAACAAGATCATCTTTTACGACGTTAAAATTTTTGACATTACTGTAGATTTGCTCACCTGCTATCATATTCAAATTAAGAGAATATAGAAGCTCGTACAATGTTTGCCAATACCATAGCACAATATTGTACACCTGCGAACCCGGATATAAATATATCTTCATTAGCTTGATGCCATGATGCACGTAAAATTCTTGATGAATCATTAATTCTCATATAAGCACTACTATTCTCTATGGGTTCCTCATCGGTTCTCATCAACATTCTGTAACGGAACTTCGTCTACTCTTATTATATCTTCTTCATTAATCGCTACGTTATTATCGATAGTGACATCTTTGTACAGAGGATTGTTTGCCACAATGCGTCATATAGTTTTTGTCTAGATATCGAAAACTGTCACGTTACAATTATATTTTCAAGACGCTCAGTAACAACGATTATACCAGCATGATTTGAGTTTCTTTGTAGAATTTTAGGAAGATTTTCAATAACTTCGAAGACATCTTGAGCAAACAATACTGCCTGGCCTCGGAAACTAAATTGTCCAAACACGCCACTCAATTTGATAATTTTAATGAAGGGAATGATTCGCGAAATTAATCGCTGTTCAGGCTGTGACAAATTTGTAATGACTTCTGGAATAGGCCAGAGTCAGGGCAGCCTTTTTCTTTGAATTTAAATGAGCCTTATAACGACTACAAACAACCAAACAATCTTTATGCTTAAGTTCATCTGGCAAATAAGGTGCTATAATAATGTATACAGTCCATTTCGAAATTTGATGTGGATAGCAACGATTAGTGCAAATTTCACAAATCTTATCACAAAACGTGTTAATTGCCTGCATGAACGCTGTTTTACTCGCCCTATATCTTTTTCTAGATTCCCTATTATGCTGACGCATATGCTCCAAGTGAACAGCTTTGTCTTTTTCTGATTGTGAAGCTCGAAGTTCAGCATTATGTTGCCGCATGTGCTCCAAGCGAGCGGCTTTGTCTTTTTCTGATTGCGATAAAATTACTTCGGTCTAAAAAGACCAAAGTATTGAAATCTTGTCAAAATTGACGAAAAATTTGGTTGGTCCAAAACCATTTTTCTCGACTTTTCTCGATGGTATCTTGAGAACGGCTTGTCCGATTTTGAATGTTTTTTCGCCAATCTGTTTCTATGGTCTAGGCGGAGATTTGAAAAGCTTTTGGAGATTGTACGTCAAGAGGGTGGGGTACCTGCCATACGAATTGACCCAAATTACCTGGTTTTATAATTATTTACGATTTTTTTATGTATTATTATTGAATTGGGCATTGAATTTGGAATTGATTTGAAGGTTGAGTTAGGGGTAAATTCGAGGGTTGAGTTGAAGTTGAGTTGGAGTTGAGTTGGGGTTGCATTAGGATGTAGTGAGTAGTTAACAAATTTTTTATATGATGGAACTTGCGCTTGCCTATTTTTCAACCGATTATTATGAAATTTGACACGTGTGTCGGAAATGGGAATCTAAAATGAGTTTTAGATAAAGTTCTGAAATATGGCCAAGTATGATGGAAGATGCCTATTTTCAACCGATTAAGATGAAATTCGATACGTGCTTTGGAAATGTGATTCTAAAATGATTTTTGGATGAAGTTTAGGAATATGGCCAAGTATGATGGAACTTGACTATTTCTCATCACATGTGCATTGAAAATGGGATTCTAAAATTGTTTTGGATGAAGTTCTGGAATATGGCCAAATATGATGGAACTTGACTATTTCTCAACCGATTACGATGAAATTCGACATGTGCATTGAAAATGGGATTCTAAAATGTTTTTTGGATGAAGTTCTGGAATATGGCCAAGTATAATGGAACTTTCCCATTTCTCAACCGATTATAATGAAATTCGACATGTGCGTTGAAAATGGGATTCTAAAATGAATTTTGGATGTAGTTCTGGAATATGGCCAAGTAGGTGGCACTTGCCCATTTCTCAACCGAGTTTGATGAAATTTGACATGTGTGTCAGAAATGCGATTCTGAAACGAGTTTTGGATGAAGTTCTGGAGTATGGCCAAGTATGATGGAACTTGCCCATTTCTCAATCGATTATGATGAAATTTGACATGTGTGTCAGAAATGGGATTCTGAAACGAATTTTGGATGAAGTTGTAGAATATGGCCAAGTATGATGAAACTGGCACATTTCTCAACCGATTTTGATGTTCGATATGTGTATTGGAAATGGGATTCTAAAATGAGTTTTGGATGAAATTCTGGAACATGGCCAAGTAGGATGGTACTTGGTTATTCCTTACCCGATTATGATGAAATTTGACATGTGCGTTGTAAATGGGATTCTAAAATGATTTTTGGTTAAAGTTCTAGAATATTGTGAGTTACACGGTTAGAAATATCAGTATAATTTTGTATACTACTTTCGGTATAAAGTGCTAAAATACGATTTTTCGTGTTATATTGGATGCCTGTACCCCTGCTACTAAAGCTTTTGACCTGTTGGGCTGTTGTTGTATGTATAAGTAAATATATGTTAGTTAAAATAGAAATCAGTACTGTCAAAACTGCCACACCAACTTTATGACACAGGTGACAGGTGAATGCAATCCTCATTGAAAAAACCAAAGACCGAAGTTCTGATCACCTTGTGAGGTTTCAGCCCTTTATATTTTTCGTTTAGTTTTATAGGTTGGATTTGTGGAATTTATTATTATTTTGAGATTTTTACATTTCAAATAAAATAAATTTATATTATATATATTCTACGGTATCTCCACAAAATGTCGAATCATAAAGTTTCGAAACAATAAAATTTCGACAAGAAAACCTAATAAAATCCCGACTCCACAAAATTTCGACCGCATAAAATCCCGACTAAACAAAATCTCGACTCTAGAAAATCTCATGCTAATGAAATTGCTCATAGAAACGAGTTTTCAAAATAAGTTTATAGGATTTTCTTCCATTTTTCCAGGATAAGACCTGGCTCATTTCCAGAATATATTACTAGAAAGAGCATAAATTCCCCCTTTTCCAAAATATTTTGAAAGAATTTCTCTCAATTTTGTCCAGAATATGTCTCGGCTCTTTTACAGAATATTTAGTGAGGGTTGTAGTATTTATTGGAACGAGATATCGTTCAGTCGGGATTTTGTGTAGTGAGATTTTATTAATCGGGATTATCAGAATCGGGAATAACTATACTATACCCATATTCTACTCCATAAACACAAAATTGAGGTACCCAAACATTTAAGATATAGCCTTCGAAGAACCTAACTTGGCTTGTAATAAATTTATTGAAAAGGCCAAAGAAATTAAGGGTTAAACCGTTTCTAAATATCTTGGCATAGTATACGATTCCAGTTAGCTGTTTATCTGATAAAATGATCTGAACATTATACTAATACCAGCAAATTTTTCTTTTTTTTTTCTTTAGATTTAAATCAGGAACAAAGAAACATCTTTAGATTATTGCTGCTTCTTCATATTCTCCCCAGCACGTTCATTACAACAAAAGTTCAGCCAAGTAAATAAGAAGTACAGCAACTGTGACAGTTTATACAACGGTTACTAATTTTTAAGAAGCATAAGCTGATAAGGTGATTCCTAGTTTTACTCAACCAAGAATCGTATTAATTGGTGGCTTTCATCGTCCGAAGGCGAATGTAACGATTGTTGACAAAAAAATTTGTTTTGATACCCCACTGAAAGCCCTGGAGTGCTGTTTTTTTTTATTTTTGAGGATTGAATATAAAGTACCCAGAGAAGTGCAAGCCCGTTTGGGTGTTTATTGAATAATTTTTCTT
Source organism: Tipula helvola (assembly GCA_963556165.1). NCBI lineage: Eukaryota > Metazoa > Arthropoda > Insecta > Diptera > Tipulidae > Tipula > Tipula helvola. The sequence continues at coordinate 54,893,927 of OY744482.1, forward strand.
TAAGTTAAATTTAACAAAAGTAAATTTCCTGCGGTTGATTTATTAATTAAGTCTATTGCTTCTGCTTACTTTCTTAAAAGATAATCTTCAATATTAGTTAAATACATAATTTGAATTATTATGAAATGTTGTCAGGCACTTGAGACAATTACCCTCGACCCACATTTGCAATTGTGTTTTGCAAGAAAGGGTAAACAATTTCAGTCCTTATATTTTCAAAAACTTGTCAATAAAAAGACATACAACTTAATTAATTTTAATAGCAATCTAGCTGTGAAAACAATATGTAAAATAAATACCGGATTATTAAAAAAATTAATTTTTATATTTGAATTTTATTTAATCTATACTGATCCTCTATACTTGAGTTTATTGATATGTACCTTATGTATGTAGTTTTATTGTCATAAATAACCAGGTCATTACGAAGACCAAATTACAATATTTTAATAAAGTTATTCAGTTACTGATATAAGTAGTCATCATTGGCATTAGAAAATCCAAGCTAGACTAAGATTACAGTAGAATCGATTTCGGATGATAAAATTTTCGCCAGATGTCGGCCGATTTGTCCGAATTTTTAAAATTAATTGAATTGTAGTTGTCTGCTCTCAGTGGATATGACTGCAATGTTTTTTTATGATTATATTTTTTGTATACTTGTTAGTTAATATAACATAAATGTAAGAAAAGATTTAAAAAAAAAAAAAAATATTGTGGCTATATACGTGTGACGATTTAGCAGGATCGTCCAGCATTTACCATTTTCCTTTAAAAGTATCACTGCCTTTTATGGCATGTGAAAGTGTCAAGGATGAGTTAATTGCTGAAAATTTTAATTTTAAAATTGGGGACTATGATTCCTTTAATGCTTTTCTTAACAAATATAATTGGAGTGCATTTGAAGGTAACGATCATTTAGATAAAGTGCTGGATGAATTTTATAATGTTTTAAATGTAGGAATGGAGAAATTTATTCCTAAATTTAAATCCCCGCATAAGAAAAAGGAACCGAGGCATAATAAACAGCTTATTAATCTGAAAAACAAACCGTAAAGACAAGGCTCATAAGAGATTGAAACTTTCCCCTACTTCTGATGGGTACGCTATTTTTGAATCTTTGAGAAATGAATACCGAATATTGAATAAATTTCTTTACAACAATTACATTTTGGAGATTGATTCGAACATAAAATATAGACCTGATAGCTTCTGGAAATTCGTTGATTCTAAAAGAAAAACAAGTGGAGATCCGTCTACTATGTTTTTGGATGTTCGTGTGGGTCATAATTTGAATGAGAATTGTAACTTGTTCGCCGACTTTTTTGAGAGTGTTTATGTAAAATAACCGGTAACGACAGATTCGACATCGAGCTTGATACTGTCTTGAATGAACTATTATCGCTCGATACTAATCAAAGTGCAGGTTTCGATTCCATTTCTCCCTTAGTTCTTAGGATGACAGCCTATATGATGTCGCCTTTCCCAGATCACCGTCCTATTTAACAAAAGTCTTCTGTAAGGATACTTTCCGAACCTCTGGAAATGCTCGTTAATTAAACCAGTTATTTTATCCGTTTTACCGAAACTTTTTGAAAAATTAGTCAAGGATTTTATTTTTTTTTTTTCATACTCGTAGGTTTATTTCATCTAAGCAACATGGATTCCTTCCTGGCAGATCACCTGATACTAATTTGTTTTTACTGACCAATTTTATTTCAACTGCTTTCGAATTGGGGAAGGATGTACAGGTTGTTTATTCAGATATTAGCGAGGCCTTTGACAAACTTGATCACAAACTACTGTTGGATGAATTAGAGCCTTTGGATTTTAATAGTCTCCCTATTAGGTAGATTAAATCGTACTTAGATTGTAGAACTCAAATCGTTAAGATTAGGGATTAAACGTCTAGATTGATTCATGTAACGTCAGGGGTTCCCCAGGGAAGCCATTTGGATCCCCTTTTATTCATTTTATTTATTAATGATGTGATTGACTGTATTAAGTTTTCTGAAATTCTCATATACTTATGCTGACGATATTAAAATTTTTAAAACTATTTCGAATATTCGGGATGCAGTGGATTTACAATCTGATTTATCGAAATTTACAAATTGGTGTAATTGTCATAATTTATTATTGAATACTAAGAAGTATAATACAATGCAATTTTTCCGTAGAAGGAATGATTTGACATAGAATTGAGAAAGTGGATACTTTTAAGGATTTGTGTATCACGTTTGCTTCTAATTTATCATTCCACATTCATATACAGGGTATTGTTTCTAAGGCGTTTTCCATGTTAGGGTTTGTTAAACGATTCTCTAAAGGCTTCTGGGATCCTTATGCGATTAGAATCTTGTATATTTCGTTAGTGCATTCGCAATTGGAGTATGGTGTACTTATTTGGAACCCATTTTATCAAGAATCTTCGGATATTATTGAAAGGGTTCATAAACCGTTTTTAAAATATGTCTTGCGTAGATTACCGAGGGACAATAATATTCCCAATTATATTCTTCCTCCTTATAGGGGAATATGTAAACTTTTAAGATTGGAACCTCTCTCTATTCGTAGAATTGCGACGTGTGCCACTATTGTTCGTGATCTCCTTGTTTGTAGGATTGATTGTAGTGCAATTCTAGATTTGTGTTCTATTTACGTTCCAACACGTATCTTACGATCGAGCGGGGATTTTGTTCTTAAATTGCCAATACGGAAGAGGAATGAACCTGTTTATATTGTTTCGTTTGCTTTTAATAAAGTTCGATCGATTTTTGATTTTAATTTGTCAAGAGAATCGTTTAAGGTTTTGATGACTGATTTTCTTTGTGTTTTTTGGTAAATTGTAACGAGTTTTTTTTTTAAAGTTGGTAAATAAATAAATTATTTTCTGTCTATAATTACTCTCACTACGTAAAAACCTTATCACACAAAACACTTACGACCATGTAGACGACAAAGCCATTATTGATTTCATCATTCATAATTGTTGAGGCCATTGAGATTATTATTGTTAGACTGTACTGAACATTATCTTATTGGAAACCATTTCTAACAATTTCTTATTGGAATTTTTAGTAAAATATGTATTAATAATTCCTATTGTATGGGTGGTTTTGCATTCTCAGTAAACAACAAAAAAATTTAAAAGTTATATTCCCAGTTGCACAAATGAAGATCCAACAGCCAGTTAAGTTACATTTACTATTTGTCTTCTTTTATATAAAAATGTGATCTGTTTCATAACTTGTAACGGCATACCCGATTCTGTTCTACTAAATATTTAGCTGAGTGGTAGAACAGATTTAGTAGAACAGAATCGGGTATGCCGTTACAAGTTATGAAACAGATCACATTTTTATATAAAAGAAGACAAATAGTAAATGTAACTTAACTGGCTGTTGGATCTTCATTTGTGCAACTGGGAATATAACTTTTAAATTTTTTTGTTGTTTACTGTGGCCCTATTCTGGTTTTCTCGGGGAATTTGTAATTATGAATTATGAATTTGTCAAGGGCAAATATTTTATATTCAAATCTGTCGTTTTAACATGTTAGATATTTGAGTATACATTGAATGGAATTACAAGGCCAAATCTGGTTATTGTAAAATATCAAATTAAGTTAATAATTGTGAAACGCACCAAATTAATAGTTATGAAATGCAATGACGCTTATCATCGTTTAATAATAATGACATTTGTCTTATTCTTATTGGAGGATATCAATTTATTAGTTACTGCTCAGATATATCAGTGCCAATATTGAATTATTGCTATAAAAATCATTCGATGGAGTGCTTCTTAATATTAATATCGATAATTCACCTGCTCATCGCATCTGAATTAGTAATTCCATCAGCCGAAAATATTGGTCTGGTTAAACTTGGAACATGTCCTGAAATACCGTTAAAATATTATTTCAGTTTGGATGGATACCACAAGAAAACATCATGGTATATAAAATATGGAATCAATATGAATCTAGAATATAATCTAAATCAAATGGGAACAATCTTTAATCGATATAAAAATCAAACTAACTGTATTCAGTTTCGTTTTGAACGTATTACAGAAATTCATAAGCATTATAATGCATCGAAAATTAATATATTTCGTGTGTGTAATAAATGTGATTGTGAATTGGCAGAAATGCTCCTCAATTATCAATTAAGGGAAACAATTCAAGTAATGTGGCTGGCTAATGCAACCATTTTGGAAACCGATTACCAAACTTATACTGTGTTATATGGATGTGTCGATTATAGAGGGTACACTTCTTTTTCCAGATATACGATGCATCAGTACTATTTCGAGTCGCTTATAGTTTTGTATAATATAGGGCACAAAAATGAGACAAATTTCGATTTTCAATACTTGAAAAAAAAATTTAATTTTACTACATTTGGTGAGAAGCCCTCAAATGAATATACCTACAAAAATAATCTTAAAAATTGTGACTGTCCCGATAATTTTTGTGAACAATTCCGATCATGCCAATTGTACAAAGGATTTAACGAAAAAACGTTTAGCTTAACCGGTGCGGTCCTCGCATTACTAAAACTAATTGGAATATTGATTTTGGTTGTAATGATTGTGTACTTGTTGAAAATATTTTTGTTAATTTTAATTGATGTTACTAAATGTGAACTATAGATAACACTATAGTTAGGCATAATTTTTGTTTGTGATTTTTGCAATAAACTTAAACTATTAAATAAACAAAAACTTGCTTAGATATGTAAAATTGGATTTTAATTGTTTTACTGCCTCCCCTATAAAACAGAATTATGAACAGCTTTTTAGGATTTAAACTTTGAAATTACCAATGTTGAATCTCAAGTGCTTTTGAGGTTGTAGAATTCAATTTTCTTAATCGAAACTATGTATGTGCTTTGGCTGAATAAATCACGTTGATTACACGATGTATTTAATTTTTTTTAACGCTTCGGATTTCACTGAAATGAAATAACACGACATCAATCAAAACCCAATAGACCTTTATTCCATAACAAACAATTTTATTTATGTAATAAAAAATCAAAAATAGCAATACATTTATGTTTTGGAGTTTTGTAATAACTTTGCTTCTCACTAATACAATATAATTAAATTGATTTTCCGATTGATTTTATCTACTAAAAAAAAGTAGAAATATCATTATCCCTCCTCAAAATTTGTAACCTCAAAACTCATAAATCTCAACTTCCAATAAGCTACAAACCAAAAATGCAGCAAAAAAAACAAAAAACACGCAAAACTCAATCTCGGAGGGGTTTTTCTTTATAATTCCATACGTCCATCATTTCATAATTTCAAAACCCATAAGTCCCACAATTCTGAAGTGTAACATAAGAAAATTGCATGTCGCAATATAACTCCGAATCATCTAGAACTAAATATCATAACTCCACATCCCCATAGCTCCATACAATCTAATTCTTTGGGATGCTTGATTTACGGAAGTCCTCTCGCCTCTCACGATTCTCAAAGAGCTTTACGACTTTATAAGTAGCCATTTAATGTGTTTTCAGTTTTAGAGTGATAACGCATTTCAATGACCTTCATAGTGCTTTTATTTTGTGTTGGTTTGACGTGTCTCTCTTAAAAGACCAACAGTAGTCTATCCCAAACACCTTGATATCTCTTTTCAATATCTTTTAAATCCTGTTGGAATCTCTCACCCTGCTCTTCACTAAAATCGCCTAAATTTTCCGGAAAGTACTAAATATGAGAATGAAGAAAGTGAAGCTCGAGATTAATTGGGCATCCCATATTTTTAAAATTGTCTACCATATTTTCAACTATAGTCACATAATTAAAATCTTTCCTATTTCCTAGAAATTTTTTTGTAACGTCTCTAACACTTTGCCAAGATGCTTTCTCCACCTTAGTCATTCGAACAGTCTTAGCTCGAACGGAGAGGTAAATTTAGTCGTTATAGCTACTAGAAGGTTTCTGAGTTAAATTTCGTAATTTTTAGAGATAACTTTGAAATTTTTTGCGTAATAAACTCGGATACATGTCATGTAAATGCATATATTGCACTACTTGCTTAAATTTTTCTGAAAACAGAGTAAACTTATTATTGAATAAAAAACACTAAACCGCAGAGTAAGCAACGGATACTGAAAATTCGAGTTTAACTCCACTTTTGTTATGGAATTAAACTAGAAAATTTTTCCGATTGTAATTTCAATTTTTTCAAAGTCTAATTCAATTTTTTTACGATAATATTTAAACTTGTGTGTTGAATGAAATATTGAATGGATGTGTTCAGAAAAGGTGAATTATAGAAAGTTTGGAGCAAATTACAAAATGTTTATATAAATCCTACCAATCACCGAGGGGATAATATTTTTTTTTTTTTAATTTATATTTAATTAAACGATGCTTAAATTAACAATTAATATTACTGAGTAAGCTAGCAGCAACCAGTCATTTGTAGAGTACCACCTCGAAAGAATCACTATAATATATGTTATGAAATGAAATTTAATTTTTTCTAGCTATTCTAAATGTAATCTATAAGGCGAAAACAGAAAAAAAAAATTAAAATTCAATGTTTTAAAATTTGTACAAATGGTGATGTATTAAGGATCAAGTACAACCCGCGGGTGGTTTTCACTAAATTAACACAAAGTCTAATATACTATATACTGAAAAAATTAAGGGTTGACAAAACCTACCTTATCTTATTCCACGGTAAATCGCCTGAATTAAAATATTCCGATGACTGAATTTACAAGAAAGCATTTTATTAATTTTATATCAATTTTATCTTAACATAAAATATTTTAGGATATTTCGTAATGGAATTAAATATTTATTAATCATGTTCTCACAACCAAAATATCCTCAAACACAAAAAAATAAATTCCCAATACTAACATAACGTCTTTTCAGAATTAAGCAAAATTTTAAAACATTAAAGTTACAATTTTAAGATTTATGGAAAATTCGAAACATCAAATTAGGAATCCTGTTATAGAGTGCATTTATATAAAAAAATTAAACTCAATATTTTTAAATTTCAATTGAGCAGTATGCAGTAGGTAATGAATGCTGATAACAGTTTCCAATTTTATTGATTTAATATGAGGTGCACTTTACCTCAATAATTCAAAGGTGTTACCAAATTACGTTTATAATATTTAATAGAATATTTAACCCCGATTATAATCACCAATAGAATTGTACTTGCCACATATATATACAGAATATCTTCATCTGACTCCAAAAAACTAACATTATTATCATTAATAAAATTACAACTACGAGTCAATTTTGATTGGCATTCACATTGTTTATAAGCCACAAGTTTATTCTGTAGATCATCGGGATGTATTTCAATCGTTGTTTTTATTTCAATTAAATGTTTCACATAGCTTAGATTAAAAGCCGAGTAATTTCCGTTTTCACGAAATAAAACAGCCACAAATTCATAATGCAATTTATTTGTTGGCAGTTCATATTTACCCTCTGTACATCCATAAAACACTATAAAATTAGCATAATCTGTATGTAACATTACGAATCTAGGTTCACCATAAAGACGATACGATTTTTCTTCTTCAAAATACGTAAACATTTTTGTTTTTAATAATTCACCCAATTTACATGAATACAGGCCACATACATAACGAAGTTCTAATGATTTTTCGAAGTACCAATATTTTGATTCGAAATAATTACAAAATATATGCTCTCCACGGTCGAGTTTTAAAAAACTCAAAACCATTTCATTTTGTACTTGAAAAGTGTATGCAAACCGCCATCGCACTAAATTTTCTTTGATGTGGTCCACGAATTCAGGATACTTTGGATTGAAAAAATCGACATAGTTATTTGGATTTGTGTACAAGCGACAGCTACCGTTTCGAATATATTCCGGCTTGTCAATGATGATTGAATAATTTTTGATTTTCTGTCTATCGAAGATGGCGTCATCGCTTTTTGCTTGCCAAGAATTTAAGATTAGTAGAAAACATATTTTAAATAGCATGGTGACAAATAACTAACTGACCTGGATTCAATAATATTGTCTTGAAATTTTATTTTTTTTTTTAATTTATTTGATAGCAATTATTTATTTCACAAGTATGATTGTTGTTAAGGTATTAAATAAATGACAACACATTATTGTAAAAATTTGGTTTAAACCAGTTAATCTCATGTTCCATTTCCAGATTTTCACATTTGACAAATTAGGTTACCAGGACTCCGTAAAACGACGATTAGAAAAACGTCGTACCCATTTTTCTGTCCTTCCGTCGTCATACATTTTTGTTTATTATTTCATTCTCACAAATCTTGTTAGTTTTGGTCGAAATTTCGCAAAAAAATAGTTTTTAGTATTTAACGGTTTGATGCTGTTTAACGAGATGAGGAAGCTGAATGAGGTAAAGTGGGTAATTTTAACATAGAAAGAAATGTAAACAAAAATACGTTGGACTTTTTTTCGAGATAATATCCAAAATTCCGAAACAATATTGTAATTTCCACGAGTATTACACTTCCAATTCCAAATAATTGTTCAATATTTCACTTTTAAACAAAATATGTAACTAGGTTACCGTGCAATTTGCAGATCAAATCTCTAAATTTATCTATAATACTTAACGATAGCAATAATATCTTCGATATTTCCAATCCCTTCAATATTTTTCCAATTGGAATTTAGATTACATGAAAATTTAAATTTTTTGTAATTTTGGATTTTTCGTACTATCAAACCCTGCAACAGGTTATTTTCATCATTTTCAGATAGCTGCACCATCTGTTTATCTCGTTGGCCAAAAGCATTCAATTTTGTTGAACCTTACTATATATCAGATAATTTAAAAGATGACTGATTTTTGATAATTAAATAATTGTTTAGCGCCAATCCTGGAGATGTCCCTAAGGTCTAGCACATTTTTGAATATAGGCCATATAGGATATAGCTATATATGTATGGCGCCAAGCTGATCCAATTGTGATGAACATACTATGGTATATTTCACAGAATGTGGAAATTTTAATAATTTTGGATGATTTTAAAAGTTGTTATATTGCCAACCATACAAATGTCCACGAGGTTTTCCTTCATTCTCAAATAGCCCTTATTTTCGGAAAACTTGGCCATGTGCTAATATACGTGGCCAACCTGATCCAATTGTGACGAACTTTACTATACTTCACAGAATTTCGGATTTTTAATAATTTTGATGGTTTTATAAATTTGAACAACAATTGAGCGAGACAATAAATATTATGTATTAAATGAGACACTATTTATTTGTCATAAAAACATATATTTATTACGTTTTAAAGTATTATATTAATGATGTGTAGCTAGACTGATGTGTTGCTTTTTTCCCGAATTCAATACGACTCCTATTCCGTATATATGCATAAGCCTATTTGATAGCTAAGTATTGCCCGACCTAAGATACAGTATGAGACTGGTAATGCAATACATAATACTCTTCCCGGCGAGAAGAACTGAATACCTTATAAATTCATCCTATTTGGTGTTCGACGCACTCGGCCAGAACGTCGAACTGTAGAACCCTCTGGTCCATCCATTCGTATATGCCCCGCTGTAATTTCAGTTCCGTCCCCGTTTATTATACTCTCTCCGGGTTGCCCTGAGATAGCCGTTGATGATGTACCTCCTATTTGTTGCGGCACCGTTGATTTAGGATCAATCACTTCATCTGTTGATTCGATATTCTTCGTTCTAGTTATATTACCATCATCTTCCTTCTTCGATGGGCCTACTTCTGTATTTGGATACCTTTTTGCCGAGTCCGGGTAATCTTCTCTGTTTCCCTCAACCCCTGTGGCTCGAATCTGGTCAATATGTCGACGTTGCAATTTTCCCTCGACCTCAATCACATAGTGTAGCCAACCCTCTTTCTGAATAATCTTGCCGAATTTCCATTTGATCGCTTTGTTTTGATACCAACGGATCTGGACTGTATCGCCTGATAGCTCCCGTCTATACATTAATGGGTTTCTATTTGTGTAGTCATTTATTCTATCTGTTGGTTTAATCAGGTCGATCGTGGATCGTAAGTTAAATCTTAGCATTTGTTCTGCTGGGCTTCCCCCTGTTGTCGAATTTATTACTTTCCTGTATTGAAGTAAGAATCGCTGTAATTTCAGGTGTAAATCTCCTGGATCATTCATAGCGGCCTGCAATGCACAGTTTAATGTGTGGACACTTCTTTCTGCCTGTCCATTGGTGGATGGGTGTGCTGGAGCAGTTCGCTTGTGGTTGATACCGTTACTTTGCAGAAAATCTTGAAATTCTTTGGACGTAAAATTTGTCCCATTATCTGTTACCACTATTTGTGGCAGACCAAATCGTGCAAACAGTTCGCGTAATGATCTGATGGTGTAGAAATTGGTGATAGTTTTCATGGGTACCATCTCTAACCATCTTGTTCTGGCATCCACAACCACCAAAAAATAATGTTCCTTAAAAGGCCCAGCGAAATCCATGTGTATTCGCTGCCATGGGATGGTCGGCAGTTCAACGGTTCTTTTGCGACCCGCGCACATTCTCGACAACTTTTCACCATTGTCTCGATATCGTAGTCTATACCGCTCCAATAACAATAGCTTCGTGCTAGAGCTTTCATTTTTACGATGCCGATATGTACCATATGTAATTCCTTAAGGCTTTGTTTCTGTAATATGGTTGGAACTAAGATCCGGATTCCTTTACAAATACATCCGTTTTGTAACGTTAATTCAGCTTCTTGCCCCTTAAATGGTGTCCTTTCTAAACTGCTTCCCGTCTGTAGACGATTGTACAGATCACATAGTACGTTATCACTTTTCATTGCCTTCGAAATTGTTCCACTCGTAATTGGTAGAACATCTTCTGCCAATTGATACACCGTAAGTTCTTCTTTATCTTCTGGTTGATCGATTTCCGCCACCGGGTGCCGAGATAGGAAATCGACATTCATATGGTTTTTTGCCTCTCTATGTTCAATTTTGTATTTAAATCCGGATAAGAATTGCGCATAACTTAGTAATCATTGTGATGTTAATACCGGTAGGTTTTTATCTGGGTTTAAAATCATTGCCAAAGGTTTATTATCCGTTATTAACGTGAATTCACGTCCGTAACAATAATTGAAAAATTTTAGAAGCGCCCAATAAATGGCTGTCGCTTCTTTATGAAGTTGGCTGTCATTCGACTCACTTTTTGATAACGCTCGGGACGCATACGCTATTGGTCGTTCCCCAGTTGGTGTTTTATGTGACAATATTGCAGAAATTCCCACGGGCGATGCATCTGTCGCCACAATCAATGGGAGTTTTTCTTCGTATGGCATCAATACCGAATCGCTTTGTAATTCCGCTTTAATATCAGTAAACGCTCGTTGACACTCTTCATTCCAAATGAATTTCACGTCATTTCGTAATAATTTGTAAAGGGGATTTAGAATGGTTGCCATATCCGGAATAAAATTGTTGTAATATGTTACCATTCCAATGAATTGACGTAGCTCCGACACGTCCCTCGGTCGAGTGATTTCAGCGATTGCTTTAGTTTTATCCTTATTCTTCTGAATACCGGCTTCACTTATGGTGTACCCTAAGTATGTAATCGCCTCTCTGAATAATTTACACTTGCTCTTATTTAGGTGTATATCATATCGACGTAATTTCTCTAACAACGCCTGTACGCGCTCCATCGTCTCGGGTAATGTACGACCAGCGACAATAATGTCGTCAAAGAAGCATTGTGTCCCGCTGAGATTATTGCTGATATTTTCATCCCTAAAGCGTTGCCAGATATTGGGTGCCGTTTTTACCCCAAACATTAGCTTTCTAACCTTGTAAAGGCCTTTATGTGTGCTAATTGTTTGCATTAGTGAACTCTCCTCATTCATAGCCATATGTAGATAAGCTTTATGCACATCAAACACGCAATAATATTTGCCATTGGCCAACTTGTGCATTATATCCTCAATGTTCGGGATTGGGTATTTGTCATTCATTATTACCTTGTTAAGTGTAACCTTATAATCTGCGCACAGTCTTATTTGATTTTCCGCTTTAATTATTGGCACCACTGGTGTTCCCCAGTCCGAATGTTCGACCTTTTCTAAAGTCCCCGATTTTTCCAGCCTTTCGATTTCGTTTTCGATCAAATGGCGTATTGCGTACGGCACAGGCCTTGGTTTAATGTAAATTGGTGAAACCCCTTCGCGCAGTTTTAATTTACCTTTAATATCTGGAATTGTGCCGATTGTATTCTTGAATAGATCCTCATTGCTTTCAAAAATATGTTTTTCCAGTTTAGTGACATCTCCATTCACGAGTGTGATGGTTTTGACATCCTTTGGCGGTAATAATTGTAGTGCCTTTATCCATTCTCGACCAAAGATAGTGTCGAATTTGTCATCGACGATATATAGATTTCCTCTTATAAATTTATTGTCATGAGTGACCGATACCTTTGCTACCCCTAATGATGGAAAAATACTACCATTGTATGCCTTTATCTTTGAATTGGTTGGGTTTATTTTAACTTTCGGCGGTCTACTAGATAATAACTTTTCACTGATTGTTGATATGGCGGATCCCGTATCAAATTCCATTTCAAAGGGTTTGTCTTCAATTGAAACGCGTATTAGGAATTTACTACGTTCGTCCGATTCTATGTAAAGTCGTAGCGTATTTATTTATTTCCACTCATCCTTATCAATGGTTTCAATTGCATTCGCCGAATGTGTGTTGGAGTCTTTTTTATCTTTCTTTATGCATACCTTAGCAATGTGACCTGTTGCTTTGCATACTGGTAGCAGTACAATTTGTTCTTAGTTCTGCATTCGCTCGCTTTGTGTCCTGGTCTCCCACATCGATAACAAGTTAGATCCCTATTGTTGTTATCGCTCTTGCCTGCGCCACCGTCATTAAAAATCTTAGACGTATTTTCCTTTCGTTTCATCCACTTTTCATTCTGATACATCTCCGCACTGGCCTTTACTTCGTGCACTTCTTGCATTGACCGACTTTGTATTTTTGACGCTTCCATTGCTAATGCCGTTTCCAAAATTTTTTTCATATTCGGTTGGATTTCTTCTAGCAACCGCTGGCGAATTTCAGCGTCACTAATGCCCCGTATAAACTGAGATCGTAAATGAGTTTCGGCAGTCGACTTTTTGCAGGATGTACATGTAAAATTGCAGAAAAAACTTAAGCGTTTCAACTCTGCCATGTATGTTGCCACGGATTCACTTTCGTGTTGTGTTCTAAGCAGAAACTTGTGCTTCTCAGTGATTTCATTTGGTTTCGGGCACAAATGATCCTCTAACATTACAATTAACTCCTCGTAAGTTTTTATGTTTGGCATGTCGGGAGCAGTTAAACTACTAAGCAATTTATAATGCTTAGTACCAATACAATTAATTAATATTTGTACTTTGCGTTCATCCGTTGTAATAGAGCGCATATGTAGGTAATTTTCTAAACGTTGTTTATAAATTGTAAACGTTTCCTCATTTTCATTAAATGGACCGAATTGTAAATTTGTCTCTCGATTGCCACTTTGTAATACTTGTAGTAACTTCAATAACGCCGCCACATCGATTTTATTTTCGTTCGCCATTTTGTAACATGCGGTAATTACTTTTTTTTTTTTTTTATACATATATATCTAGACACACGCGTAATTTCGCCTTCTCGGCGTCAATTATTATGTATTAAATGAGACACTATTTATTTGTCATAAAAACATATATTTATTACGTTTTAAAGTATTATATTAATGATGTGTAGCTAGACTGATGTGTTGCTTGTTTCCCGAATTCAATACGACTCCTATTCCGTATATATGTCTAAGCCTATTTGATAGCTAAGTATTGCCCGATCTAAGATACAGTATGAGACTGGTAATGCAATACATAATAATAAACCAGTCAAACCAAGATATTAAACATCAGATGGAGCAGCAAGGCGAGGAAATTTAAGGCCAAATTTTAGATGGTGAAAAGAGAATGGACGAGAATCTTTTTGAATATAACATACATGGCCAAGTATATAAGCTGCAAATGGAGGTGCAGCAGGTCGAAGAAAAATTACATACGGAGTTCCAACAGGTTAAAGAAAAATGTAATCGTCTAGGGAAAGAATTAACTGACAAGACAAGTGGAACAACGACACAAGTGTTTCAGACCATTCACTCAATTTGAAACAGCGACTAATCAAAATCATTGGAACGATGAACATCGCGTTGCGGCATTAATAGTGGCTCTCAAAGGTGAAGCAGCAGAGGTTTTAGAACTCATCTAGGAACAAGAGCGCAATAGCTATCTTGAAATTATGAAGGCGCTAGATCGGAAGTATGGCAGTGGCCATAAACGGGAAATCTATCGCATGGAATTGAAAAGTCGCTACCAAAAGCTAGGAAAAGCCGCTACCCAGAGGAGAGCAGGCATTGGATGAGTTAACGGCAACAATCGGTAAGGCGGCAAGATTAAAAGTCAGTTCGAAGGACCAGAAACTGGCTTCACCGTCTTATTGCGCCATAACTTACAACCCTGTCACGAGTGTAGAATGAGGCGGTAGCAGCGTAACAATCGAGGGCGATGTTAATGGAAGAAAGTGTGTAATCACACAGGTTACTGGAGCAACGCACACGATTGTCCGGGAAGACTTGATCGGAAAAGCTGTGAAGCTGGCTAATGGGTTAAAATTAAGAATGGTAAATGGAAATGGAGCAATATTAAAAGGAAAGACGTCCGTTAACATAAGCATATGGCCAAGTTATCTGAAAATGTGGGCATGTATGGGCATCTCTGTGATCGGAGATATAAAAATTTATAAAACCATCAAAATTATTAAAAATTCGAAATTCTGTGAAATATAGTATGTTCATCACAATTGGATCAGCTTGACGACATACATATACAGCTATATGGCCTAGTTATTCAAGAAAATGTGCTGGACTTTCCGGACATCTCTAGGATTGGCGCTAAACAATTATTTAATTATCAAAAATCAGTAATCTTTTAAATTATCTGATATACAGTCAGGTTCAACAAAATTGAATACTTTTGGTCAACGAGATAGACAGATACATGAACAGAATTTGCACTACAGTAATTGAGCTTCATTTGAATTAAGGGAATTGCTTGCTGTACCGCACACAGATATTTGTCTAATTCAGGAACCATGCCTTCGTGATGGTACTGTTTCTGGCTTGAATTCAACGAATGGTGAATATTTTGTAAGATTCCTGTGATTATTAGTGAATCGTGCATTTTTGATGGTAACAATATTAATGCTTCGCTTATTGAGGAGTGCAGTGTGGCTGATCTGACAGCTGTTCTTGTTACCCTTGATACTAAATTGGCCCTTGCATCACTTTACTTTCCCTACTACTCGCCATTACACCCTGCTCTTCTGAGCTGGAAATTCTCAATAAAGGATGTGAGCCAACTTTTCTTAATTCTGTTAGGCAGGAAGTGATTGACATCAGTTTGTGCTGTATGTCAATTGTTGATATAATTTTTAACTGTAAAGTGACGAACGTTATTTCCACTTCTGATCACATGTGTATCTCTTTTTCTATTAAACTTAAAGGACCACCGTTTAAACCATACCGTACACTAGAAATTAACTGATTGGCATTTTTTCTCTCTCGAGCTCGTTCCTGTATTTGTTTCACCGAGCGCATCTCGGTCTGCTATAGACATTGAACTAAGAGCATCTTTGCTTACAAAGGCAATTTCGACTGCCTTATGTTATGTTATTCGTATGTAGAAACCATTAATTGGAGTTTAGCTCACAAACTGATCACTCACGATGTTGTACGTTGGAGTGTGTTCTCATTTGCATCGTACAAAACTGGGAATCCTGATGGGATTTTCCTTACTGAATTACAGCATGGCTTTCCCTAAATTCGGAAGCATCTGCTTCATCTATTCCAAGCGTACATTGCATATAATATTGTTCCACAATGTTGGAGCAAGACTAAAGTTGATTTTATCCCGAAGGCTGGCAAGTCTGATTATACGGACCCTAATTCATTTCGGCCCATCAGTCTGTCTTCAACTTTTCTTAAAACTTTAGAAATGATCGTTGACAGATTGTACCGCTCTTTTCACTTAGTAACATGCAACATGCTTATAGAGTTGGTAAGTCCTGTGAAACTGCTCTACACGAACTTGTCACTAATGTTGAAAGGTCCCTCAATAATAAAGAGTTTCATATGGGTGCTTTTCTGGATATTGCGGGAATTTTAGTATTGATTGCTCTATTGGCTTATCTGTTTCTATCAAGGTTGCTAAAGGCTGTCCACAGGGTGGAGTGCTCTCCCCCCCCCCCCTGCAATGACTTTTGGTCATTGACGAGCTACTAGTTAAACAACAGCATTCTGGCTTCATTGTCCAAAATTATGCTGATGATATTGTTGTTATGGTTTCTGGCAAATATCTGAATGTATTGGTCGACCTAATGCAACAGGTCCTACTTATAGTGGATGCATGGTATATTAAAAAGGGATTTCGCGTTAATCCGTCTAAGACTGACTTAATTGTCTTTAGTAGGCGTAGAATTATTGAAGTTTCTTCTGTTCTTTTTTTAGGACGAGCGATTACTGACCATGAAAACCATGTGTTTCTTGGATAGTTAACTCTGAGGGAAAATTACCACCTTGATTACAAAATTAAGAAAGCTACCATTATTTGGTGGCAAGTGGTTGAATAAAAGGCATCTTTAATTAAACCTAATGGATTGCAAGCTATTGCTTGTAGAGCCATTACTGGAGATATGTCTTCTACTCCATTTCTGGCAATGGAGTCTATTTTGTTTTTGACCCCAGTTGAACACCTTCATTCTATGCACTGCTTACTCTGCGGCGTATCGCTTGAAATGCATTGGTGCATGCAGTGTATTAGGTGCAATGGTGGTAAAAATTTCCTTTCAATGATACCAGAAATTGATATGGTTGATAATGATAGGCTACTGTCTAAGTTCTGATAATAATTTATCACCATTTCTTGATAAAATTCAAATTATTCGTGTTGGTGGTCGTCTTTATAATTCGAAACTTAATTTAAAGTGCTGCCATCTAAACATGCCTTTACGAAATTCTTGATCCAATTTGAGCATGAACGTTTAATGCATTGTCGGCCTCAAATTGTAATATATAATTTAATATTACAGTACTGGGTCATCGGAGGTCGTAATTTGTGTACACAGGTTGTCAATGAGTGTATTAGTTGCTTTCGCAACAAACCAAAATTGTCACACCAAATAATGGGTGATCTACCTGGTGACCGCGTTAGTCAGTCCAGACCATTTTCCATATTTGGAATCGACTTTTGTGGACCGTTTTTCGCTAGGCCCAGTGCAAAATCCAAATCTAAAACTAAAATTTATGTTTGTCTATTTATCTGTTTCGCCGTCAAAACCATACATATGGAAATTGTCATGAATTTGTCCTCGGAATCATTTTTGGCATGCCTACGAAGATTTATTTCTCGCCGAGGGTACTGTTTGAAAATATATTCAGACAATGCAACTAACTTTATTGGTAGTCGATCTGAATTGAAGGAGCTAAGGTGTTTGGTTCTGTCAGACATATTTCAAAGTGACGCAAACATTTTTTATGCTAGTAATCAAATCGACTGTATGGAAATTCCTCGATCTATTATTTGCTAATGATGTTATGCATGCCGAGATTTCTGCGTGTCCGGACTTCACTGGTTGTGAGAGCATCTACCACGTACCGATTATGATAAATAATTTTCATTCCAATAACTATGTCTTTTTAATTTTAGAAAGGCCGACTACACATCCTTGAATGAATTTTTTAACATTTCTGATTGGGACTTTTTACAACGCGGTGGAGATTTGAACTGTACGGTGTTGAGGTTCAACGATCTTCTCAGGTGTGGTATCGAAAAGTATGTTCGGCGGGTGAAAAAAAAATAAAAAGGGCCGTCGGGGGCCATGGTATAATAATCAGTTGGTGTTGCTTGAGAAACGACGCAATAAGCTTCATTCCTTGTATAGACTACATGTTGTCAAATACTATCCTGCTTTTTATAGAGCTCGCAAGGAATTTAAAAACCTAAACTGGTTCCTTTATAACAACTATATAGTGCGAATTAAGGAAGAGTTAACATCTAGTACTAAGGAGTTCTGTAAGTTCATTAATAGTAAGAAAAAAGTGGCTGGCTTTCCGTCTACCATGTTGTACAAGAGCTCCGAAGCTAGTCAGCCCGCGGATATCTGCAATCTGTTTGCTAATTTTTTGCGTCGATTTACAAACCAGTTCCTTCGCCCACTATCGTGATTCCAGCTTTCCCCAGCTTCCCCAGCTTTTGATATGATTAACCACTCTATTCTTATTAGTAAGCTGGAGAATCTAAATTGCCAACTTATACCTATTAAATGGTTGCGTTCCTACCTTTCTGATCGTTGGCATTCCGTTAGATTATTGAGTTCTTACTCCCAATTGTATCGTGTACCATCTGGCGTGCCTCAAAGTTGTCACATTTGCCCATTGTTGTTTTCATTGTTTATCAACGATGTTGTTCAATGCTTTGAGTTTGTTAACTGTCTCCTCTTCGCAGACGACATGAAAATTTTCGCCCGTGTTGCAGGAGTACTTAAATAAGATTTTGCAGTTGGTCAACTAACAATAGATTGGCTTTGAACGTGAGCAAATGTAAGACTCTTTCCTTTAATCGTATCCGCTCACCCATTTTTCACCAATATCAGCTGTACAATGTATAGACGTTGACCGAGTTGAGTTCATTTTCGATATTGGTGTGATTTTTGCATCCGACGCTACATTTACTAGACATGTTAACACCATTATTTCAAAATCGTATATTATGTTGGGCTTTATTAAACGAAACTGCAGGGATTTTAGAGACCCGATAATTTTGACATCACTCTATGTCTCGTTTGTTCGTTCTATTTTGGAGTATGCATCTCCATTTTGGGCGCCATCCTACCACTGTCATTCCGGGAGGATTGAGAGTGTTCAGAAACAATTTATTCTTTTTGCGCTCCGTTGTTTGCCGTCCATGCGTGTTGTGGATTATGTCCTCCCACCGTATCAGGATCGATGTAATCTACTGAAACTGCAACGTCTAGATTATCGCCGGGACGTAGCTTCCGCGCTGTTCGTGTATGTAAATTTGGATTTTTATTTGTTGATTGCATCCCCTATAAAACAGAATTATGGTGCAGCTTTAGATTTTTATGAAAATTAGTACAATGAAACTAGATTTATTCGTAATAATTTTGGTATAATTTTTTTTTTTCATGCCGTGATTGGTTCACGTTATATTTACATAGATTTTTAAAATCCCAATTAACCATATAAAATTGGTGCTTTTGCTAACATAAAAACTAACTATAAACATACATTTGCGAGAGGCCACTGGCTAATAATATGCCATTATATTTCCATGCAACGTTATCCATAAGTGAAATAGAAATGGTTTTAACTATTTTTTGCCGTCATATACGCATATGCATGACGTGGCCTACTATGATAATCTTTTTTCATGCACATATGAATGACGTGGCACGCAATATGTTAAAACGTCAGATTTAATTGGATTATAGGAATAGTAGCATAATATATGTTTCCAATTTTCTATTAAACCCTTAACCATATAAAGACACAAATATGCGTACCAATTTCCGTTCCTCTAGATTCCTCACCTAGATCAACGTATCCGTCTATACTGTATCTGACAATATTATATTTTAAATCTTGACGGACTTTTATTTCATCAAAAACCAACGAACCAAGTTTCCCAGTGAATGGTAATTTTTCAATTTTTTCTTTTAATTTATTTAAAATAAATGCGTTACTAGTAACTACCTCCTGGGAAGAAATTTTTTATTGGTTGCCATCGTATTAAGAATGATTTCGAAGGTAAATCAAATTTTAATTGGTCTCTCATGAAATTGTATGATTTAGGAGAATGGTAATATATATTTTGTGCAAGAGTTTTGAGATCATCTTTGATTTTTTTTTTTCGCTCCAATAAAATCATCTAGAGAAAGTTTAGTTTTCGGCTTTAGTACACTTAATTTTTTATTCAATATTCGATTTTGTTGCAGTAAAAGCTTTATTTTTTTTAGCTAACTTGTATCTTTCAATTTTTAATGCGTAAACTTGAAAATTATATTTTCGATTTAACCGATGGTAAACCTCGATATTTTTTTCTGATTTTTCGCTATTTTCACTAAAAATACACAAAGTCTAATATACTATATACCGTAAAAATAAAGGGTTGACAAAACCCATCTTATCTTATTCCATGGTAAATCGACCGAATAAAAATATTCCGATGAATGAATTAAAACGAAAACATTTTACTAATTCTATATCAATTTTATCTTAAGGGGACGTACTACCTTCAATATTGAAAAACAAAAAGTTTTTCAAAGATTTTTTTTTAATGGAATAAAAAGATATATCTTAATGAAACTTTCCATTGACATTTTATTTAACTGAAAGTATAAAAAAAAAATTTGTTTAGATTTTTTTTAGCCCACTGTCGTCTGCTATAACGGTTTTCCAAAAACACTGAAAATTCGCGGCGTGCATCATAACTGCTCTCAGAAACCTTTGAAAAAAAAAAACGGGGTTTTATTCAGCTTTAAATCGCCCTTGGAATGAACTAAAAAAAGAAAAATTGGTTGAAAAATAAAAAAATGGCGGCATTTTTTCGAAAATGCAGCTTTTTTGTCCCCCCCCCCCCCCCCCCCCCAATTAGTTGTAAATCAAAAAATTGAAATCCGATTATTCCTTCCGTAGTTCATTCTGAGCAGAAATATATGTAGATCAACGTGTTAAAATTTTAGAACGATTGGATAAGTAGTTTTTTCTCAATCTTGCACGCCAACTTGAAAAACGTCATTTCGGCATAATCGCGTTAGTTAAAAATTTTTTTTTTGTATTAAACCTTACCAAAATTTAATCTGCGATGCCTGCACCGTACAATATACCTTCCTCTCAAAAATTTCCCCTCTATACTTTTACAGCTGTTATGTGAGAGAATAACGTATTATATTATATATATGCATGTATATATAAACAGGTGTTACTAAGAGAAAGTCGGTGTAGCGATACAGCGAACTTTGGCGCCCTTCGCAATAAATAAAATAAAATTATAAATAAATTTTTTTTTGAGTTTTTCATGTTAAAATCATGTTCTTAAACGTTCATTCTAACATATTCTATCATAAAAAAAATTTCGATTTTTTGAAAATTTGAAGGTGGTACGAATCGAACGACAAATAATCGAGAAACAAAAATATTTTAAATCCGTTAGATAGGTAATGGGTTAAATACCAGTAGAAGAAGCAGAACATTTGGGGTATAGTACATACTTCATCATATTTTATGCGTGTGGTGCAATCATTTTGTACAATCATTTGCTCCTGTTTTTGGTAGCTATGCCCGTTAGTTTCTTTTTGTTGTGTTAAAGATTTGAATATTTTTGTATTTTACGTTATGTTCAGGAAAATGTGACGAATTTTATCAATAAAATAAGTATTTGTAAAATAAGTGACTGTTCAACAATACTCAGCCCTTCTACCCGTATGTCTTCCGGGTGTCGTCGAACTCAACAAGAAACTTAATTTTAGTGCACGCATTGTCTAAAATCCTAATATTTAAATATTATTGAGCCACAATTTTATATAATTAAAATTATTTAATGGTTTAGGGCTCTCTATATTGTTTTTATTTTTTAAAAATTAACTTGAGCTTTCGGACTCACCTCGAGTCCATTTTCAAAAGCGTTTATAAAAATGTTTTCAATACAATTTTCCTTTTATAAATAAATCAAAAACAAAACCAAACAATTGAAAGTTTTTCCTTAGAAACCAACAAAATTCGTGTGTCTAGACTAGAAAAATATTTTCCAACCGTGACAAAAAAACTTGTGGTAAATTTTACAAAAAAATCTTTTACAAAATATGAATAAAATTTGAAACATTTTACAAAAATATAATGAATCAATTATAAGTATAAGACAAACAATCAAATTTAGATAAATAAATTATAAGAATTACCAATATAAGCATACTGGATTTTATGTGTAACATTTCCAAAAACGATCTTTTCCTAAAATTTTTTTGCTGTTCCAAAATTTTAACGTTACCTAAAGTTATTTGATGATTTGTGTTTTATAAATGTTGAGTGAGAGCACTATTTTGGTTTAAATCTCGATAAACTGCACTTTTATGTTGATACAACCGTTTTTCGATAAATTGTTTCGTTTGTCCAGTATACGTTACGTTACATTCACATTGGATTTGATAGACAACATTGGACTTTTTCTTTAGAGGAACTGAATCTTTAAGTTTAGAAAACAAAGTTGTATTCAAATTCGATGCCGGTCTTCCCACAATCTTAAAATTATAATTTTTAAACAGGTGTTCAGTTTTTTCAAAAAGATTTTTTATGTATGGGATAGATAAATAATTTTGTATCTGAAGAATTTTGATTGTGTCAATTTTGTAAGAAAACGGGAGCCAAGAGTGAAAATTTAAGTATCTTCCAGACCATGTACCTTTATGATACCAATCCACAGAAATTTTGCCATTAGGTTCATGTATCAAAAGAGTATCCAAAAATGAAATTTTTTTATCAGATTCTTTTTCAATTTTGAATTTAATTCTCGGTTCTATCGAATTGAAAACATCCAAAAACACATCAACTTTGTCAACTGGGATAGCTAGTATTGAAAACATTTTTATAAACGCTTTTGAAAATAGACTCGAAGTGAGTCCGAAAGCTCAAGTTAATTTTTAAAAAATAAAAACAATATAGAGAGCCCTAAACCAGTAAATAATTTTAATTATATAAAATTGTGGCTCAATAATATTTAAATATTAAAATATCTCCTGGTTAAAAAATGGAGAATACACAAATCAATCAAAGTTTTTTCAATTATATAAAATCGGAATTTGGGAACTTGCCTGTCAAAAATATGAAAAAATATTTGAATGAAAATTATAAATTAGCCAAGCAGATCAATAAACAACATTTTCTACTCCAATGCCGAAAGGAGAAAGTATACTCAAAATCACGAGAGTTGAAAAATGTCTGCAACATCAACAATACAGTTTTCAAAAAATTACAACATCAATTTATTTTTGGAATAATCAACCAAGAAATAAGTGAAACAATTCAGGACATCAATTCCACAAAACAAAATTTGAGTTTCCTCCGTCGAGGTATTGAAGAATGTATACCTCAACTTAATTGTGAAGAATTTTTTCAACGATCAGCAATTATTTATAATTTCCATTTCAATAAAATCAAGGTAAGACAAATGGCCAAATTTGAAAATATTTTATTAAATAGTGTGAATGAGGTTTCCAATAATTTAGTTACCACTGTAGATAAATGGTTAGTTAATTTGACAAATATCTTCCCCTTCAAGTCAAAATTATTTTAAGTTTAGGCAACAAATTCTGTCCGCCAACTATCGGTAATTCGTTCCCATATTTCAAAATTATATCCGATGTTGAAAGTGCGATTTTTGGTTTAAATGACGTAGATAAAATTGATATCCGGAACCGTTTCATAAATATAATAACAAACCATAAAAATGTTAAACAAGCAAAAACGTTTTTAAGAAATAATCCAGGAATTTTAGTTACACGGGCAGATACGGGAAACATGACAGTTCTAACATTGAAAAATCACTATTTAGATAAGATAAATAGATAATATACACTATTTAGATAACGATAATACTACATCCAAATTTCTAAAGACAATTCAATACCAATCCAAACTAAAATCAATTCAATTGTAAAAAATTTTAATGAAGCTGGAAATATTAATATAAATACAAAAAAGGACCTCACAAAATATAACTCGGTTATTCCTAAATTATATGGATTGCCAAAAATTCATAAACCGAATATACCTTACAGACCAATTATAAGCTCAGTAGGTGGTCCAACATATGGTTTATCAGCATTTTTGGGAAATATTTTGAAACATAGTATGTATAGGAAAAACCAGTTCGTTTATAATTAATTCGGAAGATTTCAAACAAAAAAAAATTGGGTCTATCCGACTCTCGGACGGCACTTTTCCCAGAAAGCATCATTAAAGAACATCAAACCAACCATTTATATTTTACAAATATTTTCCGTTATTTTGAGCAGGCGTTATTTTGGACTGGCACAATATGTCACGGCTTTTCTTAAATTTGGAGAGCTCTTTCCCAATATCACAATTGACCACGACAATTTAAATCTTCTACTCTCATACCGCCAAATCACAGATCCACAAATAACGTTAGATTATTTAGAACTGACACGTGTTGATCAGCAATCAAAATCGAATTCGCCATTTTTCATCTTCGACTTTTAACAATTAAATCCAGTTATACATATCTAGTATACCATTGAAAGTCCTTAAGAATTAAATTCACTCCATTCAGAGAGTAACCACAATGTTCAAAAATTTATTTTCTGAAAATTTGTGCCGTTTGTTCAGATCACAATATTATGCAAGCAACGTGAGTATTTGCCGATATAATTCTTTACTCTGTGTTTCAGTCTGGACGGTGTATCACTGTGGACCATTCGAAAATACAAAATAATAAAACACAAACATTTGTTACCGAATCCCACCTCCTTGTCATATAGCATTTCATTTTATATATCTCCCAGCTCTCCTAAACCTGCGCCACCCTAGTGGCGCGATCTTATTTTGAAGCATCCCATGGTAATTTGCTATTAGGAGTTGTATATACGACGTTGAATACCAACAGAATTTATTACTCAAAAATAATACCTTTAAAGGCGATTTTATTCACAAAATCACAAATAGTGTATCGATCAACATGTCGTTGATATTTCCATCATTAAAATGTCACAGAAATGCTAATGTCATAGAAACGGGAATACCTTGCTATATTTAAAAGCTCACTAGATATAATTATTTTTAAATGTTGACGAAATTATTTGTCACCAGCCACCAGCAAAGTATTTTAGGTAAATTTAGAAATTGAAATGCCATATTACACAGTAATTTATTCATTTTATCTGGAAGACACCTAGGGAACAATTGCTGGAATATGCAAGGTGTATTAACTGAAAAATGTATGAGAAATATTTCTTCGGGAAGTTCGACATTACCTCGGTAAACAGATAAATAAATTTATATTACTTCTTTTTGTCAAAATGACCCCCACGCAATGCTTCAATCGACTTCAAATTTTGTGAGCAAAGATGATAAATTGTTAAATTTATCATCAACATATCAAAAAAATCGTCGGTCTCGTTTTTGAGAAAATCTTTTTGGCAGTTTTCTCTTCCACTGCAACCCCCTCTATTCTCTACTCGAATGGACCTAAAAGTTAACACATACTGCTTATTACTGAAATCTATCTTTGTGCAAAATTTCGACCAAAACTATCAATATTTGTGAGAATGGGATGCGAAACAAAAATAATAAAAATGTGCGACTGGAAGGACGGACGGACGGACGGAAGGACGGACACGACATTTTTCTGATCGGTGTTTCGGGATCCTGGTAACCTAATTCGTCGAGAAATGTGAAAATCTGGAACAACATTTTTTTCGCGATTACAATACTTACCCAATATAACTTCGTTATAGTGGGAAAAGTAATTAGTAATATTACTATCCCTCAAAATTTCCTTTTATTGTCGTTAGACGTATCGTCATTATTTAAGAATGTTGATTGCAAACGTGTTACTAACATTATAAGCAACAATTGGAGGAGTATAAAGCAAAATTCAAAAACAAAATTAACAAAAGTCCAATTCTTAATAGCTTTAGATATCGTATTAAATAATTCAGAATTCCTATTTGATAATAAAATTTACAAACAAATTTTTGGTTCACCAATGGGTTCGCCTATTAGTCCTATTTTGGCAAAATGGGATGGGGGATTTGGATTTTCAACCATTATTCTACTATCGTTACGTAGTTGTTATTACAACGGCTATCCCAGTTGACAAAGTTGATGTGTTTTTGGATGTTTTCAATTCGATAGAACCGAGAATTAAATTCAAAATTGAAAAAGAATCTGATAAAAAAATTTCATTTTTGGATACTCTTTTGATACATGAACCTAATGGCAAAATTTCTGTGGATTGGTATCATAAAGGTACATGGTCTGGAAGATACTTAAATTTTCACTCTTGGCTCCCGTTTTCTTACAAAATTGACACAATTAAAATTCTTACTCAAAAAATTATAAAACTTTCAGATACAAAATTTCATTATAAAAATTTTATTTTATTAAAAAACATTTTAGCTCAAAATCATTACCCTGATAAATTTGTATAGATGTCACTATTTGGAAACAAAAAAATGTTTATAGAAATTCTGTAGGTTTGGCCGATAATAGAAACCAAAATTATTTATCTATCCCATACATAAAAAATCTTTTTGAAAAAACTAAACACCTGTTTAAAAATTATAATTTTAAGATTGTGGGAAGACCGGCATCGAATTTGAATACAACTTTGTTTTCTAAACTTAAAGATTCAGTTCCTCTAAAGAAAAAGTCCAATGTTGTCTATCAAATCCAATGTGAATGTAACGTAACGTATACTGGACAAACGAAACAATTTATCGAAAAACGGTTGTATCAATCAAATAACTTTAGGTAACGTTAAAATTTTGGAACAGCAAAAAAATTTTAGGAAAAGATCGTTTTTGGAAATGTTACACATAAAATCCAGTGATAACAAAATACACATTGTTGGATATTATGCTTATATGTATTGGTAATTCTTATGATTTATTTATCTAAATTTGATTGTTTGTCTTATACATACTTATAATTGATTCATTATATTTTTGTAAAATGTTTCAAATTTTATTCATATTTTGTAAAAGATTTTTTTGTAAAATTTACCACAAGTTTTTTTGTCACGGTTGGAAAATATTTTTCTAGTCTAGACACACGAATTTTGTTGGTTTCTAAGGAAAAACTTTCAATTGTTTGGTTTTGTTTTTGATTTATTTATAAAAGGAAAATTGTATTGAAAACATTTTTATAAACGCTTTTGAAAATGGACTCGAAGTGAGTCCGAAAGCTCAAGTTAATTTTTAAAAAATAAAAACAATATAGAGAGCCCTAAACCATTAAATAATTTTAATTGTCTATATTAAAAGCAAGGCCGGATTTTATACAAATACTACCTGAATGATTTTAGTATTCGATGGAAAATATGTTGGATAATGCACTATTTGAAAACGTATATAGATCAATTGTTTAACGGTACGGATACGCAATCTGCCAAAAAGTTAAAAGATCAAATATTATTGGTGTATGACTCTTTGATACAGAGTTAGTTAGATAAAAGTGATTTTATTGGACCGAAGGTTCCGACAGACCCTATTATTAAGTCGATTGATGATATTGTGGCAAATGCTGAATTATTGTGGATGGTAAAGGAGGGTGTTGTACAGTGGGCCAAAAGTAATTTTGAAATTATTATGGAACTGGCTGATTCTCTTTGGTGAATTGTGCGAAAGAATTTACATTTGCTCGTCTCGGTGGTTTGGACTATAATTTCAGTATTACCCGGTGAAGGTATTTCTTGCAAATAGTCTTATTCTTTTTCATCTTCAGAATAACTGGATGAACGGTTGTTTGTCGAATAGCTTTATTCTGATCGTTTCTTATCTTCGCTACTGCTTGTAGATATATCAGAATATTATTTCACTGGCATTCAATTTGACGGTAGATTTGCCACCGACCACAGCCAAATCATCAAGTTTCTCTTCGCATTCTTTTTGCATTCGGCCTGCCGTTTTGCCTCTTCTTTTTGTGTTTCTGCTTACCATCATAGGTACCTACCATAGTATTACTTCGTTTATCATCAGTTTTATTCGCTTAAGCGATATTGTTATTTCATAACAATAGCGCTTTGACATTTATAGAAAACAACGACACCAATAACATCTGTTTCATTAAATCGATAACCGCGCCGCCCTCGTTGTCATGAAGCAGCCATGAAAAACATTTCTCACACACACTAAAAATTTTAATAGCGATGCCATATTATGTATGTAGATATAAAAACGAACGATTTTCGCTTTAATTAGGATCATCCTAGATAATTTGTTAATAAAGCTGCAGAGTTTCTTCATTGATTTAAAAATATTTCACTCAAGAATTTTTTACTTTCTTTTACGTAAGTAAAATAAAGTATAGTAATCATGAAAATTTTCGACCTTGAGATTATTGAAGATTTATCTGTTTTGAGGTCCCCCGAGTCCGAAAAAGTGAGTTTCGAAATGATGTCTGTCTGTCAGTCTGTCTGTCCGTCTGTCTGTCCGTCTGTCCGTCTGTCCGTCTGTCCGTCTGTCCGTCTGTCCGTCTGTCCGTCTGTCCGTCTGTCCGTCTGTCCGTCTGTCCGTCTGTCCGTCTGTCCGTCTGTCCGTCTGTCCGTCTGTCCGTCTGTCCGTCTGTCCGTCTGTCCGTCTGTCCGTCTGTCCGTCTGTCCGTCTGTCCGTCTGTCCGTCTGTCCGTCTGTCCGTCTGTCCGTCTGTCTGTCTGTCAGTCTGTGTCCTCTCTACAGCCCAGATGGCTTAACCAATCGAACTGAAACTTCAGATTTAAGCTTTTTGGATAAATTGGGAGGTCCCAGTGAATTTTACTTCAAATCGGTCCACCGGAAGTGGCCACTCCCTTGGGCAAGAAAATTTGTTTTGCAAATATCTTAAAAAGTATAAGGTTTACAAAAAATTACTAATACAAAATGTTTCCAAAAATCGAAAAAAAATAAAAATAAACAAATTAAAAATTACAAAAAATTAAAATTAAAAATTAAAAAAAAAATTTAAAAAAAATTTAAAAATTTTATAAAAAAAAAATTAAATATTGGTTTGCCAACACATAAATATATGTGTATATATAGCCTAATTATGCTAATTATAATTAATTTGCACACTACAGTGACATACTTCCGGTTTTTAATGCAAATGTTACATAATTGAATGTCGATCATTTTTTCATGTTTCTTAACTTTTTTAACGACTTGTTAGCGTTTGTAATACTTAAGTATATATATCGTTTTATAATTGCAAAAATATTTCGCAGCTCCTGCCCCCCCCCCCCCCCCCCCTCACTTTTTTACAGGGAGTTACAGCAGTTCTTGCATTTGTCATTTTAATTATTGTGTGTATTAACCCAATTATGCTAATTATAATTAATTTGCACACTTCAGTGACGTATTGTATGTTATAAAAATATTTAGCCTACATGTATGTTAAATTGCCAAATCGGTCAACGCGAAGTGGCCACTCTCGGCCCGAAAATGTGTTTTGCACATATTTTAAAATGTATAAGATTTACAAAAAATCACTAATACAAATTCCAAAAAATTAAAAGAAAAAATTTAAATTCATAAATATCACCTTTTATTTCTTTTACGTGTGTACTAATGAGTTCAAAACAAATTGAGTTTTGAAGTGGTGTCTGTTGGTATATATATATATGTCTGTCAATTTGTAGTCCAAATGGTTTAGGCAATCAAACTGCAACTTCATGTTTAAACTTTTTACATAAATTTTGGGGACCCAGCTCCCAGCTCCCAGATTCCGTAAAACAGAAAATTTATTTTGCAAATATTTCAAAAATATACAATTTACAGAAAACATGAAATAATAAAAACAATCTTAATTAAGTTTGCGGGAAATTTGAATTATAAAAGTTTCTCAAAATTCGCTGTTCGTAAAAGAAAGTCGTGTGTTGGCCACACCTCCATTTTTTGCGTAAGCTCTACTTTACTGTTAATTTGTGAAGCTTTTCTGCTAGCGTTAAGTATTTCCCACCTGTTCTTCTGGTATATATAAACTTCACCAAGAGGAGCTGAATATTTAAAATTATCTGTCCATAACCAGTCCTCTTTACCCAAATTACCAAAGACAAATACCAATTATACGAGTTAAACCGTGACTTTCGCTAGTTCTAAAAGAAATAGTTGTGAGTTTTGGAAACAACCTAAGGTAGCTGAATTTTTTCAAGTGGATAAAAATAAATTTCAAATGCTTTTATTTAAAATGTTTACAAAATATCAAAATCGAAGAATTGCAAGAAAATTGGATGATTTGTAATTAGGAATTTGTCAAGGGCAAATAATTTATTTTCAAATCTATCGTTTTAAAATGTTAGATATTTGAGTATACATTGAATGGAATTACAAGGCCAAATCTGGCTATAGTGAAATATCAAATTAAGTTAATAATTGTGAAACGCACCAAATTAGTAGTTATGAAATGCAATGACGTTTATCATCGTTTAATATAAATAACATTGGTCTTATTCTTATTGGAGAATATCAATTTATTAGTTACTATTCAGATATATTAGTGTCAGTATTGAATTATTTTGCTATAAAAATCTTTTGATGGAGTGCTTCTTAATATTAATATCGATAATTCACCTGCTCATCGCATCTGAGCTAGTAATTCCGTCAGCCGAAAATGTTGGTCTGGTTAAACTTGGAACATGTCCTGAAGTACCGTCAAAATATAATTTCAGTTTCGACGGATACCGCAAGAAAACATCATGGTATATAAAATATGGAATCAATATGAACCTAGAATATCATCTAAATCAAATGGGAACAATCTTTAATCGATATAAAAATCAAACTAACTGTATTCAGTTTCGTTTTGAACGTATTACAGAAATTCATAAGAAGTATAATGCATCGAAAATTAATATATTTCGTGTGTGTAATAAATGTGATTGTGAATTGGCAGAAATGCTCCTCAATTATGAATTAAGGGAGACAATTCAAGTAATGTGGCTGGCTAATGCAACCATTTTGGAAACCGATTACGAAACTTATACTGTGTTATATGGATGTGTCGATTATAGAGGGTACACTTCTTTTCCCAGATATACGATGCATCAGTACTATTTCGAGTCGCTTATAGTTTTGTATAATATTGGGCACAAAAATGAGACAAATTTCGATTTTCAATACTTGAAAAAAAAATTTAATTTTACTACATTTGGTGAGATGCCCTCAAATGAATATACCTACAAAAATGATCCTAAAAATTGTGACTGTCCCGATAATTTTTGTGAACAATTCCGAACATGCCAATTGTACAAAGGATTTAACGAAAAACCGATTAGCTTAACCGGTGCGGTCCTCGCATTACTAAAACTAATTGGAATATTGATTTTGGTTGTATTGATTGTGTACTTATTGAAAATATTTTTGTTAATTTTAATTGATGTTACTAAATGTGAACTATAGATAACACTATAGTTAGGCATAATTTTTGTTTGTGATTTTTGCAATAAACTTAAACTATTAAATAAACAAAAACTTGCTTAGATATGTAAAATTGGATTTTAATTGTTTTACTGCCTCCCCTATAAAACATAATTATGAACAGCTTTTTAGGATTTAAACTTTGAAATTACCAATGTTGAATCTCAAGTGCTTTTGAGGTTGTAGAATTCAATTTTCTTAATCCAAACTATGTATGTGCTTTGGCTGAATAAATCACGTTGATTACACGATGTATTTAATTTTTTTTAACGCTTTGGATTTCACTGAAATGAAATAACACGACATCAATCAAAACCCAATAGACCTTTATTCCATAACAAACAATTTTATTTATGTAATAAAAAACCAAAAATAGCAATACATTTATGTTTTGGAGTTTTGTAATAACTTTGCTTCTCACTAATACAATATAATTAAATTGATTTTCCGATTGATTTTATCTACTGAAAAAAAGTAGAAATATCATTACCCCTCCTCAAAATCTGTAACCTCAAAACTCATAAATCTTAACTTCCAATAAGCTACAAACCAAATATGCAGCAAAAAAAACAAAAAAGACGCAAAACTCAATCTCGGAGGGTTTTTTCTTTATAATTCCATACGTCCATCATTTCATAATTTCAAAACCCATAAGTCCCACAATTCTGAAGTGTAACATACGAAAATTGCATGTCGCAATATAACTCCGAATCATGTAGAATTAAATTTCATAGCTCAACATCCCCATAGCTCCATACAATCTAATTCTTTGGGATGCTTGATTTACGTGAGTCCTCTCGCCTCTCACGATTCTCAAAGAGCTTTACGACTTTATAAGTAGCCATTTCATGTGTTTTCAGTTTTAGAGTGATAACGCATTTCAATGACCTTCATAGTGCTTTTATTTTGTGTTGGTTTGACGTGTCTCACTTGAAAGACCAACAGTAGTCTGCCAACATATGGCTATCCCAAACACCTTGATATCTCTTTTCAATATCTTTTAAAGTACTAAATACATATGAGAATGAAGAAAGTGAAGCTCGAGATTCATTAGGCATCCCATATTTTTAAAATAACTTAATTAGAATCTTTCCTATTTCCTAGAAATTTTTTTGTAACGTCTCTAACACTTTGCCAAGATGGTTTCTCCACCTTAGTCATTCGAACAGTCTTAGCTCGAACGGAGAGGTAAATTTAGTCGTTATACTAGAAGGTTTCTGAGTTTAATTTCGTAATTTTTAGAGATAATTAACTTTGAATTTTTTTGCGTAATAAACTCGGATGCATGTCATGTAAATGCATATATTGCACTACTTGCTTAAATTTTTCTGAAAACAGAGTAAACTTATTATTGAATAAAAGACACTAAACCGCAGAGTAAGCAACGGATACTGAAAATTCGAGTTTAACTCCACTTTTGTTATGGAATTAAACTAGAAAATTTTTCCGATTGTAATTTCAATTTTTTCCAAGTCTAATTCAATTTTTTTACGATAATATTTAAACTTGTGTGTTGAATGAAATATTGAATGGATGTGTTCAGAAAAGGTGAATTATAGAAAGTTTGGAGCAAATTACAAAATGTTTATATAAATCCTACCAATCACCGAGGGGATAATTGTTTTTTTTTTTTAATTTATATTTAATTAAACGATGCTTAAATTAACAATTAATATTACTGAGTAAGCTAGCAGCAACCAGTCATTTGTAGAGTACCACCTCGAAAGAATCACTATATATGTTATGAAATGAAATTTAATTTTTTCTAGCTATTCGAAATGTAATCTATAAGGCGAAAACAGAAAAAAAATTAAAAATTCAATGTTTTTAAATTTGTACAAATGGTGACGTATTAAGGATCAAGTACAATCCGCGGGTGGTTTTCACTAAAATAACACAAAGTCTAATATACTATATACTGAAAAAATTAAGGGTTGACAAAACCTACCTTATCTTATTCCACGGTAAATCGCCCGAGTTAAACAATCCCGATGAATGAATTAACAAGTAAACATTTTATTAATTCTATATCAATTTTATCTTAACATAAAATATTTTAGGATATTTCGTAATGGAATTAAATATTTATCAATTTTATCATGTTCTCACGACCAAAATATCCTCAAACACAAAAAAATAAATTCCCAATACTAACATAACGTCTTTTCAGAATTAAGCAAAATTTTAAAACATTAAAGTTACAATTTTAAGATTTATGGAAAATTCGAAACATCAAATTAGGAATCCTGTTATAGAGTGCATTTATATAAAAAAATTAAACTCAATATTTTTAAATTTCAATTGAGCAGTATGCAGTAGGTAATGAATGCTGATAACAGTTTCCAATTTTATTGATTTAATATGAGGTGCACTTTACCTCAATAATTCAAAGGTGTTACCAAATTACGTTTATAATATTTAATAGAATATTTAACCCCGATTATAATCACCAATAGAATTGTACTTGCCACATATATATATAGAATATCTTCATTTGACTCAAAAAAACTAACATTATTATCATTAATAAAATTACAACTACGAGTCAATTTTGATTGGCATTCACATTGTTTATAAGCCGCAAGTTTATTCTGTAGATCATCGGGATGTATTTTAATCGTTGTTTTTATTTCAATTAAATATTTCACATAGCTTAGATTAAAAGCCGAGTAATTTCCGTTTTCACGAAATAAAACAGCCACAAATTCATAATGCAATTTATTTGTTGGCACTTTATGTCTACCCTCTGTACATCCATAAAACACTATAAAATTAGCATAATCTGTATGTAACATTACGAATCTAGGTTCACCATAAAGACGATACGATTTTTCTTCTTCAAAATACGTAAACATTTTTGTTTTTAATAATTCACCCAATTTACATGAATACCGGCCACATACATAACGAAGTTCTAATGATTTTTCGAAGTACCAATATTTTGATTCGAAATAATTACAAAATATGTTGTCTCCACGGTCAAGCTTTATAAAACTCAAAACCATTTCATTTTGCACTTGAAAAGTGTATGCAAACCGCCATCGCACTAAATTTTCTTTGATGTGGTCCACAAATTCAGGATACTTTGGATTAAAATTATCGACATAGTCATTTTGATTTGTGTACAAGCGACAGCTACCGTTTCGAATATATTCCGGCTTGTCAATGATGATTGAATAATTTTTGATTTGTCGACGGAGTTCCTGTCTATCGAAGATGGCGTTATCGCTTTTTGCTTGCCAAGAATTTAAGATTAATAGAAAACATATTTTAAATAGCATGGTGACAAATAACTAGCTGAACTGGATTCAATAATATTGTCTCGAAATTTTTTTTTATTTTTAATTTATTGGATAGCAATTATTTATTTCACAAGTATGTATGTAACAATTATTGTTGTTAAGGTATTAAATAAATGACAACACATTATTTTAAAAATTTGGTTTAAACCAGTTAATCGCATTTTCCAGTTCCAGATTTTCACATTTGACAAATTAGGTTACCAGGACTCCGTAAAACGACGATTAAAAAAACGTCGTACCCATTTTTCTGTCCTTCCGTGGTCATACATTTTTCTATTTTTGTTTATTATTTCATTCTCACAAATCTTGTTAGTTTTGGTCGAAATTTCGCAAAAAAATAGTTTTTGGTATTTAACGGTTTGATGGTATTTAACGAGATGAGGAAGCAAATGAGGTAAAGTGGGTAATTTTAACATAGAAAGAAATGTAAACAAAAATACGTTGGACTTTTTTTCGAGATAATTTCCAAAATTCCGAAACAATATTGTAATTTCCACGAGTATTATCAGAGCCTTCTAGAGTATAGAGCCATAATCATTATGACGTATTTTTTAGAAGCTTTTTTAGTGGTATAACTTTTCACTAATTTCCATAGGAATCCATAGTAAAAATGGTGTTTTTAGCTTCAAGTATTTCAATGAAAAAAGCAAAAATGTTACAAAAATTTTATTCAAAAGTGGTCTACATATATTTAGCAGCAATATACAAGAAGGCTATATTGGTATTAAGTAAATATTAATTGCAGAAATATTAAAATTAAATTATTTCTAAAATATATTTTTCGAACTTTCATTTTGAAAATTACATCAAAGTTGGCTCTGACGAATTAAAATAATACTTGCTAAATTTACCTTTAGTTTTACTAGTGTACGTTAGATGTCTCAGATTTATACATAAAAATACGAAAAAGATTGTTTAATCACAAAATTATAACACGTTCTTAACTATTTTGTGAATTTGTTTTGTTTTTCCTACAACTTTTGAACTGAAATTTCCCCATGTGGCAACTTTTGGTACGATTTTTCAAAATGTTTACTGCCCACTGCCATCTATGTATATTGACTTGATGCACACGATTTGTAGTAAGCTTTTCATTTTAATTTGACCAGAACGCTGTTGTTATGAACTTTTTTTTATATTTTGGTTTAAATAAATCAATTATTACAAGAAAATGAAAACGATTTACTTAAACGATATTCATATATGTTGAAATTCAAACATTTATGAAAATATTTCAGAAATCATAATTAAGAATTTGCAACGTTTTCATTTACAAATTTGTCTTAGGAAAAAAAGTGATTTCCCATATGTTTTATGTGTTTTACTATGAAAATTTTGGTTTTTTCGTCGTTTCTAATTCCCTTATAAAAGCTTCGTTTTTCAGATTATGGCTTGTATAATCAAGGTTGCTTTGGTATTATACTTCCAATTCCAAATAATTGTTTAATATTTCACTTTTAAACAAAATATGTAACTAGGTTACCGTGCAATTTGCAGATCAAATCTCTAAATTTATCTATAATACTTAACGATGGCAATAATATCTTCAATATTTCCAATCCCTTCAATATGTTTCCAATTGGAATTTAGATTACATGAAAATTTAATTTTTTTGTTATTTTGGATTTGTCGTACTATCAAACCCTGCAACAGGTTATTTTCATCATTTTCAGATAGTTGCACCATCTGTTTATCTCGTTGGCCAAAAGCATTCAATTTTGTTGAACCTTACTATATATCAGATAATTTAAAAGATGACTGATTTTTGATAATTAAATAATTGTTTAGTGCCAATCCTGGAGATGTCCCTAAGGTGTAGCACATTTTAGAATAACTAGGCCATATAAGGACTGTATCGAAAAGAAAGTATTCACAAAAAAATTTAGTTTTCTTCGCCTTGCTCTAATTCTATTGTAACGGAAAAGTGCCGTTAGATAGAATAGCTCTTTGTAGGTAAATATTGCATTTGATTTTTATAATTTGTTACCCAGTTGTAATAATGCCACGAATTTAAGGTGAAGTGCGTAAACGAATTTTGCACAAATTTTGCATTGAAAACGGTCGTTCGTTTAGAAATTTAGCAAAGCGCGAAAATAGTTTTCCGAGGATGCCACACTAAACTATGAAATTTAATTATTATATTGGCCAAAGAAAAATTTAATTTTTATCAAGATTTGGACTATTTACAATCAATTTTGTTTACCTAGTTTTTTAAATTTGAAGGGCTTCATTTGAATTAAGGGAATTGCTTGCTGTACCGCACACAGATATTTGTCTAATTCAGGAACCATGCCTTCGTGATGGTACTGTTTCTGGCTTGAATTCAACGAATGGTGAATATTTTGTAAGATTCCTGTGATTAGGAGTCGAACGTGCATTTTTGATGGTAACAATATTAATGCTTCGCTTATTGGGGAGTGCAGTGTTGATCTGACAGCTGCTCTTGTTACCCTTGATACTAAATTGGCCCTTGCATCACTTTACTTTCCCTACGACTCACCATTACCTACTGCTCTTCTGAGCTGGAAATTCTCAATAAAGGATGTGAGCCAACTTTTCTTAATTCTGTTCGGCAGGAAGTGATTGACATCAGTTTGTGCTGTATGTCAATTGTTGATATAATTTTTAACTGTAAAGTGTCGAACGTTTTTTCCACTTCTGATCACATGTGTATCTCTTTTTCTATTAAACTTAAAGGACCACCGTTTAAACCATACCGTATACAGGAAATTAACTGATTGGCATTTTTTCTCTCTCGAGCTCGTTCCTGTATTTGTTTCACCGAGCGCATCTCGGTCTGCTATAGACATTGAACTGCGAGCATCTTTGCTTACAAAGGCAATTTCGACTGCCTTATGTTATGTTATGCGCATGTAGAAACCATTAATTGGAGTTTAGCTCACAAACTGATCACTCACGATGTTGTACGTTGGAGTGTGTTCTCATTTGCATCGTACAAAGCTGGCAGTCCTGATGGGATTTTCCCTACTGAATTACAGCATGGCTTTCCCTAAATTCGGAAGCATATGCTTCATCTATATTCCAAGCGTACATTGCATATAGTATTGTTCCACAATGTTGGAGTAAGACTAAAGTTCATTTTATCCCGAAGGCGGGCAAGTCTGATTATACGGACCCTAATTCATTTCGGCCCATCAGTCTGTCTTCAACTTTTCTTAAGACTTTAGAAATGATCGTTGACAGATTGTACCGCTCTTTTCACTTAGTAACATGCAACATGCTTATAGAGTTGGTAAGTCCTGTGAAACTGCTCTACACGAACTTGTCACTAAGGTTGAAAGGTCCCTCAATAATAAAGAGTTTCATATGGGTGCTTTTCTGGATATTGCGGGAATTTTAGTATTGATCGCTCTATTGGCTTATCTGTTTCTATCAAGGTTGCTAAAGGCTGTCCACAGGGTGGAGTGCTCTCCCCCCCTGCAATGACTTTTGGTCATTGACGAGCTACTAGTCAAACAACAGCATTCTGGCTTCATTGTCCAAAATTATGCTGATGATATTGTTGTTATAGTTTCTGGCAAATATCTGAATGTATTGGTCGACCTAATGCAACAGGTCCTACTTATAGTGGATGCAAGACTGACTTAATTGTCTTTAGTAGGCGTAGAAATATTGAAGTTTCTTATGTTCTTTTTTTAGGACGAGCGATTACTGACCATGAAAACCATGTGTCTTCTTGGATAGTTAACTCTGAGGGAAAATTACCACCTTGATTACAAAATTAAGAAAGCTAGTGCCATTTTTTGGCAGTGTAGAAGATTTTTTGAGAAATCGTGGGGACTGAGCCTCAAAATGTTATTATTTGTTTACAAATCGTTGGTTTTACCAATCCTCTCATAAGCTTCCATTATTTGGTGGCAAGTGGTTGAATAAAAGGCTTCTTTAATTAAACCTAATGGATTGCAAGCTATTGCTTGTAGAGCCATTACTGGAGATATGTCTTCTACTCCATTTCTGGCAATGGAGTCTATTTTGTTTTTGACCCCAGTTGAACACCTTCATTCTATGCACTGCTTACTCTGCGGCGTATCGATTGAAATGCATTGGTGCATGCAGTGTACACTCAAAAAAAAATCCTAGTATTATTAACAATATCAGAGTTACACGTACAATTTATTTGTTCCTATACGTCCAACAAAAATTTAAGGTTATTTGGACAAAATTACAAAATACCTGTAAAACTTACAAAACATGTAATAGTAATTTACAATTTTATTTATTAAAACAACCAAAATCTTTGTGAGGCATACACATTATTTTTTGTCAAATATAACAAATCCACAATTTTTTTATTTAATACGACAAATATTTTTGTTAATGCTACATTTTTTTTTTGAGAGACAAACAAATGATTTTTTCCAAATCTTGTAAACGCAACAAATTACATGTAATTTTTACAAATAATTTATTAAAATAAATTTATTAGATATACAATTTTTTTTTGTATTTAACAAATGATTTGTAAATGTACACAATTAGTATAGTAAAATGTACAAAAGTGTTTGTAAAATCGTAAAAAGCAATTGTGAATTTAACAAAATATTGTAAATTTGTGATAGAATACTGTTATTTCAACAAATAATTGTTATAATTGTTATATATATATATATATATATATATATATATATATATATATATATATATATATATATATATATATACATATATATATATATATATATATATATATATATATATATATATATATATATATATATATATATATATAAATATATATATATAATATATTATATTATATATTCTATATATATATATATTTCTATATAACGGCAAAAATTTTTAACTAGTTCCAAAGTAAGATTCATCCTATCCATAAATAAAATAACATACATACTTGTAACAAATGAGATATCGATTTCAACCAATTTACAAATGAAAAACACATACATTTTTATTATAAATTATAGTTTTATTAATTATTAATCTGTAACTTTTTATCCAAAGAAAAAAAAAAGAAAAAATATATTTATTCTCAGTTTGTATTCAATTAAACTGCCTTTTTATTCCTCATTTAACATTAAATTAAATTTCATTAACATATAAATTCATCATAATAACCAAATATTTCAATTAAATTTGATTTATTTGTATTTTTGTTTTAGTTTTGCTCTAATTGTTGCCTTAAAGAAATTATGGACGGGTGGTTTTTGTCATTGTTTTTATATTGAAAAAATAATTTTGGAAAAATAACCAAATATATTGGGATTGAATAGGATATTGTAGATTAAATATATGAAAAATGTAAAAGCAAATATCCACGGCCCTCAAAATTGAATATACTTGGTACCGTATACAATCGAAATAGATCATTATCTGTATGGGTTTAATTATTGAACCCGTAATTAATAATAATGGTTGAATTGAATTGTTACTCGATAATTGTAGTAGTCATTTTTCCTCCAGTTCCTCTGCTGTTATACTAATTAGCATGAAACTTTGTTGGTAGTCTTTCACACTATACCTGACAAGCAGTTTTTTGTTTCCTATCACTTTTATTTCATTTGCTGTTGGTGGTATTAT
The DNA here is from genome assembly GCA_963556165.1 of Tipula helvola. Classification (NCBI taxonomy): domain Eukaryota; kingdom Metazoa; phylum Arthropoda; class Insecta; order Diptera; family Tipulidae; genus Tipula; species Tipula helvola. The sequence continues at coordinate 54,934,085 of OY744482.1, forward strand.
ATAATGTAATAAGTGGATGATCGCCGCTTTGTAACCATCTGGAACAAAATAAATAAGATAAAGTCAGTTTCATACATGATTCAAAATTTTGATAAGTTAAAGTTAATCGAAATGTTTTAATAATTTTACTTACTATCAATAATACGATCCCTCTCACTAATTATATTTAAAAGTTGTAGGTCTCCAGGTTTTTTGAAGTATTGAAAGATGCTTTAAAATCAATTTTAATCTGTTGAAAGAATTTTAATTATTTAAATAAATAAGGGTATCAGATCAGTATATATCTATATACTTTTTGCTTATAAAAAGGTGTTTACTTACCAATTTGTAACCTAGTGGGCTTTTATAATGGTGCCATTTCTCTGCCATTTGATGCTATTTCAGATGCCATTTGAATTAATAAAATATGTAATATTAAATATTACATTTATTAAAAATATTAATACAGAAAATATAATTAACACATAATAGCGATTCCACGCGGAATCGGACAAAAAAACACATTTACGGGGGCAAAACGTAATAACAAATTAGAGCGACATTCAATATTTACCCAGAGAATTTTTACTCCAATTATATTTTTTTTATCCAGTTGTGCGATTTTGTTGTGTACATGGGAATTTACTCCCAGGGAGTTTTGTATACGTACATCATGTAAAGTATAAAATATTGTTACTGTGTGTTGTCATTTATTTTATTTGTGTTCGTGTAGTATTTGTAATAGTAAGCATCAAAATGATTGAATCGGGTGAATCGGTTCAAATTTTTGGTGCTTATCTTCGTATGGGAATATTTTTTCCCATGTTTTTTCTATTGGGAATATGAGAGTATTGACATTTTGAAGTGTACGTATTTATGTTTATAATTTTTTTTATATTATTATAATATTTTGTTTTGTTAGATTGAGAGAAAATTAAATTAAATTAAATTGAATCAATATGGTATCATAAGTATTTAGTGAATTTATGTAATACGTGCGTGTAATACATATAATAGTATGTACAATTTAGTGTGTGTTTATAAATTACTCGGCTGAATTTTAGCTTTTCGCCTATATTAATTTGTTTTCTATTGAAACTTTAAATTACTACCACTCATAAACGTAACTTATAGTAGTGATCGCATACTTTTAGGCGCAAAAATAAATGCGTAGCACGACCTATTTTCGTGTGTAATACTAATAAGAACTATCAAGCGGAATATTAATTTATAGTAAACTATTTGGTCATTACATGAATACTAAAAAAAATAATAATAAAAATAAAAAAAATGAATATCAATCGAACCCAAGACCTTTGCCGCTCTAGTCCAGTGCGTTACCACTACACCACAAACAATATAATATTTCACATTTAATTTGCACTGTTAAATTGTTCTATTATTTCAAAGCGTTCATCCTAGCTAAATATGTATATATTATGATAATTAATAGTGTGTGTGTTTATAATTAATTCGGCGGAATTTTAGCTTTTGGCAGCTATTGATTTTTTTCTATTTACATTTTAAAAATCTAATATTTAATCTAAATTACTAATATTTTAAAACTAATTCTCCCGCCAATCTGAAATAAAAGACAAACAAAAAAAAAGAATGTGCACTAACACATCAACAATGGCAAATACTTTTACGTTCCGGTTATTTACTCCCATACTCCCATGTACACAACAAAATCGCAGTACAGATTAACGATCTCCCTCAATTTCAAAATAATTGCACACCTTGCCCCCGTATGGGTGTCTGATTTCGCGTGGAATGGCTGTAATATTGTAGATATTATCGAGGCATAAGGCTTGGTTTATAATAAGAATACAAAAAAACGTTATGGAACATAAAAAAATTGTTTTATTTTTTAACAGTAAACTCAAATAAAAACTTCAATTTATTTCATATTCCATAAAGTTGTTGGTCACTAATGTAGTATTAAAATCATCACTAAAATACTTATTAATAATAATTTTACTCACCTGTTAGTAAATTAATGAAATTATATTTTTTAATTAAAATTTCCGGTACTCCAATAAAAGTTAACACATTTTTATGACAATTATTTTTACTTTTGTAAAATTTACATATTATGTATAGAATATCAACTAAATTGTTTGATGGAACGAAGCTCTGTGTTAAATTTGAAAATTTAGCTGACAAAATGCGACAAGAATAAACAAAGTTAAATTGAAATATAAAAACTAGACTTGGTTGATTTTCTGTCCAGAAAAATCTGTGGACCTTCAGTTTCTTTTAAAATTTTGGAAAAATGGTAACAAACGAATCTCTTGCAAATTTTATTAAGCTCATTTCATAATAAATCCAATTGTTTTCTCAAATATAAGCTATTCTTTCAGCTATTTCATTCCTTGAACCTTCTAAGTAAAGTGTCACTTCCGATAGGTTGAGTCACATACAGGGAACTTTTACAAAACCATATTTCTCCTTAAATCTGAAGTTCGGCAATTATAATGTCTCTACACTTCAAGGAAATTTTTGGGTTCAAATTTTCCTTAATTCTTTTAAATAATAATCATTTAATTGATTCAAAGAGGATTATGTAGTTGTCAACAGAAAAGGCTACTAAAATTATACTTATTAAGAATTGCATCAGAGAAGAGATATTATGCGTTTAAATTAATAATGCACCAGAACATGTATTTATATCTACAAAAATAAATAATTATATATGTACTTAGAAAACTTGATTTAATTCCCTAAAATTATTAAGCTATATATTTATATAACATTGTGTACATATTTTATTATCTCGTTTCATCTTGTTGAATCCATAAATTCAACGTTTTTTTGTTTTTTGAAAATTATCAAATTAAAATTAAAAAATATTGTTCAATATTATTTTTAACAAAGAGTATTGTAACTTTAATGGTAATATTTGTACATTTTATAATATTTTTAAAATGTTATTTATCAAATCTACACAATAGAATGAAATTTCTTTGTAAATTTTAAAAATGTACCTTATTTACAAAATAATAAAATTTAAAAATATTTACAAGGCGTTTGTAAAAATGAATGGTTGTTTTTTATGTTTTACTTATACTTTTGTTTAATTTATTATTTTTTCAAGGTTGATTTTACAAAAACAAGTTAAATTTGACATAAAATGTTTGTAATGGAATTGTTAGAAAGTTACTGTTAAATTTACAACAGAATTTGATAATTAAACAAATTTTTAGTTAATTAAACAATAAATTTGTTAAATAAATAAAAATTCCTATTCAACTGACAATTTTTTGTAAAATGTATAAGTTTTAGTTGTAAGTAGTTTTACAGAGAAAAATTGTCAATTTTACTTACAATTTTTTTTTGAGTGTATTAGGTGCCATGGTGGTAAAAAATTCCTTTCAATGATACCAGAAATTGATATGGTTGATAATGATAGGCTACTGTCTAAGTTCTGATAATAAGTTTACTATCACCATTTTTTGATAAAATTTAAATTATTCGTGTTGGTGGTCGTCTTAATAATTCGAAACTTAATTTAAAGTGCTGCCATCTAAACATGCATTTACGAAATTCTTGATCCAATTTGAGCATGAACGTTTAATGCATTGTCGGCCTCAAATTGTATTATATAATTTAAGATTACAGTACTGGGTCATCGGAGGTCGTAATTTGTGTAGACAGGTCGTCAATGAGTGTATTCGTTGCTTTCGCAACAAACCAAAATTGTCACACCAAATAATGGGTGATCTACCTGGTGACCGCGTTAGTCAGTCCAGACCATTTTCCATATTTAGAATCGACTTTTGTGGACCGTTTTTCGCTAGGCCCAGTGCAAAATCCAAATCTAAAACTAAAATTTATGTTTGTCTATTTATCTGTTTCGCCGTCAAAACCATACATATGGAAATTGTCATGAATTTGTCCTCGGAATCATTTTTGGCATGCCTACGAAGATTTATTTCTCGCCGAGGGTACTGTTTGAAAATATATTCAGACAATGCAACTAACTTTATTGGTAGTCGATCTGAATTGAAGGAGCTAAGGTGTTTGGTTCTGTCAGACAAATTTCAAAGTGACGCAAAAATTTTTTATGCTAGTAATCACATCGACTGTATGGAAATTCCTCGATCTATTATTTGCTAATGATGTTATGCATGCCGAGATTTCTGCGTGTCCGGACTTCACTGGTTGTGAGAGCATCTACCACGTACCGATTATGATAAATATTTTTCATTCCAATAACTATATGTCTTTTTAATTTTAGAAAGGCAGGCTACACATCCTTGAATGAATTTTTTAACATTTCTGATTGGGACTTTTTACAACGCGGTGGAGATTTGAACTGTACGGTGTTGAGGTTCAACGATCTTCTCAGGTGTGGTATCGAAAAGTATGTTCGGCGGGTGAAAAAAAAAAAATAAAAACGGCCGTCGGGAGCCATGGTATAATAATCAGTTGGTGTTGCTTGAGAAACGACGCAATAAGCTTCATTCCTTGTATAGACTACATGTTGTCAAATACTATCCTGCTTTTTATAGAGCTCGCAAGGAATTTAAAAACTTAAACTGGTTCCTTTATAACAACTATATAGTGCGAATTAAGGAAGAGTTAACATCTAGTACTAAGGAGTTCTGTAAGTTCATTAATAGTAAGAAAAAAGTGGCTGGCTTTCCGTCTACCATGTCGTACAAGAGCTCCGAAGCTAGTCAGCCCTCGGACATCTGCAATCTGTTTGCTAATTTTTTGCGTCGATTTACAAACCAGTTCCTTCGCCCACTATCGTGACTCCAGCTTTCCCCAGCTTCCCCAGCTTTTGATATGATTAACCACTCTATTCTTATTAGTAAGCTAGAGAATCTAAATTGCCAACTTATACCTATTAAATGGTTGCGTTCCTACCTTCCTGATCGTTGGCATTCCGTTAGATTATTGAGTTCTTACTCCCAATTGTATCGTGTACCATCTGGCGTGCCTCAAAGTAGTCACATTTGCCCATTGTTGTTTTCATTGTTTATCAACGATGATGTTCAATGCTTTGAGTTTGTTAACTGTCTCCTCTTCGCAGACGACATGAAAATTTTCGCCCGTATTGCATGAGTACTTAAATAAGATTTTGCAGTTGTTCAATTAACAATAGATTGGCTCTGAACGTGAGCAAATGTAAGGCTCTTTCCTTTAATCGTATCCGCTCACCCATTTTTCACGGTAACCGGGCGATTCCACTAGCACAATTCCACTGGACACAATTCCACTGGACGTAATTCCACTGGGACAATTCCACTTGACACAATTCGACTGGGGAACAATTTAACTTGCACAATTTAACTTGCGTTGTAACTTGTACAGTTAAACGGAAACGCAAACACATATATGTATGTGTATGTACTTTAATATTTTATTGGTATTATTGAAACTTAATTACGAAGATAATTATAACTATGGATTTTAAATTAATAAAATCTGAAATGGACAAAGAAGCTAATGTATAATAAAAGGAGGGTATACCTGTCCAAAAAAAGGTAACAATGGTAAAAAATATTTCCGTTGCTGCGGTTATTATGATTCTAGGGATATTCCATTAGCACAATTCCACTAGATACAATTCCACTGCATACAATTTCACTGGCACAATTCCACTACTTTAACATTTGTAGTTCTTTCTTTAAGTAACTTTTTAAGTTTAACTTGTTGTATAATTAAACGAATTTGACTTGCACAATTTAACTTTTTGATAATGAAACGCATTTAGGGTGGTAAAGCGCGCGCGCGATTTACCACCCTAAATGCGTTTCATTATCAAAAAGTTAAATTGTGCAAGTTGAATTGTGCAAGTTAAATTGTGTAAGTTGAATTGTGCCAAGTGGAATTGTGCCCAGTGGAATTGTGCCAAGTGGAATTGTGCCAGTGGAATTGTGTGCAGTGGAATTGTGTCTAGTGGAATTGTGCTAGTGGAATAGGCCTAGAATCATTTTTCACCAATATCAGCTGTACAATGTATAGACGTTGACCGAGTTGAGTTCATTTCCGATCTTGGTGTGATTTTTGCATCCGACGCTACATTTACTAGACATGTTAACACCATTATTTCAAAGTCGTATATTATGTTGGGCTTTATTAAACGAAACTGCAGGGATTTTAGAGACCCGATAATTTTGACATCACTCTATGTCTCGTTTGTTCGTTCTATTTCGGAGTATACATCTCCAGTTTGGGCGCCATCCTACCACTGTCATTCCGGGAGGATTGAGAGTGTTCAGAAACAATTTATTCTTTTTGCGCTCCGTTGTTTGCCGTCCATGCGTGCTGTGGATTATGTCCTCCCACCGTATCAGGATCGATGTAATCTACTGAAACTGCAACGTCTAGACTATCGCCGGGACATAGCTTCCGCGCTGTTCGTGTGTGATATTATTAATTCCCGCATCGATTGTATCGAGTTACTTGCACGTCTTAAAATAATATTATATTATATGCTCCCGAACGTCGAATGCGGCAACTGATGGGCTTTTATTCATTGACTCGGTGCCAACTAACTATGGTCTTTCGGAACCTATCCTGAGAACATCACGGATATTCAATTCAGTATTTGAAATGTTCGATTTCCACTTGTCGAAAGAATCAGTCAAGAATGTTTTATTCAAACTTTTTTTGTATAATTCTAATTAATTGTAGTTAGCCGTAATTGTAGGTATCAAATAAAATAAAATAAACCATGATTTTCGCTAATTCAACAACCAATTATCTACTCTAATAGAAATAGTTGCCAGTTTCGGAAATAGCCTAAGTAGCTGAAATTTCCCAAATGGATAAAAATAAATTTCAGATAATTTTATTTAAAATGTTTACAAAATATCAAAATCGAAGAATTGCAAGAAAATTGGATAATTTGTATTTAAAAATTTGTCAAGGACAAATAAGTAATTTTGTAATCTATCGTTTTAAGATGTTAGATATTTGAGTTAATATATATTGAATTACAAGGCCAAATCTGAGTCAATTCAAATGAAAATTAAAATCAAATTCAGAAAATTCTAGTGAAATATCAAATTAATTTAATAATTGTGAAACGCACCAAATTATTAGTTATGAAATGTAATGACGTTTATCATCGTTTAATATAAATAACATTGGTATTATTCTTATTGGAGAATATCAATTTTTAGTTACTACTCAGCTATATCAGTGTCAGTATTGAATTATCTTGCTATCAAAATATTTCGATGGAGTGTCTCTTAATGTTAACATCGATTATTCACCTGCTCATCGCATCTGAATTAGTAATCCCGTCAGCCGAAAATATTGGTCTGGTTAAACTTGGAACATGCCCTGAAGTACCGTCAAAATATAATTTCAGTTTCGAGGGATACCATAATAACACACTATGGTATATAAAATATGGAATCAATATGAACCTAGAATTCCAACTAAATCAAATGGGAACAATCTTTAATCGATACAAAAATCAAACCAACTGTATTCAGTTTCGTTTTGAACGTATTACAGAAATTCATAAGCATTATAACTCATCAATAATTAATATATTTCGTCGGTGCAATAAATGTGATTGTAAATTGGCAGCACTGATCACTACTCGGGAATTACGTGAGGAAATTCAAATTTGGTGGATGGCCGATGCAACCATTTTGGAAACCGATTACGAAACTTATACTGTGTTATATGGATGTGTCAATTGTAGAGGGGTTGGCGCTACTTGTTCCAAATATATAATGCAGCAGTACTATTTCGAGTCGTTTATAGTTTTGTATAATATTGGACACAAAAATGAGACAAATTTCGATTTTCAATACTTGAAAAAAAAATTTAATTTTACTACATTTGATGAGAAGCCCTCAAATGAATATACCTACAAAAATGATCTTAAAAATTGTGACTGTCCCGATAATTTTTGTGAACAATTCCGAACATGCCAATTTTACAAAAGAGTTAATGATAAACCGATTAGTTTAGCCGGTGCAGTCCTCGCATTACTAAAACTAATTGGAATATTGATTTTGGTTGTATTGATTGTATACTTAATAAAAATGTTTTTGTTAATTTTAATTGATGTTACTTAATGTACACTATAGATAACACTATAGTTAGGCATAATTTTTGTTTATGATTTTTGCAATAAATAAACAAACGTTAATGAATACCTATTTGATATATGTAAAATTGGATTTTTATTTGTTGACTGCATCCCCTATAAAACAGAATTATGGTGCAGCTTTAAATTTTTATGAAAATTAGTACAATGAAACTAGATTTATTCGTAATAATTTTGGTATAATTTTTTTTTTCATGCCGTGATTGGTTCACGTTATATTTACATAGATTTTTAAAATCCCAATTTACCATATAAAATTGGTGCTTTTGCTAACATAAAAACCAACTGGCTACTGGCTAATAATATGCCATTATATTTCCATGCAACGTTATCTATAAGTGAAATAGAAATGTTTTTAATTATTTTTTGCCGTCATATACGCATATGCATGACGTGGCACGCAATGTGTTAAAACGTCAGATTTAATTGGATTATAGGAATAGTAGCATAATATATGTATCCAATTTTCTATTAAACCCTTAACCATATAAAGGCACAAATATGAGTATCAATTTCCGTTCCTCTAGATTCATCACCTAGATCAACGTATCCGTCTATACTGTATCTGATAATATTATATTTTAAATCTTGACGGACTTTTATTTCATCAGAAACCAACGAACCAAGTTTCCCATTGAATGGTAATTTTTCAATTTTTTCTTTTAATTTATTCAAAATAAATGCGTTACTAGTAACTACCTCCTGGGAAGAAATTTTTTATTGGTTGCCATCTTATTAGAAATGATTTCGAAGGTAAATCAAATTTTAATCGGTCTCTCATGAAATTGTATGATTTAGGAGAACGGTAATACATATTTTGTGAAAGAGTTTTGAGATCATCAGGCCCCCTTAGATTTTTTTTTTCGCTCCAATAAAATCATTTAGAGAAATTTTAGGTTTCGGTTTTAGTACACTTAATTTTTTATTCAATGTTCGATTTTGTTACAGTAAAAGCTTTATTTTTTGAGCTAACTTGTATCTTTCAATTTTTAATGCGTAAACTTGAAAATTATATTTTCGATTTAACCGATGGTAAACCTCGATATTTTTTTCTGATTTTTCGCTATTTTCACTAAAAATACACAAAGTCTAATATACTATATACCGTAAAAATAAAGGGTTGACAAAACCCATCTTATCTTATTCCATGGTAAATCGCCCGAATAAAAATATTCCGATGAATGAATTAAAACGAAAACATTTTATTAATTCTATATCAATTTTATCTTAACATAAAATATTTCAGGATATTTCATAATGAAATTAAAGGTTTATTAATTTTTTCATGTTCTCACAACACAAAAATAAATTCCCAATACTAACATAACGTCTTTTCAGAATTAAGCAAAATTTTAAAACATTAAAGATACAATTTTAAGTTTTATTGAAAATTCGAAACTTAAAATTAAGGATCCTGTTATAGAGTGCATTTACATAAAAAAGTTAAACTCAATATTTTAAAATTTCAATTGAGCAGTGTGCAATAGGTAATGGATCCTGATAACAGTTTCTAATTTTATTGATTTAATATGAGGTGTACTTTACTTTAATAATTCAAAGGTGTTACCACATTACGTTTATAATATTTAATGAAATATTTGACCATGATTATAATCACCAATAGAATTGTACTTGCCACATATATATGCAGAATATATTCATCTGACTCCAAAAAACTAACATTATTATCATTAATAAAATTACAACTACGAGTCAATTTTGATTGGCATTCACATTGTTTATAAGCCGCAAGTTTATTCTTTAGATCATCTGGATGTATTTCAATCGTTGTTTTTATTTCAATTAAATGTTTCACATAGCTTAGATTAAAATCCGAGTAATTTCCGTTTTCACGAAATAAAACAGCCACAAATTCATAATGCAATTTATTTGTTGGCACTTTATGTCTACCCTCTGTACATCCATAAAACACTATAAAATTAGCATAATCTGTATGTAACATTACCAATCTAGGTTCACCATAAAGATGATATGATCTTTCTTCTTCAAAATACGTAAACATTTTTGTTTTTAATAATTCACCCAATTTACATGAATACTGGCCACATACATAACGAAGTTCTAATGATTTTTCGTAGTACCAATATTTTGATTCGAAATAATTACAAAATATGTTATCTCCACGGTCGAGTTTTTTAAAACTCAAAACCATTTCGTTTTGCACTTGAAAAGTGTATGCAAACCGCCATCGCACTAAATTTTCTTTGATGTGGTCCACGAATTCAGGATACTTTGGATTAAAATTATCAACATAGTCATTTGGATTTGTGTTCAGGCGACAGCTACAGTTTCGAATATATTCCGGTTTATCAATTATGATTGAATAATTTTTGATTTGTCGACGGAGTTCCTGTCTATCGAAGATGGCGTTATTGCTTTTTGCTTGCCAAGAATTTAAGATTAGTAGAAAACATATTTTAAATAGCATGGTGACAAATAACTAACTGAACTGGATTCAATAATATTGTCTCGAAATTTTTTTTTTTTTGTAATTTATTGGATAGCAATTATTTATTTCACAAGTATGTATGTAACAATTGTTGTTAAGGTATTAAATAAATGACAACACATTATTCTAAAAATTTGGCTTAAACCAGTTAACAAAAATCTCCTAACGGCTTGATATATTATATTTTATGCTACCTTCGGGTTTACAGCCTTAAAAATAAAACACTTTCTTTTACGACGACGTTTCGATATATATTATATCTTCTTCAGGTCTGTATACATACATATATAATACTTTTTGGAAATTGTGTTAATAATACCAGAATAAACTTTGCTGAGGTCATCCGTGTCAGTTTTCTTGTTCACCAAAGTTTCCTTCTTGCCGACAATATGAGCTATTTCCAAAAACAAACGGTTCTTATAAAATTTTTCATATTCAAGAATTTTCGCTTGATTCAAATTAAATTTGTGCCCCGTAATATGGGAATGTTGGCACAGTGTGGTGGCTAGAGGATTCCTTATTGGTACCTTACAGTCAGATTTATGTTGACTTAGTCGATTCTTCAACAGTTGTTTCGTAGTTCCCACATACTTAAGACCACAGGCGCCACACGGAACCAAATACACTACGTTAGATCGGACTAACTCCGGTGTGCTATCCTTCAATTGACTGAAAATCTTTTTCCTCAGTGGATTAGCTGCCGAAAGAGTGATTTTGCAATTTATGTTTTCATTACGCAACACTTTAGCAATATGCTCACTAAGGCCTTGCACGTAAACGATTGGTTTGTACGATACAATTTGGTTAGTAGCGGCTTCGCGATTCACTATATTACTGTTATTATTAATGGTATTATTATTACGGTTAATTTGGTTAAACCGATTAATCAATTTACTAATCAAATAATTTGGGTATTTATTTTTAGACAAATAATTTTTGATAATTTCATCGGTGTCAACAGTTGCATCCGTGGTTAATTTTTTCACTCGGTTAACAAACCCAAATGCAATATTAACAATTTGGTTCAACGGATGGAAACTATTAAAATTTAGAATACGGCCGGAAGATAAATTTTTTTGCGTACCAGACAGTATCAATTTGGCCATTATCTTTACGGATCAACAACGTGTCCAAAAAAGGTAATTTGCTCTCTGTTTCTATCTCCAAAGTAAATTTCAGGCCAAAATAATTACAGTTAAATTTTGACAGTACTTCATTAATTTTATCTTCCGGGACACACAACAACAGATCATCAACTGCTGATCACTCACGATGTTCTACGTTGGAGTGTTTGCTCGTACAAAGCTGGGAGTCCTGATGGGATTTTCCTTACTGAATTACAGCATAGCTTTCCCTAAATTCGGAAGCATCTGTTACATCTATATTCCAAGCGTACATTGCATATAGTATTGTTCCACAATATTGAAGTAAGACTAAAGTTCATTTTATCCCGAAGGCTGGCAAGTCTGATTATACGGACCCTACGGAGCGCTCTACTTTTCAAAAAACAAAAATTTTCCCCCGTCGTTTCATTTTTTTCTCAAATTTTTAGTATCGTTCTAATTGAATAAAAAATAATTAATATAAAATTGCGGTCCGCTGGAACACACCACTCTTTCCATGCAACTTTATTCACGACGCACTTTACGGGTTAATACTTTAGAAATGATCGTTGACAGATTTATTAGAGATAATTATGTGCCGCTCTTTTCACCCAGTAACATGCAACATGCTTATAGAGTTGGTAAGTCCTGTGAAACTGCTCTACACGAACTTGTCGCTAAGGTTGTTGAAAAATCCCTCAATAATAAAGAGTTTCATATGGGTGATTTTCTGGATATTGCGGGAACTTTTCATAGTACTTCGCTTGCTACGATTACTAAAGCCTGTACCAATTTTGGTATTGATTGAGTGGAGTGCTCTCCCCTCGGCTGTGGTTTTTGGTCATTGACGAGCAACTAGTTAACTACAGCATTCTGGCTTTATTGTCCAAAGTTATGATGATGATATTGTTGTTACAGTTTCTGGCAAATATCTGAATATACAGGTCCTACTTATAGTGGATGCAAGACTGACTTAATTGTCATTGTGTGTTAGTAGGCGTAGAATTATTGAAATTTCCTCTGTTATTTTTTTTGGAAGACCGATTACTGACCATGAAAACCATGTATCTTCTTGGACAGTTAACTCTGAGGGAAACACCTTCATTCTAGGCACTGCTTACTCTGCGGCGTATCACTTCGAATGCATTGGTAAATGCAGTGTATTAAGTGTAATCGTGGGGTATAGACTAATCATTAAAAAATTCCTTTCATTGATAGGCTACTGTCTAAGTTCTATAATTCAGAAATCTATAATGAATTATTCACGAATAGAACGTCGGTTACAATTTTTAAAAATCTGCCTCCATTTTATTCGAGTGTTTTTGGATATGTAGTTAGTGGTGAGGATATGGATCAGAATGCCATTCAAGAATAACAATCCATCGTATCATGTAACTTCGAAACTCTTCACAATGACATAGAGCGGTTTTGGGAATTAGAATCTCTTTCACTTGAAACCAATTATTCATTAGAAGAAAAATATTGTGAACAGCATTTTAGTCAAAATTACAAACGTCTTACTCAGTGTCTCTTCCTCTGAAAGAAAATGTTAACCAGCTTGGCCTTCCAAACTTCGCTGCACTTATGCAATTGTATGCTATGGAGAGGAAACTAATATGCCAACCTAATACATTATCACCATTTCTTGATAAAATTTAAATTATTCGTGCTGGTGGTCGTCTTAATAATTCGAAACTTAATTATAATAATAAGCATCCAATTGCGCTGCCATCTAAACATGCCTTTACGAAACTCTTCATCCAATTTGAGCATGAACGTTTATTGGATTGTGGACCGCAAACTTTATTATATATAATTTAAGATTACAGTACTGGGTCATCGGAGGTCGTAATTTGTGTAGACAGGTTGTCACACCAAATAATGGGTGCCCTCCCTGGTGACCGCGTTAGTCAGTCCAGACCATTTTCCATAGTTGGAATCGACTTTTGCGGACCGTTTTTCGCTAGACCCAGTGCCAAATCCAAATCTAAAACTAAAATTTATCTTTGTCTATTTATCTGTTTCACCGTCAAAGCCATACATATGGAAATTGTCATGAATTTGTCATCGGAATCATTTTTGACATGCCTTCGAAAGTTCATTTCTCGCCGAGAGTACTGTTTGAAAATATATTCAGACAATGCAACTAACTTTATGTTTTGTCAGACAAATTTCAAAGTGACGCAAAAACTGTTTGTGCTAGTAATCACATCGACTGGCTAACGATTCCCACACGATCCCCACATTTTGGCGGGTTATGGGAGTCAGCGTACAAAAAAGGTAAATGTCATATGAAACGGGTTATTGGCACACGTTCTTTAACTTTAGAGGAACGTGACTTGAATGATAAGACAGTTAGCGCAGCCAATCCAATTCTGCAACATAAACTGTTTTAAGCGCATGGTTGATCAACGGGACCATAGAATCATGTTCATCGAGTCGAAGCAAATTTGATGAGTTAGTAACTTTAAGTTTAGAGTTAAAGAAATTGAGATTTAAAGAAATTAGTCCAATTTTAAATTTTAAAAGAAAAAATTGTAGGTAAAACCATCTTAAAGAAAATAAAAATTAAAAAATTAAATTAAAAAAAAAAATTTTTAACAACTTTCAAAATACGAAATACGTAATTATATATTGAATGGAATTACAAGGCCAAATCTGAGTCAAATCAAATGAAGGTTAACATTAAATTCAGAAAATTCTAGTAAAATATCAAAATTAATTTAATAATTGTGAAACGCACCAAATTAGTAGTTATGAAATGCAATGACGCTTATCATCGTTTAATAATAATGACATTGGTCTTATTCTTATTGGAGAATATCAATTTATTAGTTACTACTCAGATATATTAGTGTCAGTATTGAATTATTTTGCTATAAAAATCTTTTGATGGAGTGCTTCTTAATATTAATATCGATAATTCATCTGCTTATAGCATTTGAGCTAGTAATTCCGTCAGCCGAAAATATTGGTCTGGTTAAACTTGGAACATGTCCTGAAATACCGTCAAAATATAATTTCAGTTTCGACGGATACCACAAGAAAACATCATGGTATATAAAATATGGAGTCAATATGAACCTAGAATTCCAACTAAATCAAATGGGAACAATCTTTAATCGATACAAAAATCAAACCAAATGTATTCAGTTTCGTTTTGAACTTATTAAAAAAATTTATATGGGTTATAACGCAACGAATATTAACATATTTCGTGTGTGCAATAAATGTGATTGTGAATTAGCAACAATGCTCGCCTCTCGGGGATTATATGAGACAATTCATGTGTGGTTGTTTGCCGATGCAACCATTTTGGAAACCGATTACGAAACTTATACTGTATTATATGGATGTGTTAATTGTAGAGCTAATGTGGATTTGTGTATCCAATATAATATGATGCAGCAGTATTATTTCGAGTCGCTTATAGTTTTGTATAATATTGGACACAAAAATGAGACAAATTTCGATTTTCAATACTTGAAAAAAAAATTTAATTTTACTACATTTGGTGAGAAGCCCTCAAATGAATATACCTACAAAAATGATCTTAAAAATTGTGACTGTCCCGATAATTTTTGTGAACAATTCCGAACATGCCAATTGTACAGGATTTAACGAAAAAACGCTTAACTTAACCGGTGCGGTCCTCGCATTACTAAAACTAATTGGAATATTGATTTTGGTTGTAATGATTGTGTACTTATTGAAAATATTTTTGTTAATTTTAATTGATGTTACTAAATGTGAACTATAGATAGCACTATAGGAATAATTTTTTTTTGTTTTTTGCAATAAACTTAAATGGTTAAATAAATAAAAAATTTGCTTAGGTATGAGATTAAATTCATAAAGGAGTATTTTGTAGAATTGGAAAACCGTCACCTAATTTTATCAGACCGACTGTTAATAATTACAGAAATAGCTAGTTCAAATTCGAAATTCCCATTACACGAAATACTAGTTACTTAGCTATAAGTAAATCTTGTTTAGGCCATATTATTGCTTGCTTTCCGTATAGCATTTAGGCCAAGATTCGTTTCATCGTGACAAAAGTGACCACTACACTTTATTTGTATAAAATGTAAGTGTGGAAATATGATATGTCACCCCTAGAGGGTCACAATGAAATGACGCTTGGCCTAAATGTTACACTGAAAGCAAGCAATATAGTATGACATACTCAGAGTTACTTAAACATATGATTTCTTTTAACTGGGCTAACAAGTGACCGCTACACTTTTATTACACATTTATTTATTTTACTAAGTGAAATTTAATTTTTATAAAATAAACATAAACTTGTCCTGATATTAGTGCTACGTACATCATTTTGTGTACAGCTACACTATTTGCTAAAATATGTAACTACATATTTGAAATCTGCTAATTTGTGTAGCTACACTTCTGAATTCTGTGGAAAACTTCACACAGGTGGTTCATTTTTAGAGTATCATAGTCTACCTTTAAACAAAGCAAATGGACTGTAAGACCATCCCACTACTTAGTTGGTCAGCCAGGTGTGATCAAAAACCGGATATGTGAATTAAAAGTATCAACCAATTCTCGAAAACGAGGACTATTCGGTTTATCAAGCGACTGAAGACGATCTTTGCAAATAATTCTTTTATTTACATATCGATGGTGGTGTTTAGGAGTAATTTCAGGAGCCTAAAATTGACAATTTTCATAAAATTCCAACCATACTTCGAGGCTGTCACTCGAAACTGTTCACGAAGTTTGATCAAAACTGGTTGCTAATGGCTTACCGTATTTTGCGGTTTTTCCTTGAACACACACGCGCATATTATCAACGGCAAAATGGCTGATTTCAATTGGCTTTTGGTTCAATCTAACTGCTCAATTCCGCTCTTTAGTTTATTGAACTGTGCAAAATAATTGTCAAGACTATCTAAACGCAATAGTAACTCCGCCTTTATCTTCCTTTTCATTTATCCTTTTCAGAGAAGCGTTTATTAGACCCTCTTCTGTGAAACCCTCGATGAGCTGAATCTGGTTCATAACTATTTAACTTTCTAGAAATCACGTGCCATTTTTCCAGATAATTGCTGTTTCTAATGTAACCTTTTAAATTTAAGATCCCCAGAATGACAAATACCTCACTATCGAAACTGCTCTCGCAATAAATTCTAGGTTAGGCACGATCAATATAAGAATACCGTTGAAGGTTGAAGAGCAATGCTTTAATGATTTAAAAAATGGAAATGGAGGGATGCCTTAGAGTGGACCCGGACCAAGACTACCCTATACCAAAAACGACGCGGTAAATTAGACGTTCTCTGGGGATGCTTGGGTGGTATGGCCGCATTATTAAAAGTTGGCCCCTGATAACAGCACCGACATATCCCTCATCTCCTTACGAAAAACATTATGATTGTGTGGGACGAGAAAGCGCAATCACCTTTACAAACTCTGACACTACTATATAAAATAATTTAGTATCTGACTCTACTGTGTACAATAATTAACTTAAAACTCTTCAGTTGAAATATTATTGTATAGTGAGTGCATGTTCGGGAATTAACATAATATCTTTCGTTAAGTGATTGGATGATTTAACATTTATACTAATCAAATTTTGTGAACCGTAATATTCTATAACCTGATGAAAACATCTTTAACGCCTCAAAATACTCATGAGTCAAGCAACACTGAAGTAAACCGTGGAAGAGTTATTGCTCCGGAACGTTTATCTCTCATATAATCACAACGTTGACATTGAGAATTCATCTAACATTTCCTGCAACTTTAATTTCAAAAAATTGACTAAATTCGGATGTGTTTGAGATGGTTATTAATCCCAGCACTAAGCCAGTAGCTGCTCTTATTGGGGAATTTGAATATAGTAAACAAGCCATCGCGGCATGTGGCGGATTGCTTGCTTAACCAGAAAACCGATTAGATCTTCCTGCTAAACAAGAACTGCCAACTATCTGCGAGTTTAGAATTTCGCCTAATTTACTAACAAATCGACAATAGCTTACATATGTTTTATCATAACAACAGTGGAATGCGGATCAAAGCTCACGCTGTTTAGACATCACTTTTCACTTAATTCCATAGTAGTCGGAGGCGATGTTATTATTGCGGTTTGAAATAATCTTGCATTTTATCATGTTAATGCAAATTGTGACTGTGGTGAGTCAATTTTTATCAAGATCAAACGTGACGCGTTTTCGATTTTTATTGTTGTACTTTATATACCTTGTGCTGAAGTATCGCAGATGTTTACAGTGGATTTATCGAATTTTTCAACAATGAAATTCTACAGTTATCTACCGAAAGTGATCATGTTTTGATCGCGGGAGATTTAATTCTACCAAAGATTTCTTGTTGTTGGATAAACGATGATTTCGTAGGATCTAAAAATGAAGACCTTTCTAACTATGTGTTAGACAGCTTTGCTAATTTTGGGACCGTCAATTCAATGCTATATTCAATAATTATGGACGTATTTTGGACTTCATTTTTATATCATTAGAATTTATTGGCATTGGGCGAATTCAGGGAAGACAACTGTTGGCAACATGTTGGGTGGAATCAACACGTTGAAGCCTGAACGCACATGATACATTCAAAATTTCCATCAGCCGATTTTTGATGTCATGTTGGGAGACCTGAATGCGCCCATTGAGGCTTAATTAAATTTTATTTTGTTGATTTCGGATACATTAATTTTGTAAATATAATTTTTGAAAGCTCTTCTGTCCTTAAATCACTTTCTGGCTAATGTCGATCGGACTGGTATTTTTGGTGGACTGAACATCTTGAATTCTGTCTAGAAGTTTTAAAAATTTTGGACAATGGTTTTGAATTATTTGTTCCAAAGAAATTTGTTGGCTCGAATTATGATGAGCCACTAAAAAAAATTTCAAATCGAACCGTCGATTAAAAAATATTTCAAACGGTAAATCAAAAGCTTTTAAAATATTAAAGCGCTCTGGAGATGAAAACGCTAAATTAAAATATGGCGAATTATCCAATAGAGAGTTTAAATTTCTCAATGATTGCCTTTATAAAATGTATATTTTACAGATTGAAATCAAAATTTTTGGACAAGGCTTCTAAAATAAAACACGACGTTTGCGTTAAAAAGTTTTATTCCGCTTGCGTGTGATTAAATGACCCTGATCTAGAATATTTTATACAATCGAAGCTAATGTGGAAATGTAGTACCTATAAATTAAAACCTAAAATAGTGGACCGGAAAAATGATGATTGCGCTGTGATAACAAATGATCATACGCTGTGTGGTTTATTCGAAATTTTTTAAAACGAGCTGCGTGATATAAAAGCGCTAAATTTGGAATTTAATGAAAGTGTTAACGCCTGTTTTAATGTTTTACAATTTGCAAACGATCAGATTAAAAATTTAACAGCAGAGAACCGACTACTTAAAGACAATTTTATTGCTTTCCAGTCTTAACAAACGAATGTGATTGAAATTTGCCAGGCTCATCAACACTCCTCAGCCGTCATATGTACAGATAGTTTACACCAGTCAAAACTCGTCAGTACCACCTAAGGGTACTGTTGGGACAAGGCAGCTAGTTGACGCGGTTACACCAGCTATTTTGGTGGGGACACGCATTTATCGTCGGTCGGCGTACATCCATCCGTGTCACCTGAGGCAACGAGAGATTACGTTTGCTCTAAAGTGGGAAACGCCTCAAAAGACGATGTGATTTGTAAGCCACTCCCTAAGGATTGTACACACTTCGATAACACACTTCTTAGATTTCCTTAAATATAGCTAAAGGAAGATGACTTCAATTTATTGTGCAACTCTGATATGTGGCATCAAGGTTTAATTATTTGCCCGTTCATTAATTACCTACACAAGCCCAAAAATGGTAGCATTCTCAACAGTAGCAATAATCCCTTCTGATGTCTTCGATGTTGCATCGCTTATTCCGATAGTTTGTCTTTTCTCGTTATCTACTAGGTTTAATGTATATTATTATTTTTCGCAGAACCGCAGATTCACCAGCCTTTTCATACTTAATTGTTATAGGGGCAGATGCAAGTTATTGGATATTGAACCATTTATATGTTCAAAGGTTAGAAATATTAGCTACATTTGTACGGGATTTATTAGTTTCCAAAATCTATTGTACTGATATCTTGCAGCAGTTTAATGTTTACGCCAACCTATCAATTACAAGCACTCTGACAGTTTTTCAGAATTTTATCATGAGCGATGGTATAGTTAAATATGGTCGAAAAACTCGTGAGCCTTATTTAAATCGATTTTTTCAATTCAATTGAATATTTTCCCTCTGAATCAATCTCACGATTGTATTCTGTTAGATTTATCAAACTCTGAAATTTTTTCAAAATTTTGTATTTGTCCACATTTGGCCGCAAAGTATTGTTATGATATTTGGAAAATTATTACGAAATTTGCGGAGATGTTTTGGCCTAATCTAGAATTCTGGCCAAATTCAGTTTTAAATCGTATTATGCCAATTTATTATTTTTTTTACATTTCTAATCTTTCACAACATAAAAATTAAAATACGCATAAGAGATTCGCGTGAAGTTTCTCCTAAATTTGTCCTAAAATTACAAAAACAAAATTAAGGACAAATTTCACGCGATTGCACAAATCTTTTCGTAAAAATTGATTTTCCTGAGGATGTAATATAGTAAGAATAATAAATTTCTCGTTATTATGAATTATTACGTAAAAAAAAAATATTTTACTTACTGTCAATGCTGCAAAAGTTTGTTGTCGCTCATTTACTGCAAAAATGACACAATTCAAAAATTACTATACTGTTGAAGAAACACTTTTAAAACTGTTGAATTATAATACTTTTCGACAATAATTTTTAAAAGACTTAGCGATATATGTAATTCAGAGTTGTAATGTTGAATATGTTCTTAGAAACAGCATTACAGCAGCACTCTTGCAGCAAATGAGCGTGTAATAAGTAATTTATTTGTTTTCAGAATCTTGCAAGGTCGAATTTTTTCTTCTCCCTTAAATGATGAGTTGTAGTCACAATCAGTATAGGCGTGTAAAAAATGGCAGAGCTTTACACAACTGAGCGCCAAAATTTTCAAATAATTCCGTGCAATTTAGCGCTTCTGTTGTATCTGATGATGTTAACTAGACTTATTTTGCTGATAGTTTGTCCATGTTACCCAATAATATTATAGGAACGTCTGTATCAGAGGCCCGAATTAGTACTCGACGTTGTGAGCAAATTTTTTGAAGGTGAAAGAAAATGCGCGTGTCGGCTTCTTCGTGATGATATGTAAAATGACGATTCTATATTTTTAACAATATTATTTTCCTGTACTTGATATGAAAAACATGATTCTCCGATAGCTAAAAAAAAAATTGTTATCTCACATTATCGCTGCTAAGTGATTATTTTCCCAATGTTTGCCTAGAAATTCAACAATTGCTTTTTTAAAATCGATGTTATTTTACATATATTGTATTACTGAGAAAGCTAAGTTATAATTGTACAAATCTCCAAAACGCACTCCAATTGATTTTATCCTCGTATACATAAATGTATTGCTATTTTTGGTTTTTTATTACATAAATAAAATTGTAATCAGTCGGCTTCAGTTTGTTTGGAATAAAGGTCTATTGGGTTTTGATTGTTGTCGTTTTATTTCATTTCAATGAAATCTGAAGCGTAAAAAAAAAATTAAATACATCGTGTTATAATCAACGTGATTTATTCAGCCAAAGTACAAACATAGTTTGGATTAAGAAAATCGAATTCTACAACCTCAAAAGCGCTTAAGATTCAACATTGGTAATTTCAAAGTTTAAATCATAAAGAGCTGTTCCATAATTCTATTTAATAGGGGATGCAGTACAACAATTAAAAATCCAATTTTACATAGATCAAATAGTGGTATTCATTAACGTTTGTTTATTTAATAGTTTAAATTTTTTGCAAAAATCACAAACAAAAATTATGCCTATACATAGTGCTCTCTATAGTTCACATTTTGTAACATCAATTAAAATTAACAAAAATATTTTCAATAAGTACACAATCATTACAACCAAAACCAATATTCCAATTAGTTTTAGTAATGCGAGGACCGCACCGGTTAAGCTAATCGTTTTTTTGTTAAATCCTTTGTACAATTGACATGTTCGGAATTGTTCACAAAAATTATCGGGACAGTCACAATTTTTAAGATCATTTTTGTAGGTATATTCATTTGAGGGCGTCTCACCAAATGTAGTAAAATTATATTTTTTTTTCAAGTATTGAAAATCGAAATTTGTCTCATTTTTGTGTCCCATATTATACAAAACTATAAGCGACTCGAAATAGTACTGATGCATCGTATCTTTGGAAAAAGAAGTGCCAACCCATCTACAATCGACACATCCATATAATACAGTATAAGTTTCGTAATCGGTTTCCAAAATGGTTGCATTAGCCACCCTCATTACATGAATTGTCTCCATTAATTCATGACTGGTCTGCATTGCTGCCAATTTACAATCACATTTATTGCACACACGAAATATATTTATTATCGAAGTGTTAAATTGTTTACGGATTTTTGTAGTATGTTCAAAACGAAACTGAATACAGTTAGTTTGATTTTTATATCGATTATAGATTGTTCCAATTTGATTTAGTTGGAATTCTAGGTTCATATTGATTCCATATTTTATATACCATGATGTTTCCTTGTGGTATTCCTCGAAACTGAAATTATATTTTGACGGTATTTTAGGACATGTTCCAAGTTTAACCAGACCAATATTTTCGGCTGACGGAATTACTTGCTCAGATGCTATAAGCAGATGAATTATAGATATTAATATTAAGAAACACTCCATCAAAAGATTTGTATAGCAAAATAATTCAATACTAACACTAATGTGAATTAGATCGCGATCAATTTCAGCGGGACCTGAACACATTTTGCGGTTGGTGTGTTACTAACCTTATGTTTCTGAATGTCGATAAGTGTCACGTGATCACCTATTCTAGGTCTAAGTCTCCAGTAGTTTTTGATTACTTTCTAAATGATGTTAGTTTGAAGAGAGTTAATATGATTACTGATTTGGGCGTTATCTTTAGCTCGGATTTAACGTTTAACGCACACATCGATGCGGTTGTTAACAAATCCTTTTCGATGTTGGGGTTTATTAAAAGAAACTCGAAGGATTTTCATGACACAATAACTTTCAAGTCACTGTACACTTCATTTGTTCGTTCACAGCTTGAATACGCGACTGTCATATGGTCGCCGTTCTACCAGTATCATTCAAACAGAATTGAAAGTGTTCAGAAACAGTTTTTGTTATTTGTTCTCAGAAAATTACCGTCTCGCGAACGGGACAATAATTTCAGACTATCACCATATGTAGACCGATGCCGTTTTCTGAATCTCCAATCTTTAAGTGATAGACGTACATGCGCAAATGCCACATTTGCACGGGACATCATTTGTGGTGAAATAGACTGCTCCGAGATTCTTTCATGTTTTAATATTTATGCTCCTCAACGCAGCTTACGCCCCCGGGAACTTCTTCATATTCCGACTGCAAGTAGCAACTACAGCTTCCATGGCCCTATAGCGCGTATTCAACGAGATCTCAACGCCGTAGCGGATTGTTTCGATTTTAATATTTCCAGAGATGAGTTTAAAAAACGAATCGCTAGACTTTTGTTTTAATACGTTTAATATTATAATAATAATAGTTTCATAATGTTTTGTTGTATTGTTAGATCTATTGATAACGTTGTAACCTTACCTTTTATTGTATAAAATTGTTTAACTTTTTATAATATTTTTTAATAATGTAAGCCATTTTTGCATGAACATGCTGTTGGTTAATAAATAAATAAATAAATAAATAATATATCTGAGTAGTAACTAATAAATTGATATTCTCCAATAAGAATTAGACCAATGTTATTTATATTAAACGATGATAAACGTCATTGCATTTCATAACTAATAATTTGGTGCGTTTCACAATTATTAACTTAATTTGATATTTCACTATGTATAGCCAGATTTGGCCTTGTAATTCCATTCAATGTATACTCAACTTTTTAACGTGTCAAAACGATAGATTTCAAAATAAATTATTTGCCCTTAACAAATTCTTAATTACAAATCATCCAATTTTCTTCCAATTCTTCGATTTTGATATTTTGTAAACATTTTAAATAAAATTATCTGAAATTTATTTTTAACCACTTGAAAAAATTCAGCTACCTTAGGATGTTTCCAAAACTCACAACTATTTCTTTTAGAACTAGCGAAAGTCATCGTTCGTTTTTATATCTACATAATATGGCATGGCTATTAAAAATTTAAGAGTGTGTGAGAAATGTTTTTCATGGCTGCTTCATGACAACGAGGACGGCACGCTGATCGATTTAACGAAAGAGATGTTATTGGTGTCGTTGTTTTCTATAAATGTCAAACCAGTAGCAGGACAAATAAAAGTTTACTTTTAAAGCATAGCACCCAAGAAAAAGTATTTCGTATGGAATTTATATCAAATCAAGATTTTACCGAAGGTGAGTTTGAGAAATCAAAGAAATTGGCAGTACTTCAAATATTACATTACATACTTTGGATACGATTTAACAACAAATTAAGAATATTAACGGCATGACGTACGAATACAAAGAAGAGGACATTGAAAAGATGGTGGAAGAGAAAAATCGTTTCTGGGGTCGCCCAACAAATGATGCTACGCCTAAAACTTGTCCAATGAAAAAACGTAACACAGCTCAATTGCATGATTGATGATTTGGAACGTGATTTGAATATTCAAGTTCAAGAATTAGAAGAACGTGCCAATGAATTGGATAAACGTCGGTCAAGTAGTATTAGTTCAACTGTCACATTAATCTTTTCTGAAAATTACTGTCTCTGCTCTGAGTTTCTCTAGAATATGGTAGGGTATACAAATCTCTCATTGTTTTTGACTTTGATTTAGTTTAGTATCTATTCTGCGATTTTGCCATAACTTTGTGCAACAGTATTTAATTTCCGTATTAAATGTACTCAATTACGTATAGACTAGATCTCAATAGATCGCATCCAGATGTTCTCTATTTTTGCGGTTAAACTGCAATTGATTCAGTCTATTTTAATCAAGAATAACATTTTATTCAACAGTTTATAGTTTTTAATTAATTTCCTTGAATTACATAACTTATTAATTGTGCATGAAAATCTTGCTTTTTATCCAGATATGCTATCGAGACTACAGATTTTCCCTTTTATAAGTAAAGACACAAATTAAAAATTTGTATTTTAGCATGGAAGCATACCAAGGTCAATTTTTAATACATCTATCATACAATAGGAAACTAGTAGCTGATTTACATTTAATTTACATCTAGTTGTAGGTCGCTAAACAAATCCTTTTACGTTAGGGGAGTTTCTCTTTGGAATTCAATTCCATTGGAAATTAAGAGTTTAGGATCGGTCAAATTATTTAAGTCAAAATTTTTGGAGTGGCGTGATTGATGGGCAATACGTAGTTTTCTAAATTTATTTTTAATATTATTGTTATTGTTATTATTGTTAATTTTTAATATTATTTCACCTCTTGCTGTACATTTTATTGTAAATGAGCTATTGCTCAAAATAGAATGTGTATGCATGAGATGGAAATTGTTTGAAAAAATTTAAAAGGTTTTTCTGCCTAATGGAAGCAGCTTCATCATTTTATTTTTGTTCTTTTGTTCCGTTTACTCTGTTTCCATCTGTGCTTTTCCTTTTAATACTAAATTATTGTTAAAGTACAATAAATAAATAAATAAATAAATAAATAAAAAAAAAAAAAAAAAAAAAAAAATCTGCTGCTCTATTTTAAAAGACAGAATATGTACGATAAAAGTATTAATTTTATTATTATTTCCTTCCATTATGAAGATGCATATTAAAAATGTGTTATTTAATACTACTTACCGCAATCCACAACTTTTTTAGCGAAAAAGAATTGAAAAATCGAAAAATGAACCTGTTTATCATTTTTCGTAAAAGTTGCTCAACATTTAAAAGATCATAGTAGCATTTTGAAAGAAAAAAAAAGTTTTAGTGTGTCCGTCTCATTTTTATATATAGATAAAATGTATTCGCACTTTTCCTCATGTATTTATACTTTTGGAATAACAAAATATAATGAAAACAACATGGCGTAACGTTGTCAAAATAAACACAATTCTTAGTGCTGCGAGTGCCAGTATTTTTAAGTGGATGATAGGAGTAGCTGCAATTTCCCATTTTTTATTTTTGCAAATATCTGAATAGATCTATCGAGACTTATAAAAAAACACAGCTATAGTTTCTGTCAAAGTAATTGAAAGTTTAGATTTTAGCGTTTGCTGCATGTCCACATTATATTGGGATAATGCCGATGGAACAGGAGCCAAAGAAAATTTCATGCACGTTTCAATGTCTATTTGATGCTGTAAACTAAGTGCCAACGAACATCCGAATATATCCCTTTCCATTTTCAATTGGGCCATTTTGACGCCACTTTTCTGCACCCTTTTGACTGATCCTCACGAAAAATTTAAAAATTTCTTGTTTTTGATAGGTTTTTCAAATCGTGTTAGGTCACAGCAGGGCCATATATTAACGGGCCTGATTGTACAAAAATCGAAGCTTTCGATATGGGTACTCATTTGTCTATTTTATATGGCAAATGCATATTTTGAGTGATAAAATCATGATATAAAATATGAGTAATTTTAATGTTTGTTGAATTTAAAAAATTACTTGTATTTTAAACCATTTGTCATTTTAATTTCGAAGAATGAATCAACCTCGAAATTAAAAAAATAATTAAATAAAAATAGTCCCTTTATCATATTTTATAGAAAAAGTTTCATTTTAATTGTGCTGCCAGATGCATAAATGTAAAAAAAAAAAAATTAAAACAGCGATCGCTGAAAAAAATGCTGAATATTCCTCAGCAATAATGAAATGTCAAATTTTTGTTTTGGTTTTTTATTGTGTTTAGATTTTTAAATTAATTTTTTTTATATCGAATACTCGTATCCACGTATTGCTCGTTTATAGAACACAAACGCTGGAAATCGCTCCATCGATACCCCAAATATCAAAAATATTTTATGTTTCAAGAACTTGCAAACATCAGTCACCTTGTTGTTAAGACTAGTTTTGTTATCGCAATTTTGTATCGATTAACCGAGCAATTTTATTAATCAACATTTCGATTAATACAAGGTGCAGAGAAGAAACCTTTGCAACGAAATCAGTTGCTCATAGCTCATGAAGGCCACCAAACTAAGGTGTAGCAACTGTTTCTTTAAATGTTCAGATGTGCGCAATTCATACAGCTCACGCAACTCTGAATTAGAACCCACAAAATTCGTGCCGTTATCAGAGAAAAAAAAATGGTTCAGCAAAGTCTAAAGAGAACGGTGAAGCTGCATTTACCCGTTCTGGCGGTAAATCTCCCATTAATTGTGTCATCGGAATCTGTCGGGCACGAAAGCATTCCTTGCTTTATCTATCAAACTTCTTGCACACGGTTGTACCGTAGAATAGCCAATAAAACTGGCGACCGGGGGCTAATGACGCTCGCGGACCAACATAGCAATTTCCTATAAATTAATGTTAGTATAAATTGATGCATATTTGGTATGTTGAAAATTCTCCCAACACGAATGATGTGATGAGTATCTAAAAATAGCGATAATGAGCAGAAATGGGGTTGCCTTACGACGAAATTTGCTTTTCGCAATCCACTGTACTCTTCAGGAAAAGCGTCTCTCTGTACTATTCTGATGATCGTATGAAGTGCTCGATCCAATTCTTCCAGCTTAAGCGGCCCGCTGGCGCTCATTTTCAACTTCGGCTGGACTGGAACCTTAGGTGTAACATATATGCAAGGACTTGTCAAAGAATACCACGACTGGTGTCGGGTTCTTCATCTCGAACGAATTCTCAGGTAGAGGAAATTCTGCACGGAGCGTCGGCCAACACGAAGCTTTATTTAAGAGGAATGAAGGTTTATAAGTCCATTGGCACTATTCTGGTTTTCCCGGGGAATTGGGAATTGGGAAATGATTTATTGTGACTTGTTTTAATGTATTTTGGTATCATTTTTTTCCAAAGCATACTGTGGTGATTGGCATATAATTCCAATTTTGGGAAAAAATGATTTCATTTCAAAGCAATTTTGTTGTTTATTTTCCCTAAAATTTTTGTTGGGAATTACACAGTAGGCAGTGGTCTGAAAATGGAATTATTTTTCCCAAAATTTGAACAAAATACCAATCGCCACAGTATGCTTTGAAAAAAATGATACCAAAATACATTAAAACAAGTCACAATAAATCATTTTCCAATTCCCAATTCCCCGGGAAAACCAGAATAGTGCCACATGAGTTGAATAAATTTTCCATTTTTACTCCTCGAGAAATTAGATCTACTGGATCACACTCGGTCAGTACATGCATCCATTTTTCTTGCACGGCAGTGATACGTTTCTAGATGAATGTTTTCCGTTTAGATGGGCAGAATTTTGCCCAAGCGTTTGTCCAAGAATTATGTGCACTAGTGGAATTAGGAGAACTGCTGCACACAATTCTAGTCGAGGTAAAGTTGTCCTTTGTAATGAAGCTATGCAGGATTTTGAGCAAAATAGCTTAAGGAAGACCGGACCACCATAGGTAATGAACTTCTATGGTGAATAACTGCCCCATAAGTGCGCTCACTCACCGTGTATCTAGATATACTGTGTGACTTGACTGAACTGAATAGGTGACGATCGATGTTAAAATTGTTAAGTAACCTCATACTTTATCGAAGCGTTTGCCAATACGTTGATATGTTTGTGGTGATGATTGATCTCAATGCTGCCATAGTGATTGCATTAGCAGTTTTCGCAAAATCGAGACTGTTTTACCTCTACCAGCAGACTGAAGTATGTTCGAAATTGTAAATTTCAGTTGTTGCAGCAGCGATGGAATTTGCTTTGAGTAAATCATCTACGTAGACATCTGCCTCTAGTACTTCGGTGGTGACAGGTAAAGTGCCTTCATGAAGGAGTGCTAGCTGTTTAAGGCATCTAGTTGCACAAAATTGTGCTGAAGACGTTCCATATGTCACAGTGTCAACTTAAATGTCAAAAGCGGTTCAGCTGGTGAGTTTAACTACAAGATGAGTTGGAATGTCTGGTCGTCTTCGTGAATTCGGACTTGACGAAAGCGATGCATGTGACCGAAAGTCAACTAAAATTTAGAAAAGGTCATTCTGCACAACTCGAGGTTCCATATGGCCTAACGTGCTGTACTTATTCTTAAACATCGAGTAATTGCGTCCAATAACTGGTCAGCCATCTAGATTTGACCAACGGAGAGTAACTGTTGATATAGATATCTGCGCCAAAGAGTAAATTAACGTCTCTTGTTTGAATAATTCGGGATTAGCCAGTTGGATATTTGATGGAATTCTCCACGATCCGATATTATTGATTGTACAGATTGGCTGATAGCATGAGATCTTCGGTAACACTTGAACGTCCAAAGCGGTGTACAAATTAGTAGTGTTTTGTGGGCGACAATTCCATGAATTTTATTGGTCCTTTGCGTCGTGGTAATTATAGTAGAGCTGAAAATGAGTCAGTCATAAAATTTATTTGTGAGCTTGAGTCTAACAATTCTCTTCCCAGAACAGGATGTCCAGTTTAGCCAAATAGATAAATGATGATGAAATGGCTCCATTGATGAAATCAATAATGATGATGAAATGGCTCCATTGTTGGTTTGTTTCTCACAATTTTTAATAACTGAATTACTCGAGGCGTTCTTATTTGTAGCTTGACAATGTACACAATGAAACTTTGAAGTTGTCGAAATAGTAAGTTAGTTCTGAGAAAATGCAGAGGTCGTCCATCGTTGGTAAGTGGGTTGTCGGGGCAGCAATTTTCTAATCGTTTTTTGTGTCTGCATTCAGTTTTCATCTCATTTCGTATGCAATCAGGTCGTTCCACTGCTTTACTAGTCGTTTGAGAGCATCTAGTAAAGATGCGATCGAATGATCAACAAATTCTAGCAACTCATGGACGTGTCACAAATGAAATTTGATTTGTCGAATCTATCCTTAAGAATTTTTCGGGCGACTTCATAGTTCGATAGGCGCTATGGCACTAGCAGCGATACCACCAAGTGACAATCTAAGGTACTGAATCTTTGTGTGGTGAATAATGGCATGGCATTAAACATGCCAATAAATGGATTCCACTCCAGATATCTACGACTAAAACTCGGGGGGTTCACGGTAAGACGTTTTGGCACCTACGGTTGCTAGTAGCGAGTTTAAACGTTTTGCTTCGTTTGCTTCCGCCTTGCGTTATTCTTCTTTTAATTCTTCTAATTTTTCCTCAAATTCTGAGGTTATTGAGATGCATGTATTACTTTTCGATTTTAGTCCGTATCTTATATTCCTCAGCAATAATGAAATGTCAAAATGTCAAATTTTTGTTTTGGTTTTTTGTTGTTTAGATTTTTAAATTAATTTTTCTTTTATATTGTACAATAAAATATTAATGTACATATTATTTCCAATAAAGTTTGTGTTTTCTTTAAATTTAGTTGTGGACATACGAGCAATACGTGGATACGAGTATTCGATATAAAAAAAAATTAATTTAAAAATCTAAACACAATAAAAAACCAAAACAAAAATTTGACATTTCATTATTGCTGAGGAATATTCAGCATTTTTTCAGCGATCGCTGTTTCAATTTTTTTTTTTGTACATTTATGCATCTGCCAGCACAATTAAAATGAAACTTTTTCTATAAAATATGATAAAGGGACTATTTTTATTTAAATATTTTTTTAATTTCGAGGTTGATTCATTCTTCGAAATTAAAATGACAAATGGTTTAAAATACAAGTAATTTTTTAAATTCAACAAACATTAAAATTACTCATATTTTATATCATGATTTTATCACTCAAAATATGCATTTGCCATATAAAATAGACAAATGAGTACCCATATCGAAAGCTCATTGAATATTTTTTCGTGTACAATCAGGCCTGTATATATAAGGCCTTGGTCACAGTCGTCTATGACTTGTAACTTTTCGCGTTCTCCGCATTCATACGCATTTAGAAGAAAGTCAGCTGTTTCCTTTTTCTCTGAGCGCCTGGTAGAAATATTGAATAATTCCCCGGTTATACGGTCTTCTGAAAGAGGATTCGATCGAAGATGTTATGTGAATATGTGATCTTTTTCATCGTTTTTCATAATTGAGTAACAATCTTAGATCTCATGCTATGGCTCAGGGCTTATCGTTGTGGCGCTAATAAAATTTGTTATATGAGTTAATCCAGTCAGAGTATTTCCAGGATTTACATTTACAGTCTGTTTGAGTGTTAGATCCACAGAAGATCTGCATAGGTTAATATGCCTTCTTTTTACACCGAACGCGCTATTCCAAATTCTTGAAATAATATTGGTTTTTCATTTTTCATTTCTAGTAAATTTGCAAGATATTTGAGTGTTCAACGAGCATAATTTTGATGATGAAATGAAAAAAAAAGAGATTTGACATTTCAAACAGTGTCTCGATCATTAGCAGAAAATTGCTTGTGCGGATGCTTCGTGAAAAACGAAAATAAATATTCATAAAATATACAGGGTGAGGAAGCAGTATGGAAACCCTTAAAAATATCGCGGAATTCAGTTCAAAAAAAAAAAAAAATGAGCCAGGTTTATTCTTAGGTCATTTTCAACAAGGGATTTAGTGGTGAGCTTGGATGTGACCTTGACCTCCATTTTCAAGGTCATTTGGAGGTCAATGTAATTTTTTAAATAATAACTTCTATTTTTGATGACATAATCGAAGAGAGCGATCAATTTTATGTCCGAGTATGTATTTTCCATGACCTCCCAAGATCATCTGAAGGAATTTACATCGCGAGGTGAAAGTATGGAACCCCTAGAAGCTTATGATTTGCTATGAAAATTAAAAAAAAAAAAATTAAAAAAAAAACATAAATAACAGAACATTGTATACAATTGATCGCTCTTTTCGAATCCGATGTAAAAAACTGGGGTTTCCCTATAAAAAAATTCTAGTTAATTTATGTTGTAAGTTGTAGTATTTGGCAACATAAAATTAAAACCATAATGAAAACTTAATAGCGCACTTATTTAACGAAAAAAAAAAAATATAAAAAAAACAGGGTAAAGCTTTCATTCAAGTTTTAAAAGAAATGTACGGCCCCGACATTTCAAATGTAAAAATTTCTAAACAAAAAACTGCTACTTCTTCGGAGATTAGCAAACACCTAAAACTTGTCGATAATGAATCAAATCGTCAAATGGTTTATAACATCTAGCGAGGATGAAAACTCATGCGGATTTTAGCATTCTCATATTTAAATTCGAAAAATATGGTGGTACACATGGATGCCACTTGTAGTTTGGTTCGAAATCCAAAGTGCTGTTCTGAACATAATTACCCAAACATTTTTTATTACGCTTGCATTGTAAAAGTTCATGGCGTTATATTTTCAATTGCAGAATTTATCAGCTGCAAACATAATACGTTGGCTTTAAATCAATTTTTTGATTGTTTTAATGACAATCTATGCCGCAACACGCCGAAAGCTTTTAAACCTAAAGTGTACTAGATTATTTATGTTTTAGGTATTCTATTGGTTTGGAAAAATCTCTTCCCGAAGGCAAAGTAGAAATATTTATTTGCTTATGAAAATGGTAAAATTTTGAAAAAAAATTGAAGGCTTTAACGAGGAAAATGAATTTATAAACCTGTATGTTCGAGTGGCGAGGTGATATTAATTGCGAATTGTATTTTTCTTTAGGAATGATTAACACACATTTAAAATATAATCGCGTCTTTTCAAATTAATTTTTTAATTCAAATTCAAATCTTGTTTTATCGACTACTTAGGGTCAAGCACATATTTTTAAAAGAACTACTCAAACTAAAAGGAAAGCGGTAATATTGTTTTTCACTTCGGTTTCGTTACTTCTCGTAACTTCGATAGATGGCAGGACTCAACCGGTAACCTTTGTTGTGTTTTACCGTACAGCGGTTGATTCTTCCTGGGAAGCATCGAGTGGTAGGTGACATAGTTTTGTAATGGCTCGCCGTATTATACCAGATTTGATTTTGACGGATACAACTCTTGTTCGGTCATCGCGTCCTGGATGGACTTCAACGATTCGTCCTAATAGCCAAGATGCAGGTGGTAAACGTTCATCACATACGAATACTAGTTGTCCAATACGAATATCTTGTTTAGACGAAATCCATTTTGAGCGCTGTTGTAACGTGTTCAGATATTCCTTCGACCATCTCTTCCAAAAAGACTGAACCATGGCTTGAATTTTGCTCCATTTTGGCAATCTCCCGATCGTGGTACTGGCTATATCAGGTTCGTTTAGATAGATGTAATTCGTTCCAGTAAGAAAATGACTGGGAGTAAGCGGTGTAAGATCGTTAGGGTTGTCGGAGAGTTGAGTTAACGTTCGTGAATTGAGACAACCTTCAATTTCGATGATAAGCGTTGTTAGTTCTTCGAAGTTTAACAATTGTTCAGCTACTACCCGTTTCATATGGAATTTTATGGATTTAACTCCAGCTTCCCATAAACCGCCGTGATGAGGTGAGCCGGGAGGTATGAATTTCCAGACAATTCCTTCGGTAGCGCAAGATCTTAGAATCTCGTTGGCATTAGCATTGATGAAGGTGTTGAACTCTTGGAGTATGTTGTTTGCTCCCACAAAATTGGTGCAGTTGTCACTGTATATGGTGGCCGGCTTTCCACGTCTGGCTATGAATCTCCTTAAGGCGGCCAGAAAGCATTTGCTGGTAAGGTCACTAACCTCCTCCAGATGAAGCGCCTCTGTGCAAAAGCAAACAAAAACAGCAATATACGATTTATATTGCACCGAGCTACGAGAGCTTTGGTTGCGTGTCATAAATGGTCCGCAGTAATCAACGCCGACGATGTTAAATGCACGATTGGGTGTCACACGGTCTGCGGGTAAATCGGCCATGAGTTGGGTTTTAGTTTAAAACATCTGACGCATTGATTAACAATAACCTTTGCTTGGGTTTTACCATGTATTGGCCAGAATGTATCACGTACTTTCGACAGCAAGAGTTGCGGGCCACAGTGAAAATACCTTTCGTGATGTTGACGCATTATAATTGTAGAGACGTGATGTTTGTCCGGAATGAGAATTTGGTGCTTGCGATCGAACGTTAAGTTGCTTTGACGGAGTCTTCCTCCAGCACGAATGATTCCGGATGGATCAAGAAATGGTGCCAATTGCTTAAGTGGGATTTTCGGTCTTACTTCGCCATTTTTTCGCAAACTCTTAAGTTCGTCGGAGAACGATTGAAGTTGCACTAATTTTATTACGCAGGTTCGTCCGCGCAACATTTCTTGAGCTGATAACGTTGATTGAAATATTCGGTGCTCATGCGACTTTCGCGCATTGTCTATAAATCAAAGACAATATGAAGTGACTCTCAGTAACGTGAGATACGAGGAATATCGTTGAAGTAAACTATAATCGTCAACCGGAGTCGCGTGACTATGCAATGACACTCGGCTAATGGGCCTTAATTCGGGCAATTCGATAGACAATATGCCGATATCCGTGTTGAGAGCTTGACAAGAATGTTCATATAAAAAAGCTGGTCCAGTTCACCAACTTTCCAAGGTGTTGAATGTGTTGATTTCGTTGGGCATAATTCCTCTCGATATTATGTCCGCTGGATTTAGTTTTCCATCAATATGCCTCCATACGATTGATGACATTAGCTCTTGTATTTCACTCACCCGGCTGGCGACGAACGTTTTCAATAAGTTAGTAGGAATTTTAAGCCATGCTAGAACTATTGTTGAATCCGACCATTGCGTTGCCTTTTCGATACTCAAGTTCAACGCATCCATAGTCTTTTTAACGAGTCGTGATAGCAGAAGTGCTGCGCATAATTCCAAACGTGGTATGGTAACATTTTTTAGCGGAGCGACTCGGCTTTTATTGCATATTAACTGAGCCGTTATCTCATTGTTAAAATTGATGGATTTTATATAAATGCAAGCACCATACGCTGATTTGCTTGCATCAGCAAAACCATGCAATTCTATAAGCTTACCATCAGTATTGACGCAGCGCGGAAGCCTAAGTTTTTGAATTGCTGGTAGTTCACGTCGGAAATTCTTCCAGAATTCGGCCTCATATGTTGTGGGAGTGGGTCATCCCAGGCAATTTGAAATTGCCAAAGCCGTTGTAGAAATAATTTTGCTGTTACGATTACTGGGCCTAGAAATCCCAGCGGGTCGAATACCTTCGCTACCTCTGATAACACAATTCGCTTTGTTACCGTTCGATTTGGGTCAAGATAATCAACGTTGAACGTGAATACATCTTCGATGGGGTTCCATTTTATACCGAGGGTCTTTATTGTTTGGTTAGTTAGGTTTGGTATGAGTTTCGTCTAAACTCAATTGTTGTTCTCGATCATCGATTGGAATTTGCTGCAGCAATGCAGTAGAGTTTGATGAAAACTTTCTTAGTTTCATGCCTCCCTTTGTTAACATATCTGACAGTTGTTGTGCGATTCTGTAAGCTTCTTTTTCAGTAGATGCACCTGTAAGCACATCATCCATGTAGAAGTAATCTATGATATAGGCTGGTAGCTGATAGTTCTCCGATTCGTCAATATGTATTTGTTTCAACGTTCGTTGTGCTAAATGCGGTGCCGCCGACGTTCCATACGTTATGGTTCGTAATTCATATGTTTGGATTGGGCTTTTTCGTTCATTTCGCCATAATATTCGTTGGTACCTTCGATGTTCCTTTTATACCCAAACTTGGCGGTACATTTTTTCGATATACGCCGTGAATACGACATTATGCTTGCGGAATCGTAACACAATTGAAAATAAATCGTTTTGTATAGTTGGACCGATAAGCAAGACGTCGTTTATCGAAGATGACGCGACATTTGGTGGTCGAGCTTGTTGGTTTGATTATGGCGTGGTGCGGTAAATAAAAATTGTTCGATTGGTCAGCGGTATCATCCGAAACTGGTTCCATATGACCCAAGCTAATATATTCAGCCATGAATTTGATGTACTGTTTCCTTAATTCTTCGTTACGCTCGAGTCGTTGTTCTAAGTACATGAACCTTTTTATCGCTGCTTGTTTTGAGTCACCCAATTTTGAAATATTTTCGTTGAATGGTAGCTCCACGGTGTATAGCGACCAGTGGATGCATCTCTGGAATAAGTGTTGACAAAAATGTCCTCACATTCTTTTTCTTCGGATGTAAAATGGCCTTGATTTGTGACTGGTTCGAGTTGCCACACTTGTTTCAATTCTTCTTGAAGATCATTATCCGCTGAATCAATCGTAACATTAAGCGCAATGAAATCATTCGATATACCTTCCATTTTTCCTCCAATGATAAAACCGAATGACGTGTTTTGAAGTATTGGTAATCCTTTGTGTAAACGAACCTGATCCATAAGCAGACATTCATATTCCACTGATAACCTTAATTTTCGTTTTGCTAGGCTGAGGCGATAGGCTTAGTTTGTCAACCATCTCTTGCGTAAGAAAATTGGATTGCGCAGTTGCATCTAACAAAGCTCGGCACCGATGTACTCTTCCGCAAGAATCCTGAATGTTCACTATCGCAGTTGACAACCAAATGTAACCTTCCGGTTGAGCCGCACCTTCCGAGGCTACACAGGCTTCTCCGATTGTAATTTCCTCAGTCAAATGCGCAGTTAACGTTGTTTGACCAGACGACTCGCCCGTAACGAGACATTAGATCCATGACTAGAAATATTTGAATTCGCAGAATATGACTGCGTATTTTCGAAGTGTGAATGAAGCAATGTGTGATGCCTTGACACGTGTCTACGGAATGGCCCGGTCGTAGGCTCCGAAACGCTGAGCTGAATAATTCGCTCCGAAACGCTGAGCTGAATAAACTGCGAGCACTGCGACGCGTAATGTAATTTGGACTCACACAGACTACAATATACATTAGTTGGTGTTGTAGCAGTTGCGAACACTCGGCTGGATCCTCCGGAGTAATTTTTAACGAATGGCTTATTCGATTCCTTATGTAACGTTGTAGCTGTTGATTTCGGCGTTGTTATGGACTGTGATGGCTTTGATTCAATTGCGTCCAATACTCGAGCACGATTATTTAAAAACTACGGCATTTTTCCCACGTTGGAATTTCGTTTATTTCAATAGACATTTCCCACAATGTCTTCGCTTCTCCGATTAAACGTGCTGAAATTATGTTGACAATAATGATGTCCCAATGATCAACAGATTGTTTCAATGTTTGGAGCGCTGTCAAATGATTAACACAATTATCTATCAATTTATGCAGCTCCGCTGATGTTTCAGATCTCATGGTATTGAGATTTAAAATTGAGTTTACGTATTTGTCTATGATCAATCGAGCGTTATCATACCGATTAACCGTCGGTCTACCGTTACAAATCTCGCAATCTTTAATAATTACGTTTCAGGGGCGCTTGAGTTAGGCTCCCAAATGTATGTATTATATACAGATTTCAGTAAGGCCTTTGATAAGGTAGATCACGATTTGTTAGTTAATAAATTCTATCAATTAGATTCAAATCAAATACCAGTGCAATGGATACGATCATATTTGACTGGTAGAAAGCAGTATGTTAGAATCAACAACTCCATTTCCAGAACGTTTTTAGCATCCTCTGGAGTACCCCAAGGTCAGCTGGGACCACTCCTTTTTAATATTTTTGTGAATGGCGTAATTGGTTGCCTGTCTAACTCAGTAGTTCTTTTGTACGCGGACGATTTAAAAATCTATAAAACCATTAGGGGCATTTCTGATGCATTATCATTTCAAATTGAAATCAATAATTTCGTTGAACGGTGTAGTACAAACTCCTTATGTCTTAACATTTTCAAATGCAAAACTATGACATTTAGAAGAGGTCGGAATATTATCTTAACCGATTATAAAATCGACGGAGTACTAGTCGAACGAGTTTCTGTAATTCGAGACTTAGGTGTTCTTTACACACCTAACTTATCTTTTCATTTTCATATTGATAGCGTCATTACAAAGGCTAACAGTATGTTAGGCTTTCTGAAAACGCAATGCCGGGAAATTAGAGATCCATACACACTGCGCACTTTATATATGTCATTTTTTAGATCCCACATCGAGTACTCTGCTGTTATTTGGTCGCCCTTTTATCATAACTATTCAGATATGATCGAAAGTATTCAAAAGCGTTTTCTTAAATATGCACTTCGCATCTTGACTCGTGACGGCCGTGGCCCGGATTATATTTTTCCACCGTACAATGGAAGATGCCAGTTATTAGCCCTGGAATCGCTTAGTGCTCGTATGGACATGGCAATTGCTATATTTGTGCGTGATATGATTCTGGGACACATTGACTGCTCTGAGCTTTTAGAGCTTTATTCGTTTTATGTACCGTCTCATAATTTGAGAAGACGTGCATTTTTGCAGTTAACTTATAGAAGTACAAATATGAATTGATCTACAAATCGACACTTCTGTTGAGCTCGGTTGAAAATTTGTTCGATTTTGAGATATTGAGGAACGTTTTTCAGAGAAACATTCTCCATTATTTTAAATTTTAATTTTAGTTTTTTTTTTCTTTTATAACGACTTTTATTTTATTTTATGTTGACGTAATATGTCGATCAGTAGGTATTATTTTATACTGTTATAAAATAAATAAATAACCATGCCAGAAATTTGAATTCACTTTCCGATAGAACACGTAGTAGCTGACCTACTAACCAGTCTATCAAGCCCAAAAACTACCCCTTATCCAGGGGGAAAAATCGTTCTGGAAACTTTAGGTACCAATTGAAATTTTAACTGAAATTGGCAAATAAGCCTTAGCACTCCTTGCCAGAGATTTGAATTCAGTTTTCGGTAGCACACATAATAGCTGACCTACTACTTCGTCTATCGAGCCTAAAAACTATCTTCTATCTAGTGGAATAACGAAATCTGGAAGCTTTAAATACCAATTGAAATTTTTACTGAAACTGATAAATGGGTCTTAGCTCTTTTTGTTAGAGATTTCAACTCACTTTCGAATATTACACGTTATAGCTGACATACTACTCCGCCAATCGAGCCTAAAAACTACCCCTTACCAGGGGAATAAAATTAGTCTGGAAACTTTAGGTACCAATTGAAATTTTTACTGGCAGAATCCGATAGTACATGGAGTAGCTGCCCAAAATTAATATTTCCAATAATACTTCCCTTGACTGGTCCTATTTTCCCAGGGAATAACTTTTATTCGAAAGATTTTGTAAAGAAATTACATTTTTAGTACTAATTATTTCAATATGAATCGTAACTTTTCCAATTGGAAGTTATTTTGGGTTATTTCTGTCCTACCAAGGCTTATCTTCTAGATTTTAGAAATGGGATCACCCACTACTAATAAAAATATATGTTCACTTGGGTACGATCTTTGGGCCAGAATGAGAAATTTTTTAATATCCATAACTTTATGCGAACTTGCATATATAGAGACGCATAATGTCTTTCCTCAGTCACATATCTTCTAGATTTTTAAAAGGTGTAATATTTGTAGGCCAGATTGAAATTTTTTTAAGTATCCAACTTTATGATAACTTACATATAGGGACGCAACACATCTGAGCTAAGTGGATTATCTTCTAGATTTTGAATGTTGTTATTATTTTTAGATGTGAGGATCGCTCTCTATCCTTTTTGAAGTCATTGTCATGGTTTGTCTGTAAAACATGCGTGCACTTTGTTACTATATTATGGGCCAGATTGATTTTTTTTTTTTATATTTCAAAGTTCGAATGAACTTTTGAATGAATACATTCACAGGGAAATCATTTTTTAGGACCACCTTCACACGCGTCACAAGAGAAACCATAAAATATAAATGAGAGTAATTTTCTTAATGCGAGAGAGAAAATCAAACTGTTTGATGCTTTTAAAAATATGTTTAAATGTTTTCACCACGCATATATCCATCAACAAAATGTGTTTTTATATCAATAATCAAGTCGTAAAATTTCGACCAAATTGTTTATTCAAACTAAATAACATTTTTCTGTTTCTCTGGTTCAACGAAAACAACTAATTTATGGCATAGCGAACAATATCAAACGCAACTCAAATTTTGGCAACCAAGATGTGAAGATATGTATGTCTCTTGAAGAACGAAATATTTTGTGTTAAAATTTTTTTATTCTATATTCTAAGTTTGTATTAAAAAATTGTTCTCGATAAATCACATCAGAAGTAGCTGGCGCATAACTAAATCGATATCTCTTGTATTATGCGATACTGCTTAATAGTTAGATAGAACGACAACACACATCATTTTTAAATTAACTTAGTTTTTTTTTTGGTATCTCATTCATTATCGTCAGCTTATTTATTCACAACAAAATATGTGTAATTTGATACAATATTAATGATATCGTCAAAAAATAAAATATCCAAAATTCTAATCTCTAAAAGCACATCAAATTTCAATCGTGGCTGTTTTTGCTTTTTAAAATTATTGACTTATTGACTAAATCAATCATACTCATTAATCATCTTTCGAAAGTAAACACAACATGTATGTATATATGTGTGTGTGTATGTAAACATTTTGAAAAGCTTTGATTTTAATCATGATTTATTGTCATGTCGTTGTTTGAATGTACATACGTTATAGATTTACAGGCATATCTTAAATTATCAATACAGTATTGTACATTACATGTTAAACTAATATTAAGTGGCTAAAATATTTTTTTTTTTTTTGGGTTTTCGGAGTGTTTTGCGATAAGCTAAAAACGTCCAATTGTTATCTACATAATTTTGGTTTGAAATATTGTCAA
Source organism: Tipula helvola (assembly GCA_963556165.1). Classification (NCBI taxonomy): domain Eukaryota; kingdom Metazoa; phylum Arthropoda; class Insecta; order Diptera; family Tipulidae; genus Tipula; species Tipula helvola. Next base: position 54,974,679 of record OY744482.1, read on the forward strand.
GAGACTCTTAAGTTATGAGCGTCTAAAAATAGATTTGTGGAAAGTTTGTGAGGCGGATTGTTGTGATTGACGGATTTGATTGTTATATCATTTAAAAATGTATCGATTATCGAGTTTGACAGTTTTTGAGGGCTATTTAGGTTTTTGAAGTGTAAAATTTTATTTGTATGACGCCGGAATATTTTTTTTTTAGACTTTGTTCAGATTACAAACGTTTAATGTTTTGAGATTTATGTAAAAATTATTATCAAAAGTGCGAATATGGCTGACACATGACTTTCTTCAACGTAATTAGTTAGATTTTTCATATTATCTGGACATATTAATCCTGTAAGATTTAGGTGACAATGGTCAATTCCACAGAAAAAAACAATGTTTTTAATAACCAAAAGCAGTTAATAGAACTTTTCTTCACTTATTAATTAAGGTAATTATAATTACAAATATGCAAACACATGATCCAGGAATTCGTAAAGAATCTATTGTGAATCATCCATTTGATCCTTCAGGCCGAATACTCGTGTAAGATAATTGCTATATCGTCATCGTTAAGGCCTTTTTAGCCATCTCAAATTGTAACACTGTATACATGCAAGTACATATTTAACCCTAAAAATATTATTTTCTTAAAATATTATTTCAAGGCAAAATGTATCACATTTTTTTTTAGTTAACATTTTTAATCAGATTAAAGCATTGCAACTAACTGTTTTTAAAAGCAAATGTACTACAAATAAAAACCAACTACAGAAACTGTTTGACTTTGCTCAAAATATTAATGCTTAAATAACAATCGATCCATCGACAATTCAGATGACCGGATTTTCTAAATTATTCATGAGTAAACATCTTTCACGACTGCTCTTGGAGTAGTGTATGGTTTGCCAATTTTGATAATATTCCCATTCATATGTCAGTACAATTTTAAATGAATCGTGCTTTCTATGAAAATTTCAAAGGATCTGGTGATATTGGAATGGTGATTCAATACTTTTAAGATTCAAGTGAATAATCCAGCTCATTTTTGATTATTTTATGTTTTTCGGGATGAAACTAAGAAATGCGGTTATAATAGCAGAATTTTGGGCCAGCCTGAAATTTATATTAAATTAAGCAAGCCTATAATAACACAATCCTAAAATCTTTACATAAATTAATAAATCAGCCCTACCGGTTTGTGCAATCCAAGGCGTAATTTTCGGGGCCCAAATTGTGTTTAAATCTTGATCAATCTAAAAGTATGTAGTTACAAAATATAACCATTGTTTACTTGTTTGCCTTAGTTGGTGAAAATGGACATATAAACTTTCTTTAAAAAGGTAATGCCAAACATCTACGGTTTGATTGTTAAAAAAAAACCTTACACTTTCGGCTGTCGTCCTTAAATTTTAGGTTGCTAATTCGAATAACCCGCACTGATAGAAGCCGATATTCGTCTTCGATTTAGTGGTACATTTTAGTAGTACAGCTGTCAGTTATTTTATTTAAATAGGTTACGACTTTCGTCTCAGTCGCAAGCCAGATACGTCCGTACTACAGATAGATCTTGTCGTTACTGTCACTATTCTGGACATGGTTTAGAAAAATCTCGCAAGAAAAAATATAATAACCAAAAATGTCCACATCAAAAACATTTGAAACCACAAATCCAAAACAAATATTAGTCAATAGTACATTAGAAAACTCCAAAACACTCGATTCAAATCAGGACACATCGATTCGAGTGAGAAATCTGAAATAACGGGTCCAAATTCATTTAAAACCAAATTTTCTAATTCTATTCCAATAGTTCAAACAAAAGTCAGAAATCTTCTACTTTAGCTATCTCGAAGAACGACGACAAAAAATACATGATTTTCATTATTTCCTTGTGGATACAGGAGCTGATGTTTCTGTAATTAAAAAACAGTATATCTTACCAAACGGTCCTTATTTTCCTAATCGCAAAATTAATATTACCGGAATTGGATCAGAAATAATCGAAACACTATAGCCCAATGCGAAGCCGAAATACTTTTCGATGCTACGTTTAAAAAATTCATTTGTTTATCTCGACGATGTAGTTGTGTACGGTGCAAGCCTAACAGACCATAACAAAAAATTAAAATCCATTTTTGTACGATTTAGGAAGTATAATTTAAAATTGAATCCTTCCAAATGCAAATGTTTACATAAAGAAATACTCTACTTAGGACATTTAGGAAGTAAACTAAAAGCAATTTTCAATTTTCCAATTCCAAAATCACAAAAGGACCCTAAATCTTTTCTTGGTCTTGCAGGTTATTACTGGAAATTTAGCGATAAATTCTCATAAACAGTTGAACCGTTAAGTAAATTACTTAAGGAAAACTCAATATTTTTATGGGGTATATTTTCACCGTCCATAAGTTTGGCTTCAAAATATTAAAAATCCAGCATCAAGGCTCATCAAATGGCGAGTTGAACTTGATGAATTCGATTATAATATTGAGTACAAACCCGGGAAACTGAATTCTAACGCTTACGCTTTACATCGCACTGTAATAACTGACTTTACTAATCCTGTTCACTTACCTGCTAAATCAACTCTAATTTTACCAAACATTACTAGATCGCAATCAGCTTTACAAAGTCCAGGAAATGTTCAATTACAAGCCAGCAACTTAAATAATAAATTAACAGGCGAAATTATTGAAGTTAAGGTTGAAGAACAAATAGCAAGGAGACTAAGTGAGTTCCATTATAGTAATTAAGGAGGACATTAAGGCATCAATAGAACTCTCAATCGAATAAAGAAATATTATAATTTTCCTAAAATGTTTAGTAAAATTCGTGATTTTATAAAAAATATCAATTGTGTCAAAAAAATAAAACAACTCAAACAACAAAATTAACAATGGTCATTACCGCAACATCCAGTAAACCTCTCGACAAAATATTTCTGGGTATTGTAGGTCCACTCCCTCTAACAACACAGGGTAATAAATTTATTTTAACCATTCAGGATGATCCATCCAAATACTCACTAGCAATAACAATAGCTAAAGCATTTGTTGAACAAATAGCCAACTCTTTCAAGATGTATGTAAATTACTAAAAATTAAAAAAATTAAACAGCCACAAGCAAATGGGGCTTTAAAGCGCTCATACAGAACGTTTACAGAATATTTGCGAAATTTTCTAGATAGGTGATTAAAATAATTGGGACGCGTGGTTACCATATGCAATTTTCTGCTTCAACAGCACTCCCCATTCGGCTACTTCTTTTATGCCCTTCGAAATTATTCACGGATTTTTACTTAATATACCTACTTCATTAAAAACGAATCCGACACTTATTTATAACTATGAAGACTATATTATTGAAATCAAAAATAATTTACAAAATTCTTATGTCGTGTAGCTAAAGAAAACTTATTGAAAAGTAAACAGAAATATAAAATTGAATACGATAAAAAGCTTAATCCAAAGGTATACATAGTTGAAGACTTGGTATAGTTTTAAAGAATGAAACAAAGAAAAATAAATTAGATCCATTATGAAACAGTCCATATGAAATAACCGAACTTACTGCAGAATATAACTCATGACGTCAAAAAAATTAAAAACTCAATTAAATTTGTACGTTACCTTGACAAAATCATTTTTGATAGTAATTTTCACGATTTTGCCAAATTAAAATTCAATGACCTTGAAACAGAATTGCTTGAATTTCAGTGCAGCCTTATTTGGTTTGAAAAATTTGAAAATTTAAGAACTGTTGTTGAAAATGGTTTAAAGAACAATAACTCGTTAAGTATTAATTATGAGGTATTGAAAGTGAGGCAATGTCGAATTCTGATTCTGCAATATCGCTAATGTTTGTTCAAATGGATTCTCCTCAATAATTAAAAAATTCTTTACTCTACTAAGTACATCCACATGTGACATTCGACGACCTTCTCGTGGATTTAATATTTTTTTGTTGAGTGTCAAAGTTAAAGCATTACAATCGGTTATTATTTTGAACTCCCGACCATGTAAATAAACCCTAAACCTTCTCAATGCATAAATTATAGCTAGACACTCCAACTCATAAGGGTGATATTTTGTTTCTATCGGAGTCGTACGTTTAAAAAAAAAACTAATCGGATAAAATTTTCCATGTAGTAATATGGCTTTTAAGCCAACCGATGGTGCATCGCAATGGAGTGTAGTCTCGTTTTTTAGAGGAAATATTGTCAAAATATTTTATTTGATTTTTGCCCATTTCAAATTGGACATCTTTTCTAACAAGATCCTGAAATGGTTTAGCTACATAGATGACAATAGTACTTAATGAATTTCCTGAAATAGGAACACATCCCTAAAAATCGCTGCGCCTCCCTAAGATACTTTGGAAATGGATACTCAGAAATCAACTTTATATTAATTTGATTTGGACTTATCTCTAAACTAGTTATTCGATATCGTAAATAATCAATTTGTGATTTTAATAACTCACTTTTGTACAATCTGAATTCCTTTAAAATCCACACAATTTCATGGAATACAATTTTCGTTAATTAAACTTATCGGGCTTCCTGTATCAACCATAGCTGACTCACTAATGACTTTACCATTATATTTCTATCGAAAAATAATTTTAAATCTATGAAAATACCCTCATTTACAATAGATTCACATAAATTAAAATTTTTAATTTTTGTCACTCTGTAGCTTTATGACCTACATATTTGACCACAAGTAATGCAGGATCCAAACAATCTCTTAGGCTTCCTACATTTATTTAAAACATGACCCAATTCTCCACAATTGTAACATTTAATATTTCCTGACTGTTCACTTCTATTTGACTTTACAAATTTTGATCTTGAGCTTGATTGCGCTACATCTGTTTTTGTGTTTAATAATTTATTATTATCATGTTTAACATAAATACCTCGATTCCGGTGAACTAAATAATTGTCTCCGTAATCTGGGATTTTCCAAACCGTCAATCAAATTAACTCTACCAAATCAACTAACTTTTGTTTCAACTGACATTGAACTGTAGCGGCTCACTCATTCAAAATATATACTCATTCATTAAATATATACTCACGCATTCAAAATATACTTACATTCGCGTTCCACTACAATAACAACGTATCAGCGCTCTCATGTACCTTACAACAACCGCAACCGCAACTGCTCGACCAACAAGCACGCAAATTTATTTATTCACTGCTCCGGTTTTTATCCAACACACCAAAACCAATAACCCAAAATAAAAACGAAACAATTCATTTTCACATGTTTATTCATCCGCTTGAATTTACTTCGTTTACTGTCGTCGTGTATTTCTTTTTTATACACAGACAGTCGGCTCTATATTCTACTCGCGTCAACACGCGCTACTTTTGCCTTTCAAAATTTATTTACATTTTTAATACAAAAATGTCGGGCAACTCGGATCGCTACATGGTTAGCAAAATAAATTAACTTAAATTTATATTTACTATAATATATTGTTAATACACAGTGAAGTGTAATTATTAATTAATTTAGTCTTTACAAATAAAAAACATTTTATGAAATAAATCTTCGAGAGTGTTTTTATTTATCAAATTAGTGCGCTTCCTCTACGCATCCATTTTTCATTGTGCGCGAATTGTGTGACAGCAAATTATTGTTGAAAATTAACAACAAGTTAATACGAACATTCAACAGAACATTTCTAAAATCATTTTCACATCTACATGCTACATCCATTTTGAATTTATCTGCCCTCTGTTCACAAAAGCTTCACAAAATTCTTAACAATTTTTCCTTTTCAAAATGGCTGTCTATCAAGTAACAAGTTTTTTCCACAATTTGAATTTTTTAAATTTCACAAAATTACAAATTTGAACTATTTGAAATACTATAACTTTTGAAATTCAAATTTAGAAATATTTTACGTTTAATTTTATTAAAATTATAAAGATATGAAGCAAGAAAATTATGTCATACATTTTGGTGTAAAGCAAAGAAATTTTGTCAATTTTAATAAAATAAAAACTAAAGATATTTTACGAATTTAATAAATGTTCAACGCTCCAGAATTTTTTCGCCTTTAAAATTACAAAATTTTTATTGAAAAACTAGATTTTTATATTTTGTCTGCCGAATTTCAACATACCAGCCGATAAAACGCATTTTCTATAATGAAACATTTTTTTAATATTGTAATGCCTTTCATAATATCGAACTCATTTTTAAATTCCGACGTTGAAAGAATAACAGTTCTGTGAAAAATTAGATATTACGATTAAAAATGTTGGACTGACATGTTTTCACTTAACAAATATGTAAAGTTTAAATTTTTTGAAATAGGTATTTTCAACTGGTTATTGTCCGTTTAGTCGGTCCTCTAAATTTTCATGAAGTGCTTCTCTGCTCAAATTGTTGCAATTAATTTTCAAAATTATAACCTCAAAAAATTTAAGAACACAAAATAATTGTTTACGATGTTTTTAATAGTTAAGCTGTGCTTCTTATTTCCGATCTAATGTATGGTAGGTCTGTCTACTAAAATGCAGTTTGTTTCTTCCGCTTAAGCGAATTACTTATTTTGTCAGTTTAATCTAATCCATTTGTAAAAATTGATAAATACGAAGGGTGTTTTCTTCCATAATGACAACGCCGGACCACACACACTGGACCTTTCATCCTCTGACTACCATTTGTTTCGATCTCTACAAAACTCCCTTGATTGTCTAAAGTTGGCTTCATAAAAGGACTGTCACTTGGCCAAGTATTTCGTCGATAAATCACAGAAGTTATACCCTGGTGGAATTATGAAAAATTGCAGAAGGTCATAGATAATAAAGAAAATTTAATCAAAAATAACAAATGGCGTTTCTCAACACTTTTGCCTCCAACTAATATTTATAATTTTTATAAACTTTGTACTATGATTTTTCAGTTAATAACTGATTATGGTTTCTTATTTAAACTGTATTAGTTTTTCACAAATACATAATTTACATTTTTATGTAGGTTACGCGGGTTTTAACATTTTTCACAAGTAAAATGTAAAAAATGGTTTTTTACACGAATAAGCTCAACTGTGAATTGGAGTTTATTTAGGACAATCTAAACTCAATCTTTTGAGGCTTTTCTCAATTTTTTGTTGATGAATTCATTGCAATTTTAAACGTTGGCTTACGTGTGAACGGACACATTATTAACTGTAAGATGAAATGCTTTGTCTTTGACAGCTCTGCTAGAGAATTTAAGCATGCACACCAATTAAAAAACTGCCAATTGATGTAATTAGAGATTTCGCAGTCGCTGATTCATTGTCTATATGGTTAAGTCTCGTAATATTGTCCAAAATTTGTTCATGGTGGCTTACGTATTATTTTGTTTATTAAATTTTGACTGAAACTTCTAAAACCATATTATTTTGATACAATTTGTTCTCCGCGGTTACCCCCACAAAACATTAGAAAATATAAATTCCAGTTTTTATACTTTATGTACAGAAATTAATCTGCTTTGCTGAATTTAATTTGTTTAACCTCAAGGTATTTTCTATTTTACTTTTTTTTGTTGTTATAATAATAAAACGATATTTTATATTTTTCTTTTTCAATCTGGATTACTTCAAGTATATACTATATACTATACAAGGGATACAAATGTGAAATAACAGAAATAACCGATCCTATAATTACATTAGCATAACAACATAAAAATCCATTCAATTAAATCATCAAATTAAATAACGTATACGGCTTGGTACTCATGTATTTATTCTCGACTCGATCTAATCTCAGAGTCTCTATTGTAACAGTTCACACAGACAGACACAATACACATTTCATCATGCCTAAATTCAATCCTTAACAATAATATTATTTTAAAATAGAAAAAAATATTTCCAGGGTTGGTCGACATAGACGGATTTCCTTTTGGTTTGTTCATATAAGATGATTTAATAAATGGGTATCTCGCCCCATTCGAATCACATTATCAGTATTGTTCTGAAGTATTGACTGGGAAAAAATAAAACATTTTCATAAATTTGTTTAAGCTTACGTAAATAATAATTAATAATCCCTTTTTGCAAAAATAATTTTTATCTTTATGTTATTGTTAAAAATAAAAAATAAAAATTGTTCGTAAATGGTTTAAGGGGCTTTGCCGGTTTTAGGTAGCATCTCTTTATAAAAAAAAACACTCGCAAATACGAAAGTACACTTTATAGAATAAAAAGTAGGGAGCATAAATATTTTAATACAAACATTATTTTTTTCGGTTTGGCTAGGTTTTTGGAAAATCGAGTTGAGTTGTTATTTTATGTTGGTTATGATTAGCTTTGATGTTGTTATTTCAAATGGAAATTTATTTATTTATTTTTTTGCTGTACTGTTGCCGCTGCTGCTTGAAATTTTATTTTATTTTAAATGTTGCTTATTTTATTATCTACATATATTATAATCAAAATAACATAAATGATTATTTTTGGTATTTTTTTATTTTTTTTTTGAATAATTTTTATTAGATTTGACGTTACTTGAGGCATATGTGTGTTTCATGAATTGGAATTGATGTTTGAATAGAACTGGAAATAAAATTGATGTTGTGTGTAGAGTTGTTGTTTTTGAGGCGCACCACACACACACACAAACACACTCAATAAATCATCGAAATGTTTTGTTGTGGGGTCTACAAATGGAATTTTTTTGATTGCCGGGAGAATACTTTTGAGAAGCATCTGTTTCATTCGCATAGTAGTTGAAAAGATAATGAACCCTTTAAATCTAGTTAATTAGTAAAATGTGACCGCACTTCTTATACAAATTATTTAGATCGTAATTTTATCTTTGCCAAAGGTTTACTCCGCACCTTGCTTAGTCCTAATTGATCCAAAAATTAACTTCCCCAATTTAAGAGTTAACCGAGTAAATGAAGTCTAGTGGAAAAACGTTTGTGTTTTGTCTATGTATGTTTACTTTGAGAACACTACAGAAAACACCACAAACCCTTTTTTTTTTTCTGTTTACTTGGATGTCAAAACCAAAACAGAAAGAGAACGTTCTGAAGGCAAGTAAATTTTACTGCGAGGTTTTTGTCCGATTTATAAACAAAAAACAATTTTTGAATTCAGTTGTATGGGTCAACAGTTTCTCAAACCCGTTTGAATGAAAATTGGGAGGATCGTGAATATGCATAAAAATTAAAATCCATAAAAATTCTGGAATACCATAAGACATGGGATGTGTATACACTTCGGAAAATAAAATCATTTTACACGATTTAAATTTTAAACTGACGCCCCGAAAACCCCTTAGATATTTTGTATTTTCTCAAATAATGTCAATTTGAAATTTTTTTTAAATTGGATCCTCGTTTGAAATATTAAGCTTTACTATTAATTGTAGTTCCAAATTATACTTGTCATCCTAAATATACCTCGCCTATACAACCACTGCTTTAACCTGTATTTAACAATATAAACAGAAAAACTTTTCCAATTTTAGCTAATTTTGTGTATTTATATATTTTGTTAATTTTGTGTTTTTTGTATCACTAATAGGTTCATCTCTAAATCATCAACTTTTGATGCAAAAATGTAGTCTTCCTATTGCTATTGAGCCGAATATTCACTTATCAAAAACTGATTTTACAAATTTGGGAATTGTCTAGTTTAATTCACTTTTCTAGAAAATATGTTGTAATATATAAATATCGTAACAACGGTTTGCTGTTGTACACTATAAATGAAATAAATAATTGGTCCCAAATGAATAAAAGAAAAAAAATGTTCAAGACAATTTTATTGAATGCAGGTCAATTAGATATCCACCACTATGTTATTCAGTTTTTATTTTCTACACATTTTGAATACACGGCAAGTAAAAAGCGACGAAATCAGCTCCATTTCACAGAAACTACTTCAGAAAATAGGAAGACATCCAATCGTTATCAGCAAACCGGAATATATTCGAAATGGTATTTGTCGCTTATACACAGGTCCAAATTATTATACCGATAATTTTAATCCAAAGTAACCTGAATTTCTGGACCACATCAAAAAAATATATAGTGCGATGGCGGTTTACTCATTTCAAGTGCAAATTGAAATGGTCCTAAATTTAATAAACTCGACCGTGGTGATCATATATGGTGATAGCGTGGCGATATACATTTAATTGAAATGAAAACAACGATTGAAATAAATCCCTATGGTCTGAAAAATAAATTAGGGGCTACTAATCAGTATGTAGCGAATCAGAACCATTCAGAACGTATAAAATGATTAACGGTAATAATATAGGCTTTTGGAAGTCGGATGAATATATTTTGCATGTACGTATGTGGTAAATATAACTTAACTGGTAATTATAATCGGGATACTTTTTACATTACATATTTTAATCGTAGCTCGGTGACACCTTTGAACAGAAATGAAAAGTTCGTTGTCATTCTTCATGTGTTATCGGATCTATTACAAACCAGTTGTAAAATTTTTAATATTCACTAAAATATTGTATTAAAATTGTTTTTATTACTTCGAATTAAAGAATTTTCTTATTTTAAAGGAATATGAGCCGTTTCTTGAAAGTGTCCTTAGTCAATTTCCCAAAGAAGCAAGCTAACTGTTACAATATTTACAATTCTATGTTAGTTTTTAAAAATTTGCAGACCACTTTCAAAATAAACGACTCCAAAATGTGTTTCGAATTCTGAAAATCAGTTTTGCTATATTTTAATATTTAGTAAATTGGTATTCCGAAATTTCGCAAACCCCAAGCAAACGAAATTTAATTAATGTGTATTTTGTTTTTTCTTATTTTTTAAATTATTTAAATTCCATTATTATTATTATTATTATTATTTCTGGGGCGTTCAAGCCACCCCGCACTGCGACCTAAAAGACCTTTTGTGCATGGACCCTACTTAATAATGAGCCGACCAGTCAATATTCAAGCTCTTAATGAACCTGACAATACTGCCGGCTGATATATGATGCATACTATCCGGGCTCATTACTCTCCCTCCTAGATTTTGTAATCTCATCGCAGATCGCAGAAGCGGCACCTATCTGTCGTATTTAGGCCCATTTTTTTAAGGTGATATCTTAAGGGGATGTGACCTGTGAGGAAGCCAGTAAGCAGCCTCAGCTCAGGTTTCCTAAGTACAAGACATTCCTTGGCCCTGTAGGAGGACTTTTGTACATTCTCCCAGCGTTTTATCGCTGCCCTAAGATGCCCCTTAGTGATGCTGCAGAAGAGCTCTGGTCCAATGAGTGAAGAGGCAGAACCATCGTGGGCGAGGCCATCAGCTGCCTCGTTTTCCGCAATTCCAGTATGACCTGGCACCCAAATAAGTGTTACCTTATTTGAGCTTGCCAGAATCTTAATAACCTTCAGACAATCCCATACCAGCCTTGACTAAATGGTAACAGACCTAAGAGCCTTTAAGGCCGATTGGCTGTCTGACACAATATAAATCTTTGCGTCTTTTAGGCCTTTACATATGCCTATCCTAGGGCAAAGTTTATAGCATGCACTTCTGCTTGAAAAACGGTAGCATTGGTACTCAAGGACTTCGAGAGGGATGTCCCACTCCCGTATATTCCTACCCCCGCACCCCCTCCCCCTCATTGACCCTCGCTCAAAGGATGGTTCCCCTGTATTCCACAACTCCTGGTTAGGAAATTCAACCCAAAATGGTTTATGAAAATCCAGTTTAGCTGGCATACAGTCGGAAGGCATTCCTATAGTAGGGTCTGTCTGAAACTCCTTGAGGATTTCCAGATGACCCACCATAAATTCCATCAACTATTTTAATCATTTTTATTTTGATTTGAATTCTGTAATTGTTTAAATATCAAAAATAGTTCAATTATTTGTTTCCTTTAAATAACTACATCCTTTAAATTCGGTAAATGCTTTAAATTCGTAGAACTTTTAAAATTCTTTTATTTCGTTAAATTTTGTAAATTCATTTTGTTAATTTTTTTTCGATTTTCAAATTTTCTGAATTCCTTAATGGAATAATTTGTTAAATCTTGTAAATTATTTAAAATTTGTAAATTCATAAAATTGGTTTAATTCTTTGAATTATTTAAATGTTTAAACTCGTAAAGTTATTTAAATTCTGTAAGTTCACGGGTGCGTCCGAAATGAGAATTTAAATGCACATTTTTTAAAATGCGCATTTCTGGATTAAATAAAATTTCGTTAAAATCATTAAATTATTTAAAATTGGACAAAACCAAATTAACAAATCGATAAATATTGTTAATTAAAATATAAATTGGCGTCAAACAGATGTATTAAAAATGCACATAAAAACTACATCGCATGTAGCTTTTTAAAAGTGTCTTCGCTAAATGCACAATTTCCATTTCGGACGCACCGTAAGTTTATTGAATTTTAAAGTTCTTTAACTATGTTCTTTAATTGATTAATTGATTTAATTTATTGAATAAAATTCGTTAAATTTAAATTAAATCTGGTGAGTTTTCAAATTTGTTAAAGCCCTTAAATTATTTTATTAAATTCGTCAAATAATTTTAAAACTGTAAAGCTTTTATATCCGTAAAATGGTTTTTAAATATTTTGAGTTTCTTGAATTATTTTAGTAAAAATTATTTTTTAGTTTGAAACCGGTAAATTTCGTAAATTCATAGAATTCTTTAAATCTATATTCTAAATTTGGGGATACTTCACAAATTAACCTTAAAACCGTGTTTGTTGAATACAGTTCCCCTTAAAATAAACTCAATCAAAATCAAACACTGCATTACATTTAAGAGCATTTTAAAATATTTATTTTTACATGAAAAACTTTGGTAAATTGTTACTCATATATCATTTTATATATAAACTAAGTACACAAAACTCGAAATCATTTAAAAAATGTCATTATCGCTACATTTAATGAAAATAAATATTAGGGAATTCTATTCCCCATAACACCTAATTAAATTGTAAAACATACACACGGGTCTAAGATTAACTCACGGAGAAATAACAAATTGAAAAAAATTGTACATGTTCCACTTTGCTCACTCCTTTATTCTCGCCAATTCATTTTTATTTATATTGATAGGCCCTTTTTTTAAAGTTTTTTTTATTTTACTTGTGAGTTAAATTCTGAAGTAAAGATAAAATTTGTTTTTAAACGAATTACTTATAATGAATTATTTTAAATTATATCGCCCGTATCGCTGCTACTGATAGTTCCACTTCCACCATAAATGTTTCAAGTTATGTATTTGTTAACTTAATTTGTTGGGATAGTACAGCATCGATGAATGTATTGGAGCGAATTGCGAATTTGTGTTAAACTGAAAGTTGATTCGTCAACCTTTCAGGCACAGATCAAAGGAATTCTATCGCTCGTATCGCTGCTGCTGATATTTGTACCACAAATGTTTCAAGTTGCAAAGAGCCCAAAAATACAAATGAATAAAGCTAAATTTATACATAAAGTATTTTTTATTCTTTTTTTTGAGTTAATTTTTGAAGTATCACCCTAAATTTTTAAATCTTTAAATCTTATTAATTCTTAAAATCCGTTAAATATTCTACGTTTCATTTGTGCATTAAATATGTGCTTTTCATTCTTTAAATTGGTAAAACTCTAGAAATAATTTGAAATTTTATATCCGTTCAATTCTTTAAATTATCTAAATTTTGTAAATTCTATTAAAATTCGAAAATTTTTTAAATCATTAAAATTCTTATAACTATCCTAATTTTTAAAACTCCTTAAGTTTTTTAATCTGTACCACAATTTTCATTCTATATATACAGAATGTACTGTGTAGGTTGTATTAGCAAATTTAACTGATACAGCCAAATTCTCTTACAATTTTTCTTCTTCACGACATTCACATAGCTCTATTTCTGTGCAAAATGACAGTTTTCTGTTCGGACCAACGCCTGATGAGAAGGATTTTTTCAAAAGCACAAGCTCATCAGTTCATTAATATTAAAATCACATACATTAAAATTAAATACCGATCGGATAAAAATCATAGAGTCCTGTCTATCAGTCGGTTTCGTTGAATGATTGTTCGTATATACTAATATGTATATAGTACTTCAACGTGTTAATTTGTAAACACAATAAAAGTGGTCTAAGGGCTGGCTATACCATATTAGAAATTACACAAATTAATTTATTAACATTCAAAATTAAAAAAATTAATTTTAAAGAATTATTCCGATTTTTAAAAATTTTTAATTTCTTTGTATTCGCTTAATTCTGAATTTATTAAATTGGCCTTATTTTTAAAACTGTTAAAATATTATTTAAACTAGTTAAAAAATTGCAAAAATAAGTTAGTGGTGCTTAATCTAATCATGTAACCGTTACAATGCGAAGAATTTTATGTCCACCAATACAAGTAAATAAACATAATGTACCTCAAAATGAAGAAATAAAATATTTTTGTATTCACCTCGCCAAACGACTAACATGGCGCGTAAACATAGTTGAAACTGACAAAAATGTATTGACGATTTTCCGCGAAAGGGTTGCCGTCTATATTGAACTAACATTAGTGCTATACAATTAATTTGATGTTTGATTTAGTATGTGAAATAAACATTTAAATGATATACAAACGAATTCAAATGAATAATAATTTAATTTTAATAAACAAAATTGTGCCTAGCAGCCATTTCATACTAAAACATTATAATCCACTAAGCGTCAAGTTTGATTTATAAATAGCAATATAGCACTAAACCTGCGTGACATGTATATCAGTAAAATCGTCAATTGGCTGATCGGTAGAAAATCCAGTTTATCATTTGAAACTAAACTACTGTTCTGTAAAATGGTAATAAAACCTACATATATGGACATAGGGTATACAGCTGTGGGGAACGGCCAGCAACTCGAAATTGGACATTCTTCAGTAGTTGCAGTTTAAATTTCTAAGAATCATAGTAAATGCACCATGGTTCAAAAGATATAATTTACAGAGATATACAGGTCCCAACAATAAGATAAGAAATTAGGGATTCCAGTGTTAGGTATCACTCCATGTTGACTATTCGTTCAAATGATCTGGCGAGCAAGCTTTACACTACCACAACGAGGGAAAGATTAAAACGTTACATATTTTTTTATTTGCCAAATAGGTCGTAGATTTATTTTTAGAGATTACTTTTGTAAATCTGTAATGAATCGAATTAACAATAGTTAAATGCATGGGTGATATCAATTTCTGCTAATCGTAATGTAAGTGATGTTCAATCAATGGATAAAAATACTCCGATCATAACAATGCAAAAAGATACAAAATTTACTGAATGGGTCATAATGAGATAGATTGTGACATTCATTCATCATAAATTTTTCTCAAATACTTTGATTGATTTAAGTTTTTGAAATCCTTTCAGTTCTTGAATTATTTAAACTTTTTAAATTCAAATTTTTCACATTTTTTTGTTCTCTAAAATAGTTAATTTTGGAAAATTCATTAAATTCTTTAGATTGTCTAAATTTTAAAAAAACGGAAAATTTGTTTCATTAAATTAAAAGACATCAAATTTCTTTTGGTTAAATTCGTTGGTTCTCCTTTAAATTCGTAAATTTTTTAAAATTCTTTAAATTCTGTAAATTGTTGAATTCTTAAGATATGTTAAACTCTTAAAATGTTCTAACTTCTTTAATTATTTGACGTTTTTAAAAATCCGAAAATTTTTCATATTTTTTAAATTCTAATAATTCTTTGAGTTATTTTAATATCTAAAACTCCTAAAATTCTTTAAGCTTTTTCTTCCGGATTATAGCCAAATAAATATTTGTGTTTTATTTTAAATTCTTTAAATTTTTTAATTTGTTTAAATTTTAAAAATTTAATAAAATTAGAGAATTTAAAGAACTATGAAAATCAAAAGAATTTTGAAACTTACAGTATTTAGCAAATTTAAACGAGGAATGGAGTTCTAGAAAAAAAAATTTAAGAATATTTAGAGCATAATTATTAAAAGAATTTAAACCAATTGAAGCAAAAGTTTGAATTTCTTCTTGGAGGTTCCAAAAATTCTTCAAATTCGTAAAATCTTGTTAATTCTTTGAAATGGTTAAATTCTGTAAATTTTTATAGCTCATCAAATTTTACACTAATCGATTTCAATTTATCAAATTGGTTATATGCTAAAAGTTTTCAAATTCTTTGTTTTTCTTAATTCTTTGAATTCGTTTACTTTTTTTTATTTCTTTGATCTTGTAAAATTCGTAAGTTTCATTAAATTTAAAATTCTTTAAATTTTGTAAATTTTTTAAATTATCTAAATCTTTAGTTATAAAAGGATTAATTTTTTAAATACTCTAAATTCTTTTTTTGGTTAAAATTCGGTTAATTTTGTATCGTTAAATTATATCATTTAATTTCTTCGGATTATTTAAATTTTCAAAACTCTTAAAAGTTCTTAAAACTCGTTAAATTCTGTAGTCCTTTATAATTTTAAAAGTTCTTACATTTTTTTAATTTGTTTAAACTTTTAAAGTTTAGATTCTCTAAATTCAAAAAAGTGTGGAAAGTGTTTTAAATCTAAATTAAATCATCTGAAATTTTTAACTTTTAAACCTAAAGTTTAAATAATTTTAAAGCTTTAACTTTTTTTAAATTTAACAAATTTTTTTCAATTTCTTTAGTTAATTTGAATTTTTTAAAATTACATAAATCCTTGACTTTGAATTATTTAGATTTGTTAAATTCTGTAAGTTCTTAAAATTCGCTAAATTCTTTATTATAATTCTTTACGTTCGTTAAAATCTTTAAATTTGGTAAATTCATTAGAATCCGTTTTGCTTAAATTCCTTAAATTTTCTTTATTTTTAAAACTCTTAAACTATCTTAAATTTTAAAAATTCTTGAAAATTAAACTCTTTCTTTTACGACGACGTTTCGATATATATTATATCTTCTTCAGGTCTGTATACATACATATATAAAACAACCACAAAAAGTATTTTTTAATAAGACAATTTATAGAAAATTTCATGCAATGCTTAATTTTGAACCTACCGTTAAATGATAATTTTCCCCCCAATATTCCAAAAAGCAAACTGTCACACAAACACTTCAGATTGTATTACTTTATATAAAGTATGTATATAGTTATATAAAAATAAATCCGTAATTGTTTGTGTATATCTTCCAAAATATTTTCGTAGAATCAAAACATTCAAATAATTTTTGTCCGAAACTTTTTTTAGGCTAACTACATTCGAAATATTATTTTGGTTAGTGGATAATAGAATTTAGAGTTATGGATTTTCACATACTAATTTGGAAATTGTGTTAATAATACCAGAATAAACTTTGCTGAGGTCATCCGTGTCAGTTTTCTTGTTCAGCAAAGTTTCCTGCTTACCGACAATATGAGCCATTTCCGAAAACAAACGGTTCTAATAAAATTTTTCATATTCAAGAATTTTCGCTTGATTCAAATTAAATGTGTGCCCCGTAATATGGGAATGTTGGCACAGTGTGGTGGCTAGAGGATTCCTTATTGGTACCTTACAGTCAGATTTATGTTGACTTAGTCGATTCTTCAACAGTTGTTTCGTAGTTCCCACATACTTAAGACCACAGGCGCCACACGGAACCAAATACACTACGTTAGATCGGACTAACTCCGGTGTGCTATCCTTCAATTGACTGAAAATCTTTTTCCTCAGTGGATTAGCTGCCGAAAGAGTGATTTTGCAATTTATGTTTTCATTACGCAACACTTTAGCAATATGCTCACTAAGGCCTTGCACGTAAACGATTGGTTTGTACGATACAATTTGGTGAGTAGTGGCGTCGCGATTCACTATATTACTGTTATTATTAATGGTATTATTATTACGGTTAATTTGGTTAAATCGATTAATCAATTTACTAATCAAATAATTTGGGTATTTATTTTTAGACAAATAATTTTTGATAATTTCATCGGTGTCAACAGTTGCATCCGTGGTTAATTTTTTCACTCGGTTAACAAACCCAAATGCAGTATTAACAATTTGGTTCAACGGGTGGAAACTATTAAAATTTAGAATACGGCCGGAAGAAAATTTGTTGCGTACCAGACAGTATCAATTTGGCCATTATCTTTACGGATCAACAACGTGTCCAAAAAAGGTAATTTGCTCTCTGTTTCCATCTCCAAAGTAAATTACAACGGCTAAAATAAGTACAGTTAAATTTTGACAGTACTTCATTAATTTTATCTTCCGGGACACACAACAACAGATCATCAACATATTTCTTAACAAACAGAATATTAACATTAATGGAGCTGAGTACTGTGTCGAGCAACACTTCCATTATTATATCGGCTATAATCGGCGATAGCGGAGAACCCACCGCAACATCGTTAATTTGTTTGTAAAAATTATTCGATGCTGTAAAGTATCCCGATTTTAAACAAAATTCCACAAGATCCAAAAATTCTGTTCTGGGAATGTTGGTGTAGGGCTCTATAGTTTACCATTTATATAAAGTAATACAATCTGAAGTATTTGTGTGACATTTTGCTTTTTGGAATATTGGGGGGAAAATTATCATTTAACGGTAGGTTCAAAATTAAGCATTGCATGAAATTTTCTATAAATTGTCTTATTAAAAAATACTTTTTGTGGTTGTTTTATATATGTATGTATACAGACCTGAAGAAGATATAATATATATCGAAACGTCGTCGTAAAAGAAAGAGTTTTATTTTCAAGGCTGTAAACCCGAAGGTAGCATAAAATTTAAAAATTCTTGGTTAAATTTGTATATTCTCATCTTATTTTCTATTTAATTGGGCTCAATTCTTTAAAAGTAAAATTTAATTAAATTCTCTAACATTTGTATAAACTCATAATATATTAAAATATTTATAATTCGTTAAATTCGTTAAATTCTTAAAATGTTCTAAACCTCTTAATTATTTTAATTTTAAATAAACCTAAAATTGTCCATAAATTAGATAACTTTAGTAATGTATTAAAATTCTGTAAGTTTTTAAAATTATTTCATGTTAAAGATCTTTAAATTTTGCAATTGTTTTAAATTTCTAAATTTATGATTCACTAAATTCAAATAAAATTCGAAAAATTCAAATTAAATCCATTATGTTTTAAAGTACTTAAATCTATTAAGTTCTTCTATTTTTTTAAACTCTTTTAAATAATTATTAAATGAATTTAATGCGCCTATTTACAACAAGTAAATTCACTCTGTAATCATAAAGTTTCATGTTAGTTAAACGTTATTTGACTCTTTAAACATGGTCCGTAAGTTTCAAACAGTGAGAAATTTGCTGAGGTTAAGCCTACATATCTCGGTTTTGAGAGGACATAATTTTGCGCAATAACCATTTGCACATTAATTTTTTTCTTATATGGTGCAATTCTCAATAGTATGTAAAGTTGAAGCTATAAAATTTTCAAATTTTGTGGAAAGCGGCATTCACAACATTAAACTCTTTAAATTCGACAAATTTAAAAATAAAATCGAATTCTTTAATTGGTTTAAAGTTTATAAAATTTGTTTAATTTAAGTTTTCAAAATTTTTAAAATTGCTAAAATTCTTTAAACTCGTTAAATCTTTAAATTTTTAAAATTTGTTAAATTCTATAAGTTCTTAAAAATCGTCAAACTTTAAATCCTTT
This sequence comes from Tipula helvola, assembly GCA_963556165.1. Taxonomy (NCBI): domain Eukaryota; kingdom Metazoa; phylum Arthropoda; class Insecta; order Diptera; family Tipulidae; genus Tipula; species Tipula helvola. Next base: position 54,994,290 of record OY744482.1, read on the forward strand.
AAATTGTTTAAATTTTTTTAATTTTTGAATCCAAAAATTTTTATAAATTTTCAAATTCTTTAATTGTTTTAAATTCATTTAGTTTAAACAAAAAACTTAATTTTTTAAATTATTAAATTTAATTTTGTTATTTTATTGCTTACATTTTAACAAAATTTTCAGTATTTTTTGCCCCTTATATGGCGTCGGCAAATTTAAGAAACCAGCACATTGTGGAAAGAGATTGTGACAGGGTGAAATTTACCCTCCAATGACTAAACATTTTGCTATATCCTATAAAGAATTGCAAAATTCAAAATTCTAGCCCTTCTCCAAATAGTTGTTAGCTGGTCTTTTTAAATATTAAGAAGCTTATAAAAGCTTTCTGTTCTAAAATTGGAGAAGTTTTTTGTTTGATCAAAGGATAGTTATTGACCAAAAGGAATATTGGTATATTATATGGTTTTCGATCTAAAGTTACATTGTGTATCTTAAGCCCATGGTAATAGGTACCGTCTGCTGAATAAACAAGCTTCAATATATTTGTTACCTGAAACAACTCACTCCGAGTGGATTGCTTCACACCAGTTTACCGGGCTGGCGCTCAATTTTAATATATTTTTGTAAAAGCCACTTTGTTCAGTCATTCAACTTATGTACATGCTTATTATTTGCTTTACTTGCCGTTCTCTTTTTGGTTAACTAGACCTGTTACTCTGGTAAACTGCTAGAAAAAAACGGGAGAAATAGTAGCAATATTATTAAAAGTTAGCCGAAATATTCTAGCAAAAATAATTTAAATTATTTAGCGTTCCAGTTAATTAACATCAAATAGGAAACCATTAAACTACCAACTGAGATGATTTACCATTAGAAAGATTCAAGTATTTTCTCATCTGCCTTATATCAATTATTTTTGTCCTCATATAAATCACCATCGGATCCATGATGCGTATAAAAATACAGCACACACTGAGCTACACACTTCTCTTTGTGATTTATCCCGCCGACAAGTTTTAATGATTGTTATTTTATTTATATTTTACCGTCGTCCAATAAAATTTTGTTTTACCAAAAAAAAAATTTGTTTTAATATGTTTATTCGAACATAAATCATCAAAACATCAATTTAATTTTTCGTCTTGGTCTTCTTGTTCCACAACACAACCGTCTTGTTATTATTATTTTAACTTTAACGTTTTGTTTGATTTAAGTTTATATTGATAGAATGTAATAAGATTAAAAGAAAAACCAAAACATTTTCGTTCAATTTTGATTTATGTCTGTTTTCATTTTCTCCACTGCGTGTATATGTATACATGATGACTACAACAGTATACACAAATACAGATAAACAAGGCCTCGATATATTATATTTTCCAAGGAAAAACAACAAAACAAAAAAACAAAAAAAAATTTCCGTTTTGCCGATATTTGTCCATCATTAATTTGATGGTAAAAAGATAAAAGTTTATTTTTCGTTTAATTTCGATATTTGATGAAAATCGTTTGAATTTGAAAATTCCTTTTGATCTTGTGCTGTTCACTCGCTTTATCTGTATCTTTCGAATCCCCAATGTTGATTGAATTATATAAATGTATAGTAGTTTATCTCATAGTTATTTGATTTGTGGTTTGTTTATGTGATATTACTCTTATAATACACATATTGTATGGAAACTTGAATAACGTTGAAAATATAAAATTTTATAAATGAATTATCATGTACATACACATATATAATTTAATGGATAGCTAGGTTAGATATAATATTAGAATACATAACGAATGCTCAACTGTTGTCTATCGATCAACAAAACAACATTAATCATTTTGATTTTTCATTTTTTTATTTTTTTTTTTTTTGTTTAGTTTTGTTTGCAAATTAGTTGAAAATGTTAATGAAGTGTCATTATTATATTGAGTGTTATCAATTTTGAGATTGATTTATATTTGTTTTGTGGTATGATGATGATGAATTTTATACCTGTGTAATAATACTAACTCCACATATAAATTATGCTGTCTGTCTATGACTCAATCATGTGCGAGTAGTTAATTTATTGTGTATTATATATGTACAAATACTTGTGATGACAACACATTAGACTTGATTTATTTGTGAGACGTTTGCATTTCGAAAGCAGTTTGAAAAAAAAAAAACCTGATTTTCCGTTCATGGACAAATCAAAGTGTCTGTCGTCGTCTGCTAGATAAGATATTTTTAATTGACAATTAAATCGTTATAGGCTAAATAGCTCAATTGTACTAGGTTGTGACTATCTAAAGATGTATACATATTTAATATTTTTCAGTATTAGTAACTCTGATTAAAATTCATAACTTAAAGCTAAACAATTTTAAACAGAGGGTTTGCAGTCCAAATTAACTATGCTTTGCATTTCATTTATTTTGCAAAAATAAAGTTAAGTTTCTTTGAGCGAATCGTATCTTAATATATCTTCAATTATCTAACCAAACGAATAAAATTTAGAATGTAGCTAACATCACTGAAAGCTCTCGTGAACTAGCCGGAGGTCGCTCCACCCCAATGGTTCTCTAAGGAACCGGGTAAGAAAACATGTTAGGAATATAAAAACCTGTATAACAAACTATAACCTGTCTATAACTATAATCCAAAACACATAAGATTTTATTGTGATTCTATAATAATCAAGTCTACCTAATTTTTGGTAAATCTGACAAAATTTTAAAATTTTTTAGAAATTATTTTTTTTTTTTAAATGTTATTTCAGAACTTCAGTAGTATTATTAAACACTGTTTAATAAGCAGTACTAAGAACTAAACGAATTTTTAGAATTGTATCAAATTTTATTTCTAAAATATTAAATTAAAATTAGGATTTTTAGAAAATCATAAGGTTTAAAAAATTCGAGATAAAGAATTTAAAATATTTAGAGAATATCGATCAATTGACCAAATTTAATGAATTTAACGAGTCTGCAGGGTTTTAAGAAGACTAAAACTTTAACAATTACTAAAATATTGCAAAGCATTGCAAGAATTAAAATATTTTAAGATTATAACTATTTGGAGTCGCTGATAGTGATTAGTAATTTTTAGTCAATGGCGGCCGATTTACATTTAATTCATTCGCCTTCAAATTCGCAATCAGCCACCCCAAAAAAATAATTTTCCATATGGTTTTTAACTAAAGGTTACATTTAGTTTTTAACTAACGGTTGCACTTAATATTAATTATTGGACAAATTGCAAATTTTGTCATATTATAAAACAAAAAATACGCAAACATTTCCGCGTCAACTTTATTTTAAATCGCATTTAAAACCGATCAGAAAAGGCACCCGTTACTTTTCATTAAAGGAACTGAAGTATTAGGAATTTTATATTTTCAAGGAATTTGTGAAATTAACTGTCTTTCCTAAAAAACATAAAGGGTTCAATATTACTTAAGTTTAAATTTCGTTTAATACATAAATGAATATTATGATTCTTAGACATTTTAAATTTTGGATAATTTTTTAAACTATAAGAATATTCAAATTTCATAAAATTTACAAATTTATAACAAATCAATAATCTGAGGATTCTCAGAAATTTTAAGAGAGTTAAGAGTTTTATATTCTAAGAGTTTTAACTATTTCTAGTTAAAGAGATTTGAAAAGTCTTTTGAAAATTTGTTTTAAGTATTAAAAATTGTTTGTTATTAAATTATTGTTAAAATAGTTTTAAATATCTATGGAAAAACTTACTTTAAGATTTATTATTGAATATGAAAGTTTCCAAGGTGAGATTATTGTATTCTAAAAAAAACTAGAATAAATTTGGCATACTCAGAAAGCATTTAAATATTTTACGTTTCTAAAAAATTTCATTAATTTAATAAATTTTTGAGTTTTAAAATAAAATTCAAATTTTCTAATTCCACTCTATAACAATTAAAAAAATAGCATAGTTCGATTAAAATTAATTTTTGGAGTATGCAGAATGTCAAGAAATCTAAAGAAATGCAAGAAGGTTAAAACTTGTATTACTAAAATTAATAATTAAAAGTAATTCATAAATTTAGATGGCATCACTATTTAAAAATCTAATTTTTTAAATAATTTTCATTTTTAATTTATTTAGAATTTAATTATTTTTAAAAACTTAGTTCGTTTTTGACAAAGAAAATTACAAGAATTTAAAAAACTTAGCAAATTATGAAAGAAATTTAATTATAATTAATAATTTAGCACAATTACGTAAGAATTTTTAGAGTCTGAAGCAATTTAGGATTTAATAAATATTGCGTTTAAGAAATTTAAGACTTTTTAGATATTTTTTTTAACTTCACTCAGTTAATGGAGTTAATGGAGCCGCATTTCTTGACGCATTAGTGATCTGGATCAGATCAAAGTTTACATTGAAAACTTTGATCTGGTCCGGATCACTAATGCGTCAAGAAATGCGGCTATCAGTAATTTTAATGATTTAAATAATTAAAAAGATTTTATGAATTTAAAGAGCTTTAAGAATTTTAAATATAATCCATTAAATTTAATAATTTAATTAATCTTAGAAATGCTCTAAGAAATTTATAAGTTAGACAATTTCAAAAATTTTGCAAATTTGGAATAAAAATATTAATTTTGTAATTATAAAAATTTCAAATTTTTAATTTCTCGGAATTTTATTAATTTTTAAAATGTAAAGATTTAAATTATTTCTGAAGATTAAGATTGTTTATAGAAGCTTTAGAAAATTTAGCTTTTATTTAATATTTATAGATTTAACAATTTTTAAAAATTTAAACTAGAAATTTACGATCAAACAATTTTAATTTCAAAATTTTAAAAATTAATTTTAAATTATATTAATTTTCACATATTCCGGAATATAAAAAGCTTTGGAAGCTTTGAGGAAACTAAAAATATTAAGTACCAATTCCTAAAATCTCAGGAATTTAAAGTTTCATGTATTTCTAAAATTTAAAAAGATTTAAATGTTTCAGTATTTAGTGAGAGCTTTACGATTTGTATTAAAAAATTAAAAAACTTGATAAATTTTCCAGAGTGTAATTACTAATTAGGTACGAAATTCACAAATTTTAGAAATTTGTATATTATAAAAGTTTTATAAGATGCAAAAGTTTTAACTCATTAAGAATTTTTAGAAACTTTAGAATCTGTCACTCTCTTATAACTAATCATGTTTCTTAAAAATCTTAAAACTTTCTCTATATGTGAAATTTTTTAAACTTTACTATGTAAAAAAAAATATGTTCAAAAAAATTTTTTTGCCTTTGATTGAATGAAAATGATTAGTCCAATTATTACGTAATATAAACAATTGGCTTATCCTTATTTAAATCTTTATTGTAGGATTGGGTCTAATGGTATATACATACATATAGATATTATATAGACGGCATTGTTGAGATGCCGGTAATGCGATTTTTTTGATTTATTTTTTCACCTATCCTTTCATATACAGTGCTGGGAAAAAAAAATTGGGCAAACAAATTTATTGCAAATTGGAGTGTTTTTTTGCTAAAATTACAAAACTTTTGAAAGCAATTGGTTTATTCTTTCATTTTAAATACATGTAGGTCCTAATTTTTTGAAAAAAAAAATGTACCTGCAATTTAGGGGAAAACTCGAAAAATGCCAAAATATTCAAAATACGTTGATTGGTTTAATTCCCCTTGTAATGGAATAAATTAAACACTTATTTTTTAATTTTTTTTTTGTTTTTTACTGATTTATAGAAATTCTATCTTTAATATTAATATTTTGTTGGACCGCCGTATTTTTCAAAGTCGTAGAAGGTATGGATTCCCAAATCGTCATCAAAAACTTTCTAAAGCTTGAATTGATTCTGACCGCTTTCTTGCGGTCATTATAGTCCAAATATTTTCTATTGGATTTAAATCTGGACTGTATGGGAGCCAGCTCAACATATCGATATTTTTTTCTGCAAGTGCTTTTTTAACTTTATATGAAGAGATAAGAAAAAAAAACAAGTTTTTAACAAATTATTTATATTTATCTGAAAGCCAATTTTTCTATCTACAATTAAAAATTAATAACTCACAACTTTGGCGGTATGGCACGGAGCGCTGCCCTGTTGAAAAATAAATCTGCAAGTCCCGCTAGAAAGCTTTACCACAGAAGGCCCAAACTCGTTATGTATGACCTGCAGATAAACAGCTGCTGTAATTTTGAAACTAAGGAAGCACAACAGACCGGTTTCATTTCTAAAAAGCAACCCCAGACCATAACTCCTTCATTTTTCGAGGGAAGTCTTAAAAGGCATTCGTTGCTAAGCCTCTTGCGAGATTCTCTCCTTACGAGAATTCTTCCATCTCCAACATGCAGCTTGAATTTTGATTCATAGGAGAAAATCACATCATTCCACATCTCTGGAATCCAAAAAACATTCTCCTGGGCCCATAGCAAACGTATTTTTCCACTCGTAATGTGAACTCAGGCTTCTGGACTGGTTTAAGTGCTCTCAAACCAGCTTTAACAAGTTTTTTCTCCCTAATCTGGCAGAAATTTGTTTTCCTGTTGCTCGCTCAAGATCCTCTCTTATGTCCGATGAAGTTTTAAAACGGTTCCCACGACATTGTAATATTAAAAAAATGATCTTCCACTGGCGTTGTGTTGCTGGGCCTTCCAGAGCCTTTCTTTCTTTGTGTACTGCCCATCTCTCGAAGTTTTTTATTATTCCACGCGACAGTACTTTTAGGAATGTTTAATATTTCTGCTATTTCACGCGTGGTTAAATTTTCTCGCGTCAAAATCAATATATTGCTTTTACACTGCTCACTAACTTTTCCAATTTTTTTAACTAAAATCGCACTTTATTCTTTATTTGACTATTATCACCTACAGAATAACTTAATCTTACATAATATGGACTATTTATACTCAATAAAATACTTACAGGCAATAAAACATCTGCACCGTAATTACGGCAAAGAACGGTCGTCGTAAAATAAACTAATTGTTTGCCCAATTTTTTTACACATCAATTGCGGGGTTGTACCGCTGTAAAAAAGGCAAAAGGCGGTTCAAAAAAATATTAATATTGAAGATAGAATTTCCACAAACCAATAAAATACAAAAAAAAAGTGTTTATTTTATTCCATTACTACCACGCCCTTAAGTGCCAAATGAGATAGTTTGAATATTTTAGCAATTTATCGAGTTTGCCCCTAAATTGCAGGTACATTTTTATTTTGAAAAACATAGGTCATACATGTATTTAAAATGAAACAATAAGCTAATTGCTTTCAAAATTTTTGTAATTTTAGCAAAAAAAGGCTCCAATTTGTAATAAAATATGTTTGCCCAATTTTTTTTTCCCAGCACTGTATATTAGTATGATTTAATTAAAGAAAATTTGTTTTTTACTTCATTTAAATCATGTGGTGCTTTATCCAATTCAAAGGTATTAACTATTTGAAAGATTTCAAAATTTTGATCAAATTTGAAAATTAAGTTAACTTTATGGATTTTTATGAAATTAAATTAAAACTAGAATTCCAAAAATTACAAGTTTATACAAATTCGTTTTTAAGAATTTTAAAAATTTTGAGAACTACATCAACATCACTTGCCCAATTTAAAGAATTTAACGAGTCTGCATAGCTTCAAGAAGACTAAAAAATTTATGTTTCAAAGTATTGTAAGATTTAAAATATTTATAATTTTAAAAAGTTAGACTCTTTGGAGTCGCTTATTATAAATTTCAGGTCAAAATGCTTATTTGAATCGATCGTACCTCAAACTTTTAAAAAATTGCATTAAATGAGATATTCTATCATTAAAGGGGCCATATTGTATCCGTCTTTCTCAATTTTATTCTTTTGACTTCAGCTTCGTGTTTGTAATTAAATTTTTATTAAAATTGTTTTATGTATCTAAATTAAAAATATTGTAAATTAAATTTCCAAGATATGGAGATTAATGTATTCTAAAAAACCTAAAATAATTTTGGCTTATTCAGGAAAAAAAGAAAGTATTTTAATATTGTATCAAATTTAAAAATTTAAATTATTTAACGATTCTAAAAAATTTGATAAATTTAATTAATTAAAATTTCACTCTAAGTTTAAGGAGTCCGCAGAATTCCAAGATATCTATAAAGAAACCTAAATGGTGTCAGAATTTAAATAATTATGAAAACATTTTGAATTTCACGAATATGTATTTAAATTTTCAAAGACCTTCATTTTTGATATAGAAAATTACAAGAATTAAAAAAATTTGAAAAACCTAATAAATTTTAGAATTAATGAAAAAAATTTCATTATCTATCAAGTTTCATAGGTATGAAAAGGTTTAAATTTCGCACGATTTTGTATGAATTTTTAGAGTCTGAATCAATTTAGAACAATGCATATCGTATCAGATCAACCACTTGTCCTATTTTTCTAATTTAATCCATTATTTAGTATTTTTATACATTTAGTAAATCTATACGAATGCAAATTGATTCTTGCCGCGTAAATCGAGTAAAAAAATATTAGTTGTACTACGCATGTCATGGTGAATTGAAGTAGCTGTCAAAATAAGTTTTGGATCGTTAATTTTAAAGGTGAAAACGACGTATTTTATTATAAAAAATAAAATATTATATCTTTAAATATTCATATTTATTTAATTATTTTTATCAATGTTGTTATGTAAATTACAAAATTTCTTTGTAGATATTGAAAAACATTGGATGTACCGCAAATGACACATCATTCAATTACTGCATAATTTTTGGTTATCTCATATATGATACAACTGTTATACATATTCAAAAATTATTGTGTTCGTTTCTTAAAAATGGAGAATCCTTGTAAATGTTTTACTCCTTCTAAAATCGAAGAATTTGTAAACAATTTAAGTGATAGCGAAGACGACCTAGAGAGCACTAGCAATGATGAAGAAACTTACAATTATGATCCACAAACACGTCGCTTTTTCATAGGAACGCAATTGAAATAAGCAACAAAAATGTTTTCGACATTCAAAACATGCCCGTGATAACAGTTAATACTGTATATGATTTGAATGCTATACGAAGTATTGATAATCAGGAGCAGGACCAAAGTATAATTTGGAAGACCAACCACTTAGATATCTCGCCTGAAAATTACAAATTTTCTGGTGATGAATTATTAGCATCCCAGCCACTTGGACTTGAAACTCCTTTGCACATATTTAATTATTTTTTTGATTCAAATTTAAAAGAACATATAGTTATAGAATCAAATTTGTATGCATCTGAAAATGTTATATAAAAATACATTTTCAATAAACGCAAAGGATTTAGAAAAGTACATTGAGGTGCGAATATTAACTTCTAGGCACCCAGTAACAAACTTGCGGCGATACTGGAGTAAACCGGTAATGCCATAATACAGGTAACGTTTTCCATTAACAAATTTGAAAAAAATCGTAAAATTATTCATTTTAATTGTAGCTCAAACTCTATACCACGCATAAATGCAAATCACGACCGTTTGTTCAAAATTCGACCAGTAATGGATGCACTTGGATGGATAGGAAGCTCTTCAAATGTTTGTTTTCGTAAATCACCACGTTTACTTCGATAATTTTATACCAGCTTACTACTTGTTATCGAACTACATAAGGTTAACATTCAATCAATTGGCACAGTACGTCGTGACAGGCTGTATTCATGTAAACTACCCACTGGGCGTGCTCTAAACGACAAAACTCGGGGCTTTGTTTCAGAGAATGTTGCAACGATTGAGGGTTTTCATGTAAGCATGGTTTTGTGGAAAGATACGAGATGTGTGACTTTGCTCTCTACATTTGCCGGCGAATTTCCAATATCAAAGGTAAAACAGTGCATTCGTAGCAAAAAACAAACGATTGAAGTGGCTTGTCCACAAATAATTAGTGGACTTATTAAATAGCCTTATAGGTTGCCACAAAATAAAGTTACGTTCAAGAAAACGGTACATTCAAGTATTTTACCATCTGTTAGATGTTACAGTGGTAAATTCATGGCTACTTTCCAAACGGATTACCCAAGAAAAAGGGACCGCGGTATATATAAAATCAAACATCTACTTGTAGTATTAGCGAATTTTACATTCCCCCCTAAAACTTTCAACAATTTCAATTTTAGTGTAAATAACGCATACTCGCGGGTTCTATATTCAAACATTAAATTATTCTGGTATATTCCAAATTAATAAATATTTTACGAAGATGAGAAATTATTAAGAGTTTTGCAATTCAGTTTCGATCTGCGAAGTTTTATAGGTATGAAAAGGTCAATTTCTCACGATTTTGGATGTATTTTCAGAGTCTGAAGCAATTTAAAATTTAATTCATAATGGTTGTAAAATTAATTTTTTTTACTTTTTCCCTAATTTTGCCACCTTTAATTGTTTAAGAATTTATATTATTTACATTATTTAATTACATTCACAATATCAATCAGTAATTTTAATTATTTAAAAAAGGGTTTGACGAATTTACAGAGCTTAAGAATTTCAATTATATAGTCATGGAAATAATTATATAGCCACATTATTATTGAGGCTACAATAAGTGTGATGCTATGTAAATGGTTAAAGTCTGGCCACTCCAAAACTGATATATGTCTTTCCTGAAACCAGTTTTTTGCTTCCCTTAACTCATGTATCGCCGCATTGTCTTGCTGGAAGATCCATTCCTGGTCATTCAGTTCAGGAATATCTTCAACCAAGTTTAATAATGCATCGTCTAAGACATCTATGTAATTCGTAGATTTCATTTTTGAAGATATCCAGCATATCCAAAACTTGCCAAAGACACAAAATGCACCCCATGCCATCACAGATCCTCCACCGAAATCCGTGCTCATTTTTGTCTCCGTTTCATTCCTTAGATCATGCCAATAAAATTGGCAGCCACCTGGGCCATCTAAATTAATTTTTTTTTTCGTCGCTGAATACAACCTTTTGCAATTCATTGGACAAAGGCATGTACTTTTTTGCGAAAGCTAATCGTGCTGCAATGTGATGTGGCTTTAGTCGAGTTTTACGTTGTCTTTTCGTCCATTTAACTTGATTACTTTCGCGTAGAATTTTCCGGATTCGACGATCGGTTACATTTAGATTTAGTTCATGTTTAATTTTTCTGCAATTAGCTACAGATACAGACTGACTAGCAGCGAAAATAATTTGGCGTTTTTGACGATTCGTCAACTTTGAATTTACACCCAGATCTATTTTCTGACTATAGTTTTCATCCAAGCGCACATAATTGGCAATTACATCATGCAATCTACTGATTTTTGATCTTTTAAGCAAGCAATATTACTTTACAAAACCAAAATATGTTCACTGGCTATATAAATACTTCCACTCAGTTCAACGTTTCAAATGAGACAGAGAAGAAAGAAAATGCGACTGAACGATATATTGCGTTACTCACACTGTTATCTTACTTCTGCGCATTAGGGTATTGAATACGTATATTAAAATTTTTCCAGAAAAAATCCGCTGTACGAGTTTGCTTTAAGTTATTTACTGACTATATAATTATTTCCATGACTGTAGCTATTTAATGAAATTTAAAATTTAATTAATCTTAAAAATCTTTTAAGATATTTATGAATTTTGTAATCATAATAAATTGAAAAAATTTAAATGTTTTAATTTTTCGGAATTTATTAATTTTTTAATTCTAAATATTCAAATTATTTTCAAAAATTGAAGAAATGCCAAGCATTATCGAAACTTTCAATTTTTAAAATTTTTAAGAAAAAATTTGGTTTTTATGCGTAAATTGTTTTTATTTCTATAATAGCCGCATTTCTTGATGCATAATGATCCGGATCAGATCAAACTTTACTCTGATCCAGATCAAATCAAACGTCAAGAAATGCGGCGAACGAATCGATTTTTCAAAAGTATTACTGTAGATAACAAAAAGTTATTTTCTCGTATAAAATTATATAGCTATTGGCTAAATCTTAATTTATTTGATGAAAATTCATCGGTTAGATGTCTGAATTATTTCCTTGTATACCCTATTTTGTATTATAGCAAGAATATAACATGTAAGACTTCTAGAAATATTCAGAGCTTTAAAAGAACTGATGAGCTTATGATCCTGTTAAAATATTTATAATTAACAATTTTTTACTTTAATTTGGATTAATTAATTAATTCGTCTAATTTTGAGTCAATAAATTTAAATTAAAGTAACAAAATTGTTAATTGTTAAAATTTCCTTCATAGAGCTTTGTGAATGTGACGTGGCAAATTTGTATGGAACAGGATCATAAGCTCATCAGTTCGAAACTGGATTATAAATGTAAGAGATCATTTTTCGAAAATAGTAACTTCAAATAAATTAAAAATAAAGTTTTAAATATCATGTAAACTTGCGTTTTTTTTTTGTTTTGACGTCGAGCTGATCGGACGTGATTTTATAATTATTCTGTGCAAATTATTAATTTTGTGAATTTTATTTAATTTTAATACGTTGCATGTTATTATTCTATTAACCTGGTGCAATTTTAGTAGTTTTGAATTTGTGATAATAGGACCAAAAACTTAAATTTTTATATTGGTGATAGAGTTGGTGACGTGGTGCGTTAACTGTTGAATAATCAGTACTATGTGAATTTATTTCAAGTGATTTAAATAAAAACACATGGTTTATCATATCTAGTGTATATTTCTGATGTACTCTGGAAAATTATAACGTCATAGCGCATCGTTTTAGTTCATAGTTTAATTAAGCGTTTACATTATGAACTGTGAACAATAACTGTAAATTATATTTAAATATAGTTTTCGTATGCTTAAACAAATTGTATGATCATACAATTCATAGGTTTATTTTTGGTATTAGGAAATTCGATCATATTTCTGCCTACTCTAGCCTTGTTTTAGGATGTAGTTTATCTACCTTTTACGAATTTCGCGTTTGTCTTTTTATTTTTAAACTTCTCAAAGCTAAGAAGCCTTGTTATCTTTATAGGAAGTTACTTTTTAGCAGGTCTCATTCCTCAAACTTCCGCCTGATTCCGGCGAAAAATAGTTGTAGGTCGCTAAACAAATCCTTTTACGTTAGGGGAGTTTCTCTTTGGAATTCAATTCCATTGGAAATTAAGAGTTTAGGATCGGCCAAATTGTTTAAGTCAAAATTTTTGGAGTGGCGTGATTGATGGGCAATACGTAGTTTTCTAAATTTATTTTTAATATTGTGATTGTTATTATTGTTAATTTTTAATATTATTTCACCTCTTGCTGTACATTTTATTGTAAATGAGCTATTGCTCAAAATAGAATGTGTATGCATGAGATGGAAATTGTTTGAAAAAATTTAAAAGGTTTTTCTGCCTAATGGAAGCAGCTTCATCATTTTATTTTTGTTCTTTTGTTCCGTTTACTCTGTTTCCATCTGTGCTTTTCCTTTTAATATTAAATTATTGTTAAAGTACAATAAATAAAAAAAAAAATAAAATACAATTTTTGAATTTGTTTAAATCACAACCGGTATTACTACGAGCAATAAACTTTTTGTTATCCATTAATTCTATAAAAGTTATTATTGTTATTGTCTATTATTCTCCATCAAATTTGTATTTATTAATCAATATGCAGCTGTGTTCAACTTGTCAGCAAAATCAAACAAAAACCTATAAAACTGGTATGCAATGTAAGGCAAATATTCCAAGTTTTTCCATCAGAAATGTGCTGGCGTAAGCAAAACAAAATTCGACGACATTGCCAATAATCATGTTGTTTGGTTGTGCACAAAATGCAAAAAACATGTAGGTCGCAAATCCTTAGAATTCAGCTCTGAAGATAATTTCGTATTTACTCGTACCACTGACGACTCAGTAGCTACTCAATCAATTATGCACCAATCAATTGACCATTCTATTCCCAAAAACCATTTATCGACATGCTTGGCAAAATTGACAAATTAATTGATCAAAATTCTCAAGTTCTTCAAAATTTAGATCAGTCGAATGATAAATACGATGTTCTGGTAAATAAAATTGAAGACACGATGAATAAGTTTAACAACGTACTTGAGCAGTTTGGGAACTTTTTATCAAATTTCCATAAAATGAAGGTGAATTCATGTGTCTCGGACTAAACTGGAAATGCTAATTTCAACAAAACAAAAATATACCGAAATGAAGCAATTGTCGGAACTGGATCATCTTCAAATTTAGTGTTGCCTAAGTCACAGGGTAACTCCTACAAACATTTTGTGGTTTCACCTTTAAATATTACAACTACGGAGCAACATATTATCCAACAAGTACAATCTAAACTCGATGGGAATGTTGGCGTCAGTTGTTCAAATTTATTACCGAGCACCATGGGCCCTTGTGGCATTGAGTGCGGAACCTTCATGGGTTCCAACCAATTTCAATAAAAAAAAAATTATTACCGGAGAACGTAGAGAAAAATAAACTTACATACATATCTAAATTTCAAACTATAAGCATTAGTAGGTAATAATTTCGGACAGAAGATATCTGAAACACAATTTTGGCTTGCTGGTATAACTGTGAACCCATTTGTCAACTTCAATTCAAAAAACCAGCCGATTCAACTACCATTGGAAATAAGATAATACTTAGCAATAATAGATATTTGCAACTTCATATTATTATTTCTAATATTTTAAAAGCTTGCTCTACTTTTAGGTTTTATTTGAAAGGGTAATTAATTATAACGACTAAACCTGCCTTGATTAGCAACGAATTATGACAGTCGGATCGGATTGAAGTTGCACATAATAATACGCGTATTTTATATTGCCATATTGATGAGATCAGATTGATGGTGAATAAATATAACTTTGATTTTTTGAGTATATCGGAATCATGGCTAAATAATAATATCTCGAACACGGCTGCATCCATACTAGGCTATGGCATCTTGAGACATGATCTTTTATCAGGTTGGGGAGGGGTAGCTTTATATTACAAAGCCAATTTAACTGTATAACATTAGTGGATAGTTTTACTTGTTGTAAAGTCGAATTTTTACTGGCGGAGTTACTGTTAAGATCAACTAAACTAGGAATTGTTGTTTGCTTTAATCCTTCCCCGGGTGCGGACTGATGATATATTGCAGTTTCAGCTATAGGGTGTGAATACAATTTTCGTACTTTTTATTCTCTGCCAGTTTATATTCCGTTCCTTTTAAAGCAACCCGAGGTAACAATATACTAGATCAAATTATCATTCATAAAATGAACAAAAATCGAATACTTAAAACGTTTCAAAAATTCTTTCCATATACATATCTGATCACGACCTTATCTGTACGGATTACTTGTTTAAAATTCCGAAAGCTAAATTAGAATTTACCCTAATCCCAAACTACAACAATATTGATTTTAATTTAATTATATCTCGTTACAATGAGCTAAATTGGGATATGCTAAATTGTATGACGAACTCTAATGACAAGGCTTTGTTATTTAACCATTTTATAACAACATTATATAATGCTTGTGTTCCGTTTAAAAAAGTTATAAATCGCAACTCAATCGTACCCTGGCTAAACATGACAGTAGTCAACGCTATCAAGGCTCGTGAGAGATGCTTTGTCAAATATAAAAGGTCTTCAACCGCAATTTCATAAGACACGCTACCGCTTGACTCGCAACAAAGTACCCTTAATGTTGAATGATATTGGAATTGGAAGTAGGAAAAGCGATGTAAATTGGTGTGATTGTATATTTTTGGCTGACGACAGAAACCTCCATTTGGTTTTTTATGTTTTGACAGTAGTTAGTAAATTAGTTCGAATGCAATGGGGGACGATCAATTACGCCCTGCTTTCATTAAACTTCTTTCACCATTCATTGGTAATAACTCCAATAAAAATAATAATAAATGATTGCATTACTAAATCGGTTTTTCTTAGTGCTTGGTAACTTGGCAGTAATGGCTTAAGGTCAATATCCGTTACTCCTATAATATCCAAGGTTTTTGAAACAATTTTAAAAGACCAAATACAATAATTTTATTAATGTGCTTCAATCAGGATTTCGTAAACATCACAACACTACGACTGCTTTGGTTTGTGTAATTGATGATCTTGCCCAGTCTTTAGATAGAAAACCCGATTTGCTGTTCTGGTGCTTCTAGACTTCAGTAAGGCTTTTGATTGCCTCGAACATGTTTTATTTACTCAAAAACTTATTTGTTATGGCATCAATTTTCACCAACTACGTTAAGACTTATGACATCATTTTTGGCAGGAAAAAATCAACGAGTTAAACTTAATGGCTGTTCAGGATCTGTACCTAAAAAGAAAAATGTGTAAATAATATTGATCTGTAATTTATGTAAAAAAAAAAGTAACGGGGTTCAAGTTCCACCTGTACCGCAAATGTTTAGTAAAACATAAATACAAAAATACAGGTAAATATTGTGGCGATTTTGGCCATCATACAACAAGCTCACGTTATGAACAGCAATAGCTTAGATGGTTAAGTGTTATAAACACGACCGATGGCAAGCATAGAAAGTTTTTGGTTTGTTTTAAATCGTTAAATAAAGAAATAAACCTGTTGTCATAGCCCCCATCAGTAGCAAGCGGATAGAATTAAATAGTAAAGTCAAATCAAATATCAAAGTGTATAAAAGTAGAGGAAATAAAAAGTACACAGTGTTTTTAATTTCAAAATCCGAACGAACTCAGTAGCCCAGTTCGTAACAATATTTTTGCTATATGACATGATTTGTTTTTTTTTTTTTTGAAAATGATGATCAAGAATGATGGGCATTATGTATATAACATTGAGAAAAGTCGGACGCACAGAAATATTTAGGCTCAAAGATGTCGTCATGACATTTTAACACAGCAAACATGTAATATGAACACTGAAACTATACTATTATTCCTAAGTTTTTTGTATTTTCTGTTTCTATTTTAATATTTTCAATAAAAAGAGAGAAAATATTTTTATTTAATATACCATTTTACATGACACGCAACATTTAACATAACATTCTAACGCAGCGTGTAACATGAACCCAAAACTAGTACCCTAGTTGTACCCTACATGAACCCAAAACTAGTACCCTAGTGTGGCACTGGCACATCAATTATATTTTATTGTCCATTTGTTTTATATAATTCTGAAATTCAATTTACATAGATTAATGTTATTAATTTATTATTTATATTATAATGTATTTATTTTATATTTAAGGCTAAAACTTACCCGGAATTATCATTTCAGCTGATTTTCCTGTAAATAATTTTATCTGTTTGACGTTTGTTCAATTGTTAAAAATTAGTTCTATATTTTTTAAGAAATTGTTATAATGATCGATCACTGCCATCTATCATTGAACATCTAATTACTAAATTTCTAATAGATAGAGCAAGTGTAGAATATACTATTTTTGTACGTACTATTCTGAAATGATATTGCCGCCGTTTTAGTATTTTCGCGCTTTTTCAATTTTATTGCTCTTAAGATAATTAATTGTTTGTACACTTTAATTTTGCAATCTGAGCTGCGTACACCAAAATTTTGTGAAAATATCGAAATAAAAAACATTAAATAAATTGTGCTAATAAAATTATAAATTAAGAAAATTTGAGTGCTTTCATTTTTGTGTTGAAGAAAATAATTGTTAGGACATTTTCTTTTCGACAATGGGTTATTGTCTGATTATAGAGCTGTGCAGTTTCTGGTGTTCCTCAGGGTGGTGTTTTGGGACCTCTCCTGTTTAGTCTATAGTTCAATGACCTGGTGAATAATATAAAATTTTGTAAATTTCATTTTTATGCTGATTTATATGTATTAGTGAAGAAATACCCCATATTGAGTCAATTTTCGAAAAATTGAATGAAGATTTAGATAATATTTACGGTTGGCCAAAAATGGCATTAATTTAAATATTTCTAAATGTAAAACATTAATTTTATCAAAACACACTATATCAAACCAATCTACGGTTTACATTGATCATAATCCAATATAGTTTTCAGCAAGCATTAATAATTTAGGACTAACAATTAATGAAAATTTATCCTGGAATAATCATGTTTTAAAGTATACATATGTGGAAAAATTAAATCAATTCTGGACAGTTTAAAACTTCATAAGTGTATATGTTCCACTGAATTTAGAATCTATTTAGTTAAATATCTTATTTTTCCGCACACAAATTATTGCGAAGCTATCAGATATGTTTACAATCTTAATCGTTACGATCATGTCTCAGGTTTCGTCATATCTGTTCTTGGACATATTCAGTCCTTGACGCATCATCTAATTTTTATGATGGTTCCATTTATTCTCAAATTGATCAAATTTTGTGAACCAAAACATCTATTTGATAAGATTGAGTTTGCCTCATCACTCAGAATTGATCACTTTGCCATACTGCGAAATTGCCAGAACGTATATAATAACTCGGTGCTAGTTCGTTGCAT
Source organism: Tipula helvola (assembly GCA_963556165.1). Lineage (NCBI taxonomy): Eukaryota > Metazoa > Arthropoda > Insecta > Diptera > Tipulidae > Tipula > Tipula helvola. Next base: position 55,012,688 of record OY744482.1, read on the forward strand.
TTCATTTTGGAACAAAATTCCCAAATCAATTAGGGAAATAAATTCTCTAAATATTTTCAAAAAATTGTCACTCGTAATACAACTAGTGCTCAATTATTATCGATATTGAATTATCTGCGTCGGTTTCAACGAGTAAAAAATTATAGATCATTAATTACAGCACGTGTTGTATTTAGTAAGAGAATATAACTTTCCAGTCAGCCACTGAATCAAAATTCATCCAGTTGTATCATATTAGGCGTTTTTGGAAATAGATCCTGAATAAATTCAAGTTAATTTTCGACCATTAAACTTATTCACCTATTTATGAGCAAAAAAGATAACTTGAGGATAATTTAAATGTTGTGGTTTTAATTTTTTTTTTTTTAATTAGCTGTAAATAGAAATAAACATAAAAACGAATACATTAGTAGGATCAATATAAATGTGTTTTAGACAAATTATTTTGTATTTATTTGAATTATCTCTCAAAATTCATTTTCGACCTTTCGCTTTCATATCAAAATTTATTCTTAACTTTTTGTATGTGATGGATAACTTGGATAATTTTTTACCAACATAAGAAAAATTAAAAGTTAGCCTGAAGTTATTCAGGATCTATTTTCGAAAACGCCTATTGTATGCAAATTATTTGACAAGCTTTTGTTTGCATGGGCTTTCCTTTGGTGTGTGTATAAAAATTTCAATCATAATAAAAGGAAATTGAAACACAGTTACAAATTTACAGATAATTGTTTAGAATTTTCTTGTTGCTATGGTAAAATTCGTAATATTACCGCTGTAATAAGGTGTTGTTGTACGTATTTTGCATGGCAAACTAAATACTATTGCTGTAATAATCACTTTGCCGTAAAATTGTCCATAGCTTATGTTGAGAAAGTTGTATTCACCCACACTTGAATATACTAATGGTTCGTTCGATTAATGCAATGTTTTTATACTATTGTGATACTATTTAAATATGTCATAACTTTTATTTATATTGTGTTTTTATTTTTATTTTATATTTTGTATTATTGTGTAACATTTTTCTTCTTTTATTCTTTTTTTATTTTTAACTGTTTTTAAAACGACAAAAAAAGCCTGTAGTTCATTAATAAATATAATTAAATAAATTTAATTAATTATGATTCTCAAAAATTTAATATTTCTCAATTCTGTAGAAATTTTATTTTAATGAATTTAGAATTTGCCAAAACAATTTAGTAATTTAACGAAGTATGTAGGTTTCCTTAGATTTAGTTACATACAAGTTGAATGCTAAGAATTTTTAGAATCTGAGATTTTTTAGAAATTAACTAGTAAAGTTTAAGACTTTATACAATTTGTTAAACTTTTGAGTTTTTCGGATTTCAGTTTATTTACAGATTTACAATGTATCAGTCATTTATTACTTTTAAGTGTTACAAGATTTGGGAATTTAAAAATTTATAACTGTATGACTCTTAAAAAATTGATTAATTTTAAAAATTTAAGAAATTTATAAATTTGAAAAATATCAAACTAAAGAAACAAAATTCACAAGTTTACAGAATTTCAAATTATTTTATAAATTAAAAGTTTTGGAATAAACTCTCCAGTTTAGCAACTGTTTGTTTTTTAAAATATATTAAGACTTGGGATTTCTAATCAGTTTTTGATTTTTCTAAAAATCTATACATACATATATTCAAATATATTTTAAAATTAAAGAAATTTCAAAAATTTTAAATATTAAAATTTTATAACGATCCCAAGAAATTTAGTACACCTAACAATATTTAGAAATACAAGAATTTCAAGACATTCTAAAATTTTAAATAATTTTAAATTTCAAAAATTAATTAAAACTTAATCAATTTTATAATTTCTAGAAATTTCCAATTAAAATTCAAAACATTTTAAAGTAATTCAAGAATCTTGTGAAATAAACAAAATAAAAGGATTTAGATATTTCAAGGATTTAAGTGTTTCATCGAATTTGTAATGTATTTGAATCTAAACAAACTTAAGAATTTAACTATTCCAAAATTTTAAAAATTCATCAATTATGTAGTTTTAGATTGTAACGATCGGTTTTACAAAGAGATTGCTAAGTAATTAATGAGCTATTGGCTAAACCTTAAATAATTTGATAAAAACTATAAACATAACAATATTGTTATAAAATTTGTAAATTCCCAAAAATACAAGAGAACTTCAAGAATTTAAATAATAAATATAATTTTAAATTTTAAAAATACAATTAAAGAGGTCAATCGGTCTTTAATTTTTAAATTGTAAATAAAAGTAGGAATTTAATTAATTTACATAGAATTTTCAAAAATTATCAGAATTTCAAGAAATTCTAACAAATTTGGAACATTAACGAATTAAAAACAATAACAAGACTGCAACTTTTAAAATTTGTAAAAGTTGAGTCAATAAAGCTTGGACAGATGAATTTTGGAAAAATATTTGATAGCCGTTCCTGCACTGTATTATAAGTAAAAATCTAATGAAAACCATGCACACATTTTTCTTTTTTCAAACAGATTAATAATTTGACTGAACCTGGTTTATGTACCAAATAAAATAGAAATCTGTACTTTTATTTGTTCACCGTAATTTTTAATGTGCGGCTATATTTATTCAGCGTTTAACCCATTTTACTCATTTTAATTAAATCAATAAGCTAAATAATTTATCTTAACATTAAACACGATTTTCTTCGTATTGTTTCATTAATCAAAATATAATTATTTATTTATTTATTTTTTTGTTTGTTGTTGCTACTAATAAAGTACAGAATAAAGAATAAAAAATATTGTTATAAATCATTTCCCCTTAAGGAACACCAACCATCATTCATTTTATGGAATGAAAAATAATTTTTCACATCAATCTCCTTCATTCATCATTAGTCATTTTCATTTTAATTTATATTTTCCTGCAAAAAAAAAAAAATTATTACGATTTGCTATTTTACTATTGTTTGTATGTATATAAGTAGACATTATCTTACTCTTGTATATATATAGAAGCCGGCTGACTGTTATGTTCTAAATCGATATCATTATATACTAGATTTAAGACAATAAAAAAGGAAATGCTATAAATCATAATTTTAATGAACACGCAAAAGACTGGGAAAATTAACATTTTGACAATTCAATTTCTGTATTTGTAGGGTGTTAATATGTTAGGCGGATATATAGGCACTATAATATGTTATCTGACTTAATTAGTATCATGTAAAATTAACAGCTCGAGATGTTTTGTATAACATTAAATTGGTGGTCCCCTCTTACTCTGTCTGTCTGTCTGTCTGCATACTGTTTCACAATATTTCGTATTTTGTCTCTCGTTTGAATATTTATAACTTTTTTTATACCACCAGAGTAATTTTATACGGTATTATTAAGACGAAAACAAAATGGGTGTCGAAAATCGAGCGAATTAGGGATGGGTATATTCAAAATAAAAATCGTAAGATAATTCTTAAAGAAAGTTAAATGAGTTTAAGATTAATTTAATTAAGTGATATTATTTTTGTGAATAACAGGATAATGTTTTTCTTGTTTTTTATTTTAAATAAATTAATTTTCGTTTCGTTTCGTGCTAAGAGGAATTCAGTTAAAAGATTAAAAATGAAAATAAGATTAGAATTTATGTGTCTGATGTATTATATTTTTCTGTCGAGACATACAAAAAAAAATGAATTAATATTTGTTTACTTATTTATTACGCGAACACAGTACTTATTTTTGTGTTTCAATTATAGAAATGGCACAAATGATTTAATAAATTTTCCGGAATTAATTTAATTAGTTTTTTGCCTTGTTTTGATTTACTTAAAATGTTGTCGACATGGTGCTTCGGTTAGGCTAATCAGATCGACATTTATTAAATTTAGAATATTTGTTTAGAAATGTTTAACCCCTTTCGTAGCCCTACTTCTCTACATATTTCCACGATTTACCTAACCATTTTGTATAGTAAAAAAAAATTGTTTAGCACTCAAGTGTGAAAATGTTTTTTTTTCCAAGTATGCAAAAATAATACACTCTCTCACAACCATAAGTATTTTTCCTCAATTACATTTTTCCCATACATGAACAACAAACGAACAGTACAAAAAACGAAAAAAACCTTAATCTGTTTTCGTTTTTTTTATTTTGTAGTGTAGTGGATTTTGGAACATTCTCTAATTTTCTTGTTGTTAGGTACACATATAAAATGAGAAAACCAAAAGCAATAAACAAATATAAATGATGCGCAAGTTATAACTAAATACTTTTGACACTGTGCTGTGTTTTCTTGTCCTCATTCAAATAAAAAAAATCGAAACTTGGAGAATTGTATTATTCATCACGAGTTCATAAATGGAGAAGTATATTTTGGAGATGGTTAATATCACTTAAATAGTTCCTGTTAAATGACAAGCTGATTTGAGGAAAATCCATATACATAATGTGCTGAGCATAAAATGTACAGAGCGGCGCTGAACTTACCACGACTAAAGCGAAAATTATTTTATAAAACCAAAGTATATCCTGTAGAAATATGCTATTCTGGTATTACAAGAGAGTCAAAATCTCATTTTAACTCTGCACAAAATTATATTAAAAATGGTTTCTACATTATACATTTTAGTCTACCTGGCGCGGATGTTTTTCAGTGATAACAAAAATCCTTGCTTAGATTTTGCATAACATATATAATACCCTACCTTCCCTCCCAAAAAAAATAAAATCTACTCCTACTAGAGCTACTATCTGTTTAACTATCTGACACTAAATTTTATTTATATCGATAATAAAATTCTATTTTCATTTCCCATTCATTCTAATTAGCACTGTCTCATTTTATTCTATTTTATTACCACCGTATACAACACCCAGATAGCTGGAAAAACTACAAGCAATTGGTGAATACGAGATCACTTATCAATTATCTTTAAACAAGAAAACGAAGAAACACACAAAAAAAATCTTACTTTTTGGTTGGTGGTGGTAATACACGTAAACGAAATGAAAATAAAATTTATAAATTTTTCATGGAAATCTCATTTTTATGTGCTTTTATATTCCTTGTTCAGCTTCTCCTAAAGAACAAAAAAAAAACCTAAAACGATAATATACTAGAGGAATAAAAACAGGGTGTATAAATATATAGGTATGTATGTACTATACTATATACATACCGTAAAGTAATGGAGAAGAAATGAAAACTCATTTTTATTTCAAACAATTTCACTTGTCTGTTAAAACGGAATTGTTACAGAGACAAGTCGGAAAAATGAGAAAACATGGGAAATATAATTTTTCGTTAACTTGACTTTTTTCGTAACCTGTGCCAAAAATAAAAAATAAATTGCTGTGTATTAGATATAGTATACATGACACCATTAACTCGTACCAACGAATAAAAATTTTTCCGATTTTTCTTTTCCTTTTTTCAATCAAGCGTTGGCAAACTTTTTATATAATATACCGAATACAGTAATTTTTGTCTCCAATTCACTACATGAATTGCTAATTTTTCAAGTATGTATGTACTTTAAAACGAAAGATCATTGGATCTAAAATCTGATGAAATTGGTGTAGTATTCTGATTTTTTTCGAGAAACTACTTCTATTTTTGCTAATGTGAAATATTAAGAGTCGCGTTCCAATCGACTACCGCAAGTACTTATAAGTACTTGGGTTTGTTTCCTTGCTGAAATAAACTACTCGTAACTGTTTTTGCTATTTCATCATGAGCAGGTAGAATCAGTTACAGTTAAATTTCTCCGACAGGTGGATCGGTGAAGAAATAATTGTTGTTGTTATTGGGATTATGTTAAAACATAATTTTTGTGCGAATATAAGTAAAGGTACTTTTTTCCGGTATTCGGTATAATTAAATACATTTTTGTGCGAATAATATTTTGCATACGATATTTTGCTATAGCAGAATATAAGTAAATTTGGAAATCTTTAATGCAAATAATAAATTAATGTTTTGAACTTTTAGTTCCATGATTCATCTGACTCCTGCCTGGATGAGGGTCGAAGATTTGTTTTTCTCTGACTCATCATCACCAAGCTCTTCGGATGAAGATTTACTCAGATCCAAAAATACACGGGAAGACAATTTTATTGAGACAATACAAAAATATCCGGCCAATGAATTTGTTAGTCATTTTCGATTAAAAAGAATAATTGTTAGGTAAGGCAAAACCCAAAGCTGAAATATTTAATAAGAAAAACTGAGTTACCTTTATTTAATTTTAGATAATCACAAAATGAACATGAGAAGAATAAATAAAGTCGGTAGAAATTACATCTGATAAGCATGTGCTTGTGACGCTGTGGTATCTTGCAAACACCAACACTTTTAGGAAAATATCGAATCTTTACTTATTATTAGAAGATCAGCGCATAGAAGCGTGTGTTTTACTCACTGGCTAGTCCGCAGTAAATGATCATCATCACATAAAACATAAAGTCGCCGATAGAAGAAGAACAACAACAAATCATTTCATTGCAATTTAAGTAAATAAAAGAATTTCCGTATGTATTCCAATACCTAAACCAAAGCAAAATTCCAATGATTACTATAATCGTAAAAAATATTATAGCATTTTGCTTCAAGGAGTAGTTAGGCCTGACAAAAATTTTTATGATAAGGCCGATTGACATTTTTCCTCATCTGTCAAATACAGATTATTTGAAACGTCAAACGAGCGCGTAGGACAAGATAAAGTGAAAAGTGTATCAATTTGAAGTAAAAAAGTATTAAATTAGCGAGTATTAGTAATTTTGAAGGTTTTTAATTTATTAATTAAACAAAACAATTATAATTATAACATTTTATATCATAATAAATAAAATATTTTAATAGATAAGTGTTATATTTTGTGAAAATGCCGCTAACGTGTAGTGTATTTAAGTGCCAAATGAGAGCAGATAAACACGATGGAATACACTTTTATAGGTTTTCTGTTATTCCAAAAAGGTGCACAAATACAAAACTCTGGCTGAGGAACGCCAGCGAGCTTGGGTGAAGGCAATTAATCGGAAAGATTTAAAAAAAACAGCTTTAAGATACTCTACTGTTTGCTCCAGACATTTCATATCCGGAAAATCTGCTAAAAGCCTAAAATAGATGATATTTTAAACCCTCACTGGATTCCAACTCAACATTTGGGTTATAAGAAAAAATCAACAACCTCTACATCCAGATATGAGCGAATGAAGAAGTTATAAGCGAATGAAGAACCGATTATAGCTATTTCCAAAAAAATTAATGAAAACATGTATTTCGATTATATGGTGAAAATATTTTGCGCAGTTTTCAATTTGAACTCACCAATTTTAGGAGATAATAAATAAAAGACAATACATTATAAATAATATTATTTAATATAAAACTAAAATTGTATAAAATCACATAATAAATTCATTTAATCAGTTAATTCATAATCAGAAATAAATTTGTATAAAATCACATAATGTATATAGTTAATTCTCATTTTATCACATGAATCAATAAAATGCGCTTGTATACTTCATGCGAAGCAAATAATACGGCCCCAATATGGGAACAACACTCTTCTAATCCTGCCACACAAGTACAGTGTCCGTTATGAATGAAGCCGGTGACGTCATGATGGGTCCATACATTTAATGGTGGTAAATTTAGTGACTGAGAATGAAGTACCTGCTCAAAAAAGTTTTAACATTATTAATTTTAAATTTGTAATTTTTTTAAAGAACTTACTTTGCCAAACACAATGTGTGCATTTGGTTCTTTTTACCGGTTAAATTTGGACCCAACCGCTTTTATATACAATAGTTTGTAGGCTTCTAAGGACTTGAATGCTTTTAATTCGTTGGACGTGTAATATGACTTCTTATTTACCAGATACTGGAATATTTCGAAAAACGTCATATTTGTTAGCAGACTTTGCTCATCAAACTTCATCAAGTAAGGGTCACTCTTGAATCCTGAAATTTTCTCCTCATACCGCTGTCTCTCAGGTCCCGAAAGGCTCATGCCATATTTAGATAATACCGAAATCCTCTTGTTATCATCCATTTCTAGAAATTTACAAAAAATTATTCAAAACATATAAATTTGTTATAAGAACATAACCTAACACTTTTAAAAAACACTCTTTTCTACTTACTTTTCAAGAAATTTTTATAAATTTCTATTAATTTTTAATTCTAATAAAGTTTAGAAATAAATCACAGTTTAAAATAAATTAAAAGTCACACTAATTAATTAAAAAACACAAAAAATTCCACAGCTCAAAATTATACTTTGTCCTACACGTTCACAAAACACCAAATTTTATCTGTCAAAAATTTTGAAGGAAAAAGGTCAATTTAGATGTAGAAAAATGTTTGCCCAACAAAATTTTTGCGTGTCGGTTAGAGCTGCATACAATAGAAAAAACAAACTTGTTAAAAAGAGAAGGGGTATGTAAACAAAAATGGCGCTGCTATAATTTTTTGGCCGCTTATAATTGGATGCTATATTTTTGACGTTTATCAGTTGTGACAAAAATAAAAATTGAAATCGCTAAAACGAGTCAAAATAATTTAAATATGGAAGACCTGAATAAGAACGAGCTATTACAAATAATATTTAGTGATAGTGAAAGTGATGACGATAAATTATTACTAAAAATAATCTTAACCAGCGACGAAGAAGATGAAATACAAAAAAAGGGGAAAAAATATTGGGTTCGACCATACTATCGCGAGCGGGACCAATCTGGGGCACATCAAAATGTATTCCTGCAATTAAAATTAACAGAACCGCAACTATTTTATAATTATATGAGAATGATGCCTTCTCAGTTCGATGAACTTTTGCATCTAGTTGGGCCGGCAATCACAAAGCAAAATTTTATTCGGAAAAGTATTGAGCCGAGTGCAAGATTGGCTATTACGCTAAGGTGAGAATAATCACTTGTTTTTTTAACATATTATTTCATCTATTACATATTTTATATTTTCTAGATATTTGGCAACTGGTGAATCACAGAAAAGCCTATCAACAGCCTACAAATGCTCACCAGTTAGCGTACATTTTATTATACGAGAAACAACACATGCTATAATAAATGCACTTAAATCTAAAGTGTTTCCATCAATAAATCAATAAAATTTACAAAAAGTGGCAAATGGATTTAGAGAACGCTGGAATTTTCCACACTGCATTGGTGCTATTGATGGAAAACACGTTGCTGTACAGGTACTTATCTAAACATAGGTTTTAATATTCAGCTAACTAAATTTTTATTTATAAACAGGCCCCGGCCTATGGTGGTTCAACATTTTTTAATTACAAAAAGTTTAACTCTATTGTATTAATGGCTGTATGCGATCACAACTACAATTTTCTGATGTGTGATATAGGGGCCGCTGGAAGACAGAGTGACGAGGGTATTTTTAGAAATAGCAAGTTTGGGAAACAATTTTTTTCGAATTCCTTACCGTAAGTATAATTAATCCATTTTTACCGCAAGTTTAACAAATTATTTATATTTGGTTTAGAATACCTGGGCCATCTGATTTATCAACACAAGTAAAAAATGTACCCTATGTCTTCGTTGCGGATGATGCGTTTGGTTTGCACGAGAACATTTTGAAGCCTTACACAAAATTACCACTAACAATGGCCCAGAAAATTTTTAATTATAGACTGTCGAGGGCACGCCGTATAATTGAAAATTCTTTTGGAATATTGGTCTCAAAATGGAGAATATTTAGACAGCCAATAATTGCACACGTAAGTGAATACTTAGTTTCCCCGTTTAATTTAATCATTTTATTATTTTATATTTTATAGATTGATACAGCAGAAAAGATAGTCGGCGCTTGCATGTGTCTTCATAACTGGTTGAGGCAGCAATCCAGGACAACAACATATATTCCATCAGATTTGGTTGATATAGTAAACGACGACGGAACCATCAGTAATGGAACTTGGCGAAACTATATGACAAACAACATACGCAGCATGAACACTAAAACTTATAATTCGACCAAACACGCTAAGGAAGTTCGGGATAAATTTGCGACACATTTTAATTCTAATGATGGAGCTGTTGCTTGACAAATGGACAGAATTTAGTAAGTGTTATATTAACAGTTTCAAGGAACTTAATTTTAATTTACTATTTTTATTTCAAAACAGAATAAATGAGTGAATCCAGAAATTATTACAAGCGCTTGTAATTGTTTTTTTTATGAGGTTTTGATGCCAAATGGAAGCGATTAATGTATACGGGTTTTATTTTTAGTTAATTTTCATTTTCGATGCTTCCATATGTGCTTTTTCCTCGATCAAATAAATGAAATAAAAAATATTTTTATTTTAACAAATTTCTATTTAATTGTTTTTTTTTAAACCTTGTAAAATATTAAATATTTCTGATTCCCCCTGGCTTGCCAAATCAGCGTCAATAGCTTTCAGCTTCAAAACTACCAACTCCCCAAAAGCATCCAATTCATCTTTTGGTAGTGGAGCTGGCGGCGGGATTGGGGATGGCTGTGCGGCGTTCATTTTCGCTAACATTTCTAATGCCTGCCTCTTTATATTTAAACGATCCAACTCATTCGATGTGTTTCCTAAAAATATATGGATATTTGTTCAAATGGCCAAATGGCACGACTATGGGAATTTGAATGTAATCACAGTACTTACTTTTTCGGGGCGGTACAGGACTGGATTCAAAAATCCCCTCATTTGAATTGCTGTTCATTAAAGAAGAAGTACTGAAATAAACACAATTAACAATATTGTCCGATTTAAATTTGTGTAGGAATATTTTATTTACGGTCTCGGCTAAAACGTGTCATCTAAAACAATAAACTTTTAGCATATTTGTAATCCTTTGTTGGCTTGCTTTGGCCGCTGGTTGTCTTTTTGGACCTACTGTAGCACACTCTTACTGACTCCCATTTTTTTTTTATCTCCGCTACATTATTAGGTGTCTTGTCTGCAATTTTTTTTAAAATACATATTTTATAATTTTCCCTGTTATTTTAATTATTCTTTACTTTAACTTACTTAAGGAAGTTGCAATTTCCTCCCAAGCTCGTTGTCGCAAATCTCTATTTTTATATTCAGTACTTTGAAGATCCCACACATTTGGATGGCCTCTCACCGCTTCAATAAGATCCTCTAAAATTAAATAAATGCAATATACATGTGTATGTATATGAGTAACTCAAAGCCACACCATTATCTCTTTAACACTAGGTGATTATATTAAAAATATTATACACCTATTTGAAAGTCCCGATCTGTTGGCGCTTCACCTACTGCTACGTCTCCCTCTGGAAACACTGTATCAGAATCTGAAAATATATTAGTTCAAACATGCTTACATGTTTGTTAAACAGACATATATTAATTCAAAATATGTATTTACCGAACTCAACCGGAGTGGAAATGTTTCTGCGGTGTCCTGGCCAACGTTCGTCTTCGTATAAATAGTTTTCGTTATATGTATTATCTGGAAATTAAATTTTACAATCAATATAGACTATGTACACAACCTCTCAAATACGTATACGTTTCATTTTATTACCATTTCCATTTCCGTTATTGTATGTGGTTAAATTCGGCGCCGGTAAAACCACGTTACTTAAAATAATAATTTTCTTTGCTACAATAATTGAAAATTTCATATTTACAAATTTTAAATTCAAAATTATAAACACTTACCATCCGACATGTTGTTTATATTTCTACTATAATCACTGACGTCTGGTTGTTGTATTTGTTTCCATAGTATTAGTCTAAGAGCTGGTAGACAATTTTGAGTAGGTATTTGAGGCAGCATGAAAATTTGTGTGACGCTTCGTTAGCAATGTCTAAACACAAAATCAATTTGAGGCATTCTGAAATTTTATTACCTTTTAGTTTAGTATTTAATAAAATATAAAATAAATAAGCCAGATCATTTAGTCGGGTCCAAAATGTTGCCAGGCGGCTTCAAACTTGAATTTTGTAGACTTCTAAAAAATATATTTGAGGCAAGCTAAGACTTAGACAGATAAATATATATACCTAAAAAAACATAACTTCAAAAAGACAGGTCATTTTGGTAGGGCTCTCTATCTGCCAGGTGGTCGGGAATGTACTGAGTTCTTAAGAGCTTTTGTCGTAATTCTACTTTGCAATTTTCTGTTTCGCTTATTCTATTACATCTATAGTTATCATCAACACTACTTTCTTGAACCTTATTACCTGTTTTAGCATAATTTATTTTATTTCATTATATAAGCAGAAAAATTCATAATTTTTACCTTTGAAATAGATTTTTCGAAATTATCAGCAGATTTGTTACATTCAGAAATAAACTTTTCACGTAATTTTGCATCTACTTCTTCAACATTTATCAAAAAATCTTGTTCTGCATTTAAAGCTGCTTTTCCACTCGAAATATTGAAAAGTCGTTGCTGATCGATGCTAGTATCGAATGGATTGATAAATTTGTAAAATGCATTGACAAATAATTGGATTTCTTTAGTGTCTTTGTTTAAATTATATTTTTCCAAATCAGCTGTAACATGTTGGCGTTTCCGTAGACAAGTAACCTTATATGTATATGATACAACAGTTGATCGAATCTCGTGGTTCTTACAACAGCGCTGCCGAGCAGAAATGGAGTTAATAAAATGTACTGCACCGGTTAATCTTCTTTCAGCATCTGCGTTGATTGTCTGTTCCAGAGTCCGATCAATTGGCTGTCTACAGAATGACTTGTCCGTTCTTTGGATTCCAAAATAACTTCTTTCCATAGATTCTTGTAATCGTGGATGAGTTTGTTCTAATTTAATTAAAATATCGTGATATTTAACCAACCAACGTGAATAATTTGGCTAATTAAAGACAAAGAAAAGATTGGCCATTTTTGGTTAAATAAATTTAAATAGATCAATATCGCCTGTCCGTATACTGCGGCTTAACTTCTGACAATAATTGACGAGATTTATCTACAGCACATAAAATTGAGGCTTTTTACCATAAGCTTCATTCAAACGGGCTTCTTTATGTTGACGATAAGTAAAGATGAGGTTTGAGGCTTTACTATTTTGTAATAAAGGACCATAAGATAATTTTTGATCATTAAATTCCATCAGCTCTGTTCGTAAATTTTCTATAATCGTTATTTTTTTCATTTTTCTAGAAAAATTGAAAATGAAAATTTCTAATCCAACTGCGATCAGTGGGTGAAATCATTTACATGTATTAAATTGCTTGCCAGAAAGGAATGAATCAACAGATCCATTTGCTATTTTTCACTTTCAACAGCAATATTCATTGGTCCACACTCCACAGCATTGAAATATGCAAGGATAATATGAAAAGATCCAAAATGAATAAATATGTTATCAAATAATGGCTGCTCACTAGCTTGGATTTGTATCGCAACTTTAGCAATAACTTAATCATAAATAACTTCAATATGAGACTGCAGTACTTCTTCAGCGATTTTTTAACTTTATTACAGTGTATCGAGAACAACATTTTTAGAAGTAGTGTTGATGATAACTAGATGTAATAGAATAAGCAAAACAGAAAAGTGCAAAGTAGAATTATGTGAACAGCTCTTAAGAACTCAGTACATTCCCGACCACCTGGCAGGTAGAAAGTCCCACCAAAATGACCTGTCTTTTTTAAGTTATGTTTTTTTAGGTATATATATTTATCTGTCTAAGTCTTAGCTTGCCTCAAATATATTTTTTAGAAGTCTACAAAATTCAACTTTGAAGCAAAAAGGTATTAAAATTTCAGAATGCCTCAAATAAATTTTTTGCAAAAAAATTTCGCAACTTAAAAAAATCAAAGGTTGACAATGCCCCGCTACCCTTCAGCCAGGTCTTTGATTTTGTGTTTAGACATTGCTAAAGAAGCGTCACACAAATTTTCATGCTGCCTCAAATACCTACTTAAAATTGTCTACCAGCTCTCCATCTATATACTTTTCTTGTGTTTGGGTTTTTTTTACTATTATTATCAAAAATTATAGTCGGGTCGAGTACATTTTATAGTTAAATTTTTATTTCTACAGTAACAATTCCTCAAAAAAAGGAAAAAACAGCCTTGCAAAATTTTGTATGTTTATATTGTCGTTCTTGTCATCCAAACAAAAATTTCAATTTACTAATCTCTTCTTTTTTTGCCAGGCAAACATTTTTCTACATCTAAATCGGCCTATAATCTTGTTCCAGTCGACCACCGCAAGAACTTATAAGAACTTAAATGTGTATTTGCTAAATTGAGGACTGGAACGCACAAAAATATATGCCATGGGTAATATATAATAATTTATTTCAATGCATACAATCATTTTCTGTCATATGTCAAACAGTTGTTTATTCAAGTTGTCCTTTATAAAAGGCTGTGCATCTCTTAATTTTAATAGTTTGTATGTAGATACATAATTAAATTTAAAAAATAAAAAAAAAACAGAATGAACGATAAATTAAAATAAAGTTGGTCTCACTCCGAAACCAAAGCTCTAATCTATGCAAATGGAAATAGGCAAGAGGAAAGCTGTTCTGGGTATCTGTTTTGACAGATATAGAAAATATGGACATATTAGTAAGTATAAAATTATGACGAACGTGAAATGTAATGTTTATAAAACGAATTTATGTTAACCTTTAGGTAAGTGTCACGACGGAACAGGCCGAGACAAAACGGAGATCGCTTTGGAGATCTTACAAAGCAGCAAAGGTCGAGGAAGTGGCGAAAGCGCATTGAAGTTCGCTTTTTTAGATGTAATGTACGAAATGTTTAGCACTCGTCCAACAATTTCAACTTCACACTCCCGATCCGTTGGTGTGGTTAGTGAAAGGATAAAGCCTGTGTTTTGTTCCCAAATACAAGGAGAGTGGGTGATGAACACGCACCTTCTAGTTCTGCTGTTCCACCTAAACGTCGCAAACGCAATTCGGACAAAATCTCTGATATTAAGTGTAAATATTACGAGGAGAAAATAAAGGCGTCAAAGCAGAGAACACTGCTTAAAGAATATTTGGAAAAAAAAAAGAAGAAAACCGAGTTCAAAGGCACAAGGAGGTCATTGATGCCATCACAAAAAAAATGTTGACACAATTTTATTTTAATTAAAACAACGTATATACAAGTTGTACAGTTTATTTTATTTATTTACTTAAAAAAAAGTGTAAAAAACACGATTGAATTTATTAATAAAATTAATTTATAAAAACTATAAAGTATAAAGTATATTTCAATTTTCACTTTCAATCAAGATAAGGAAACATTTCTTGCAACAATTCTTGCCTTTAAAAATTGTTCTCTTCCATTATAAGATTTTCCTTAGGCCAAGCATCCACTGTTGGTTCAATCTTCATTTTTGCATCTAAAACACTATTTTTGTCTATACAAATATTGTGTAGCACACAGGCCGCTATTGTAGAGTTAACAACAAAATTGATTTTAATAATTTGAAATTTTTTTAATATTCTAAAATGAATTTTAAGTAGCGCACTTCAACCTTCGTCGCAGAATGCTTCTTATTAAAATGTTTTTGAGTATCGGACAAGTTTCCCAGATCTCTAAAAGGCGATATAAGCCATGTAAAACATGGATATGTAGAGTCTTTCAATACTATTCTCCTGTCTTTAATTAACAACTCGTGGATTTCGATCCATCTTTTAAACAACTCAGATTTTCTGAACATATGACTATCATGGATGCTGCCTGGTTCTCCGACATGATTAGCAACATGATTTTCTTTGTTTTTCCTGAAACTCAAAAAGTTTTCTCGTAAGGCAAAATAATAAAAAAATTAAATTGTAATTACGAAAGTGAACGAGGAACATATAATTTAAAATAATAAATTAATTAAATAATTAAATATGATAATCTTATTGTTGTTTTATTCAAAAACTTACGACGTTAACTACGAATATACCACATTGGTGAATTTTAAAAGGGGCCTTGAATTAAAACGTTTTTCCAAGTAAATAAAATACGTATTCCTTACGCAATTGAAACGCAGTATGCTCGTAGTTCATCCACAGTAAAATTATGTACGTTCACTAAATTTGAACTTGCACAATAATATTTCTTTGGTTTAGCTTATCCATGTTCAAAATAACGAATCATTCATCAAACGATCATTTCAAAAATTATGCGTTTGTTTATATTAGCGAATAAATTCTAGTTTTCCACATAATCCGCTCCCCTATCATATGCCAAATTAGAGACGGATTGAGACTCGGAAACCTAGTAGGTCACTAAATTCTGGAGATTTTTACAAGAATCTGGTTTTGTCTCCATCAAAATAAAATGTTCTTCAAAATAAGGGGAATCGCTTATAATGTGAGCTAGAGTAGAGAGTACAAGCCTAACTAAATATTTCGGCATTCATTTTTGACGGTTCCGTTTGCGTATAGTCGACAACGGAAAATCAGGTAAGGATTAGTAAATATTAAAATTATAATTAGTTAGGGCTGCTGATTTCAATTTTCGTACATTCAATAAATCTTAAATGTTTTAAGAAATTTTACTTATACATAAATTGATCTGGGTATTTTGAGAAAAACTAATCCTTACCATTAGGGACCAATAATATTTTCCTCAAAAGTAACGAAAGATAAGGATCATATAGAGAGATAGTAAAATACAAAACGCATAAAAAGAGAATAAAAAAGGGATACCATCATATTCTCGAAAATAAAAATCCGATAAAAATTTATAAAAAATACAAAATAAAGTGTCCCATTAAATTCCCAACTGGTTGAACTTTTTCCTCCAAGATGAATAAACTGTGTAATAGACCAAAGTTACAGATATAAATTTATTCATACTCTTTTTAAGTAAGACCATGGAAATGAGCAAATGTAAAATAAAGAGAAAAATAAAAATAAAAAAATTCACCAATTTCAGAAATTGGACATACAGTGAACGGAAAACATTGATATTTAAATCCATTTTTCTTAAAAATGTAACATCAACACCAAAATAATTTTGTATTCAATTTGACATTTTACATTACCAAAAAATGTCTCAAAGGAAAATATTTTGCTAGTATGTATATGCATGCACTGTATCCCATAATGATGAAAAAAATTACATTCGATCTATCATATTACCTAGAAATTTTCGAAAAAACGGTTGGCGGAGCCGAAAGCACTGTGATCCTTGTAAATGTCAATTTCACATGCTTAGGATAATCTCTGGTTATCGATTAAGTATCTTTCATATTTTGAGTTACGAGTTTGGAGAACTCGTAATTCACAAGGTCGCAGATTCAACAGAAGGTAGTCGGGATAATTCGAAATGTTTTAAACTTTAATTTGGATTTAATGAGATTCTTCAACTCTGAGGTCTTGAGTTCGAGGAAAATGTTTTTTAGTTTTTCAATTGCTTAGCATTGTGATTTTTCAAAATTATTTTAAGTTTAGGTATTCGGGATTTTCGAGAATATTCGATTTTGTTTTTGACAATACCAAAATTATTCTAGAATCCTAGAAATATTTGAGCTTATCCGAACTTTTCGAGATTAATCGATTTTATTCAAGTTTCATGATATAAAATTGAGATTTTCGAGATTTTAGTGCTGATTCGAGGTTTGTTTGCCATTGAGATATGTAATAGGTAATGCTTCCGTTTCATTATTATGTCGGCTTTTCGGCCTAATGATACATTTTTTTTCATAAATAAATAACGTTACTCCATTACATCCATAGATGGGAGCTAAACCATTAGAGTCACATTTTAAATTGTATGTGTTTACTCGGAATCATGAGCATGACCCAAACAGTGAAAATGATCTATAAACCCAGACAATCACATAAATAAGAAGAAGAACAATCTTCTTGTGATGCTTTTATTTTATTACGCTAAGCCGAGATTGTTTCCGGAAGAAAAGTACTGACAACTTTCTCGATACATTCAGATATATCCATGACGTATGTCATGCTCTTATATGAGAAAAAGTAAAAGATATTACACTGCCGAATAATAGACAGATTAAACAGCAAATTGATAAAAAATTGATAAGCATAAAGGAGAAACTCTCCCTTGTAATATACAGTAACATTGCACCTAAACTCTGAGCCCTTCCCAAGATTCAAAAACCCAACATATTAATGCGACCGGTGTTCGCTTCGATAAATACCCCGTCATCACATCTGTGGACGGTGTTATCGCGTATTTTGCTGAGTTTTTTCGTCGGTACCATTTTTGTCTTGAAAACCCGTTTCGGCTGACCCGAAAGGACGGTTAGTTTCTACATTGTATCATTATTCACAAATACACCTGTAAATCAGGGACAGAATAAGCAAACACATTGAAATTTCGAGAAACCTTTTTCTTAGAATGTTGCGCTTTTGTATGCCAAACTGGCTACTGGCGTTATTAATTGAAGTGACAATGTAAGCCTTGAATTATTTTCATCCCAAAACGGATTTAAATCTATTAACGATCAATTACAGCAACTGAATATAATATGTAGATGTTATTCGATATATTAAAATTTCTTCGAAATTATTCAAGATTTGCGATATTATCAAGTCTGCAATAACATGAGTAGAATTGATACATTTTGGACGCCACATTTTATATTGTTTGTTCTAAGTAATTGGTATAACGTTGTTTTGAATATTTTTTATAACCTTCTAAAATTTCAGCAGGGATTTAATTTTATTTGCTACAAAAATAGGAAAAAATAATAACAGTACGCAGGGGGCCCCAAATTTAAGAAAGAAAAAAGTTTTGTACCATTTTCATTTAATTGAATGCCCGCAAATTTCTCAACCAAAAACATTAATAAAGAGCTCGCCGAGCCGCGTTTAAAGGACCTTATCCCATTAATGGCCCTTCATCTGTAAATTCTATCGATCAAGATATTATTTAAAATGTGAAAAACAAAAAAGAATCAATTATTCCTTTTTCTTCACTTCAACTTAGGTAACTTAATGCTGCAAACGGACGTCAGAATTCACTACTTTATATGAAACGAAATACGTATAGTCAGCACATCCTGCATTTTTACGCAAGTTGCCTCTATAAAAAAGCACGGCAGACAACAAAACAAACAAACAAATGAAATTTCCACTAACTTTACTGCAAAATTTTACTTTTTAACATTTTCAAGAAGGAAGAAGCTGTCATTGAATGTATCGCAAAAAACTGAATTTATTTAAAACAAAAAATCACTCAAATTAAAAAAAAGAAATTCTACGAAATATCCAAGGAATTTAAAATACCAAGTAAATACTAAATACATGTTAAACCAGGATCGCATAAAATTAATGTCAATAAAATTATTTAATTTTACAGTGGAAAAACTAAAATCTAGATGGAAAAATTTACGAGACAAATTCCTAAAGGAACTTAGAAATTTTGACTAATACTTCGGGGAAAGGCACCTACCCCCACAAACAAATTAAAGTGGTTTGATTGGCTGTTATTATAAAGGTAAACAATAACTTGTTTGCTATTTTTTGTATAGAACAACTGTCAATTACCGGAGAGATAAACAAATTGATGAATACTCCGACACAGATATAGTCGAAATGCAGTCGAGCAATGATACAAACTCTCTTAACGACGTAGATTGGAGTAACGACAGTTAAGAAGTTTCATCGGGCCACAATATAAGTAAACGATCACGGCGTACGTTGACACCAACTGCTAAAAACTTTAGGCGGCAGTGTAAAAACCATGTTTTGAGGACATGTTGGATTTCGACAGCAACACTCCATCGTCAACGCCGAGTACGTCTTATGAAAAAGCAAAGCAAGGTAATTGTGATGTATTATTTGATTTGGTGAGTAAAGAAATGAAGGAGTTGATCCAATTTGTGGAGCAATCGTTAATGTGCACCCAGAGGAAACCGCGAAAATCTCGGTCATATTTTTATTTGTCGCGATGTCGATTCAAGTAAACGAAGCCAGCCAATTTCAGCAGCTGATTGTTTGAAAATGAATCGTAAATTATATAGGGCACAATTGGCTTTAACAATTTTTTCGGCATTTTCATTTCAGGAAATACATTTAGAAAATTCGTCAGCACACCGAAATTGTACCGTTAATATACCAAAAGTTTTTCAGGTTTCACTCTTTATCCCGGAAGTTTTTTAATAAAAAAAACCTTACCTTTTGGAAGTAGGCTTCCCGGCCTCATTAAATTTGTTTTAAATGTTACACTCCCCCACATAATTTAACAAGCTTTAAATATGATAAACAACCCAAGTAAAATCTGTTAAAATAGTCGTGTTTGTGGTGTTTCGTTTTCTTTCGAGTTATATCTCGCAGTAAACATTTCCATTGTTTGTAATTTTATTAATAGCTCCTCGAGCCGCATATAACGAATTTTTACCGAATTTTTACCATCAACAAAATTTAGTTTTCTCACCAGTACTATCTAAGGTATAAGCATCAACATACTCTAACTTTTCTTTTTCCGAACAATAATAGCGAATCAATCATAATACGAAATATTATTTCGTTTAACCAAAGGAAGGAAAACTGAATCTATATACAAGTCGTAGTACAGTTATATGTCAAAACAGGTGGATGTAAAAGAGTTGTAAGAAAAGAGTGAAAGGATTGGTTGAAAAAAGATAGATCAGCAAACGGTGGTAGCATCATTGGTAAACAAAGAAAGCTTATATTTATCGATTTCCTATTACTAAACCCAATTACTACTAACACCCCTAAAAGCCGAGTATAGAAATAAGCAGGGATGGTTTGTTTCTTGACGTGATAAACGGCAAATAGGCAGCTGACTTATTTTAGAAGTGTCACGTAATTATGATTGAGGGTCATCATGCAGAATTTCCTTCGATGTACATACATATATCGTCGCTGGTGATCGTGTATTTATCAAGTATTGATAGTCATCCTTTGGCCCATTATCATGTAATTGAACAACATTTGGATGATTAATTTAATTATTATGCCACTCTTGTTATTCCAAACAAACGTTGTATGATTATGCTCCAGTTTAGGATTCAATAGAGACGGTAATCCAGTTCAAAACAGTTTAATAATTCCGTATCTAGATCATGGACCTACGGTAATGAATACGAATATATCGTGTCAGAGAAATGTTCTTTGCTTGTTGTACAATACTGTGGCAGGTGATTTGTTAAAGGATATGCTGACTAGATATAGATCGAGCTAGTGTGCTCTTAACGTAAATGTATTATTCTGATACAAGCCGTGATTAAAATTGTTGGATAATCACTTCGACGAGGAAAGCCTCTAATCATTTTGGGCGTGAATCTGTAACATTAAAGAAAAATGGCGCTGGAAAGATCAGCGAAATTAGCATCGAACGTTCAAAAGTCTCGAGATTCTCAATCGTTTTCCGATGCGTTTTCTGAAATGCTCTCGACGGTAGCTTTTTGTAAAAGAAACGAGTGATAAAAATGTAAAAGTCTCCGGGTAGCATAAAGTAACTTTTTAGTGGTCGGCATAACTTTGCTGCCTGCGAATGACGATAATGGCCAACTCTGAAAACAGTAAATTTGCAAATCGTTATTTAGTAATTCCATAATTTTTACGCAGGGGAACGTTTGAGACAGTCCAGTCAGAATGCTCCACTGGCACCAGAATTTCTTATTCTGTGAGTCGATCGAGCTCTGCCCAGTTTTTTAAAGGATAAACGATAGATAATTTCCATATATTGTAATTCGAGATATTAGGCTCGAGATTTCAATATCGAAATTTTAAATTCGATATTATGACAACCACACCCTTTCTTTGCTTTATTAATTTATTTTTGGAAAACGCCCGATTTGATATATTTAATGGGAAAGTTTATGTGTGATTTTGTATTTATGTTTGAATTAAAATTGAATTTATGTTTTGTTTATTAATTTGGCTCGGCGGACTAGAAAAGAACAGAATTGTAAGATTTAGCCGATAATTAAGTTGATTCCTCATAATATTTCGGGGTTTCACCTTATGCCAAATATATTTAATACTAAATCCTTCTCCTTTGCCACATTTTCCTGTTAATCCTGCTAATCCTTTATTGTTCGGCATATTATTTGGCCGAAGTTGAAAAAAACAAACTTTCATTTAGGTGGCTGGGAAACAAACTTTTGCAACATTCATATTTGCCTTTCCAAAATCTGCGGTAATGTATTCTATCTAACTTAGGCTTTCCTCGTAGAATATTTCAGAATAATATGTTTATTTTAATCATTAAACAATATATCATTGGAACAAACATCCAATCATCTATACTTTTCAGTGAATGCTGGCAAATTCTCGTTCTCCAGCAACAGACCTTATTCTTGATTTATTTTTCTGGGCTTCCACTTTCGATAAATAAGCTCTGCAATTTTCTTTGCAAATGGCAACGGAATCATTAATTATTTGAGATGGCTTAGGTATATTTTTGCTTGATTGGTTTTGTACTTCGAAAACTTTAAATTTGGAAACTATTTTTTAATTCGCTTTTAACATATTTGACTCTTGGAAGTGTAAAATTCGTATTTATATTGTACAAATAGCCACTGAATTTTTCAGTGATAAAACGTACCTGTCCTTCAACTACGAGTTTGACACCTCGTTTGTTCTAGTAATTGTTTTAATATTCATATTTCTTGTTTAACCTATCAAAAGTAATTTACATTTTGTTACAAAGGTTTTAATAGTATGACATACTTACAATACAAGTTTCAGTATTCTGAAATTAATATGCTAATTATTTTTCTGTTGGAATATTAAACACAATTCCATAGAATTTTTATTTTATATAATTTAAATTATACAGTTAAAAATTCAAGACAGTAATTCATTTACATAACTTTAATTTGTATAATATAACACCTAATAAATAGTACAAAGTCGATATTTCGGCTGATATTTTAAAACCTATACAGATTGGATAAATGTCGACTGGACAAAGGTCAGATCTGGCTATGGGTTACCCTCGATTTGATAAACAAAAAATCCCAAAAAATCCAAGTTTTGGAAAGGTTATGTTAATTCGTTTTTTTACATTAGAGAGGGGCTGGCGCAACCAAATACTCGATTTGACGATTTATTAAAATATTTTTCCGAATCCGCTTAGCATTGGAGCCTTTTCGCAAGGATGATATCATAACAAAACATGAAAATATTTGATATTTTTATTAATGTACTTACATTTCTGCTTCACTCACTAAAATAAAATAAAAACCTCAAAGCCGCTTAGCATTGGCCCTCTTCGCGCAAGGATGACAAGAAATTATGTAGCATCCTTTTTGTTAATAAATTGAACTTGGGTGTATTTAGCAAATGTAATGGAGTAATGGGGTCTTCTGGCAATTAAATTTGTTGTTTTACGGGATTTTTTGTGATTTGTTTGTTGAGAATTCGAGGGTATCCCATTCCGCAAGTAGCTAGATAGACAACATCGACAATTTGTACAAGCCAATATTATCGAATCGACGTTTTATCGAGTCGACAATTTTGAAACAACATTGAATAAACTAGCATATTGTCAAAATCGACATTTTTCTAGTCGATATGCTTAGAATCGACATTTTAAGAATTTTCCAGAATATTAAAACATGAAATTTTCCTGTTCTGAATTTTATTTATTACTATTATTTAGAAAAATCTGGTCGAGCATTTTAATTTGTTTCAATCTAATTAATTCATCCAAAATGATCAGCACTTACATAGTCGAGAACTGGTTAAATTATCAAAATAATTGTATCACAATCAGTTAAAATATATTCAAGTTTCATCAATTATCTATATTCTAGAATTTTATCTAAATTTAATCGCATTTCATCGCACATGTGAAAATTCATCAAAAGTTAAAAATTCATTCAGGGTTCCAATCTAATTCTAATCTAACTTTATCTAAATTTATATGAAAAGCGCATTTTGATCGAACAATTATCTAAGTCCCGTAAATTAATTTTAAGTAGAATCAGAATTCTGCGAATTTCATCAAAATCAATTAAGAACTGTGCAAGTTTATCAAAAGTAAAATTCATAAAAGAAACGTATTTCAATCGCAACCTAATTTTCCATATTCCAAAGCTTCATTTAAATTCATTTTAGAAACGAATTTCCATCGTACTTGCCAGATTTCATCAAAATCGGTGAAGAATTATGCAATTGGCCATTAGAACTTTATCTAAATTTATATGAGAATCGCATTTCAATTGAAGTATTATCCTAGTTCCACCCTAATTGGCCATATTTCATCATCTAAATACATTTTATAGTCTCACTTTCTTCGCCTATTGTCGAATTCCATCAAAATAGGTTAAGATTTTGCAAGTTTAGGATATCCAATACCGATTATCGAGTACCCGGGTACTCGGATATTTTGGTCTTTTTTCGAGTACTCGATTACCCGGATAATTTGAGCGACTACCCGGGTAACTTGATTCAAAGAAAATTTTGAAAGAGTGAATTTTATTTTGTTCGATTGAAGAAAAACGTCGTTCTGAGGGCAAAATATTTTAGCTCGAGGGCACTTTTTCGATTTAGATTTTCCGTAGATATATCCCCCTTTTACATAATTATGTTTAAAGGTTTATTAGCAGTTTGGCTAATTGGCTGACGTTTTCAGTTTGACAACTTTACTGTGGTTGTTGTGTTTGTTAGAAATGCCATTAAGTTAATCTCAACATTGCTAGGCAAACGATTTTTTTAGATTTTATATGTGCAATTTGCAAGGTTCTAATATTCTGGCGAATAATGCACAAACATGAAAAATCAATGAGATTTTCTTGTTCGATTGACGCCGAAATTGCGATTACTTTTCCATAGAGAGGAAACAAATCAATCTAAAACGACATTGGTTTGTGTCGAGTGATCAATGTGAATTTGATGCGTTCTATCAATTTTCCAGATTAATTAAAATTTCGATTACTTTTATTATCGGCTTTTGGTTATCTTTCAGATTTTTAGTTTGTTTTATTATTTAATTTAGAAAATCACGAGTAGATGGTGACAACTATTTTAAATATACAAGAACATAAATTCTTAACGTATCCATGAAAGATTTTAAAATCATTTTTTAATAATACATGGTAAAATAAAAATTAGTTGGATTCAACTAAATTTAATCAAGTACAATGATTCAATTTGTAACAAATATTTGACCCGATTCGATTTTAAAAAAATTGATCTAATCTATATATTCTAATGCATGCCATTAACAAATGATTCATGTGACACCATTTTAAGATGGAAGGGAAATAGGACTCAGAATGTAGTATGTGCCACTTATTAATCCAAAGAAAAGGTGACAATAGCATGATCTATGAATTTTTTAAGAGATTTTATGTATATTTATGTTTTTTGTTTATTACCCGGGTACCCGGGTAACCCGGATATTGAAAAAAACTAGTACTCGACTACCCGGGTACTTTGAAACTCGAGTTTGGATTCCCTAAGTTCCACTATAATTAGCCATATTCCAAAACATCACCTTAATTCATATTAAGATCTTATTTTATAATTGGAGGTCAAAACTTCATTTAAATTAATTGAGAATCGATGAATGTTGAATTTCATCAAAATCGGTTAAGAATTAACCAACCTATGTGAATGATATGAACCGTACTGATAGCACTTCAGGAATGCTGTTACCTTCCTCTAATCAGGGCATTACCGGGACGGAGCAGCCTGTGAATACATTAATTCTAGCTGTTGTACAGGAAAAGAGGTATCTGTATGTCAGTAGGATCCATCCCTCGGTGGAACAGATTAAATACTACAATACTAACTTACATTTCTTCGAAACTACCGGACTGCATATCGAACCAGGTAGATTGTAAACCATTGCTGGCAAAGGATCGTGCTGCGTATAGCTCTCTGACTTTCGTTTCTATTAAAATCGGTTTGACTCAGGAGCATTATAGGTCTCTAGATATTCTAATTCGACATTTTATGAATCATCCGCGTAGATTAAAAAATGAGATTGGTGTCCGGTTCGATCTGCACCACCGTTAGAATATTGCTTATATATATTTGGTGATTTCAATTTACCAAATGTTAATTGGCTTCGAGTTGATGATTTTTTAACTCCGTTGAACTTGAGTGCGAATTATGCTAACTTTATGACCAGATTACTTTTTATGGGTCTCAACCAATGTGTGGACATTAAGAACAATTGTTGGAATGATTGGGACCTTTGCGGTTTAATTGGTATTTTTGCCGTTGGATTAAGAAGTTATTGTCGATACGTGTGACGATTTAGCAGGATCGCCCATCATATGCCATTTTCCATTAAAAGTATCAGTGCCTTTTATGGTATGTGAAATTGTCAAGGATGAGTTAATAGTTGAAAATTTAAATTGTAAAATTGAGAACGATACGATTCCTTTAATGCTTTTCTTAACAAATCTAATTGGAGTGCATTTGAAGGTAACGATCATTGAGATGAAGTGTTGGATGAATTTTATTATATTTTAAATATAAGAATGGAGAAATTTATTCTTGAATTTAAATCCCTGCATTAGAAAAAGGAACTGTGGCATAATAAACAGCTTATTAATCTGGAAAACCATAAAGACAAATCTCACAAGAGATTTAAACTTTTCCCTACTTCTGATAGGTACGTTTTTTTTCAATCCTTGAGAAATGAATTCCGAATAGCTATTGAATAAATTTCTTTACAACAATTACATTTTGGAGATTGAATCGAACAAAAAAGGTAGACCTGATAGCTATTGGAAGTTCGTTTATTCTAAAAGAAAAATAAAGGGATATCCGTCTACTATGTAGACGTGTTTAGGTGTTCGAGAGGGTCATAATTGGAAAGAGAATTGTAACTTGTTCGCCGACTTTTTTGCTTGTGTTTATGTAAAGAAACCGGTAACGAGAGATTCGATATCGAGCTATTGTCCAGTGGCAAAAAAAAAATCCTTGCAATTGGAAGATGATACCGTTTTGAATGAACTACTCTCGCTTGATACTAATCAAAGCGCAGGTTTCGATTCAATCCCCCCTTAGTTTTTTGGATGACAGCCCATACTGTCGACTTTCCAATCAATGTTCTATTTAACAAAAGTCTTTAGCAAGGAAACTTTCCGAACCTTTGGAAATGCTCTTTAATTAAACCAATATTTAAGTCAAGTTCTATAAGTGATATTAAAAATTATCGAGTCATTAGTATTCTATCCGTTTAATCGAAGCTTCTTGAAATATTAGTCAAAGATTTTATTTTTTTATACTCGTAGGTTTATTTCTTCTTAGCAACATGGCTTCCTTCCTGGCAGATCAACTGATACTAATTTGTTTTTACTGACCAATTTTATTTGAACTGCTTTCGAATTGGGGAAGGATGTATATGTTGTTTATTCAGATTTTAGCAAGGCCTTTGATAAACTTGATCACAAACTACTGTTGGATAAATTAGAGTCTTTGGATTGTAATAGCTTTCCTATTAGATGGACTAAGTCGTACTCAGATTGTAGAACTCAAATCGTTAAGATTGGGAATTACATGTCTAGATTAATTCATGTAACGTCAGGGGTTCGCCAGGGAAGCAATTTCGGCCGCCTTTTATTCAATTTATTTATTAATGATGTGATTGACTGTATTAATTATTCTGAAATTCTCATATATGCTGACGATATTAAAATTTTTAAAGCTATTTCGAATATTAGGGATGCAGAGTAATGTCAATCTGATTTATCGGATTTTACAAATTGATGTACTTGTTCGGTCTAAAAAGACCAAAGTATGTATTGAAATTCTGTCAAAAATAATGAGAAATTTGCCCATGGGTGTGAAAAAGCAAAAAAAAAACATGTCCGTCCTTCTGTCTGGATGTCTAGACGTCTGGATGTCTGAATGTCTAGATGTCTGGATTCCTGTATGTACCCATGGTATCTCGAGAGCGGCTTGTCGGATTTGGTTTTTTCGCCAATCTGTTTCTATGGTCTAAGCGGAGATTTGAGGAGCTTTTGGAGACTGTACGTCAAGAGGGTGGGGTACCTGACATACGAATTGACCCAAAACTCCTGGCTATACTATATGAAAATTTACGATTTTTTTATACCGGGTGATTTTTTAACCTGATACACTCAAATATCTCGGAAAATAAGCACTCTACGAAAAAAAATGGTTGAGATCAAAATTTAATTATTCCGCGGGGGAAATACATTAGTGTTAAAATTAGTAGCCCTCCCCCTCCTTGTAGGTGGGGCGGGGAGAAACTTTGAAACTAAAATAGGGACCCCTATTTTTTATTACAGATTCGGATTCTACGGCTGAAAATACGTAGGATTGGACAGAAATATTATTTCGATTCATGATAGATGGCGCTGTAATTGAAGATATTCTATTTTTTTCGATTTTTACTGCTTTGAACCGACGCAAACGATTCTGCAATACGTCTGCAATTAAAATACCATGGTTTCGTTGTAAATACTCAAAGTTAGTCTTAAACAATTTGTATTTCTTAAATTTTCAATTACTGAAAGATGGCTTGTCATTATCTTAACACAGGAATATGTGATTAAATCGGCTTTCAAATTAATGGAATTGTTCAGTCCGAAGATTATTTCGAAAACAACAATACATGTATAAACTTATCAATACTACTTCAGAATGGTGTATTTAACTGTATACAAGAGAAAATTGAAATGATTCTGGTTTATGGAGAAGCTCGCCGAAATCTTGATAATGCTGTCACTCTCTACGCTTCGCGTTTTCCGGATAGGATTCGGTCACGTGCGTCATTTCAGCGCACTGTCAAACAATTTATTACCGATGGAAGTGTTCAACCGAAAAAAGGACTCGTCCAGCAACAGTCACCGAAGGAAATAATGAAATTGATGTATTGGGTTCAGTGGCTCATAATCCTCATATTAGTACACGAGAAATAGCTAGCGATTCCAGATTGTCCCAGACCAGTATTTGGAAAATTTTAAAACGTCATAAGTATCATCCGTATCATGTGCCTTTATACCAAGATCTTCATGGTGTTGATTTCCAAAATTGGGTAAATTTTTGTCAGTGAGCACGTGAACAAATACAGCAAAACCCAAATTTTTTCCTTATCTATTGTTCTCCGACGAGTCATTTTTTACAAACCATGGAACGGTTAATCGCCACAACATGCATTACTGGAGTTTTGAAAATTCGCCAAGTTGAACATCAGCGTCCTTGGACTGTCAATGTGTGGTAAGGAATAATTGGCAACAAACTCATCGGCCCTCACGTTATTGAAGGCAACTTGAATGGTGAAATGTACCGAGATATTTTGGAAAATGAACTGCCAACATTATTTGAAAACTTGAGCTTAGATGTGCGACATGTGGTTTCAACATGATGGTTATCCAGCACATCATTCGTTGGTAGCAAGTGTAGTACTTGATCGTAATTTCAATGGTCGGTGGATCGGGAGAGCTGGTCCGGTAAATTGGCCTGCCAGATCACCAGATCTTACTTCGCCAGATTTCTTTTTGCGGGGCTATCTCAAAGACCAAGTTTACAAATAAAAACCAACAACACGTGAGAATATGATTGAGCGATTTAGAAATGCTTGTGCTGAAATTCAAGCAGACACACTTCTCAGTTGTGTACAGTCATTTGAAATGGGGATTAATAAGTGCATTGAAGTCGAAGGCCTTCATTTTGAGCACTTAATTTAATTGAAAGATGATGAGGCGAGGGGACTCATGTAAATCAAGCACCCTTTTCTCAGTTATTCGAAGTTTGCAAAATGAATAAATTGTTTAAAACTAACTTCGAGTATTTACAACGAAACTATGGTATTTTCGTAAAGTGGTAATTTCGCAGACGTATTGAGAAATTGAAAAAAATTGAATATCGTCAATTACAGCGCCATCTATCATGAAAAAAATGTTTCAGTCAAATCCTGCGTATTTTTAGCCGTACAATCCGAATCTGAATAAAAAATAGGGGTCCCTATTTTAGTTTCAAAGTTACTCCCCACCCCACATACAAGGAGGGGACGTAGGTACAAATTTTAACACTAATATATGGAATGAGGACGAAGGGTCGAATTTCAAAGGGCCGAATGTCGAAGGGCCGAATGTCGAAGGACCGAATGTCGAAGGGCCGAATGGATCAAAGGGCCGAATGGGTCAAAGGGCCGAATGGCGAAGGGCCGAATGGGTCAAAGGACCGAATGGGTCGAATGGGTCGAATGGGTCGAAGGGCCGAATTTTTTTGTTTATTTTTGTTTTGTTTTTAGAAAAATAATTTTTTTAATTTCTTGTTTTAAGGAATATTTTGTAAATTTTTTTATCAATAATTTAAATAAATTTCTTATTAGTTTATACATATTTTATTATGTTTAATCTTTGGATATTCTATCGGCAAAAATATTGCATTAATTTTGTTGTTTATATTTTGTGTTCTTTTTGTAATTATCAAGTGAAAAAATATTTGTACATAATAGGTATTTCACCAAAATCAAACAAGAATTTTGTCATATAAAATGTCATACAAATCAGACCATTTTTTATTCGTTAGGGTGAAGGAAAATTCTATTTGGACGAATAAAATAATTTCTCTGTGATTTAGAGATGTGAATATACTGCTAACAATTTACTACATAATTATAAAGACAAATTACAATTTAAGGCAAAATTAGCAAAATGTTTACTTAAATTAAACTAAACTGTATATTGTTGCTCATGTGTTGTTTTGAATATTGTTTCAACCTGAAAAGTATTATGTACCTATTTTGATATGAGTCATTTTGACAAACAACCTTTCAACCAGGCATTGATATCTGGAAAATTAATAATGTTTTTCATAAACAAAAAAAAAATTATAGTTCTTAATATCAAATTCAGTACATTTACAAAATATTCCTTAAAACAAGAAATTTAAAAAATTATTTTTCTAAAAACAAAACAAAAAAATTAACAAAATAATTCGGCCCTTCGACCCATTCGGCCCTTCGACCCATTCGGCCTTTTGACCCATTCGGTCCTTCGACCTTTTCGGCCGTTCGACATTCGGCCCTTCGACATTCGGCCATTCGACCCATTCGGGCATTCGACCCATTCGGCCCTTCGACATTCGGCCCTTCGACATTCGGCCCTTCGTACCATTCGGCCCTTTGAAATTCGGCCCTTCTGACGATGTTTAAAATCAAATTGGTCACTTTTGTAATCCTAAACGATTTTTAATACTTTTTCGTGAAAACATAATGTATGTATGATATTTAAGTTCAAGTTCATTTCCAGATGTTACATTCATTTCACTTTCGATGACAATTTTTCTATTTCATTTAACCTTTTAATTTTTTCGGCGAAATTAATTCATATCGGTAGAGTTAAATTCATTTAGAAAATGACTTACTGAACTAAACCCTCGCAAAATTATTACAAATTGAAAATGGAATTAATTTCACCATACAAAAATGTTCGGTCCCGCGGAGTTAATTTATGCCTCTTTAAGTAGATTGCGAGTAGGTGGAATTATTTTTAGGAATATATTGTTCTAAATGACAATTTTTCATTTCATTTCAGTGAGATGGGAAAATAAATCCAGCTTTATTCAATTAAATGTCAACATATCTCGTCGTGGAATTGTACGGTGAGATACATTTAATATGACCGTGAAAATATATAATTCTTAGTCATTTTTTGACAAAACATCTCATTTAACATGTTTACTCGATTTAGAACTTGTACTAATAATAAATCTGTCAATGAGAACTAGAAAACAAGTTTATGGAATGAAATTATTCAGCGGGAAAATGAAATATGGGAAAACGAATGTTTCGTTCCATTTCATTTCACTAAACGGGAGTTTACCTATTGAATCAAATTACCCTGGTAATCAATCGTAGAGTATTCGAAAAAGGACCAAAATATCCGGATACCTGGGTACTCGATAATCGGGATTGGATATCCCAATTAGGTACAATTATTGTTTAAGGAGATAATTTTGTTTAATTAGAGACGATTTCTAGACGGCTCTAAAAATTTATAAATTGTATTCTTTCTTTTTGGCTTGTTGATTTGTTGCTTCTTAGTTGCTGATAATAGTGGACCCCACAAAAAGAAGGACAAGGAATTTTCGCACCACTAAAACAGTGAGATTATCTCCTTTGTTCTCGGTTTAATGGCTTTCTCCTTTTTATACAAATTCTTAATTCATTCAAATCTATTTTACAAAGTAAATACATTTGATGGAATTGTTAAAATATTAAACCACGGTGTTTTACATTTTAAACTCTGTAAATTACACGGTGTAATTTACTCGCACAATTGTGCCTAACAGTGCAAAAATCATATTAAAGTACCATATTTCAATTGGAAAGAATAAAACTCATTAAAAGCTCCACAAAGCTATCATCAATTTGTTTTCACCATGTGTTCAAAATTTAATAACTTAAACTTTAGCTATCTCGGGCCCCCGGGCCTTTATTTGCCAACACATACTTAACACAACGAACATACTCGTACAGGAAAAAAAAATTTCCAGTTTTTCCAATCTCATATATAGAATTAAATTCTATTCTTGTGTGTTATTTGAGAATCTTATTACGTTTTGTTGTTAGTTACCCCGAGTACATACATAAATACATTTACAGCAAGTAAAAACATCTTTTGTATTTTACACAATAAAGGGAACGCACACACACACACCAAAAAAAAAAATGACAACGAATTTCCCACTCGGTACTTCGTTATTAACACATTTTCCATTTTTGTCTCGTTTTTATTTTCATTTAAGTGAGAAGTTATAAAGTGTGATATAAATATGAGACATAAACATAAAAAAAAAATCGGAAAATGGCTGTAATGAGCAAAAAAGTTTTGGGTGGAAAAATTGGTGGTGTACAAAGTAGAAAACTCTCTGTGGTTTTGTCTAGTTGTGCTGGATGTTTTGGATATATCTATATATGTACATACACGTACAAGAAGAAAATGATAATAAAAACAAATGTTATAGAAGGGAAATTATTGGATTGTGGGAGACCAAATTGTTATGATTATAACTTGTTTTTGTTGTGTATATGAATGTATGTATATATTGTGTGTTATGTTCATATTTAATTTTAATGAAATTTGTTTCATTATTTGAATGATATTTTATTATGTAGGTTGGCTAAATTAAATTTGTTGTTGTTTGATATTTTATTTAGTTACACAATATAAGATTATGATGATTATTGTGTTGTTCAGCTTTTTTTATATATGGGAGGAGGAATACAAAAGTAAACGATTGTTATAGTCAATTACATGGTTCATATTTGAATAAACATCTTAAAAATCGATTGGATGATTTCACAGTAAAATATTAATGCACAAATGAAGTCATTACAAAAACTGCATTACTAGTACGAATAGGAATATATACACAAAATAAAATTATTGAAATGTTTTTCCTGCACCATTACGTGTACGATCTATAAATTTTCCTGATTTAGTGAGAATATCATGTTGCTAATATATGTTACATCGTATGAAAAACGCCAAAAACTAACGTATAAAAATGAATGATTTATTGTATCCTGTCTAACCCTCGTTCTTTCGACAGATTCTGATTCCTGTTACATGCTTTTTGGAAACGATTTATTATTTTTCGTTTCGTTACATTTTCATTGAGTGTTGAAAATAACCAACAACAAACCGAAAGGTACACAACACTTAACAAACCCTAGTGTGGGATTTTGGCAGAAATTCTCGAAATATGTATAAAATACTGAGAGATTCTAATCTAGATACTGGTATATACATACGTATCATGTACATATGTACGTACATTGTGTGCCCTGCCATAAATTGTGGTGTGAAATATTTTTTTTATATATGTCTGGTATGTGTGTGTGCTTTATTAGATTTTTAGAATTTATATAGATTTACTGGGGCATGGGTACAAAAGCAAATAATTTATTTAGGTGTTATATTTGGCCATCAATTTTGATTAGAAAAATATGAATCAAGCACAAGGTAGGTAT
Organism: Tipula helvola; assembly: GCA_963556165.1. Taxonomy (NCBI): domain Eukaryota; kingdom Metazoa; phylum Arthropoda; class Insecta; order Diptera; family Tipulidae; genus Tipula; species Tipula helvola. The sequence goes on from OY744482.1 coordinate 55,046,561, forward strand.
TATATATATATATGGGTACCGGATAGACAGATAGTTGGAAAATTGAAAATTGAATGTACAAAAATAAAATTTATCATCGTACTAATTGAAATTTACTAAATTTTATTATGAAATTAATTGAAATACGGTTCATTCGTGCTGTATTCATCTTATTAGTGAAGATATGAATATTTTGTGTTGTCAGCAATTACTTGTGTCACATGAATAACTTCACAATATACGTTTTTAATATTTATCCTCTCTGACGTTTGTTTGACTTTTACAGTATACACATACAAAGCTTCAATTATTAGAGAAGTATGTACTTAAATAAGTAACCTCGGAATGTTGTAATTTCAATGGGTACGCTGAACCTTGATTTATGTTGTTCGATAAAGGTCTTAGCAAGTGTCGCAGTGATTTTTTTGAATGTTTTGGTTGCCTCCATATTCTAGCAGACTGATGAGGTGATCAGAACTTTGGCCCAGAAAATTAAATGCATATTTAGACTTACCTCAAGTCAGAAGCAAATTAAACGAAAGCGAAGGTTCAACTCAATCCCTAAATCAATATACATATTTCGAAAACTATATGCGTACATGAATTCGACTTAATTAATCTTCGAATTAACCTCAAACTCAACCCTTCAGTCATCCTCAAATAAATTTTCAACTTCTCTCCCCTCGCCACTTGGGCCTATAAATTTACTCCATAATATTACAACAGGTTATGCGCCCAGGCGCCTGTGTTGTTTTTTCGACAACGATTCAATTGAAAAAAATCCGAGAAATGGCTTCCAGAATTTCTGCAAGCGTATCGCATATCGAAAAACTAAAGTGTTGCGAGAATTTTAACGACTGGAAGTTTGCGATGCAGGCGTTACTCCAATTAGAAAAATCTGCAATCTGCAAATATAGCTGCAGATGGCTGGAATTGTTTGAAGACTCTGGTTTTACATGAAACGTGGGGTTATTAAAAACAATAATAAGAACGTGGCTTGAAAGTTGCAAATCGATCAAAGAATACTTCAATACAATCAAAAAAATTCTTCGTAAATTTTACGGAATTGCGAAGAGTGGACTGGTGCATTGCGGCAAGCTGTAATAACAAGAATATTACAAAATAACCTGAAAAAGAAAACAAATCCAAGCCAACTATAGTAAATTGGCTTTCATCACAAACTGTGCCGTTAGTGATGTGAAAGTAAGTGAGTTAATAAGTAATGTAGAAGTAAGTAATGAAATGGGAGAGATGTGGTATAGAATATGTGCTTCCTGTACCAAACTTGTCGGCGAATTTGCGGTCGGTAAGTCAAATAACCAACGACAATAATAAAGTTATTTTTGACAAAACTGGCGTAAACGGTATGGTTTAGTTTGATGAACAGGATGGTAAAAGCAATAATGCCTTGCAATAGACCATTTAATTTGTGGCACTGTCGATTGGGTCATCTAGGCAAATAGCATCGGCGGCCATTTGGAAATTTCGCCAAAAAAAAACAAAATTCGAACGTTAACTCGTACATTCGAAACTGTGCGATCCAATGGAAACAAAATATCTTGGCGGAAGCAGCTATTTTTTGATATTTGTGGATGATTAGTCGAAGAAGGTTTAATTTTTTTGTTTAACTAAGGAATAAGAGGTTGGTTCTTTCAAGCATTTCAAATCCTATACAAACAAGCAAATCGGACAGCTTTGAAAATCCTATACCAAATTGTTCGGAATATTAATAAGAGCGTGCTTACTTTTATGCGAAAGGAAGGTATACTAAAGTACCTATACTAGGTCAACTAAATCTGATAATGAAGCTATACAAATGAAAAATGTTCCTTATGTTCCAATTCCATGTTACTTGTCCGGGTATATATGCTATCAACACATTTGCAGATTTAGTAACAACTGGTCTGCAGCGCTGCAACGCGGTTAGAAGAATCCTGGGTAACCTACAGGAATTTTCCAAAAAAAGGAGTAATTGCTTATTTTGATTCGGGTTGGTTCACTATGACATTACGTTTTTAAACTTTAACGAGGAGCTATTTCTTGGAACAGCAAAATACAGCCAACATGATAGAGCATATCGATATTCAACAACACTCTACACAACAGCGGATTGAAGAAAGGGAGATTTAAGTGCCATTTTTCGACCAGCGTTAGATATCCATTTTCCAAGAGTAGAATTAGAATTAGTGTTGTAGGGCCATGTGGGCGTTTAGCCACCTCGCACTGTGACCTAAAAGACTTTTGTGCTCCAAGCCCTGCTTAACTATCCGTCCTAATGAACCTAATAATACTGCCGGCCGGTACGTGATACATATTATCTGGGCTCATTGCTCTCCCTCCTAGATGTAATAACATTTACTTCTGCTAGAAAAGCGGTAGCATTGGGACTCAAGGACTTCGAGAGGGTAGTCCCACTCCCGTATATTCCTATCCGTGCCTCGTCTACCATTTTGATTATACTCTTGCGAGTTGCTGGGAATAGAAAGTCGCCTATAGGTCACCCAGCTTTACTATAGGAAGGCTAAATAAAACTGGAGGATGCCTGGTATCCAGAGTCCGCATATTTGGAGTGATTATCCTATCAGCCATTCAACCTTCGGCATACGCCGTTCCACCTTAGATTAGTTTTTTTTAAATGTTTTTTCCTTTAGCGCCGCATTTTAGCCTGTCCCAAAAGGCCACATACTGCCTAATGGTTCCAGTTACCAGTGGTTGCAGCAAGGAGGCAGTACGTACACTTGTGAATTGTGAACAGGTTATTCCTTGCACAATTGTGCCCATCACACAGCTGCCTAATACATGACCAGAACAGCTTACTTGATGCGCACCGTACTGGAAGGTTACGGAGCTGGTAGATTAATCTACCAACTTTGCCCCCCCTCCAATAGACGCCAAATCCCCTTTCCAAGAGTAAATCTGTACCTTTTCTTTTTTTTTATTATCATCTATGCAATATTTTCTGTGTTTAAAGGTACCCCCAACTCTGTCGCAGTTCATTTTACCGTCCTAATTTACGCGGTACTAGCCAAATCGAGGACGTACGGTTATAGACCCGTTTTTTTGTTTAAATCACCTGCACATTGCATTGCTTCATGCTAGCCTATAGTGCCAACATGAAAGGTGGGACCGCCCATAAATTATGCAATCTCAATTGGGGGTCATATTTGTGTTCATCGTCATCACCGATCGCGCCCCTATCGGGTTTGCTAATACATTTTGAACATTTGGTTTCAAATTATTTACTACACTTGCCAAATTCGCGCCAGTTATCCGGTCATCCACAAACATATTCCGCTCAATTTCTCGGGCAACTACTGGATTCTCAGTGCGACTTTCGTTCGCGATTTGCTTTATAGTTCTTGGTTCTAAGAATGGGGCGAGTTTCATATCAAATGTTTCCATGACCAGCTCAAAATTGTCTGTCCATTTCTCAGGATTTCGTTTAAAGATTTGCGAATACCACTCTAATTTTCCTATGATTATTTTAGGCATTCAAGATACCATCATGTGGAATATAACATCGCGTTCTACAGTTTCTTCTGGTGATAGAAAATGCATGTGATTTAATTCTAGATGCTGTTCCATGAATTGTTGATACAACGTCTTAAATTTCGGATCCTCTACGAGATATTTTTCTATTGATTAGAATGTTGAAATAGAATGATTGCATAAGTTTCCTAATAGGCTTGGTTTTACCTTGTAGTTATATCTTATCGTCGTTTCCTTTTACAATAATTTCGCAAATGTTTCAATTTCCGCTAGAGATGTCGGACTAGTTTCTTGATAGAGTATTTGAGTCTAGGGATACGTTTTCAGCAACCACCCATCCGAATTTATCCATCTTTGAGCACATTGAATAACTGATCAGCGCCTAACAACACATCAAGTTTTTTACATCTAAACTATTCTTATACCCTTTTGTATCCATATCATGACTTACTGTTCCTCATAGTTCTCCCCGTTTAGAGTGGATGCCGGGGCACTAACTAATAAACGACAGCTTCTCGTCTGTTGTGCGTTTGGATCGGTGGAGTTGTGGTGGCATCCAGTTCTTCCCGTTTAGGGAAGCCGCCGCTTCTGGTGCTGTTTCGAATTTTTCGTTGTCGTCATCTGATAGTAGCGTATCGAAAAAACCCACTCGCAATTAATTGGCGTGGCATCTGACCTTCCATTTGCCAGTCTTCGCATGTACCAAGACCATTAAGTTGACTTTGTCAGGGCGTTCAACTACTGTGCCAGGCTGGTAGCTGAAGAAAATTGCATTGCCAACCTCAGACTCTTTGTAGCTCGCCCTGTGGTAAGTGTTGAAGAGCTCCTCCATTTTCACCTTTCTTCCGTCGTTGTGAGCTTGTGATGGTGGCTCAATCAAATCTAACTTGGTGCGCATCTTTCGGCCGGTCATAAACTGGAATAGTTGACTTGTCGCCGAGTACCGGTGATGGTGCGTATCAGTATTGCATGAGGAACTTCCTATTGATATGGTTCGCATTGCCTTCGCCTTCGAGTTTTTTTTTAGGCCAGTTTTAATCAGGCCAATCAACCGTTCCACACGGCCATTTGATTGCGGATTGTATACTACTGAACTAAAGTGGTCGATCCTATTCGCTTCACATAATAGTTTCATAGGAAGCCGTTGCATTGGCGCATGGTTTTCTGAATTGCTCCATCGATACATAGCCAGAACAACTTGCTTCACGCAAGCAGCATTTTGTATGCGGCGCCTGGGTGCCGGTCGCGTAGTTTCTTTATCAATTTCCTGTGGAATTTGGCTGGAACGACGATTCGCTCGCCGAGGAACATACATTCTTGCTCCATCGATAGTTCTGACTTGCGATTGGAAATCTGTGGTACTGCTGGGTCGGAATTTGACTTTGGTCAACCATCAGTGATGTAACGTGCGACCTTCTGAAGTACGTCACATTCTGTGGTTGCCCTTTGAATGTCCCCAAAGTTGACTGGTAACGAATTGGCGGCGTCGACAGTATCATCAAATTCAAGTGGGATTTGTGGGGGAATAAGTCTGGATATAAAATCGGCATAGGCGAAAACTTTATTTTCCACATACTTAATTTGGAAGTCGTATGCGGGAAGGTTCACTGTATATCGCTGCAGGCGGTTCGCTATGTAGATTAGAAAACCGCTTTTTGTCCCGACGATGGAAAGCAGCGGCGTCTGCTGATCCGTATGGACTAGAGTTAAGGCTTCTCGAATACACTACTCCATCCATAGCTGGACGCATCTGCTGCAACGATGATTTTTGCGAGTGTTAGATGCTAGTGTCCGAGGGCCAAAACAGATGCGAGCACTCGAGCTTCAATACACTTATATTCGACACCTTCTTGTATCGATTCATCGAGTGGGCCAAACATTCCCATGAGCTTTGGGATACACTTTCGGTATACTAACTCATACCACCCAAGAAAGCGCGCAGTTGAGTATTGTCGGATGGCGCTGGCAGCTACTAAATTACGTTCAGCTTAGCTGGACTTGTTCAGATACTTGTTTCATCGATAATGTGTCTCAACAATTCGACGAGCACTTAGATCGCTTGAGAGTAAACCCGTATCCTTGCATGCGGCTCAGCACGCTGAAAAGCCGCTCACTGTGCTGTTAGTCGTCTTTGCTTTCGATGATAATATAGTCGTTCCCGTAGCGCTCCTTCTAGACCGACTGCCATAGTGTCCACTGATTGTTGGAAAATGAGAGCCGTTTTAACCCCCAGTTGCAATCGTTTCATATGAAACGGCATCAACTTTTTGGAAACGTCATCTAGTTCTGTTTGCAGGAAGACATCAGACAAGTCGATGACGGTGGGAACCGTATCGCCGGCTAGTTTAGGCAGCATTTCCTTTTGCGTTAGCAGCGAGTACTTTATTTGGATCGAATGCCTCATTGAGGCCCGTCGAGTAGTCAGCGGTGATACGTATACGCCCATCTCTATTTTTTACAACCACGATCGAAGTTGCATAGTCTAGCTGATTGGCTTGATGACGCTTTGATACTGTAGCCGAATAAGTTTTTACTTGATTGGCTTCGAGGCTGCATGTGCTACCGGCCGCGCACGTAGGAAGATCAGGTTTGTCCCAAGCTTCAGCGTCAATGACGCTGTTATCTCATTGCATCGGCTTAAGGTTTCGGAGAAGAGCATAAGGAACTTTGAATTTATCTCATTTTCGAGATTGCGTGGATCGCTGTGTACTGTGTTGATATTGTGGCAGCGTGCACGTCTTGCCATTGATCAAGCAGTCTTTGTGGAAGTGGCTAACTTGGGTGATTTGAATCTAGCATCTCGAACGGCTCTTGACAATTGTAGCATTTTCCGAATCTACCGACTTTTGTTGTGTCTGGAAGAGCTTTGGTTTCAACTACAAAGATACTCTTTTATCTCGCGAACGAGAGATCGAATGTAATACCGTTTTCGGGATCATACACGAATTTTTCGCTGCGACCCAATAAATCTCTGACTAAGTAGGACACGTTGGTTAGTCGCAACCAGAACTGTTTATGAGCAGACTGGCACTTACCGAAATATCTGTTTAGTCTGACCTTGCAGATTATTCCTTGCAGGACTTCAAATTGTTTTATTGGTCGAAAATCTATCTCTCTTACCTCTTTAGCCCATCTCTTTCGAGTATCGCTATCCAATTTGTCCAGAAGAAATTTGGTTATCCACGGATTCGTTTCCAAGTGCCCCCTCCTACATTCGAATTATGTACTGATCCTTGCTTGGGAAATGACTTAATGTAACAATTAATTATCTGTTTTTTACTATGAGTAATATCAAAGCTCTATCATTAAATGATGTCGTCTCAGAATTATTCTTGTCTATATCCATTTTGCCTATATTGGAGAAAACGGCGTTTGAAGTTTAGCTTGAAAGTTAAAGATGTTCCTGAGGGATGTGATTAATAAATTTAGGTTTCCAAATATGTTTGTTAGAAGAAAGCTTAATTAAAAAGTACCAAGCTTCAAACTCAAAAAGTATTTTAATTAATTAAGATTCAAATTTAATAGTTTTGTCTATGTCCAGTTTTGGAGCAACTTTTCTTGAAAGGCTTGTCGATGTCCATAACATTTTGTCTATATCCTCGATTTTTGGAAATAATTTAGCAAACACCAAATAATGTTTAATAAAATAATACACTACTCCAAAAAATTAAAGGAACACTAATTTTTTTCAATTTTTTTAGTGTTTTTGAAGCTTTAAAATGCTTTTCTTTTCATCTCTGTACGACCGTATTTTACTAAGATACAGCTCTTCAAAAAACACTAAAAAAATTTAAAAAAATTAGTGTTCCTTTAATTTTTTGGAGTAGTGTATTATAACAAAAAATTTAAAATCCATTTATTTAAGCTAAAATAAAATCATCACAATTCATTGCATAAAAAATATGATCTTATTATTGTTAAATTAACTGACAAAATTTAAATATTGCCTTAATTTTTTTTCTTTGCTCTGGTCCCGACTCTCTTATTTTTTATTGGTTCTTCACTTTGAACTGGATGTGAAATATGCCCGCCATTGGATGATGAACGACCATTCCGGCTTTCAATTACATTCTTATAATACGCGATACTTTATGTAAGGTGACCCCTTCTCATAAATTATATGTTTAGCCTTTGTGTATTGTATTTGACTGTAATTCAACTTATAGGCTGCGTTATGGTAATCCTTGTAATCCAAAGATTTCATTTGTATCGCTGTGAACTTTTGTCTTCCCTCTGGTAATTCGACAAATTCTTTTAGCAGGCCCACAGGGGAATATATAAATTTATTTTTAAAATTTCTTTCCAAAACGCTATGCGCAGAGTCAATATCTTGGATATTGCTGTGGCCGGCTTCCGAAAATTTCTTAACGACTAAAAAAATCGTTAGATTTTCATAAAAAAAATGACTATAGAATAAGAATATAATCATCTCTTTTTCGATCAAGTAAAACACAACTTTCCGTTATATTTACGAAAGAGATCAACATGGAACGATCGAGTGATTTGAGTAGGATAACATACAACCAAAGCAGTACGGATACGGACACAACCATAAAAAATACGAAACAAAATGTTATCATTAAGATATGATAGAAAAAAAACAAAAAACTCAAGAATATAGACAAAAAAGTAGAACCGGAGAAAAAATTAGCGGATATAGACAAAATCACATGGATATAGACAAAACCACATCTAACAAAATTAAACCATTATTTTTATACAGCTTTGCTATGGAGATTGACAAAAAAAACGAATCTCAAGGATATAGACAAAATAAAACAATACGACAGTGCAAATTTGTGGAAATAGACAAATTTTAAAAAAAATATCTCAGAAACGATTGAAGTTAGCCAAATTTTGATGGAAAATTTGAATTGCTTATGGTCGTTTTACCCTACCTACATTCTAACTTAAATTCACCAAAAATTGGACATAGACAAGAATAATTCTAAGGCGACGATTTATGACCAAGCATCAAAGCAGAGGGGACAGTATGCCACCCTGCGGCGTACCTCTGCTTGCAAATCTTCTGGCGGAGGATTCTACTAGCATTTATGATCCTGCCTCTTAGCATTTGATCTATCCAGTCCTTGAGTGAATCATTCACTCCTAGATTCAAAGTGTTCGAGTTATAACCCCTGAAAGCACGTTGTTAAAGGCACCCTCAATGCTCGAAAGATTTTTCAGTAAAGTATATAAGAGAATCAAGACCAGTCTCCACAGATCTCCCTTTGCAATAAGTATGTTGAGATTTAGACAACTTTTGCGGCACATTCGTCCCACTAATATGAGCTTCTATTTGTCTTTCCAGTGTTTTAAACAGGAAGGAAGACAAGCTTATCGGCCTAAGGTCTTTGTGATTGCAGTGCATGCGTTTTCCCGCCTTAGATATATCTACAATGTCCACTTCCGTTCATTTACTAGGAATGTGACATAGGTCTAGCCTGCCTTTGAAAATTCCCTCTAACCAGGAAATGGTTAGATCCACAGTTTGTTGAATATCCGCACTGGTAGTAAATTAACCAGAATAGTTCTAAAGGTATCCCAGTCGGTTTTCCTCCTATTCCTGTAAATTGGACTTTTTGGAGAAGTCAAGTCCATTTCGAATTGCGAAGATAACAGTGATCAGAAAAGGAGTGGTCTTTCCACACTTTCCAGTTTAATAGACTAATTGTCAAAAAGTTTGAGACAAGTGTAATATCCAATACCTCCTGTCTATTACTAGTTATAAAAGTCGGCTTATTGCCTATGTTACATATATGAAGGTTAGTACTTAAATTGTAATCAAGGAGTAACTCATCTCGTTCATTATAGTGGCCGTACTTCCGTAAGTTTTGTGATGAGAATTTGCATCACTCCCCAGGATGACTTCAACCGTATGCTTCTGAGCCTCCAAATTTAGCTAACGACTATTGGAATATTCACTTCGCCGTAAGCTAGGTAAGCTGATATTAGCCAGAGTTTCCGTTTATCGAACTCAATGCTGACCGCCGCTGCTACATTTCCATTGCTGAAAAAAATTGGATAGCAGAAAACAACTTATATTATTTTTAATGATAATACATGACCGAACCCTACCTTCTTAGGGGATCTTGAGCCCAAGTGCCGACATCTGTCACTTGTTTCCCAATTTTTAAAAGGAGAGCAGCTGATGCTGCCTTCGAGTGGTGAAGGTTGATTTACAATACAGAAATGTCAGTGTCATCTCTACAGCCTCTTCTCGACCACAGTAACATCAGAGTCTTCCTCTGATGAGAAGTCCTCTGATAGCCTTTTTAAAGCCTCCATGGACGATGACATCTCCGTTTCCGTGGAGGGAGTTTCCGCTTGGCTGTCCGCTACTTACAGGCATCTAGATGAGGTATCAAGCACAGTGGTAGTGTTAAAGCTGACTTCGGACCCTCCAGCTTGTCCTCCAGTTGTGCGTTGGCAAATCCTGGTTACCAACCTGCAACAACTGGAGTATCACCTCCGGAACACTCGGCTTCGAATAGATGTACACCCATGCTCTAGGTCTACAGGGGATCTCCTCCCTATAAATTACAGCAAGGCTGGCTCCGGGCCACTACTCACCAAGCCCCTCCCCCCACCCCACTGCTTTCTTATAAAGCAGCAGGGACCTCTGATCTGCACAGGCAGTCAGCTTCACCTGATTCCTGTGCCAATCTCCATCCCGACAAGTCGGATCAGGTCCTGGATTTTTGGACAGGACTTTCAGGTAGGTGGTGGCTAAAGCACCATCCACCTTCCTCCAATTTTCCGACTTCTATTCGCTGACTTTCTCTGCCCACGCAAGCGTTACTTTGTCTTTCTCTGTCCTGTCTTCCGGAGAGATGTTATTTTTTTGACAAGGGCCCTCCAGCACCCGAATTCCGGTTCAATGATAAATGAAAATGATAAAGGTTTTTTTGTGTTATTTCGCCTACTCTAAATAAAAATACAACCCACTTGTTGAAATAAAAAATCAAGTCATTTCCCATTATCATTTGTCATCCAACCGGAATTCAGGCCCAGGCCTTTCTCCTAGTATTATACGTTGGTCTTGAGGATCCAGTCTCCTTCGTGTATTGGTTCCGATTTGTTAGCCCAGGTTTTGTGCCCCGAGTGGAGGGACCAGCCTCGCTTGAGCTTATGTCCCGCGCTTTTATTGTAGACTTAGAGGCAGGCCTACAGACCCGATCCCCTTGCCTGTATTTCCCGGATTTGTTAGAGAGCCGGAATCTTTTGTTTCCATCTGTACAGAGATCCGCAGTACACAGATAAGGCTACTTAATCCGGAGGGCTGTTACGGAGCTGAAAACAAGAGCCAACTTTAAACACCCGAGCAACTTCACATCTGACCACCAATATTCTACTTGCTTTATTTTATTATTTGATGTACACAATGAAATTATACCGAATTAAGATGCTCTCTGGCATCTGCTTTATAATAAGTGCTCGTGTTATGTTATTACTCGGCGTGATGTACGAATAAATAAATGTGTAGTGAGAATAATTTACCTATGATGCTGGATGAATCTTAAAATTGCTAAATGCTCTAACAATCCCAAGCAAAATCCGTTAGTTTATTTGGACAACACCTGAAAAGAACAAAAAAATGTTGTATCACTTCTAAAATATAATATTGGTTATTACCTAAATCTATATTATTTCCTAAAGGTAATAGGGAGAAAATACACTTAAGCAGTTATTTTTTCTGTCTCTCAGTAAATCAAAGCAAAAATATAAATAAATGTGTAAAGGTGTCACAATTAATTGTATTTACTGAGAGTCAGAACAAATAATTTTAGACTGTAATCTAATTGGTTAGAATAAATTTAATAATAAGAGAATACAAATTACTGCACAAACATAAGTGCAAATCATACCCCCATCTATAAACGCTGCCACTGCTGCCCATTTCCTATTATGTATTATTAATTTCTTTTGTTAAAAATCACCCAAATCATCATCGGAACTAACACATATTGTAACTGACGTTACATTACACAATACAACAATAGAAGTAGCGCATGCCATTTTATTTTTTCATGAACAGAATTCTTTTGAATTTTTTTTTTTGTGTTGTATTTTCTCATGTTCATCGCCGTTGTCGTCGTCGTACTCGTAATCGTCGTTTCTGGCTTTCATTCTGTTTTTGTACAAAGTGTTTTTCTGCTTTAGCTCTCCTCAATTTTTATTTTTTTTATTTTTTATTTCCCTATGTCTATACAAAAAAAATAACATGACACGGAATTCTCTCTTTTTTTTGTAGTTCTGTTTTGTGTATTCAAAATCCACTTAACATTTACAAACAAAACCTTAACAAGAATAACACAACACACAACAAAACGAACCGACACACAGAATAAATTCACATTACACAATACACAAGTGATTTTTTTTTTTTTTGGTTACTCATATAGTCGTCTGCCATGCATTATTATTCTCTTCAGTATATTCACACACAATATGCTCACAATAAGTTCGTCTCACTCTCGAGCGAAAGAGAGAGAGAGAGAAAGAGACAAGTGGGAAGAGGGGTGGGGGCCAATGTTGTTTTTATGAAATTATTGAGTTTAGTTACTGTCAGATAGTCAGATTGGATATATGTGCGTCATGTTTTGTTGTACATCTGTCAAAAAAAAAATTAAATTTATTACAAAATAACAAATTAGGTTTTGTTGTTGTGTTAAATTATAAATAGTGATTTTTGTATTAATACATTTTTTTTTATTGTTCAAATCCGCTTTCGTGTGTTACTTAATTATAATTAATTTTCAACATTTTTGTTGGGATTTTATGTTCATCAATCAATCAAATATTATGGATTATAATAAATAAACCGATTGGATTAAATACGCAAAAAAAAAATAAAATAAAAAATTAATTAATCAAACAGAAAAGTACTTTAAATATAAAATTAAGTGATTTTTTAGCGATAAGTCAATTATAGTGATTTTTTTACATGTGTCAAAAATATAATATATATTTGAAATATTAGGTGTGAAAGAGAAGAAAAATGTAAATTGATTTGAAGTGCGAAAAAAATATCTTATAAAAATAAAGTTAAGTAAAGTTATAAATAAGTGTTAATTAAAATTAAGAAGTGTTAATTAATAATTAATATTATATATATATACAAATATGCTAACGTCAAGTAATCCAAATAATCAATACTTAAGACCGGAATATTTATCACCATTACCCACAACGGTAAGTAAAAAAAAAAATTCTTAATTTTATTTGTTTTTGATTGATGAAAAAAGCCCAAATCATAGAATAATTTTTTTACCGTCGGTTTCATACATATGTATATATGCGGTCATATTTGATTTATGTCAAAATGTCAAAAGTTTAATAATTGATTTGAGGGTACACAGAACGTTAGTGAAAGGTAATAGATCATTTTTTTTTTTTGGGAAAGTTGTTTATTTATTTTTTTGTAAACTGTCGATTTGAAAAGAAAAGGTCATTGCTCGTTATGACGGGAAACAGGTGGGGGTTTTCAATAAAAAAAAAGATAGGACGTCGTGACTCTTGACTGACAGACATCTCAATTACATTTTTTGATGTGAGAACATAACAATATTAACGCGATAGATTATATTTATTATCTGCTAGAGATAATAAAGGCGCCACACAATTTTCTTGTTTTTATTTTTTGTAGCCGGCTTTATAAATCTATGTATATTTATCTATATATAGACAAGAGTGCGTTAGATTTATGTATTTATAGCGCGTACCCCTATACTTTATAATTAACGCTAATTTATTATACGTATTTTTCTAGCAAAAATTAATAATTCGCTAACGAACATTATCCATTTGGAATACAAATGACGATGGTGTTTGCGTCTCGTGCAAAACCAATAAATTACTCAATTCTTGACATATTTATATAAATACGAAGCCAAAGAATTTTTCATATCGATTTTAAATTTTTTATTTTTATTTTTTTAACTATCTATCAAAATGGTTGATGACTGATCATCAACAATATGCCAAAACGGTTGGCATGAAAATGGGAATAATATAATATACTATATAATATTGTATAAACGTCACCACATACTTCAGCAATAATATAATAATAATCAATTATAATTTGCAATGTCAGAAATATTTTTTTTTTTTTGTTTTTTGATGAAAATTTATATCTTCAGTGTTATTTATCTACGTCACTGTCACTTCAAAAATAAAATAAATTATATTGCACAAAAAATATATTTTCTAAAGTATATAAACTATACAAAAAAATATTTAATTAAAATTGACAAGAAATCAATTTTCATTAATTTTAATTTACTTTTTTATGACACATACATTTTTTGTTTTGTACTCTCTAAAAGAGTTAGCTGACATTTTGGTATATGCAGACACACGTTGCACATTTTTGCTTATACTTAGATGATATTATGAAGTAGGTTAATATACGTAATCAAAGTTAATTGGAAATGGCCAACGGAAGTGTTCGGGACAACCTTAACTCAGCTTAGCTGTGTACAATTTGTGGTGCCAGTTTAAGCTCAAAATGAAAATTCATCAAGAAATTAAGAATTAATGAAAGATCCGACGTTGAATGCTTATACAAATGTAACAATGATTTTTAATAAAACTTTAGGTTTCGGATGGGATTACCATACTTTTTCTAGAAACAACAAAACCTGAATTAAAAATATCGAAAGGCAAAATATCGAAAGACAAAATCTCGAAAATAAAAAATTTTGAAAGGCATAATCTCGAAAAAAAAATGTAAACACATTAAATGGCTTCAACATTCTCATGTTGGGCGAGAATTGTTCATCACTTCCATATTTAGATGTTAATTTTTCATGTTGTATCCTCCGAAACAAAATTTGTACAAAATGAACATAAAATAACTTTGTGGAGTGCGCTTGAAAAATAATTTTTTGACGCATTGATCATTGTAATCTTGAAATCGGTCATCATATACTTTGGTTTTAGTTCAATGTTATTGCAGCAAGCTATACGCAGGATTTCATAAAAAGCTTCGTTGTCATAAGGCAAAATAATAATGACATAGTAATATCTCCTAACGGGTACAAATGTAAAGGGTCTAGAAATACTTACCACACTAAAGGCTTCTGTAGCCTTGATCTTTGGAGAAAATGATTGATTTTGGATACGATTTGATATTTTTCTTCGGGTGGCCCGATTATAAATATCAATTCGAGATTTTCCTTTTTCGAGATTTTTTGTTCGAGGAAATTCTTTTCGAGCTTTTCAAAAAGAGATTTTATTTTCAGCACATCCTTTTCGACCATATATGCCCAACCCATAAATTTGTACTGCTTTGGGCATACCAGAGAACAGTAGACGTCTCGAAAGAAATTTTAAGTGGTGCAACTAATGATGTGAACAATTCAAATTATAGAGTAAAATATCATTTTGATTCTCAATTCAGTCACGATTAATTTTTCTATTTTGTTGGTCAATTTTTGGTTAGACAACTGGAATTTTTTTAAGCATAATTTAGTTTGTGTTGTTAGGTTGTTTCAAGACGGTGAATTTGATGACTTGTTTGGCTCGTCTGACCTATTTCGAAATGTTCGAAAATAAAATATCAGTTTGAATAAACCGTTAACAGAAATACTTATTTACTAACTTAATGGAAAAATGACTAAATTTGTCAAAATCTCGAATTACTATGAGTTTCTGGGATTATAACATTTGCCACGACAATTTTTGACGAGATTTTTGTTTTCGAGATTTTTGCCTTTCGAGATTTTATTTTTAAGGATTTCGGCAGGTTCTTTTTTAACAAAAATGTATTATAATAATTCCATTAAATTACTTTTGAAACTATGCAATATACAAACGTAGAGTAGTGGGTCCTACCCGGGATTTCCCGGGAGCGAACTCCCGGGAAATTGATCAATTCTTATAATCCCGATTCCCGGGAATTTTGGTTAAAATCCCGGTATTTATGAAAAATCTCTTTTATATAATAAAAATTTGTCAAAACTTTCTAAAATTCAATCAACCCTATTAAAGTACACAAACCACAGTTTATGGCTGAAATTCTGTCTAAACTATGTGCATTGGATGGGTTTTCAAGTATGTATGAGTGCATTTATAAGAAACAGTTTATGTGTTCGTGGCTTTCAACTACCAAAAACAAAAACAGATGTGATGAAACTAATACATGATTACAACGAATCGGTAAAAATAGAAACGATTACAAAAACTAATTTATACAAAAAGGAAAATTCCGGCCATAAATTATTCTAATGGTTCATATGACAATCTCGGTCTGATAAGAATTTACGGAAGTTGGCTAACATTTTAACAAACCTACCCGAGCGGAAGCTAATTAGTTTCGGAATCAGCTTAAATGAGGTTATTAGTAACAATAGATGGAGCGTGCGTGATTTAAAAGTTTTGTAGATAATCATTAATCATAATTCATTAGCTTTGCTTAAATCATGAAATTCAACTCGCAATTAGTGATATTCTTTATAAGAAAGTATTAAAACCCAAAATTAATATTGATGATGATCTACTCGATGTATCCTCTTCAGAGAAACAAAATGAAAACACTGAAGAAAACTACGAAGATGAATATAACCAAGACGGTGAGCTTGAAAATTTTAAGACAATGTTAGACAAATCATTGGATTGTTTAAAAAATCAGATGTAAAGAACTGAGTTTTACAAAAAATTGAAATATCGAGCTTAAAACGAACTAAATCACTATCTATATTAGTATTATTCCGATGCTCGAACGATTTTTGTTGTGGAAAAATAGTATCAAAAAGGCTTTAAAGGATCTAGCTTCACAGTTAGAGCAGGTAGAGGAGGAAATTACCAACTTTGTGAAATACCTGGTCATTTGTCGAAGGATTTTCTGGAAGCTCTGAAAATCAGGTTATCGGAGAGAGGCCGTAAAGACTTCATTACTCCGTGATGTTTCTACAGAACCTAGAAAATTTAAAACCACCAGCTGAGAAGGATAATCATCATCGATCGTGATGACGCTGTTATTATTCCGTTCAAAAGCGCAACTTATAATTCCTCTTAAGTTGCCTCTGGCAAAGGCAATCACAGCTTCCCAAAGACACATGGCATTTAAAATCAGGACAATCAAAATAACTATAATAAATGAAATGAAACTTTATGAAGCTACCGGAATAATATCAAATACACTAAAAATTGTCTGTGACAAGATTATGAATTTTTACCATGAATCCCGAGAACTCCCGGGAAATCCCGGGATTGTCTAAAACTTAATCCTGACTCCCGGGATTTATAAAACATCCGGAAACAGGACCAACTAACGTAGAGTTGTATATACCCGTGTTTGATAAAAGGTGGCACCACTGATAACTGAAAAGTTAGTTTGAAGTAAATAATTGACTATTGATAATAGTTTAATTTTAACAATCATTTAAAGATTACTTTCAATTGTGAGTGTTTAGTGACGTATAAAGTTGCAAATGATTACTCAAAACAGTGGAATTTCCTTGATGCACATGCCCCAAACAATGTAAAAACAGCTTTACCAACTGAAAAGGATATTGATTGCGATTTATACACGAATTGTTCAAGGGGCGGTAGGAGAAAAAAAATTACAATTTTCATTTAAGGAAACTATATGTCCGCGAAATTGATGAGGACATTTCAATTCAATATATCCTGCAATATAATTTTTGGTTTAAGGTTATATGCACTGTTCTGCAGTATATTTTTGGAAGGCCACGTTTAATTAAGAAATCCGACCCCAAATGATATGACCAAAAGAATTCTTTAGAGTCCGAATAAATCAATTTATATTAGAAACAACTTATAGAATCGGCTTCGTTTTATTACTGATATAAGGTAAACGGCTATAATACTGACATAGGCGGTATTGCTGACATATATTGCCTATTTTGTAGTTTTTAAGATAATTACTCTATGTGTGAAAAATTTTTTTTTGTTTAAAACAAAAGAGACAATTCCTGTTTCATTCTACTTAAAATTGCATATTGATTTATATACTTAATTCAATAAAAATCTGTTATAATTTCACAGCCGACTGGGTTGCACGTGTTTATTACAAATTCTTTAATATTTAAGCTTAATTTTTGAAATTTGGTAAATTAGTGATACTTAGCATGTATGTAAGTGATTTTTAATTGTTAATTTTAATTGTAATGTGTTGTTTGGTTATTTAATTTTAATTAATTAAGTGTACTTATGCAAAAAATTGAAAATAAATATAAATATTGGTTAAATTAATTATGACAGTATTAGATACAAATAAAAAACGGCCTTGTCTCTTTTATTGACACATATGTCAGTAATAGGTCAAAAAGCGTTATTTTTATATCTTTTATTCCAAAAATTATGTTTAATGTTTCAGTATTAAGTCCATCCATGTCTTAGTATAGGCTCCTAAGTATGTCAGTATAATGATAAAAACCTAATTTGTTATTAAATTATTTTAACTTCATTATTTACATTTTAAACATTTATTTAATAATTCATTTGTTTTGCAATAAGTTACATTTCCATAACCATAAAACTGACTCTAATTTTTCGGAACATTTAATGATAATAAATCTCCTTAAAGACATAATCCAAACCTGTCAGTAAAGCACTATTATTTTTTGGTTAGAATGGCAACCAAATTAGAACGCCTTTAGTACAACCAGAATGACCTTACCACTGCACTTGAAGAAATGGGAAATGAGATAACAATATATGCAGCAAGTGAAAAATACAAAATTCCAAGGACGACATTATAAGCAAAGAGATGTATATGCTTTAAGTGTACCCATACATCATCCGACTATTTTAACTGTTCCAGAAGAACAATAAATAAAAGCCTTAATAATTTACATCGGAAAAGCAGGATTTCCTCCAACAAAAGACCAACTGTTGGATATTGTTCAGCTTTTACTGAAAAATTTAAAGCGTGAAAATAATTTTAAAGACGGAAGGCCGGGTAGACGTTGGTACGAGGGATTTTTGAGAAGAAATCCCGAGATATCTAAGCGAGTCTCTCAGCATTTAATTAGAAGCCGTGCGCTTATTAGAGAAGAGGATATATGTACGTGACTGGTTCAAGCAAATTAATCGCTATATGACAGACAACAAAATAATTGAAGTCATCTCCGATCCGGATCGAGTGTTTAATTGCGACGAAAGCACATTTTTATTAGCTCCAAAAGAAAAATGTGTCTTAGCAGCCAATGGTGAGGAAGCGGTGTACAATTTTTCCCACAATGATGAGAAAGAATGCCTTACAACTCTGATCATGGTAAATGCTTCAAGGAGTATTCCACCGCCTATGGTTGTATACAAATACAAAAGAATACCGTTTGCATTAGGCCGGAAAATGCCAAGAGGCTGGGGTATGAGTTGCTCTGATTCTGGGTGGATGACCGGCGAGGTCTTCTACGAATATGTAGCGAATGTTTTGGTACCATGGCTGAAGCAAAACGGAGCCAAATTCCCAGTAATATTATTATTAGATGGTCATGTCTGTCATCTATCACTAAGTTTAAGTAAGTTTTGCAAAGAACATCAAATAATAAAAGTTATAAATAAATAAATAAAAAATATTGATAGCGCTTTATCCGAACGCAACACACCTTTTACAACCGTTAGATGTAGGCATTTTTCGGCCTCTCAAAAAAGAGTGGAAAATAGCTCTTCATAACTGGAGGTTACAAAATGAGGGGAAAAAACTAAAAAAAGAAGATTTTGCTCCGTTACTGGCAACAATTTTACCGACGGCTGCTAAAGCGACGGCTGTACAAAACTCGTTTCGGACATGTGAAATTTACCCCTTTTCTGCTGATGCGGTTAACTATGGAAAAATGTTGAAGCTTCTCGAAGTAAACACTTCAACTCCTATTACCAGTAGCAACCGAAGACGACTAGAATCGTTTTTAAAAACTGTTGAGTCATTTTTATCGGAAAATCAGCTACAACCCTTCAAAAACAATGAAGGCGTTTGGCATGGAGTTAAAAAGGACGGAAATTTATACAATGTTTGGATTAGCGTGAAGCAGCAATTTTACAATTTTACGAGGCACCAAAACAGCTAAATTTGTCTACAATTAGTGAGAAAAGCAACTGAAAGAGAAAATTAAATTCCGATGAACAAAATAATTCAGGGGGATTTTTATGCAAATGTGCCTTACAAAAAAGTTTCTTCTGGCCAGAAGCTAGAGCCAATGAAGGTTCTATCAATAAGGTAAAAATCGCATACCAACAGTGATCATCTCATCGGATGAATATACTCATTACAATACAAAAAAAACTCGATAAAGAAGAAGAAATGAAGGAAAAACTAGAGCGGAAGCTAAAAAGAGAAGCCAACAATTGTTCAAATACAAATAACACAGTAAAAAAGTCCAAAGTCCAAAATGTGCAACCAGTCGAAAATATTTCTCCAAAGATCTGCCAACTAAAGATCGGTAACTAGCACACAATGACTCAGTATTAGGTATACACTTTTCGTTTTTTATTAAATAATTGAAGTTTTTAATGAAAATGTTTTTCAATTTAATTTCTTTTTTCTCAATTATAATCTTAAATAAATTTAAGTTTTAGAAAACCCACAAGCATTGTACACAAAATAAATTATATATTTAAAAAAGATTAGCAAACATGCATTTGTGACGCCGTATGTCAGTATTATAGCCGTTTACCTTAACATTTTAATCAAATTAATCCAAAAACGTGTAAGTGTCATTTGGTGCTGGATACGTAGTACACTGCCTGGATTGATTGTTCATGTAAACTAAATTTATTTAATGTGTTCCGCAAACTTGAATGTTGACCTTACATATAGAGGAATTCTGCAGAGCGTACGTAATTCAATTTTATATTAGGAACTACATATATGTAGAATAAACTAAATAACTCAGAAACAAAATTTCACTAAAATTCATTGATAAACTTGTTGCTGCTGGAAATGAGCAAATGCCTGGATTGGTTATTTGGTCTTTGGCATACCTAGTTTACTAAATTATGATTTTTACATACATATTTTTAAACCAAAGTATTGTTAATAGTGTTGACAATATTTGCTTAAATTTGGGCTACATTTTATTTAAGAAATTTCATCCCAGGCTCAAATCGAACTTTTGCAATTATGCATCATTTCCGTTAAAATTTGGTATATGACTTAATTTATTTATTTATTTATCATTATTGATCATTTTTTAAAACCTATTTTTATCTAAATTAATTATTTAATTAAATACATTTGTATTACTAAACAACTAAATAGCTAAATATTAATTTTATCTTTAATGAATATGTGTAATAGTTGAATATACTGACCGTGCTCTAGCTCTTGAACGTTGTTAAGATTGCAATAGTTGCTGAAAGAATTATATGATTTCACACCATTATACCCTAGCGATCGTTGAGAAAATGATTTACAGTACCTTGGTAATCTAAAATGAGTATTCCTGGTATTATAATTATGGACTTCTCTGTTGGTAGCCAGCAAACTATCTAAATATTTAGGAAGATCCTCCTTTTCGATTAAATAAAACAGTTTTAGCACATTAAAGTGTATTCTCTGGCTGATTGATTTCCAACTTAGGTTTTCTAGCATGTCTTTAATATGTCTGTGGCAAGATGGCATAAGGGAATAACTCTAAAATTCGCATTTTTCAGGAAAATGTTTTTTAAAATTAAGAGTCGCTCAAAATCGTATGAGTTTTTTGAATTCTCGCGTTTTTAAATGATTATTACGGTGTTTTGTAGTTGCTGGATTTTTACAAAAAATTGATATGATATGAATTCGAATATGGAGATTTCGAATTTGAAATAATACGTAAAAGGGTATAACTCGAGTTATTCCCTTATGCCATATTGCCACAGATGTGTTCTATTATCCGCGACGTGTTAATTGTATTTGATTCATAATAAACAGAACAGATGAGCAATAATCTACATGGAAAGCTACAATTGGTAGCTTGTCTTTAATTCGGTTGAAAAGCCCTAATATTTGATTCATCTTTTTTAGCTAAAGTAATCCAAATGCTGGTTAAAACTTAAGTTATCATCAATGACGACCCCGAGATATTTATATTGTTTAACTCGTTCAATGATTTGGTTCGCAATTACAATATCTGGCTACCCTCGTATGTACTTGGTTTTGATTGGCAAGAACATATACTTCGTTTTTGAAATGTTCAATGATAATTTATGAAACATCAACCATCTCCGTAAATTCTTAAGATCTACGTTCACTTTTTGTACTGCTTCTTGTTGTCCGCAAACATTAATTATTCAGTTCTTTATAACATCTACTATGTCATTTATATACAAGATAAATAACAATGGCCCAAGCGCTGAACCGTGTGGTACTCCGAGATTATTTTCTATCAACGATGATGTAAAATTATCAACTTTTGTTTATTGTTGACTGTTTTTTAACTACTCGTTCCAGTACGGCTTCATAAATTGGGAGCATATTTATAGGGTGTAGATGTTGATATTTTCGTTCCTTTAGACTTCGATTAACTAAATCTGTAAAATGTTCAGAGTATAAATGATTCTTCATCGCATCCAGAATGATCATTCTGTTTATGCCATCAATTCCATATTGAGACTTTACTTTACTTTTTATTTTTGATATCTCCTGGCGAGTTCTTTCTTGAAAGCAGAGTTTTTCAAAACCATTATCATCCTGTGAAAAATTTCAATCCTTTATCTCATGGCTGTTCTGGTGAATATATATCACGCTGGGCACAAATGTCTCATTTAGCGCTCCTGTTAACTTTTGTTTATCGGTGAGTGTTTTGTTGTTAAATTGGATTCACCATTGTGTCGTATTTTTACACTTGTAGATGGGTTTAATTAAGCGTTTTCCACAGTTCCTTTGGGTTGTATTGATTTTCAATGAACTTGTTTCTGAAATATTCAGATTGTTCCTTTCTCAACGATTGTTCATACAAATTTCTAACTTTCCTGTAGCTTTCCCAAGCTTCATCTGAATTCATAATTTTCATAACACTATAACTGCAAATTTTTTCTTGCTTCAGTAATTTCAAGTTTTCTGAGAACTAAGGTATTGTATTTCTATTTTGACTAATTTTTGTTTCAGTTAATTCATTAACCGCCTATTTTAGATTCAATAACAAGCCATCAGGATACTTATTTAGGTCACTCTGCGTTCTAAATTGCCGCAACCGGTGATTTAAAATGAAGTTAAGCTTATCCTCAGAGTAACTTTTCCATGATTAAATTTCTTTCATTCTGCACTCATCTAATGACTCCGATTATTTACTGCTTAAATTTGCACTTAATGATCGCTTATTTGTTTTTCTTTTATTGTTGTTCTTCACTCACATATTTGAGGATCAATGAACACTAGTTCATCCAAATAATAATTCAAGGCAGCGTTTTGAAACTTTTCTAGAAGAGATTTCAACACAAACCTATTTTATAACCAACGAACGATCGTCAGCACTAAAAAATCAAATTTATTCCTTCACGTTACGTGATGGGTTAAGTCACTTCTTTTTTGTTAAAATCGTAAGAGAAAATAAACAAAACAGAACAAAAAGAAGCGATTTAGCACATCACTACACTAGTTAACCCATTTGTTTATAGCACAAA
Source organism: Tipula helvola (assembly GCA_963556165.1). Lineage (NCBI taxonomy): Eukaryota > Metazoa > Arthropoda > Insecta > Diptera > Tipulidae > Tipula > Tipula helvola. The sequence continues at coordinate 55,069,604 of OY744482.1, forward strand.
GTACAAAATCGATATAGTGTGACTACCGCAAATGAATTTTTCGCATTCGATACAAGTTGTTTTTGCCTTCCGGTCATTTTTTTAGCTGCATATCTGACATCGGATGCATTTTTCCATTTTCGTTTTTTTTATAAGAAGGTTGAGTTGTGCACATTGCATGTGTGAGGTTCCAGTTGGTTGGTTCTGATTAGTCGCAGGGTTAGTGGCAAATTTAACACTGTTGTCTCTTACAGCTGATATCAATTTACTTATTTTGCTGCGTCTATTAATTTGAGCTTGGATAAGGCTCAATGCAAGATCTTTAATATACACAAATCTTATCTGGTAGGTACTTCCGAGGTGGATCTACGGTCGACAATAGCACAATGCGACCAATTTTTCTTGATCAATTTAGCAAACAGCAAAAAATATGATTAAACGCCAACGCCGACAGGTTCTGCCAATATTATAGCTTCTACATAATTGGTCGGTGGTATCTACACCGCCTTTAGTTTTATTGTAAAATTCAATGGCCTCGGGTAAATTTTTTTTGCTTACTTATAATGTTACCATCCATATGCAGCGTCGATAGAAGTAACACACATTTGTTTTTTTTTTTCGGAACATATGGTAAAATGGTAGCATTACTATTATAACCAAATATGGTTGACTTCAGAGCACGATTTTTGGCTGTAGTGCCTATACGAGAGTGGTTCTGCTTCGCAACAACTCATTCTTTTTGGAATGTACTGCCTAAAGCTACAACGCCCCGAAAGTTTTCAAGCTTTTCATCAACCATCACATAACATCCAACATTGTAGTTTTGTTCACAATTTGTATTGAACTGATCAAAAATTTCCCGGATGGGGGCTAATTTGTCAATTTGACGCCTTTGTTGTCGCGTGTCCACATTATCAAAGCGAATGCTCTGCATCAAAAATTGAAACAGGTTATAGGTCATTGTGGCAGGAAATATTTCCATTCCCATCTCATTTTGGTCGACAAAATTAAAAAAAAGTTCCCAACTCTCTTGTGGAATTTTAACATTTTTAGAATGGTCCGTTAGACTTGGTAAAGTTCTAAATAAATTCTCTGACCATGCTCTGTCAACAACAAAAAGCTTTTTTTCCAAATTGACAAGTCTTTACCAATAAAGTTGTATTCATTCGATTTATTAGAATTATTTTCGGTATCTAGCTCTTGTTCGGTGTCTGACTTATGGTCACTTTGAATTTATTCATCGTTCTCATTCGATGATTTGTCACCAATAAACTCATCCTAGATATAACCTAGAAGACACAGAAAAATCAAAATATTGAATTTCTAACCTGGGTGTAAGTCACCTAAAACTGTTAAACCTTCAAATGACAAAACGCAACTGAAAATAATTTCAAGATGGAAGGAAATATACAAGGCTAAAATACGTATTGGTCTGAAGTTGGTCGATTACACCCATATGTTAGTAACTTTAGTAACGCAGGGTTAAGCTAGCTTCGAGTTTACACTGTCACCAAACTGGTTTTTAAGTACATCTTAACCTGTTTTTACAGGTAAAAGTAATTACAGTTCTCAATATCATTGTAGTTTGTATGTACAAGTCTAATTCTTGCTTAAGTTTTAAGTACATTTCTTACTTAAGCCAAGGCCCAAACAGGTTTATTATATCTATGTATAGCAACGTACAATTTTGATTGATGAGACATTTTTACTTACATATACTGCTAGCCATATATTACAATTTTCCAGCTGGTGTTTTGTTTTTCATTGTGTAATTCTTTTCCGATTTGTTAAAAATAAAAAAATACAACACCAACACAACAGCGTATACAACTTTTCTTGACATTTTGTATATATGTATGTACCTCGTATATAATATAAAACAGCAAAAAAAAAACAACAACAACGAAGAAGAGAACCAGAATGAAAATACTGCTATATATAAATACACAATACAATGGTGGAAAAATAGGAAAATAAAAAACAAAAAAAAAAAAAGATTTATTAACGTGTCGGAAGTTGGAAAACCAGAGAATTATACGTTTTTCATTTCTAAAATAAAAATAAAAAACCGACTGACTATAATACACAACACAACACAATAAAAGTGGGTGGACGAGGCGAATTTTCTGTGCTATACTCTGTGTATGTTGTGCTGTTAAATATCTGACATAAAATGATTTCTTGTTGTTTGCTGCTTCGTTTTGTACAAATATATAATATCTTTTTATAGTTATGAACAATTTATTTTATTATTTATGTATTGCTTTAACCCTTTTAAGTTTTTATCTAAGAATTATTATATTATTTTCCCATGAGAGATGGAAAATGTTTTCCGTTATTAAATGTATAACAAAAATATAATAAACAATTATTTTTTATTTTTATTTTGTTGTGATTTATTGGAATTTTAATTTTGATGGGGAACATCTATTCATACACAATCGATCTAGCTAATCCACTTATATTTGCTATTTATATAAACCGCGCACAAAAACTTATTGACTTTCACATCAACTTGTCAAAGTCTATACAATATACACTTTATATTATTAAACATGGATGACTCACAAAAAAAAAAAAATACTAATTAAAATCTTCAACCTTAAGTAAATATTGAAGACAACAAAAAAAATTGTATGTAATCATTTTCACACTTAATTAATAATATCCACTTCAAATTTCAGTCAACAGTATCCGAAATTTTTAAATTTGTTTATTGTAAATAACACAAAAAATTCCACCGCTCATACATACATATACGTATATGTAAATAATTACGTAATGCGTCGACCACCTCACAAATAATTTACAATTCAATAGTTCAAGTGTCACATTACCTACATACATAATGTATAGCACACAATAATTATTCATATTTTGTATTAATATGTAAATATTGACGATATTAACGTAATATCTTATTACAAGCTAATTAATTAATCATAAGTATTATATGGTTAGTATGTAGGTATATAAGAGTATTATATATGTATATAGTATAATAGTCGTCCTTGGTGGTTTGAGTATTTTTTTTTACCGTATTTTCATGTTAAGTGATAATTAATTGTGTAATTTCTTAAAATAAAATTTAATTACTATATTAATGTTAATAAGGTGATAAAATATTTATATATATTTAGCTAAATAGAAACTTAGATGTGTTTACACGACCCCCAAAGTATATTTTATGCCGTATTTACATAAATATGTTAATTTCTTAAAAATTAATAAAAAAAAAAAACGTAAAATATACATCAGCGCGCCATTGTGATATATTTGTATTTGAAAATACAAAAAAATTAATAAATAATCACCGCGTATATAACCGTTAAATATACTTATAATAATTAATTATAAAATGGTCAAAAAATAACTGTCGTTTCACAATAATCATAATCATAATAATCTTTGAAACTAATTTGCATATTAATTGGAATTGGTTTTTATAAAAAAAAAAATTAAAATAAAATAAAAAATTTTAATTCGTTGTAATTAATTAAATAAAAACAAAGTTTCTTGAGAATCAGGATTTTATTAGTATTTTATTAATTGTTTTTGTTGCTGTAATTCACATTTTGTGCATAATTTTTTAATTAATAATAATTAAATTTAAATTATAATTTTTCTTATTTTTATTATTTTTTGCCTCACTCACATACATAGGTTGTAAGTTTAACACACATGATTTAATAAATTAAATTTTAATCGTTGTTGTTATATACATTATTTATGGCATGTCAGTTTTCTAGGTGACACGGCTTTTTTTTTTTTTGATTTATTGTATGATGTGTTAAAATTTTATGGAATTGCTGTTATAGTGATTTGTAAACTGGATAATAAAGCTGTGGGAAATTTGTATGTTTTATATAATATTTATTTTACGGACCTGTTTGCTGACGGCAAAAACAAATTTTGTAAGACTCTCTGATAACTGTGTGTTGATTGATAAATTTGATGTCAGAATTAAACCTTTGGATGGGAAACTTAAAATTACTTATTTTATAAATTCATTCATTTATTTAATTATCAGATGAAAAAATTGTGCAACAGCACATTTGATTTCGAATTGAGTTAGTTACTAAAGTAACTTGCTCATAATAAACCAAAATTAAACGGTCGGTCAGTGATAAATTAATTAATCAAATCCAAAAATCTGAGCTACTTTAAGCCTTCGTTTTATTTTATTTATGCTTAAGTCTCACGACTTGAAATTTTACCAATCTTCAGAATTTAATACTTTTTTTAAATTTGTAATATTAAGAAGAACTTTGATTTCGAAAAATAAAACTCATAATATACGAGTACATACATACATTCATATTATTCTTTTAGCTAGCGAGGCTGTAGAACGCTTTGAAAAAATAAAACAATTTAACAATGCAAATTAAAAGCGAAATCTACTATAGTTTGTGCCGTATTGGTTAAACACTGGACTAGAGCGGCAAAGTTCTTCGGTTCGATTCCCATCCAATTTTATTTTTATTATTATTTTTTTTTAGTTTTCATGTAATGGCCAAATATTTTACTTTAAATTAAATACTCCGCTTCATATAGTGATTAGAGTAATTACACAAGAAAATACGTAGTACGCGTTTATATTGCGCCTAAATGTATGCGAACACTACTATAAATTATTTAAAACTTTTATATTATGATTTGTAGTAAGCCATGAGAATTTTTGTGTCAAAATTATTTTCCTGTCATAAATTCATAGTATGCTATGTTTGAAACAATATAACAATAAAATAAAATACATTTTCTCAAGTTGGATCGCGGGTTAGTAGTAAACCACGATAAACTAATTTAATAGGTATGATTGACAGCTGTTTCAAATTCGTCTTTTCTTGCGCATCTCGTCATTCGGTGCGATAAAATCACAAGGCTTCGTTGTTTTCACAAAAACTATCACCGCAAAACAATTCGATTTGTTTTTGTTTGCTATGAACTAGTGATTATAAAAAAGAGTATAGCAAGAAAAAAGCACCGAATGACAGAATTTTTTTAGTAAAAGAGATAGCAATACATGCGCTTGATCATACCTACTTTAATTGGTTTATCATGCTAATAAACTAGTAACGTATTTGACTTGACTAGAGCGGCTGAGGTCTGGGGTTCGATAGTGCTCGCGGTATTTCAGTTTTATTTTTCTAATTTATATTTTTTGGACGTGATCATGCCTTACACCGCATATTCAGCAAATTGACATGAAATTTTGCTCTTGATCGTGGGCAATTAAAATGTATGATTTCTTACTTTGGTCCTTATGCTTCATGCCTCACGCATTATATTTGTGCAACGGTGTGGCAAGATACGCCGCGAACATCATCCAATCCGAGTAATTCTGAAGTCAATTTTTGCATAAAGAAACCTCCACATAAATTTTAATTCAAATTAAAATGTGCAAATAGCAATTTACAATAGTTGAGGGCACTATAGGGAGTGATACCCTCATTTATTTGTGCGTAAAAAACTGAAGCAGATAATTTATATTAAACTAAATAAGTAATCTCAACATGTTATAAACGTTATCACGCAAAACACATACGGCCGTGTAGACGAAACCGCCCACCCCGAATTTTGTTTTTTGAAGAAAAGCACAACTCCGCTATTTATCGTTCTGTAAGGTTTTTTGTGTAATACCCCAACACATTTAAAATCATTGATAAAAGCACTTACTCTTTGGTTTTCAAGGTATAATACTCCTTAAAAGCCTTTAATTTCAAGCTACTCCTACTCGGCTAAATAATAACGGCTAATCAAATAGGAAATGGTCAAATGGTGTCTGTAGCAGCGGCCGCTGGACATCCCCATTATATATAAATTGTATCCATCCTAGGACGGGCTATACCCCCTAGTAAATTAATAAAATTATTTTGTTTATTTACCTGAATTAATACTTTCCAAGTCTAACATATTTTGATTTGATATTATTTTCAAAGACTCTTATATAAATTTTGCATTCAAGCGACCACAAGTTTTGTTTAATCGGATGCAAGGAGCATAGCGTAAACGTTACAATTATTGACACTCTTAAAAAAAATTTGCAATGAGCTAAGCTTTTGATTGTACAATTTCTAAAAATATTTTAATCTTATAGATTACTATGGGGTACAGCCCGTCCTAGGACGGAAACATTTTATATGCAATTTATTTATCCAGCGGCCGCTGCTACAATCACCATTTGACAATTTCATATTTGCTCACTCTCTTTGACAGTTATTTCCTCGTTAACAAATAAAAATTCGTTGATATCCGATATGCCCATGTTCGAGCTACCTAAGTTACTAAACGATAATATTTTGCATTCCGAAACAGTGTTGATGTTGTTGACAAAACAATCCCTGTTATTTCTGCAAATTTTCGAAAAAAATATTTTTGTCATGTGTATATTTGTTGATTCCTGGATTCGATGGCCGGATGATTTTCCTAAACATCGAGAAAAATCAATTGCATTTTGGTTCCAAGGAAAAATACCGCAGTCCCGAGAACCATGCTCAATGGTCTGTGGTGAAACACTTGTTGCCACCACTGCTGCAAATAACGGCGCCAATTTGTGTTTCGTTAAATCATCCTTAGGTTTTTGTCGGCGCCATTCAAGAACCTTTTTATTCCACCCATTTTTAAGTGGTTTGAACACACTTACGCCAGCAGGCTGCAATATTCGCGTTGCAATTAGGTACAAAGCGGTGAAGACAATACCTAATTGAACGCAGAGTTTGCTTAATGGAAGCGTTTGGAATGTGGTGCTGTGGCCATCTACAAAAAGTATCATGGGAAACTTCGTTCCGACCCTGACAATGTAGGGATGGAACATTTTCGAAACATATTATGTGTACCGAATGAAATTTGTGATTCCTAAATTTATATTATCTCATAGGTTACTACGCAAAAGAAAAAAACTGGTACCGTTATTTTGTAGAAAAACAATTTAAAAAAACGAATAAACGTCAAATTGGGCATTGGTTTTATTTGTTTCGAAATGGACGCATCATAAGGAGAAAAATGTGATTTAATAATTAGATTGTGCAATGATCATCCCGAGTATACCAATAAAAAAATTGGTAAATTGGCCGGTGTTTCCAACAATACGGTAACAAATGTAAAAAAAAATGTCAAATCAATCTTTCTGTATCACGCAAGCCCAGATCCGGAGAAAAATCAGGTGCTCCAAATAAAATGTTGGATCAGAAAATTGTAAGAGTCATTTCGAAACATCCCTCGATGTCTGTGCGAGATTTGGCCAGAAAAACCAAAACAACCAAATCGATTGTGGAACGAGCTAAAACCAGAAATAATCTACGGACATACAAGAAGTCAAAAATCCCCAAAAGAAGTGTTGAACTATTTAATAGAGGGATCGATCGAGCAAAGAAACACAATAAATGGTTGAACGAAAGAAAAGATTCTAGTTTCGTAATGAACGACGAGACCTACGTCAAAATGGATTTCTCGACACTTCCAGGTCCCCAATATTACATCAAAAAGAAAGGTAAAGAACTGGACGGAGCAATTACTACCATAGCTGTTGAAAAATTTGGCAAAAAAACATATGGTTTGGCAAGCAGTTTGCCAATGCAGCTTAAGATCACATCCATACATAATAAATGGGATTATGAAAAGGTGAATGTTCGCCGTAAAATGAACAAAAAGTTTGAATGAATACGATTATTTAAAAACTGTACAATATGTGCAATAGAACAAGTACAGAAAAATAATGATTATATATTGCCGTTTAGTTTTAATTCTTCATGTACAAATCACAAATTTCATTCGGTACACATAATACTCGTAGAAAACTACTTTAGCCATACATCCGTTGTCAATAACTCCCAAAGCCCAATCTACTGGCAACGATTTTCGTATGTCTTGTGAATCATTTTGTATGCGTAAATTACCATAGGAGGATCCAAATCTCCTGAATCATCAAACAAAAATATAACTGTTAAGTTTGCTTTAGCTAATCCTCTATCGACTTCGCATATATTTCTAGCTCATCTTCCTGCTAGTAAAGTTTTGGTTTTGGAGCATAACTGAAAGTTAGTTCCGTCGCCATTAACCCTTACTCTGTGTATTGTGATAAAATTGGCCCGAATTGAATATTATTTAAATGGCGATTGCCTTATAAGATACCCTCAAAAAATACCTTATACACGCAATACAATGAAAGTAGTGCCCATCGAAACCATCCATTACCCAACACATTATTTGAGCCAAAAGGATGTTTTCGCTGTGCAGATTCAACAAACTCTTTCACAGCGTGTAGAACATCTTTCCGTTTTGGTATACCTTTCTTCTGCGATGTGACAATCCATTCTTCTAAAATATTTTCTTCTTCGATGGTAAGCACAGTTGAAGGGTCGGTTCTAATTTTATTGAATTTTGCACCCAAACGAAATATCAAAGTGGTTCTGGGAATACCGTAATATTTTGCTGCTGCTTTCTTTGATATTTTGGAATTTTTTTTTTAAAGGGTGTCAATTATTGTACTCCAATAGAAAACAATTATTGACACCCTATGTCAATAAATGAATATGAATCGTAGATTAATCCTATTATTGACACCACAATTATCTAGTTATCTTATTTAAAAAAAAAACACGATTTAGCTGGCACATTTATAGATTTTAGCCTTAATAACAAATAATTTAATAAGCTTATGATTTAAATCTAATTATTACATAAAGTAATATGAAGTACTTACTCCAATTCCTTAGCAAAAATCGCTCCGTTTCACCACAAAAACTTTACATGTAAACAAGCGTCTTTCTTACATCAAATTCATCAAGAGAGAGGTTTATAAAGGGAAAGAGAATTAATGACAATTTTTTAAAACGCGAGATATAGAGAGGAAAAACAAAATTAATTATCTGTGAAGCGTGCAGTGCGGGTGTGTCAATAACTGTGATACAATTTTGGGGTGTCAATAATTGTACGTTTGCGCTAATAGGATTTCAGATTTAAATTAAACAAATCTCAGTTCAATTGAAACGATTTCCAATTTTAATGAAACCTTTCTTTAAATAATTCAACTTTTCGCAAATCAATTCGAACCTTTCCAAAATGAAACTAAAACTCATTAAAAAGTATACTCGTATTTTAATGTACGGCTTGTCTATTTTATTGATATATTTTTTGTAGAATTTATGTGAATTTATTTGATTTAGCTTGATGGGATTCAGCTTCGGTGAATACGGAGCCAGGAAAACTAGTTTAGCCGAGGTTAAATTCACAATTTTTGCCTGTTGTGTAATTTTGTGAATGGCTTCATTATGAATGACGAGCCAGACGCCTTGCAATCCTTGAGCGCGTATCTTTCCCAGCAATTCCCGAAGAAACAAACCAAATTTTGCGCTATTGCAATTCGAATTCGTAATAGCGACAATTAATCTGATATTCCTTCCACGTACTGTGGGAACCACCTCATGTGCACTCGTTCCTACTCGTTACCTATCGCGAGTTCGCCTATTTGTGAGATGTAAATTAAAGCAGCTTTCATCTCTAAAAAAGATTTTATTTCGATTCTCTGGAGCATTCTGAGTAAAATATAGAGCATATTCCTTTCTTAAATCCAAAGAGCTTTGATCATCTAATTTGTCAACCTCAACTGACGCTTTTTTAACGAAATTTTAAGGGTTTTCATACAATTTACCACCGTTTGAATGCTTAAATTGACATCTAACTCCTCCAATAATCATTGTTTACTGGTTTTAATTATTACACATGGGTTTTGCTCTAACACATTCTCTACGAAGGTCACCACGTTGTCAGTCAATTTATATTTCGTTTTACCACCCCATTTATTAATTATTAATTTACAATCGGCACGTTTATATCGATAAAAAATTATTTTAGCCATGTTCTCATTTAAATCTGCGGCTTCACCTATGGGTTTACCATATTCATACTGTTGTATGAACAAACATATCAATGATATTATAATTGGTACAGCTACAAAGAGTGCCGTATCTATTGGAGCCATCCCACCTCGAAAATGGATCTTCGTGTCTCGTTTACGACCAACCAGACGCCAGTTGTATACGTTTTGATAAAAATGCTGATTATGTCTCATATAAGGTTGGTGTTCCTCTTCAGTACTTTGAAGCTGTAATGAAGGCCGAGCCGAAGCATCTTCTTATTAAAGAATATAATTTCAACCAGAAGGCAAATTTTTGCGGAGTTTGCCAGCAGTCTCGAACTCGTCACTCACCAAATATGTATCATTGGTGTACACACATTGTTTGTTTAATATTTCATCGTCAACCAACATGGATAACAACGTGCTGACTTTGGGGGATTTCAATTTACCTAAGGTCAAATGGGTATATGATGTGGAGGTAAACTATGCGACGTTATATCAACTGTCGATACCTCATGTATTTATTCCATCTTATGTTATGGATTTGTCCAGATTAATGATGTCCCTAACTACATTGGTAAATTTTTGGATCTATTTTTTACAAATTCGATAAATTTATATAAGGTAATTGAAGCATCGGTTCCATATCTTGTTAATGATGTTAACCATAAATCGATGGAGATCAATTTGAACCAATCGGAACTCTTAGTGTCTAATTCAATTAAAAATAATTATGTGTCTAGGTTTTGTGATGTTAAACGTGCAGATTTTGATGGTCTGATTTTATATTTCACATCAATTGACTGGAATGCGCGGCTCTCATTTAATGACTTAGATTATGATGTCCAATTATTTTATAACATTTTGTTTAATGGTATTGACTGATTCGTTCCAATCTCTGTTATGAAGAATAATCGTAATAATCCTCCGTGGTTTTGGCCTTTTCAAACGAATTTGATTGCATGCCCAAAATAGCTTTAAGAACTATATAAATAAGGTTCCATATGATTTGAAATTAAATCCCAAATCGTTTTGGATCTTTGTTCAGATTAGGAGGAAAATATGTGGTATTCCATCGACAATGTCTTACAATAATGTTACTGGCAATAATTCTGCGGGTATAGCCAACTTATTTGGATCTTTCTTTCAAAATACTTATAGACTCGACAATGTTGTTAAAGGAACATTTACAGATACCTCAGGTATACCTTATTACCTTGTATCACTCCAGAGGATATTATTGAATCCCTCCGTTAGTTTAAAGATGGCTGTGGTCCAGATGGTGTTCCTTCAAGCTTTCTAAAAAAACTTAGTTATGAGTTGGCTTTTCCTTTCTTAATATTATTCAATGGGTTACTTTCGTCGGGTATTTTTCCAACTGTCTGGAAATCCTCTGATATCGTTCCTATACGATCATTGAAATCTGATTATTTCAATAAATAATAATTATTAAATTATGTAATGTTAAATTAAAAATTGTATTGGAAATTCTAGTTCCTAATTGATTTTCTAATAAAAAAAAAAAAAATAAAAAAAAAAAAAAAGAAGTTTCTCCCTTGCCCACAAGAGCAAAATCTATTATTTATTGTGTCGCGTTTGACATATTTGTCAATAATTGTTTTCAACATCGGTGCGAAATGTTTCTTGGAGAACTGATCATCGAGGTTGCTGCTTCTCCACATCTGAACTTACTTCATCCAACCTAATTTTAAAGGGCTAAATATTGCGACATCCGGAGGTTAAAGAATACGTGTTGAATTAGAATATAGACAAATCAATATTATTTTAAGGATCTGATATAAATTAGAAAGTGCATAGGTCAGATGTGTCTTATGACCATCGGCAAAAAGATATATTTTTAGACACAAGTGTAGGATAAAAAACTGCCTGGATATAAAATAAGAACGCAATCCGTTTTTGTGTAAACTACGCCTTCCGGAATTGAATCAATTACATCCTTGGGTCCTTTTATAGTGAAACACTATCATCGGAGGAATCCCCCTTGGGGGTTGCTCCCTTGGGGGCCAGGATTGTGCCACTTTTGGGACATAGCAAAAATTCAGACTCGTCACCATTAAAAATTCTTGATGAATCTTCAAGTTAAGCTGGTTGAAACCAGCCTCTAATGTATTTTTCTGATTCGCAGGCCCTAGAATTAGTTACAGCCTCGGGTGTTCTTATGGATAACTCTTTGAACCTTATTTCTGGGTTATATTACACAAATATTAATTATTACTACAAATTTAAATTGTATTAATGAAAATAAAATCTATTGACTTACCTTCAAGTTACAACGATTAGTTTCCTTGTAGATTTTCTTAACAAAATTTACTTTTTTACAACCCACATGTGATCGACCTATTCAACATGAAATCACAACTCTAACTGCATATAAAACACAATGTGACTGCCAGCAATAGTAAAACAGATAATTATGGGATTTCCCTATAAAGATATATTTGTACGTTAATAAATAGAACGTTAGCTATTTGCAAATATAATTCATGGGGGCTCATCACTAGCACATGGATTAAGACTGAGTAGTTTACCCTATATAGACAGGTCTTCTTGAACTAGTCCAGGTCTAGTTGAAATTCCTAACTTAAGCAGGACCTTAACCTATTGAAATTTTATATTCTATTTAGCTATCGAGGAAAGTAATATTTGAAGCTATTCAAGCTTAACATTTTAATACCCTTTGCTTTATTCTCCTATTGAGATTTGAGATCGAAATTTAAGCTATTTGATGTCAAATATGCTACGTTAAGAACCAACAAGGAAAAGGTTCAAAATACTATAAAGAATCAATTTTTTGTGTATTGAGCTACTTTCAGCCTCATATTCAAATTTTTTTTTTTTTTTGGTAGTCCTTCTACAGAAGGTCAATATTTATGTGTGTCTGAATAAAAAAGTGTTGATTAACCCTAAATTATTTTCAAACTAAAAATAGAATTAAATTACTCAAAATTAAATTGTGTATTATCGTGGAAAATTGTTGTAAATATCAGCAAGTAAAATTAATTTCTTACTCAAAGTGTTTATTTGCAAACCCGTACATTAACCATTCTTAAGTTTTTCCTTAATATTGACATATGAAAATTTAGCTATTTTTACACCAAACAAAATTTTGGGCCTTCTGCAGAAAGTTCTCAGAAAACTTAACATATGAACCTTTATCTAAACGTAGGGAAATTTCAAAATGGTAAATGGGTCCAACGTTTTTTTTTATATGTTAAACATTTTATTCAGAAAATTTGAGCTAATTTTGCTCAATTTTTAAAAACCCGTAAAATAATCACTTATTACTGATGTTGATTAAACCTAGATTATTAACCTTGTATGCCCGTCATTTTTTGCTCGTTCAGAAACCTAAGCTAAATTTTCTCAGAACAAAATACTGGTGTTACTCTATATGAATAAATTTTCTGCAATACGAAATAGAGCTGTCACAAATAAGTCACATAAAATTCAAGCCAATTGCTAAAATTAATTTCTACGAAACTGTAAGATTTGTTTGACATTGATTTATTATTTCTCCCCTCTTAATTGATCAGCGTCCAGTGGATGATTGAAATCGAACGGTTGGAATGTTTTTTTCGTTCCGACCTACTTGTTGGGAAACATATAACACAACAATAGGATTACGATTAACAGCATCTGACGTTGATGAAATGATTGGATTTTGACTATTGCTGGTTGGTGATTGACTATTAACCAAACAAGATCTTTTCGGACTCGGCGTAGCCTACCGAAGGTGAAGATAATTGGCCAATATATGGAAAGACATCCGATGAATTGGCAATGTGACTTCAAAATTTTGTGGTTGCCTGAAATGAGAAATTATTTGTTGACTAAGATACTTGCGACGAACCTGATTTTGATGTCTCCTGTAGACAACGGCTTCGGTCTCGGAAACGTTTTTTGTAAATACGAATTGATTTGATTTAAGCTCTCTTTCACGATCTTCACTGAGTTGATGTTTTGCCTTCGGTAGGAGAACGGACAGTAAATTTTAAGGTTGTCTCCCATGAAGTATGTAGTTTAGCTGGTGATTTTTGCGATATTGGATCAGGGGTTGATCGATACACGTTTATAAAAATTTCAGCAAAGCTAATTTGGTTTTTCTCCTCCGCCATTATTTTGGAAATTGACGTTTTGAATGTTCTTATAAAACACTCAGCTTGACCGTTCGAAGCTGGATGAAACGGTGCGGTCTTCAAATGGGTGATTGAAGTTAGCTTGCAAAATTCCTCGAATTAGATACGAGATGTGGACCATTGTCCGATAAAATGGTTTCAGGCGAACCTTCTAGCGAAAATATTTTTGTAGAGCCAAAATAATTATTATTGATGTGATACTAGAAATTTCCATGATATACGGGTTCTTCGAAAAAGAATCATTTTGTTGAAAAATGGTCCAGCATAGTCTAAAAATATTCTTTCCCAGGGCTTTTTAGCGACCGGTCAACTGGAAAAATTCTTCTTCGGATCACTGGAGGCAACCTGACATGTTTGACAACTTTTCGCTAGTTGTTCGATCTTTAATCGATGTTTGGGAAAGCAGCAGAATCGGCGAGCAAGTTGTTTCATTCGTGGTACTCCCCATTGTCCATCGTGCGGAATGTAAAATTATCTTAATATTATTTTAATCTGTGGAAGTAAAATTATTTTGTTCTGTAACGAAAATGAAAATTTACGATCGAAATATGGTTGAAAGTCAGCTTTCTCGTTCAATTTTGGATTTACTGGAAAATTCTGAGTAATTTTGATTCGTAATCATTAACATTTTTATCAGGTCCAATAGGCAATCGTAAAAGTGCGTCCGCGTTAGCGTGTTGTGTAGTATTTTTATATTTGATGGTATATATCCTTGAAGAAGGATAGTCCATCTCTGGAGGCGATATAAGGTCATCACGGGTTACTTTTTGTTCGAATTAAAAAGTATCGTTATTAATCGTTCTTCGACCCGATAAATATTGATGAATAATTTGGTTAATCCGTAGACAATTGACAACGCCGCCTTCTCAATTTGGCTATACGGTCGTTGATTGGCATCGAGTGCTTTAGATGCGAATGCAATATTGGTTTCTCTAAGCTATTTGGATATTGATGAGAAATAATAGCACCAACTCCTATTGCTGAAGCGTCAGCAGCTAAAATTATAGGATACTTCTTATTGCAGTGAACTAAGTGCGTTGCGCTGACGATAGAGTTTTTAACGATTGGAACGATTCTTCCTGACATTAAACCCAGATAAATTTAACGTTTCTGTGACGAAATTCGTTTAACCCAATTGTGGCTAACCCAATTTTTTCAAATCGATTAAAAATTTCTGTTAGATTTAAAATGTGTTCCAAACCATCACATCATCGAGATAAACATCACATTTCGGCATTCTTGCAATGACTTCCTCCATGAACCGTTGGAATATTCCGGGTGCGCTGGCTACGCGGCAAGGTAACCTTTCCTATTCGAATACGGTAAAAGGTGTATTTATTACCATTAATTTCTTCGACTCGTCTAATAACTCGATTTACAGATATGTGTCGGTCAAATCAATTTTTGTAAAAAATCTGCCGCCTTGTAATTTATGAAAAAGTTCTTCACTATGGTTTTAAAAGATTTTCCTCGGCCAGCCTGTTTCGCGAATAATCACGAATATAAAAACCAGCATAATGATGTATTACAACCTGATTTTTGACAATTAAATAAACAATCGCGCACAGCGCCTTTTAAATCAGCTACCCAATCAGAATATGTTTGATTAACTAGGCTTCATGAAAATTTTATTAAATTGACATAGAGCAGCAAGCAAATGCTTTCTTGACAAGAAATGCTCACTTAACCCTTTAATGCATGATTTTTTCTTTTTAATTGTAATAGTTTTTTTCTTATAAAGATGTATTTGGTTGAAACGAATTTCGAAGGAAAAATGGTTGGAAGCAGCTAGTTTTCCCGGAAAATTGATTTTATGACATGATGCCTATTTGCATCATTATGCAGTTGTGGTATAAAATTTAAATATTTTTCTATTTATAACGCTTCTTTATAAAAAGACAATTCGTTCAAAATTAAAATAAATATTCAAAAACAATATTCTTATTTATAAAAAATTACATATGTAAATGTATGTTTACTACTAACTGTATGCAAAACATCGACTAACTAATTCTAAATGGCGATTTTATTTTCAAAACGCAGAAAAAAACAAAAAAATGAGTGGAACGAGATAGAAAAACAAATGAACAACAGATATACGAAACAAAACAGAAAAAATATGCTCAAATGTAGATGCAGTTCAAATTAGAATAACATGATGCAGATATGCTACAGTATGCATTAAAGGGTTAAATTTTTAGTCAATTCTTTAAATGTTTTACGTAATTTCCAATTAACTTACACAGACTAACGGAAAACTTGGTTTCTCAAAGTTTTGAAATGCCCTCCAACTATGTATATTCATTTGTGTGCAGTAACCAACGAAACTTCTGTAATTTTCCATTTAAATTTAAACAAGCAAAGAGCGAATATTTTGAAGGTCGGGCCACATTAAACTTTGGAAATGGTGCAATATTAAATTTTATTTAGGAATATATACATTTTTATTGTGGGTACGACACTTTTTTACTTGAAATGAGCAAATCTCAAAATTGTTGTGTCTAATATTTTATAGAGGTTTTGATACAAATAAATCTTCAAAATCGGTTCCACAAAATAATTTCTCCAGTTTACCTAAATGGAGTTATCTAAACATTTTAAAAGGCAGTAAGTTAATAAAAAACTTGGCTGTTGGCAAACTTGATTCCTACCAATATTATGTTCGGATTTTATAACAGAAGCATAATTAATCAATTAATTATTAACAACGAACCCAAAAAGGGCATTTTTCCTAGCCTAACACCAGTTTCAATAATTTGTTTAAGCGACATAGGACAAACAGGTAGGTATTTTAAAAGAAGAGCTCTTGAAATTGACAGCTTTCAATAATAACGTGGGCATTTGATTTATTGTGAATAAAGAGTTAGCATTAGTTACATACATAATCTGAGTTAATTAATCAGTTCGTGTCCTAATCAATATCTACAATTTTACAAAGCCATTAACTTAATATTATGTTGAGACCACCAAACAAAAAAAAAAAAATTTCTCATCACTGCGATGATCTAAGCCCGCCGATGAATTTATTAGCCAATTCGCTATAAATTATTCAATTTACGACATATACATAACAATAATAAAATTATCTAAAAATTTATCGATTAGAATAAATAAAATTAATTTAAAACCCAAAATGTTATGGCGAAATATTATTTTGATTCATCTGAATATAATTAAGTTAGGATCACACACAATTTTTTGTATATTTGTTTGTTATTTGTAATTAACGGATATGTATAATTTTGACAATGACGTACACGATTTATTTATTTAGTTTAATTTACATCATATTATAATAACTTCCGACGTTATGTGTATAATATACACTTATAATAATAAATAAAAATCATAATAAAATAAATAAATATTAATGATTAAATCAATTCGCTTGTTATATGTTCAATAAAAATTAATTTAAATTTATATTCAAATACAAATCAACATAATCATTAAAATAAAATTTTTATTCTTTTATGTTTTGTGGACGTTTAGAAAATAAATAAAATTCCGTGACTAATTTTTTATCTTAATTTATTCGAATTTTTATATATTTTTATATTCAATATAAAAAAATATTTTTGTAAGAAGATCAAAAAAGAAGATGTTGATGTAAAATAGGTATATATATACACATATGCAATATGTTATGAAGACGAAGAAATAAGAAGTTATTTATTTACGTTTCACTCCCATCTAAATCTCTGTATAATATACATTATACCGTTGAAATGCCACATTAATGGCTATTACCAATAAATTATGACCATATACACATTTTATTCAACCACTTTGTTTTTGTGTATTGTTGTGTGTAGTGTATGTACATTGTTTACGTTAAAAAACGACCTAGTACTCTGCTGGACTTTATATATGTACAAATATAGAAAATGAAGCAAGATTTGTAAGTGTAAGATAAATTTTTTTTTATTATAAATGAAACTTGTTTGATTTTTTTATTAAATTTGTACGAATAATAAAAATTAATTGGGGAAATTATACATTTCCAATTATTATGTTTAGCTGTTAGAAAAATTATAGATAATTTTTTTCTATACACAACTTGATCACTCTCTCAACAGTTTATAATATTGTGAGAAAAAAAAATCGCTGCAACGAAATTGAAGATGGAATAAAAACACGTGCTTATTGTAGTCATGCGCACTGGTAAAATTTCCTCCATCA
The DNA here is from genome assembly GCA_963556165.1 of Tipula helvola. NCBI lineage: Eukaryota > Metazoa > Arthropoda > Insecta > Diptera > Tipulidae > Tipula > Tipula helvola. The sequence goes on from OY744482.1 coordinate 55,087,778, forward strand.
TGATTTTCGCAAGAAATAAAACAGTGGTGTATTGCAGGTATGCTACAAGTAATAGGTACCTGAGCCTAAAAGTTCTTCAATAATTTTGAATAGTCTCGAATAATCTTGAAAATTCAATTAATCCCGAAATAATTTCTAGCAATCTCAATAATCCACGCGAAAAATATTGATAATCTTGAATTATCTTTTTTTTCTCTGACTTGCATCACCGTTAGTGAAATTATTTTCGATCGTACTCTGGGAGCAATCCATACGACAACCACTACCGTCTTCTGAAAAAAAAACCGCCTAGGCATTGTACTCGGGAATACAAAAATTCCTTACTTACTGAAAATGATGGAACTGTGTAATTTACAAGCCGATTATGTTGAAACAATTAACTTAAATTGTCCAGATCCTTTTGAAGAGTATGACTTATGTCCCAAGTACTACCAATCATAGACGTAGCGTAGCTAAGGGCCAAATCATTAGCAAAATTAGTCGGATATCCTATGAGATTAACATCAAAAATCGAATTAAAATAAATCAAAAATAATATTGGACCCAAAACTTATCCTTGGGATACTTGACAGCACCTGGGTGACTTAAAGTTTCATCTATTCTAAGAATCTAACCTCGACTTTCAAGATAATTTGTTGATCATTTTCATCGTACTCACCGAGTTTTATCTAAATCTGTTGGTAAACGGCTTAGTTCCATTCAAATTGGTCATTTTTCAGAACCCAGGCCTTATTCTGGTACAAACCAGGTTTCATCGCAATCAGTTGTAAAATGGCTTAGTACCATTGAATTGGTCATTCCAGAACCAAATCCGAAAATCTTATTGCAATCCCATTTTCATCATTCAAACTTAGTTTTATTTTAATCGGTTGAGAAATTGCTTAGTTCCATTCTTATAGTTTCATCAGAATGAGTTGAAAAATACCTTAGTTCTATTGAATTTGGCCATTTTCCGGAACCATATACGAAACTTCTGTTGGAATCGTATTTTCATCATAAAAACCGAGTTCCATCCCAATTGGTTGGGAAATGGCTGAGTGTTGAAATTGGTCATTTCATCAATTGATAAATGGCTTGATTCTATTCAAATTGGTAATTTTTCAGAATGACTTCCGGTTGAAATGGCTTAATTCCATTCAAATTAGCCATTTTCCAGAACCATAGCCGGAACATATACTGAAATTTCAATCTCATCATAAAAGCCGAACTTCATCCCAATTGGTTAAGAAATCGCTTAATTCCCTTCAAATTAGCAATTTTCCAAAACCCGTAATATATTCCGTTCAAATTGGCCATTTTCATCATATAGACCGAATTTCATTCCAATTTCATTCCGAGCAATTTGATTAGTTCCATTCAAACTAGTCATTTTAGAGAAATACATCCGGAACTCATATTGTAATAATTCCATTCAAATTGGACATGTCCCAGAAGCAGAACACAATGGAGCTTAGTTCCATTTAAATTAGCCATTTTCCAGAAACACATCCAGAACTCATTTTGTAGTTTTATTCGTACAAACCTACCTTGGTTGAGAAATGGCTTAGCTTCAATTAATATCAGAACGCCCCCCCCCCCCCCCGAAGCAAACACAACGCCACAACAATAATTAGAAAAAAAATTGAAAAATAGGCACCGGGGCCCCAAAGTAAGACCCCTTAAATGGGTTTTTCGGATCTGGCCGGCTTTCTCCCTCACCTTTAATGCAGAGTAGACAGTCTATTTGTTTATAACGCTGTTTTCAGGGGAAGACTGTAGGGTTATTAAACCATTTCGCGCACAGTAATCTTTCATTATTCACTCTTTATTTAGTGATTATTGAAATTCATTCATTATTCACTGAATATTAACCCAATATTCACTTATTATTGAAAGATTATATTCACTCATTATTTACTGATTATTCACTCAATACTTAATAATTATTTATTAATAGTTCATTCATAATTCCCTAACTGTTCGCCAATTATTCACTGATTATTCATTCACGTATTATGACTGAAACGATGAGTAATGAGGGAATAATGAACTATTTGTGAATAATGAGAGATTAATGAGTAGTTAAGTAGTAATTAGTGGATTCATCTTTCATCACTCATCAGGAATAAAAAGTGGATCATGAGTGCTTAATGAGTGAATAATAGTTATTAACTGTCAACTTCAATACTGCTTTCTTCTATTCTCCGTAACGTTTCGTTTCAATCTGTCCATCATGTTTGCCTGTTCTCGCACCTGATATAGCCATTGGGTGAAAAATAACGGTTCTCATGTTAATAATATCTGCTAAAGTGAAGTTCTAAATTCTAAATTGAGCGGACCCATCAATCACAACAGTTGAATAGCGTAAAGAAAGATACGCAATTTTTGTAAGTCTTAAAAATTGTAAAAATCTTAAGGTATTGAACTCCCCTAAGTGAAAAAAGCCATCAAATAGGTTTGTCTCTAGCAAAATAGATATTCACCACAGCTTCGATGCATCCGTTTGGAGCTCCGTTTTGCAGCTGATCTATAAAAATGTATTTTCATTCATTATTCACTTCAGCTTTTCCATGATGAAAATATTATTAAAGGTTATAGTAAATTAACAGTACCCAATTTTTAATTGGCGAAACCCGACATTCAATTTTTAATTCGATTATACCTTCAGCATTCTATTTACCATCAGATCAAATTTCACCCAGACTGGTAAAAAGAACAACATTTTTATATACATTAATACAAATCTTTATTATTGCCTTCAAAATAGGCTCCTTTTGAGCTAGTACAAGCTTGCCAACGGTTACTCCAGTTTTCCATAGACATTTTATAGGCCTCGGCCGGGATGGAATTTAGTTCCTTGAGCGAATTTATTTTATGGCTTCAATCGACTCATGTCGCGTTCCCCGGAGCGAATATTTGAGTTTCGGAAACAGGAAAAAGTCACAGGGAGCCAAATCTGGAGAGTACGGTAGCTGAGCGATGACTTTTGTTTCATGTTTGGCCAAAAATTCAGTCACAATCAGGCTGGAATGTGACGGCGCATTATGGTGGTGAAAAATCTATGAATTGTTTGCCCTCAAATCCGGCTGTTTACGACGAATTGCTTCACTTACCGGTTTTAAAAGCTTGACCAAGTCTTCTGCTCCTCTCTTGATGCTTATGTTCATGACCAATTTACCAATATGTTCATCAAAGCAGGATTTCTAGGTTTTGCTCGAATAATTTTGTTAATATATACCAGTTCTGTAAATAACATTTTAATATGTCGCAATAAGTATTCCATCGGGCTTCCGAACGCTATACCAGAGCAGAGTTAGAGTAAATGGTGATTTCGAAAATATTTTTGTTATCTACAGGTTTACCAATTACGTCTAAAGCAAATAAGTTGTATTTATGGGCGGTAATGTAATAATCTGAGATCAGAAGATTAATTTTTTCGCAAATCGGTGTGTTCTTCTTCAAGGTTTATCACCTATAGTTTACGATTTGGCGCATAACAATCCGGTCATAGCTCCTTACATTAATTTTTAAATTCTCCATTCTCGACCGTTCTGAATGAAACATTTTGATCCAAATTTTCCTTTTGTGCTACTGTATTTCTAACTGTGATAATTAACTTGGACCTGATTTATTTGAAAATTTTTGTGACGCAGCATTAGAAATTTGTAAATTTAATGCTTCATCGATTACGGGTTGTGATGAGGTGCTGCCTAATGTAGCCGGCGTATTATTTGTTTCCGTGTCTTCGTCAATAATTTTACATTTTCCAATATGAGCTTAAGTCGTTGCACAATGCCTTGTAAAATCTTGCCACATTAGAGGCATTCCGCTTTAATGTTTTCACTGCATTCATTACGAATTTTTGTATAATTTGGCAAAACGGCGTGTTGGTCGACCCATTTGCTTTGTTAATAAGAAATCAGTATGATAGAATCGTATCATAGAATTTTAAACTAAATTTTCCACTAAAATAAAATATAATTTTATCATTTTAGTTTAAAAATTTTACTAAAAACAACTTTGTTTTATTTCTTTTAAAATAATCTAAATCATTCGCACCCTGGGTGAGAGCCTCTAATATCTCTCTAATGCCAATACTACGATTTTCGAGCAAGTTTCTTCATTTTTTCGTCGTTATCGTCGTTAACAGAGGTGGATGGATGACTCGCATGAGACAAATTTTCTACGACTTCACGACCCTCACTGAATGCTTTATGCCACTCAAATACTTACGTTCTCGTTAGAGTAGACTCCCCAAAACACTTCTGCAACATTTTCAATGATTCCGTAGCCGTAGTTCCATAAGAAATAAAAAAATTCAAGCAAACTCATTGTTCAATTTTTTTTCCATAGTAAAAATCGCCAGACAAACTTTTCGCGTCGTAAACAAATAGCTGCCAAACTCACACTAATGGACGTATTCTGCTCAAACATTACAAGAATGTCAAAGAAGGTTGTACCAACCTAGAAAAACAATTTTACCGATTCGGTTTACATGCGCGTTTTAAATGGACCAGTCCGGGGTCAATTTGATCCGATGGTAGGATTACAGTAATACATTATTTGGTCAATAATCGATCGTAACTCAACGTTACCAATTTATAAATGGTAGTTAGGATTAACATAATCAAATAACAATTGCATCTACAATTTTTGATCGTTCGAGACTTTGGCTTTAAAGTTTGCAACCACACCTAGTTATTGCAAGCGCACAAAAATGGTTGTCATCCCGAATAAGGCTTAACAAAGTGACAAAATATACAACGCTATTTTTTACACAACAGTCAACAGTCATTTTGAACAGTCAAAATTGAAAAAAATAATAATAAATTGATTTGAAATGTCACGTTGATTTTAAATCGCTTTGGAAAATTGAATAAAGTGGTTTTGTCGTCACATAGACGGTTTCTCAGACAAAAATTCGAAATATAAATTATTAATTATGTTTATATAAATGGGTGACTGTGTAATATCTTAAAAAAGCAAATTAAATTTAATTTAAGCACCGAAAATACCACAAAAATCCAAAATTGACAGTTGGAACCCAAAAAAAACCAAGAAAAAAGTTAATTTTTTGTAGTGATAAATGAGTGCGTTTAATGCCAAAAGTGGTAAAAAATATCATGGTATTTTTAACCAGTTTTGCCCGATTGAACACTAGGACTGATTATTATTAAGCATGCTCGTACTAATATTTTATCAAATATAGCTTGAACTAGTATATCAATTATTTAAAATAATTGATTTATGCTGTTTTTGACTTGAAGCTGTTTCGCTTTATTTTAAACTTGCTCACTTCTAAGGGTAGTTCAAATTTATTGATTTCTTCTTGTTCACTACCATCAATCGACCAATTTAGTAACATTTAATGGTACTGGGATCTATTCCATCTATTGCGAACGATTATTTTGAAAGCGATTATTTCGGAATAATTATTCAACTGACCCAATTAGTGTTTTATGTGGCCAGATCAGCTTTTATACTAAATTCAACTCAAGCGTCAGACTTTAGCACAGTGTTCGCAAATTATGGTTATTGGCGCCCAATAAAATAATTTCTTTAAACAATTGATTTTTTTGCGTAACAAACTAATTCCGTAAAATAATTTTTTTTATGTGGAACATTTAAGATCAGTCAGAATCGGGCCATAATACGCCAGATTTTTATTTTTGTTTTTAAGATCATTGGTAGTGTTCCGCAGTATTTTTTGAATTCGGCTCCTATTTTATTTAAAAAATCAGACCCCAAATGATATGATCCAAGGAAATCTTCAGAGTGTGAATAATTTAATTTTATATTAGGAACTACTTAAAGAATCGACTTAATAACCTAGATATGAAATTTTACTAAATTCTATTAACAAACGTGCGTGTTCCATTTGGTTCTGGAACTATAAAAAAGGCTTGGATTGGTAATGTACTTAAAAAAACAAATTTCTTTTTGGCAAATCTCTTTATTTTAATTTTAATTTAAACAAGTTTAAATTTTTGTACCAAAATATAATTAGCAGTGTCCTAGAATATATATTGAATGCTGGCCATGTTTTATTTAAGAAACGCCATCCCTGCTTCAAACGGAACTTCTGCGATTATGCACCAATTCCATTGAAATTTGGTATCTGACTTAATTAATATATCTGATAATAAATTAATGAGTTGCGGCGTACTCAAATGATGAATGCGAGTTTTGAAACGTTCGTAGATGAAATTTCACTACAAATCTGTTTTCCAACCAGTGGGTCGTCAAAACCAAACCAATTTTATAAAGAATTTTTTTTTATCATCAATACAAAAAATTTCGAGACTTAAAAAGTTCTGCTCAACTGTGAGCTTCGATTTCAATGGCATAGTATACCAAAAATTTTTCCTACCAGACAGTAATAATAAGGACTACTACCTAGAAGTTCCACTTTTCTGCTTGTTCGTAATTTTTTGGCCTGAAACGACACCGTTATGATATCTCAGCCTCCAAATTCGCCAGCCATGGCATGCGACTTCTTCCTATTCCAAAAAACAAATTATTGGGAATCATTTCGACGGCAAACAATAAACTAAGCATGCTATATAGCTACAAAAATCATAATACGTCAGTGACAAGTGTACCAATACATATTTTTTGATCAAACCATATATTTTATCACCTAGTAGTTTTCTTTCAAGCTTTCTATATTTCTCAAAAATTTTTGGTATTCGTAAAGTTTATATGTTCAAATTGATTTCATGCTTTCCCATTTCCCAGCATTTCGATATTTGGAGTTTATCAACACTTTAGAAACGTCTTTTCCTTTTTTTTGTAAGAATAACAGCAAAAAACATTGATTTTTGAAAACTCAAATTTTTATTGGCGTGACGGACAATTTTCTAAACGTGCCAAGATTGGCATGCGTGCCATGTATTTGCGATCACTTCTTGAGCATATTGACACTGACTTATCAGCTTTTACTTTTTACTATTGTATTTGCTTTACTAAACCAATTTACTATAGAAAGTCTTTTTGTACAACACTAGAATTTTCTGGTGTTTTCAGATTGGATGAGCCAAGCTCCTTTTTAAATGGTTCTGATTCCTATGAATATTATGCAGTTTTAAACAAAACTAAAGTGATAAAATATTTGTTAACTAAAGGGACGAGGTCATGCAAATAATTCTGATAGAAAACATCTATAAAATTAATGTGGTGACCCCATGGTGACCCCCCACTATTAGCAACACTCTTCCAATTTTAGGCCAGGTTATGACTCCAATGTCGTAGTTCGATCACTTTCAAACATTATTATTAAAGTGTATGATTTTTATGGGCAATACTATGTTGTACATCCTAGTTGAATTTATTGACTCTTCCAAATTCGGGTGAGTTTTATAAGATTTTGAAGATAATTAGGTAGTATTGACGGTATTTTATATTTCAGGCCTACATCACGTTTTTTTAAATAAATTTCCTTTTATAAGTAAATGAAACGTTGGATAATCAAATAATAGAATCTGTGGTCATAGTTATACACAGTTCATTGCACAATATTAGCAACGAATGTTAAGAGATGATGTTAAAAAATATCGTGCAACTTAGTTTGTTTTTTCATCGTGTTGAATACATTTGAAAAAATTCGCTTGATTTCGAAAAACATAAAAAACAAAATCTGATATAATATCCGCACTGAACACCGGAACATTACAAAACCATTAACAACATCCGTATTCAAATTTAAATTTTTATATTTATTGCAAAATCTTTATCCGGCTCTCAGCTCGTAAATGTCTGCCATCCTTCCCTCCAATCAAAATGCCATCCGCAACAAAAAAAACTAAAAAATCCATAAAACGACAAATAAATTTTTTTGTTAATACAATTATTATAAATTTAATTAAAACAACAATTTTATAAATTTATTTATTTTAATAATAAAAAACAAAAAAATACAAAAATTATACGACTTTCATAACATCATAAATTAGGATTAAAAATGCAATAAAATTTCTATAATTTTTAATTGGTTTCATTAAATTATACATTTTATAAAATAAAATTTATACATTAAATGAGGTGGATGGATTAGTGACGATAATAATCATGATTTAATGAAAAAAAAAACATCATTTTGGTGAGGTGAGGTAAAAATAATTCTTGTGGGCCCAATTAAACCAGTTTATAAATATAATTAATTAACTAATTGATTTATAATACACGGATAATTTAAATGTCACTTTAATCATTAAATAGCACCATAATAATTTTAAAATTATATTTTATGATTTCATTTTATTGATTTTTTGTTTTGTAGAGTTGTTTTTATATATGTATATAGACTATAGAGTATAGACAATAATCGTAAACATTTTTATTTTTTTGCAATCATTTCTTATTTATTTTATTGTTTAAGTTTGTTGTCATATAAAAAACAATAAAATTTTATATTTATGCCTTTTAGTATACTTGTATTTGCTTTTAAGCTATCCTATAGGTATGTATTTAATTTGTAAATTGAGAATGAAACAAATTGCATTCAATAAAAATATTAATTGAAATTAGTACATTTATATACGAGTATGCATGTATAACAAGTACCGTCTATAAATTATATAGAAAAGATAAGATCCGCAATGAAGTATCGTGATAAGAATGTGACATTAAATATTTATAATGAATAAGTTACTTGAATAATATAAGTTATTTATTGCAGTCGGAAGTATCACAGACTATTTAGATAACGATAAGTTGATGAATTTATGTTTACGTTGAAGTATACTGAAAACGAGGAGTGTCTAAATTTTACGAATTTCTTTAGTTTGTATATTATACCGGATTAAATTACATGATGTAATTGGTGTCCATTTGATTGCTAACACAATGGAAATTATTAGTTGACTATAAATGGTGAACATGACATAACATTGCTGTAGAGAATGTAACCTGATATGCGATGTGTAGAATTTTTTTTTATAATGATGCTGCCTTTATAAAATAATAATCTCCTATAAACAACTTAAAGTTATTAAGAAATACACACTATTTATAGGCGTATTATAATATTTTAGAATCACATCGAAAGAAGATTCTTGACTTAGGTTACCATTAATACGAAAAAAGTAACTGAAGTCCACGTTTTTTGACACCTAAAATGTGACTAAACTGGCGACCTAATATAAGGGGAATGTTAGTATGTACAGCAGTTACCTCATAACCTAGATTAACTCTTTATTTAATAATAAACGATGAATTCTTTAATTATTTACACATTAATCACTACGTACTTTCATTACTCACTATTAATATCACTGACTATTCAAACTCGTTCCTTATTCAGACTTTAGTGGTTCTGCTTCGCACGTTTAGAAAAATGTACAATAAAAGTTGCTTTAGGTAAGTCGAAAAAAGATTTAGGTGAATCCAAAAAAAATTAATTTACGCAAATCGCATCCTTATTTTAGTTAAAATACCTACCGCTAGATCTAAATACTCGTATATCAAACAAAAATGAAATTCAAAAATAAACCATGGCATGTTGGTTTGAAAATAATAGTTCCAAAGCATTATTCACTCAGCATTCTCTCATTATTCACTTATTATTCACTGTTTATTCACTGATTATTTACATTTGCTCACCAATTATTTATTTTCACCCATCATTCCGTAATGGTTTACTGAATAATCCTGAATATTTATTCATTATTCACTCAATATTTATTGATTATTCACAGATTATATTTAGTTATTATTAACAGATGTTCACTCATTATTCAGTAATTATTCATTAATAACTCATTCTAAGTCCCTTATTAATCTCCAATTATTTTCCCAGTATATTATTCACTGATTATTCGCGAAAAACGAAAGATGAGTATTGATACCAAAATAATGAGCGAATAATGAATTAATATGCGCGAAAGGTAGTGATTAATGACTAATATTGAGTGAACAATTTAATAATATTTAGAGAATAATCAGTGAATATTGACTGAATAAAGAGTGAATAATTACCCATTATTCACTTAATTTTAAACACGTTCATTAAGGTTTAAGATGTGTAGAATTGCATAACAAAAAAGTATAAAAAAAATTTGAAAATTGATAAACTATTTTTCCGCTATCGGCCGTTTTGAAAAATTGCGTTTTGAGATAAATGCATTTGAAAGTTCGGAGTATGAAAAAATCAATATTACCTTTTATTTTTAGACTTTTCTTCGTCCTCGTCTATTTCAGGTCCGTATAACAAGTCTTCCAATTCCGTATAATGACATTCCTGCTCCAAATCAGCATATTTTTATCAGTCTTTCGTTTGTTGGCAGTCTCAGAAGCACTTAAGTTTATGAAATAGACTCGACGCGTATTTTTTTTTTTTGGCAAAATGCTGCAGCCTATTCCACATCCCATGGTTTCCATTATTTTCAAGATTGTTTCAAAGCCTTCATTAAAAATGCAAGCTGCTATCCAGTTACTAATTTCTACAACATTTTTCCCATGGAACATGTGTTTAGGCGCCATATGCCAAATCGTTGAATTGAAACATTCTTTTATCTGTTAGCTTTTCATATATAGGCTTAACGAGTTTTTGGCTTATTGGATCTAGAGCTGGCTTATGGACATAGACCTTCTTTTCTGTGTGGGATTTCAAACATTTACACCAACTTAGATATTTTATGGTAATAGCCAGCCCAAATTGCATTTGACATGTTTTCTATGGAATCGGGATGTCTTTTATAGCCAAACTGAAGTAGGCGGACATTTCTTAACAGACTTAAGAATATTTATCGCATATTGTAATCGCTTAAATCGACGGTAAACCTAAAGTAACCTTTAGTCCTTATAGTTTCTGGGATTTGGTTTGGATCAGGCAATTTCGTAACAATGCCTGCTCAATTCTACCGATGTAAAACACTTTCCTGCTCTTGATTTGGGCAAACTTTACTAGCACAAAATCTTCTGGGTTAATAATGTCGCCTTCGATTAAAAGCTTCGTTAGGTTTAATATTACCTTTGGGACATGCATAACTCAATTTATGCCAGTTTCGTCAAGATTAAATATTTTAGATGCAGAGAATTTATGACGCACCATAACTTGCACATAGTTATTAAAAAATTCTCCTACATTTGTATCATTAAAAGCTGTAGCCCGTGCTAAACTCGTGTTTTCAGGTTTCCATAAGCTTAAATCGGAATGCCTTTTCATAAACCCATACATCCAGTCTCTTCCGGCTGCTTGATTTAAGTCCCAACTGTCAGGATACAATTTTCCAAGCTTTTGTGCGCATATTGATATACCCAAGACTTTGAGTTTGAGCGTACGTTAGGCCATAATTTATTTGAGCAGGTCATAATAAATATTGTCGAAGATCATTTTCTTCTTTTATGCAAAATACTTGTTTGTGATGTTTAAATTCAGGCGTTATATTTTCATCACCGCTGTCATTTTCAGAATCCTCTTCACGCACTACTGGAATTAATTCGGCCAATTTAATCCGCTTGAAAAATGTTTTGTGGTTAATCCTATATTTTAATGCAGTTCCTCGAATGGACTGTTTATTTTTAAGGACGTCTTTTATCGCTGTGGCCACAGACTCCTCATTAATTCGGCTTTCTGTTTTTCGATTATAATTTCTAACCATTCTGAAATAATTAAAATTTATTAACTAATTAAATTTGAATAAGATATACATGTTGAAAAATTTATTAAAGTCTTTTGGGGTAATAATAAGCATGCTTTATTTTACCCCATATACAATGCTTAACTTAACCCCACGTAATTAATAACACAATTTGTTATTAAAATGAAAATTGTATGTACATTTTAATACCTTTTAACAATCCTTACCTGTTTCAGTTTTAAACCCACTATGGAAGTTTTCCAAACACTACACAAATTTACTAAAACGATTAAAACCACCTTTCCACCTATAAATCCAAACTGAGACTGAATATCGAAATACATTCTTTTTAGTATGAAGATAATATTCTCTTTCATTCTCTATTGTTCCCTCACTTAAATAAATCCCGTACCCCATGCTTAAAGTAGCCTCACTTCCTCCTAGTTGCCACAGAGGCACCCATATTCGAGCTCTCGCTTTGATTAACACCTAAAACATGAAAGGCTGTCGTGTGCTTTAAAAACATAAGGAATTTCTCACTTTTTTGAATTTCATTGTTATTCAGTAAACTGGTATTGCTGTTGCTTTTGTGCAACGCCAATAAATTTGTTAAATAGAAAAACGTTGAAACAACTTCATAACCCTCATAATATTCCTCTATAGAACCCGGAAACGAAATGATAACTTTTTGCAATACAATTTAAATCCTGAATCGTTAAATACGCAAAATATTTAATTAACAATTACTTTAATTACCAACAGATTTATGTTGAAGGTCAGATTTAATTGATCGATTTGCTCTGCTTCTAAAGCGTATTATCGTGAATTTAATTTAATTTGCGGGGAAAGGCGGGACATTCCGGGATATAATAAAACTTCATTCTGATTCCCGGGATTAGCAAAATATATTAGAACAGATCCCACTAATTACCATAGATATTTTTACCTTTCGTTTGATCATGATGACGAATTTTTTTGATCCGTTTTCATCGATTTTTGGCTTGAACACGAATTCAGAAATTAGGGATATACATAATACCAGTGTTACTATAAGTTTCATCTCAAGTCTTTTTATTCGTCATTTACGTTTGTCGTTTGAATGTATAGCTTCTCTCCCTAATATCAAGTACCTTGCAAAAGCAAAAATTTCTCAGAGCAATGGATTTTGCAGGCCATTGATCAATCCTGCATCTTTAGTCAAGGTGGGTTTTGTTGTTGATTTTAATGGCTTTCAAATCCATAATGGCTTATTTTTAATTCTAAATCATTACTTAAGATTTCTACTGGAAATCGTCGAAAAGCTCAGAAAAGCATTTAAATCAAATGTATAGCACTAGACCGAGTATTTTATGTAAATAACAAAATATTCAAATTTCGCTGTAAATTGCGCAGAGCAAAACTAGAAATTTTGAAAGGCCTGTTAGGTCACTTTACTCTTTATTCTCGTTACTAGAACTACACGTGAATAGCACAGATCAGAAACTATCTCAATATTAATGGCTAAGGTTAAGACGTAAATGAAATAAAAAAGATACACGATTAGAGAGATGAGCGGTAAAGCATTTACTTGCAACCTAGCTAAGAATGTCGTCTTCCGAATTAAACAAGCACTCTATTGCAGACGCAACACTATTGCTTGAGTCGCTTCATTAATTAGACGGCTAATTATTCAGTGTAGTAGCAAGATTTATATCTGGCAAAATCAAAAAATACATAAGTTAACGTAAATAAATGCAGCAAACAGTGTTGTTCTTTCAACATTTTCCTGATTAACCCGAATTGTACCAGAACTTTTTTTAACGATTTTTTTGGTTTAAACCCCAAATACGGTGTATTTAGGTTCTAAAACAATGGAAAATATCTTTGGGGCGTCGATCCCATTTGTAGTTTTCGGAAAAACCACTGTTGCCATATGACAACACGGAGACACTCATATAGAATTTTTTCAACAAAATGATTTCCATATACATATGTATATGTATATATACATTTGAAATGAAAGATAATTTTTATGTTAATTTCTTGTAATTATGGTATGGCTGATAACTGGCTGAAGCAGCACGTCCAATAAATTTGCAAAAGTCGCCAGCGCAGCGTCTTTTATTCATTATGGGAATAACTAAGTGGTTAATTCCATCGAAACTGATTGTTGTTTCTACAGAGTTTTCGTTAACTTTACGCTTCGGATTAACTGATGGGCCTGGTCGCTTTGGCTTCTCACCATAATGTTGACAATAGTATTTCACGATTTGTCTTCTGAACTCGAGCTGCGACATTTTCGATTGACCCGAACGATGTAGTTGCCATGCATTCTGTACAGAAACATCTACCAGCCAGGTAAAAATAGAATTCGACCACTTTTTGCCATTGTAGGCAATACGATAAAGAGCCACATTTTGATCTAAGCGGTTCACCCCGCACATATATTTGTTGTATTCCGTCACAACATAAGGACGGGAAACAACGACTTTGCTCTTTTGTTCTTTCGAGTAGCGAAACGCGTTAGAATATGGATGTGATCCAAAAGTGGTTGAAGCCATACAAACTACGCTATTATCGACCCATTTTGTTAGACGAACTCCACTTTCATTTATTGTTGCTTATTGTTTCCACTATATCCGCGTGATTTTAAATGTTCTAAAACAGGCAAACCAGCAAATAGGTTGTCGAAGTAAAATGTAAATGGGAAATTTATGGTAAGCTCAGGCAATTCGTCGATCATGCTAATGAGTGGGGCAGCACACTTGCCATATTTTTCTTCGTAGTCTACATTTGAACGAGGATTCCATCCTAGATACACTTCAAAATTCAACATAATACCCAGACGGAGTGCATAATGACTAGACTTTGTATTGTTTTAATTGTTTACATCCGTGTCTTCCAAAGTAGCCTATCATATGACAAATTTGGCTCTGGATGTGACAACATTTTGGATTTTAAGTGGTCCGTAATTGGACGAAGCTTCCACATTTTGTCTCGGTTTGGGTTTTCAATTGAGCCAGCATGATTGGTATCTTCAAAGTGGAGAAATTGTAAAATTTTGTTCAATCGGTTTTTTCGCATGCTGTTGAACACAAGATAGTTTCGCAAATCATCATCGCTGCTCCACATACTCTGGTGTGATAATTATAACCACTGATAAGAATAATTCCAATGAATGTTCGTAGTTCAGCAATAGTAATTTGAGGATTGCCTTTTCCGCGAAACATAGCATATTTGGCTGATTCGTCTGCTATAAGTTGTATCAACTCGTCGTCAAAAAAATTTTCGAACTGCTCATTCGGTTTAAAATTTCGGCAATCTTCATAACTCCCTTCAGGAAATATTGGAGTCATGACGTTCGATTGGTCGATGGTTCGTTTGATGTTGGAGAACTAATAAAAAAATAATTCGGCGATCACTTCTCGATAATATTTCGCAATTAGCTTTTAGCTGACCAGGGCAGATATCATCGGGAACCCCGACTAATTCATCTTCCCCATGGTCCTCTCTACTTATGAATCCATCATTTCCCGGAAGCTCAATAAAAACAGTACGAACCTCGTCCATATCGCTATCATCTAAACCTTCGAGTTCTTCGAGGTAATCAAGATCCTCTTTCAACGTGTATGGCAACAGGCACAAAAACAGAGGAGCAAACCTTTAACATAACGTTTTTTACTTTATAGAGCACATGTTGTTGTCTAGTTTGATTAGCATAAAGAATCCTAAATTATTTCCTAAAAATATTTTGGGGAAAAATAATGGAAATTAAAACTAAAATTGAAGTTACTTTTACATATAGTCCATTTCAACTTTTTTCACAATATTTTTTTTTGCTTAATCTTACAACCTCCCCTTAGTGGAAATAAGGGCCAACACACAGCTGAAATAATTTTTCTAACCAAGTAACTGTTGTTCCGTTTCAAAACAAAACTAACGGCAAAACGTTTTTAACTATGGTGATTCTCTTTCTATTCCGGCATAAAATGAGATATAATTTTTGTTGCCATATGGCAACATGGGGACAATTCGGGTTAATTTGTTTGTAAGCCAAACGAGCAGTAGTTGAATCATTTGAATATATTTCAATAAATGTATTTATTTTTAAGAATTAAAAGAAATTTAAGAAACTAATTGTTTTAAAATATTTTTCAAAAGTTTCACGAAATTTAATATTTTTCATCAATTCAAATGAAATTTAAGTTATTGTAATTTTTTAAAACCAAATTACAAATCCCAAATAATTAAAATTCCAATAATTTAATTAATTTTAAGAAGTCAAAAATTTTAAGAATTAAGCATTTCAGGAAACTAACTTCATACATTAAGTATGAGGCCAGAGCGTATTGACCTAGCGAATTATAATCACTAAATCAAAAATTTAAGGAAAACCCTCATTTTTGTGTGTTTTATGCCCACACAAATAATAGAAAGAGAAGTTTGTCTGTATTAAGATCAAACACAACAAATTATATAATTAAATTGTGAATGTCATTATTGCTAACATATTTTGTCTATAAAAAAATCCCATTCTTTTAATTTTTAATAGATTTTTAATTTCAAATTCGAACTGATTGAATTTTGATTGCAAAATAATTTAGAAGATTAGCTGATTTAGATTCAGTCTGTAATATAATTTACATAAGACAGATTTTGTGACTGAAATTATGCTAGCTGAGTTTGTCGTTAGTTTTGATGGGCAATTGTGGTTTAACCACTGTCCACACAAAAGAAAGTTAAACGTTAAATTATTATGTGTTAATCAAAGTGGCATTGACTAAGATCAATCACTTCAAAATTGAGACGAAGTCTCCATTAACAATATATACAACTAATTCCGTACTATATACAAAATATACAAAATATACATGATCACCTCCGACCTCGAAACTTAATTCAAAATTTTTTTTTCCATTCTTTTCAAATACACAAAAAATAAAACGCGATCATCGAGATCTCCGATATTATAGACAAAACGATAAAATATTGTAGTATTATGTAAGCCAAGACAGTTCAACAATTTAAGAATTTAAATACTAGATCTTATTTCACAAAAAAATTCGTTCCACCTATATACGTATAACCTCATTATAAATTCATTATACTGTTTATACACGAGATATTCCCGCACCCGCCACAACTCATTCAATTCCTCGATCGTACATACATACCTACTATATATTTCTTATTCAGATTCTTGTTACAAATAAATTTGATATGCTTGTCTGTTTTATGTCATGAAAACAACAAAATATACAAAAAAAATCATTTAATTTCTATACAAGAGATCAACACAACCAACAATCGCTCAAATAATTTATAGCTTTCATGTATTAAGAAAAGATCAAAAGGTTCGTTTCGTTCGTTTCCATACAGTTGTTGTATTTTTTTTTTTTTTTTTTTTTTTAATTTTTAATGTTTTGATCATGATCAATCAATTTTCTCTTTAGAAGTCTTAACAGAAAGCGAAAAAAAAAAACTAAAACGGAAAAGATATGTACAAGAAATGATGAATTGTAAAAAATCTAGATGTTATTTATTTATTATATTATGTACGTATATAATGTTTGGGCGGTAATTTATAAAAAAAAAAAAATTCTCGATATATATGATTATAAATAGACAGATCTGATAGACAGTTGGAGTTTAAAAAATAGAAATCGGACATGATTATTTATTAGTTTTGATTAGTTGATGGTAATTAGAGATAAACATTTAGATTCTTGTTTTTTGTTGTTATTGTTGTTGTTGGTATGTTTTATATTAATGTTTTATTTCTAATTTAATTAGCCTCTGAGTATTAGTTTTCGGTTATGTGCGGCTATATTTTGATTTTGAATGTATATGTATAAAGAAAGGGGGAATTTTTGTAAGATTAATGAATGGATCGCTTGTTATTTGTGTTACGACATGACTAATGACAGAGATCAGATTTATATTGGTGATCGTGCGGTTAAATATATAAAGTTGGAGTTTGATAAATTGTTTGCTGTCAGATTATGTCAGCTGGTCACAGAAGCAGTTAAAAAAAATAAATAAATAAAAATTGTTGAATTTTTATGTTCATTTTATAAAGTACTGAAACCATCAATAAATACAATTTTTATAACTTCTTATACAAATTTAATGTTACTTTTATTTCTCAACTGAATTTTCAATTCTAGAATTCAAAGTGAAAATTATTGAATTCTCAAATTTGTTTTTTAAAATTTTTGGTTTTTAGTATTTTGACGCAAAAGTAGCACATAAAATTCTTATTCTGTGTTTATAACAATAGATGACTTAGTATTTAACCGTACATCAAAAAATTATTATTTGTGCACACAAAAATTATTACCAAAAAATGACTGTTCGTTAAAAAAATAAAAATATTCGTACATAAAAATAATAAATCTGGCACAAAATTTAACAAACTTATTTTTTTCGCAATTTTGTCCCAAAAACAAACCTCATTTCCCACACAATTAATAAAAGTTTGCATACATCTGATCGCCCGTTTTTCAAAAATTTATTTAAAACCCTACATTGAGAAAAACATGTGAAAATTCGGAAAATAGAAAATTTGAGAAACACTAAAACACATAAAGTGCTTGGCTTATGCCAGACATAAATTATCTAAAAAGCGGTATTTAGGTCGAGTTAGTTAACCTTACATCAAGACAATAATATTTGTGCACAAAAACATTGTTATTGGTGCACAAAAAAATTGGCACAAAAATAATTCGTAATAAAACGCACCAAAAAATATTATTCCGTTAAAAGTCGAACATAAAAATAATAAATCTTCCACAAAATTTTAACATCGAAACCATTTTCAATTAGGAATTGTGTAATGAAAAAAAAACTTCTTTGAAGTCCGTCCGTTTCTGAAAATGCTGTTTTATTTTGTTCCTGCATCTTGGAAAACATGAAAATTAAGGAAAAAGGAAATTTTAATTTTGAAAAACAGTAAAATATTTGGCATATGCAAGATTTAAAATATCTAAAATGCGGATTTTCAAAATTAAAGTTTTAGGCAGAATTTTAAAATTTTGCGCGGGTAGTTTTTTGACGCAAGTGCAATAGGTACTCAAAATTTTAAGAATTTCATAATTTTCTAAAATTAAATTTTAAAATTACGAAAATAACCTTAGAGTTGTTCAAAATCTGTACTTATAACGAATAATTTTCTTACTATTTAACCTTACATCAAGATAAAATAATATTTGTGCACAAAAAAATTATTATTCGTGCACAAAAATAGCTCGTGCATAAAAACGCACTAAGAAATAATTGTGCGTTAAAAAATAAAAATATTCGTACATAAGAATAATAAATCTTGCACAAGAGTTTACCACCAAAAACATTTTTAGTTAGCAGAATTTTGAAAAGCGATATATCATTGCGTGAATCGCGATCGAATCGATATATCATTGCGTGAATTATACAAAAATTTTATTAATACCATAATTATTTACATTTCACGAATTATTCGAATAACGATTGTTAACATTAGGGGCTTATTAAAATTTCAAATTACCAGCAGCTACAATTTTTTACGAAATTAACTTTGAATTTCTTGGATAAATATTAAATTTTTAATTTAAGCTACTTTAATCTCTGTGAAGCTGTTCTGAAATTTTGCCACGAAATATTTTGCTGTCCTAATAGTGTAAACATTTATAAAAAGCGTATTGCTAACTCTGTATGTACAATGTACATGTAGGATAAAATGGAAGGAGTTATCGCTGTAAAGAGGGAGTTAACGTTGTAAAACTGCAACAGAATATTTGACATGATAACAACTTGAAACTTGAATGTTTCAATATTAGCGAAAACCTACCATGGTATGTCCATATTTTAGAGATACATATTTTATTTTCATCTCACCGTAGTGTAGTAGAGTGGTGATAAGCAATGTTTTACATCAATGATTAAATCTTTTGAAAGGCATCCAAACCCTCCATAATATACAAAAGCATCCAGAAATTTACTGTATATCCAGGAGTGAGTTGAGGTACCTAAATTCGTAAAAGTCTTTCCCAGGCGAGCTTTGAGATGAGACAAATTGTTTCTTTTGAAATATTGAATCTTTACCATTATATATTATCGAGTATTTTCTCATAGTGATTTTCACCTTACTTTATTAAAATCGTTTAGTTAGTTTCAGAGTTTTGGTTAAATTTCCAAGAGCTGATCGTATTTTTTTCCGAGAAAAATTCAGCATCTAATAAGCTAAGAGTGATGATGGGATCGAGATAACTTTTGCAAAATTTTTTCACATGGCTTGCAAAGCAATTGTTTGGGATGGTCCACAACTCCATTGAACAAAAGTTTGGCGTAATTTACACGCTAACAAACAAATAATAAACAACAAACAAAAAACCCAGATTAACCGCAAAAATAAAACAAATTGTTTTATCTTGAGAAAAAATAAAATTTGCTCAGTGTTCGCTGTACTATCTAGAACACATCGTCACTTAGACTGCGTTTACCTCATTATGTATTACGTTTTAAAGTTGTTCTCTACGTACGACATATTTATCGGATTTTGTTATGAGATTTTGAATTCTTTGAAATACCTTCTCAAGACTTCAGAATTCGATATATTATCCCAAAATTCGTCATTTTATGTCAGAATTTAAACCGTACCAAAATTCAATAAATTGTGTTGAATTCTGGGATGATATATCCAATTCTGATATGATATCACGAATTTTGAGATAATAAATATCGAATTTTGAAATCATAAGATGATATATAAACTTCTGACAAAACATGAAGAATTCTTAAACCAAAAATTGAAATTCTGATATAATATCTCGAATTCTGGCATAATATAACGAATTTTGAGATGATACACGGAATTCTGAAGACTTCATGACAGATTTATTAAATTGCGACAAGACCTTTCGAATTCTGGAATGACATCACAAATTCTGTTGTATTGAATCTAGACATAAATAATCAAATTTTGGTTAGACATATCGAATTATGTCATCATTTATCTATTTTCACAAAATATATACAATTGTGATATTATAAATTCATATTATGACATGTCATATCGAATTTAAGCGTCTTATTAAGAATTTTGATATAGAATTTTGACACTAAAAATTCAAATTTTGACTTATATTGAATTTACACAGCATTGACTCTAATTTTGACAGGACAAATCGAATTCTGGCTTAAAATACATAAATTTGAATTCTGATATCGAATTCTAAATTTATTTATTGAGTTTTGGCTTGATATGTCAAATTACCATGATATACCGAACTACATACTACACAAAAATTCACATTCTGACTCGACATATCGAATTCTGACATTCAAATCCTTACTTGATATATTAAACTAGACCATTGACACATATGATACATATCTCCGGAAACAAAAGTATATGACATGACGTATCAAACTCAGACGAGATATATTAATTCTTACATCATAAATTCAAATTCTGGCACGAAATATTAAATGCTGCCTTGATATCATAATATATCGAATTTTGATATCTGATATTCAAGTTCTGACCTGACACGATGATTCTGACACTAAGTATCAAATTCTGATATAAGATATCGAATTCTGATATGATTTATCAAATCCTGATATGAAATATCTCTTTCTGGAATAAAAATTCAAATTCTGAGGGACATATCGAATTTTGACATATTACCTTTTTCATAAACGGTAGGTATATTCGCAAAAAAATTAAAAAAAGAAATTATCTGGCGAAAAAATCAACGCAGTCACTTTATAGTTGAAATGACACGCGCCAAAACATCAATGATGGCATATGCTCAATTAGGATATAACTTCGTTAATTATTTACACTTGAATTACTTATTTTGATTTGTTATTTTTCAAATGTAAATTTGTTTATAATTTTTTAATTTAATTGACCTTTTAATGTAATTTACGTAAATTTTTACACTATTAACTTGTAAAATGTAAAAATTTTTTTTTTACACGAATATGCCCAACTGTGGTTTGAATCACCGATTTTGACTATAATGAAGCGAGGCTACACTGCCTATTAAGCAAAACGTACCATCGTTCCTTAGGTGTAGTTCTATGTATATTTAAAGGTCGTGCCCCAGCCTAACCAACCAACGCTTTCTTTTATTATTAGAAGTTGTCAATTCACTTAAATAAATTTTGTCATCAAAAATATGCCACAAGCAACAGAAAATTTAAACAAATAATTTTACATAGTCGAAAATAAAATAAATAACTTATGTGATAGCGATAGTATGTAAATAAATTTAAAAAGAAATCGCATTGTTTTTGTTTTTTTTACATTTTAATTTTATACACGTAAAACACCGTGTAAATTACACAGTGTAATTTACTCCTCACGATATCCTCATTATTATCATTTTCAAACAAAATTCTTCAGGTAAATATGCAACTAGCACAACAGTGACTATTTAATTATTCTCTCGTATACTATAAAATATATTTTTTAGGTCTATAAGTAAAAGGCTTCGGGAGAAAGCAAATAATTTTACAAATTTTAGTCTATATCTTGAAGACTCGGAAGTCGTAACCAGAAATATCAATCGGCTGGTTTGTTTAAAATAAATTATTATAAATATTGTAATAAAATTACCGCCTCGTGGATCTGTTCCACCGGGAAATTTTGTATAGTCTGTAAACCACACAATTTTTAGGAATTTGAATATTTTTTGAAATTTTAAAAATTTGTAATGTACAGAGATTTGTAAATTCTTTATAAAATTCTAAACCTTCCAAAAATTTACATGTTATATGTTTTGCAATTAGTATCATCTATAGTATACAAAACACAAAAATATAAAATCTGTCAATCTTCTGTAGACACAAACACAATTTTTTTTCCTTCTATATATTATGTGTATTTGTCACACAAAAAGAAGAAGAAAAGAAAAAAAAAAAAGTCACCCGTCATTCAATCATCCCGCATATACATACAATATGTAATTTACGCGTTATACAAAAGAATTCTGTTAATTTTCTGTTGTGTGTGTGTATGTTGAAAATATATCAAAACTGTCATCAATCATATTCATTTTTTGTTGTATTATGTACCCCGCGTTCCTCATACTCTACATACCCTCGTATATTTTGTTGCTATTTTGATATGGTTATGTTATTCGGTTGTTATACTGTGTTGATGTTGTTATATTGAAAACAATTTTGTTGTGATTAAATGATTAATGACATTTTCATTTTTTTCTATATTATTCTGTCGGATAATATTTGTATGTACGCTGGAATCTAATTTATTTTGATATAAAATATAAAAGTCATATAAATAATTACAGATGGTTTTATAATTACATGATTCAAGAAATAACCTTCTCTCGTGTATGTTTTGATTTGAAGAGAAAAACATTTTTATTTTCACCTCAGAATATGTAATATCATAACACTATACAAGACATTGTTTATTATCTTATAAAATTCTACTATAGTCTAACTTCATGACAATGTCATTAATCATAATCTCTTTATACAAATAATATGTATAGGTACTGTAGTACATTATTATATTATACAAGCACAGATTATCTTGCTCCAAGTTCATTTTTGTACACTAGAGAGACAGTTTGGTTTTATACAAATTAATGTTAATTTAATTTAAATTAAATACATTAAAAATGTAATTTATCATATACGAAAATTTTGTAAATAATGAATATTATCAATTTGACAAAGGAAATTATCATATTTACACACTCAAAAAAAAAAAAAAAAAAAACTGCTAACGCTATAATTAAATTCATTCATGCATGCTGCACAATAAACAAAATATATTCACACAGACGATTTAATGTACATACATATATTATAATTAATTTAAGTTCTAATTTAATTTTATAATTTACATTTTTATTTTTGTGTTTTTGTGTAAAATATCATTTTGCATGACACTAA
Organism: Tipula helvola; assembly: GCA_963556165.1. Taxonomy (NCBI): domain Eukaryota; kingdom Metazoa; phylum Arthropoda; class Insecta; order Diptera; family Tipulidae; genus Tipula; species Tipula helvola. Next base: position 55,111,225 of record OY744482.1, read on the forward strand.
TCTAGTCATTAACATTTCATCGCGTTATTTTCATACAGAATTTTTAATTGTACTATTATAATGTCTGTTTGTGTTTGTCGGTGATATGTTGCTATTTTTTATGTTATATGGAAATATTTATCCAGTTACATTATCTACATTTAAAATGCAATGTGATATAATTTGTAGGTATTCAACATACATACATATACCAACAGCACAACAAGAAATTTATTTTGCAGCACATGACATGACGTTAAAAAGATACCAAACATACATAAAATAAATTAAACTTTGAGAGGAAAACTAATGAAAATTAAAATGAAACATGACACATGATGATGATGTTGATGATTATCATCATCTTGTGATGGTAAAAATTTAGTGAATGGTTAAAACGGGGTATATAAAAAACTCAAGAGCTTTTTGAAGTAATTTTTGATTGAATGTTTTTTAATTGTATTTAAAAAAATATAAAAATAGGTAAGATGATATGACAGTAAGATAAAACTGTTTAGAAAGTTGTAAACATTTTATTCTACAAGCAACACCCCCCTATATATATTAGTTTTTAATTTACATCAGACAAAAATCCAACCAAAACAAAATCATTATTCACCACTGCGCTTCGTTCGATCAAAATATACAAAATACATTACATAATTCTTCTAAATGGCTCCATTTCCAAAATTAAATACAAAATAAATTTTATTCGAATTTAAATATAATATATATTCAAGAAAAATTTGCATAATGTTCCAACAATCATATTTAAACTGTATTTTTCCGGACCCTATCCATTACAATAATCTCATTCCAGTATGTATTAAATATACTCCGTCGATAAATTTTAATTTTTTTCGAGTATAAAAAAATAAAATAAAAATTCCAATAAAAATAAAATTATTCTTCCACCATATTTTACCAAACCCCATCCATTCCCCCACCCCCTGTCATCATTCTTAATTTTTCAATCATCTACTTAGTGAACAGTATCAACAACTATAATAGGCACACATATTCTCGTCTTTACATGAGACTTGGTTAGTTTTTTTTGGGGGGGGGGGGGGGGGGGGGGGGGGGGATTTTCAACCATATACATATATACGAACATACATAAAAAGCTTTAACCCCAATATAATAATACATTGTTATACTACCCAATATTTTATGTCTGTCTTTAAGAAGCAATTGTGTTTTGTGTTGATATGAAAATTCATAAAATAACAAAAAAAAAAAATTAAGATTTAATGTTATACATTTTTTTTTTATTATGTTTATTTTATTTTATTTTATGCTAAAATGGAATCATAAAATTTTATTTTATTTTTGTTCTTTAAGAAAATTTATGTTTGTATTAAAAATAATATAAATTTATAATATTATTACATTTTTATGGGGGTTTTGTATACATGTATATATGTATATCTACACATAGAGCTTAGAACTTTGAAAAACAAAATTATGTTTTGGCTTTAGGTTCGGATGATTTTCTGAGATTTTTATTTATGTGGTGAATGAAGTCAACTTATTGGTTAAAATATGTTAATCAATTGTATTTATGTTGTGGATGTTATGGTTGCGCCAAAATTAAAAATGTTGGTATCATAATTTAGATTTATGTAATTTTCATAAAGCTAATCAGTAATCGATAAGAAAAATATTTTGAAGTCTAAATTTGAACTTTTAAACAGTGTGAGTGACAAGGAGAGTTTTGGTTGCATGAAATACCTTTTAAATCAAAATTTTCAAATCTTTTCCCTGGCTTATATATATTGTTGAGATTTAGACCTATATAAATATAAAAAAGTCTGCCAGATATTCAATCAAAAAAAATAAATTTTTGAAATATTATTTTAATTCGTTTTATACCTTAGAGGATGGGGCTGCTGCCCCATAAAAAACTCCTCAAAACCGCTTAGCATTGTTCCATTTGTTTTCATATTGTAGTTAACAAAAATTTAATGGGGTTTTTCTTTTCGATGGGGCCGTTTATTTTGTATTTTTCGGTTTTTTTTCGGTATTTTTGCTTTCGAGAAGATGACGGTATTCATTTTTAGTTCGTTATATAACTTAAACTTGTTTTTAAATTTAAATAAAAATATTTGTTTGTATAAATATTCGTGATTTCGATTTCCCGATTTTGTCTTGCTTTGTTTTTGACTGGGACTCGTTGCTGTTGTTCAAGTCACAGTTTCTCCAGAAATTTGTTTGTAATATTTCAATGAATTAAATTAATTGCTGTCTGCTGGCAGTAACTTTTGCAGATATCTCCATTCAAGCTAGACATATATGCGAACTAATTTAAATTATTTCAATTGAATTCTCTTCAATGAATGAAAAAGAACAAAAGTCTGGATTTTTTACAGTGCGTCATTTTAAAACATGTATTTGCCTACAGAACTTTAGAATAAGGTATATACTCTACTCAGAATGTTGTTTATGAAAGGTTTGAGAATATTGGACTGTATAAATACAAATTTTCATAATTTTCTCAAACTTGTACGAGGTAAAAGTGTTGACAAACTCGTACGAGGTAAAAGTGTTGACAATGTGGATTATGGAAGTTAGATGCTGAAATCATTTTGCCAATTTTTAAAAATTAGCTTTGTGTAAAGCAAATTACTTAATCGTATACTTGGCCATTGGGGCAACTGACACTTTTGAGCAAAAATTCGGTTTATCATTTTTCACCGAAAAGTGCATGGAAAAAATTGTAGAAAATCACTTAGAAATTCTTTATAAAAAAAAAAATCAGTCGTCAAATAATTTAAGCATCATGTTAAATTTTAAAACAAAATTCTAATTTAAAATTTGATTTGGACATTTAGCTAATTTGGATTATTATTATTCAATGCATTGTCATTTTTATTTTTTTTTATTTACTAAACGCTTAAATAAAATCTTTATGAAAATTAGCAAACCGGAATCTGAAAATTAAAATTAGGTGGAATCATAAGTGAATATGTAAGAGACAAATATAGGAGATAATCTGGGATAGTACATACATAGGTACATGTTTCTATATAGCACTGAATATTTGATCATGTTTTCCAAAATACCATGAAAAATATAGTTTCACCAAAATGTTTAATTTTTCCGGCGGAATTGAACTAATTTCTCCTTTTTAAAATTTTAATTTGTTTTTACTTTCGACATTACTCTCGATAAACGTGATTCACAATTTTTAAATTTTTTTTACAAGAACCAAGGCATATAATGTTATAGATCCAGAGTCCTTCCTCTTGCTGCGGTGGGGTCAGCGGCATAGGGAAGGGGGTTGCATAATATAAAGTCATACATGGTGATATTGATCCGCACAAAATAATTTATAAGGCAAATAATCATTATCTGTTGTAGGTACAATATATCTAACCTAATTTTGATTCTTCACATAAAAGAAATGGAAACAAAGCGACATAATATTAGCCGTGTATTGTATAGATCTGTGTAGACCTTTTTCCAAATTAAGTCGAAATTAGATTACCTAAGCGAAGTTAATTAAAATGTTTAAAAGACGGTCAGGCATCTACCGGTTGAACGTTTCTACCTATAATAACAAAATTAGCACAAAATATTTATCAGATTTTTACTAGTACTCTTAACCTGGATCATCTCTCCAATTGGAGAGTTCCAGAACTTTTAGATGCATTAAGAATTACCTACGACACACAATCAGTAGGAAGCGACTAAATGGGTTGGCATCATTAAATAATCACAGAGATTTGGTTATATAAATAGACTGTGTCCTCGATGAATTGGCCGACGAATCATTGTAAAACTATAAACAACCAATAAAAAATTGAATTCAAATAAATTCCAATGCATTACTTCCTTATAGAAATTATTTTTTGTTTAAGAACCCCCCCCCCCCCCTCCACTCCCTCGACGAATTTCAGGATGCGCCACAGGGTGGGGTAATATCAACATTATCAGTAATTTGTCTGGTGGATCAAATTTATGTTCTGACGAACAATGAAGACTACAATACCAATGGAATGATCATTTACTGTAGGTCGTAGGAGCAACAAAGGCTAGATTATGCCAAGTGACAAAACATATTTTTGAAAATGTGGATACTAAAAACCGATCCTAAGCGTAGAGTTTGGTAAATTAAATATTTTTATTAATGAAAAATATTGTAACTAAAATATGAAATTTTCATTTCGTAAAAAATCCCTGAAAGTCACAAATAATGGTATTTTCATCAGAATATAGCCCCAGGAGCTTCATAAAAATTGCCAGCATGCCGTTCCAAACGAGTTTTTTTCTAAATTTGTATCTGAGTATTTCTAAAAGTAAGGTTTTTATATTTATCATTAATTGTGCGAAAAACCAAACTAAGGAAGTATAGATTTTTTTTTGTTTTTCGCTGGCGCTACATCCCATAGAGGAATTTGGGCGCTTCATGATGAAGTAAAGTTTGTGGTTTAGTAATGTAAACCATCATCGATGTGCTGAAGTTAAATTGTCTTGAAAATATTGTTTAAAAACTTACATTTTTCGCCGAAAAAATTTTAAATTCCTTTAATTTCTTTTATTTTGTAAAAAATTGGTTTGAATTTCCTTCAAAATTTTATTTAATTTAAAAATTCGGAAAATTGTAAATTTTAGGAATTTTAAATTTGATACTTAGAAATAAAATCTGCTTTAAAATTAGAAAAATTGTGTAGATAGTGGTGAATTTAAAATTTTAAAATTAAAATTATGAACCAATAGCTTGTTAGGTAATTTCTAATCTCAAATAATTAAATATGATATTATAATCAAAGAATTTTGAAGATAATAAATCAAAGTTGAGAGCCATGAAAAGCCTTGAATTAAACATAAATTTATCCACATAAAATTTACTACTTAGCAACTATTTGCCAAACCAATGAAAATGTGCATGGCATATTCAAACAAATCATCTTAGAGTATTTTTATAAATTTCAATGTGTCTAATCTTTATTGAATTTTAATGAAATTTGAAATCAACAATTCCTGTACAGAGGTTTCAATAAGGCTATCAGACTTCAAACGTTAATAAAAATTACAACTACAGTCTCTTTTAATGTTCAGATTTTCGCCATGATACTCGAATGGACAGCGATAATAATTTAGTTATACCATAATTCGGAATATAAAATTCTGATAAGTTTAAAAGATTAGTTGTGAGTTACTGAAAATAACTATGAAAATGGTGAAAATCTGCACTGATACATGCCAAATCACTAGAAAATCGATTTTAGTTATAACCGTAAATATCCTACCGAAAGTCTGTATAAATTATCTTGGTATTCACCGGAATGAATAGCATCCGTCTCCCAAAATGCTGTTATTCTAAAATTAAATTAAATCGTATCATTCGAAAATATATCTAATATTAGTAAACCATCTAATACCTCATTTATATGTTTGAAGTTTAATCATGTTTTTTACACCTTTCGTATAGAGCAAATAGCCTTAAGTAAATAAGAACACTAAAGCCAAACTGTGAAATGGCATTAATTTTGTAGAACCCACAACGTTGAAACAGTTCACTTATTAAAACTAATTTTTAGGAGGGACTGCGAATTGGATAAGTTTTTAAATTACTGTCCTCATCCGATTTCACTGTGGAGCTTTTGTCTGATTATGCAGTAAAATCATCAATATTAAAGAAAACCCGAATTCTACTTTTCTCCACAACCTATCAACTAGTGTGTTAACAATAATTCTGATACCTTCAGGATTGGATTCAGGTGTTCCTTCTAAATTTTGGTGAAATTTGTTGATTATTGGAGATAGAAATTTTGTAAATTGAACTCCTTAATGCACAGACCGGCATGGAAACTAATTTGGTTAACTATAAATTCAGTATGATTAAATAAAGGACGTTTATTGGCAATAAATAAAACATTTCTAATTTATCACAAAATTCTTATTTGTTCAACAACGAAATTATTAAAAATTTGTTGGAATTTATGAAACCCATCGTAATATTTCAAAAATTTGTTAAATTTACCAAATTTTTAATATTATGATGGCTTTAATAAATTCAAAATAAATTTTAATAATTTCTTCGTTGTATGAATAACAATTTTGTGAAAAATTAGAAATGCCGGACAAATATGTTTTTGTTTGGCAAGCCCTTATCATTCATAGAATTTTGAATTAGAGTGTTCAAGAGGAAGTGTTTTGATATTTCAATTGGATATTTACTCGGTTCGTTTGCTTTTACACATCAATTGAAATAATTTTTAAAATTATTGGGATGCTACTTTTAATAAAATCGTTGTTAGTTTTCTGTTTGATTAGAACTTTTAAGCTCACAAATCTCTGAATTAATTGTATTAATAGACGTTTAAAAGTAAGCTGATATTGTTGCCTTATAACTCAGCCTTGCATTAAATGGTTGTTATATTTGAATGTTTTTGAAATTTTAATAGATTTGACAACAATAACATCTTATGTAGGATGTTAGTAGCAACAACAAAGATATCATTAGAAATTTGTTGTAAAACCGTTATTATCACAAATACCAATGTACGAAGCCGAATTATTTAAAATGTTACTTCATTAATCATTAAATCTGGTTATAGCTGAACTCCTCTTTATTAACAACAAAGCCTTTATAATTTACCTGATAAAACAGCGTTATCACAGCCTTTGATATAATGTTTGTTAAAAGTAAATTTTTTTACATTTCAGTAGATTTGTTAACTTTTAAAACCAATAATGGAGTCTGAGAACGAAAAGATTTGCATTTAACACGTGATTTTTATAATTAACACGAGAGTTATGCACAGTAAATGTTAAGTTACTTTCAACTTTAATGTTTGTTAAATTTGACAGATTTGCCAACAATAAAAACTCGTATAAAATTTTAACTTTCTGTAATAGTCCCTTTTAATTTCCAAATTAAATATTATGTGCTTTAATTCCGTTACGTAGATCAGAATTTGGGTTGTTGTGTTTATTACAAATGACTTAAAACTGACTTTTAAATTATTTTATCTGAAAAATTATTTTTCTTTGATATTCTCGTGATTAGAAAAATAGAATTCTAGGTAATATTGGAAGGTATTTTGTTTTCTAGAAGTTTCCGAAAAAGTGCGTTTTCGTTTGGCTGGAGTAGTTTTTACATATTTCGCCAAAAAAGCTTTATTTTTCTAATGGTTTACTGCCCAAAAATGTTCATGAATATTTTTTCTGGCTTCCTTCGACTATACAATAATACACTGATGAGGATAAAACTTATCACATCTACATAGCTGGTTTTATTATTTTAGCAGGTATAGTTTTTCCATTGATTCTTTTCCTGATTGCCTTTCTCTTTTGGGGAGTTTGTTCTAAAAAATTGTTAATAATTGCTTACTTTCAACGGTAGGAGCGAAAAGGGATGAAGTGTAAAACTATTTTAACGAATTAATGAATTTTACCCCAAAAATATGGGGGAACAATTAATCCAGCATTAAGCTTGGCTTACATTGGCTAGATGATCCGTTTAAGGCTCTTGATATTTTTTTTTGCAATATTTCGAATATTTTTAAGCCGTGTTATGTTTACTCTCGGGTCAAAAATATCAAGCTTTTACAGATATGGATCTCACATAATCTTGCCAGTCGAATTAAAAATAGGGACCAGTTTCACAAAAAGTTAAAAAAATATCCTAATCATATGAATCTAAGCGTAACATATGATCGTATTTACAGACAAATTAATGTTGATGTTAGGAGGGAAAAAAGGATGTACTACATGAATCGTTTCTCTATTAATAGAGAGGATGTCAAAAAAAAAAAAAATGGAGCCTTGTTAATGAAGTTTTAACAAAAAAGGTTAAAGCATCTTCGATTAATAATATTTCATCCGATAGCGGTTCTCTACTTACAAATGAGGTAGCTGATAAGTTAAGGACTAAATTTTTCGCGAATGTCATGCCAATAAATCACAACCTTCCGTATGATTACTGTTCGAAAACATTCTTCATAACTCCGGTTTCTAATAGTGAAATTTTAACTATTATTGAATCGTTGGAGCCTAAAGAGTCGTTAGATATTGAAGGGATCAGTAATACTATTTTGAAAGCTATTTCTAAATATATCAGCCATGTTCTTGCCCATATATTCAATCTTTCCTTTAAACAGGGAGTAGTACCTAAAAGGCTTAAATTTGCTACTATTGTTCCTAATTTTAAAAGTGGTGACCATAGTGATAAGGGTAATTATAGGCCCATTGCGCTCCAGCCAGTTATTCACAAAGCTCTAGAAAAAGCAGTCAAAAATAGAGTTACCATATTCCTTGAACAATGTAAAACGCTAAGTGTTCACCAACATGGGTTCCGCCAAGATATATGAGTACTGAATCGGCTTTGTCGGTCTGGTCTATTTATTGATGCTTCTAAGGCATTTGATATGGTGGATCGTAAACTTTTATTATCTATTCTGTTTGATGTTGGTTTGCTTTCTACCTAGATGATAGAGCTGTGACGGTTAGAGTTAATGGCACGTTTAGTAGAGCTGTGGACGTGGGGGTGCCGCAAGGATCAGTGCTTGGCCCTTTACTGTTTCTAATCTATACGAATTGTATTTTTAAACTAAATTTGAATGGTCACAGCACTGGATTTGCTGATGACTTAGATTTAGCTTATTCTGCGGAATCTGCCAATGATGTGATTTTCATGACTAATGCTGACCTAATGGTCTGACATAAATGGTTTGATAAGCACTTCCTGATACTAAGTGAAAAAACTAAGTTTTTGTGGTTTACAATTTCTGGCATTTCAGCAGCTCCTATTCACTGCCTGGTTACATATCATAGTGGTTCTAAATGTACTTCTGTTAGTTGTCATGCGGATTGTCTGAATATTGAGCAAGTCAACTCTTTTAAGTATCTTGGTATACATTTGGACTCTAACCTTATAATTGGAGAACTCATATATCCAAATTAAAAAGTTATTTGGCATCTGCCTCACGTATTTTTTACCTTCTACGTGATCTTTACCCAATTTCTGTATTGAAAATTGTTTTTTGTGCTTTAGTGATGTCTAAATTGGAGTACGGTGTACCTTCCTGGGGTCAGCATGTAATTAGAAGTGATGCTCGATATAACTTCCGCACTAATAATCGTTTTCTTTATGTTGTTCCCGGGTTCAGTTGTGAGCACTTTCGCCTCTATATTGTTGTTGCCGCTCCAACATTTTTTAATGCACTTCCCGAATATATTAGACGTCTTGTTTGTTCTAACAAATTCTTATCCTGCGTCAGAAATTGGCTATTCGAAACACCAGTACAGGGATTTTGGTCGCAAAATGAGGATTGAGGATTGAGAATTTTATATATGTACACGGTGTATAATATACATTTTGCTATTGTGTGCCGTCAAATATTTGTATTGTATTAGTGTATTTTCTCATGCATTTTCTCATGGGGAAGTATCAAAAACAAGCCAAGCTGGTGAATCGGTTCAAATTTTTGGTGCTTACGCTCGCCTTGAGTTATTTTTCCCTTTCTTCTTACTAGTGGAATTCATTCGTTAATAAAAAACCAAAACAAAATACATATACGTAACCAAAACAATTTCTCGCAAATAAAAAAAAACAAAAAGCAACATAAATGAATGATTTTAAATTTATGTATTCTTCGTCGGCTCCATTCGTAATATTTTTAATTTTTAAATTTTGAACAAAGGAACCAAAACAGAAAGTAAGAAAATAAAATGATTTTGTTTATTTTTTTAGTATTGTGTTGCCTTGCAGCTCGTGAGGGTTGTTCCTTTATGATGTTATGTCGAAGTGTGGGGACATTTTATTCTAAACAAAAAAAAATTGTATACAAAAAAAGGTTACGCAAGTTGAAAAGGAAAGTAATAAAATAAACCATCTCGCTTTTTTATTTGCTGTGTATATGCTAGAATAAAATTTTTCCAACCTCGGACATAACATCGTATAGGAGCAACCGACCATCATGAGTTGCAACACAATACTAAACAAAATAAACAAAATCGTTTTGTTTTCTAGCTTTTTTGAATTTTTTGGTTAATATTTTTTATTTTGAGTCTCTCTCGCTTCGTAATATTTTTAATTTTTTTTTCTTCGGAATTTCTTGTTCTGTCTCAATCTCTCTTAATACATCTTCTCAATCGTTCTCTTCTGAGCTTATTCCTCTTATTTGTATCATGTTATCCCTATTACTCGCGTAATTGTATCTCTTTTATTTGCATCATATTAAACGGAAAACTGAAAGAAAAAATGCACATTCAACACCAATACAATTTACCAATACTATTGCCTTCCGGTAATCCTCAAATCAATCCTCATTTTGCGACCAAAATCGCTGTCCAGACGTCTCACATCTATTTTCCGTCATCATTTGATTTTCATGTCATTTTTTAAATGATTTTGAGTTATGTGTACTTAGTTTCTTTATAAAATAATAAAACGAGTAACAATTTAACAAAATTATTCGTATAAAAATAAATATTTTAAAATGCACCTAAATGTAATCCAGTGTTTGATTTTCATTGGTTTAATTTTAAGGGAAACTGTATTCCCCAAACACGGTTTTAACGTTAAATTAAAAACTATTGAACTATGAAAATTTGCGAAATTGTATATTGAGAATGTTCGTAGTTAGTATGTAATTTTGAAAAGTTACTCGTACTTTAATTTAATTTGAAATTTCAAAAATTATGTATCAGGAAACTGAAATTGTATATCAGGTTGTAGTGTTGAGGACTTCAAACCGAAAATTCCAGGGTTGTAATTTGTTTAGTAGATTTGTTTAAAGCAGACAATTACGAGGGATTTTTATTAGTTAGCCTGACAATAATCTTTAACTATAAAATTAATTTACGTGGAATTGAACGTGCCTTTTAATGGTATATATAATCCTAACTATTGATAAGCTTTGTTTAGGACTCAACACGAGCATATGTATAAAATTTAAATTGAATGTTTATTTTTATTTCTATCGTATGCAAACCTCAATCAAATATTGAGATTAATCAATTTTCTAAAAATTAAGACAACTTTGTGCGTCAAATTTCTAATACAAACAATGAAACAATTGAGCGTTCAAAACTGACAAAATATGTGCTCACTTAGAATTAATTAATAATGTTGAAAAAAAATGAGCAGAATTCTGCAAGCAGAAAAATTATAATATGCTGGAAACACATGAGCAGAATTCTGTAAGCAGCAAAATTAGAATATACAAGTTTAAATGAATTGAAATACATGAATTCTGCTTGTCATGTAGAATTCTGCTTCATGTCTCTATTTCTAATTTTGCTGTGATTCAGTAGGCTACATTACGTAAAAAATAATAAATCTAGTACTATTTGTATACTTTTTATTTTTTCCATTCAATTTTTTTAATTTGTTGACAGAAAATAAGTTTTGTGTGACAAGTGCCAAAATGGAGGATACAAATAAATTAATTTGTGATAAAATAACACACAATTCATTTAAAAAAATTGTACATTAAAATTAAATATGTATCAAATAAATGCCACAAAAAAACATTCTGCTTATCAAAAACGATGCTCATATAGTTCACCCGAGTTTCTGCCGGCAGTGCTGCTAGCAGAAATTTTGCTCATGTGTTTCCAGCATTACACACACGAAATACATGAATTCTGCTTTCCGAGCAGAATTCTGCTTTGTGTCTCTATTTCTAATTTTGCTGCGAATCAGTAGGCTACATTACGTAAAAGATAAAAAATCTAGTACAATTTGTATACTTTTTATTTTTTTCAATCAATTTTTTTAATTTGTTGACAGAAAATAAGTTTTGTGTGACAAGTGCCAAATTGGAGGATAAAAATTAAATAATTTGTGATAAAATAAGCCACCATTCATTTATAAAAGTTGTATATTAAAATTAAATATGTATCAAATAAATACCACAAATAAAAATTCTGCTTGTCAAAAGAGACGCGCTATGTAATTCATCCAAATTTCTGCCGGCAGTGCTACTAGCAGAAATTTTGCTCATGTATTTCCAGCATAAGGGAAGGATTAATATTCTTTAATTTTTTTCTAGAAAAATTAATTTTTTGGTTAATTACGGATATTAAAATTAAAAAATTACCGAGAACCGGTAATTCAAAAGTTCGGTAATTTTCGATTCTCTAGTTCTTTGACCAAAAAGATTGATTTAATTAAAAAAACTGAACTCTATACTAAATATAATAGGGAGTTGTTTTTTTTTTGGAAGAACTCGTCATAAATACAATTTAATATTTGGGGTTTAAAACTGGTATGCGGGTTAAAGCTTCCAAATTGATTCATTACATTGAAAATTAGCAGGTGAAAAAATCTAAAAAAAATAAAATTGGATGACTATAAATTTTGTACAGAAAAATGCATTTTTTTAATGTTTCAAGTACTTTCAGAATATATTAAATCTAAATTTTGTTTTAAATACCTAAGTAAAAATAATTTGACACCAAAATTAAAAACGAACCAAATTCGGGTCGGGTTGCAATCAAATTAGAGAAACATGCAAAAATTGAATTTTGATAAATTTAGAATATTCGCAAGGTCAAAAATGGTTAGCTTTAACTTTAGTTTAGTCATTTCGGATCTGTTCTGCCTCATATGTCCAGCTATAAAATATTTAGTTTAGGAGTTTTTACAGCTATATCTAATTTTTAATAGTTCCTTAAAGCTTAACAATTTTCTAGAATTGTATAATTTTTGCATATAGGCATTTTTTTACCTGTAAATCGGATGAAACGGAAAGAATATTTTGGGTTGGTAGAACATTTTTATAAATTGGCGGGACACGGAGATGAGACGTCGAGATCCTTGAACTAGATGATTATTGAGTAACATTTTTGGGAGGCCTTGATTTTATTTTTTGATTTTTAAAACATTACGAGTTCTCGTAATTGCGACTTGTTGTTGTTGTTTTTAAGTACGACAGAAATAAGATTATTTTTAAGCCTTTTGTTCAAATTTCGAGAAACTCGAAACTCGTAATATTTGCATGATCGCACCCCAGCTATCGGAAACCGGATGTTGTGTTGTTTTTTCAATTGACCTAGTTATTTATGGTGCCTTAAATAAGATATATTGTCTCAAATTCCAACCTGTCTTTCACGGTAAATCAATAATTACGATATGAATGATTATGGTAAAAGCTCTTAACAAGCTTTGTTTTAGTTTGATATGATGATCTTTTATAAATAAAGCTGATTACAAACAAAATTAGCTAGCATTAGTGTTAAAGGGTCGTTAAACAGCATTCTTGAAAGCACTAGACTAGAGGTTCTTCTAAACCATAAAACATATTTAAATGTAAAATATTATATATTCCAACCCAGATAATTGACAGACTTCTATACAAAATATACCAGCTTAATGATAAACCATTTAAATACAAACAGCTTTCCCTCCACATTCCAGCACATAAGAAAAAAAAAACTCCTGCAAAAATACAAATAAATCAATATGACATGGCACCGCTAAAATTCGATATGCGTGAAACTGTTGGTTCTCATTAAACGTAAAATAGACATAACGTTATAACATATTATAAAAAATAAAAGTAAAATCCAACTAAAATGCCAAAAAAAAAAACCAACGTAATATTTAAATCGAAATGACAGCACAGACATGATGTGTGGTTGAAATTTGTTGAACATTAAAACTGTCACGCATGTTAGCCAAAATAAATATACGAAAAAAAAAACAACAAAATGTGACAACTATAATCTTGTTATTACAAAGAATTATTTCTTGTGTCACATGTATATATTATTATTTAAGTGTGTGTGTGTGTGTGTGTGTGCGGATTAGCATAAAACATATCAGCTTACATTTGATTTAATTCTATAAAAAAAATTCGAAAGTTCATTCTTCCTTCCCATATTTATTTGCTGGACATACTCGTGCCATACAATATAGACATCATTACAAAACAACTTTACGATAAATTGGTCAAGGAAAACATTATATGGTTTCTATTTTTATATAGTTTAGCACCCCTACTCCCCTTTCGACATCCACATTCCACTCAAATCATAAATTAAATTGGAATTATTTTCTTTTTATATAATTTGATGGATCATAAATTCATTGTTTTTACAATGTTGATATTATATAGCAGCAAAAAATGTAATGAATTCTATATTGTATAGCTAGTTGTTTCTATACTTTAAAAATGTTTATACGTACGTATACCGAATAGGTCGTAAAATTGGTTGAAATATCAAAATGTAAGTTTTGTATAATAAAATATTATACAAAATAGACAAAACTATAATAATATAATATCATCACGATTACCCCATTATTTATAATTTATATTATGACAGAGACGAGAGCGAACGGGGGTAGTAAATAGTAGTAAAACTATTATTAATTTTTAAATGATAATAATAATAGTAGTAAAATTAATAATAATAAACATAAATTGTAATAAAATTCATTTAACATCATCCTCGACTCAATACTCTAAACACTATTCCAACTACATTTTATTTTTATGTATGTACATATGTATGTACTATATTTAGATAATCTAACACGTTTTTAAAAAGCTACATTTTAAATTATTTTTAATAGTTTATAAAAGCTATATGGTAGCTGATTATTTGCTATACTATTATTATTATTATTATTATTACTATTATTATGGAGTGTGTTCGGATTTTTATATTATTTTAAATATTAAATTAAAAACTAAAACTTTAATAGGTTTTTTGTTATTAGAATTTTAAATTAAAAATATTACTGCACAATTATAATGTTGTTTAATGATTGTGGTATAGTACATCTATTCATTATACACATGTATGTACAACTTTATTAAATTAATTCAAATTTATTTGAATTACAATGGAATGAAACAAAAAAATAATAATAATAAATTTATAATTTAATTGAATTTAATTTAGATTACATATTATAGATTGTAATAAATTCATGACTTAATTTAATGATTAGGTTTGGTACAAAAAAAAAGACAAAGTATTTTATTTTATATTGAAACATATTATTAAATATGCAGATTGATAATAATTATTTATAAATGCCGCAATTTGTGATTGAATACAAATTGGTTTGGTCAACTGGATTTATGTTATGTTTACATGGATAGTTTTACCTTAAGTCGAAATAATATGGAACTGGTTCTAACTATGGAACTGGTTCTAACATTGTTTTAAATTTAATTACGGGAATTATACGAATATGACTGAATATTCCGAACATTAAACCTAACAAATCTGGGATAGTAGCTTACATTTGGATGTAATCATGGTTGTATGGTTCTTTGTATGGTATTAAGAACGAGGTAATTTACAAGTGCACGAGCATTAAATATTTATTGCAATTAGAAAATACCGAAAGTATTATCTAGCTCAACTATATCATCTCCATCGACCCCGGATGTTGTATTGGCTGATTGTGAAATTTTTAGCTTTGCAGCGTATTCTTGGGCAATTTTATAAATTTAATTTTTGGATGATAATTGAAAAAACTCATCATTCCCCGAATGGCTTTTAAATTGTTGTGGATTTTGTAGCAAAATCATAAGAGAGATCAATTTAGTATTCCTCCGTTGACAAATACGAGATTAATGCTGTTAGCATTCCTTTCGAAAATTTATCATTATAATCTTTGATTGAATTAAATAAGAGTCGAAAAACTCCTTCGCTCGTTAATAAATTAGCATCTTGTCGACTCAGTGCTTCGACTGCTAATTTGATTGGCTGCAGCTCGTTCAAAAGCTCATTGTTATATGGTATCATTGTTATATCACTATCATTGCTGTCGCAGTCACCAGCCTCTTCTATTTTTGGGTCGGAGATTGCATTATGACTTTCCAATACAGGTGTCATTTCTGGTTTGACTTCAATCCGTTTAAACATGACGTGTAAAACGGCTAAATGTATGGCATGATTGTAGCATAGTTGATGTGCCATTGGTATGTTTCCCCAACACAAACTATTACTGCTGCATCGTCTGTAGTACAGCCGATAATATCATCAAAACCCAATTGAAATTCTGCCAATTTATCATGAAGTAGTTCAATTAATTTTGAAGCTGAGCAGTTACCTATAATTCGAATCATACCTATATTATGGCATTGCCCTCCCGATTGCTGAATGTTTATATTTGGATACCGACTATTTCGCAAGCTTGTCCACTCGTCCAATGTCAAACTAAATTTTTTATTCTTCTTGAAATACACTTTTATTGTCTGTTGAATGAGTTCCTGCTTCGTCAACTCATAATGTTTATGAACAAGGTTCATTCAAGGTAAGCCTTTTTTCGAACAAAAATTTGAATAGATATTTGTTGTATAGATTTTTGCTTTTTTACAGCAATGGTTTCATTATCACCATCAGCTTTTTCTGAATTATTCCCGTCATTTTTACGTTTAAAAGGAATTTTATGAACATTTTCAACGTGGCGTATTAATGTTGTTGTTGATCCGTGGAATGATAGTTGCTTTTTGCAGTGGTTACACGTCACTTTCTTCTCCTTTCGTAAAGCGTCTGACTTCTTAAAATGTTTCCATACATCGGATTGAAAATACATATTCAACTTCAATATTATAAAAATTTAATAATTAATGTTTCACATTTGTTATACGAGCTCAAAAAAAACATATATCATTCTAGTAACATCCATCGTGTTATACATACCAGTTTTTGTTTAATTTATGCACGAACTTTAAACAAATTGTGAACGAATAAATGTAATTTATGTACATAATTTTGATAGTATCCACACACGCACACACTCCACTTTATTGACTGATGTAATAGTTACTATTTATAAAATAAAACATCCAAGCAACACTGTTACGTTAGGCGTAATGGCAATAATCGTTATTTGTTTTTACATTCCTATTCTTCTGTTTTTGATTTTTGACTCTCCTTGTATACTTACATATATTTTGCAGTGAGTTAGACTGAGATGACTTTATTATTTCATTTATCATAATGTAGTTATGTATTTTGTATTTCACCTTTTTATTAATCTCTCTATACTCTCAGTCACTGTACCGAAATTCTCTTAGTAATTACGGTTATGTACAAAATAAAAGGAAAATAAGAAATTATCTTCCGATTTATGAAAATAAAAAGATCGAGTATTTCAAGCAAAACTATCGAGCTTCTATCTCTGCAATTAGCCCCAGAAGCTTGATCTATTCACTCTACTAGATATGCCTACTTAAAAACGGCATTAATTATTTATTTCTTAACCAAACCAAAAAAATATTTTAAGTTTAAATCTCTGAAACAAATGATAAATTATGATAATAAATAAAATTAATTCGTAAATTAACTTCTCAATCGAAAAACTAATAATTTTATAATTAGGTGAACTAAATAAATAATATAATGTTTAGATGTAACAGCTCAAAAAAAATTTAGGATCCTAAAAATAAATTAAACAATTAATGATTCCAGAAAATACGTCAAAGTCAAAATTAAAATAATTAAGTATTACTCTGTACTGCTTAAAATAGTTACAAAATAGTTTAAAATAATAAATAATATATTTTAATTAGTAACTATTAATAAAGCATTTGGTTTGGTTTTTCAGTATCAAATGCGAAAACGCATATGGCCGTGACTTTACCTGCCAAACTATACCTAAACAGTGCCGTTTTATACATTTTGAACATGATTAATCCTTTCTCTTATTCAAATATCACACTTTATTTCATTAATTAATTTACCAACAGGAAAAAACATACCAAGAAACACTTAATATTTTAATTGGATTTAATTATTTGTTCACCAGAATATTATACACCCGTACTTTTCAATTTCTCTGAATTTAACCAAAATTAAGGTATTCGTAGATACAGAGTCTTATAGATCACTACTTCACATACAATATAAATTAATTCACAAAATGTTATCACAGACATCATTAATTAAATAAAAAAAAAGTTAAAAAAAAAAAAAAGAATTTAAAATTAAACATGAGCGCGCGATTCATTAGCTGAGAAAAAAAATGAATTAGCTAGACAAAATTAAAAAATTAAACCATTTTAAATTAGATTTCAGGAGAAAGACAAAAACGCGTTTTTCTCCAACGAACGTCATTCGCCAGTTATTACTTTATACTCGAAAAAACGAATCGTTAAAAAAACGAATTGAAGATGACGTTCTAGATGACGTTCTTCAACTCATTTCTATAATTTATAGTCATTCATCTCTCTTATAACTAGGAATTTTTGGAAAAACGGCTCCTGTCCCCAGAACAAATTGTTGTAGGATTATACTGATAGGCCGCAGAATTTAGGACTAATGGCTGAATTAAACGAACGATTAATTTGCCCTTTTCTTGAAATTCGTCGTCGAAAAATTTTGCTTAGAAAACAAATTTGTTCGTCAATTATAATGTGAATGGTTTTAATTTATGCATACGTTTACCTGTCAAAATGATTTATAAAATCACGTAGAAATTGAAAAATGGAAGTGCTAAAAATAAAATTCGATTAATTTCGGGAATACGAACCTAATTTTTTTTTAATTATATCGGAAAGATCAGAGAAATCAGAGAAATAATTTATCGGACTCCGAATTCAATATATATTGACCCCAGTAAACTCATGTCACAAAAAATCGACAAAAGTTGACAAATTAATTTGATTTGTTGATCAAATCATTTAAAAATTTTATAATTTTTGGTCAATCATTATTCTAAAATCACCAAATTGTCAAATTTTTATGCGGGGCCTTTTTGTCGTCATTTTATGGATTTTTTTTCAAAATTTAAATACCTTTTTATTCACAAAAATATGACAAAGTATACAAAAATTTAAAAAATGTTGTTCAACAATTGTAGAACATTGAAGACATTTTTGTGAAAAATGCGCGATACTTTGCCAATATTTGTAGAAAATCTCTTAATAGATCGTGAAATATTTTTAGGCAAATATATTTTTAAATATTTATTTCAGAATCTCTTAAATTTAAATAATTTATTCTTTAATTTAATTTTTATGTAATAATAACACTCCGCTTGAATCGCTGTGTTTTGTTGGTGAAAGCTAGATACCCAGGAGGTAAATCTAATTCGAGTACGCTGAATCCAATGGTCTAGTTCCATTTCAAAATTAGTCGCCATTTTTGAGATATCGCTTTCGACCTGTTTTGGCTCAGAGTCAAAAATTTGTCAAAATATACACTAATTTTCACGTTGATATCTCTTTAACCATTAAGATTTTCGTTTTGCTTTCTTCAGCAAAGTTTTTGCGCAAGTCATGTGATGATTGATTGTAAATATTCCTCAGTTGGGAATATAAATAATTGAGCATATATCGTTGCAGTAAAGGTCAAAGAACCAATTTTTTTTTCTGTTTATACCGAGAATATAATTCACGCACCCATAACATTGAACTGGATCATGTACTTGTGAATCTATCCATATGATCGGGACACCAAATGACATTCGGCTCCAGTGTTTTACTATCTATATACAGATGGAAAATGCATGCCGTACAAACAATAGATGGCGTCCAATTAACACCACTAATAACATTTTGTGAAAAGTATAGTCGATATAAATCAGCGGTTTCATCACTTTCATCACAATTTTAAATTTTCTACACACATAACAAAAGCAATTGTATTTAAAACATCTGTCCTTTTGTCACTTTATATCTTTAAATGAAAAACTTTTTATTTTTTATTTTATATTGTAGTTTTTATTTCTTCCTTATTGTGACAATTTTTTAACTTTTTTAGAAATATCTATTTCGAGAAAAATCTCTTCTTCGGTTTCTTTTTTACTACTATTACATAATTTATTTTGAAGCTGTTTATATACTGTTGTTGTTTGGTACATCCTTTGTTTTTAAGTTATGGGTAAAATTAAAAAAATAATGGTTCAAGATCTATCAACGTGAAAATGAGTGAATATTTTGGCAAATTTTTGACTCAAAAATGGGAACTTACTTTGAAATGGGACTAGCACCATTGGATTCAGCCGCTGAATCATTCAGCGTACTCAAATTAGGTTTACCTCCTGGGTGTCCAGCTTGTCACTTTTTCCAACTAGCAGAGTGTAACTTAATATCAAATATTACTGATATACATATCATTTTAGTATATACTGTTGATTTCATCTTGATTTTTCCATTCTTCCCTGAACAATTTGATGTCATTATGAATATTTAGATAGAACAATTGCTGACTGCACCTTTTAAGTACTTTTTCATTTTCCCTACATGTTGAAAGTTCCACCGTCTTAAAATAACTGAATTTACTATTTTTCTTATTGAATTACTCTTACCTAATAAATAAAATTATTACTAATTAATTCGCATATTCATCTTCTTCACAACATCCAATATAAAGGTTAAAAAAATCTTATGTCAACAAAAATTGACGCTTAACGTAATAATCAAGAAAATCTCATAAATTGTTGGTTAAACATTTGTTAATAAATCAGTAGTTGACAAAATTTCCACATTTTGTTGGTCAAGAATTTGTGGCTATGACTTAACCATAAATAAAAATTGTTTTTCGATACATTTTCAAAAATTGTTTGTGATAACTTTGTCAACATTTGTGTTTAGTGATGAAATATTTTGTTTACTCAGGTAACCATTAAAATTGGTTAGCCATAATCTGTTAACACAAAGTGACTATTTAAATTATGTTAGGCAAGTTCTATTAAATTAATCATAGATGGCAAGTAATTTAGAAATGTATTTGCACGAACAGTTCATATGTGGTCGGTAGTTTATTGTTAGGATTGCCAGATAAAATTTTAGAAAAAGAAGTACATTTCTGGAATAAGCTGATACGAGGAGTATGTATATTTATATAATGACCTGATTTCTCCGTATATGTTCTGAGGTTTCAAACGTTTGCGGGAACTCCATGGCAAAATAATCAGCCCAAAAATCTACAGGACGTAATTTAATTTATTTAAGATTGGGAACTTTTTCTAAAAGACTTTTTTCATTGGTTTAACGTCTTCGATATAAAAGTTCACTAAAATAAATCGTCAAATGTGTATTTGCTGGAGGTGGAGGAAATTGTCTGGTTTGGCTGTTTCTTGCCATTGGGCCACGTTTTATTTTACAAATTTTGGTGCCAGCCCAATCTTATGTTTTTTAATTAAAACTATTTATAGAATTTAGAAAATATTTCAGATAAAAATATCACGAAATTCATCAAGAATTGTGATTGTTACATTTAAATGGAACTGGTGCGATTATGCACCATTTTATTGAAATCTGGTATCAGACTTAACCAACTTAATTGATGATTAATGAATTAGTTGCAACACATCCGAATAATGAATAAAAGTAGCGGGCTTGAAACTTTTATAGAAGAGATTTCACCAGGTTTTGTAACCAGTCTCCACCAAACCAATAGTATATGTATATTAATTTCATTTTTTGTTTCTAATCATTTTGAGACGTAAAAACTGTTTTCGTTTTTCTATGTCGAAATATCCTGGTTTTTACAACTAGTTTCATAATTCGTTCAGATTTAGTCGTTTTTCACGTGGTCACCCAATGTGTGTACCAAAGTCTAAAATCACAATACATAAAGGCAAAAAATAGCGAATAATTTTAACCGGTACTTAAACGGAATTTAAAATAAATAAAGGTGATTTATTTTAAATTGATTGATCGCGCTTTTATTAGCAAAAAGGAGTACATTTGTGTATACTTCTTTACAAATTACAGAAAATAGGTACATTATAAATTCGGAACCAGAAAAAAAGTACTGTATCTGTCTTAATTAAGAAGTACAACTGGCAACCCTATTTATTTAGGACGCACAAAATAGATGTTATATAATGTTTTTGAGGGAATAAAATCTACCACCACGGTATACTCACTAAATTGATTAGTTATAATAAAATGAATTAATATTATTATTAACAAATTATAGAAAATTTGCGTCCCGAAATTTTAGTTATTAAAAAAAAATTTATTTATCGCTTTTTAAATTTTTATGTTTTTAATCGACGATGTATCGCGTATAAGAATATGAACGAGAGTGTGTACGACTGCCAAAACAATATCTCACGAAGGTTTTTTTTAGCGCACTGAAACATGGACGTACTAGAACAAAAAATTTATCGAGTCAGAGTATATTTTGTAGGTGTCACTAGTAGATCGATAAGTGTTCCAAAAAAATTTAAAATTATATTTTAAAACAATACGAATTAATTTTGATTTTATTGTAGTGCTGAAACGAACGAGTAAATCGCTACAAAAATTGTATTGCTTTTGCCAAAAAATAATAATTACAACAACAATTCACCTAGATAGATAAAAAAATAGTTTAGGTAAACCAAAGAAAAATTAGTGGTTAAACAAATTATAACCAAATTTGTAGTTTTAATACCTGCCACAAACGTCACGTTGACAAGAAAATACACAAAAAAAAAAATTAACAAAATTTGTTTATTTTTGGTGCTGCTTTGGGTTAACCAGAAAAAATACCTAACTCATTGCTGCGTTCCGAAATTATGAAATGAAACACGCATTACCGGTACTATGGATTTAGCAATTCTCCCCTTCTCAAATATTTTGATTTTAATGATATTTGATTAATTCAATTTTATTTGTCACTTATATTAATTATACAACGGAAAATGAAGTTTAAAAATAATAAATTTAATTTTAATTTTTTCAAATAATTTAAATTAGCTTATAATTTGTTTGATCAAGGAACGGACCTATCAGGATTTCTTTTTGTTCGGTTTGATCTTGGAATTATTTGACTATAATTGTCTTCACAGAGTTTGCCTCTCTAAAGAAAATCTTTAAAATCTTTTATGTAATTTATACGGATTTCATTGGTGTTTTGGTTTAACGGAAGTCTACTTAGTACCTCAGCAAGCGCTATCGACCGCCATCGTTGTAAGCGAGCGATGGCTACGTTTGAAATACATTTACGAGAGTTAACAATCTCTTGTAAACTTTGATGGTCGTCAGTACAGATTATAAACTTTTTGACAATTCAAAATTTTTTAAATATTTTCACCGCTTATACAACAGCTAATGCGTCCCTAAATAGCTTACAACAATTTCTTTCTGCGGGACTGAGTACATAACACCATTCACTGTATGATCGAGGACACATCCAATGCCGTATGGACCAGCATCCGCGGTTATTACTATTGGCTTTTCTGGGTCAAAAAGTTCTAGCACATTATGACTAGTTAATAATTTTTTCGCCATTGAGACTTTACGTTATCCCGTAATAGACTATAAAGAGTCTGTAGTTGTGTCGCCAGATTAGGTAAAAATCTCATAAATAAAAAATCCTAAATATGATTGCAATTGTTTCAAATTTTTAGGTGATGGAGCATTTATGATTGCCTCAGTTTTCCCGTATCCAGATATATTTATCCATCTGAAATTGGGTGACCTAAATATTTTACAAACTAACTAAAACCCGATATTTTTTTAAATTAATTTTAACATTGTGCTGACTAAGGCGACGTAAAACGTCATATAAATGCTTAAGACACATCGTACATTGAAAAATCGAAGGCACTGCTGAGACGCCAGAAGCTAAACGTGTATTTCTATACAACTCGCTAAGGGTATTTAGGACTAAATATTCCTGAGACTGAGGACTAAGCAATAGTTGCTGATATGCCCCTTTTAGACCCAAAACACAGAAGACTTTACAATTTGCTAAACTTGCAAAGATATCCTCTATTTTTGAAAGAGAATAATGCTCCATTGTAACAAATTGGTTTATGGTAGCTTTGCAGTCTATACAAATTCGGACATTTCCGTTCTTTTTCAGAACAGTGACAATAGGACTCGCCCATCGACTATGACGAATGGGGAATAAAACATTCTCTTTAACAAAAAAATTTATTTTAAAATAATTTCCGCTAAGCTTTTACCTACTAACAATAGCTTACTGTTCATTACTTACTAATTTAACAACTTCCGGATTAGTACTAAAATTATTCCGCCAGGCAGGCACAATTTCATCAAACCAATCTCTGCCAATAATTGCTCGTAATCTTTAGGTACGCAGAGCCCAACATTTTTTTTTTAATTTCAACATTTTTTGTTACATCGCCATCAATAGTTCCGACTTTAACAAAAAATACTCTTAAAATGTCTACTGATTCTCCGGAAACGCTGAAAAACTTGTTAAAATGAGTAATTAGTGTACATGTTTTAAATTTACTTATATACTCATCCCTATTCCTATTTGTGCAACCTTCTATTGCAGTAATATGTGATCCTGTTTCCAATAACACGAATAGCTCTTCAAGTCCATTTAATCGCAGGGCATTGGTTTTTGTCGTGCCATTCCACACGTACACAACGCTTACAATATTTGCTCAAATTTGTTTTTTCCTGATTGAATTGCTGTTGTCTGCTATTTAATTGAACATGATTTGACTTTTCAAACTGCCGTTTCCTTTGATTGTTGGCCTTTAATAATTGCAGTTGTTTGGTACTTGTGATTTTGTTAAAGGTACCGTAGAATTAACATTAATCGCTGCGGTTTTTCGTTCACAACTCTTCTTAAACCCAAGCTCCATATTTTATGCGTGATCACAAGCCTCAATATTTTATATTTTATTGTTTTTTTCTCCTCGTCGCCAATTTGCTGTGTTCTGAATGAAACACGCGTTTTATTATACTAAGAATAATATAGCTGACGATGTTGTTTATTCAAAAAAACTTTATTTCTGACTATAGTTATAAATTATTTATTACTATTCATTACGGTAAATACAAAATTATAATAATTATTAATATATTGACCAGTACTGGATTTAGCACTCATTTTAGTTGAAACCAATATGCTGAAAGTAGTTACCAGATTTTGGTGTGTCGCCATACGGTCACCCAAATTTGTGTTAACTATAGCAAGCGTTGCTTGATGTTGTTAGGGTAGATTTTACATTTCTTCTTTCTTATCTACTCAAAAACAATTCGATCACAAATGCTGCTTTTTTTTATTCGCTCCCGATAGCTGCTATGCGAAGCAGTCAATTTTCTATACCCAAATTTAAATTTGAAGTGGTAAACTAAATTTATTTAACATCAAACTATCATTTTTAATTCAATTGTTTAGCGAAAACTCAATATAAAAAAAATTTGGCTCTACCTATTTATACGGAGCGCTATCGGGAGCCACATTTTATATGACGGCTATGACGGATAGCAGCTATCCGGAGCGAATAAAAAAACACAGCTAAAATCATTTTGACATAACATCAATAATTGTGTTTTTCTATGTAGTAGACTGATTCCAAAGTTAAATCAGATGATTCCTTGAACATTCTTGCAGCTTTATGAATGTGAATCCATTTAACGATTTGAATAGTAATGCTAGAATTATTAAAAAAAAAATAACAATTTCAGTGTCCGTAAAGAATGCCTGGAGGGTTCACAATTTAACTTTCAGTAGGTCGCGGTAAAGTTCTAGGTAAATCATTAAAAATAACTCCTTTCCAGGCAAGTTACGTGTTTTGCGGCCATTTTGAGCCTTTTCAAAATTATGACAAAAAATGTAAAAAATTCATGAGCAAGTCTGAATGCTTAAAAAAATTAACCGAACCACATAAGAAGATTTGTGTCCACGTAGCAAAATGTTGAATAGAGTACACTACGATCAAATTCATGAAATCTTCATAAATATCTCCAGGTGTTCTGATAATTGATAAACTTAGTGAGATTGATGTCCATCTTGCAAAACCTTATGTTGCAAGCCATATTTTGTCCACAATATTTTCTCTGAGATGTTAAAAATTAAAAATTCGATATAACATAATGGAAACCCACAGAATTTCTTAAAATGATCAGAAATTTATATATTTCAGGTCTTGACCAAACTTCAGGATCCCTTTTAAAATAAATCATTTGCTGTACACTGAAGCCACCGGAAACTTTTTTCGATTGCACTAGAATACGGGCCCAGAATTAGTTTCGTATTGTATTATTTTCATCAAAAGCCTGCTTTCATAAAGCATATCCAAGTGAAATTATAAATTCCAGCATTGTAATGCTGGAAATAGTTTCAAAATAGCTACTCAAAAGTTAAAAAATATCTAAAATTCTACGTTCACAGGCAAAATTTGGAAAATTTTCTTCTAACTACGAAGATCTCAATTTTGCAAAATCTGATTAACATTATCTGAATTTCCATCAGACTAATTTTTAAAATTATTTTATGTTTATTACTTAATTAATGCAATTTACGAATGTTTACAAATTAATTGCGGCTCGTAACTATTTTAACTATTATCACAGATAAGAATAGATAGATGTGGATCTTGTATGGGCTATATTTACATTCCAAAATTTTAATAACAAATTCCAATCCAATCCTTTTAGAGCAGAACGTAAATTTCTGTCTCTTTTTATCTTTTTTTACGTATAGCTATTTTGATTATATCAAAGCAAACATAAACCAACTTCAAACACAATTGTATTTTATAATATATACGTCCCGCTCTAAAAGGATTAGATTGGAATTTGTTATTGAAATTTAGAATGTAAATATGGCCTATACAAGATCCACATCTGTCTATTCTTATCTGTGCTATTATGGCTAATATTTACCAGATAATACCTAAAACCAGCAAACTTCCTATTTGGAAGACTTAAATTTTAGAAACAGAAGACACAAAAAACACACAGAAATGAGGGTTTTTCTTGAGTTTTGATTTAGTGAATATAATTCGCTAAGTTAATGCGTTCGTGCCTTATACTTAATGTATACAGCTAGAATTGTATTTTTGTAGTTTGGTCGTAGCTACCTGATGAGTGGACCGAACTTTTTGTTCGTGCGATCTCTTCAGTGCGAAACAAAACTACGACAGAGAAAACTCAAGAAAAGTTTTCATTTAAAGTACGGGGGGATTTTATATTTCTAGTTTTTTGGTAAATATATTATAAATGATTGGTTTCTTTATTTTTCTGATTAACTAGTCAAAAAATGTTGTAAATGCCGTTATTGTTAATATGTATATTTTGTCTATAAAAAGCCGAAACAATTTTATTAATTTAAATTTTATTATTCTCTCTTATAAATCAGAATTTTGAGAAGGGTTTATTTTTTTTTAAATGTGGTTATGAAATCAATCAAATAATCAAATATAAAAATATTACGAAACTTCGAAGTTCAATGAATAGGTTTTTGTGCAGGTTCAACTTCGGATTTAAAAAACTGCAAACGTGATAATTAAATTAAGCTGGTCTTGATAAATAAAGTAGCATCTATCAATTATCATTGTAAACTATAAAATCGAAACATAAATTAAACATCAAAATCCCGCCGTCTCTATATAGTTATAGTTAAGATAAATAAATTTATATAACCAGTCAATTAAATCCGATGACAAATTCCATTCGAACCGCATTTATTAACTTCCATAAATTATTAAACTAACACACTTACTCGAAAATATCACATCTACACACATATAGACGTCTTTAATAAATTAACGAACTAAACACGCCTTATTTCAAACTGTGTTCTGTATAAACATTTTCTTTAAATACTCTCTATACACACGTTATGTTCACCAATCAATTTGATTTCTTCTTAAATCTATAAAAAAAAAATTATTTGGTTAACGAAAAACCGACAGGAAATCTTTTAAAAGATAATAAAAAATTAAAAAATCGTCTTAACGATTTTAAAACACGCGGCTTATTTTTATCATCATCCTCATCTTGTTCTTTATTTTATATGCATGCATATACTATACATTTATAGCCAGTTAGTTACTTGATCTTAATATTTTCTTCTTGTCTTCTCAAATCACACACAGTTTAAAACAAAAAAATTAAAACAATTTATTTTCGAAAACTGTCAAATAAAAAATAAAAATATTGAACAGCTTCTTAAAAATGAATATGTTGTACCTCTATATACGTAACAACAACATAACAATACAACACCAAATTTTGTGGCTGTCATGTTTTCTCTAATTTTTCAGTCATCATAAAATTATCAAATTTATTTTGTAACACACGCTTGATTTGTTTATTTGAATAATTTCCAAAATTATCTTCGCGTGTTAAAAAATTGATTTTATTTTTTGTTTATCTCATTCCAGATGGATTCAAAACAAAGTCCATTGGCATTGTTGGCGCAAACGTGTAGTGCAATTGGTGCGGACAGCCCAAATCCTAAGTTATTAGCAAATATTGAAAAATCAGCCAAGTCATCGGCGGCAGCACATCAATTAAATAATAATAATAACAACAATAATAATAATTCGTTATCAAATCATCATGCCCATAATATGATGCATAGCAATCATCATAGTAAATTGCTAGATAATCGTGATAAGCTATCACCGTCTGGTAGCCATTCATCAAATAGTTCGTCTAGTGATATACCAAAATCTAGTTTTAAACCATATGAATCCGTGTCATCGTCGCATCAACAGCTACGCGATAAAACTACAACACCAGAGTCGTTACATGGCCATCGAATAAAAACGCCTAAATCATCATCAAATTCTGCCATTTCAATGATGATGAATGGTGGTGGACATCCCGCTTCACAAATGATGAATGGTCGCTGTGGTTCAAATCAATCGGCATCATCGCCTCGTGCATCACCCGCTAGCAGTAATCATAATAGTAACAGTATTCGTAAAACACCGTCATCAGTATCAATGACAACTGATAAAAGTGGTAGTCCACATAGTGCCTCATTGAATTTAACTAAAGAACAATCGCCCGCATCTACCCCCTTGGACAGCCCAATTAGTTTAGTTTCTAGTAATAATAAGCATTCAATAGAATCACTTAGCAATAAAGAATCATCTAAATCATCATCATCATCATCGTCGGCAACTTCGACTCCGACATCGAATACAATGTCTTCGGTGTCCGCATCATATTTAGGATATCCAGGATTATCCTATCCAATGGATTTAATGACAAGTGCTTTAATGTCGCCCCACCATTCAATGCTGAAGGCGGCCGCATTAAACCCATATTTAAATTATGCTCGTATGAAAGTGCCGGGTGGCAGTGAATCCCTAATGCCGGTGTGTCGCGATCCATATTGTACCGGTTGCGCATTAAGCCCTCACATGATGGGCAGCAAATCAAATTCTACATGTCCGGCTGGCTGTACTCAATGTGATCATCCCGCAAATAAAGCTTATTCTCAACTTAGTAACGCTCATAATAATGCGGCAGCAGCCGCTTTTGCTCACGCCCAGCTAGCTGCTTATGCTGCTGCATCACAATTACCGTACGTTTGTAGTTGGGTCGCGGGCGATACACCTTATTGTGGAAAGAGATTTGGTTCGCCCGAAGAATTATTACAACATTTACGTAGCCACACATCAATGCCTGAATCAATGTTAAATCCGGCCGCAGCTGCAGCAGTCGCTGGCTTACCACCTAGTCATCCATTATTCTCGCGTACATATCCCACGCCACCATTAAGCCCACTCTCTACAGCTAGATACCATCCATATTCAAAACCATCCATGATGTCACAATCACTTGCTCAATCATCATTAGCCGGTATGCAAATGCCACCCCATCCATCGTTAGCGCAATATTTTTCACCATATTCACTGTATGGCCCTAGACTAGGTACACCGCCCAGCATGCATCCATAATAAATATACGCAATATAACCGAAAAGTTTTTATTTAAATTACCAAAAAAAAAAATATTCAAAATTAAAAATTTTGCTGCTAAATAATTAAATGTATAAAAAAAAACATAAAATTTCCTGTAATTATCTTGTAAATAAAACACATATTTTATAATAATTATATATTTAATTAATAATCGTTGATGATAAATATTAAAAAAAAAAACAAACAACTGATATTTAATGTAATTGAATGCGATGCGCGGTGATAGTACGTTTTTTTCATTATTAATTATAATTTTAATTATTTTTTTTTTTTTTAGATATGCGATTAAATGCTTAATTTTTTATCTTTTTTAAATTTTAGCCAAAGTTATTAATTAATTTTTATTTTGTTATAAAAAAAAAAATATTTAAAAATTAAACACGTATGTATCATAATAAAAATTAAATATTTATTTATATATAAGTTTATTTTTGAATTAATTATTATTATCAATATTATAATTTAATTATATTGTATAATTAAAGAAAAATATTATTATTAATTTAATAACAATAGACATGAAAGTTATGTAAAATTTTAATTTAAAAAAAAAAAAATTATTGTAAAAAATTAAAATATAAAAAATTAATTATTTATATTTAAAAATAAAAACTTTAAAAAATAAAATGAAAATTCATCTTCTATGGAAAATATTGTTAATTTTAATTGTTAAAATTTGAGATATGAGTCAACGAAACTTATATGGAGGTAAGTAAAATGGTTACATAATTTACTCTTAAATTTAAGTTTTGAAGCATAACATGGAAGATTGCTGAATATTTTTATTATTTGCATAAGAAGGTAATTAGTGTTAGAATATTTTAAATTGTATTGAAAATACATCCATTTGGAGTAATAATTACGCAAAATTTCAAACAGAAATGACGATTTATTAAAATTGTATTCTCTTTACAAAGAAAAAAAAACCAGGCAACATCAAAAGTGTATAGTTTAGTATGCAGCGAACCAAAACTTGCTCTTTAAATATTCATTCCATAAGAAGTGAGTTGGTAAAATTTCAAAGACTTATTCCTTTTTTAGTTTTTTCTGTTACTTGTGATGGAACATAATATTCCGAACCAGATTATAAAAATAAAATCAAAATTGTTTGAGGACTGAGAGTAAGACTAGACTGGAAGATTTTTTTAAACTCTGGCCCATAGTGATTGAGAGCGGTTAAACGAACAATAACAATTGTTCAAAAATTGTATACATACAAAACCAGTAGTAATATTATTCGTCGGCACATTTAGCTACACCAACTTTAAATTGCTAAACCAATCAATTTCAAAAAGAAGAAATGAGAAAAAAATTCTTCGTTTATTGATTATTTTAAGTCCTGCCTTCTTTCGTTATATAAAAGTAAGTTTAATTTTTTAAAACAAGCAAGGGAAAAGCAAAATGTTTGCAAATTTGGTTAAAATATTGACTGAGTTTTCACACAAACCAACAAAAATTTGAAAAATTTAATTGAAAATGAAAATTTCCATGGAAATAAGTATCGATAAGTCGCTTGCGAACTGCGATTCGCTAGATTATCGAGTATTTGCCCCGTAAAAAATCTATGCTGCGATAAATTTGACCAAAGTTTCTAAGATTGTAGACTCTGGCCTGGTAGGATTAATTTCGCATTAATATGACACAATGTTAACAAAGTATTTAGAATAGTACTATAAGAATGAGAGTACCAAACAAATGTTTTTCTATAGTTGAAGGGAAAATCCAAAATGGCTGATTTACTAATGCAATACAGCTACATCAAAAGTAATGTCAAAATTTGAGTTCAAACGTCACTTCTAAGTGTCTAAATATTAGCGATACTGCAAAAAATTACTGATGGAAATAATGGAGCAATTTAGAAGTCACAAGAACCGCAATCGTAGCACAATTGCAGATTTTGTATTTTATTTACTAAGAATTTGCTGATTTATAGTAAGGTGGTTTTAAAAAAATTCGAATTTTCTATGTAATGTATGGATATAATCAAACAATGAAAATGCGCCTTGGCACAACAATTACAGGTCCCGAAACCTATCTTTAGATGTATGAAGAACCGAAATAGGAGTACAAATGCAAATTTTGGATGTAATTTACTCAGAATTTGCCAAATTTTCTATAAAATTTATGAAAAAAATAAAATAACCTAAATCTGGTTAGCACAACAATTACAGGCCATGAAACCTATTTTTAGAAGTATGAAGAACCGCAATCGGAGCACAATTGCAGATTTTAGATGTTTTGACCCATATGTACATTAAAGTGATTTTCAAAACTATAGTATTTTCTATGAAATGTATGGAAATATTTAAGCAATCCAAATGGGCATTGGCACCACAATTACAGGTCCCGAAACATATCTTTCGAGGTACCAAGAACCGCAATTGAAGCACAATTAAAGATTTTGGATTTTTTTTTATATTATATTACTATGCCTTGGGAGTTGGTTCAAGATTTTTTTTTTCCTTTTTTCGCATTTCTAAAAATTGTTTTTTACTATTTTGTAAGTGTGTTAGTGTTATTTGTGTGATTTTTGAAATTTGTTAAAATATTGGAGACTCTATTTCGGGTGTAAATTTTTTGCCTCATCGATATCGAAAAGTTCACTCTTAACCCTACAACATTGTGATATGGGATCAATTTTGGTGGAATTGGAGGGCACCTACGTAGAATATGTTTCATAAACCATAATTTTTGAAAAAATGTTAAATCTAAATTCGGGGTATTTTACAAAACTCTCGTCTCGCAAACGATCTTTCATGCAATAATGCTGGAAACAGATGTGCAGAATTCTGCAAGCATCGAAATTAGAAAACACTAGTTTATATGGAATGAAATACATGCATTCTGCTTGCCTCGCAGAATTCTGCAAGTTGTCTCTATTTCTAATTTTGCTGCGGTTCAGTAGACTACATTACGTAAAAGAAAACAAATCTAGTATAATTTGTATACTTTTTATACATATATTCCAATCAATTTTTTTAATTTGTTAACAGAAAATATGTTTTATGTGAAAAGTGCCAAAATGGAGGATACAAATTAATTAATTTGTGACAAAATAAGGCATCATTCATAAAAAAAAATTGTATATGAAAATTAAATATGTATCAAGTAAACGTCAAAAAATAAAGAAATGCATGCAGCACATGTGTTTTGAATGCATATCTGCGTGCATCACTGCATGCAGAAATTCTGCATATCTGTTTCCAGCATAAATGTATTTAAAACTTATAAATGGCTTTAATTGAATAACATGTGATCATAATTATTTAACAAACATTTCGAAACTTTCTGGATATTTAATAAATTTTGAGAGTTGCGTTGAATTTGTTTTACATATACATATGTATCCTTTCTTAGCGTTTTTGTATGGTTTGGTTCCTTATCCAGTATACCAATAACGTCTGATAATAAATGTCTACTTTCACTTAAGTGGTTCGATATTGCAATATGTGATAATTTAAAATCATTTGAATATCATGTCTAAAATTTGACACGAATTTCGAATTTACTTTCTTGTTTTGGATATCTGCAGCAATATTTATAGTGATGGATTTTGATCACCATAAGCGTTGTTATATTACAAACAAATGCGAAAGAGGTTTATAAATATGAAAACTGTTACTATAATAGTAATTATAGTTGTAGCACAACGACTATAAATTCGGGCCTAAGGCTGTTTTCCAAACACCGACTTATTGACTTATTCGAACTTATTCAAATAAGTCTGCTGAAAAGGTGACTTATTCTATAGTAATTTTTCCTATAGAAAACTTATTTATTTTTGGTGTCATGGAAGCATTCTGTCTAATTATTGTGTATTTCATTGACTTATTCAAGATGGCGTCAAATAAGTCAATAAGTCTGAAATAAGTCGGCGTTTGGAAAACAGCCTAAGTTTATATTTTCAATTATAAACTTCGAAACTAAGGAAACTTTTCAACGAATAAATTATTTAAATAAAACTTTTGACAGTTTTTCCCAAAATATTTTTGAAGATTTTTTTGGCATTTACAAAAATTCGATATAGCTATAAGAACATTTTTGAAGACATCGAACAAAAGCATTTCAGGAGATTCCTAACTATGCTGAGCAGTGAAGCTCATTCAGCTTCCGAAATTATCGAATAAACTATGCTAATTTTGTGCAAGGTGAAACGTTTGAGATTAGTTTGTGGCGGCATAAATAAACACAAAACATAGCATGCACGAGCAATGAAATTAAAACCGGTTCACAGCTCTAAAAATTCACGTAAACTAAAACCGGTGCACGGCTCTCGTGTCATTTTGGAATAACTTAAAGCAATCGCTACTCGAAAATTTTCCACAAAGTAACAAAAGAAAAAAAACGTTTTTTCAATACACATATACTACAGTACAGTTTTTAGCCAGCGTCATGATCGACAAGTCGTAATAAAAACGTAAAGTAAAAAATAATTTTGTACAAGCAATTTAAAAGTAGTTTTTCAAATAAATTTGGTGGCAATAAAAAACATCCAAGTGGAATAATTACATTATAAATAAATTCAACTAATGTAGTGAATATCAAGTGAATTAAATAAAAGTTGAAAACATAAAGTTATTTCCACGCATTTTATTTCTGTCCGCCATCACATCGACCCATAATTTCGTTCGGAGACGCGGAGCGCTAAAATAAAAACATTGGGGATATACTATAGGCAGAAATATCACGCCAGCCCCGGCGCTGCTCTACTTATACACACACCTACCCCATAAGTTCCAGTCTTGTGGGAATAGGAAATAATTTTGGAAACAAAAAAATTTTACGCATTAAAGAAATTCAACAAATTCCTGAAGGTCACACAACAAAAATTTATTAAACGAAAATCCGAGAATGACAGCAGAGTACACATTTGGAAATATTATGATAAATTACCTGATTAATATTTTCAGCTGATGTTGTGCCAGGCAATTTGAATAACATATATTTTGTTTTATTACTTAGAATTAAGCAATGCTTTTCAAACCATGTAAGACCCTGTACACCTAAAAGGTAGTCAGACGAAGATCATAAATTTACTATCAACAATACACATTCTTCCTAATAAAGATAAAACTGTGAATTTGCCAGAAATGGTTGATTTTTACAACAAAATTAAAGGAGGAGTCGACACGTTCGAATAACTATGTCAAACTTATTCAGTGTATATATTCTACGGGCTATTAAACACAGTCGGTATTTTCTCAATGATATTGTTGAAGCTTAGTAAATCAATAAATAGAGAAACGATTCTCGTTTCTCTATTTTTAGATTGGACTTGCTTATTTGAAGATTCTGTCTTTAAGTCTAATAAAACCATATTTGGAAGAAAGAAAAATTGGCAAACTTTGACCTAAAATATTCGAGAAATGATAAATGGCATCATCAAAACGCCTAATAAGCCTGATAGGCCAGCACCTAGTGCCATAAAACAAGAACGGAATAGATTCTGTCCCTATTCTAAGGATAGTAAAAGCAATACCAATAAATACAAAACGCCCACATGTTGTGACCACCATATTAAAGTATATGTCAAATGTACTTAATGCAGATTCTTATTCTTGATTTTCTTACTAAATAACGTTTAACGAAGTAATAAATATAATAACATTGATTAAAAACATTTTAGTTATCCTTTTTTGAGAATACAATCTAATAAAATACCATGGCTCAGATCAGTCTGGTTTGGGAAAGTCGATGTAGGGATCTAAGGCTAAAGTTATTTATATGTTTTATAATTTCATTATATTTTATATAATTATTAAAAAGTTCATCACTTTAGTTTTTATAAAAAAATATTTTTGAATCAACCTACATTCGAATTTTTGTAACATAGTTTAAAATTCGGCTTTCGGAATGTACATTAAAATTCGGCTTATTTCGATTTTATACATTTCCAAGTTATTGAGTCATCCAAAACACCTTTACAGCCCCAACGAATTAACGGAAGTGGGAGTTTATCTGAGTTTAAGTTACAAAATTTTCCAAACTAGTTTTTGTTGTTGCGAAGTGATTCTAGTTAGGAAGTGGTTCGACTATTATAAAAGCAAATATTTTCATTTAGATATTTGCGACGGATTATTACTAATTGAACTCCGATAGAGTTAGGGTTGCCAAGTGTTCTTTTTTGCGAAGGACAGTCCTTCTTTTCTGGAATATGTCTTTCCAAAATGTCCTTTTTCTATAAAATATGTGTGTTATTGTATTTAATTACCTGCTACTCATGCAATGCCAACAAATGTAACAGAGTCGAATCATCACGATTTATTGCATTTATATAATAATTGAACGCATTCCTCCACGCTTATAAATAATTTTAACCCAGCCATGGCATATTTAGCATAATGAAGAAATTACAATTATACATACAAATAATTGATTAGAAAATAGATTTTATGATTACCAAAGAAAAGAAAATATTTAAAAATCTAAGACACTGGTGGAATATTGTATCAAAATAACTTATAATTTGAAGCACAAATCTATAGATTATGTATCTTGAGAGAAAAGCTAATTTCACTCTAAAAAAAACTGGCTGTCAAAACATTCAATTTTGGGGTTACCCAATAACACTTTACCGAAATTTGAAGATTTCGAACTACTTAGTTTTATCAGAAGTATATAATTCCTATTTAAAATATGGATAAGGAAAAGTTATTCGATGAAGTCAAGATAGTCGAAAAGAAGCCCTCATTCAAAAATCAAAGAATCAAGCTAGCTCATTCAGATCTCAAATTTTCCAAATGGAACGGTTGTGAAACTTAAGCTTCGTTTACGTTGACTTTAGAAAAGTTGTTGTTACTAAGTGCTAATTATATTGTACTTGGAATAAGAAATTAAAAAAATTTAACTTAAGAGAGCGAGAGTGGGAATCTGCGTGAACGTGCGTTCATTTCATACTTGAAATAAAAACTGAATTGCCCTACTTTGACAGCATGGTTTTTTAAGAAAATGTATCCAGCCAAGATAGTAAGTTGATCTTTATATCTTTGCTCTTTATATTTTTAATTTTACTTTTTTCACAGATCACGTAAGAACATTTTCAAATTACTAAATTAGTCTTGCGAATCCGAAAGCGGCATTACATCGTCGCAACAAGAAGGTCCTGCTAAAAAAAAAAAAAAATCAAATCACAAGTGATCGATCTAGAGAGCCATAAATCAACATTTTTTTGAAACAATCTGTGATCTCACGGAAGTAATTCTCGAGGAACAAAAAGGGTTCAGGAATGTTGCAAATGTTAACGCTTATTATAGACCTAAGGAAATACTGCCTTCAAAACTGAAAGAATTTTTTTTTTTACTTATCAGATAGTTTCGTACTGAATTAAATAAACTGTGATAAATTAAGACAATCTTGTATTAAATATTGATGTATTGTAATGAAATCAAGTAAATACAAATATGTATATAATATATATGTACGTAATTAAAGTTTAAATTTTATTTAATATATACATTTTATAAATTCATCTCAACCAATCCAGACTGCCCTCATTGTTGACAAAATCGCACAAACTATCGCGCATTTCCAGTGCATATTTCCACCAATTAAATGGAGATGTTGTGAAGGATTGATGGAATTTAAAGCTCACTGCGCACATCGCTTCGTGTGTAGTGGGTTCCGAGTATACCCATTCCGCATAATTAGGAAGCAAGTAGAGCTGAGTAGAGCTGAATAGAGCTGGGAACTTTCTTTATTAAGCCCCAGAAAGTTGTGTAGCGCGACATATCCTAAAACAACTTTCTATGCATTTTGGAGTAACATATTAAGTGGCGTCAGTATCAGTAGTATTCTCTATCTACAAACCAAAATTCAAAACGAATTTTCAATTACTCCTCTTGCTCGGGATAATCGTTTGTTGAAAACTTGTTTATTATTGGAAAAATTAACAACTGCGGATACGGCTTCATTAAATTTGTTGTTAGCGTAAACGCTGCATCGCCCATGAAACGGCGCTCTGTTGGTATATTAAATTGATCCGTACAATTTTTTTTTTCCAAAACTCCTGATATTGAAAGTTGCTACAAAAATATAAATATTTATTATTAAGAATATAATATTAAAATTTTCCGAAAATACATCCTTCACTCTGTGAGCCATATGCGCAGACATCAATGTAAGTAAAGGTATATCAGGCACCACATTCGGAAATTAAACTATGCATAGCATGCTAACAAACATTTTATAGTTAAAATATTGACTGCCTGATCCAGGTGGACAAGTTGACGCAATATGTTTCCCATCAATGGCACTAATGCAGTTTGGAAAGTTCTATAAATCAAAGAAACTACTGGCGATGTCCAAGTAATCCTTGCTTGATAGTTCAGTTACATACAACGAACCGATAGTTGCCCATATGGCTTCGTAAGTCTCATAGATTTTTTGGCGCGCAGTTTCCTTGCCCAGTTTCCAACTCCACGCAATACTTGGTATAGACGTTCCTTGCTAAAGGTATCTAAAAGAATTTGTATTTTAATTTTCAACTTATTATATAAAAATTTACACTTACAAAAAAGTGAGTGCGAAGCAACTTTGGTGTTTATTTTCTTGTTGTGACGTTTCCTTTCGTACTTAACTAAAATTAAAAGCAACTCAAAAGTAATTTTATTCATTCTCCTGTGAATGAAAAACTAATTGGAATCCAGTTCTTAAATTTTCAAAAAGGTTATCTTGAAATTATGTGGTATAAACGCTCTCGGCGCTTTGTTTGTTTCAGGCTTTTTAATATGTAACAAGCTTACTTAATTTAGAAAGTTTTGCCAGCTTGATTTCCCGGTTCATTTTCACTCGGCTAGGTAAACCTGTTATTTTCAACTAAATTATACATAAATTAATGCTATGATAAACCTTCTTCTTTAAGCCCACAACTAGTGATGGGCTAAATTAAATTGTTTTGCTATAATGCATATGAGAAAATAAACAAAACAGGACAATAAAGATCTAACTCGGTGTTTGACAGTATGTATTTAATTTAAATCTATACGAATGATTTAAAAATAATTATTTAAATAAAATAAAAACTTTAAACTATTCTAAAATGTAACTAAACCTACCTAACAAAATTATTTTATTTAAATAAAAACATGAAAACTAGTTCCTAATTTTAAACTAATGAAATAAAATTATGTTAAATTGTATCTATCTATAATAAATCTATTAAATATTTTAATCTTAAAAAAAAACAAACATTACAGCAATTAATGCAAAACAACACTGTCAACATAGAAATTAAAGCTAACTTATGGTTGGAATTTAAAAACGAAATACAACTTTGTTGCTTTGTTGAATTTCTGATTCAAAATATAGATGGCCCTTCAGTCTGTATGCGAAACGAAAAAATAGCGCATATAAAGTTAATAAGATAAATTTTTGACATTATATTGACCACAAAAATTTTAAGGTGTCACAGCCAAGTTAAAATTTGTAAATACTTTCTTATTACATACTCCTAACCTCTTATCTTTAAGTATTTCAATTTTTAGAGACTTAACTTCTTCCCCCAAATATTAATTTTAAGTAATCACTAAAGATTTATCATAATCATAATTATCGATACCTCCACTTTTCTTGTTACTTATAGTATTTTGAAATTAAATTTTATAATTTTGTATATTTCTAGATATATACATATAGTTTATTTAAAATAATTCATTTGGTAAATTGTATAGAAGCACTCTACTCGTTTTAGATATCTAATTTATTTATTAATTCATCAATTTTATTTCCAAAGGTAAAAATTAGTTATGTTATTAGTTTAAAATAATTAATATCTTTTCAATTGTGTAAATTTATTGAACCAAGTGATACAAGACATTGCATTTATATTAAAAATAGATTTATACCAATTTTATTATTCGCATTTCCAAAAAAGCTTACGTTCCAGTAATAGACTTATAGTTATGTGGGCTCTGGAAGATTGTGTTATTTACCCCTATTATGGTTCTCACCTCACCTGCGAGTCGCCGTGACTTGAAAAGTCACGCGATTTCAATTTTGATATTATGGTTCTCACATTTATTTTGGCGGGAGTTGTGCGTTGGAACTGTGCGTCGTTTTGTTAGCAGCACTATGTTTTTTAGTATTTTGACATATTTAATTATTTTGGTTATGCTGTTTACTGAGTAGTTTCGTTGTTTATAAAATAAATAATTATCAGCAGTAATATCCCAAGGGCATTGATAATTTCCCAAAATAATTTTATTATATTTTTCGAAAGCACGTTGCACGTGCTTGAGGAAAATATAATAAAATTATGAGGTATTTATCAATGCTCGACGGGAATTCGACGAGAAATTTTTTTGTAATTTTATTTTATTCTAGTAGTAAGGCTGCTAGATTGTAAATTGTTCTATGAAAGTGTCATTTTGAAACAGTATTTATTGTAAAAAAAAACTATAAATTCTTTTCATCTAGTAGCCAGAGTATGTTTTTCTAAAATACCAAGCCTATTAAATCGGTCAATTTCGCGTCACGTGTACGAAATAAACCAATCAAAATAACATTAGACTGATAATTTCCCTAGGGAAATCAGTTTAAAGTTATGTTTGATTGGTTTATTTCGTACACGTGACTCAAAATAGATTGATTTAATAGGCTTGCTATTTTAGCAAAAAAAATTCTGATAAATATTTGAAAAAAAAAAATATTTAATCATGGTAAGCAGTGTAGATTTATTTTTTTCTGACGACATTGAACAGGAAAATATTGTAAATGTTGCCCGAATTCGAAAATCCTTAAAGGTCGCTGCACGAGTATGGATATAAATCCGTACAATCTGAATCCGAACGAAGCGTTTATTTTTTGGTATAGTTATATTAGTTTTCTGCAGATATTTTGCTTAATGTTGAAATAATTTTAACTCGAGAGAAGAAATAGGGGAATATTTTTTTCGGTCACATGACAATATTTGAATAATTTTATTGGGTGAATGACCGGATTCAGATTGTACGGATTTATATCCATACTCCTGCAGCAACCTTAAGGGATCATTCAAATACATTCTCACTTCCCGATGAAAAGTAAGTCTTTTATAAATAAAATAATTATAAGTTATAAATAAATAATACATTTACTATGTTAACATTTCAGGTTTTATCAGTCTATTGAGGATAAATAAGCAAGGACTTAAATATTTAATTGAAGAGCTTAGTCCAAAATTTAAACCGGGAATACGCAATTCTAGTATTCCACCAATCCTAAAAGTATGTGCTGCTCTGAGGTTCTTTGCAACCGGCAGCTACCATGGGAATGTAGGAAGCGATTTTATTATTAGAATGGCACAGCCAACGGTCTCTATGGTAATTACAGAAGTCGTCGATTTGATAGAGCAAAATCTTTGCCAGTAATGGATACAATTAAACATGAGTGACATTGACAAATTGCAATGCAAAATATATTTTATGGCTAACTATAAGATACCTGGTGTCGTTGGGTGTATCGATGGGACTCACATCAGGATCATCGCACCCAATAAAATAGAGCGCCATTTATATTACAACCGGAAGGGATACTACAGTTTGAATACAATGATAGTAAGTAATTGAATGATTTCACTAGTTATTTACTAGTTAATTTATAGTAATTTTAATATATTTTTTGTTATCTCACAGATCTGTGATCACAACCTCACTATACGCTGCCAAGTTAATATAACTATGAGGCAACAATACGAAACTGGGGAACGTAATAGCTGGCTTCTTGGTAAATATTTTAATAAAATATAAAATTATTCATAAATTACTAATATATAGTATAATTTTTATAGGAGATTCGGGATATCCATTGTTACCCTATTTACTTACACCATTTAAATTAGCTCTTCCAGAAAGTCGACAATCGAAGTTTAATAAAACCCACTCCTTTGCTAGAAATATAGTAGAGAGAACGATTGGAGTACTGAAATCTCGATTTCGGTGTTTAATTGGGGCGAGAGAGTTACACTACGCTACTGACAAGGCCAAACAAATTATTAATGCTTGTTGTGCATTGCACAATATATGCAGGTTTTACAAAACAGATTTTAACGAGGACATAGCGGATTGCAGTCAGAGTTTAGAGAACCCAGCGGACCCAGAGCCAGCTGAAATAAGCAGCAGTTTATTAC
Source organism: Tipula helvola (assembly GCA_963556165.1). NCBI lineage: Eukaryota > Metazoa > Arthropoda > Insecta > Diptera > Tipulidae > Tipula > Tipula helvola. The sequence continues at coordinate 55,152,873 of OY744482.1, forward strand.
AAGAAGGCAAAATAATAAGAGATGCTTTAATGAATTCTTTGTAGTTATTTGTATTCATTTTCTAACTTTGAACATAGTTAATAAAATTAAAATAAAATATAAAATAATATTAATTCAAAATTCAGTCTAATTCATATAATTTCATTCAAGTACATTATGTATATAGTATCACTCATCGCTATTGCTCAACGTATCACAATCCGCAATGCCTAATTTTCTTTCTTCAAGCGCTATCTTTCGCTTTTTAAGCTTCAGGTTTTCGACTGCTATTTTATTAAGTTCATTTTTTTGTTGTTTTTTAATTGTTTCTTGTAAAAACAAAAATGTTCTATCAGGTCGTACATTTTTTTCGTGTAATGTTGGTTATTGTAGATATTTTTTTCAATTTTTTTTTAAATTTCTACTATTTCAGATTGGTTGGTTGTTTGTTTCTCCAAAAATTGTACTCGTTTTTTTTCTACATCTGCTACTCCGGGATTATTTTTTGTTGTTGGTTGTCTGGAGGGTCTGTTGTTTATGTTACTTTGGCTTTGATTGTTTTCAATATTATCTATAATTTCGATTTCAATATCGCTAGTTGAGCGTAGCTCGGATAATGTTGAATTAACCTCACTAAAAGTAGTAACAGCTGGAGTTTCCGGGTTACTACAATTCGTGTTGGTGCCAAAAGTCATTCCACTGGGAGCGCCAGATTTACTCATCCACATACAGCATCCACTTGTTGCTCCAGCGGGTTTAAAGGACATTGTGTGTTCTGGCCACCACGAGTACCGTGAACTTCTACTTTATTTTTGGAAATTTTTTGTTTCACGTGCCTCTTGAAGTCACTCCAAACCTATACGATGTAAATAAATCCAAATATATATTATAAAATGCATATAGTTTATACTATAGTAATTTTAAATTAAAATTAAAAACTTACCTTTCGCCATTCTGCGGTTTCCTTTATAGGCGGCCCCCTAAGCTATTTAGTGTACTGCCAAGTCCCTCCAAAATTCACTAACAGATTCCTTGGTTTTGCCAAAATCTGACATTCCCCTGGCAATATCGGGATTTGCCTCCATCGCCTCAACCAATTTTATAAATTGATTATTATTTGTCACCTTTATTTTTAACCTAAAACGTACAAATAATCATGCAAAATAATCACAAAAATAATAATAAATAGAAAAAATCTTACTGTGCGTTACTGCCGCCGTCCATCTTGATTTTTTTGTTTGTAGTTGACAGAAATAAAAAAAAATATATTGAAGTCACCTACAAATTGTAAGTGAGCAATTTTGACAAGTAGCTCATTCACGGCAACAACCATAATACCAAAATATCATCGCCGTGAGCTCAAGTCACCATAATAGGGGCAATTATTAGATTGAAATTTTTTATGCCAGTGTACTAAATCATACTCGTATGTTGGTATTCCGTTGATCTTTGTATACTGGACTTGTATCTACCTAAGTATTCTAACTTGTGACTGGCAAATCAAAAGCAATAAGCTGTTGAACTTCAGGAAAATTGGCTTGCCTTTCAAAGCAATAACGACAAACCACAAATAAATATCACACAAACTGACTTCGAATTATTTGTTAAATTTAATTAACTACAAGCCGAAACGTAAAATCAAATTTAGCGTGTAATATGTACTGCCGAAATATTTAAAGTTACATACTCTAAAAAAGTTTACTCTAAAATGTGGAGTCTATAGATTTTTGCATGAATAAAGTTCTTAGTACAAAATTTTTCTGAAATATTGAGTTACTGAACTGGGCCATACACGATACGATTGATCGTAATACAAGTTGTACAATAAGTTTTATCGGCAGATAAATCGTAGAGAGTTTAACCAACAAACGGGTACGATTTGTCTATCCAATTATCTGTACGACCTGTTTTACAACTTGAAATTTATATGATTTTGCCAAAAGTTTGCACTTGACAAACAGTATCAACAAGTTGATAAATAAACACAACCGATCAAAGCTGTCTGGATGCAAGGCAAGCTGTACAACAGATTTTAAGTTTGTCGTAGGTTCTTAAGAACGATACGACCGCGTCAATTAAGTTCTAATGGAATCATAAATGGAAACGGTTAAAACCGTCTGGCCGCAATATTACTATTTGAATGTATTACAGTATTTTAGGTTAAGTTCTTTGAGACCAAAAAACTGATCTAAATCAATAAAACTTAACTGTGCAAGTAAAAAATGAAATGTAGTTTCGTTTTTTTTTTGGGCCCAAGCAACTCAGTATTAGTTAATTAAATATTTTTAAAATGTACTTTCTTTAGAAAATGAATAGTTATGAACCCTAGACAGAGTTGACTTTGAAACTGTGATAAATAAATAGAAACAGGTAAACAGTAATAAGTGTTAATTGAATTATTGGTTATTGTGGAATTTTTTGGAAAAAAAATAGTTTTCGTTTAAAAATTTAAATTGGTTGTTTTATTTACAACCAGTAAACCTTGATTGTCAAGGCATGTCAATATCCACAAAAATTTGAAAAGAGATATTTTAATAGGCAAAAACAAACAAGCAGTTTAACGTTATACAATGTACGCTGGTTTACTAATTTATAAGCGACCTTATGCTTATTAGCAATGATGATATTATTTTGTTTCTAGGCTGTTATATTGACCGACTCAAATCTTCGAAAAAAAAAAAATTCTAGATTTATTTGAAGGTGTTTCGTTTACTGTGGATTCTAACCGATATTAAGAAGCAATTAATAATTGATCTGATTTGCTTGTGTTTGGTAATCGAACATGTATTTAAACAATTATCGAATGCCATAAAAAAATATATTTTAAGCAGCCATGACAACAATTTATTGTATAGCACTTCTAAAATTGATTAAACAACTCCACACTATAAATTGGTGTTAATTTTTATCACAATATAGTTTTTAAAGTTATAAAAATGCACGTAAGCAGCATGGTAACGTATATCTAATTATTATAACTAACAAGGAAGTAATTTCTTTTTTAGTAACAAACTAAAATATAAATCGAGCAAAGAAAAGTCAATCAATTTTCATTATCACTTTTCGTAATAAATAAACAAAAAAAAAACTTTGAGTAAATAAAATATAATTATAAAAGCGAAAATAATTTTTTTTTAAATGTCACTTCGTATAATAAATTATTTATTTGATGTTTTTCGTTTTTTTTTTTATACACAAACATACTCGTATACGTACAAAGTATTTTTATCAAATAATAACAGAAAATGATTAATGACTGCTGTAATAAATCATGAAATAATATCATATATGTGTATATGTATATAAATTTAAAACAATATATTAGACATTTAATTACACTTTCTAATATAAAAATAAAAACAAAACAAAAATTATAAAAATATAATATTGTGTAAGCATAAAAATGTATAAATTTGATTTATTTGTTTTGTTTGAATTATTTCAAATCGAATAAAACGTACAACAAACAACATACTCGTACATAAATACCCATAGCGTAATATCGTATAAATAAACATAATAAAAATGATTTTGAAGGATTAAGCGCGATTTTTATTTGGGTCAGGAATTAACTTTGTTATACATGTATTATTTACGAATATGAAGACATAAAAAAATAAAATTCTGATTCGGTCAATTAGAAAGGGTTAACGGTTTTTAGTCGGGGGATTAATGTATTTGTTTTATTTATTTATTTTTTTTTTTTACACATACGATTTACAAATCGTTAATGTTCCATGTTATTTTATTTTATTGCTCTAGTAAATCATTAGAATATAAGAAATCCGCTGAATGCTCATGTGTTTTTTTGTAGAGAATTAGTGTTGGTTTAAAATGATTGATTTATAGCGTTTCTTGTTTTATTATCACTGATCGACTAAACTTCCTTATTTGTAAATATTGGCAGAGTTAGTTTCTAGTTAATACATCGAAAATTTGGCAACGAATCATGGAACTAATTAGGATTCAGCAAAAACTCTTAAAATTTAGTTATTATTTGCCAATTTCTTTACTAATTCTGTAAGCATCTTCACTAAAAACCTTCGTGGCCTATCAAACGTGACCTATGTATTTACTTTTACTACATGGAAATGCAAAAATAATCGATCGATTTAATAGAAAATTGGTACAATATTTAGTTATGTATTGTTATTATGTATTGTTAAAGCAATGGTTCATGATTCATCAAATGGTATTAAGCTCAAAGTCTAGGTATATGATATTTAATATTGGATTTAAGGATGATGTTAGTCTGAATGTAGTATACCATTCATCTCTTTGTAATACAATTTCATGCCATACAAACTGCATAACTATAGATAAAGTCTATACTTATAAATATCTAGGACTAATGTTAGATTCAAAATTAAATTTTAAAGAACATGTTGATTACGTAAAGCTAAAATTGTTTCCTGCTCTAAGAAAATTTTACTTAATTCGCTGGATCTGTGATTCTTCGTTTTTAAAGTGTTTGTATTATTCCTTGGTTGATTCCCACCTACAATATGGAATTTCGTGTTGCGGTGGTATTTATACTGCAACACTTGAAAAACTAATGAAAGCACAAAAACACTTCATAAGAATTATGTGTTTCCAAGGAAAAACAGTACCTTCATACCCTTTATTTGTTGCAAATAAGATACTTCCTTTAAGACATTTATATATTTTTAAGGTACTTCGAATTTTTTATAACCGAAGTGGCAATCGATATTTAAATTTAGATATTAAGTATAATTTACGTAAACGCAACAAATATCACGTTCCATTTGCTACAAAGGAGTACTTTAGGAAGTTTTTCGTGTATAGTGCACCGAGTCTTTTTAATCAAATTCCTGAATATATTAGAAGCATGGGCAGCCGGAAAACTTTTCTAAAATCCCTTAAATGCTGGCTGCTTTCCAAGCCCGATATTGATTTTTTATTTAAAGTTATAATTTAACTATTTTGAACTATCTGTTTTTGTTTACCATCTATTTTTCTTCCGTGGCTTATAATATTATAAAGTTATTTAATGCTATTTTATGTTCATTATTATTATTTTTTATTTATTTTTTCTCTCGATGTATTTTAATTTAAGAAAATGAAAATGATTTTTGTAAATGTTGTATTTAATATATTTATTAGGTTTAAGTACGTTTCGTGACTCCAAAACATAGCAATGCTATAGGGAGCTCACTATTACAGTTTTTATTATTTGAAAGTTTCTTTATTTTATTTCATGAACTACCTACTTACTTAAAATAATAATAAAATGGTTAATAAAAAAAAAAAAAAAAAAAGTTATGGGCAAATTGTTATATGTATGAAACATTGCAATCGGAGCACAATATAATGTAGATTTTAGATTTTTGGCCCACAGAATATTTAAACATTGGCCTGTATATTCAAGACGGCATTGGTAGTACATACAGAGCATTCACAATACAAAAACTGTTTACCTTTTACTTACAGGTTTGAATGAATTTTCAACTTGACGAACAAAAAGTTTTACTCATTATGTTGGAAGTCAAAAGTTTTTTCATTGTGGATGCTCTGATTGGATAACTCAAAAAATAATAAAACTTTGTGGACTGTATTTCTGTATTTCTATGTGGCTGGTGACAGACTGAATTTTTTATTTCTTTACAAGATATTTAACAATGTACATTATACAAGGCATTTTACACACAAGTTAAATTATATAAGGTAACATGACATTATGTGAGTGAAGTCTGCAGCGAAACATTAATATTTAAATGTGTTTACCTACACTATACATTTTGTAATCTTGGTGGTTTGTTTTTTTTGACTGTACGTCAAAAAAAAAAAATAGAAAAATTTGCTACGAATTAGACGTAACCATCCTCACCGCCTTGAAGCAGTGCCTTCAATAATGTATGCTTAATTTTTAGTCTTCCAGTGGGAGTTTAATCAATTTGTGCACACTTCTTCTGAAGATTGAAGTTGCTGTACGCACTGTAACCACTCGGACAATTCCGTCAGCGCCTTCATGTGTCTCAATTATGCGACCGCGAGGCCACCTTCCAGGCTGCAAACCGTCTTCCTTCAGCAAAACCAAATCACCGATAGTCAAGTTCGACTTAGCATTTTGCCATTTATGCCTGTGCTGGAGAGTACTTAAATACTCACAGTGAAATCTTCGCCAGAGCCCGTTGACCCGCGCTTGAACTTGTTTCCATCGCTTAGAACATGGAATAACCTTGTCGCTTGAGTCTGCTTCCAGCAATCCAACTGAACCACCCATTGTTAGAAAATGGTTCGGGGTAAGCACATCAAAATCATCTAAACTGTTATCATTCGGGCACAATGGCCTTGAATTCAATATGCCGGCGATCTGATGTAGTAACGTAGAGAGCTCTTCGAACGTCAAATTAGAATCCTGTGTTACTCTGTATAAATGGTACTTCATCGACTTAACCGCTGACTCAACTAATCCGTTGAAATGAGGTGATGCTGGCGGATTAAACTCCCAATGTATTCGATAAGATGTTAAGTGTTCAAGTACTTCCTTCTGGTGTTCCCTTGAACAGATTAGGTCATATACTTCTTTAAGTCGTCGTGATGCCCCGATAAAATTGGACCCATTGTCTGTTTGAATATATGATGGACACCCTCGTAACCCGACAAAACGCTTCAATGCCATGATAAATGCTTCCGTGGTCATGTCGGACACTGCTTCCAGATGGACGGCTTTAATTACTGTATCTATAAAAACACAAAGATAACCCTTTATTAATTTAGCCCCACGCCCCTTTTTAGATAAGAGACTAATTGGCCCGGCAAAATCTATAGCTACGTTGGAAAACGGCCTTCCTGGGTTGAGTCGAGCATGAGGAAGATTTCCCATCAGTTGTTTCACAGTTGTGGTTTTATACTTCACACACGTTATGCACTTCCTTGATACATCCTTCGCAATTGACTTTGCACCAATGATCCAATACTTCTGTCTTGTCAGGTGAGTCAACAAAGATGGCCCAGGATGTAAATGGAACCGATGAAACTGTGTAATCAACAAACGACCGACTGGTGAAGACTTCGGAATTATAATTGGATGCTTCTGATTGTAGCCGACTGAAGATCGTTGGATACGTCCACCCACACGAATCAAACCATCCTTGTCGATGAATGGCGCCAATGTAATGATAGATGACTTCTTTGGTATTGGGCAATTTTGCTCGAGTGCATGAATTTCTCTACAGAAGACTTCTTGTTGTTGGTGTTTAATGACGACCACTTCAGCCTTGGATAATTCTTTGACACAAATTGGACCTTTGAATTTATTGTACTTGCACCACCGATACATGTATGAAATAACTCTATGCATTTTGTCCCAACCGGACACCCGTTTCATTACCTCCTTGATTGGATGATGCTCCTCACAATTCAATGAAAAAAGCAATTTGATTGATTTTGCTTCTCGGTTCGCATATACGATTGACTCGTTGTTAACTTTAAACGACAAAGGCCAACAAAACTCATCTTCTTGTAGCCAAGCGGGGCCACTCCACCATTGGTTGGTATCAATGATATCGCGTGGAAAGAGCCCTCTCGTTGCGAAATCGGCAGGGTTGTCGCCAGATTTCACATGTCGCCAACTGCTGAATGGAATAATTTGCAAAATCGCTGAAGTTCGGTTGGCGATATACGTTTTCCACTTCCTTGGTATCTCTGAGAGCCAGGCCAGGACAATGGTAAAGTCCGTCCAAGCAAATAAGTGGTAGTCCTCAATATTTAGTGATTCAAGGACTTGCTGAACCAGTTGGCTAAGGAGCCACGCTCCACACAACTCCAGCCTTGGGAGTGACATTTGCTTCAATGGAGCCACCTTACTTTTCGCAGTCAGCAAACGTATTGTTACCTGTCCCTTTGTATTGGTAACTAGGGAGTAGACTACGGCAGCATATGCATCCTCACTCGCATCCAAAAACCCATGGATTTCGTATTTAGTAACCCCTTCTAGTCCATCAGATAAAAAGCGAGGTAAGTTTAATCCGGACAGTTCAGGCAGTTGATTTCTGATTTTAACCCACGACTTTGCTACTGCCACTGGAACTTCTTGATCCCACTCAATCTTGAGAGCCCAAAGTCTTTGAAATAAGATTTTGGCAATTATAATGACATGTGCCAAAAACCCAAATGGATCATATATCTGAGCCACTTGCGAGATAAAACTTCGTTTAGTCAACGTTTCATTAACGTTGAGAGAAACGTCGAAGGAAAACGAGTCGTTTGATGATTTCCAAACGTCGCCTAAAATTTTGTGAACATCTTTCTGTTCGTCGAGCGTAATCTTTCGGCAATCACCTTCCGTTAATTCCACGTGAGAAGAGACCACCTTTCTCAAGTTAAAGCCACGATTTTTAAGTACGTTGGTTATTTCATTTTTGAGTGCAATCGTTTCAGTAATGGTATTTGCTCCCGTGATTAGGTCGTCGACGTAGAAATCGCGCAATATGATTTGTGCCACTTTCGGGTTTGTATTTTCTAGTGATCGACCTAGATGCTGTAATGAAGCTATGGCAAGAAATGGAGCGCATGAAGTGCCATACGTTACCGTTTTCAATTGATAAGTTTGAAGCGGTTTTGAGGTGTTATTTCGCCATATGATTTTGTGAAATATGCGGTCCGAGGGTTGAATCCATATTTGGCGGTACATTTTCTCTATGTCCGCCACTAGCGATACCGCATGTTTTCGAAACCTAAGCAACGTTGACCACAATGTAGGTTGGAGAGTTGGTCCTATCAATAACGAATCGTTGAGAGATCTTTCGGAACCATTTGGCTTCACAGATCCATCAAAAACTACTCTAATTTTCTGTGTGCCATTATCGTTTTTGAATACTGCGTGGTGTGGGAGATAGTATTGCTTAAATCTTCCCTTTATTGATCTGTCGTTCTGATCAGCCAACTCCATATGCCCCAGAGCACTATACTCTTGTATGAATTTTGAATATTCCGCCCTTAATCGTTCATCTACCACAAACTTCCGCTCAATCGACAAGAATCGTTTAAAGGCTACACCGTAGCAATCTCCTGACACTAATGCATCCGATTTAAACGGTAATGATACCATGTATCGACCATCAGCAGCTATTCTAACCGTTTCATTGAAGTGTTTGACGGCCAATATCTCTTCATCGGTGTATTCTTCTTTGTAATGAATGGACTCCGATTTCCAAAATTTTTCCAAAATATTATCCAAATTACAATTCAACTGAAAACTATTGAGCGTCTCCCGGTCAGCATTCGTATTACTTCCTGAAAACACCCAACCAAACAATGTGTTTACGACGACCATTCCCTTTGATAATGTCTTACGACCTTCAGTTATAATGAAGAAGAAGTAATCTGCCCCAATAAGGATGTCAACCGGCTGATTTTGTTCATAGCCGGAGTCCACAAGACTCAATTTTGATAGTTGATTTAAATCGTCGTTCGTGAACATGATGGATTTCGGCGGTATTGTCATCAGCTGTTTCAAAATGTAAGCGTGAATTGACATGCTTACAGTACTTCCTGGCTCATTTGCGTATATGCGAAAATTGACGGCACCCTGTGTGACCATTTCACTTGTTGCAATTCCGGATACTGACATTCGTGCCTGCGACCGCCTCAACTTAAGTCTGTTAGCTAAACTTTCTCGAATGAAAGTTGCCTGTGAACCAGAATCCAGTAGAATTCTTGCGAGTAACCTTTCTCCAAATTGATTCTCAATCCAAACCTGCGCTGTTGGAAGTAATGCGACTTGATCCATCCGAGTATGATGTATGTCTAATTGGGCACAAGTTGTGTCTTTCACTTCATCTGTGGGTTTAGTAGCCAATTCCTCCGATTCACATGCAACTGAATTCATTTTGACAGATGAAGCGGGTTGTTCGACGTGATCACCGTGCAACAGTGTATGATGTCGACGGAAGCATATCCTGCATGTTGATCTAGAAGGACATCTTTCTTTGATATGTGACCTGGACAAACAATTGAAACATGCTCCTTTTGTTCGTAGTAACAGGAATCTATCATCCCGACTGATGTCTTCAAATTCCTTGCACCTATACAAAGGATGATCACCATTGCACTTCAAACAATTTTGTGTGTGTTCGTTTACGTTGTGACATCTGACGGTTTGTTGGCTCTGAGAGTGGTTAGGAAATTTAGGTTGATTGGTTTCAGCCTGACAGGTTTCCATTGCATCGCACTGTATATTTAAAAATTCGAGAAACTCTTCAATACTTGGAAAGTTATTGTTGGCCGATGATAACGCTCATCTGTGTTGTATGTCCTTATTCAATTTAGGTAGCAATATCTGAATTAACCACGGATCTCGTTTCTCAGCCTGATCTCCCAGCGCCCGCAACCCTCGTAACACTTCATCACTTTTATCACACAACCGTCGTAACGATCCGTCCTTTGATGGAATTGGTGGCTGCTGCAAAAATGTTTGAATCATCTCAGCCACAATATAACGTTTCTTGTCATATCTGTCGACAAGTTTCTTCCAAGCGAGCGGATAGTTTGCATCGGTCAACTGCATATGCTTGATTAGATCAGCGGCTTCTTCCACTAACAATCCTCTGAGATAATGAAATTTATGCGATGTTTGTAGATTTTCATTTTTATGCACCGAAGCCTCGAATAGGTCTCTGAACGATGGAAAATCGCGATAACTTCCACCAAACTTAGGTATATTTAAACGTGGCAACCGTAGGTCTTGATTGTTCGCGTATGATCTGTCGAGTGTTGTATCCAAAAGTGATTTTTGATGTTCTGCTAACCGCCCGACAGCAAAGACAACTTGAGCCTCTACCTCTTTCGAAACCAAATTACGAGACGCCGCTTGTTTCCGTAGCTCAACTTTCACGAACAGGTATTCTTCCTCAAATTTCTCACCATCAACAGAAGTATTATAATTTTGCAATGAATCTTGATAATCATTGAACTGAACGTAGAATTTTTCGAGCAATTCTATTCGGGCGATTAATTCCTCGTACGTTGTTACTTGAGTAATTCCCTTGACAAAGCGCCGTAATCTAGCTAACCCCTCAAAACAATTGCTTACTTTCTTTTGTAACCCCTCAATAATTTGAGCTTCTGTTGGCATTTTGTAAAGAAGAGGCCTTATCATCAGTAATTAATTCAACTTTCACAAGCAAATTGGCAATATGTTTTAATTATAAAATGGCGTTCAATAAACTTGATTGGTTGAAATGAATAACACACCTTTGTACCACAATATTAATTTCGATATTTATCACAAAAAATGGCAGGCAGTATGAACGACGTGGCGTGTTAAATACAATATGGCGTCCAAGCGACTTGGTTGTTTGAAACGATTAACGCGTTATTGCACCCAAAAATGAAATAAATTGTACTCACGTATTTGTAGCACTTCACGGTGATTGCGATCCAATGTTCCCAGAAAATAGCTTAAAATTCTCCGTTATTGTGTGATCCGGCTCGAAGGACCTTATGGATAACTCAAAAAATAATAAAACTTTGTGGACTGTATTTCTGTATTTCTATGTGGTTGGTGACAGACTGAATTTTTTATTTCTTTACAAGATATTTAACAATGTACATTATACAAGGCATTTTACACACAAGTTAAATTATATAAGGTAACATGACATTATGTGAGTGAAGTCTGCAGCGAAACATTAATATTTAAATGTGTTTACCTACACTATACATTTTGTAATCTTGGTGGTTTTTTTTTTTTGACTGTACGTCAAAAAAAAAACAATAGAAAAATTTGCTACGAATTAGACGTAACCACTGATACAAACAAAATATGTGATTGTTTGCAAAAATTAGTCACTATCTTTTGATAGAAAGTTCCGGGCTATTATCCCATCTAGAGAGGACTGGATGATGGATGCAGTTTTGGAACCAGGAGTTTTGAACTTCTTCACTGATTGTTCAAAACGGGATAGAGGAGTAGGGGCTGGGGTGTTCTGCGAGGAACTCATGTTAAACCTCTCCTTTCGTCTCCCTGACTACTGCAGCATTTTTCAAGCTGAAGTAACTGCGATAAAGGAAGTCGTGGACTGGTTGAGGTATAATGTAATATCGACTTGTGATATTCGCATATATAAGGACAGTCAGGCAGCCATTAAAGCGCTTCAATCACACCTTCTCACGTCGAAAGTAGTCCAGAACTGTCTCTCATCTCTTAACGAGATGACAGATCAGTTCAACATCCATATCATATGGGTGCCAGGACATTTCGGTAGTACGGGGAACATTAAAGCCGATGAACTGGCTCGACGTGGTACAACGGACCACATTTCAAACATCAAAAAGGATATTGAAATGCCTCTTGGGTATGTAAACTGCTGCTTCAGGAGGAAGCCAGTAAGTTGACGAATTACAGATGGTCAAATAGTACCTCATGCGTAATAACTCGGCAGATCTGGCCAAAGTTGAACTTGGCGAGATCCAAAAAGCTGATCTCACTTCAGCGGAGTCAAATCAGTGTGGTTGTTGGAGTGATTACGGGGCACTGTCTCCTAGGCAGACATGCGAGTAGACTTGGTTTCTTCTCACATGACTACTGTTGTAGTTGCGAGGACGAAGAGGAGGAAGAGACAGTAATTTATCTTCTTTGCACCTGTCCTCGTCTGGCACGAAACAGACTGAATTTTCTAGGGACACCCCTTTTCAACGACCTGGCGGAGCTCAGCGAGAAGGACGTCAAGAGTATCCAGCGCTTCATAGCAAGCTCAAAGTGGTTTCAATGAGTTGGAGGAAAAAATTTTAATTTGTGGTATGGCTACGGACATTTTTGTGTCTATGCCTGGTCCTGGTGGACCGCCACCCAAACCTAACCTAACCTAACCTTGCTAAAATTAACTAAGAAAACATAAAATTAATTATGTTTATGTTATTAGTTTTGAATTTGTTTAACCTTTATCTAACCTTAGTATATCCAGCTGAATAAAAAAACAACATATTTCGGCTGGAGAGGTATAATTGTACGTTCATATGTTTTATACATGAATATAAAGCAAATTTATGGTACTAACATGGGCTTTCAATTAACTGCATTATGGGTTATTTGTTGTACCAAGCCAGAACTATACATATGATTATGATACTTACTAAATGTGGTATTCTTAATTGATTTTTAGATAAAGTTCTGGAATATGGACAAGTAGGATGGAACTCGGTTAGTTCTCAACCGATATTGGTGAAATACGACATATGCGATGGAGATGGGATTCTAATTAATGTGTACAACAAGTTCAGGAATATGACCAATTAGGAAGGAACTCGGCACTGTGGTTCTGATTCGCATTGTTATGTTAAGTGGCAAAGAGAAACTTCAATGGTTTCGTTGGAATTAATTCTAAAGTTCGTAAACAAGCAGCTATAAATACTTGTTATTTACTTGCTCACATTTTTAATCGCAGTGTAATAACTGGTGAATTCCCCAACATTTTGAAATGAGCAAATGTTACCCCAATGTTTAAGAAAAATGATAGACTGCTTATGACAAATTACCGCGGAATTTCACAGTTATCAATAATTTCAAATGTTTTTGAAAAATTGATGGAAATTCGAATAGTTTCATATTTTGATAAACTTAAATGTTTAAGTGACTCCCAATATAATTTTAGAAAGGGTCTAAGCACGGAAGTGGCGCTTTTAGCATTTTATAATTTGATATACGATTCCTTAAATAATGGAAAAACAGTGGGTGTACATTTTTTTGATATATTATCTAAGGCTCTCGATTCTCTTAGCCATGAAATATTATTAGACCAACTGTGGCGTATTGAATTTAGAGGAGTTGTATACAACTGGCTAAAATCTTACCTTCAAAAAATATTTCAAAGAGTTTAGTCCTTTACTATTTTTAGTCTATGTAAATTCTTTTGAATTTATATGGGAAAATTGTAGCATATGCGGATGACTTTGCATTCTGCAGATAGTATAGATGAAGTGGAATACAAAATGAATGCTGACTTGGTAGTATCACACGTCTGGTTTTCGTATTATTCTAGAGGCATTTAAGTGATTAATCTAGAGGTTTGATTTTGAACATATGGTCAAGAGATTTTATCATGATGATAAGTGCACAAGTTCTAAAGATTCCAATCATTGCTTTAAAATAGAATTTGTTCATGAATTTAAATACTTAGGAATAACGATTGATAGCAAATTGAATTTTAAATCTCATATAAGTAATGTTAAAAGTTATTTGTATCTGGCTCTTAGAAAACTTTATCTACTTGGATCAATTTGTTCATTCGATGTGTTACTCAAAGTATATTATGGCATTTTTATTTTCTATGGTGGAACGTATATCACTAACTTTAAACCTTTAAAAATAGCACATTAATTCGCTTTAAGAATTATTTTTAGCGGTAAGCAGTATGCTCATTGTTTTATTTTATTCCAGAAGAGTCAAATGCTACCGCTTCGGTACTTATACTATATGTTTATTCACAAAGAGTACTTCAGTCCCTTTTATATTTCAAGCGCTCCAGAACGATGAACATTAGATTCTAAAATTATACTTAGTAGAAGTTCTGGAATATGGCCAAGAATTCATAAATGATATTAAAGAGAAGTTTGGAATATGGCCTAAAAGAAAGGAACTCTATTAGTTCTCAACCGATTATGGTGAAATACGACATGTGAGATCAAAATGGGATCTTAAAGTAATAGTTACATAAAGTTTGACGCCAATTTGGAAGAAACTCCGGTATTACTTAATTGAATATTATGAAATTCGACATGTACGGTAAAAACGGGATCCTAAAATGATCTTTAGATGAAATTTTGAAATATAGCTAAGTAAGATGGAACTTAGCTTTTCCTTAAACGGTTCTGGTTAAATTGATTGTTAGATGAAGTTCTAGAATATGGCCAATTAAGATGGAACAATTAATTCTTTGCTTTAATCTTTGGGCTTTGTTTTTCGAGTGTGATTGCCGTCATTGCGGCAAGATTGACTGCTGTTTAAGCTGTATCGGGCTGGGTAGGTATTTTATACCTTTCCTGTTTTAAAACTGAAACAACTTTGTTTCTATAGATTATTATAGCTTGACAAAAATATCAAGTTTTCCTAGTGAACATTGTACAATTGTGACATCATATAATTATACAAGGAAATAAATTAAATTTAAATTAAAAACAAGCTAAATGCGCAGAGCAAACTGTTCCTAAATACCACATGTATTTATTGCAATGAAGCTTCCTAAATAATTCCTACCTGTACTAAAATGAATTAGATTTGTTTCTAATAAAATAAAATTAAGCATGGTAACCCATTGCTTCTTCAAATTGTTTGGTGAACTTCATCCCGTAGATTAATTTGATTGTTCGGTCCTACTTGGTCATATGCCAGAACATCATAAGACAATCGTTTTAGAACCCCACTTCTATCGCTCTATAGTTGAATTTCACCAAAATTGGTTAAGAACTAAACGATTTCCTTCCTAATTGACCATATTCCAGAAATTCTGTTAAATAAAATTTTAGAATCCCATTTTTATCGCACATCTCGAATTTATCAAAATCGGTTAAAAAAAAAGGCAAGTTCCATCTTACTTGGGTATATGTATTGCAGAACTGCATGTAAAAATCAATTTAGGATCCTATTTCCATCGTACATGTCGAATTTCACCATAACCGGTGGAAAAGTAATCGAGTTCCTTTCTAATATATTCCTTAAAGCCATCAACTGCCTTAGCATAAGAACACCAACAATTTAACTTTATATCAATAGGTTACTGACAATATCTCAAATGGTAGATTATGAATTTATTCTCTTGGTATATAAAATAAAGAAATTATTTGCGCATTTTCGCTTACCAAATTATTTGTTTAAACTATCTCAAGATAGTTTATTTTACCGCGGATTAAAACCGTTCAACCAACTTGAACCTTTGTTGAAACGTATGCCACTTGGAACCTTTAATACGAGTATCGCTTATTTACTGATAATTTGTTCTTGGACTTGAATTAAACCACTGATTTCTTTGTTCCTGTCAAATTTTATCAACATCGGTTAAGAAAGAGACAAGTTCTATCCTACTTGGCCATATTCCGTAATATAATCTAAAAATCATTTGGGGATCCCATTTCCATCGTACATGTCGAATTTCATCAGAATCTGTTAAAAAATAACCAAATTCTATCCTACTTGGCAATATTTCTGAACTCTATCTGAAAATCCATCCTAATTGGCCATATTTCAGAACTTCACCTAAAAATCATTGTAGAATCAAACTTCCATCGAACAAGTCGAATTTCATCATGATCGGTTAAGTAATAACCAAGTTCCATCCTACGTGCACAAGTTCCAGAATCTCATCGAGAAATCAGTTTAGAATTTCACGTTTAGTCATACTAACAAAACACACAAAAATCCATTCAAATGTATCCATTCAAATATATATTCCTGGCTTTCCACAATAAATAACCCATCACTAATCAAAGCCCATTGTTAGTTTCATAAATTCGCTTTATTTTCATATAAAAATATGAAGGTCCAATTATACTAAATAATAAATAAACATATTCCCTTTATTCACCGGTCATGATTTAATAAATACCAGGTTAGCTCCAAATGTGTAACCAAATGATCAATTTTTTTTTGTGACGACACACAATTTTAGTAACGTATAAATTACAACAACAAGTAAAAAACGAAAAAAAAGAATCACTTGAAGCAGAAATGCTTCGTTTGTTTTTTCACTCTTTATATGACGTCACAAACACGTGACTCAAAAGATCGAACTAACCGTCTTTTTGAATCATACTTACCGGTGTTCCAGCGCATTAACTATTTTCATACACGAACATTTATGTTTTATCTGCTCAAAGCAAACTTGCATTAGTTGGAGAGTAAATTTACTCAAAGAGAGACTGTATTGTTCAAAATTAATTTCTACACCCAAATAGGTATTTTCTATAACCAACTAATTTGAATGCCGCCCCGGTGGCACAGTGGTTAGCATGCTTGTAGTACAAGCTATTGTGAAATTTTCAGTTATTGTTTCAAAAAAACAACAACGTAGAAATAAAGAAAAGGTTATTTGTGATCCTTCCAGTTGTTTCATAAACGTAGAATTTTATTGCCATAGATTTCTGGCAGAAATTGCAATCTTCCATATTTGAGTTGGGTTCTAAATAAATAAAAAAAAAATGCCTATGGTTATTTATAACACTAGAACAGTTACCCGACCGTAGGATCTGGATGATAAATTTTAAATATGCTTTGGCTAGATTGCAATGTAATTATTTATCTGTTTTTTGATATTCCGAGATTTTATTTTATTGATTTGTAAGATACCTTTAAGGCACGATTATTGGTTTGAAAAGGTTTAACTACAAATTTTAGTATACTTTTGCTATTAACAATAAAGCAGCGTTTCTAGTCAAAGTTTCAAATGAGTTATCACCGACATCTATGCAATTTTTGGGTTCCATAAGTAGCTGTTAATTATTCTTGATGTTGTTTTTCCAATTTTTTGTTTGGTTTAACATCAGTAATTTAACATATATGTATTAATTAGGTTTACGTGCCTAATATTAAATTGGAATAAATTAAGATTTCTCGAAAATCCCGACCCAAATTTCCCCTCGAAAATTGTAAAATTATATTCCGTGAGTTTTCGAGTGTTAAAAGAGACGAAGATTGACGAGAGGAAACCCTAACTCCGGCTAGTACGATTTGGAATTCCAATTTAAACTGCGCTAATGCATATATATAAATAATTAAGCTGAACAGGAAAATTTCCCACGGCTCCGGCTCTGACTCCGGCTTCAGGTCTTACACGAGAAAATTGTTTTTTTTTTATTATTTAAAAACAAAATGGCGGCGCAATGGCTCTTAAAAGGAAACTTCATTTTTATAGTGACCTGTACGGGCGGAAATCTTTTTTTGATCAATTAAAATTTAACGATTTTGTCCTGGCTAGTTTAAGGTTACAATGATATGCATTTGTTGCTTAACATCGGTCTCAACACTCACATATTTTAGTCCTGTTGATTAAAAAATAAATTTTTAAAAGTATTCCTCTTCTTACTACATGCTAATCATTGTATAGCAATATTAACAATCGCATGCAAATTGATTGGAAATATACTGTTGAAGTTAATAATTTAAAATGTCAAATTTCCCTGACAAGTAAAATTTATAACAAGGAAAGGATTATTAAAAAGTCAAAACATTATTTTTAACAGTCTGCAACTCAATTTATGTATTTAACTCAATAAATACTTCATTTAAATAATTAAATGTTAACAAATAAAAAGTTTGTTACTGTCACACATCCATACACATTTCACCGTATCCGCACAATCGATATACACGTAAATAATATTCCCATAAATTATAAATTTAATGTCGATTTTATATTGCTGTTATTATAATTTACAAATTAATGTACATACATAAGTACCTCCTTCAATGCAATAATGACTGTGGATATTGGCATGGTAGACCGCCAAAAGCTGTGTCTTGTTCACCGCGCCAAACCAAGTATGCCTGTATCACATTTATATAGGTACAAATTTTGGAAACAAAAAAAAAATAATTTCAGAATCCATTAAAGTGATTAAAATAAATACACAGCGCCGCCAAATATATAAAAACCGTAATAAATTTTAGCGCGACTTCAAATTTTATTTTTATTTTTTTTATAAATAATATTATATTTTATGTTTTGTACATTTTTTAATTCTATAATTAAAATAAAACATTAACATAACCAGACATAATTTTTTTTTTGTGTATTATAAACATACATACAATACTATATGTATGTAGGCATGCAAAAGCTTTAAAGCTAAAATTACAGAATTAAATTAAAAAGGTAAAATGCATATACGCGATGAACAAACGGGCATAAAAGAATTTATTATAAATAAAAAGGTAACAAACATTCGATGTTGTTGTTTTGCATATATGTACATGTATGTACATACTATACATAAATACATATTGAATGAATAAACATGATTTGAGTGTTAAATATTGCAAATTGTCACGCAATGCGTGTTATGTTGTTAACATATAAAATATCAATATTTGTTGTTGTTGTTGTTTCATTATAATTATTTATTTATTTTTATACACTTTAGATGATTTTTGTGTTTAATTTAAAATAATAATAATTTATTTATTTTAAAGTTTAATAATCATGTAGCTTATTTATTATAGTGCTTGGGTGGATTTTATAAAATCGCTAATTAAAATGTGTATTTTTATACACATCAAGTATACTATTAAATCAAGTTGGTTGGTGTTATTCCATTGCAGCTATATATGTATGTATACATAATATATAATTATTTGTGGCAGGAATGGTTGATCGGTCATGTTAAAAATATTTAAAACAATAACAAAAAAGGGAATTTTGGTGCCAATGTAGGCGTGCTTTTTACAAAATTTATATACTAGCATGCAATAAATTTAGGTACTTCAGGGAAAATGGTAATGTTCGTCGACTGACTCACTATAATTTATTTTTGCAATTGAATTCACACAGTACCTATTTATTTATTTCTCATGCAGGCGGGTGTAACCTACCGTAAATAGTATTTGTTTGTTTGCTTAATTTATTTAAATAACAATACATTTAGTGCGGTATAAGTTAATTGACGCTTTGTACTTCTTTACAGTTGTAGAATATTAATGTGTACAAAATGGAACAAAGAATAGTCAGTGTCTAGGGTGGACAAACAAGTGGTTTGTATGAACAATAATGAAAATGTAAATGTAATGTTTAATCAAAAATCGTCATTATTTGTTAAAATAAAAACAATAAAAATAAATTAATTACTTCACTACATAAATAACTTTTCAAAATGGAAGAGGCAGATGTTGCTGTCCACTGGGAATGTTGATGTCCAACATTTTTGTATTTTGCCTCAAATAGAACTATGGAGACTGCCAGGAAACTGTAGTCACTGTTTGGAAGACAAAAATATCCTTATTTAGTAGTTCATTCACAGGCCTCACTAGACACAAACGTTTAAAGTGTAACAACATGTCTATTATCTAATGTGATGAACTCACCTGTTAAAAATCAGAAATTCAGAAAACGCGTTGCTCCTGTTTGTTCAGTAAAATTATACAGAAAGAAAGAATTCTTTATACTAACTTTTATACTAATCACCACAAGTTTCGGCGACAAAAACTGAATCTAAATCATGTCGAAGCTAATTCTTAAATAATTACGCCTTGTATACTCTGAAACACACTTTTAGAACATAAATAGTACATTTATTACCGCAAACCACTCTCTTGGAAAATATAATAAAACATTTATAAATTTAACATCTCTTGTTCACCTCTCGTCGCCGATACTAATAATAATAATAATTTGATATTTCCCATGTGATTTTACTCATCGCCGTCAGTAGCGCAGCCAACAATATATTGTCGGTAATACCGATATAACATCTGTCTATAATGCAGATACTACATATCTTTTTTCTTTTAGTTTTTTTTAAAATTCATTTTAATTTTAGACGACTCGGTTCCCCTCGTTCATTTCTGCTGATTCCAAGATTTTATCCAATCTATTTCCGACATCTGCTGGTTTAGGATACAGAACCCGTTTTAAATGAGTACCGATTCGACGGTAAGTTTTCCCACCTGTTAATTCGACCAGTGCCTGAACCCTTTAGTTTCACCACACTAAAGTCGTATGAAGCGAATTCAGGAGTTATCTTGTTATGTTTTACCATTTCTTTCACCAAAACAGTATCGTCGACCTTAATTTTATTTGTTGATATATATCTTCTCCTTTTCAATCATTTCTTGATTTGCCTCCATTGGCATTCCTCATTGTGGTAGTTTATCGCGCATGATTCGGCCCCCAAACATAATTTCTGCAGGCGATTTACCTGTTTTTGGGTATTTTGTCGATCGATAACCCAATAAATAATCCGATAATGCATTTTTCCAATTTCCCCCTGATTGTTGACTGATAATAAGAAGTTTTTTCAGGGATCAAATTTCACGTTCAACTTCTCCGTTCATTTGCGGCCAGTACGGAATACTTGAAAGAGATTCAATGTTCCATTCTTTTAAATAGTTTCTGAAATCCACCGAGTCGAATTGGGGACCATTATCATGTCATGCATCTCTTTTCGATTCTAGGTCAATTTCCATTACTTTAATCGCGACCGGCCTAACCACTTCCACTTATTCATTTATGTAACTTTCAGAGTCATCATCGAATGGCTGTGGTTGGTCAATTTGTGTATACAACCGTGACAAAGGATCCGCGATATTATACTTTCCAGGTCTGTAAAAAGGTCTCGAATTTGTAGCAAAAATTATTTCCAGTGGTTTATGATCGGTAATTAGATCAAATTCCTTTGAACAAAAACATGCCCAAACTAGTGCCATTGCCTCTTATTCTATCTGATAATAACGTTGTTCTGGTTTGATCAAGCTTTTTCTACGTACGTGAAATTTGTCCTAAGTTACCTTAAGTTGTCCTAAGTTGTCCTAAGTATGTCCTAAGTTTTTTTATATGTGTTGGTGTTAAAGTTTCGTTATTATGAATTTATTTAATTCATATTGAAATAATAAAAATTATGCTGAAGTTTAATTACTCTAACAGAACAAATTTAGAATTTTTCCATGTCTCGTTTAGCTATATGCCTGCAAAAATATGATCATTTTTTAAAAACTGATGTACCCGTGTTTAAAATGCATTTGAATGTTTTATCGTATATGTATAAATGATTTTCCGAATTTTCTTGAGAAAATCCTAGGAAGCGGCCACCAAAATGTCCTTTATACTAAGTTGTCATAAGGTCTTAGCTATTCAAAAAGTATTTCACTTTTGAAAAAAGTAGGGGATTAGGGTATTTAGGACAACCATGTTTGACATAATCTCATATGATACATCGAATATATGTATAAATGATTTTCCGAATTTTCTTGAGAAAATCCTAGGAAGCGGCCCAAGAAAATTCGGAAAATCATTTATACATATATTCGATGTATCATATGAGATTATGTCAAACATGGTTGTCCTAAATACCCTAATCCCCTACTTTTTTCAAAAGTGAAATACTTTTTGAATAGCTAAGACCTTATGACAACTTAGTATAAAGGACATTTTGGTGGCCGCTTCCTAGGATTTTCTCAAGAAAATTCGGAAAATCATTTATACATATATTCGATGTATCATATGAGATTATGTCAAACATGGTTGTCCTAAATACCCTAATCCCCTACTTTTTTCAAAAGTGAAATACTTTTTGAATAGCTAAGACCTTATGACAACTTAGTATAAAGGACATTTTGGTGGCCGCTTCCTAGGATTTTCTCAAAAAAATTCGGAAAATCATTTATACATATATTCGATGTATCATATGAGATTATGTCAAACATGGTTGTCCTAAATACCCTAATCCCCTACTTTTTTCAAAAGTGAAATACTTTTTGAATAGCTAAGACCTTATGACAACTTAGTATAAAGGACATTTTGGTGGCCGCTTCCTAGGATTTTCTCAAGAAAATTCGGAAAATCATTTATACATATACGATAAAACATTCAAATGCATATTAAACACGGGTACCTCAGTTTTTAAAAAATGATCTTATTTTTGCAGGCATATAGCTAAACGAGACATGGAAAAATTCTAAATTTGTTCTGTTAGAGTAATTAAACTTCAGCATAATTTTTATTATTTCAATATGAATTAAATAAATTCATAATAACGAAACTTTTACACCAACACATATAAAAAAAACTTAGGACAGACATACTTAGGACAACTTAAGGTAACTTAGGACAAATTTCACGTGCGTCTTTTTCTTGTATACGATATTATTTTCGGTTGTCCCTCACAAATTTGGATTTAAACAGACAAAATACTCAAACATACTTTAGTTCCATTTTCAACATTGTAATACCCTAGGACAGTCTCACTTGATAATCTTGATTTAATTTCATCTTCAATTCAAATGTCACCGTCGCTAAATCAGGGATAAATCGTCCCACATAGTTAACCAACCCCAAAAAATTACGAACTTAATCCACATATGGCGGTGATATAAATTACTTGATTGCATGCACTTTATCGTGTGTTGGTCTGTTTCCCTCACCCGACAATTCATGCCCCAAAAATACAATTTTACTGACACCGAAAACACATTTCCTTTTGTTTAATGTAACGATCCATTTCTAATGTTTAAAGGACTTTCTGTAATCGATCATTGTATTGTTCCTGTGCTGCGCCATAAACTATGATATCATCAATAAAATTCATACAATGCTAAATTTGTTCTATTAACTTTTGGAATATTTCGGGAGCGCACGAAATTCCAAACATCAACCGGGTATATCTAAATAAACCTTTGTTGGTGATAAACGTGTTGAAATGTCATGATTATTCTGATATTTCCACTTGATGAAATGTATTACTAATATCAAGTTTCGAGAATATCTTTCCATTGGCCAAATGCAGAACAAAGTCTTCAATCACCAGTAGCGGGTGGTTCTCTCTATTAATTACGTTTTTAACACGTCTCATGTCAATAACCGTCTTTCACCGATTCAATTACTTCTAGTGGTATTAATTCCTCAATTTTCAGTTTTTTTTTTTCAATAGATACTGGAACTTTGCGGTAAGGCTATGCAGCTGGTTTTAAAGATTCTAAGCCAGTAAATAAGCCAAATAATGGGTTACTCGTGTTTTAACCGCACAAAAAACTTCGCTATAGCTATAGTGATTTGTTTTAAAGTTCCTTTTATGGCCAGTTCTTGTTCGCATGTACCATTTCAAATGCAATACCCTTATCGATAATGTGCTGCAATGATGTCTCAGTTTTCTCCAAACCCTCGCGATGCAAACTTCCTGATTGGCATTTTGCAACAATTTGGTTGTGGATAAGTTTATAACTTATCAAAATCTTAACAATTGCTTGCTGATTATATAGCAGGATACATTTTTGAAATGTTTCGTCGGGTTTTTGCACTAAGATTTGATCGACTGGCAATAGTCGATGAAATCATACAAAACATGGAAGAACACCGACACATTAGCAGCTGTGCTATTGCTAAGACATAAAATATCGGTCACCAATCAGTTTTCAACCATCTGCGTAAGACTGGATAAACAAATAAGTTCAATGTTTGGGTGCCGCATAAATTGTCGATGAAAAATTAGATTGGTCGAATTCCCATCAGCGAATCGCTACTGAAACGCAACGAAATCGATCCATTTTTGAAACAAATCATTACTGGCGATTGAAAATGGTTAAAATACAAGAATTTCATCCGAAAAATATCATTGTCACAGAAGGGTGAACCACCACAAACGATTCCAATACCAGGATTAATGCCCCATAACGTTTTGCTGTGTATATGGTAGGATTGGCAGGGATCGTACATTATGAGGTTCAAATTATTGGTTAAATAATTGATTCTTATCTCTACTGTACGTAATTATATACAATGCAGCAAACACATAAAAAAACAGCCAGAACTGATCAATAGAAATGGTGTTTTCTTCCTTCATGATCCAGACCAGACACATTTTTGATGACCCGGCAAAAATGAAAGAGTTTGACTGGGAAGTTTTGATGCATATAAAAACTACCAATGAACTTGATTGAAAATTTATTATATGCACTGACTCGATTCACAGTGTATGTTTAGTGCAAAATCGCAGGATACACTGTATATTCAGTTATATAGTTGGCATATTCTGTATCTAAAAGCTGAGTTCAAAATGTATGGGGCCAAATTTAACGTGTCCTAATGGTAGCAGGGCCAAAATTATCGAAGCGGTATCTCCGAAATCATGTTCCAGAGCCACCATAAACTTGACCAGGCAACTTTTTTAAATTTTTATTTTTTATTTTTTAACTGCGGTCAGGCAATACAGTTATTGATGTAGCAAAAATTCTAATAAGCTAACCAAGTTCAGAATTAGCCCAGCGGCAGCTAGTAGGACCCCTCAATATACCGATATATACAATTTCCAGGCCCGCAATATTATTGACAAGATTTGTTTTCCATTTTTTTCCATTGGTTGCAAGCTTGGTTCAAAATTAACCTAGAGATAGCCATTAGGGCCCCTTATTATACTATGATATAACAAATTTTCAGGGCCAACATAATCTTAACCAGAAGATTTAAAAAAACATTTTATTCAGTTTTAACTATATGGAAAGACAACTACATTTATTGGTGTAGTGAAATTTTAAAAAGAAAACGGCGCCCTTGTTGTTCCAAATATAATTAATAGGAACCGACAGATTAAATTTTCGAGAATTTTTAAATTTGTTTTATACATTTTTAAATGAAGGATGATAAATGTATAACCATTTATTAATGTAGCAATAATTTTAATAAGCAAACCGGTTTCAGAATTTGTCCAGAGGTAGCCAATAGACCCAAGTAATGTAATTATATCGAGATAACAAATTTGAAGGGCCCTCATATTCTTAGCCAGAAGATTTTTTGAATGTTTTTTTTTAGTTAACGGGGCCGGTGTTGGCATAAATAAAGCTAATACGAACTGTAAAACGAACGTATAATAACAAAACTAATTTTTAGGACCGCCTTATGACCAGAATTTTTAATTTTTTTTATTAATACATTGATTGATGTAGAAAAAATTCTAACAAGCAAACGGGGCTAAAATTGGCCTACCTAGGGGTAAAAGAAAGCCAAATCTTAACCAGAAGAGCTTATTGAATTTTTTCGTTAAATTTTAACTATGAGAAGCAACACATTTATTGATGCAGCTTTAATTTTAACAAGCTAACAGGGCAAGACTTAGCCCAGAGATTACGAATAGAACCAGTTACTAAACCGAAATAATCAATTTCCAGGGCCAGCTATTCTTAACCAGAAGTATTTTGTAATTTTTCTTTATTACATTTTTAACTGCGCGAAGACAATATATTTTTGACATAAAAAAAATTCTAACAAGCAAACCGGGCTCAGAATTGGTCTTAAAATAGCCAATAGGACCCGTTATTACACCAACATAACAAATTTTGAGAGCCGTTATAATCTTAACCAAAAGTTGCTTTTTGGCAAGAAGGCTGTAAATTTATTGATGTAGTAATATTTTTACAGAACACACCTGATAATTGGTCCAGAAGTATTGAATAGGATTCTCAACTATACTGACATAACAAATTTTCAACTCCACCAGAATCTTGACCAGAAGAATTTTTGTTATTTTTAATATACATTTTTTAGTGTGAGCAATACATTTATGGATGTAGCAAAATTTCTAACATGCAAATTAGGCTAGAATTGGTCGATAGATGACCAACAAGATCGATGATTGTTTCCAAGGTTCTACCAAACAGCAAAAACTGAAATCTTAATTGTATCGAAAGAATATAGGAAACTAGGAGACCAGAATAGGCTCGGTTTAGAAGGAACGCTCATAGGTTGAGTGGTCATTTGTAAAGGCGACAAAAAACAATTTAATTAATTCTTACATCATCAGACCAGAAGACACATCTTCTTGCGAAGAAAATATATAATGGCATTATGTTCTAAGAATCCATTTTCTCATAAAGTTACCGGTAAATTGAGATTAGAATTATAGTGGCATACAAATAAAAATGTTTTCCAGAAATTCTCAAAAAAATTTTAGTTTATCAAACTCTTGTTAAGAGGTATAGGGTGAAGTCATTACGTTTCAGCACCACCAAATCTATTTAATAAGAAGAAGAACAATTTTTTTAATCGTATTTTAAAGAGAAGAAATAGCAGAAAGACCGTATATAGGGCTACCTCAGTGTTGGAGCAGACTTCAGCGCTGTTACATTCTACTCGGAAAACTCTTTAAATGGTTGCTGACAGTAGGGCAGTCTACTTTTTATGATGTTTTATATCGGTACAGATAATAATAGCCTCCAACAACAAAACACGTTTACAATTAATTTCGGTTAGTAACGGGAGAATAGTGGCTTCTTACCGATTGTATATATTTTACTGTAGGTAATAATAAATAAATAAATAAAAATAGTGATAAAATGTGTCGGACCAATAGTGGTAATCACTAATCACCATTTGTTACACATGGTTGGTATACGTTTGGTTGGTCATATGAAGACAAATCTTGATGATGTAGTGCGAGCCTCAAATTACTGAAAATTTCTGTAGTACCGAATTTTGATACCACTTTGCTCTAAATTCTGAGTTTGCAGAGTATTTTGATTTTCCTATTCCTATAAAATTATTTTTGAACAATGATAACTTTGAAATTTCTAATTTAAAAAATTCTTAGTCTTAAAATTCGTTCCGTAATAATTTAAAACCAAAGTTTCATTTTTCAGTTCTCAAATTTCCTATTTAGAATTCTTTTACACATTAGTTCATTTTTAACCAATGAAGTTCTCTGTATCATACATAGTGCTGAAAAATAAAACCGAAAGATCATTTGTGTTTATTCCTCCGCTAAAATACCAACAGGCAATTCCTTAAATGTTTGCTTGACTGTCTACGTTTTATGATGTTTTACATCTGCTCAGATAATAATAACCTTCAACAACAAAACTCGTTAACAATTTACTTCGGCTAGTATCGGGAGGATAGTGATAAAATATTTTAGAGCAATAACGAAAATCACCGTTACACATGGTTGATTAAAATGAAAACGAGGCGATATAACATGCGATGGTACGTACCTGAAAAAATGAATGTTTTGAACAAATCTCACCAACAAATAATCTATTTAAGAAA
Source organism: Tipula helvola (assembly GCA_963556165.1). Lineage (NCBI taxonomy): Eukaryota > Metazoa > Arthropoda > Insecta > Diptera > Tipulidae > Tipula > Tipula helvola. The sequence goes on from OY744482.1 coordinate 55,180,547, forward strand.
TGAGATCAATACAAATCACGAAGCGTAAAACGAGGAAATGTCCTATCTCCATTATCCCATCTCCTAATTATATCACAAAATAAAATGGTATGAATGATTAAAACATCAACAAAGACTGCAGCCAAAAAGACTCTCTAAGTATTTTTGAACAAATGCGTACGGCGGCATGACATTTCTGGACAAATGTCTATGGCGGCACACAGAGAAAGCCACCTAGCGATATAACCAGAATGTTGTGTGAGTGAATCCCAAAGCGAAAGTAGGTAAAACCGACTATAGTCGCCGACATAGTTTGATGGTCCAGTCTAGTAGACTTGCTTTGGTCCTAAATGTAGATAGAGGAAAAAAATAAGAAAAGAGTGGAACTTCTTGAAACTTACTATAAACTTAAATTATGTTAGTCTCACACGATGGCTGAACAGTCTAGTCTACATGTCTCCTATGAATAACGACGAACTGCTTCTGACACGAATCAATATTTTCAAAACTATTTCAAATGTCAGTGACGCAATTGATTAGACAATTTTCCAATCCATTAGACAATTTTCGCTTCCATAGTGTATAAACCAGAAGTTCACTTTTTCATCATGTGAGCATCGAACATTTCCAATGGAAAAAATAAAACTAGTTTTTAATCTGTGCAACAATTTACTTTTAAAATTTAAAATTTCGAAGGTTGCAATTGTCGTGCCGACGGGCTTGATTATTTCTATACAATTTATACAAAATTCAATATTTTGAAAATCCTATGCAATTGTTCTTGATACCACGATCATTTAGATTGCTTGATCATGACCATACATTTCATAAATAAATCGATATTTGAAAATCAAAATGCTTATTTAGCTAATTCTGAGCAAAAAAAAAACGAAAATCTACAATTGTGCTCAGATTGAGGTTCTAAATACCTCTAAAGATAGGTTTAGGGACCTAATTATTTAATTAATGTGTCAACGAGCCTTAATTTTGTTTGAATATTTCTATCCATTTCATAGAAAATTTGATTTAGGAAAATTTTGAATCAAAAATATTTAAAATCTGCAACTGTGCTCCGATTAAGGTGTTTGATACCTCTAAAGAAAGGATTCGGTACTTGTAATTGTTGTGTCAACGTGCATTTAAATTGCTAGATTATTTCTATATATTTCATAGAATTTTTTTTTAAACACTAGAACTACCGGCCTGTTAAAATTATGGATTTACATTTATTGAATTAATTTTTTTTATTATTATGTTAGAATTATTTTAGAAATTTATGATGACTTTTAATATGACAATAAAGTAATTATATTAAAAATCATCAAAAATTTCAAAAACAATTCTAACATAATAATTAAAAAAAATGAATTCAATAAATGTAAATCGGCCATTTTTACCAGTCGGTAGTTCTAGTGTTAAATTACCTTATATCAGGAAATTCTGAGTCAAAAAAATCCAAAATGTACAATTGTGTTCCGATTGCGGTTCTTGATACTTCTAAACATTTAAAGATAGGCTTCGAAATCTGTATAGTTTTATGTCAACTCGCATTTAGATTACTAGATTTTGCCATACATTTCATAAAAAAATTGATTTTTTTGAAAACTACCTAACAATGAATTCGCAAATTCTTAGTCAAAAAACTTCAAAATTTGCATTTGTGCTCCTTAAAATTATTAGCATAACCACACGATTCGAAGTTGATATTTTTCATCTTTCACAAATTCTAAATTATAAATCTTAAATTTTAAGGAAATTCCAAAATATATAACTTACGCGGATAAATTCTAAAATTTATTCCAAACACAAACAACTGGACATTTCGAAAATAATTTGAATCAAGAGGTGAAATTTTAAATATTTCTTAAAAATATTCTTACCCGTAACAAAACATCTGGTTTGGTTATCTTTTTACAGGACCAGTTCTACAAAAGATGATCAAGTTGATGCAATTTCAGGTTAAAATTCTACATTAGAGATTTTATATTATACAATATTAAAAATTCGTAGACAAAAGCTTAATTTTAGCAATAAATAGATTAATATTTACAGAATAGAGTTAGATAGGACAATTTATAAAAATTATTCCAGATTTTATCGATATTTTTAAAATTTTAATATTGGCAGACCTTTAAGGTGATAAATTCTATTAAATTTCAAGCTTATATGAAGGATTAAGAATTTTTAATATTTCCAATAAGCTGCGTTTTATATTTTGTCTTTATTTGTATACATCGTTACACAACCGCATCGCAATCGCAAGGTATTAGGGTTAACAATAACAGAGCTCAGGCTTTCGATAATACGTTGTATCAAAAAAGTGTTATATGTAAGACAACAATATGATGGAAAAAGAATCCTTGCATGATACGTGAGAAGATAAATTTTAAAAAATCATTGAAAAACTGCAAGCCACTTCAAACTTTTCATGAAACAAAAATAAACCATATTCCTAAGCTGTATACATTAAACGAGAGACTGTAGCGTTTAAAAATGAATTACTTTAGAAATATGACAAGACTGCTACAAAAGCAAAAAAAAAAAAATTAAAAATCAGTTTCTATCTAAATTGAGACATGCGAGCACATATCTGACAGGCAAATATGTACCGACACAATAATGTAAATAAAATAAAAATTATTTATAATATATCCAAAGATATAAACAATTTTATATACACACATTGCGAACGCGGCGGTATTTTGTATGTACAACCAAGCCAAGCAGGTTGTATTCATCATTAAAATTATAAATCGTATTAAAATAAAATAAAAATATAAAATTGTAACATATATTTTATTTTTTAATCTTATAAATCAAAAGCAAGAAAATAATACAAATATCTCGCAACAAGACGATTTGTTATTTTTATATTATATATTTATTCTACAATAAAATAAATAAATAAATAATATTTACCATCAAAATGAATTAAAAATTTTTCTTCAATTCTCTAACATTTTTGCGCGATTTTTCGTTTGTACTCGTATATGTATTATATTATGTATTTACAAACAATAATAATAATTTTTAAAGTCATAAATTTTATTATTTAATATTATATTTTATAAAAAAAAAAATGTTTTATATATAAATTTATTATTATTTGTAAATTGCCATAAAAATAAATCATTTGGTAATAAATTAAAATTATATATCGAATAAATTCGACATGAGATATAAATCAATTGATCCAATTTTTATTTTTATTTTAGATATGTATGTATGTACAAGTACATTGTACATATCTATATATGCACTATATATACATATACTCGAACATACAAATACAGCAATATGTTTTAATTTTAAAAAATAATTTTTCTCCAGATTTATGGTTTTATTTATAAATTTTATCGCGATTTTGTGTCTATATATAGTCTGTAGTAAGTATGAATATTGAATACTATATACTATGCTGCTTCATAATTTAGTCAATTTAATATTGGCGATGCAACATTATTTTATGCGGTATTTATCAAAGCCGGAAATTATGAAAATCAAAATTTAATTTAATTCGTATTCGGTATTTAATTTGTATGCGCCGCTACTTATTTTAAACTTCAACACAAAACAGTATATACTCGGAAAATGGGCCAACTTCGAGAAATTTAAGATTTATTTAGACGTGGAGTTGACTAATTTTTAAGAAAATCTTAAACACGGGTTTTCAAAAACTAAAAATCGAATAATATCTTAAATCAATGTTTCAAATTTTAAATTGTAAAATTACGAAATATTGACATTTTAAAATAAAAATCATCGAAATTAAAGCGGTCTAAATCGATTCAAAATGTCGTATTTTTCCCCAAATTGCACTATCCCTGCAATGGCTAAAGTAGATAAAAACATGCTGTTCTCCACTGCTAAAATGAATTAAAATTAAGATTTTTGAACAAATTCTAAAATATTTTGGGGTTCGTTTTAAGCACTCTAATTTGGTCAAAACTTACGATTTTAATATTCTAAAATTATCATCCAACTCTGAAATTTAAAAAAATTATGTATGAGAAGTTTCCAAAATGATGACAAAGTTTCGAAGGCAAAAACTTTATTTGACTTAAAGTTCCTGTATATTTAATTAAATCTCTGTAATAAAAGAGACTGTTATGGCGTTAGGAGGTTATATTTGGGAATTTAGATAATGTTTGCAATTTCTAATATTAGGATGGACGCAGAACAAACCCGGAGGCTTCGAAGGAAGCACTAAATACCAATTATGCACTTTACCTTTTCCAATGCACTATCCCTACCTAACTATTAATAAATTTACCAATTTTAAGCTGCTACTGCATTACACATATGACGATAATATGACGGAAACACATAACATTGTATTCCGGAATATATGCATATATCTTTACTAACAAATTAACATTTAATATACAAAGTTAGTAACAAGTACAACAATAATTATGTCGTGGTAAAAAATAATAAAAAAAAAAACTCAGAATTTACCACATTTAATTTTTTAACCCTTTATAATGCTATTATTATTTTATGTAATTTTTATCACTTATTATTATTATTATACATTGTTATTGCATTTATTACTAGCATTATTATATGATTATAATATTCTCTGCTACCATACTCTAATAACATTTATATATGTACACTCTGGCATAATAATAATAATAAAAAACTGTAATTATAACAAAAACAACAGCAGAAATTTAATTATCGTTCGTACATTTATTAAAAAAAATTATATGTTATTACATACATTTTATGATTTATGCATTGTTGTTCTTGCTTTAAATTATACACAATAATGATGTACATACATCTATAAATATTTATTTTTAAATAAAAGTACACATGCCGAACAAGAGGAATATGTACACTTAATATGACGTGAAGTAAAAAGTCTAAATTGCAACTTCATTAGGGGTCAATATTATTGTTCTGTTGAAAAATATTTCAGTTGCACGGCAGAAATTTAATGTGTTGTATATACAAACGGCGCACGTAATATAATTATGTATCAAAGTATCAAACAATGTTAAGGGTTACAGAAATGTAATTGGCCAAAAGCTCAAATCTATTTAAACAGTATTTGCAGTATTGTTACTTTTGAAAGGATCCTAAATAAGCTTTAGGTGAGAAATCACCTTAGAACATCATTCCTGTCTAACAATTTATTGCAGATAAGGAAGGACAAGAAACAAAATAATATTTTAGCCATACTGGACTTGTCGATGTCAAAAGTGAGTAAACACCAAACAAAAATTACTATTAATAGGAACCTTATTAAAACAAATGGTCGGAGGACAAAAATGTTTGGCACTAAGAAATGATTCCAGTTAGCGCTTCCTAAAGACTGCAAAGATGGGGTATTACAACCAAACCCTCAAATAATACTTTGAGAGGTAATCTTTGCAGCATACCGTTTTACTACATAAATATATTCCTTTTTTGTGTATCTGTCAAACATATTCTTCACATATTCGCCAATTGCATATTAAAATTTTACTAACAGCAGACTACAAACCTTTAATTATCGGATTTATACAAACAACTCTTTCGACGTACTTAATTTATTTAATTAATGAAATATATTCAATTATAACAAACAAGCCTAACTTAATGATCATCAAAAGATAACATTACATAATTTATATACAATGTGCCCTCGCCAATTTTGCCTTAATGCTAGTAAAGTATGAACAAATGCCAAACGCAAAAAAAAAAAAACTTTCTTAATAGATTGACGCGCGATAATAAACTTTGTAATTAATATCAATTTAAATTTCTACCAAACGCAAAAAATAAAAAAAATTAATTCACATTAAATTATATTAATTATAATTCGTTATTTTATCATTACAATTTTTTTAATATTAAAATTACTACAACAACAAACTATTAAAAAACAGCTACGGCAACAGAAATTATAAAACGAGTATCTCTATATAATACTGTGTATATCTATATAATTACTGTCATAAATAATAACAGAGACATGACATATAAATATGTCATTTATATATAATTTTAATTTATTTATTAATTTTTTTTTTAATTTTTTATTAACCCTTTTGGGGATGTACAATTTTAATGTAGCCCACTCACGCTCAGTCATCATGTTAAAAAAATTAAATTTTTGTGTTCGCTGTCGTCGTTTGATGAAAAACGGATTTTTTTTATGTTTTCATTATAATAAACATACATATTATGAACTCACTCATCATGAAAAGGCCTCAACAGCGCACAAAATAACAACATAAATTATCTACTTGGCAGCATTTTTTTATGATTGTTTTGCTCAAATTATGAGTACATACATATTATTATTATTAAGGGTTACCCATCATGAACATAGCTATTAAAAAAAAAAAAAAAAAACTTTTGGCCATTTTATTTTTAATTTATTTTATTCTGTTCTATACCTTGTTGTAATAAAGAGCAAAATAAGCAGAGGTACGAAACGACGAAAAATTAGCGTGAATTATAGTCATTTAAATTATAATTTTATTGACTTTATTTTTTTTTTTTTTTGTTGAAATGTCTATAATAAACAACAAAGAACGAATGGATGGTGGAAATGGATTTTTTTTAGTATTATGATTCGTATTATGGAAATTAAATTTCTATTTGTTTTGTTGTTTAATTTTAACGAGTTTTCGCTGTTTGTTTTGCTGATGGTGAATGTGGGTGGTGATAAGGTGTTCTGGTTTTTTATGTCATTTATTTATGTGACAGGAGAAATAATTTTGGCAAATCTGATTTTGTAGTGACTGAGTTTTTATTGTTTATTTATTGGTAACATTAATCATTACGGTTTGTTCTAGTGGAAAATATTTCCTCGTAATTCAAATCCGTCCACGCAGCGTTGGTTTTCTACGCGTAATATATCAAATTTAAAAATTGAAGTCATACAATTCATATTAAACCGTTGGCTCTACCAATTAAAACATTTAATTGAAAAATAAAGACGACAAATGTATTAAATTTTAATGAAAAACTACTTAAAAGCTATTGATTAAACGTAAATAATTACAAAAAAAAACAAAAATTAAAAATTGAAAAGGTCAAAAATAAAAATTAAAAATTATACTTTACTCAAAAATTAAAAAATATAAATGGAAAGTTAATTTGTAAATATAAAAAATAATAATCAAAAATTACAAATTATAAATTTAAAATTGAACGTTTTATAATGTTAAAAAAGAATAAAAAATTAAAATTGAAAATAATCATGAAACAAAAGATAATAATTCAAAATTAAAATGAAAATTCAGAAATTAATAATTTAAAATTACAAATGATTATATTAAAACTAAATAAAAAATCAAAGGACGTTGCAGTTTTTACACTAATTTAAGCATTAGTTATAAAAGATAAAGATCAGCCAGAAATTGAAAGATAAAAATCAGACATGCAAAACAAAAATTAAAAAATATAAATAAAAAATTTAACTTTATTCAAAAAGAAGTACAAAATTAAAAGTGAAACTTCTAAATAAAATTAGAAATTAAAGATTAGAAATGTATTTAAAAATTAAAAAAAACATAAAAAATTCAAAATTAAACATTAAAATTCAATTATAAAAATTAAAAAATTTATTAAAATTCAAAATAAAAATTTAGAAATAAATTCAAAATTAGACTTTATTCAAAATTAAATCAATTTAATTGAAAATTCACACTTTAAAAAATCAACACTAGACCATAAAGTTTAACCATTTACAATTTAATTTCAATATTATAATTTTAAAAATAAAAAGTTACAAGTTTAAACTTTTTATTAGTTTAATAATCTAAACAATTAAAAATTGAACTTTTTTGAAAAAGTAATATTCTGATTAATTATTAATAATATAAATTATTAATTAATCAGAAAAATATAAAACTTAAAATTAAAGATTTAACATAAAAAATTAAACTGAAACAAAAATGTTAGTTAAACATTTAGAATTAAACTTTAATCCTTAAACTTTAAACATGAAAAATGTATATTTATTTAATAAAAATGAAATACTAAAAATTAATAAAAGAAAATTAACAATATTTAAAAATTAAATTTAATATTTTAAAAAATTAAGAAATTATTAAATATAAGTTAAAAATTTAACATTTCAAAATTAACAAAATAAATTAACAATTAACTATATTCAAAAATTAAAACTTAAACCCAAAAATAAACATTTAACATTAAATATCAACTTAAAAATTATAAATTAAAATTGAAACATTGAAATCAGAAAAATAATAAAATAAAAATTAATGTTAAATACTTAACTAATGTTAAAATGGTTAACCCTAAATTAAAAATAAATAATTAAGCTGTTTTATAAATTGAAAAAAAAATTTAAAAATATTAACCGTTGAATTTTAAAAATTAAATTTAAAATTAATCTTTAAACAATAAAAATTAAATATCTTAATATAAAAAAAACTAATCATTAAAATAAAAATTAAATTTAACTGAACAAATAAAAATTAGAAATTAAAAGGTTACCTTAAAAAATTATACATCAAATAATTAAGTTTATAAATTAAAGTTCAATATTATAAGATTAAAATAAAATATTAAACAAAAAACATAAAAAATTCTAATTTTAATTTGAAAACTGAAAATCTTAACAGTAAGTATAAATTAAAAATGAATAATTAAATTTTATTCAAAGGTTTAAAAATATTAAACATAAATTGAGCAATACAATTTAAAACAAACAATTAAAATTTAAACATTTAGAAATCGAAAATATAAATTATAAGTTAAAAATTCCAATTATTATTAAAAGTAAAATTTCAGTAATAAAAATGTATTTATAACCATTAAAATTAAAAATAAAACAATAAAACCAAATAATAAAAATTATAACAAACTCAAAATTCAAAAAAAAAAAAAATTAAAATTTAAAATAAATTAAAATAATAGGTTATTAAAAAATTAAAAAAATTGTACATGAAAATTAAAACTTAAAACTAAACATTAACACGAAGGATGACAAATTAAACTTTATTTTGAATATAATAATAAAAAAAAAAAAATGCTAATTTAAAAAAAATTAAAACGTAAATAATGAAACAATTTAAAAATATTCAATATGGATTCAAAATTAAACGATAAACTTAACAAGTAAAATTCAATTTAAAACATTTAAAACCAATTAATTAAAATTAACCCTTAACGGACGAGAGCTTTTATTTGTTTATCAATTATGTCCTCTTAGCGGTGGCTTTCATCTGTTGCTTAACCCTCTAATGAATGAATTTTTAATCTGTTTTTATCAAAAATTTGACTTCAACTCGTAAATGTTAAATAAATGTGCATATTATAACAACAAAAACCAAACCGTTATAAGGATAGTTCTTTAAAATGTAAAAACTGTAAAATGTAAAATCATGTAAAAATTAAAGAAAAAAATATTCATGATAACGTAAAGTACACAATTCAAGATAACGTAAAGTCCGCCTTTAGGCGGAGTTATGCATTAGAGGGTTAAAAAAACTCAACACAAAAAATTAAAAAATTATATAAGGATTATGACTAACCTTCTTTTCAATAAATAAAAAGTATTAAATATAAATTGAAAATAAAATAAAAGAACTGAACCTCATAAACAATAAAATAAACATTAAAATAGTGAAAATTTAAATTAAATTTAAAAATTCAAATTATAGATTGAAAAGTAAACATATTAATTGAAACTTACAAATTATACATTAACCTTTAATAATGTTTAAATATTATTTAAAAATTTAAAAAAATTGAAAATTAAATAAATAGTATTTAAATATTAAAGATTGAAACTTAAAAATGAAAAATTAGGCTTGATTAAAAAATTAAAAAATATTAAGTGACAACTAAAACTTAAAAATAATCATTAAAAAGCAAACAATCAACGTGAAGGATGAAAAATTAAACAGTTAAAATTAAATTATAAACATTAGAAAAAATAAAATAAAACGAAATTAAAAATAAAAATTAAAAATTAAAAGCACAACAAAATATTACAAGTTAAACTAATAAAGAAAATTCAAATATTCAGTATAATTTAAAAATTAAACATTGAAATTTAAAAGTAAACTTAAGATTTTAATATTAAAATCCATTAATATAAATTAAAAAAAATAAAAACTAAACATAAAAAAAATATAAAATATATTAGAAATTAATAACAAACTTTGTTCAAAAATTAAAAAAATATTAAACATTAATTAAAAATTAAATATAAAAAATTAAACATCCTAAACATAAAAATAAAACGTTAAAATATTAAATTGTATTAAAAAATTAGGAATAGAAAATGAAAATTTGACATTAATTATTAAAAGTTAAACATTATAAATTATTAAAAGTTAAACATTATAAATATATTAAAAACATTAAACTTTAAACACTAATAATTAAAATTTAGAAAACATTAAAAATTAAATACATATTACTTAAATATCAGTAATTCAATTTTTAAAATTAAAAATGAAACGTAAAAATTATATTTAAAACACTAAAAATTAAAAAACTAAATTTTAAAATTTACGATTAATAATAAAAATTGTAGTATTTATAAGGGTTGAAAAAACATTAAACATTAAAAAAATTGACCATTAATTAAAAATTAAAATAAATATTATTAAACAGTTACTAAATGTAAATTAAAATTTATGCATTTGAAACAAAATAAAAATAAAACTTCGTTTAAAAATTACAACAAAACATATAAATTAAAGATTAAAAAAATTTTAACATTTAAAAGTTATAAATGAAACATTAAAACCAAATAAATAATAAAAATTAAAAAAAAACAACATAAAATACAAAAAATTAAAAATCTACTAAAATTTAATAAGTAGGCTCTATTAGGAAATTATAGCATATTATATTTACCAACATCTAAAAAACAACAAATAAATTAAAAATTAGTCCTTAAAAAAATTTAAAAGATATAAAATGAAAATTAAAACTTCAAAATAAACTTTAAAATTAAACAATGTAAGCGCAGGATGAAAAATAAAACATTTAAAATGAAATAATAAAAATTAATAAAAAAACTGGAAATTTAAATTTAAATTTCAACAAAAAAATTAAAAATTAAATTAATGAAAAAATTATACAATGCTGAAATATAAGTTAATAATTAAATTTTGAAAATTAAATATGAACATTTTTATTGGTCATGTTTAATTTTTCAAAGTAAAATAAAATTTTAAACATTGAACCAATTAATAAAAATAAAAGAAAATAAAAAACTCAGCACAAAAAACTAATAAATATAAATTGAAATTTAGAAATCTAAAATAATTATTACTCAAAAATTGAAATTTTTTTAATATTAATTTAAAAAATAAATATGACAAATATTGGAATTTAGACACTAAAACAATAAAAATTAAAAAAAAATCAAATTATATTAAATTAAAAGGACAATAATAGAAATTTATTATTTAGCAGTTAAAATTAAAACTGAAAAGTTTTATATTTAACATTAAACTTTTAATATTTGAAACTATAAAACTAGATATTTATTATTTAAACTTTAAAAATTAAAATTAACAATTAAATATTAAAAATAAAACATAAAGAATTAAACATTTAACTTAAACTTTAAACTCTAAAAATTAAAAAAGAACATTAAAACAAATGAGGAAATTATCAATTAATCAAATATTTAAAATTGAAATTTAAACTTTTAACGTTAAACATTAGAAAATAAAAATTAAACAAAAGAGCCCTAAATCAAATAAAAATTTGTTTAATTAATAAATATATTGGGTCACAAAAATAAAAAACTATTTTTTTAGAAAATAAAATTTATGATTATTAATAAAAAATTAAATATTAAAACGTAATAATTAACAATAAAAATATTCAATATGACTTAAAAATTAAAATATTATAACAAAATTAAACAATTAATAAACATAAATTAAAAATTAAACATTTGAAACAAAATTACAATCCAAACTTTATACAAAAATTAAAATATAAAATCAAATAAATAATAATAAAAATAACAATATACGATAATAAAAATTAAGAGTATCAAACAAAAATTAAAAATTAACAGTTAATTCAAAAATTAAAAATTAAACTTGAGATATTAAATATTAAATACGATAACTAGAACAAAAACTAAACAATACAAATTAAAAATCAGACATTAAAAATATTGAAACTCACAAATTAATATTAAAACATTAAAAAAAAAATATTAAGAAATAATGTTAAAGATTTTAATTTTTAATTGAAACAATAGAAACAAAACTAAATGAAAAAAAATTATAAAATATAAACTAAAAATTAATAACCAAGCTATATTCAAAAATTTAAAAATAATAAATACAAATTGAAAATTAAAAATAGAACTTGAAAAATTAAACAATAGACATAAAAATGAAATATTTTGAAATTAAAATGTCCCATTTAATCAATAGAAATTGGACATTGAAAATTAAAATATAATAGAACATTAAAATAAAAGTTAGATTGAATTGAAAAATAAAAATTAGAAATAAACATTAAAAATTAAAGTAAAATTCATTAATGAAAATATATAGAATAAACACAAAAAAAAAAATTAAACCAACATAAATTAAAAACTAAACTTTATTTAAAAATTAAAAATATAAAATATAAATTAAAGATTTCAAATAAATTAAAAATGAACTTTCATCGACAAAATTGTATTTAAAAATATAAAACAGAAAATAATAATTAAAAATTTAACAAGGAAACCAAATAATTAACATATTAAAAAAATTAAAAATTAAAAATTGAAAATAAATATTAAAAATTAGGCTGTGATAAAAAATTAAAAAATTTTAAATGAAAGTCAAAACTTGAAAAATTAAACAATTAAAGCTAAAGATGAAAAATTAACATTTAAAATTAAAAATTAATTTAATGAAAAAATTAATTAATATACAATATTAATAAAAAAATAAACTTTAGGTTTTGAACGTTAAACATAAAAAGTAAAATTGAAATTTAAACATGCAAGCTATAAAAAAATAAAAAAATTATAAGTATAAATGATAAATAATAAATTTAAAATTTTATTTAAACAATTAAACATCAAAAACATTGAAATTTCAACATTACAACACTACAAAAATATAAAAATTTAAATAAATAGTAAAAGGAAAACTAGATATTAAAAATTCAACAATAATAATTGAAACTTAAAAATTATAAATTAACATTAAACTCTAAACACTAATATAAAAAAAATTGGATACATATTACTAAAATATAAAAATAGAAAATTAAAAATCAAACATAAAAAGTTAAACATTCAATATTAAAGTTAAACTATAAACACTAAAAACTAAAAAAATTAAAATAAAACAGAAATTAAAAATTTTAAAAATATTACTGAAAAATTTAAGATTAAACTTTAAGCCTTTAACTTTCAACATTAGAAATTAAAATTGTGTAACTAATAATAAAAATTAAATATTGAATCCTAATAATAAACATTTAAAAAATCAAAAATAATTAAAAATTAAAATCAATATTATTAGCAAATTAACATTTAATAAAAAAACTTTTAATATTAAAAACCAACTAAAAATTATAGTTCAAATATTTAAAATTAGAAATGAAACATCAAAACCAAAATAAATAATAAATATTGAAAATTAAATTCAACATAAAATGCTAAATATTAGTAATAATTAGGCTTTATGCAAAAATTATAAAATATTAAATAAAATAAAATAATTAACCAAAGTTAAATATTGAAAGTTAAAAATTAAACTTTAACATTAAAAAAATCAGATATTAAATATCAAAACTTAAATATTAATATTCAAACTAAAAAGAAAAAAAAATTGTACAAAAACACTAAACATTTTAAATTAAAACTTAAAATCTGAACATTAAATAATAAAATTAAGTTAAAAAAAAATATAAATTAAAATTTTCAATAAAACCCATATTCAAAAATTTAAAAATTATAAATATAAATTGAAAATTAGAAATATAACTTCTAACAATTAAAAATGTAGCACTAAATCATCAAAAATTGAACATTGAAAATTAAACCACCCTAAAAAAAATTAAGCAATAATATAAAAATTAGATTTAACTGAAAATATATAAATTAGAAATTAAACATCAAACATTTATAGTTAAAAAACCCAAATTAAAAATTAAGCATTAAATAAAAATAAATAAAACCAAATATTAAAAATATAAAAATAAAAAATAAAAAATTTGAAATATAAATTTAAAAAAGCAAATTAAAAAATGAAAATTAAAACTAGAAAATAAACTTTAAATATTGAACAAAGAAAGTGAAAGACGAAAAATTAAACATTTATAATTAAACAATTAAAAAAATTATATTTAAAATTAAACCCATGGAAAAATTAAACAATATTTAAAAAATAAAAAGCTCAACACAAACAATTATAAAAATATTAAATATAAATTAGAAATTATTATTAAACTATATCCAAAAATTGAAAAATATTAATTTTAATTAAATATCAAAGATTAAACATTTTTAAACATTAAAACATTTGAAATTTGAAAAAAAAATGAAGTTACCAACACCAGCTAAATTATACGCAGCCTCTAGAACTACGCAATGTGAGCTATTTACAAAGCTCTCGGTAGAGAACGGATATTTAATTCCTGTTAATCAGTTTAATATTTTTTGCACATTTGCAGATAATTTCTGGTGGACTGACAAGGTTCAACATTAATGGGCATCTAAAATATTTTGCATGTTGCTTTTATGTCCTAGTAACACATGCAGACTTGTTTGAAGGAAACATAGTATCACACAGAGCGCATTATTGTATATTTTCAGCACAAAAAAAAATTACTAACCAGTTTAATTATAGATACAAACCACACCATTAATGGGATGGCAGTTTAATTGCTACGGTAATTAATGATATTCTGTCGATCTTTCACTTTTAAAAATTTTATGATGAAAACGTATAATTCATAAATATTTTTACCATAATGACACGAAGAGATGAAATCACTTGATAAAACAAAACAAAAATCTAGATAATTTATGATCAATTTTCTTATATTCGTTTTGTAAAAATTTGTTAACCCGCAATACCACTTTTCACTAGCAAGCCCATAAATTTTTCCGCATCAAATTATCATTATCTCAGGTACACGATATGTGCGTTTGCATTAATATAATGTTCATGCTACACACATACTATATATAATAATAATAATAATAATCGCATAAAAACGTACAATTATTTTTTCATTTTAACAACACAATAAAAAAAAAAATAAAAAATTAAAAAAAACGCGAAATAAATTATATTTTGATTGCATGATTATTAAAAATCTTCATCAACCAGCGATCATTCGTTCAACCCACTTTTTCTTTCTTTTTTTTTTTTTTGATGATATCAGTGCGGTGCAACAAAATATATTGTGCTGTATATTTTAAAACAAGCTACATAAATTTTTAAAGTGCATAATTACTTGTTTACAACTAAGCGATACATATTTTATTACATTTTTGGATCCGCAGTCTGGCTAATAAAATTGATTTTTTTTTAAGTACCAATCCTCTTGCTATTCGTGTGTAAATGCTTAATGGCTGTTGTAAATTACGTGAAACTGCATAAAATTTTTATTTGGGATGTTTAATTGAAATCGATATGTCAAATATGAAAAACCGTTTATAACGTATATACCCTCTAGATAGATATCCTGAATTCTGCATCATAAATTTTACAAATTTATTCATTCCGATTTTTATTTTGCAATAATTAAAATATATTCATTTATGTCCCAACCATTTACCGTCAACTTTCCGTTCAATTTTTCCTCTCTGTATTATGTACTATACTATACTTCCATTTTTTTTATTCACCAAGTTATTTATCGCATAATTATGTATGATATTTTCATTTTTCTTAGTTATTTCTGTTATGAGCGCATTAAACAACAACAATTCGCTAAAATTGCTATTAAATTCAACACCATCATCAAGTGCATACATTTTATATTTTTATAAAACATAGTGTTTCAATTTTAATATGAATACACGGCATATAATTCCTATTAGGGGTTTACTTTATGTTATTTTCTTTGGCTTTTCTTCAACACATTCTTCGTTGTATAATAAAAATGTTCATATTCACATTCATTCAGTAAACAACAAAAATATGTATGAAAAACTATTTGTACCAACAACAACAACAACAATCACAATTCTCGTAACTACAAATAAAAATTACTGCTTTTAAGTAATTTATTTTTATTTTCTTTAGTAAACCAATAAATTATGTTGTAGTTATAATATTGTGTATGCCGTTTTTCAAGAAAATGCTAAACAACAACAAAATGGCAAAACAACATATACACAACATTTATTGTATCGTGATTTATTGAATGAAAATTGTTATTTTTTTATTTCTTATTTTTTTTTTTTTGCAACTATGGTTTGGTTTGCAATTGAAAGATAGAAATCATAAAAATGATATACAACTCAGTCATATATGCGGTATCTATAAGTATTATACGAGTATATAGAGGTCACTACAAAATTAATCTGATCTGACAAATGGTTAAGTTTAGAAAAAATTGTCGTACAAGCGTTCCATTTAATTTTGTAGGCACCTGCAGAAGGTAACTTATAAAAATTATAACTTGTACATGAAATTAAGAATTATGGCCAAGGTGAAAATATAAAAGGAAATTATTGCTTGTGTGAAATAAATGATGATAAATGTTAAATTTGAAATGTGATAATTTTTATGATAAACGATTTGTTGATCATTATGTTTAGAGATGCAATTAAAATTTATGGTTTTATGTTCGCGTGTACATTAGAAATTTATGCATTTATAAATTTATAATAATACAGAAATATGTAGTTTTACTACTTTTGTACTCAATATTTGTATGATTAATAGCTGTACACTCGTTTATTGACTATATACACGTTGAGTTGTTAAACATGAGGTATTTTCTCAATAGTCCATGATATTATTGATGCGTTTTTATGGTTTCCAATTATATTTTACTATATCCGAATTGAAAATTGGTTGCTTAAACTTCTATTGTAATTAGTAAAGACGCTAGTGCAAAATGTATTCATTAATTTGTTTGCTAAAGTACATAAAATGTATGTTATAAATTTTATTTTTATAAAATAAAATTAAAACTCAAGTCAAATCTTAATAGTTTCATAAATTACTTGAAAATAAAATAAAACATTCCATATTAAATTACTTTTCTTTGTATAAAATTGTAGAAAGGGCTAAAGTATTTACTTGTGAAAAATTCAACTCAGGTTTTGACCCCGGGAATGTCTCGAAAAGTAGAAACTTCATCACGGCTGTTCTTGTTGACTTATCTTCAAATCGTAAATGTTGAAAGAAGCTGGAATTTATTACAAGATATACCTTGCTTTGAATAAAACATTATCAGGATGCTAAAAATTACGAAGTTATGATACCCCATGCTCGTTAACGCCAAGTCAGTGAAGTTAGCCCGAAATTTCAGCCCGAAATTTAGGTTCGTTTCTTGACTAAAATGTAGCTAACCAGAAAAAGTGTAAATGTCGTATAAAATGTAGCATCATCCCGAAAAAAATGTAAATATAAAATTTAACTAATTCTAGAAAAAATTATGTAGAAAAAATGTTATTTGCCACTGTTTTTATGTTCAAACTAATTTTGTTACATAATTGCAGGTAGGAACAAATCAATTATTTTATATTACAGATTTAAGATACGTAGTTTTATTTTAAAATTCCTCTAGGATAAATTCATGTTTAATGTTTAACCTGAAAGGAGCGTATATCAGAGATAAAGCTAAGTAGTGGCATATACGGCCAGATAGGCCATAATAGTACCAAGTTACACTCAGCACCCCATTTTCATATCATGGGGATAAAATACTTTTTTTGTAATTTTTCTCTAGACAGTTTCATTCACGTATGGAAATATGTGTTATGGTGAAGTTTAGAATTTTATAGGGCTAATACCAGAGATAAAGCTAAGTAGTGGCATATACGGCCAAATAGGCCATACTAGTACCAAGTTACCCTCAGCACCCCATTTTCATATCATGGGGATAAAATACTTTTTTTGTAATTTTTCTCTAGACAGTTTCATTCACGTATGGAAATATGTGTTATGGTAAAGTTTAGAATTTTATAGGGCTAACACCAGAGATAAAGCTAAGTAGTGGCATATACGGCCAGATAGGCCATACTAGTACCAAGTTACACTCAGCACCCCATTTTCATATCATGGGGATAAAATACTTTTTTTGTAATTTTTCTCCAGACAGTTTCATTCACGTATGTAAATATGTGTTATGATGAAGTTTAGAATTTTATAGGGCTAATACCAGAGATAAAGCTAAGTAGTGGCATATACGGCCAAATAGGCCATACTAGTACCAAGTTACCCTCAGCAGCCCATTTTTATATCATGGGGATAAAATACTTTTTTGTAATTTTTCTCTAGACAGTTTCATTCACGTATGGAAATATGTGTTATGATGAAGTTTAGAATTTTATAGGGCTAATACCAGAGATAAAGCTAAGTAGTGGCATATACGGCCAGATAGGCCATACTAGTACCAAGTTACCCTCAGCACCCCATTTTCATATCATGGGGATAAAATACTTTTTTTGTAATTTTTCTCTAGACAGTTTCATTCACGTATGGAAATATGTGTTATGATGAAGTTTAGAATTTTATAGGGCTAATACCAGAGATAAAGCTAAGTAGTGGCATATACGGCCAAATAGGCCATACTAGTACCAAGTTACCCTCAGCACCCCATTTTCATATCAAGGGGATAAATACTTTTTTTGTAATTTTTCTCTAGACAGTTTCATTCACGTATGGAAATATGTGTTATGATGAAGTTTAGAATTTTATAGGGCTAATACCAGAGATAAAGCTAAGTAGTGGCATATACGGCCAAATAGGCCATACTAGTACCAAGTTACCCTCAGCACCCCATTTTCATATCATGGGGATAAAATACTTTTTTTGTAATTTTTCTCTAGACAGTTTCATTCACGTATGGAAATATGTGTTATGATGAAGTTTAGAATTTTATAGGGCTAATACCAGAGATAAAGCTAAGTAGTGGCATATACGGCCAAATAGGCCATACTAGTACCAAGTTACCCTCAGCACCCCATTTTCATATCATGGGGATAAAATACTTTTTTTGTAATTTTTCTCTAGACAGTTTCATTCACGTATGGAAATATGTGTTATGATGAAGTTTAGAATTTTATAGGGCTAATACCAGAGATAAAGCTAAGTAGTGGCATATACGGCCAAATAGGCCATACTAGTACCAAGTTACCCTCAGCACCCCATTTTCATATCATGGGGATAAAATACTTTTTTTGTAATTTTTCTCTAGACAGTTTCATTCACGTATGGAAATATGTGTTATGATGAAGTTTAGAATTTTATAGGGCTAATACCAGAGATAAAGCTAAGTAGTGGCATATACGGCCAAATAGGCCATACTAGTACCAAGTTACCCTCAGCACCCCATTTTCATATCATGGGGATAAAATACTTGTTTTGTAATTTTTCTCTAGACAGTTTCATTCACGTATGGAAATATGTGTTATGGTAAAGTTTAGAATTTTATAGGGCTAATACCAGAGATAAAGCTAAGTAGTGGCATATACGGCCAGATAGGCCATACTAGTACCAAGTTACACTCAGCACCCCATTTTCATATCATGGGGATAAAATACTTTTTTTGTAATTTTTCTCCAGACAGTTTCATTCACGTATGTAAATATGTGTTATGATGAAGTTTAGAATTTTATAGGGCTAATACCAGAGATAAAGCTAAGTAGTGGCATATACGGCCAAATAGGCCATACTAGTACCAAGTTACCCTCAGCAGCCCATTTTTATATCATGGGGATAAAATACTTTTTTGTAATTTTTCTCTAGACAGTTTCATTCACGTATGGAAATATGTGTTATGATGAAGTTTAGAATTTTATAGGGCTAATACCAGAGATAAAGCTAAGTAGTGGCATATACGGCCAGATAGGCCATACTAGTACCAAGTTACCCTCAGCACCCCATTTTCATATCATGGGGATAAAATACTTTTTTTGTAATTTTTCTCTAGACAGTTTCATTCACGTATGGAAATATGTATTATGGTGAAGTTTAGAATTTTATAGGGCTAATACCAGAGATAAAGCTAAGTAGTGGCATATACGGCCAGATAGGCCATACTAGTACCAAGTTACCCTCAGCACCCCATTTTCATATCATGGGGATAAAATACTTTTTTTGTAATTTTTCTCTAGACAGTTTCATTCACGTATGGAAATATGTGTTATGATGAAGTTTAGAATTTTATAGGGCTAATACCAGAGATAAAGCTAAGTAGTGGCATATACGGCCAGATAGTCCATACTATTACCAAGTTACACTCAGCACCCCATTTTCATATCATGGGGATAAAATACTTTTTTTGTAATTTTTCTCCAGACAGTTTCATTCACGTATGGAAATATGTGTTATGGTGAAGTTTAGAATTTTATAGGGCTAATACCAGAGATAAAGCTAAGTAGTGGCATATACGGCCAAATAGGCCATACTAGTACCAAGTTACCCTCAGCACCCCATTTTCATATCATGGGGATAAAATACTTTTTTTGTAATTTTTCTCTAGACAGTTTCATTCACGTATGGAAATATGTGTTATGATGAAGTTTACAATTTTATAGGGCTAATACCAGAGATAAAGCTAAGTAGTGGCATATACGGCCAAATAGGCCATACTAGTACCAAGTTACACTCAGCACCCCATTTTCATATCATGGGGATAAAATACTTTTTTTGTAATTTTTCTCTAGGCAGTTTCATTCACGTATGGAAATATGTATTATGGTGAAGTTTAGAATTGTATAGGGCTAATACCAGAGATAAAGCTAAGTAGTGGCATATACGGCCAAATAGGCCATACTAGTACCAAGTTACCCTCAGCACCCCATTTTCATATCATGGGGATAAAATACTTTTTTTGTAATTTTTCTCTAGACAGTTTCATTCACGTATGGAAATATGTGTTATGATGAAGTTTAGAATTTTATAGGGCTAATACCAGAGATAAAGCTAAGTAGTGGCATATACGGCCAAATAGGCCATACTAGTACCAAGTTACCCTCAGCACCCCATTTTCATATCATGGGGATAAAATACTTTTTTTGTAATTTTTCTCTAGACAGTTTCATTCACGTATGGAAATATGTGTTATGGTAAAGTTTAGAATTTTATAGGGCTAATACCAGAGATAAAGCTAAGTAGTGGCATATACGGCCAGATAGGCCATACTAGTACCAAGTTACACTCAGCACCCCATTTTCATATCATGGGGATAAAATACTTTTTTTGTAATTTTTCTCCAGACAGTTTCATTCACGTATGGAAATATGTGTTATGGTGAAGTTTAGAATTTTATAGGGCTAATACCAGAGATAAAGCTAAGTAGTGGCATATACGGCCAAATAGGCCATACTAGTACCAAGTTACCCTCAGCACCCCATTTTCATATCATGGGGATAAAATACTTTTTTTGTAATTTTTCTCTAGACAGTTTCATTCACGTATGGAAATATGTGTTATGATGACGTTTAGAATTTTATAGGGCTAATACCAGAGATAAAGCTAAGTAGTGGCATATACGGCCAGATAGGCCATACTAGTACCAAGTTACCCTCAGCACCCCATTTTCATATCATGGGGATAAAATACTTTTTTTGTAATTTTTCTCTAGACAGTTTCATTCACGTATGGAAATATGTGTTATGATGAAGTTTAGAATTTTATAGGGCTAATACCAGAGATAAAGCTAAGTAGTGGCATATACGGCCAAATAGGCCATACTAGTACCAAGTTACCCTCAGCACCCCATTTTCATATCATGGGGATAAATACTTTTTTTGTAATTTTTCTCTAGACAGTTTCATTCACGTATGGAAATATGTGTTATGATGAAGTTTAGAATTTTATAGGGCTAATACCAGAGATAAAGCTAAGTAGTGGCATATACGGCCAAATAGGCCATACTAGTACCAAGTTACCCTCAGCACCCCATTTTCATATCATGGGGATAAAATACTTTTTTTGTAATTTTTCTCTAGACAGTTTCATTCACGTATGGAAATATGTGTTATGATGAAGTTTAGAATTTTATAGGGCTAATACCAGAGATAAAGCTAAGTAGTGGCATATACGGCCAAATAGGCCATACTAGTACCAAGTTACCCTCAGCACCCCATTTTCATATCATGGGGATAAAATACTTTTTTTGTAATTTTTCTCTAGACAGTTTCATTCACGTATGGAAATATGTGTTATGATGAAGTTTAGAATTTTATAGGGCTAATACCAGAGATAAAGCTAAGTAGTGGCATATACGGCCAAATAGGCCATACTAGTACCAAGTTACCCTCAGCACCCCATTTTCATATCATGGGGATAAAATACTTTTTTTGTAATTTTTCTCTAGACAGTTTCATTCACGTATGGAAATATGTGTTATGATGAAGTTTAGAATTTTATAGGGCTAATACCAGAGATAAAGCTAAGTAGTGGCATATACGGCCAAATAGGCCATACTAGTACCAAGTTACCCTCAGCACCCCATTTCCATATCATGGGGATAAAATACTTTTTTTGTAATTTTTCTCTAGACAGTTTCATTCACGTATGGAAATATGTGTTATGGTAAAGTTTAGAATTTTATAGGGCTAATACCAGAGATAAAGCTAAGTAGTGGCATATACGGCCAGATAGGCCATACTAGTACCAAGTTACACTCAGCACCCCATTTTCATATCATGGGGATAAAATACTTTTTTGTACTTTTTCTCTAGACAGTTTCATTCACGTATGGAAATATGTGTTATGATGAAGTTTAGAATTTTATAGGGCTAATACCAGAGATAAAGCTTTTTTACAAAAAAAGTATTTTATCCCCATGATATGAAAATGGGGTGCTGAGGGTAACTTGGTACTAGTATGGCCTATCTGGCCGTATATGCCACTACTTAGCTTTATCTCTGGTATACGCTCCTTTCAGGTTAAACATTAAACATGAATTTATCCTAGAGGAATTTTAAAATAAAACTACGTATCTTAAATCTGTAATATAAAATAATTGATTTGTTCCTACCTGCAATTATGTAACAAAATTAGTTTGAACATAAAAACAGTTGCAAATAACATTTTGTCTACATAATTTTTTCTAGAATTAGTTAAATTTTATATTTACATTTTTTTCGGGATGATGCTACATTTTATACGACATTTACACTTTTTCTGGTTAGCTACATTTTAGTCAAGAAACGAACCTAAATTTCGGGCTGAAATTTCGGGCTAACTTCACTGACTTGTTAACGCCAGCGTTAATCAACAAGAAAATTGATACACTTTAGAAAAATTTCAATATCGGATATGAAAAGCGAAAAAGCGTTGAATATTGAAACAATATGATTGTTCGCTGCAAGTATAACGTGTATCATGATTCCCAAGGAAGAAACCCACATAGGACCCTGCTTCTGTATCATAGTAACAAAATTATTTGATTCAGAAAGCACTAGCTCATGCTTTGGCAATTTTATTGGATGTTTAGGTTATCTTCGTCATAGCTTTCTCCAACACTGCTCGTAACTCTTGTATGTCTATTTTTTTATGAAAAGTCAATACAATTATTTGGTGACCAGAACATAGAACCATAGAAGAAAAAGCGCATACGGTAATTGCGCACAGAAAAATTGTCACACATCAAGTTGTAAACCATATTTAACCTAAAAATAAAATTATAAAACAAATTAAGTAGTGAAACACAGTAGTTTATTTTATCAAAGGGAATAACCGATACAAACCTTGTTACCATCCCAAACTGATCTACAAATATACCTGGGATTACCATCAGCTGGTCCTTCGAGCCGGATACGGTGTTTTTAGTGCCAAATTGGACCGCGTGGGAGATTGTATACCACATCATTGCCGCGTGGACGGCCGTTTTGGAGAAATTGCTGGACGTTTTATTGGGAACCAACCAAAGAAAACCTTGAGTATAATTTATTTACTTTAATAAAATTAAAACTAAAAAACCTAAATATAATAAATTTGCAAATACGATTGCAATAAATTATAACAATTTATATAATTCATAAACGCATAATTTTATTATCGGTTGTTTTGTATCAACATTATTGTGAAGTGAAATTAATTTGTGAATCGTGTTAACCTCCAACCACACTTCATTGGCTCAAAGTAAATATGGAGGCTTTAATGAAACGACGATCAATCATTAAAGGTCAAATTACCAGATTGGTTACTTATGCGAAAGCATCGTGAAGACTGAAGCCACGCCCTACGAGGAAATGCAAATTAGGTTAGATAAAATAAAAGAACATTACAAAAGTTTTGTAAACTTGGAGGACGAAATATTTTCCATCGACGCGGATGCGCAATCGGACATTGAGGCAGTAGATGAAAATTATTATGTATGTGTAGCAACTTTACAAAGACTCATGAGGACGAAGATTCTTGTAGGATCTTATATTATGAATGACACCACTCTAAATACATCGTTGTCAAACCCAACAGCCGATTTCAAGTTACCACGGTTGTCGCTGCCTACCTTCAGCGGAAAGGCCTGAGAATGGCAGTCATTTTATGATCTATTAAAGAGTACCGTTCATGAGAATACCAACCTATCACCAGCGCAGAAATTTCAGTATTTGGTGGGGCAATTACGAGGTCCGGCTGAAAAATTAGTACGACATTTCCGGGTGGATGACACTAGCTACATAGAGGCTTTCCAAAAAACTTGTTAAACGCTACGATAGGAAACGTGCACTAGTAAATGAATTCATCGAAACATTTATGAAACAGCCGCAAATTAGTAAGCCTTCAGTCAAAACAGCGCTGGGATCAAGTGCTGAAGCTAGAGACTGTTGGTTGGTGTACCTTGCAGAGAAGAAACTTGATGAAATAACACTGCAACTATGGCGACAAGAGTCATCGGAACAAGAGTTCCCTACATTCGAAGATTTGCTTAAATTCTTGAGTAACCGCATGAATGCACTTGAAGGTCTCAAACATCAACCCAACAAATACCAAACCAGAGCAAGCGCACCTGTATAAAATTTCCACGCTGAAGCGAAAGCAGTACCGGGCTGTTCACTGTGTACCAACCAACAACATCGTTTGTGTGATTGCCCCAAATTTATTCAAATGAAGTTGGAAGATCGTAGGCTATATTTGAATAAAAGTATGCAAGATGTTTTAATTATTTGGCAGAGGGGCATAGCGCATTTCAGTGTAGATCGAAAGGACGATGCCACTAATGTAAGAAAAGGCATCATTCACTTGTGCATTCTGATCAAATCTCTTCAAGTGTTTGTTCCGAGCCGAAAACATCTACGAATTCAGACACGACAACATTATTCGCCATGAGCAAGAAGTCTAACCATTCCGTTCAGAACCTACATTCATCACACTAAGGCATAGGTGCCGATGCATTACTACCAACCGCAAAAGTTGAAATATGCGACAAATATGGCAATTGGCAAATATGTCGCACTCTGTTGGACTCCGCTTCGACAAGATCATACATCACGGAGCAATGCACAAATAGATTGAACGTTTTACGGTCAAATGCGAGATTTAATATCAACACCCTGAACGGCGGAAGAGCTGGCAGTTCAAGCGGTGTATCTTCACTTGTGGTGAGATCGAGAACCTACCTCCTAAATCATTAAACCGCGAGCAATTCAAATATTTAAGCGAACTGTCATTAGCCGATCCTGAGTTTGACTCACCGAGTCCCATAGATCTTTTGATTGGGTGTGACAAATTCCTAATGCTACTGTCTGACGGTCAAATAAGGGAAGATGCAGATCATCCCGTTGCACAGAAAACCAAATTATTGTGGATCGTAGGAGGAATTTATGAAGCGAATGGCGTACCACACCAAACCATCACCTGTCTATCTGTTCAAGAAGAAATCAGTATCGACTAGTAATTGAGGAGATTCTGGGAGACCGAAGAACTACCAGTTGTCGAGTAGTACACCGGAGAAGTGAAGTTATGCATTGAACACTTCGACAAACATTTGAAAATTGAAAGTTCAGGTAAATTTAGGATTCCACTGCCTTTCAAGCCCAATAAACCCGCATTGGGAAATTCACTACACCTGGCAGTTAAGCGATTCAGTTCACTGGAACAAAAGCTGATGAGTAAACCTGAACTACACCAAAGCTACTCCAAATTCATGGAAGAATATGAAACAAATGGAGATGATACCACCAGATCAAATCAATCGACCGCCGGAGGAAATATACTACCTGCCGCACCATCCTGTAATTAAAGAAAGTAGTTCAACCACCAAACTACGCGTCGTATTCGATGCGTCAGCAAAGACCACTATAGGAGTATCGTTGAATGATATGTTGATGGTCGGACCGACTGTTCAACAATTTCTGATAGAAATCTTAATAAGATTCAGGAAACATCGCTATATCATCACGGCAGACATCGAAAAAATGTTCCGTCAACTGTGGATCGAAAACCCAGACACTGACTATAAACGCATTATTTGGCGTGCCTCACCAGCATCACCAGTGAGACACTACCGGCTTCTCACAAACACAGCTTCGTTTCTGGCAACCCAAGCTCTCAATAAGTTAGCACACATACACACCGAAAGTCATCCGTTTCCAGCAAAAATACTGATGAGAGATTTTTACATGGACGACCTTATGTCCGGAGCCAGTACTATCGACGAAGCTAAAATCACGCAAAACCAGCTAATATCCCTGTTAAAACTTTGCGGGTATCAACTTTGCAAATGGGCAGCCAATAATGTAAAACTCTTGGAAAACATACCTGAAGATGACCGAGAGATTTCAATTCGGAAAATTACCGAAGGAACAAAGATAATATATTCTGTTCTAGGAATCAAATTTGACCCACAAACCGATTGTTTCTCGTTGAAGGTATCTCTGCCAGTTACAACAGAATTCACCAAAAGAAATATGCTGTCCGAGGCGTCACGCGTTTTCGATCCAATGGGATGGCTGTCGCCCATCACAGTAGGAATAAAGATCCTGTTTCAGAGTTTGTGGTTGCTGAAACTCATTTGGGATGACGAGCTCCCCTCAAACGTCAAAGAACAATGGTTAAACACCCGAAGCAAACTAAAATCATTGGAAGAGATTAAATTACCAAGATGGCTAAATTCTGATGCAGATGCAGAGTTGCAGCTGTGTGGATTTGCGGAACCGTAAGTTCCAATGGAGAAGTACAGACGAATATCATTGCTGCAAAAACCAAGGTTGCACCGATCAAGTACACCACTACAGCTAGATTAGAGTTATTTGCGGCTCTTTTACTAACCCGTTTGCTCACACTGGTGATTAAATCATTGGCTTTTACAACAATTCCGCAGATCTCATTATGGTCTGACTCTACTACCGTTCTTGCTTGGCTGGCAAACCCACCTAGAAAGGGTAATGTGTTCGTGATCAACAGGGTTACCGAAATATTAAATTCAACAAATGTTCAGCAGTGGTCATACGTCCTTTCGAAGCAAAACCCGGCAGACATAGCCACCCGTGTCATTCTCCCCAATGAACTTATACCAAATTTAATGTGGTCGCAAGGACCAGAATGGCTACGTTGTGAACCAGTTGAATCTCCAGAAGCACCGAAAGTGCCAAAGAAAGAAATGATTGCCGCGCTAACCAACCTCGCAAGAGAAGAACCAGAGAAAGCAGAAAACAAGTCAATAATCGAAATATTAAAACCCGAATCATCGGCCGAATCACAGTAGCCGAATTAGACGAATTGTATAAAATAATGTTCCGTGAAGCGCAACATTGCAGTTTTGCACCAGAAATAAACTGTTTGCGCAATAATTCGCCACCAAAGAAATCTAAAATTACGTTTCTATCTCCATTTTTAGATAAAGCTGGCATTTTACGAGTTGGTGGTCATCTGGACCACGCGAAAGAGCAATACGTCCTCAAGTACCCGATAATTTTGTCAGGAAATCATCCAATAGCACGAAAATTAGTACGAGAAACTCATGAGAATCATTTACATGCCGGTCCGACACTATTAATATAAATAATTATAATTAACCAACAATATACCATAATCCGCGGCAAGGATTTGGTTCGGAGTGTGATACATAACTGTATCAAATGTTTCCGACAGAAGAAAATAATGCAGGAACAGCTCATGGGACAATTACCACCACCACCACGAGTCAACCTAATTCGTAAATTTCTGCAGTCGAGCGTAGACTACGCTGGTCCATATACGCTCAAGAACAATCAACATAGAAAAGTAACCACATATAAAGGCAAACCTCGTCATATTCACATGTATGGCCACGAAGGCCGTTCACGTCGAACTAGCATCGGATATGACAACGGATACGTTCCTCGGAGCATTCAAGCGATTCCAAAATCGCCGAGGAAATTCCACCGACATTTACATTGACAATGGCATGAATTTCGTAGGCGCCGCCAATGAACTGAAACGTTTTCGTGAGCTATTGTCTACAGAGGAAAACCAAATTACCCAACTGGACCGCATCAAACAACACAAAATGGCATTTTGTACCACCGGCTTCACCACATTTCAACGGGCTTTGTGAAGCTGCTGTCAAGTCGGTGAAATTTCAATTGCGACGTTTGAGGAACACATCCAAGCGCTAACACCGGCGCATTTCATCATCGGACAACCAATAAAACGTTACCACCTGAACCCGATTTCACACACCTGAAAATAAATCGTCTATCCCGCTGGCAGATGACACAACAAATGTTCCAGCATTTCGCACGAAGATGGCAAGCCGAATATCTCACTAGCTTGAATCGTCTGTCGAAGTGGCGATTGAGGCACAACAACGTAAAAATCGGCGACATCGTCATTTTGAAAGATGACAACATTCCACCAGGGCAATGGGCATTGGGAAGAATTAGCAATGTTCATCCAGGTAAAGACGGTTTGGTCCGTGTGGTCACAGTCCGGACTTCAAGGGCTATATACGAACGACACATCACAAAAATTTGTTTGCTTCCATTGTTTGACTCATCCAATTCGTCAACGAAGGCGACATGTTGGGAACCGCACACATTGGCCGAAGCATCATCAGTGTTGGGGCAGCAACGGGCAGCATCCAGTGATTCTCCTCAACACAAAAACATCATAACCTAGAAATATAAGAAAGCACGAAGAATAATTTCCTTAAATGTAATTGTAAGTTTAACTTATCTGATAATATTATGTCGTCCATCAGACGCTTATTTTCCCTTTTTATTGTTAGCTGCAAAGATAAAAGAAGTTAAAATTAAATTATTTAGAATAAAGAACCGAAAAACTTACCATTAGATACCAATCGAGAAGGTTATTCAATAAGGCTAAACGCACCGGGGAATGGGGCGAGTATAGGATGGCCTTAACGGAATATAATCTGGAATTAAGAAGATCCAAAAGGGCTACCTGGAGAAACTTCTGTGAGGGAATCATTGAATTACCCTTTGCAGCTCGTCTCCAGAAAGTCCTTTCTAGGGATCACTCAAATGGTTTGGGGCTTCTTCAGAAGCAAAACGGGAAGTTCACTGAAAACCGGAAGGAAACCCGGGAGTTACTATTAGGTACCCACTTTCCGGACTCAATAGTGGTAGGTACCCAGGAGGACCCGCATGACCCTTCAAGTGAGGTAGCCTATTCACCCCACAGTAGGATCTGGAGCCTCTCTGGAAAAATGTTCACACCCGGCAAGGTGAGATGGGCTATTGGCTCTTTCAAACCGTTCAAATCTGCTGGAGGGGATGGTATCTTTCCGGCTTTACTTCAAAAAGGTATTGAGGAAATACTCCCCAGCTTGGTCCAGTTGTTTCGGGCAAGTTATGCTTTTAACTATATTCCGAAACTATGAAGGAAAGTAAATGTGGTCTTTATACCAAAGGGAGGGGGTCGTCTGGACACCAAGCCCAAGGCTTATCGGCTAATTAGTCTCACATCGTTTCTATTGAAGACGATGGAAAAAATCCTGAATAATCAAATAAGAAATGAAATCCTTGTAAATATCCCACTGCATCGAACCAGTTTGCTTATCAAGCTGGCGAATCCACTGTGATGGCTCTTAGTGGTCTAGTCACGAAGATTGAAAGAGCGGTGGCTTTTAAGGGAATTGCCCTGTGTGCCTTTGTGGACATTGAGGGGGCTTTTGATAATACCTCCTATGGTTCCAATAGAGAGGGCAGCTATGGAGAAGGGGGTTCCGCCTTCTACAACTAGGTGGATCCGCTCCATGCTGAAATGTCGCGATATTACAGCCACATTAGGTGGCGAGTCAGTAACCATCAGGGCCGTAAAGGGCTATCCCCAAGGAGGTGTACTGTCTCCTCTTTTATGGTCAGGTTTGATGTCCAGGGCTATGCGGATGACGTGGCTATCGTGATTATAGGCAGGTTTGATGAGATCATCTCTGATCTCATGCAAAATGCACTCAACTTGATATGGCAGTGGTGCGACAAGGAAGGACTTAGTGTCAATCCAAACAAAACTGTCATTGTCCCTTTTACGAGGAGGAGAAAGCTCTTGCTTGTAGCTCCCTCGTTAAACGGTACTATTGTTGCCTTTTCCAAAGAGGTTAAATATCTAGGGGTTATCCTAGATCATAAACTGAACTGGGAACAACACTTACAAAAAATTCAAAATAGAGCCACAAAGTCTTTTTGGGCCTGTCAGAGACTTTATGGACGTATTTGGGGACTACAACCAAAAATGATCTACTGGTCATTTCTAACAATCATTAGGCCTATGATCACTTACGCATCGCTAGTGTGGTGGCCTAAAACTGAACAAAGGACAGCGCAAACTTTATTGAATAAGGTTCAGCGTATAACCTGCATTGGGGTTACGAGCTCAATGAAAACATGTCCGACCGCAGCAATGGAGACACTCCTAGGACTAACTCCATTGCATCTGCATGTAAAAAAGGATGCTGCTACTATGGCCCTTAAGATGCAGGCGGAGGGTAACATCAAACCAGGCAATATGGTGGGCCATCTGGAAATCCTTAAGGAGTTTCAGACAGATCCCACTATAGGAATGCCTTCCGACTGTATGCCAGCCAAACTGGATTTCCACAAACCCTTTTGTGTTAGGTTACCTGACCGGGAGGAGTGGAGTACAGGGGGACCATCCTTTGAGCGAGGGTCATTGGTGTGGTTTACAGATGGATCAAAAACGGAAGATGGGGCGGGGGTAGGAATACACGGGAGTGGAATATCACTCTCGAAGTCCTTGGGTACCAATGCAACCGTCTTTCAAGCAGAAGTGCATGCTATAGAACTTTGTGCTAGGATAGGCATATCTAAAGGCCTAAACGACGCAAAGGTTTATATCGTATCAGACAGCCAATCGGCCTTAAAAGCTCTTAGGTCTTTTACCATTGAGTCAAGGCTGGTGTGGGATCGTCTGAAGGTTATTAAGTCGCTGGCAAGCTCAAATAAGGTAACACTTGTTTGGGTGCCAGGTCACACTGGAATTGTGGGAAACGAGGCAGCTGATGGCCTCGCCCGCGAGGGATCTGCCTCTCCATTAATTGCACCAGAGCCCTTCTGCTGCGTCTCTAAGGGGCATCTTAGGGCAGCGATTAAACGCTGGGAGGATGTGCAAAAGTCCTCTTACTGGCGAGGAATTCCAGGTTTGCGACAGGCGAAGGAATTTATTTCACCTTCGTCGGCCAGGGCCAAGGAATGTCTTGTACTTAGGAAACCTGAGTTGAGGCTGCTTACCGGCTTCTACACAGGTCACATCCCCTTAAGGTATCACCTTAAGAAAATGGGACTAAGTTCGACGGATAGATGTCGCTTCTGCGACATGGAAGCGGAATCAGCGGAACATGTTATGTGCCATTGCCCAGCCATTTTCTGCAATAGGTTACAACATCTAGGAGGGAGAGTAATGAGCCCGGATAGTATGCATCATATACCGGCCTGCATAGTATTGTCAGGTTCATTAAGAGCCTGAATATTGACTGGACGGCTCATTAAGTAGGGTCCATGCACAAAAGATCTTTTAGGTCGCAGTGCGGGGTGGCTTGAACGCCCACATGGCCCTCAACTAATAATAGTAATAATAATAATAGAGGGTAAAGTCTGGATAAATGAAGATATACACATGTAACACAAAGGTAAAAATTCTGTTGCCTCTGTTGCATAGCGTAGACGGCAACTTTCAATTGTAGCTTAATTTATTTTATGGTTTCAACCAACTTCAAAAAGCTGAAGGAAATGATTTATTCCTGTCAACATTTATTTTATTTTATTTTATTTTGGTTGAGCGAAATAGAATCTATTAATGCTCGCCTTCAAATTTTAATTACAAAATTTTAACTAGCGTTACAGTGGCGATCAAATGTATTCGGTACAGTTGTACATATAACCACATTTCATTTTTTTTTGTTCTTTTGTTTAGCTCACAGTGTCACATACGGATTGCAGTGAATTCCGTTTCTGAACGTTTTGATTTTCATTGTATGATTTAATTATGTTGACAAGGTTGACCTTTATTTTATTTTTTATACAAGCGGGCAATACTTGTAAAGCTATGCATTGATTGACTTTGTTAATAAAGCTTATCATTATTCAATGCGGTTTTGTGTATAGGCTTGGATATTACAGAGTAGAGTATATTTTATTATTATTATTAGGTTGTGGTTATTTTAAATCATTCAGTGCAAATATTTAAATTTTTTTTTAGGATCATGAATTTACCTCAATTTATAAGTCTAAAAAATTTGTTGAGTCCGAAAAAGAACACCAAGTGTTAGTTCATACTAAAGCGCATTCGGCAGCTAGGAGAAATCCAAAGAGAGAAATTGCAAAAATGTCCCTAAAGTTATAGGAATTATACCTATTTATGCGGGAGACGATTGCTTCTAAACACGAAACAAAATTAAAACGTACACGATCACGATTACATCATATTTTTGATCGATTAAACCGTTTATAAACTCGTCTAACCCTCATTGATATTATAAATAAGCTTTTGGCAAATGAAGTGAAACACGAAACGTCTGTAACTCAGTTAAACAGTGTGTTAGTAGAAATTCTTGGCGATGATAAATCCGATTCATCTAGTGATATAGAGTCACATAATGTAAAATCGAACACCAAATCGGGACATAGTGTTGTGATGGCCCAAATCTGTCATAGCTTGTGTAGTCATGCAACGAAATATTGAAGCTACTAATTACTATGCATTCATTATATTATCTGCTTTTGTAAATTTTATTATTATACATTACCTGTAAATTCTTATATACCTGTTCATAGACAGAAAAATCGATAATAAATAAAAGCCAGTTACAAAATATAAGTCTAGTTCTAGTGAAATTATGTAAAGTTAAATAAAATAATAAAATTGCATCTAGCTTATAACTAATAAAATCTAAAGTTTCCTAAACAAGTGTTGTAATTAGTTCTAAAGTGTGTAGTGCACATCATTTTGGTGACAGCAGATTTTTGCGTAGCGGCGAGTGTACAGTTATTTTTCCGCTATAAATACGCATATTACATATTAAAGGTGCATCGTATATACATACACAAAAAGAAAATACACAAATTACAACAAAATCTCAAAATCTGTTAAGCGACGTTAAATTAAATTTGCTAATTGAAAAATAATAATTTACGCTTATGTGGTTGTAAAAGTAGTACAACCGTACCAACAGAGCAAGTTTTTTTGCAAATACAACATGCGTAAAACCATAAAAGTGATCGGTCAATTAAAGTGATCAGATAGATAACGGGACTATCTAAAACCAACGAAGAGAAAAATAAGTCAACTTCGTGGTCCAGTTATTTGGTACCTATCTAAGAAAAAGAATAACGTTTCATCAGTCTATCAAATTTCGACAAAAATTCTGCAACAATTAATTGAAACAAGGCGTCCAACAATGTATCAACCACGGTTATAAAACGACGACCTTGGGAAAACAACTGCCACATCAGAAAATTATTCAACCGCATTTTCATCAATAACGGTTCAATGTTCTTCTACCGCAACTTAAGTAGTAATTAAATCATCAATTACTTACTTGAATTCAGCTAACTCATCATCGCATTAATTAAGTGAAATATCTACGTTGCAATTTAGTCAAAATATTTGTGCAACTAACTTCATCAAGTTCATCAAGCCGAGTATTTCATCTAAATTTGTCAAGCTGAACAACTATATATAAAAATCATCAAGTTTAACAAATGCATCTAAATACAGCCGAAGCTATAATCATCAATCAACAATATCATCATTCATCAGTCTAACAGCGTTGTAAAGGTTAGCATGGACTAAATGCTAATGTTTGGATGCAACCAAGTGATCAAAAAATCGAGAAAAGCCTTAATACTACT
The DNA here is from genome assembly GCA_963556165.1 of Tipula helvola. Lineage (NCBI taxonomy): Eukaryota > Metazoa > Arthropoda > Insecta > Diptera > Tipulidae > Tipula > Tipula helvola. Next base: position 55,214,931 of record OY744482.1, read on the forward strand.
GACAACGAGGATTCAAGTTCAGAAGAGCAATCAGTTATATCGGTGAGTAGCATAAGTAATCGTAGTAGTACCAGTGATTCTGCGTGTTTACTATCTCCTGTTTTAAACAATAAATCTGTTATTGAGTCGACGTCACGTAATTTGAATGATTCATCAAATTGCTTTAACGTAAATCACCCAAATAATTTCAGACCTAGTTTAATTAGTGAAGATTCTTGTTCATATGTAAGGCAATCATCATCCTTGTCTGTTACTGAAAAGAAACACGAGTTAATAATGTCTAAGTTAAACGTTGGTCATATGTTAAAAATTATACCTGAGTTCGATGGATCTCCTAAAAATCTTGATAAATTCATAGCTTGTTGCGAAATTGTTTACAATCCATTAGTTGACTAAGCAGATAAATCATTGTTTTTAGAAATTTTAAAATCTAAACTAGGCGTGAAACCTTTCGATATTGTAAAATACAGTTGCTTTGGAACTTGGGAAGATCTGAAAAAGGAATTTTTATTGCAATTTTCTGATAGCCGACCTGTTGAACAGTTACAAGTTGAACTAGTTCAGTTAAAACAGAAACATAATGAGTCTGTGAGAGAATTCGCATCTAATGTTGAGCAACTACTTTCTGATCTCAATAAGGCATGCGTTTCCAGAGAAGGTGAAGATGCTGCAAAGCACATTCGCAGCCTAAATTCAATTTCAGCACTAAACACATTTCAAAATGGCTTAAAGGAACCATTCCGTTTGTTAGTCAAAGCGTGTAGGTTTTCAAATTTAAAAGATGCTGTGTCCAAAGCTGTAGAAGAGGAAGCATCTCAAACTAATACTTCACGATTTGATTCAAAAATTCAGTTTCAAAAAATTTTTAATAATTCACTTAATAGTTCTCAAGAAAAGTGTCAGTTGTGTTCAAAAATGGGACATTCTGCTAAGTCTTGTTTTATATTTAATAAACTAAACCAAAGACAAAACAATACTCCAAATACTTCTCTAAATCAAATTTCTAATTCAAATCAACAATTTTCAAATAATAATAAATCATCGTCTTATCAAAATTCAAATCAAAGTTTTAATAAAATTCAAAGCAATTATTGCAAAAATTTTGGACATAACATAAAAGAGTGCAGAAAACGTGAGTTTAATAATCGGAAATCTGTTAATTTTCAAGCTAATAAATCTAATTTTAAATCAGATAGTCCAGACCAGACGCAGCCTTCCATGTCGGTAAACTACAATCAGTCCAACCAGTCGAATGCAGTGGTTCGGGCTTCGGAAATTTAAATCTGTGTTCAAGCGAGCGTTCAAACGTACAACAAATTTCAAATGCTAAAGGGAGTTCTAATTCAAACATTAGTGATGCTAAGGGTAACGTTAACAATTCCTGTTCAAATACAATTCCTACTCCACCATTCGAAATATTAACTGATCGCGGTGATTCATCGCGCTCTCACAAAGTTAATGCTCATCTAGAAAATGAGTCTAATAAGAGACTGAACGAATTTTTTCATCTAGTCCATTTCAAGATAAAGGAAACCCTAATATGCAGCCAGATGGTTTGAAATTTCATAACCCAGCGCATGCTGCCGCTCGACGGAACATATCCTTTGATGGCTAACACACTCGTACGTCTATTAAACGTTTCCTCTTTAAGGTGGAACATTTGCCTTAAGCCGAGGGATACTCATCTAACCAGGTCGTTACTGATCTGAGTTATATGTTAAAAGGTAATGCCATGGACTGGACCTATCTTGAAAGAAATAACAAAATCACCTGGGATTGTTTAAAAACGGATTTAATAGAGCGATTTCAAAATCACCGGACCAAGAAATTCGATATATTTTAGAATCTAAAAAACAAAACTTAAAGACTATTTTTTACGATTCTATCAAGCTGTGCTCTCAATGTCCCTACAACTTGAAAGTCCGAGCACTGGCACTGAATTGATGTACATTATGCGGCATAATATGCTGGAAGGATTACTAGTGGATCAACATTTTGAAACGATTAGTCAGATGATGTAAAAGTGTGTCACATATGATGATACGTAGACCCGGACAGGCTTTGTTCCGGAAATGCCATGCACGAAGGGAAGCGTTCTGTTTATGAGTAAGAACAGAATCGCAGTATCCGACATTTCATTCTACTCAACTTGAACAAAATGAGGAACTATGTGAAAGGGCATCCAATAAATACTCTATGAGAAGACGAGATTATGCGTCAAATAAAACTGAACAATGCTGGAATTGCTTTCATGAAAATCATTTCTTTAAACAATGCCCTGCGCCATTATCACATACATTTTGGTTTGGTTGTGTAACTCCTGATCGATTATACCCTCAATGTACGCAATGTTTGCAAAAGAAAAAGACCCGCAACGATTCGGGAACCTTTTCGAGGGGAGGGGGCGGGTCTAGGATTTGCCAGAGTTCCCTCCCCATAGAACACACAGGGATTGTAGATGCTGTGAGCAAAACGGATCCAGAACTGCTAAAATTACAAACCAAACATGTGTAAATATAGATCCCCAAACCTTTAATCAATCGATCCAAACCAATTTGAACTGAACGGTACTGGCAATTGCGTAAACGTATGACATCATTTATTGCTGAATCTTTATTAATGGATGAAGATGATCATCGTTCTTATGTTGAGGTTGAATTGTTAGGTGAAACGTTCAAATGATTACTCGACAGTAGTGCTAGCATTTGTGTACATGAAATTTTTTGTGAAAATTTGAAAACTGGGCTTCATTTGTATCATCTTCCAATGACCGTTAATACGACCGTTATATCCTGGTAACCTTATTTCAGAGCTTGATGGTATGCTTGACCCGTCACTTGAACAAAATGCTTACCATGAACTTCTCGTAATTAAAAATTTCCCTCGTCAGCAGTATTAGGTCTGGGTCAAACACATTTATTCAAACATCAAATCGATGTAGATTTATAAAAACCTACTAGATTCAAGAGAGCTGTAGTTCATGGAGCTCTCCCCGCGCTGTGATGCTTAAGCCAAATGGCGAAGTCTGATTGTGCTTGGTTGCACGAAAATTGAATAAGGTAACTGTAAAGGATGTGTATCCTTTGTCTTTCATTCAATTATTGCTAAGTCGTCTTTGTAAAACTCGCGTAATAACAACGCTAGATTTAAAAGACGCACTTTGGCAGATACCACTGGATCAGGTCAAGCAATAAGCCAGCCTTTGCAGTTCTAGATCGTCCATTGAATCAATTTCGGGTTATGCCTTTTAGACTTTGTAACGCGCCACAGGCGATATGTCGGTTGATGCATAGAGGATAGAGTTGTTCCCAATGAGCTACACTGTCAAGCATTTGTATAACTAGATGACTTCTAATAACTAGTGAGACATTTGAAGAAAACATGGTTTTATTGGAAAAGGTCGCAGAACTCTTGAAAAACGCCAGTCTCACCATTAACATTAAAAAGAACAAGCTTCTTGTTAAAGAAGTTCATTATCTGGGATACAAAGTTGAAGATGGTGTATTAAAAGTGAAACCGGAAAAACTTGCTGTTATTACTTCATATCCTGAACCGAAAACCGTCCGCAAGATAAGAAGATTTTTGGATTTCTTCGGGTGGTACCGGCGGTTTATACCTCGGTATTCCGAAATTGCTGCATCTCTCACAAATCTTTTAAAGAAAAACAAAATGTTTGTATAGGATAAAAATACAATCTGCATTTAAAAGCTTGAAGGTATCTTTATAAACCCCTCCTCTGACTACAACAACTCCTTTTATATTCAATGCAATGCCTCCACTTCAGGTATTGGCAGTGTATTATATCAGAAGTCCTCCAGCGGTGAGAACCGAACCGATTTCACAAAAGCTTAACTCGGCCAAACAAACATACAGCATGCCCGAGCTTGAGTGCTTTGCGGCCGTGTTAAGTGTGATGAAATTCCGTCATTACAATGCAATGTAAGGGTTTCCCTTTTACAATCATAACAGACCACACAAGTTTAAAATGACTTATGGACCAAAAGGAGCTTTCGGAGAGACTCGTCCTGGAATATAAAAATGGAAGTGAACATTTCTTTTCGGACGCGCTTTCTAGAAAATATATGGATGAAATTGATTTTAAAAGCTCAAAACCGAAACTAAGATCCCTATTGATTTAAATTCGGAAGATTTTTTAGATTCAGACTACCCATCTCAAATTCAAATACTTCAGCAAGGTTCTGGTAATGTTTCTAATATGAAAGTAGTATAGACAACAAACTATGATTATTACATATACCACAGAGGAAGCTAATTGTACATCCGCGCATCTCGGAGTTCGTAACACATTGGAGGTCATTAAGAGGCATTACTATTGGGCTCATATTGCAAGGGACGTAAATAATTACATGAAAATGATGTGTAAACCTACTAATAACCATAGCCGTCTACCTATAGAGAACAATGTTTCAGCTGAGCGAGAGCTCACCTTAAAAAACATCACAAAATTTCTGAAAAATAGAGTCTTTCATGTGTTCTCTGTTCCTGAGGCCATTCACAGTGATAATGGTAAACAGTTTTCGTAATAACGTTGTTATTTTGTTAAGCAAATCTTCACATCAAAATATTCAACGCAATCCAACATGTCGGAGCGATTAAACCGATCTATTTTATCTAGTGTAAGGTCCTATATACGCCAAGATCTCATATCAAGTATTGCACACTCTTAAAATGAAGGATGATAGCGAGATCGAGAAGCCAGAGAAGCGTTTTAGAAAATTTAAGGAAGGCATATGATCAAAGTGCACATTATTATAACTTACGTAGCCGCGCAAAGCGAGTAAGCGATATATGTATATAAAAAAAAACGTTACACGTTAAATTGTATAAATTTGCAATTCTAAATTTTCGCAATTCATTCTACACCGGAACCAAACACAATTAAAATTTCTTTTCCTTTTAGTTCATTTGCGACTATTCCAATAATTTAAATATTTCGAAATTATTCGTTATTTACAAAGTAACATGTTGTTTACAATCCGAAAGTTCACCGGGTTAATTAAAGCTTATATTACCATATTTTAACGATTATAATTTCCTGAATCTATTCATTCACATTGAAACCCTTTGTGCGAAACGTTATTAGTTGGCTCCAAATTTGAAATTGGTGCAATATTTTACCAAGTGCTCTCAAGTGCGAAAAACTGTAGTGCATTTCCGTAAGGGAGTACAAAAACTGAAATATATAGAAGGAATTTCGTGAAAATGATCCTATTTTAATCATAATAAATTGAGTAAATCCGCTGATTACCTAACAATTGATTCGGCTGACATACACAAAATATCAACTGAGTCACAAACCGATTTCAAGCTAATAATCCAACAGTACAATTTTAAAGCAACACCTCATTTTTTTACACGCATAAAACAACACTAATACTGTGTACTGGTGGTCGATTTTTTTCATTTCAATATTACATTACGCTACTCATCGCCAGGCTGGCAACCATAATTGTCCCCGCGAGGTTACTTTATAGAGGTGCATTTTGTAAAATTAATTTGCAGAAGTGTTTTGTGAAATGTTAATGATAATAAGTAATGAATCTGTTAATCAATTAATCGGGTTATAAACCGTTTGATCTAAGCGAAGTGAGGTGAAGGGACATATCAAATTGGTGCAGTACTGCACCAAATTTAAACAGCCATTACTGAAAGTAAAGGAATTCAGTTAGGTAGGTCACAACTTCAACATAGAATATAACAAACGATTTTTGGTAATTATATGATACTTATTTGTTAACCGTTTTCATTATAATGCAAAATAATTGACGAACCTGCGACCGAGCCGAGAGATTGTTAACTTTGAGTACTGAATTCTGCATGATTCGGATCATATTTCTGATTTTGCGATTATTTTAACTAGAATATCATCGCCATATTTAGGGCCAAATCGAATACCGTTATTATTTCGTAATCCTCAATATGGATCGAACTATCAAACTCAATTATGGCACGGTCCCTGATCAACACTTTGTACATCTTTAGCGTGATGGTACTTGTATTTCAATGAACCCCACCGCTCCCTCCCAAGTCTATTTACAACTGCTAAAATTCATCACACATGTTCTTTAAAAGCCTAAATCAGATTCCGTCTCGGTCACCAGTAATAGTTCAGTTCATGTAAATTCCCAACATTTTATGGAGGAGGAATAGTGAAAAATTATAAATAAAGAATCTGACGATCATTCCACCCCTCTCTAGGTACAAATCCGAAATTTTCAAACATCATAGATTTAAACACTGTGCTGTTCGTTTGCCGGCAAAATCCCAATACAAATCGATAAACCATAATCGAAATTTCATACAGTTTACCCGGTGACATTCGAAAAGCTGCAATTTAGGAAATAAAAATCAGGCATTCATGTAATGATGTAGTATCGAAACGGAAGTATCGATGTTTTACTCATTACTAGTATCGCAATACAAGTATACATAGACACCAATATTTGTATCGTAATAAAAGTATCGATACTCTTAATATCGAGTACAATTTAAAAACATTTTCGAGTACATAGCCGATTTCTATATGTCCTTTATTCAGTACTTCCTAACAAAATACCATAATTATATATTGTTAGGATGAGTTCCTCAGGCCCGATACAAAAAGTCTCAGAACTAAACTTTGAAAACTGCCGTTTAATAATATTTACCAGCAGAGCTAAATTTTTGTAATTTTTTACGGTTGTATAAAAAGCAGTGAAACATGCTTAAATTTTGAAATGTCATCACCGTTAAGTGGCGCACGAAAATTGGTATTTGAAAGCAAATTAAATACTTCTTAGAATTTTCTTTGATTATTTGAATTTTAAGCAGTTGCCTATAGTCAAAACAGTTCACAATAATATTATGTACATACAAATGTATGTCACACAATCAAATGAAGCTGCCAAATATTATGCCGCCACTTCGCAATAAAAATTAAATTTTTATTATTTTGTTTCTTCTACAATAAATATTAATTATCTTCACTTTATAATTTTATGGCTGAATTAATTTAATGCCACATCACATTTTTAAAATGTCACGTTAATTAAATTGCATTGACAATAAACAAAATAACAAAACAAAAAACCAGCGAAAATTACAGAGGTGTGTTTGTTGTATTTTAATAGTACGTTGGTGGTATAACACATTATTTGTTTTGTGTTCACGCGCGCACAAAAAAAAACCAACCAAATTTTAATCACCTGTTGTATGTACATTATATTATATGTATGTGCATATTATTAAATTATACATCGACCGAGAGACCGACCAAATGGAATGAACATTTTTGTTGGTGCGCACGATGTGATTTGTTACAGATAATTTCATTTTTATGTACAGATGAAAATTTGTTCGTTTGTGAAACGGATTTGGTCGATAAAAAATCAATGGAGATTGACCAAATTGAACAAAAAAATATACACAGTTGTGATTCTATTTCAATTTTTATTTTTTTAAACACATAATTTAACGTGATTTACATTGTTGGCCATTAAACAAAAACTTCTTGACATATTTTATATTGTGTGTGTGTGTAAACAATTAATTAGCGTGGTTAACATTTCCGCTAACCTTGGTTGATAAGAAAACCACCTAGTTTATGCGCAGACAACAATTTCTTTATGTACACAATTTATATAAAGTCCACATGTCACTTTGGAGCGTATTAAAGTGTCATAAACCAAAAAAGCACTCAATAAAAATACAAAAGAAAAAAAAAAAGTTCTTGAAAGTATCTTACATAAGGAATATTCTTTTATAAAATTTTATGTGTTTTTGGTAACACCACTCAAAATCCTATTAAAAATAAATTTATATCGTTAGCCGTCATATAACTTAACACAACAAAAAATTCAAAAAAAAGTTTTAATTTTAAAAATAACACACTTTAATTTTAAATTTAAAGTTAACAAAGAAAATTGATAATTTATTATGAACTAACTGTCTTTTTATTTGTGAATTTATTTTAATTTGAGTTAATAATAAACTCTACAAATTGATTAGATTTTTTGTGGTCATTTATATTTCAGAATTTATAAATAAATAAACTTTTATTTATGTCAGAAATAAATTTTTAAATTCTTGGCATTTTGTGTAATAATTTGTGTTATTTTAAGGTAAGTGGCGGGATAACCCTTTCTCGTGGTATTTTGCATAATAAATATATAGTATATAGTATGTATGCCAACATTGGACCACGTTCACTATAATTTATAATATTTCATGCTAGGCATTAATTAATTTTGTTTATATGTCTAATTTATTACATTTTAATCTAACATTATTATTTAGAAATGGCATGTAACAATTTTGTTTTGTGGCGTATATAAATAAATTATTTTAATTTAATTTTTGGGCTAAAATGAGTCTAAAAATTCTTCATTCTACTTTTTTCCATTTATACATAACATAAATGCGACAAATAATTTATTTCATTTTTAAAATGGAATTTTTAGTTGACGTAATTATTGGTATAGAAAAAAAAAACAAATTTACTTTTGAAAATATTTTAATTGAAATGTCATGTAAATAAATTATAATACATGCGGTTGTGATTTATACAGTTTTTATTGACAAATTTTAGCTGTCTTAACGACATTTTTTCATTATTATTCATATTTACTGTACACAACATGTCAATTTCATTGATTTTTAATTGAATTGTATTTGAATTTTAAATGTTAAATTCGAGGACATATTTTTTGAATAAATATATCATTTATTAAGTAATTTAAATGGTAATTATAACTGAGTTATGTTTATCCTTCATGACTATGTAACTGATGCTAATTAGTTAAATATTTGGCCCTCGACAGCAATTTAAGCCTCAAATTTCTTTCAACCTATCTATACACAAACACCTATATAATTTAGAAAGTAGTTTAAAGAATTTTAGATTGTATTCTGGACGAAATACATTTTTGTCGATAGAAGAGATTTCGAAATTTTAGTAATATCCATAATACCAAAGTAAGAAACCAAAATTTATGTTAATGTTATCTAAAATTAGTAAAATTCAAAAATTTCTTCAAATCATAAAATTTGTTGGCCAAATTTACAATTATTGTATACAATATACTTATATTGTAATTGCTAGACGAGGCCGACTTTCTCAATAATTTATGAAAGGTAATTATACCAAATTTCTAAAACTGTTGTTTATTTGTTTAGTGTTCTCAAAGGCTTAATGTTATCGGTATCGGTGCCCATAAGTTCCGTTAAAAGGCTTATTCAGACCCCTATCAGAAAATATACACTTTAATAGCACATTGGACCTTAGAACCGAATCCCATTAAACCTAATCCCATTGATTTATATATGATAAGTATGAAAAACCAAACAATGGTGGAAACAATGTAACCATACTAACACCACGGATTGAAATAGAGGATATTCATTGAGCTCTAGCAAAATTCGGAGATGGATGTGATCCTGATGGTATTCCAGTTTCATTGTTAAAGGATTTAATGACGTTGGCAATTCCCTTTGTGTCTTCTATTTAATCAGTCTTTAAAACTAGCAGCATTTCCAAAGAAATGTAAAGTAAACGCGATAATAGCAATCTTCAAAACAGGAGCAAGATATGAGTTACAGAGAAATTACATCAAAATTTTCAATACCCAATTATTTGAACCGGTAGTACGCAACTCATTCAGATTGATGTGGTATATTCTGACTTTGCGAAAGCCTTTGGGTCCATCAATCATTGTAAAACGTTGGAACAGTTATACAGATTCGGTTTTTATAAACAGTTTGTTGCGTGGTTTAAATCATATTTGAGTAACAGCATTCAGTATGTTGAGCTATAGCAGATCGGAATTAATTCATGCTACCTCAGGGGTACCATAAAGCTCTCATGTTGGTCCTTGGATCTTTATAATTTTTATCAACGACATTACTGAAGTAATACAGTATTCTAAGGTATTAATGTTTGCAGATGATCTAAACATTTTTAAAACAGTAGAAAACATCGGCGATATATCAATAAGCTACAAGAAGAGATCGACAACCTAGCGAAATCGTGCATTTTTACTTTTTAATAAAAAAATTTGGGTATAAGATATTAAGCTGATTTTTATCTCATATAAAAATGCAATGTATACAACATGACCTTCATTCACATGTCCTCCACGGAAAATGTTTATTAAACTATTGCCCTACATTCACAACTTTTTATTATCCTAATTGTGTAATAATTTTTTGGCAAATTTTCCCATCCCATATATTTTATATATTTGTTGTCTCACTTTAAATACATTAATTTCCGAGAAATACGGAAATTAACTTTTGATGTTAACGGTTCACACAAAAGTATGCATCATGGATCGCTTTTATATTGTGGCTAGATAGTAGCATATTTAATTCATATTTTTTAGATTCATGCTATTGAGTTGTCAAGAATTGGTCGAGAATGAAATGCTGATTCATTGCATTGTTATTACATAACGGCATTGCTAGCGAAATATTCGGAAAACAAAGATAATATTTTTGAAAATTGGACTCTGTTAAAATAAAAGAATAGAACAACCAGATACAGTCCAGTGTTAGACAGTTTGGTCATTCGACGCATCAAATCATATGGCCATCTAAACAAATTTATTCCGATGATCAACCTGAACCAAAAATAAAAAATTACTCAACAAAGAACCGTGGTTCAATAAAAATATGATAAAAAATACTTATCTAATTCACTATTGAAGGCTGGCGTATCCTAAGAATATAGAGTAAATTACCTGAGAGGAAATTGTATTTGTTAAAAGTTATAGTTTAATTGAAAAATCGTCACCCAAATATTAGTTTGGTCTATCAACCATTTACCTGAAACTCGATAAAATGGACTTCTTTGTTTAAAGTTAAATAAAACTAAAAGTAGCCGATAAAATTTTTCGATTTTTTTAGAATAGGGTTATTAGACATTTAGGAGTTTCTATTCAAACTTTTATAAAAATGTGGCCAAGATTTTATGAGCAATTAAAGTTTTTCTAAATATAGAAATTTTAAAGTTTGGTCCATATCCACCCTTTCAGCACTAATTTTCTTCCTTTGTAGGATATGGACCAAATTGACTTGGATATGGAACAGTCTAGTTCCAAGTTCTGATTAAAAAAATTTAGTGGGCGGAGCATTGCTCAAGGATTTCTCCGCAATCAATCCCACAAGCTGGCCCGTGGTGCTTTGAATTGTGATATTTTTACTTGTCACCACCGGAAAACGAGCCCGAGGTCCCACTTAGTGCACCACAGAAAGCGAAAATTTCCATTTTTTTTATAAAAAAAACGCGGTTAGTTTTAATTATTAGAATTTATTAAATAAAATAATTCACAACATTTTATCACAGCATTTTTTCATAGCCTTGATTTAAAATATAAAATTAAAATTTAAATAAAAAATAATGTCTTTGTAATATAATTCAAGTCTTTCTTAATATTGTATTTAGGCCCCACTTTATTTATTTTTTAATAGTGCAGTAAGATATTTTATATCTTCGGTAAGCAGGAACGGGAAAAGATCCTTAATGTCCGAAGCTTTCTCTTTGGCAATGGAACGTGCTGGTAATGTAGCAAGTTCAGTTAAGAAAAGATTTTTTGGAGTGGCAAGCAAATTTCGGGATGCCTTCTTGCGCAATGAACAAGTTTTGTAATTGATTTCTTAAAACGATAGTTTATATTGTACGGTAAAGTCATCGATTTCTGCTTGTTCGTATAAGATTGATTTAATTCTAGAAAATGGAACCCTGGTGAAGTCCAATTTTCCAGCAGGGTTTGAATATGTTTTAAAATCATTTGGCTTCGTTTGTAATATAACTTAACTGGTGTGGTGACAAAAGTGCAAATTCAAAAGTGCCAATCATAAAAGTGCCAGAATTATTAAATGCCAAAGTTACTTAATGCCAAAGTTATTAAATGCCAAAGTTATTAAATGCCAATGTTTGATGGGTGATCGATATAAAATATTGCAGTGTCATTAATAGATTCTATATAATCCGCTCCTGCGTGCGGCACGCAGTGCGACATGTTTGTTTATCCTGGCTCCTAAGTTAAATTAGGGATCTCCATTTTCCAGAATATTTTAAAACTAATTTAATTTTTTTAATTTTTAATTTATTTATTTATAAATTTGTTGCCAGTTAATTATTTTTGTCGACTAAAATGTTTATTTCGATGCCAAAAAATAATTTGGCATTTAATAACTTTGGCATTTAATAACTTTGGCATTTAATAATTTTGACATTTAAGGCTTTTGGCACTTGTGGTCTTTGGCACTTTCAGTTTGGCACTTTTGTTCTGGCACTTTTGAATTGGCACTTTTGTACTCGAATCATATAACTAAATTAACATATTTAGTTTTCATGTTTTGCAGTAACTCACAAAATTAAGAGGGCTGTGTATTTCCAGATTTTTCAGGTACCGATCTATTGAAGAGTATACACAGTCAACTTCTTGAATATTTGAGTGCCCCGGTTCTGAAAATTTTTGAATAACCCGCTCTAAGTTCCGATTTGAGTTGACAAATATTTTTATTGCCGTAGTATTAATTTTGTTACGATTCTGTGGTACACAGGAATCGCTCCACAAAACTATACATTTTATCAAGGGAAAATCTTTCACTAGTTCGTTTAGAATTCATATTAACGCACTACAGATGTCATTGCCGGAACGACCACTATGTCCATATACCACAACAAGTAATTTTTTTCTCATGAGGAATTATGGCTGTTCCTGCCAGGTTATACAGGTTTAGTTTGCGTTTGTAATAAAACGACGAAGCATTTCCTTTCAGCAGGCCAATTACTTTTTGCAAGTCATAGCATAAAATACACGTGCTATGATCAATATTGCTTCTGTCGATATCCCGATCAGCTTTGCATGCTGTTTGTTGGTGTGTTTCATATATCAAAATTTCTTCATGGGATGGTGCTGTTTTTTGATTGAATAAATAGCATTTATCGCAAAGATCCTTTTTTGGCTTGAAAAATGAAATATTAAATTCATTGTTGAATACGTTTCGGTATACGGCAAGTGTTACTGGTTGATTCGTGTTCTCTAAGTACAATAAGTACATTTTTGAAAGATTTAAGTGTGCTTCTAGATATTGCTTTTATGTATTAGCACGGCAATAATGAGGGTCAACAGTTGCAACACTTTTTATGTGATTTCGCACTTCATTCGGTTTTTCTGGAGGTGTTACCCTTTTTACATTCTTTCCTCGTTTCATAGCACACGGACATCCTGTTTCTTTATCGGAAAGATTTTCAAAACAATAATATATTCTTCTTTTCGATACATTTAGAGTGTTTAGAAAAAACAATCTATAGACCCGAACTATATGTTCATTGACTTGGAGAAAAAATGTATATGAATACTTCTTTATTTTCGAAGAAACTCGTCGCCGTTTTACAGTCACACGTTTAACAAAGGAAAAACTTGATTTTATCGTCATCAGTCAGATTCCAAAAGTTATCAAATGTCTTCTGCCGATCATTTTCGGTGAAATTTTTGGTACAGAGAAAAAAGCAAGTTTGTTTGCATCCAGCTTTCATTTGCCTTGCCGCCATCGGTTGATTTTTCCAATTCGTATATTCGTTTTCTGATTGCCTGAGCTTTTTGTTTACGTTGCACTTCCAGAGGCTAACATGTTTCTGTCTCTATTTTGTTAATTTTGGAGATGCATTATCTGAGCCTGCAATAATGTTATATTTTAGTAAAACTATAGTCGATAATGTACATAGTAGATAAATTCGCTCTTACCATAAAAACTAGAACTAGATGGTAAATCTCTCCAATTTTCATCCGCCCCATAATTGTTTGGGGACAAAGCACCTTTATCATCATTGGAATCTTTTAAATTTCAACAAATTAACGAAGTAAAATTGATTTAAATAAATATCAAGAAACTTACCATAACATAAATTTTGTCCAATATTTTCCTCTGGCACATAGGTTGGGTCTCCATCGGAATCATCACCTATTAGAATTTTAATTTAGTTTGATATAATTAATAAATAAAAGCTATTGTGCATGTACCTAAAAAGTCTAATTTCGAGGAAGATTCGCTCAGTAAATCAGCATTCTTTAGTTGTTCTTCACCGTCACATTCTTCCATGATTGTGTTCATAATTCTATTTAAAAAATAATTTAATAGATAAACGCGCAACACGTCAAGTCATAGATTTCACTTACGCTAATGATCTTGGAGAAATAGGAGGACTCGGCGATTCCCTCCTGCAGAGTTCCCTCCTATCACGTTAACACAAGTAAAAAATTAAGTATGTATAAGTATTTTGTATTACTTTGACGAACTTATACTAAGTACGATTATATGGATACCTACGGATCGCTTAAAAAATATTAGCAAATAAAATAATTTTTTTTTCATAGATCCTATCACCTTGACTTCCTTAGCACAACTGAAAAAAATGTATAATACTCGGTCTCTTATATACTTTTCCGATCTTTAATGTTAACGAGCTATGGATATGGAATAATGTTTTATATATTTTTTTTATTATCATATTTTTGTTCCATATCCATAATATATATTTTATTAAAAATCATGGAACAAACTAGATTTGAAAAAAATTAAATAAATAATTGTTCCAGGTATATTTAATGTGCTTTTGTACCAAACTAATCGTAACAATTTTTATTTTGCAAAATACATTAGATTTTTTTTCCATGCGCCAAAAATCTGGAGATGGCCCAAACTGAAATTATTAATTATTAAAAAAGAGGACATGGAACAAACAGAATACGAAATATCTCAGCAACTATTATGATTTAACAATAAACTGACAGTTGATTCTGAAAGAGCGAGTTTTATAACCATATTCTACATTTTCAGGTCAAAAATCACAAAAATGGCTTATGGACCAAATTAATATTCGGCTGACGAAATGTATTTACATATTTTGTTTTGTAAAGATATTTTTTTCGAATTATTCTTTAAATTCACAATTAAATTTATTATGTTTAATTAATAATTTTGAACAGAGAATGAACAAAGTAAAAGTTTGTCGGATGAACACGTACGAAAAATAATCTAATCCATTTTATTCTCCAAACTCTGGACAAACTACAATCCGCTGGGTCACCATAATCTCGCCGGGGTCACCACTTGCTTGCATACGTTATTGTATTTGTTTGTTAAACACATTCTTCAGGTAATAATAACCAATTATTTATTCTTTAAATTCGCAATGAAATTTATTATGTTCTTTTTCTTGAATTTAATTTAATAAAATATGTTTCAACATTATTTTCTAATTTATTTTATAGATTGATTTGTGAAATTTCAATGATTCAGCTATTAAAAGAAATCCTTCAATGGAATTTTGTTTACATTGTTAACGTAGATAGTTCTAGCGTTACAACAGGTTTTTAGTTTCACTTTTCTGAGCATTTCAACTCTTATGCACAATTATTCAAGTACGAATCTCCATTCATACTTTACAAACTAAAAACTCGTTGTCTATTTTCTTTGTGAAATTTCCACGAAAATAAATCCTAAAACACGTACACACATAAACTAACCAATGATGTGTGTCACATAATCAATCACCAATCAATCATAAGTTAATACATTTTATCGTAATTATTAGGTCATTCTGTATACATAAGATTTTTTTTTTTTTTTATAATGAACGTGTTGAAATATTTTCACACACGTTCATATCAAATCATCGCACATTAATAAATACTTAAATTATATAAAAAAAACAACAATAAATTAAAATTTTCAATCATCAAATACAAATAATCAATAACATCAAAATTCTTAATATCAAAGTAGAATTTCCTCGCGTTTATTCTATCTATCTATAAAATACCCGTCCACACACACTTACACACACACACACACACGTATTATTACTTAAGGCATACGCGAGTTTCTTGTGTTCTTTTGCGTTAGAAGAACATCAAACAAGTGTAAACATTCAATTTTTTTTTTTTTTTTGTTCGTTCATTATAATCTCATATCATTCAACACATTCAACTAATAAAATTAAGTTTTCTTTTTATATCTTCTCATTTTATTATTTTTTTTTATTCATTTTATTTTACATTAAAGCAGCAAATAAAAAGATTAAGATGAAGTGGAGAATTATAAGAAATAAAAAAAAAAAATTAAAATTACCGTCACTTTATTATTTTCTTCGCGGTTTTTTGATTTTTTTTTTTCTTTTTGTAATTTCTTCTTATATACGATTTCTTTTGATGTTAAATTGTTGTGATGACATACAAATTGCCTTAGCAAGGAAAAAAAAATCTCTCTCTTATTATTTTAAAGTTTAAGATGGTTAAATAAAAATGTGATTGTAATGATGAGTAAATTAAACAGAAATTATAAGAAATGAAAAGAATGATGATGATAAAGTGGTTATAAGATGTATTTATGTACCAAACGGAACGAATGAATGAACATGAAGAATATATGTACACATATGTATAAGGGTCGGTACGGATGTAGCACATATAAGTAAATGATAGATTTATAAATGCCATGTTATGTCTTGTCGTTTCTGTGTTCATGGTTTAATATGAGATGATAAATAGAAATAAATTTAGCGCTTTGGTATTTCAAAGTAACTTATGGAGAATTCAGCAATTCTGCAGCATAAAGAAACTGGAACAGATATTTTCCTTCCGTTAATGATGAATTATTTAAAAGCATTCAAATTTTTTGTTAGTGTGAAAAATGGTTATCAGTACAAATATACCTACTAATTAAGCAATATTACAAGTTAAAATCATTATATAGATCATGAACCTTTACTGCGGATAGTCACCTTGTATTACAAGAGACCTGTAAACTCGTAAAAAGCAAAGCTTTCTTTTATTAGTTGGAAATTTTTCGATTTTATTTGAAGTAGTAATCAAATCGAAAAATTACTAATTCATGAAAGTAGGCTTTGCTTTTTGCAAGTTTACACGTTTGCCCATTAGGGGGTAGATAGATTACTGCTCGAGATCGCGATAAACTTTTTAAGATTTTTTCAGCCCAATAAAAATTATTTTAATATTTAATCATTAAATATGATAGACTTAATGTTAAACTACATTAAGTAATTCATTGATTTTAATCATAATTTTTAATAAAATTTATGTTTACCAGTTCGCAACAATTCTATGGTTTTATGTAGGACACAACAGAGTTCCTGAAATTTGAAAATAAATTATGAACTGATGGAGCAGGAAAATTTGTTTAGTACACATCTAGTAGTTCATTTCTATTTATTTGTCAAATGTCAAAAAATCTTGACAACAATTCATTATTTCAGAGCTAATCAAATTTATTTTGGCAGCGGTGTACCACGCAGAAAAATACAGTCACCGGTCATTGGACCATCAACCACCAGTATAGCGGTGGTACTCCGTTTGTTTTTATTATAAGGAGTTACATACCAGTAGTATATCCTAGCCTCTGTAAATAATATTAAGCGTGGTATACCGATGGTGCACTGGCAAATGGGAGTGGTTTTTCGTCGCAGTGTACCGGTGGTACAGCGGCAGGGAACCTGTTAATTGTGCCATTTCTATAATTTGGCTTTGTAGCTAATTTTGAATGAGTGGTATGATATTTGCTTCGAGAACCGCAGCCCGGCATAAGGCTTCCCAGCATGCATTGAGAGTGGACGACTTCAAATCTTTCATTGATAAAGCAATGATGTCCGAACATTTCATAATGAAAAATTCTTTACAATCCTTGGACTCCAACATTTTTGTATCAGATTCCAACAAAAATTAAATGTTAAATTATTGACAAATTGACGAATAAAATTCTGTACTAAAAAACAGCAAAAATTTCCCAGTATTTTTCCCTATATTTATCGCGATCTAGAGCAGCAATCTAATAGAAAAACGCAGCTATTAATAGGAAAAATGTCATTCACTTAGCTTGATTATTGTCCTTTTCAATGATATTTAGAATTGTCAAAATGTAGATGTATTCCAATATTTTAGTATTGCCACAGATATAAGTTTTGAACATTGATCGATGCGTTATCTATTATATTAGCTGCGTTTTTTTATTAGATTGCTGCTCTAGATCGCGATAACAATAGGGTAAAATACTGGAAAATTTTTGCTGTTTTTAGTACAGAATTTTATACGTCACTCATTGTCAATAATTTAAAATTTAATTTTTGTTGGAATCTGATACAAAAATGTCGGAGTCCAAGCGATTTGAAGTCGTCCACACTCAATGCGTGATTGGGAGCCTTATGCCGGGCTGCGGTTCTCGAAGCAAATCTCATACCAGCCATTCAAAATTAACTACAAAGCCAAATTATAGAAATGGCACAATTAACAGGTTCCCTGCCGCTGTACCACCGGTACGCTGCGACGATAAACTACTCCCATTTGCCAGTGCACCACCGGTATACCACGCTTAATATTATTTTCAGAGGCTAGGATATACTACTGGTATGTAACTCTTTATAATAAAACCGGTTAACCACCGCTATACTGGTGGTCCAATGACCGGTGACTGTATTTTTCTGCGTGGTACATCGCTGCCAAAATGAATTGAACATCATTGAAATAATAAATTTGGGTTGGGTACAGTTGCCCGTATGACAAAATACCGTTTACAAAATCCCGTACACATAATACAGTAATACAAAATCCCGTATTCCAAAATCCCGTATTACAAAATCCCGTATCGCAAAATCCCGTATGCCAAAATCCCGTATTCTATCATGATACATCGGCTTAGGTTAGGTTAAAAATCGCGCGATTTTTAACCTAACCTAAGCCGATGTATCATGATAGAATACGAAATATGTGATCATGTATGTGGATGTGTGTGTTTTTGTGTGTATTTGTGTATGTGTCATAAAAAGTAAAAAATTACAAGGGACAGGAACTTGGAACAGAAAAAAACAGAAAGTTTACTCCAATAAAAAATAAAATCGACCTTTATAAAATAACTAACTGGAGTACTCGGCTTTGCCCGGGATAAAATAAATACAGCTGCGGCAAAAGTAATAGTAGTGAATGAATCAAGATTATTCAATACAAACATTGCCTTGAAAACAAAGCATAGTTTTTAAAAAATGTTGTTTTCCAAATTTCCATTATTTATTACATAATAAGAAAATAATATCGTAATTTTGTTTTAAAGTATGAAAAATTCGAATACGCTGCAATTATGATGTAGCACTACTATTATTTTTGCCGCAACTGTATGTTTTGTTTTATTTTAGCAAAGTAATAAACTTCAAATTTTCAAATTCGACGTTAAATCGCTTCCAGAAACCCTTAACTCTTTGTTGTATCTGCTGCCACCGGGATAATCGCGATATTGTTATGTTTTCAAGATCAATCTCTGGAATCGCTCCTATTGTTGATCCTATTAAAAAATGCGCTGGAGTCAGAGCTTCAATCATGGTGTCATCTTCTGATAAAGTGCAAAGCGGCCTCGAATTCAGGATTGCTTCTATTTGACTCAATAGGGTAGACATTTCCTCGAATGTAAAATTACAATTGTTGGTGGCCTTGTTCAAATGCGACTTCACTGATTTCACCGCCGCTTCCCAAAGCCCGCCAAAATGAGGTGCTGCTGGGGGTATAGTATGCCATTGGATCAAATTTTGTGCCAAATATTCTGCAATTAAATAACTAAATGTTTCAGACTTTAACATTTTGTATACCTCGTTTAGCTGTCTCCTCGCTCCGATAAAATTAGTGCCATTGTCACTGAATATTTCATTTGGTACTCCTCTTCGGGATGAAAATCGTTTTACTGCTGCAATAAATGCATCGCTGGTGAGATCTGTTACAGCTTCCAAATGAATGGCCTTTGTAACCATGCATACAAATACAGCAATATAACCTTTTGAAATTTTTACCCCTCGTCCCTTTTTGGTAGCTATGGCTATTGGCCCAGCATAGTCTATCCCACATTTACTAAACGGCCTAGCTGGTGTTGTTCTGACTGCCGGTAAACTTCCCATTAGTTGTTTTGCAGATGTATCTCTTTGTCGGAAACATTTTACGCATTTCTTTAATTCGTCTCTTACAAGCCCTCTACCTCTGACTATCCAGTATTTCTGACGGATAAGATGGGATGTTAAAGAAGGGCCTGGATGTAGATACTTAATGTGGACAAAGGAAATTATCATTCTACTAATGATATGGGATTTTGGTAGAATGATCGGGTGTTTCGAGTCATATTCACTCATTGATTTTTCTAGTCTTCCTCCAACTCTAAGAATGCCATTCTCGTCTATGAATGGTGTGAGCGGCAAGAGATTACTTTTCGTATTTAATACCTTCTTCGCCTTTAGTGTTTTTATTTCATCATAAAATTCAGCATTCTGTACGTATTTTATTACTTGTTTGGTTGCATTTGCCAGTTCCGTGACGGTAAATGGTGTACATTTTCTCTCAACTGCCTTAACTCTGGTGTTTGTTATAAATCTGTTGATAAAACTTAAAATTCTTATTAATTTATTAAAAGAAAATGTCTTGTTAATGAGTTTATCAATGATGTCTTCTGGATTTTGGCAGTGAAGCACATGAGTTGCAGCTGATACTTTGTTTCTCCTTTCCAAATTTGTATGGCCGCATACGTCATCGCAGGTTGGCCAGAGTCACTCTTCAATTCTAACCAAGCAGGACCTTTCCACCACTGTTGTAAATTTAAGAGTTTCGATGGAAACACTCCCCTGGAAGCATGATCAGCTGGATTTTGGTCGGATTTAATATGATTCCAATGTTGCCTAGGCACTAAATTTAATATTTCCGAAGTTCGGTTGCCGATGAAAGTTTTCCATTTTACTGGGTGATCCGATAACAATGCCAGGACTATCGCTGAATCGGTCCATGCATATATTTTTTTCGTTGATGGCATCGTACCTTTAACTGCTACCAATAATTTCGCTAACAGATAAGCTCCACATAACTCCAATCTGGGAAGACTAACTTGCTTTATTGGAGCCACTTTAGTTTTTGAAGTTACTAAAGCCACTTGAATTGACCCCCTTTCGTCTATAGATCGACAGTATACTACTGCAGAATAGGCTCGTTCGCTTGCGTCTGAGAAACCATGTAGCTCTGCTTCGCTGCTGGGTACATGTCTCTGGATGCTTAACCTTTGAAATTCGCTGAATTCTTCTTTTAATTGGTTCCATATCCTCGCAATATCTTCTGGCAATTCATCATCCCAATCCAGTTTTCGCAACCACAGCGTTTGGAATAACATTTTTGCGATTATCGTAGACGGTGATACCCAACCTAACGGATCAAATATTTTGGATGCACCGGAAATTAATGTTCTTTTAGTTAATACTGAAGGTTCAGATAGTTTGACGTCGAATGAGAATGTATCTTTTGAGGAATCCCATTGAATCCCTAGAATGTTTGTATGTGCTTAAGCTTCTTCAATTTTCAGAACAGCTTCATGTGTGTTCGTTACATCTGCTAAATCCTTTGCATTCGAAATCCACTTTCTTAAACTGAATTTTGACTTTTCTAACACCATTTGAATTTCCCGTTTAAGTCGTTCGGCCTTTTCAATTGAATCTGCTCCTGTAAGTAGATCTTCAACATAAAAATCGTTTCTAATTACCTGAGCTATATCTGGGAATTGGTTTTCCATATCAAACGCAGCTTGATGAAGGGCTCTTATGGCTAGGAAGGCTGAGCTGGCTAATCCAAATGTCACTGTGGTAAGCACAAAATGTTTCAATGCTTCACTATCCTTTTCGCGCCATACGATTCTTTGATACTTTTGATCCTCTTCTGCAACCATCACCTGTCTATACATCTTCTCGATATCCGCTGCTAGAGTGATTTTGTGGTATCGAAATCTGATCAACGTCGACCAAATTGGTGGTTGTATTGTAGGCCCAACAAGCATGTTATCATTTGTAGACAACCCATTACTGGACTTGCAAGACCCATCGAATACTACCTACACGAATTTTCGTTGTTTTGCTGGATCCTTCACGACGCAATGATGTGGTAGATAAAAACATGCTCCGTTGTCGACATATTTTTCTTCATCATGTATCTCACGCATATGCCCGAGCTCTTCGTATTCTCGCATTACTCGGACGTATTCACATTTTAGGGTTTGATTGGCGTTCAATTTCCGTTCCAAGTTATAAAAACGCCTTTCCGCAATACGAAAAGAGTTTCCTAATTTAGGTGTTGTTTCTCTGAATGGGATTTTAACAATGCATCTACCCTCTTTATCGCGTCTGAAATTAGATTTGAAATGTGTTTCGCATTTCCTTTCCGTTTCTGTGAATGGCTCGCAGTTTGGAATTTCTTCCAATTCCCAAAATGTTCGCAGCATTTCATCATTATCGACATTCACATGAAAATTGTAGCTCAGGAAATTTGTTTGTGCAAGATTTACAGCATCACATTTTAAGTCGCCGCCTAACACCCATCCAAACATAGTGTTTTGTGCCACAAGTGTTGTGTCACATTTTTCAATGCGACCTTCTCGTAATACATTGAAAAATTTGTCAGCTCCAATCATGACGTCAATGTGGTTAGGTTTATTATAATCGGGATCTGCAAGCTTCAAGTTGTTTATGTTGCCATATCCGTTTATGTCGAAGTATTGGCTTGGCAATTGAGTAGGCAATTTGTTTAAAATCAAAACTTCAATTTCTATTTGTTGCCGATCATAGCATGTTGATAAATTGATTGAAGTTTTACCCTTTGTATGTGTTATATCAGATGACAAGCTCTTTATAGAAATATTCGCATTTTTCCTTGGAAGCTGCAAACGTTGCATACATCTTTCTGAAATGAAAGACGCTTGTGCCCCTGAGTCCAACAATATTCTGCAATTCTGGTAGTTCACTGAATGGTCGCGAATTTTAACAACGGCTGTTGGAAGTAATGCCTGAAAATTGTTTGATAGTGAAGTATTTGCGTTGATTTTACTATCTTAGTTATTCGCGTTGATTTTACTATCTTCGTTTGTCGCGGTTGTCGTAGTTTGATAGTTTTCAGTGAGCTCCATGGTTGAACTAGATGCCGCTTCATTGCCAGTTGTCGTATTTTCCGTTTCGGGTTTGTGTAATGTTGTGTGGTGTTTTGCTGTGCATTTGGCACATCTAAAACGAGACTTACATACCGCGGCTTGGTGATTAGGCTTCAAACAATTGAAACATAATTTTTGTTCTGCAATGAATCCTCGTCTATCTGTTACGTCCAATTCAAGAAACTTCTCGCAGATGTGTAAATCATGATCGGAATTACATTTACGGCAGACTGGAGCCTTGGGTGTAACATGCATTACCCTTACGTTTTGTGCTTGCGGTTTTGCAGTTTGAGTTTGGCTAGGCCGCTTCACTTCACAATCACCCAAGGCATTGCCACGTTTCTTTAGAAAACGTTTGAACAGCTCCAGCGTTGGAAAATCTTCGTCACATATTTCGAGTGCCCATGCTTGTTTGGATGCTGAATCTAGTTTGTTAACCAAAATTGAAATTAACCACGGATCTCTGGTTTCAGCTGGTGGCCCTACTACTTTTAGACCTCTCAAAACTTCTTCCATTATATCGGACATATGATGTAATGCAGTAGATGATGGTTGTACTATGCTGGGTTGTTCCGTAAATCGTTTTAACAAGTTAGCTACCACATATCGCTTATTATCATAACGTTCCTTTATTATGGCCCAAGCTTCTTCATAATTCGCATCCGTGATTTCAATGTGCCTCACTAAAGCAGCCGCATCACCATTTAACAAACCTTTCAAATATTGGAGCTTCTGAGCTCCGCTTATGTTTGCTTTTTTTCCTACCGAAGCCTGAAATAAGTCCCTAAATGAAGGAAACTCGGAATAAATTCCTGAAAATATGGGAATATTCATACGTGGTAATCGAATTTCGTCTTCACCATTCCGTTTGTTGCCCTTTGCTTCTTCTAAGAAGCTCTTTTGGTTAACGAGTAGATCTTGCATTGTATAATCTCCGTTTTGCTCACTCATTTCACCCTGAAATTTAAGCAGCTTGGTTTTCAGCAAGAAGTAATTGTCTTCTATTCCGTCCATGACCTTGCTGTTTTCAACATCGAATTTAATTCTGCCTTCCAATGACTTGAATTCGGACCATTCTTCTTCCAATAATTGAATATTAATGCGAACATTATCAATATTTTCCTCGGCGGTAAATTTGGCAACGAATGTTTCAATATGCCCAGTTCGCTTCGCAATACGGTTGAGACATCGAGCGTCCGCCATTGTTGTAAATTCACTTATACCAATTATAAGATGTATATGTATCTACTTATAATGGTAACCTTATAGATAAAACGCACCAAAATTTATAGTTTATAACACTTAAATTAATTTTCTTTATGCAACTTAATTGTCTTATTGTAATTCGTTTACACAGTATTTATTATAAAAATCGTTAAGACGCCATTAAAATTGCAAAAATGTTTTCGCTTAAATCCTTTACTCGCTGTTGAATTAAATTCTACAAGAAATCGCCAATTTTACTCGATGAACACTACCATCGGCCACCGAGATCCGGCTCGAAGGACCATGTAAAAATATGATAAATCGCAGATATATTTTTTTTAAGAAGTTTTAATTAATAAATAAAATTCAACTCTACGGTTCGTTTTATTTATTTCACCACTAAATTTTATTTCACAACTTCTTTATAATTTGCTTTCGTTAGCTAATCACCTCAATCGCTTGTTATTCGCCTTTTTCTTTGTCGCTTAATCGCTTGTAGTCGCTTTTGGATTCGCTGGAAAAGTGTCTGATTTTTTCTTTTTGTTTCATTTTCTCAGCTTGCTCAAAAAAATATATATTACAAATAAACCAAGCGATTGCTTACATTTAAATTCGCGATGTGATGTTAATCAAATAAAGTAGAATAATTGGCGTTATTAAAGTGATTTTACAAGATAAGTTGAGTTACAATAACATTTGCTTTTAATTCAATTTTAATTTACTTATTCTAGCTGGGAATTAATGCATATCCAACAACGGGATTTTGTTCATTCGGGATTTTGTAATACGGGCATTAGTACCGATCCCATGAATTTTTGTCAAGATTTTTTGACATTTGAAAAATAAATAGAAATGAACTACTAGATGTGTACTAAAAAAATTTCCCTCTTCCATCAGTTCAAAATTTATTTTCAAATTTCCGGAACTCTGTTGTGTCCTACATAAAACCATAGAATTGTTGCCAACTGGTAAACATAAATTTTATTAAAAATTATGATTAAAGTCAATG
This sequence comes from Tipula helvola, assembly GCA_963556165.1. Lineage (NCBI taxonomy): Eukaryota > Metazoa > Arthropoda > Insecta > Diptera > Tipulidae > Tipula > Tipula helvola. Next base: position 55,240,153 of record OY744482.1, read on the forward strand.
AATTACTTTATGTAGTTTAATATTAAATCTATCATATTTAATGATTAAAATTCAAATAATTTTAATTGGGCTGAAAAAATCTAAAAAAGTTTATCGCGATCTCGAGCAGCAATCTATAGAAAAACGCAGCTATTGTTATAATTTTACGTTAATTATATTTTAGTCCATTTTTTGTTGTAATTTTTGTATACTGTTTTGCTTAGGAAAAAAAGATTGCGTCTGATCAATCGCAAAAAGACCACCATTGTAGAAGGTTATCACAAATTTAAATTGTTAATAAATATTTAAAAATAATAAACAAAGTATAAATCTACATATAAAATTAGTTGCTAATTCAGAAGTTTATCTCTATAAGATCATCAAACAGAACACTACGTTGAATCGACTTCTAAACAAAGTTCGAATAATCGAAAAATCTTTAAAATGTTAAATAATATCTACTACATTACACTTCGTGCCAAACAAACCTCTAATAAGCTAAAACCTCCAATAAATTCTATAAAATATCTAAAATCACGACATAAATCTAACAAACTCGATTAAGCTGGAATAATTGCAATATTCTCAAAACAAATTAAATATTCTGAAAATCTCGAATAAAATTACAACTCTAGATAATCTTGAAAAATCAAAATATCAGTAACAATTTAACGATCTGTAATAAATACTATAAGCAAATAAAAAGCAACAAGAACTTATTTCCCAAAATACTTATGTAATAACTAGAGCAAGTCGAATAATCTAGGAAACATTGGATAATATTGATAATTTCGATTAACTTCGATGGCACAAGCAACTAAAAGTTAATCGAACGGCAACATAGATTAATTCAAAAATCTGAAAGTATCTAATTTCAACAATCTAACCCCGCTACGCTTAATTCAATCCAAATCAAATTCGAGCAATATCGAAAATATATAAAATTTCAGCAACATCTCGAATAATCCTTATTTAAGGCAATCCCAATATAAGTAGGTAAATTAAACTTTATTCAAAAAAATGTTTAACCACCAAATCCGAAAATTGGATGCCTGATGGTATGTTTATTATTATGTAAGTATTAACTGAGTTTACAGATTTTTTTCAAAATTGCGACAAAGCGCGATTATGCAAGATACTTCCAGCTCGCGTACCCTGACATACATAATTGCATTTTCCTACAATTGCGCCTTTGTTAATTGAGTTTTCGAAACACGTAGCTGTAAGAATAATAATAAATAATAATGACTTTCGACAAGGTCTGTCTATAGGAATTACTTGTCAAAATGAAGAACAAAATCGAGCCACCATATTATTTCGTCGATTTTCTCGGTGACACATATTTTCTTCAAAAAAAAGAAACCTAATCAGCCGTACTTTTTCATACTAAAATATAGATGAGAGTGTAGCAGCAAGTGTAATGCTACTGCAAGCCAATTTGCAAACGATAAATGACGATTACCGAAATATTTCTTGTAAATTAAGAACAGGAATTCGTTGAACTAGATAGAAATAAGTGCATGCCCCTCAGTTCTTAACGTCTACCTCATTAACAAAGGTATCAATGCAACAACTTACAGACGGCACCTATTGGCTCTTAGTATAATTCGACAGCCAATTCCCATACTAAATTTTGTAGAAATGTTACGCGACAATTATTTGGCCTTTATAGTAAAGTAACACATAAAGAGCTTAAGTGGTACATTTTTCCTCCAGCACTTAAGGAGATTTGCCAGTTAAGTAACTGCCAAATTTAGTTTTATTTTTGATATTGCAATTTGTAAATACATAAAACATTTTCAAATGTAGTAAATGTTTTCAGTTTTCTTTAGAATTAGATATGAGTCCGAGAGACTCATTGTATGCGTTTACGTAAGTAAAACAACCCATGTTGATTAGGGTTATAGGATGATGTTCCAAATATTTTCAGAAACCACCAAAAAAATACATCCACCACCACCACTAGTAATAGATGAAGTCAGGACTACGATTTACTCTGTGAGAAAATTAAAACATTAACTACTACTGATATAAGTTTGGAAATTCCATCAAAATAAACTTGGAAGATGGTGAAACTTACAGACAAATGACAGAAATGTTAAACGAGAAACGGACATGAATGTAAGACAAACAAACCAGACAAATACGGTTTGTGGCTAAAAATCTACACTCTACATGTAAACCAGTAAAATAATTGAAGCATCAATCAATCAATACCTCTCAACATATTTATATTGACCTTCGATACGTATGAAGATATCGAAAAAATGTATCAAATTAAGGACATTTTGAGGTGCAAGGTGGTTATTCAGCCTCTAACAAGATCTAAGCTTATACCACAATGTAAACAATGTCAAACCTAATATAAAGAAAAAAAATCGATGTATGCCTCATCGCGGAAAGACACTTCACTAAACAAACACTCATTAAATTTAAATTTATCAAATATAGCATTCACAAGAGTTAAAATATGCAAGAGAAGAAATCCAAACAAATTCTGTTAATATAAAAGCCAAAATGGTTCTATTCGTATTGCGTGTGTTTACTGCTCACTGACGCACTCATTGGAACAAACAGATTTTCTCGAGTTCCTCAGTAAACTAGAAGAGACTTTAATGTAAATATTGTCCACTGCTCCAAATTAACAACGAATAAGGGTAAAGAACTCCCAAAAGCTATTAGGAAATTAAGTTGTGAAACTCTCTCAACTGATAAACCAACCTACTGGTACTGGCCGACTGATCCAAACAAAGTACCAGGTCTGATTGATTTCTTCATAATAAAGAACATATCTGTAAATTATATACAAGTAGAAAAAAAGCCAGAACTTAAACTCTGATCATTCACCGATACTTCTAAAGTTAAGTGTAAAAATCATTCAGAAAGAAAGAAACTCATGTTTAGTAAATAATCGTACTAATCGGAAATGCTCTAGACTATCGCTAGAAGAAAAAATTAACTTAATGGTTTCACTCATTTGTAAATGTTATACAGCAATAGCTTGGGGATCAATCAAGGGAAATACCTACCCTAAGGAAATTAGGGAACTCCTGGCAGAAAAAGAAGAGCGCGAAGAGTATGGTAACAACCAAGGGCCCCACCAAGATAAAACTAATTTGAACAATCTCACTCAACAATTAAGAAGATAGATTAAAGGTTTGAAAAATGAATCAATCAGCCACACTATTTAAGAAAATTAACTAATGGTATAGCAGTATTGAATATGCTCTTTGGAAAGCAACCAAAAGAATTAAAAGACCAATGATGCAGACTCCTCCAATAAGAATAGCAGTTGAGAAATGACCTAGGAATAATGAAGACAAAGCTCAAGAATTTGTTGAACACCTCGAAAAAATATTCCTGCCACATGAAGACCAAACGTTGGAAGCCTAGATAATAACTGAACAACCTGTGGAAGTAAGTAAAGAGATCCATCAGAAAAACCAAAAGAAGTCATATGTGAGATATAAGCAAATATGAATACGAAAAAGGCTCCTGGTTTCGATCTTATTACTGCAGAATTCTTAAAAGAACTACCAAGGAAAGCTCTGGTGAAGCTCACCAATCTTATAAATGCAGCATTTAGAATCAAATGTGTACCAAGCTTGTGGAAAATTTCAGAAGTAATTATAATCCCAAAACCTGATCTCTAGACATTGTTATTTTCATATCGTAAGTACTACAGCATTCAATTAATAATTTATGAAATTGTATCGCCCTTTATGTGTATGAAGAATCTAACAAGCACGATTACCTCCGAATTGTAGAGAAATGTAGAAATAAATGGAATTTATTTTATTTAAAAAATGTTATAGCTCTGTACTGATAGCAGGGACAATTCATAAGTATGGTGACCTGGCATGACGGTTGTGACCGGATCCTGTGAATTCTTGTTGGTCAAGAATTTAAAGAAAAAAGTGGATTTTCTTTTCTATTGAAAATAAAAAAATTGACATAACAAATTTAATTGAGAATTTAAAGAATATTTAAAAAAACTTGTTTACGAAACAAAATAAACAAATAATTTTTATTAATTGAATCAATATGGATACAAACCATAAATGGTGACACAAACATGATTTTGGTGACCCAGCGGATTGTTGTTTGCCAAGAATCTGGAGAATGAATTTGGTCAAACTCTTTAATGTACGAATTCATCCGCTTTAACTTTATTTGTTTTGGATTCTCTTATAATTTAAAAATAAAATAAAATTTGTAAAAATAATTGAAAACAACAAATTTTATTGTGAATTAAAATAACAATAAAAAATAAATAGGGTTTGATTATTAATGTATTTAGAGACAAATAATTTTCGGTATTTTTGTAGTGTTTTTAACACTATTAAAGCTGGTTTCTTCAGTATATACATAGTGAATTCATCGTTGAATGCTTTACTATTTTTTAATTTGTTTTCGATAGGAGTAGCTAATTCACTATCTAACTTATTCTTATTACCTATGGCGGTTATTGAATCTATAGTATTAGAAAGTTTTAGTTTTCCTTCCTCTATGTAGTTATTAAGTTGAATCGCTTAGTTTTGAAAGAGCTCATGTCCACTTTTGAAAATGGGAGTCGCTATGAAATTTTAAGCTGAATTTTGGTGTTATTTTTCAATTATTTCAGCTGGTATGCTCATTTTTGAAGCGTGGACATGAGCCCTTTCAATAATAAATACAAAAAATATATTTCAATTTCATTTATTAAAATTCATTAGGGCCAAAACAAATTAGAAAACCTTAAAAATGTAAAAGTATATATTTTAAAGACTTGAGTAGTCACTGTCCTATTATATTCCATTCCATTTGGCCATTGCATAATTTGTACTTCAATGTACTTTATGACTTTTTGCAGGTCACATATTTTTTAAATATTTGTTACATTTTCAGTATCAAACACTTGAGAAGGTAATCTTACCTTCTTCATAAATTCGATAATATTAAACCGTAGAAGTTTAAACGTAAAATTTTCCAAACAATCAATAAATTCCCGGGCTTCCAAATTTCCGTCGCTGGTTATTTCAAAATGACAAAATTGAAAAACTTTAAATTTAATTTTTTTTGGTTTTCTGCATTTTGATTGAACAGCAATTACCTGCTTTTTGAAAAAAGTAGGCCACCAATCCTTAAAGTTTAATATTTGATAAAATATTTGTATTGATTTTTCTTGTGTATACTTGATCGGTTGATCAGGGCTCCATATTCCTCTGGCAAATAAATTCTGTCATTCTAGAAATTTAAACTCTTGATTACTCCAAACACACGATCACAAGGTAAAAAATTATGGCCTCGAACAGGGAAATACTGATAGATTTTGGTCAGGTTTTTTCAATAGAAAAGCCATTAGAAATCGTAATAACGTGTTATTACGATTTTCTCCAGGGCATGCATCAGAAAAAATATGGAGTTTGGTAGCTTCAGGTGAGAAATATTTTTCTACGAAATCACTGATCAAAGAGCACACTTTGCCCGTTTTTTTGCTATTCCTTCATGATAAAGGTACATTTTGCTACATTTCCTCTTCAAATCATAGATATACAAAAAGTATTTATCCAAAGCTGCCGATAGTAAACAATTTCCTGGGGTATGCCCTGGACATGTGCCCATTCTAGAATAAATGATTTTTTTTCTGCAAGGTATGTGCGGCCGTCCCATTAACCATATAGTAATGTCGTCTTGTCTTAAAATGTATATACGACACGTGTCTGTGATACAAAACCGGCATAATACTAATTTTGACAAAAAGTGAACATGAGCCTTTTCAATACTAAACGATTCAGTTCTAATCGTGATAATGCATCAGCGTTCGTGTTTCATGTTTTATTTTTGTATGTTACTTGGTAATCGAACTTTTCTAATCCGAGACGCCAACATTTGATTTTTGACGTGGGGTCTTTCGCGTTGAATAGCCAGGTTAGTAGTTTATGATCTGTTATAATGGAGAATTTTCTTTCATATTTACAAGCCCATATTATAGCTAAGAATTCCTTTTTAATGTTACTAAAGCGGGTTTCTGTTTGTGAAAGAGTTCGTGATGCGTATGCTATCAGGAGATCTTTTCCATTGTAATATTGGCTTAAAATTGCACCCAGAGCATAATTTGATGGATAGTAGTATTGGATCATTTGTTAGTAATTTTTAACATTTCTCAAGGCATTCCATATACTCCTTGTCAATAAAAATTGTTGACTTTTTGAAGAGATATGACGTGAATGGTTTCGTAATTTTAGCGAAATCTTTTATAAATTTTCGGTATTAACCGATTAATCCTAGAAAACTTTTATTTCCTTAGGTGTTTGTGGTATTCTGAATTGTTGTATGGCCTGAATTTTTATTGGATTTGGGTTAACCCCGTCTGGTGTTATTATATGTCCTAAGAATTCTGTCTCTTTTCGTAAGAAATGAGTTTTCTCTGTTTGAATTTTTAGGTTTGCCCTTTGAAGTTTTTGGAATACTTTTCTTAAATCTTCGAGGTGTTCCTGTTAGCTAGTGCTTAGACAATAATATCGTCCATTTTTATTACCGTTCGAATCAGGTTTCTTTTGCACAATCCATATAGGTGATGACTAAGGTCTGAATGAAGGTCTGATTATACCATTTTGTAATAATTTCTTGATTTCGTTTTTGATTTCTACTTTTTGGTTTTCCGGGTGTCGATATTGTTTTATGACTATCGGCTTTTCCTTAGTGAGATTTGTAACATGTTTTATTTCGTTTGAGAAAGTTAATTTTTCATTTTCATTATGGAAAATGTTTTTGAACTGATTACACAGGCTTAATATTTTTATTTTTTATTTCCGGATCCACATAATCCGTCAAGATTTTTAATTCAATTTTAAATTTTGGAATTTTCGTTTTTTGAGGTATATGTGAAAGTTTATTTCATTACATGTTTTATCAAATACAGTAACTTTAATTGATCGAAGTAAATATACTTCTTTTGGTTCATTGTTTTCCGTAATTTTTGAGGTTTGGAAGAGACTTTTAATTTTTAAGTTGGTTGGTTGTCGATTTAATTTTGATACGAAAATTGGGTTTATGTAAGATTTATCTGTTTCGGAATCAATAATGAATTTTAGGGTTTGATTTCCGAAATTGAGCACGTTTCCAAGGTTTGTTCTTGATACCCCTCGTCTTCGTTGACGAGTGTTTCGATGTTGTAATTATTTTTCTCCTGTTTTATTTCTTTTTTTATATATGGATAATTTAGTGGTATACAACCACTTTTATTTATGATATTGAGTTGTTCGGAAAGTATTTTCGTTTTTTTTTTTATAAAAATGAAAGACGATTTTCTTATAATGAATTAATATTTTATTCAATTAAATACTGTCCGGTCTGATCCAACACTCTTTGCCATCTTTCTGACAGTAGCATCATTCCACGCTCATAAAGTTTTTGTTCTTTCCTGGCAAAAAATTTATCCAAGTAATTTTTGACCTCCTCATTTGAATTAAACGTTTTACCGTCTAAACATTTTTGTAGAGACCGGAACAAATGATAATCGAAAGGTGCTAGGTCTGGAGTGTATGGCAGTATATCCCATCTAAGCTCTAAAAGGTTTTATCGAGTGGTCAAACTTGTATGTGGTTTCGCATTATCATGTTGAAACACTATACCTTTCCTATTGACCAACTTTGGCCTTTTTTCTTTAAGTGAAGCATTCAATTTGTCCAACTGCGATGACAGTACACTTCAGAATTGATCGTTGTGTTGCTCGGTAGAAGCTCAAAATGAACGATTCCTTTGAAATCCCACTAAACAGATAGCATAACCTTTCTATATTAACTTTCGAAGTGCTTTGAGCCGGTGCATCTTTTCTACTCCAGGATCGTTTGCGCTTAACATTGTTGTAGACAACACATTTCTCATCCCCAGTGATGATTCGCTTCAAAAATAAATAATTTACATGGCTAAAACTATTTAAATCATTAGGACGTGATTTTATTATTGGAGGAGACTTTAATGCAAAAAACACCTATTGGGGATCTAGACTTACGACGTCAAAGGGTAAAGAATTGTTTCAAGCAGCCCAGACATCAAAATGTGAATTTCACTCTGGTGGTTCCCCAACATACTGGCCCAGTGACGAAGCTAAGATACCGGACCTAATCGACTTTTATGTAGCAAGAGGTATATCTCAGAACTATATTCACATTGAAAACCGCAATTCTCTAGTATCGGATCACTCACCGGTTATCTTGACAGTCAGTGAAACTGTAATTCAAAGGGAAAGTGCACCTAGATTAACAAATTCAAAAAAAACTGGGATCTCTTTCGTGAAATAATGGAGGACAAAATCAATCTCCAGGTACCGATAAGAAATTCTCGACAGTGTTGGAAGACGAATTGGAGCAACTCAATGAAATAATTCACTATGCTGCATTGGCAAGCACTCCCATTTTACAAAATAAGAAGACGCTTAACATATCCTACCCAATGGAAGTTAGAGAGTTGGTAAGAGAAAAACGACGAGCTCGTAAAACCTGGCAAATTAATCGAACACCGGAGAAGATAACAATTCTTAACAATTTATGTAACAGCCTCAAATCCCTTCTTAAAGAAGTTAAAAATGAATCAATCAACAGATATTTAGTTAGCCTAACTGATGAAAAAAATTCTGATTACTCAACCCAAAATGCAAGTGCCTCCACTTAAAAAGGATGACGGAACCTGGGCAAGAGGCCACAAAAAGAAGGCTGATCTATTTGCGGAGTATCTCCTGGAAACCTTCCAACCACTACCAAGACAAACTGCCAATGAAAATATAATATCTATTCACAAGCTGGATGAGTTTACAATACGGCCAGTAACTCTCAAAGAATTAAAAGAAGAAGTGAAAAGTAACATGAATGTTAAAAAAGCCCCAGGGTATGATTTGATTACTTGCCAAATTATCAAAGCTCTACCTAACAAAGGATTTCGTAAGCTACTACACATAATCAATGCGAGCTTTCGGTTAAAATATGTTCCGAATCAATGGAAAGTAGCAGAAGTAATCATGATACCAAAACCTGATAAACCACCTAACAATAAAAAATCATACAGGCCAATTTCTCTGATGCCAATTATGTCAAAATTCTTTGAAAAATTATTACTAAAGAGACTTAAACCAATAATTGAGGACCGACAACTAATTCCTCCACATCAATTTGGATTCAGAGAAAAGCATTCTACAATTGAACAGGTCCATAGAATCACCAACATAATTGAAAGAACGTTAGAACGTAAAAAAGTATGCTCAAGCATATTCTGGAATACAAGCTGCATAGAGATCTACCGAGACAATTCTATGCCATACTAAGATCTTATTTATCCAATAGACACTTTCGAGTGAAATATGAGGATGAATACTCTGAGCTAAAGAAAATCTCTGCCGGTGTCCCGCAGGGGAGTTTCTTAGGACCAATCCTGTATTTACTATATACAAGGGACATACCAACCACAAATGAAGGAACCATAGCCACCTTTGCAGATGACACAGCAATTATGGCAGTTGGAAATAATGTCGCTGATGCAACGAGCAAACTCCAGAGGATGACCAATGCGGTTTGTAACTGGACAAAGCGTTGGCGAATCAAACTTAATGAGACAAAATCCACGCATATTAACTTTACTTATTAAAAGGCTTACCACCTACCTATAGAAATTAACTCGCGACTCGTGCCATATGCAAATACAGCTAAATACCTTGGCATGACCCTCGATGCCAAGCTTAAGTGGAGAGAGCATGTCAAAAAGAAAAAAGAAGAACTTAACATAAAGTTCAGAAAAATGTATTGGCTCATAGGTAGAGGCTCTGAGCTTACAATTCACAATAAGCTGCTGCTATATCGGCAAATTTTGAAGCCGATATGGACCTACGGTATACAACTCTGGGGATGTACCAAGCAAACAAACGCCAAAATGATACAGACGTTTCAAAACAAGGTTCTTCGTAGCATCGTCAATGCTCCGTGGTACGTAAGAAATGAAGACCTTCACAGGGACCTACGGATGGAATACATCAAATAGGAAATAAAAATACATGCCGCAAAACACGAAATAAGGCTCCAGGAACATGGAAACCCCTATATTCGCCATATGATAGATAACCCTGTCGTTGAAAGAAGACTCCAAAGAACAAGGCCACTTGACCTAGTGAACTTACCAAACTAAAATTAGTAAATAGGTTTAATTGATTATGGGGCTAACCAGTGGGTTACACCCCAACAAACGTGAATTTTACTAGATATATAAAAATTTGTATTTGAAAGAAAAATTGCTAGATGAGCGCAGTCTCAGTCGTAATAAAATAAAATGAAAAAAAAATAAAAATTTACATGGCGTTTCAGAAGGAAATCACAAATGTCAATGCGATGGCACAAACTTTTTTCTGCAAGAAGATGAGGAACCCATATGTCGAGCATTGAAATTAAACCTAGCCGTTTCAAATGATCATGAACGATAGAATTCAAAAAATTTAATCTCTCAGCAATCTCACGAGTTGTTATTCGCCTGTTTGCATCAATTAATGCCTTTATTGTGTCTTCATCAGCTTCAACTGGCCTTCCAGAACTTGGTGCGTCTTCAAGATCAAAATTGTTGAATCGAAATTTTGCAAACCAGTTTTGGCACTGGCGCTCACTTAATACATCTTCTCCATACAAATCGGATAATTTTTTTTTTTTTTGCTTGAACAGTATTTTTATTTTGTATCTTTTCTATAGTAAAAAAGTAAAATATGCCGAAAATGCTGTTTTTCATTTTCTATATTTAAAACGGTATCAACCAAAAACTACTGTGCAGAATCAATCGAATTTTTTCACAAGCAAGCCTTGCTATGTCAGCTGTCAAAATACATATGGTTATGCGGCTTAAGTGTGAAGTTGGTTGTGAAAAAATACAATTTAGTCCTCTGTTGGAAAAAACGAAATTACTTACCGAACAACCCAATATTTATGCTTGTACTTGAATTATTTGAAGGAATTTACATGTTGAAGGTGAAGAAGCTTCAGACGAACGTGTAGTAAATGAAAAGGTTTGTTATGCACAGAATAATGGAAATGGACTAGCGATCCAAACAGATCTATAAATACAAAGTCCCAAGATGTCAAATCTTTCGAGAAAAACATTGTATGTCAGTAACAGATAAACAACAGCTCACTATAACCGTAGAGTAGGTATTTCAAACGTGTTTTCCCGAAGGTACTCGTAAATACCATTGTACACGAGCCGAACAGAAAAGCAACAGATTTTTATAGAACAACTGCTGGAAATAGTAAACGGCGGCGTATTTGGCGAGATATACAAATGCTGACGAAATATATGCTCTTATCGGAATCCTAATTTATGCCGGCACACTAAAAAATTGGGATGAGCGATTGGATGAGCTGTGTAACCCGGCAGTTGCCCATTTTACAAAGCTGTAATGTCGTTACAAAGAGCAGAACAAATTTTACGGTTTATGCGATTTGATAATCACAACACAAGGCAAGAACGATTAAAATCAGATAAATTGGCCGCCTTTCGAGATATCTGCGGGTTATATTCCTTAATTTTTTAAAAGAGCCATACAAACCAGGTAGAAACTTAACGGTTGATGAGCAACTAGTAGCTACTCGTGGACATTGTTCGTTTTGACAATATATTCCCAGTAAACCCGGGAAATATGGGATACAAATATTTTGGATTTGCGACTCGTCGAACGCATTTCCGTTGAAAGGCGAAATCTACATTGGCCGAACGAGCTCATGGGAGCTCCGAGCTACAAATTTATCGCTCACATTAGTTCATAGATTGGCTGCCGGATACGCCAACAAATCTAATAATAAACCAAATAAAAAGTAATAATTTAAACCAAATAAAAATTAATTTTGATTCAAAACCTATAGACAAAAATGAGGTCAATTTGCCTCCACTACACGGCCAATGTAATTTTGAGTATGACACGAACAGAAGGTTAAAATAGTCTGTCTTTGTGTTATTTACCGTTGGTTGAGATATATTTAGTTTTGGGGTGACCTTATTTTTTTGGTTACAATTTCGATTATAGTTTGTAGTCCCTTTAGAATTGGAATTAGAGTTAAATGGAAATTTGAGTTTTGTTATATTTTGTTCTTTAATGACGAAATCCATTGCGGCTTGCAAGGATATGCGGCTTTGATGTACTTAATCTTCCACCAAGTGGATTACGGATTACTGCTTGGAATATGGTTAGCCCCACATTTTGATAATATGTTGTTTGGTGTTCGACAATAGCTTGATTGTCTTTATGTAATTTCACATAATTTGATAAAAGAGTTAGTAAGGTTGTCATTTTTTTAAATAACTGTTCTGATTCTAAATTAAGTTTTATTAGGGAATATAATTCGAATTGGAAGTTGTGTTAAATGTTAGATGTGTTTTAATTTTTTCGCTTGGAATATATTGAGGTATTAGGATTGCTACACCAATAATTTGTTTCTTATGTTGCTAAAAATAATTTGAGTACACTGGAAATTCTTGTACAATTTAGTAAAGTTTTATCTGCTGATTCGATAAAGAAAAATACTTTGTTTCGACTACCATCGAATTGAGGCTGGCTCAATTATATACAAATTGAGTACTTGGGTTAACACTTCATCCAGTATATTATTTTTTAATTCCTTGAGGTTCAAAGGTAATTCTTGTTCCTGAGTCCTGAGTACGACTTGGGTATATGATTCACTGGTGGTGTACGTATATTCTCAAACATTTCTTCAAACATTGGCATTAGAAAGAAAAGTTAATTGTATTTTGTTGATATATTGGTTTAAGCAAAACCCATATTATATTCTTTAAACCAAAACATTGATATTTCTTTGTTATGTCAGACATGTACATACATTTTTCAATTTACAATTTTTAAGCAGATGCACGTCGACAAAACGGCATAAACTACAAACGTTAAACCCCTTTTCAAAAGCGATTTTGCACACATAAAACACCAAGTGTTACGTGGCCGGGATATTGTCACCAATATTTCAATCGTATTTTGACGCAAGAAAATAAAAGCGCATACATTAAATTACACCCCATACACAACGGACACAAAAGTTATGTAGAACAATAAATAACCCTGTGCTCTCTCATAATTCCATATTTTATTTACAAACATATCGTACACACAATGAAAGTGAAAAATATGCTCATAATAAACATAATTTAAATTTTATTGTAATTAATTCTGCCTTAGTAAAAAAAAAAACACAAGACGAGATAATAGTACAGCTGTCCCAACCATATATTTAAAATTTAATTATATACAAAATTTATATTCGTACTTAAATTATACACATATTATTCTCTTAAACAAGTGAGATAATTTTAGTCTTCTAAATACAAGGAACATTATAAATTACAATTTTACACTATTGTTATAAATCATTTTAATTTACAGTCATCACATATATGTATAACAATAATAATAATTCATATTATATATAATATTTCGTTTCATCTCTTACATCTCAAAAAATAAAATAAAAATTAAATCATAAATTTTAATTTTAATTTAAATAACAACAGCTCGACGAATGTTCATATTATAGATACATATGAAACAATAAAAATTTACTTAACCCTAAATATAACACGATATGCAGTTAAGTGACGGAATTTTATTGAAGTTTGGCGACAGCCGCATCAACAAAACGCAATGATGTCTGACCGATTGTATGTAGATATAAATTGAAATTAACGATGTGAAAAATAACAAAAAATAGAGTGCGCGACAGGACAGTACTAATGGTATAATATTAGGTATACATCATATAACACAGGCTCAAATTTTATAATTTTTAATCTTTTCTTTGAAATATGACATTGTGTGTTTGTGTATGAGCGACATTTTAAAAATGATTTATATTTTCCGGGCTGATTAAGTCACGTTTTAATATATTGTAGGGGATTCCTACAATATAACCGAAAATTATGATTCCCACCAACCACAAGCATAATATTATTGTGATATGATTACAGTCGTTTGTTCATTATAAAATATTTTCCTCTTTTCACAACATAATTACCATAATCAATGTAATAACATAACAATAAAATTATAAAGGTAACAACATAAAATTATTATTTTATTTTGGATAATAAATAGTTTGCTATTTTATATTTCATGTTATTATTATATAAATAAATAATTATAAGTTATAATATAAAATATGTATAAATAACACAAACAAAACCAGACAAGGAATTTAAATTTTTTATAATTGACTGAATTTTAATGTATACGCTGAGAGGTGAATTATCGAACAACAACTAAAATGTAAAATGTTATGGTAAATTAAATACGGACAGTATAATTTTAATAATATCTGTCGAAATATTATTTTATTTCCTAAATATACTGTATCTACCTACCTAACCTAAAAATTTGTGTGCATAATAAACTGACTTAATTTTTAAAATAAATGCGAAAATGTCAAATAAATTATTTTATTTTTAAATTATGTAATTATCTGATCATAAATTAAAATTTATTGTAGTTTAAAATGTCGTTTGCGGGTTTGATTTACGATTTAATACAAAGCTTAATTTATGTCAATTTTTTTTAATTTTTTTTTAATTTATGATTTATGTTTTTTGTTGCACATAAATGGTGGATGTCTGAAAAATTATTGTGGTCTTATTGTCTTTCACGGAATTTAAACGAGTATACCCAAAAATGGTAAGATGACTGTCTTTAACAATAATCATAACCTTTTTGATTATTTTGTAAAATCGTGGATACTCTTTGATCGGGCATTCAAATAAGTAAGAAAATAAGTAAGGTGACTTTATAAGAATTGTACACCTCTCGAAATTGAAATATTTCGGAAAAATATTTTTTTTTGCCCGGTTTCACAAAAGAAGTCAATTAGATATAATATTCCCCTCTTTTTCTTCGTTTATAAAATTGCAGTTTGTTTCACAAAACGCAATCAATGTTTCTTTGTCTAATTTATATTTTACTTTTGGTTCAATTAACCAAGGATACTATTAATCGATTACTCGAAAAAAGTTTGAACTGAATTGACGTTTTCCACAAAACCCCAATTTTGGGTCAAAATTGCCCAAGAAAATACCAAAGTCTATTTTTTGTACCGTTTACTCCAGACATATCGTTTCCTGAGTATTTTTAACCGCAAAAAAGGATTCCGTAGTCCAAATTTACTTGTGACACTTCAGTAACCCCAAAAAAACCCAACTTTAGGTCAAATGGCCAAATAAAATACCAAAGTAATTTACCTTTCTAGTTTGGTTACTAATGACTTTATCTAAACCATTGTTAAAAAGTCAGACAAACAAACTCATACCAAAACCCAGACGCATAACTTACACTGAAACAGACAATAAAATTGTTACTCAAACTGAGACGCAATATTCACACTTGATACTTGAACTATGATAACCTGAATGTAATGCAAACTGAAATTCAGAGAGTACCTATAAATTACAAATAGAAGACAAATAGGACAAATTCGCGGCTTGTGTGACTGAAACGAAAATACTGGCAATAGGGAAGTGAAACTTAACTAAGAAAGTTTAGCTGAAACGAATTCCCCTGACCTTGCTGCAGTTTGAGTTTGTCTGCTCAAGATTGAGTTACAGTTTGTTGCTTATCATCAATTTTTTGTTCATTGACGTGGAGTGTTCAAGAAAAGTTGTATTGATGTCATTTCTTGCGTTTATAATGTACAGATTTGTTTCTTCATCTCTCTTGAGGATCCACCAATTGTCCACTAACATGTTAAAATCCCACATTCTCTGATATCTCCTTTCCATTGCCCGTACATTGCCCAAGCGCTCTCCTTGCACTTCAATATAGTCGCCTAAATTGTCAGGAAAACGATCAACACTTCTTGTGTTTCCTAAGAAGTTTTCACAAACTTCTTTAAAACTGAGCCAGGCAGCTTTTTCATTTTTTTCAATGGTTTTAACGAAATTTTTATCTTCAAATAGTTTTCGTATTTGAGGGTCCGTTAAAAATACCTTCTATAATTTTAGCCTCTGTTAGTTTTGGAAATTATTGTGCTATGTATTGGAAACATTGACATTCTTTATCTAATGCCTTCACATATTGCTTCATCAGCCCAAGCTTAAGAGAATTGTTGATATGTCTAATAAAGATTCTTTAATAAGATTAGGTTTCCTGGCTAAAGACAGTCTCTTAGCGGCCACTATTTTCTAACGTAATGGTTTTTTCGGTTTCACAAAACCAGGCTGCTGCCCTAGCAGTTTTGTTGTAATTTTTAAATCCCCACAAACTATATCTGTGAAGCTGGCACGTAAAGTTAGCACGTAAAACGCAATGACAACACTTTTTGTACAAACAAATAAAAGACACAGCTACATACCTATACTAAAAAGTTGCACGTAAAATGTAATATTCAACATTTAGAAACAAGAATTTATTTTGTCAATATAATATTAAATACAAATAAAATATTTTACAAACATAGCACGAAATATGGTTCAAGTGTATTAGATATAGATAGCATGTAATTTTTATCGAATAAACAAACAGAATTAAAATTCATCATAATTAAATTAATTTTTAAATCAAATCAGAATCTATGACCAATGACCATTCCTCACATTTGTCGGATAAGAATTTAATTTTCAATTAAAGTAGAATCAGTAACGAGCTACTTGAGAGAAATTTATAAATGTTGTTTGGTTAGGAAGGGAGTACTAACGATTTGTGCTGGACAATTTCTCACATTTGTCGGACAAGAATTTAATTTTTAATTAAAGTAGAATCAGTAACGTTCTACTTGAGAGAAATTTGTAAATGTTGTATGGTTAGGAAGGGAGTACTAACGGTTTGTGCTGGACCCTTTCTCATATTTGCCGGACATGAATTTAATTTTTAATTAAAGTAGAATCAGTAACGGGCTACTTGAGAGAAATTTGTAAATGTTGTATGGTTAGGAAGGGAGTACTAACAGTTCGTGCTGGACCCTTTCTCACATTTGTCGGACATGAATTTAATTTTTAATTAAAGTAGAATTTTGAGAAAAATTTGTAGAAATTGTATTGTTAGGAAGGGAGTACTAATGGTTCGTGCTGGACCCTTCCTCACATTTGACAGACTTGAATTTAATTTTTAATTAAAGTAGAATCAATAACGAGCTACTTGAGAGACATTTGTAAATGTTGTATGGTTAGGAAGGGAGTACTAACGATTTATGCTGGACCCTTTCTCACATTTGACAGACTTGAATTTAATTTTTAGTTAAAGTAGAATCAGTAACGTTCTACTTGAGAGAAAGTTGTAAATGTTGTATGGTTAGGAAGGGAGTACTAACGGTGCGTTCTGGACCCTTTCTCATATTTGCCGGACATGAATTTAATTTTTCATTAAAGTAGCAACATTCCTCATTCGATAGAGAATTTTTCCATATTGCTAGTGTGATATATTCTAAATTTAAGTTACTCTTAGTATCCTCCAACCGCTTTAGCAAAGTTGAACATGCGTTGCATATTATATTGGGAGTCCACATATTTTCCTAGAGAGAGTAGATATATATTTTTCCGATATTTAGCTATTTAAATTTACCACAAATGTAACAAAACACATTCGGGTCCCAATCACACTGATGTATTCTTGTAGCTGTTACTACCATTGAAGAGCTACGGTCGCATGATGACAACGCCACCGAGACGCTTTTCCACCCTGACCAGCTACCGATATTGGGGTATCCCTCCCTTGCATCGTAATATTTGTATGTGTGGTTGCCATGACGGTATGAAGGCCGTAATCAAGGGACTTAGGCGGATTGTGGGACAACTCCGTTGCCCACAGCAACCAATGGAGAGTCAGAAGTAAATTTTAAGTACAGAATCCCTTTTTGCGAAAAATTACAATTTTTTGACAAAAATTAGACTTTGGTATTTTCTTGGCCAATTTTGGCCCGGACATCGGATTCGTATTCAGCGCATAAAAATACATAAGAATTGAAATACCAGCCCTCAGTCTCAGATTTTTTTTTCGGTGTTATTTTTGTTCCATTTTCATTAGAAAAATAGGGCAAAAGTTGGAAATTTGCACACAAATTTGGTTTATTTAGTAGAAATTGAATTTTTGTACAAAAACTAAATCAAATTTGCTTAAATCGATTAAAAGTTACCAACAAATTCCGATTAACGGACTGAGAACTTAATAAGTAACTACATATTCAGTTAAATTGCGAAAATCAAATTAAATATGACGCACATGATCCACGGCCATATTTGACCATCTCATGGGTTGTCTGAAAAGTTTCAGACCTAATAAAGATACAAGAAAGGTTTTCTTCAAATTTATTTGTATTTATCTACATAGTCTCCTTGTAAGTCTATACACTTCTCTCGGCGATGCTCCCACCTCTTCAACCCGTCCAAATAGTTTTCGGCGTCTTTCTCCGCAAAATAGTTGTTTACGAAGGTCATAGCGTCCTCATTCGACGAAAATCTCTGTCCTCCGAGGGCAACTTTCAGCTTCGGGAACAAAAAAAAATCGTTCGAGACTAGATCTGATGAGTAAGGAGAGTGGTCAAGCAGTTGAAACCGTAATTAGTTGGATTTTCGCCATGGCAATCGCTGTGGTGTGAGACGACGCATTGTCTTGGTGAAAAATGTTTTTTTTTTCTAAAAATGTTGCCGTTTTTCGGCAATTTCTGCCTTCAGTTTGTCAAGTATTGATGCGTAGTATGCTCCTGTAATGGTTTTTCCTTTTTGAAGATAATCGATTACGATAACTACATGAAGTGATTGCAGTTTTCGGTGACGAAGCTGGTACGGCGACGTTGAACTTTAGCTGCCAAAAATGTCACGGTGATAAATGATGGTGCATAGTCCCGTACACAGCGTCCAACTAGTCTTTGATTTGCGTCGGTGTATTGCCTTTTAAAAAAAAATATTTAATGACAGCTCGATACTCGATTTTTTCCATTTCACACAAAACACTCACATCGACTCACTCAAACGATTGGCAAACAACAACTACCCGCCCAAAATGGCTGAAAAGTGCTGCCATCTTCATGTTGATGTCGGAAACTTTTCAGACAATCCACGTACTGGACATCAATGGATCTAACCGTGAGGTTAGTAGTCAGGATTCAGAACTTGATTAGAATTTATTTTACCATCTCGTCCTCATGACAAAAATCTTGCAGTATTAAGGATATCTGGAGTGGTTTAGCCAATTTTATTACATACCTGAGTTTCTGGTTCACCAGAGGATTCCAGTGTTATGATTACCAACATTGGCGTGATGAATCCAAATATCTCGATCAAGGGTTGTAAAGTCGTCCGGTACAAAAGAGAGGCCAATCGTTAATCGATTGTTCTCAGGCTATTCTCGGTTGCTGGCTTTCATGCTTGAAATTAGACCGGCTAACTTGCACCATTTGAATTAACGAAGTTGCTTGCTGGATCGCATATAGATTTGTGTGTTATTCAGGAACCTTATTTTCTCGATGGTTCTGTTTGTGTACTAAACATTCGTAACGGTAGAATTTGTTATAAAACTAGAGCTTGCATTTATATTTCTAGTAATATCGGTGCATCTTTTATTCACGAATGCAGTTAGGTTGATCTCTCAGCGGTTTTGATCACTATAGAATCTGGCAAGTCTTGTACTGAACTTATAGTCGCCTCAATTTATCTTCTATTTGCATCTTCTCAGCCTCTTAGAGGAATTTACTGAACTCTTAAAGTGGAGTAAGGAAAAAAACATTCCCTTATATAAGCTCATCTGAGCTAGAAATACCTCAATAAAGGCGGTGAGCTAACTTATGTCAATTCTACGCGACAGGAAGTTATTGATCTGTGGTCATTGTCTATTGTTGACTTAATTTTAAATTGGAGGGTGACAAATCATATTTTCACTTCTGACCACAGGTGCATCTCTTGTAAGAGCTACATTAAAAGACCACCTCTTTAACCATATCGTAATCGAAAATTAACCAATTGGGATCTATTCTTTCTCGAACTTACTTCCCTAATTCTCGACGGCTTTCGAAAATTTGTGTCCACTTATTGGCAAACAAAAGTTTGAGAATAGACCCTTTTGGTGCTCTGCTCTTAAAAAACAAAGGAAACATACTAGGAAACTGAAGAATAATGCCAAAAATGCTAATCTTAAATGCGATTGGGAATGTTTCCTTATAGCTCAAAAGGAGTATAAAAAAAGCTTAAGATCAGCTCACAGAACCGCATGGGCAAACTACTGGATGGAAAGAATAGTCTCTCTGCGATCGGTAGATCTAATAAAGCGTTGGCTAAAAATGATACATGTAGACTTGATGCTCTTCGTCTATCGAATTGCAAGTTTACTTCTTCGGAAAAAGAAGCGAACGAGTTGCTTCTGTTCTATTCCGGAGTTTGCGGATCGGATTATTACGTTCGAAGTTCCGCAATGGAATTGTTAATTTGGACAAAGGTGATCAGATAATTCGGGGTCCACTATTCAAAATTTAACTATCGATCATTCGGTGCAATAACTTTAATCAATAGGTTCGAAAATGGTGTATATAAAAAACTATGTGGTTTAACATTCGTTATAAATTTATTTTAGCTTAACAATTTGATCTGGTTGACAAAATGGTTGGTGAAGAAGTGATGATAAGCAAAAATTGAACAGTACAAGAAAGTTAGTATGAATCAGTAATTTATACTACAAAACAATGTTTACATGCATTAATATACTAATTATACTTAATTCTACTGTGCGCATCCAAATTTATACTTAAGTACTAAAAGTTTAATAATCTTTGGAATAGCTGATCGAACGTCATCATATATAAACAAAATGTCAAATGTAAGTAATAATAACAATAATAATTAAACTTTAAAGTAAATTTACTAATTTTAATCAAGAAATCATCAGGATTTAATTATGTATAATAAAATATTCCAAGTGCAAGTGAATAAAGCTAAGTTAATTAACAAATAATTATTATTATAATTAGGAAGATATTTGACCAAACAACGTCAACGCATTCAGCTATTTTGGATTACCAGTTTAGTGTATATTATTAGCAAGTAAGCAACTATATAAATTTAAATATTAATTAAAATATAATAAGATTTTTGTGTTGTTTCAGGTAACTTCATGATCTGGTTGTTAACATCCTGGCCGCCTTGAATCAGATGATTCAATTTACTGGTAAAATACATAACTTATGGACAGGTCTTTTGGATAAGCCCATAATAGTTTTTAATGTAACAGCCCCCACTTTTTTATCAGGTCCCGGATGTAGTTGAATAACTCTATTCAAGAGCCATTTGGAAGGTGGTAAATTGGATTATTTTATTACCACTATGCTGTCGATCTTAATATTTGGTTGATCTTCATTCCATTTATTTCTTGGCTGCAGGTTCGTCAAGTATTCTAAACTCCATCTGTTCCAAAAATGCTGATTTATTTTTTGAACGATCTGCCATCTGTATAATCTTGATAATTTTATTTCTTGGAAGTCTTCAGCAGGAATCAAGGTTGTTGGTCGGCCAATAAGAAAATGGGCTGGAGTAAGAGCATCTAAATATTCACTCGACAGCACACAAAGTGGACGCGAGTTTAAAATGGCTTCGATTTCAGCCAACAACGTCGATATTTCTTCCATGGTGAGTATCTGATCACCTATCGATCTTTTCAGGTGAAACTTTGTTTAATTCCTCCCACAGGCCGCCGAAATGTGGTGATCTTGGAGGTATAAAATGGAAATTTATTCTATAAACTATATTCCGTCCACAAAGTTTGATCGATTGTCGCTGTGGATCTCTTTACAAATCCCTCTTCGCGCCACAAATCTTCCAAGAGCCGCAATATACGCCTCTGTGGTGAGATTACTAACCAGCTCCAGGTGTACGGCCTTAGTACTTAGGCAAACGAATAAGCAAATATAGCTTTTGTATTTCGTTTGACCTCATCCTCTGGTTATATGGGTGTAAAAAGGTCCCGCATAATCGACTCCCACTTTTAGAAATGGTCATATTAGACCAACTTTCGCATCTGGCAGGTCGCCCATTATTTGAGTCATCTCCTTTGCTTTATACGTTGTGTACAGCCATGAACAATTCGTTTTACAGCATTCCGGCAACCAAGTATCCAATATTTTTGATGAAGTGTAGCCATCATCAAAGTTTGCCGTCCATGGAGATGTAGATGATGGTTTTCCCTTATAATTACTTCGGTGAGGTGGTCTCTAGCTGGCAATATTATGGGGTGTTTGATTTCGTAAGAGATTGATGCATTTGACAATCGACCTCCTACCCATAGTAAATCAAATCCATCAATAAATGGTTACAATGATTTCAAGTTGCTCAACTTCTACAGTTTCTCGTATAATGTTATATGGTTTATTTCTTCTGCAAAATGTTTACGTTGGATTGTTTGTATAAATTTTCTTTCAGCGTCAATTAACTCCGCACTTTGCAAATGAGCTGTTCTAATCCTTGGTTTACGTTGAAAAATTCGCAAAACATAAGCTAAATTGCGTACCATTTTAGCGAAACTGGAAAATTTGTCGATAATTATTTCTACCACATTCTTCTCGTGAGTTTGTTTATTAGATTCCGGAAGTAAAATCTGTAAAGAATGGGTCTTCCTTTCCGCCATCGTCGCATTATTATTTTTGTACTGCGAATACCATTCATTAGGATTTTTTAACCACTTCGGTCCGTTCCACCATAAATTAAATTCATGTAACTGGTCTGGCTCTTTCCCCATCGAGGCACAATCAGCAGGATTCTCTTCCGATTTGACATGATTCCACTGCGCTCTGCTCATGTGTGTAAGAATTTCTGACATGCGATTGTCGACGAAAGTATTCCAATGTTTTGGATGTGCAGACAACCAATCTAGTACGGTTGTAGAATCGGTCCATGCATAAATGTTTACAATTTTCGTCCTCAATATTTCCTTTAGCGTTCTTAACAGATTTGATAACAATAAAGCTCCACAGAGCTCAAGACGAGGCACAACTGGTGCTACTTTGGTCTTAGCTGATAGTAGCGTAATAATACTCTCGCCATTAGGTTGAATTACTCTGGAGTAAACTGCTGCCGAATATGCTTCTTTACTAGCATCTGAGAACCCATGTAATTCCATGTCAGTGTTACTTGTTGTTTGGATGTGGCATGGTATCTTAATCTTCTCGATTTGTGGCAATTTTTCATCAAGAATATTTTTATTTTGATGATCACTGGTGCTAACCATCCTATTGGGTCGAATAATCTACTGGCTACTGACAACATTCCCCTCTCTGTGAGAATTTGACATTGTTGGAGATTTACACGGAATCAGAAATAATTTCCCTTTGGATTCCAGTGGAGTCCTAAGACCTTTACTGTAGTCGATTCTTCTATTTCAATGGAAGTTAAATCTGTGTTGCCTTCTAGGGTATCTATATCTACTAAAGGTAACTTCATCATCTGGTTGTTAACATCAGGTTGATATAGTTAAAGGTGTAATTTAGACAAATTTTATAATTTTATCTTTATCTTTTTCATGTAAACGAAATTTCTACGGATTTATAGGGATAACTATGGACAATATATCCTGATTGAACCACTTTCCAGACAAGACAGACAAATTTCTCATTTTTATTTGCGCCTAATTTTGCCAGACTCCCGACATGAAACTTGACCTGAAATATTTTTTGACTAACAAATATCAGTGAATACTTTCGGCAGAGATGCACTATTTGAACGTAACACATTTTTTCTTTCAGCTGATACCAACTTTTATTTACTTTTGGTGGGGAAACTTTTTGCTTAAACACCGTAAATATGTTTGATTTTTTTTATGTTTTCTTGCCGCTCCTTATGACGTGCACTGCACCAAATGGTTGATTTAAGTCATAGTAATGATCAATGTGTGACTTGAAGATTAACTCTATGACCAATTTGTGATATCATATAACTAGGAAATCAACATAATAATGAATATTTGACCTCCTAAAGCTTATCAATCAACAAAACGACTGGTTTGTGATGTGCCTGTCACCAAACGGTTAGGTTCATTATTATTATTGTGGCTACGCCATGCGGGTGTTAAAGCTACCAAGCACTGCGACCTATAAAGTTATTTTGTACTCGCTGATTCCACTTTAGCTAACGGATCTTGTTCAGTTGATATTTAGGTTCCTAATCAATTTGTTTGGGCTCAGTGTTCTCCCACATAAGTACTGTAGTCGTTGGCGGAAAATGGCTATATATTGACATAGATCATATATCGTACTAAAACAGGGATATCTTAAAGAAACATGACCTGTAAGGAACCTGGTTAGTAGCCTCAACTCATGTTTTCTAAGTACGAGGAGCTGTTTAACTTTAGTTGACAAAGGTGATATAAATCTATTTACGGTTGCAGAGTTGAGCGGTTTAAAAAAGCCAATGGCTCATTTTACTTTACTAAGTGTAAAAATCCTTCCTGAAAGACTCCCGGTTTTTTGTGTGCTGCGTAAACTACTTCACTTTTATCATTGTAAATCCCTAGACAGACTATGGTTTAGTTAGAAGTGTATTAATTTGACAAAATATTATGAAAGCTTAAACAGTTTAAGTGTATTAACTGTAATTTAAAACGAGTTTAGCTAAATAGGATTTAATAAACCGCAGTCTGTCACCACTGACAGGCTATAAGGGCCTTCCTAAAATTTCGTCAATATAGAGTCGGAAAAGTGGGTCTCTAAATTTATTCTAATTATTTTGTTCTGCCCTCTGGAGAGTCCTATACCATTGGAATGGTCTGTATAGGCAGGACTTTTTGGGGCCTCTCTTCTTAGTTCTAGATTATATTCAGTCAAGACCAACTTGTACTTACCCCCATTTAATAATGATTTTTTGCTTAATTTTTCCAGCACTCCGTTCCACCTAGGGACGATTTTTGTGGACAATTGGCTTTCCCACTATATTTATTAGTAATCAAAAAATCAAGAAATACTCAGTTCTGTTGTTAATTTCACTGCTACCCCATACCCTATTGTACTTTTGCATCTCATCCTATCAGGTAGTTTCTTATCAAATTGCTTTAAACCAGTTCCTATTTCTCAGCACTCACCTGACCAAAATTATTCATAAAGAAAGGTTAAATAACTTTTTATGCAGCTTTTATTTGGCCACATCTTTAGTGGTCGCTCAAGATTTGGTTGAATATCGGATATAATATGAGAAGTGAGAAGGGAACCTTGATGGCAGCAGATCTGGCTGCCATCGAAGTTTCCGTAATGCTTATGTCTATTTTAACTGCGCACTATTTAGATTCTATGTAGAGCGCTATTTCTTTGTCTTTGATAGGTAACCGGGTGAAATTATATATAATCCGTAATACAATTACAACTTCTGTTAAAGGCAGTTTACTCGCGTCCGTCTTTGGATCTTCGTGTTCATGTAGCTAGCTAACAACTCAGAGCGATATATCTATTTGATTGGAACATTAAAAATTATTTTCACCAAGAGATTTTCCATTCCAGTTTAAGCAAGGTTCCGAAACCTTTGCTGTATAGCAAAATAAATAAAAAAAAAAGAAAACTCGAGCTCAAATGTAATAAAAGCAAACTTAATTTGATAAGGAGTTCAAAATCATGAAGCACTAGAGATGATGCTGCGCACCAACTCTATTCTCTTAGCACAAAATTAACTTGATTTATGTTTAAGTTAAATTGAAATGAAATACATTTGCGATAGAAAGTGATTCGGGTGTCAATATAATAAATCATTTTCTATATCAATATTACCAGCAAATTAATGTTTTATTGGAATGCTTGTGAACCAATTGATCCCTAAAAAGTTGGGTTCAATAATGGTTCATATAATAATTGGAATACTGTTGATTTCACATGTTCTGGAGTGTTTGTGGGCGAGTAGATTTATAACCATCAATATTTGCGTAATAATCGTTTGTAAAATATTTTCTAACAAAATATTCATTAAATCATAATTAGTTGTTTGTGTTCTGAATCAGTCACATACTTACATAAAATATTTGTCTTGAGCACACAATAAAAAATAAATAAAAAACTCGTAATTTTCTCACAAAATACTTTTATGGCGAGCTACAGCATGTACAAATAACCATATATGTACATATGTATACTCTGCATAATAATTCACACCGCCATAATGGTTGTCATAATTTTTATTGTACAGTGACTTTAGATAAATAACAAATAACGAGACAGTATTTGTTCTTTACTTCTATATGCAAAACAAATCATAAATTATAATAAATGTTTAGGAACAGTCAGTGTTTCTTAACCATTTTGAAAATATGGACAGGGACACGCACGAGTGTAGTAAAATTTAAATGTTTTCATTGTTCCGCGGATCTGCGATTTATAGATACTGCTTAATTCTAAATAAGTACATAATATCGTTGTATTAGGCGTACACAGAACGTATTAAAGTGATAATTTATATTTGTCATCACAATTGAATTGATAATTAATTATGATATAGTCGAAGAATATTCGTGAGAATATTTAAAATCCATAGATTCTATCTATAGTGTTTATGTCAACTGTATTTTGCAAAACACACACACAGACACACAGGCACTTACAACAAAACTATGTACATATATTCAAACGGATATCATAAAACATTAATATTCAGCGCGATGAATAAATTGTATATGAAAAAAAAAAACTAAAATTTATTTGCATCATCAATTTATGTTATCTTCAACATAAAGCGCAAACAACAACAATTTTTAGTCGCGTAAAAAGAAGATATTTATAATCAAACTACTTACACAACATGATTGTTGACGGTGATACATGACTTTTATGACAGACGACATATATAACCTAAAAAAAATTTTATTTTATATGCGTATAAGATGATCCTAAATTATGATTTTCACTCCAGGAGACAATCCGCGTTGAAATATTATCCAACATCAATTTTTTTTTTTTTTTTTTTTTTTTTGTAAACGTTGCGAGTCTTGTGCGTGAAATGTGTTTTTTTACTATATACATATTTAGATTTTCTGACAATCACCATGTAAAGCATGCGACTATCTAGACGTGTAAGAATATACGATTATTGGATTTATAGCTACATACCTTAGAAACTAGTCGTTAGGGGATTTTTTTTGAAAATTTAATATTCCACTGGTAAAAAATGTACGATAATATTTTTAAATTTATATTGATAAAAAAAATGTTGGTAAACGAGTGCTATATCAGTAGTAAAGTAGTTTTAAACCTCCTGAGATACGTTAGACGAAAATAAAATATTTAGAAAAGTGTTATAAAGTCATGTGCTCCACACAAAATAAGCAAAACAAAAAAAAGTAATCAACCAAATGTGCCACCATCAACATAAATCAATAAGTTAAAATGATGTTTCACACTAAAAATTATAGTGTATTCCTGTCAAGCCATTACGTAAAATATATCTTTCACCATAAAACATATCAAAGAGCGCATATATCATTCACGTTATATACGGCAGCAACATAATATTAGTAAAGAACTTAGAATGTATTACACAAGTGGAAATAAATTTCGTTACCATCTCATCGTCGTCGTCGTGGGGTTTTATTTTATGTTTTTTTATTTTTATTCACATCCGTTGCTCTAACCATAATTTAATGCTTATAAATTTTCATCATACATATACATATATTGTGATAATTTATATGTTTGAAAGATCTAGACTCATAATAAAACATTCACTTTTTATTTTTTTAATTTTTTCTTATCGTAAGATATGCAGTTTTATATTTTAATTTTATTTATGTTCCAGCATAAATTTTTTCATTTTGTTCTTGACTCATATTTCAAAATACTTACGTACTCATACGTGTGTGATTTAGTTTTGAGTTACGAGGTTGAGGTCAGACAGTCCCTGATAATTGTTCCACATTGTTGAGTTTTGTGTGGAGGTTAAAAAATCTTACGGGGAAAAGTTTCTAAAATAATAGCAGACATTTTCTGATACTGTTAAAGTTAGCCGAAAGTTGCCAGCCGAAAGTGAAAAGTCGATAATGCAGATTGTGTTATCCCAGCCGAAAATAAAAAATGAAGTCAATATCGATCGGTAGTATGTTTATCCTAAAACCTACTAAGGAATATAAAAATGCATGATTATCATTGAATACCTTTGTTAATATTCATATATGTATAGCAAAACCTGGCTGCAAGTTCCTCGTCGAAAATTGTGAAAAACTCGGTACACCCAATATAATATTTTAATTGGAATAAAAACCGCCTCTAGAGTATTATGTCTGGAGATGTATTTTATTGATGTGACTTGTCAATAGCTATCGCAGGAAAAAATTCAGTTCAAGTTTCCCGTGAGAAATCTCGGAAAGTTCGATTTTCCAAAAATCATTAGAAAATTTATATAAAATCAGTCTCTAGAGTGTTATGTATAGAGAAGTATTTTATTGATGTGACAGGTCAATAGCTATCGCAGGAAAACAATTCAGTTCAAATTTCCCGTGGAAATTCTCGGAAAATTTGAAAGACGTTCCAGCCGAAAGTAAAAACATTGAATTTTCTGAGATTTCCACGGGAAATTTGAACTGAATTGTTCTCCTGTGATAGCTATTGAGAAGTCACATCAATAAAATACATCTCTAGATATAACACTCTAGAAGCTGATTTTATACAAATTTTCAAATGATTTTTGGAAAAACGAATTTTACGAGATTTCTCACGGGAAACTTGAACTGATTTTTTTCCTGCGATGGCTATTAACAAATCCAATAAATACAATTCAACATCAGATATATACTCTACTCTTCCAATGTTTTCCGCGATTAGAGTAAACAAAATTTTCCACGTAAAACTTTTTACAAAATTGTTTATTAAGAGCCATTTGTCCTATTTACTTTCGGCTGACAACCACAAAGTTTTTTATTTTCGGCTGGAATGTTAATAGGGTAATCTGCATTATCGACTTTTTACTTTCGGCTGGAAACTTTCGGCTAACTTTAACAGGGTCATTTTCTGGATACCACCCGCAAGTAAAAATAAGTTTTCACCAAACTGAACATGTTGGTGCTACTCTGTAATTGCCCGAATTCAGTAAATTATTGTGGGGCAACCAGCTCAGCTCGCTTAAGATGCACTAACTTCCAGAATCAGCTGGCTTTTCTACGGAAATATGATATATATCTACCATCAGATTGGCTAACACTGACAAAGTTTGATTTTCTGTAGACTTTTATCTATTTATCACTCAGCAAATGTTCCCAATGAACTAGCATAATGTCTTCCTTTCTATAGTTCTATGATCTGTTGTAGATTGGAAGCTACATATGTCAGGTGCAAATCTAATAAAGAGATCTTCAAAGAGATGCTCAAATATGGCGGTGATTATCTATTCTGCCGCATGTTTGAGCTAATATCAACAATTTGGTCTAGAGAAGAAATCCCAGTAGAGTGGAAGACGGCTCTTATATGTCCACTTCATAAAAAGGGAGATCGATTGAACTGCAACAACTATCGCGGTATAGCTTTGCTGAACACGGGCTACAAGGTTTTGGCCAACGTAGTCGCAGCAAAGTTATCAACTTATAGCGAGAGGATCTTGGGTGATTATCAATGTGGTTTTCGTCCAAATAGATCAACGACCGATCAAACTTTTACGCTGAGGATTTTGCTGGAGAAATGCTATGAAAAGGACATCCCTGTACACAGTCTATTCATAGACTTTCAACAGGCGTACGACAGCATTAAGAGGAATACGTTATGGAACGTATTGTCCTACCTGGGCATACCGTCAAAATTGGTTTCAATGTGCCAGCTTTTAATGGATGGCTCAATATGTAAGGTGCTAATAGAAGGTAAAATTTCGGATGCCTTCGAGATAACATCTGGAGTGCGGCAAGGAGACCCAATAGCTCAAACTCTATTCAATCTATCATTAGAGTATGTCATTCGTCAGCTTAATATAGCACAGCGTAGCTGCCTGTGTTATAAATCAACCCAGCTATTAGCATACGTTGACGATATCTGCATTCTGGGTCGCAACATCATCTCTCTGAAAGAGGTCCTCCTCCCATTGGAATTAACAGCCCAACAAATAGGCCTTCAGATCAATGAAGCGAAGTCCAAATACATGGTGACCGCGAGAAGGCAGACTCGTGGAGACTTCATTTCAGGAGATACTCAATATGAAAAGGTGAATGAGTTTAAATACCTAGGATCACTGATCACTGAGCAAAACTCCGTTTCTGTAGACATCTCATCGAGGATCGCAGCAGGCTACCGAGCATTTCACGCCAATATCAAAATTTTCAAGTCTCCTCATATATCGCGCAAAATAAAATTGGACATCTACAAGGCGCTGATAAGACCAGTTGTCCCCTTTGGTTGCGAGTCTTGGACACTAACAGCGCAAAACATCCAGAAAATCGCTGTAACTGAGCGTAAGATGATAAGAAGAATTCTCGGTCCCATTAAAGAGGGAGCCACGTACAGAATGCGAATGAATCACGAGATCAGAAATGATCTCGATAAAGTCGACATCATAGGATTCATAAAATCGTCAAGGCTGAGATGGCTTGGGCACGTACTACGTTCACAAAATCGGACCACTAAACAGGCCTTGGAGTCGGCACCAGCGAAAGTAGGACCTCGTGGGAGACCACCTACCCGATGGATGGACGACGTTGAGAGGGACCTGTACACACTCGGTCACCGTGTCTGGCGTTCTCTTGTGGCGGATCGAAATATTTGGAGGAGCATCGTTGAGGCGGCCAAATCCCTTCATGGGATGTAAATGTTCCCAATGAACTAGCATAATGTCTTCCTTTCTAGTTCTATGATCTGTTGTAGATTGGAAGCTACATATGTCAGGTGCAAATCTAATAAAGAGATCTTTAAATGGCTAATGTCCCATTTTCTCACACAATACTGACAACAATTGCGGCCCATGTTTTGAAAATCGTAAACAATCAAACGATAGCATTTATGGAATTCGAAATACCATCAACCTTACATTAGTTTATGAGCATTCGCCAAAAAAAACACTAACTAAACATTAGATCAGATGGAATGAATTCCAGCAACACAATTTGATTTGTTTAATACTAAGTAGATTATTCAATGACAGGAACCCACCTCGTAAACCTTCTTTAAGTCAACAATAATTTTGATGTTGATGTTATAAAAATCTAACCTTAGTCGTTGGTGGACATGGCATCAATTAGCGGGGTCGTTGTGTAGTTGTTGTGTAGTACCAGCTCCGTAACGTCTTAGTAGAGTGTATATCCGTTGTCAATTAACAACATGCTATAGTATGGCGCTAATGAGAAAACGTTAAGAAAAAACCATATGAATGGCTGTTATGATAAACAGTATCTAGTATGCGGACACTGGATAGCAGGCGCCTTCCAATTTCATTTTAGCTTTTCTGTGGTAGAGCTGGGTGTCCCACAGATGCCTCTTCCATGACAGCAACTCCCAGAAATCGAAATTTATACAGCAGTTTTTAATAAGGATGGTGACGCTATTAAAGCGTCGCAAACCAACCAGCCCCCAGGGTGCTATTGATGGAGCATGAGGATTAAATCCTCTTCACTCCAGAGTGGACATTTCAGGAGATGAGGCAACAACCCTTGTAAGTGAGGGGAGTACATCAGTGGTCATAGTAAAGGATGAGGGGACGGATTTCAGTCATAATACTTCAAAGGATCTTCATGTAAAAATGTAGATAGTAAGAGGAGTCAGAGTTCATTGAGATTTAACCCGTTGGTTTTTATATAGGTGATACTGACTGCTGTATAGGAGGGCATCTTGGTGAATGTGCTCGAGAAGAAGAGCGAGGAGCCAAAACCAAAGTTCCTCGGTAACCAATCCCGGCTGGAGTGGCTATTGGTGTCCTGTGCTAATAAGGCAGCTGCGAAGTGGTTTTAAGCACCGATCGGAAAAGTAAAGTCGTGTTAAGAAGCAGTGCTGTAGGCTGTATAGGCGAACAACTTTGACTCAATCTGAAATTGTTTTAAGATCTTTCCGACAAGCGCGGAAGTACTGGCTGAACGGCAACTTGGTTTATCAAGAGCGAGAATGAAGGTATGCACACAAGTAATTGGAAAGTAATCTGGAGAGACGAGAAAGGCACCTCGTTATTTTGCACTCTCTCAGTAGATCACTGGTCCGTAGATAAGCTGAAGAATGCTGAATATAGGGTGAAATTCAATTTTCATCTTTTTCAGATTTACCCAAAGGGTAGCCGGAGAATGTAAACCCGACTGCTAGGGATAGGACAACAGTGGTTTAACCTGCGGATGGGCCGGTTGGGGCTTCTGCGGATAAGACCCCAATGGCCCAAGACATATGCTAGATCATCGGTGGGTACATCATTGCCTGCCCCAGGAAAATTAAATCCCGGTAAAATTACCCAAGAGGCCTGGTAGAAACCAGGCTCGGAAACATAAGAGTAAGGAAATGGAGGACAAAAGCAAGCCATCTGCCACAAGTATCAGGACATGGAAATAGACCGTAAAAAGACCAAATGCGAGCCTTCACAGTCATCGCTTGCTCGAATAAAAAACCGCCTCGGATGTTCTTAGCCGCCCTCATTCAGGAGCTGTGGACTATATGCAACCAAGTTAAGAGATTATCCATACAAGTGGGTAAGTTGATTTTTGATAATTTTTGAAGTCCAAGAGCGGCCATTTTAGGATAGGCTTACAAATTAGTTATTCCCATTCCAGAATTTATCTCCGACCTGGTGACGGTAATGGTAGAGTTGCTGGGGGGTCGCCTAATTTCCTGGTGACAGAGACGCAACTCCTCCGGATGAAGTTAGCTGTTCATAGTCCACTGCAGCCAAACAGTATCCTTTAATACTATAGGAATGTTTTAAGGATCAAAGCAAATAAATGCTGTAAAAAAATGAAACGCAATATTGGATAAAGTGGCAACATGTCAAAGATAATTTAAATGACAAATTTAATTTCTATTGGCTAAAACGTAAAATGATATTTTTAAAGATTAGAAAGATGAACTACATTGCTTTGAACATTTTTCATCAATACTAGGCCTGAGCAACCCTGTTTGTGACGCAAATATTCAATTAAACCAAGAATTAAATAAAACTGATAATTAAGGCTCATAAACTTTGACACATAACCACACTAGCAAAACAATTGATGTTAAATTAAAATTGATTCAGTTTGATAATAAATTAAATTTTTCCAAATGAAATTAGAATATGGCTTGATTATGAATCATATCAAAAGCTTCTTCGAAGTCGATAAACAGAAGTGATAATCCTGAGGGTGTTTGTGTAGTTGCTGTATTTGGGATGAAACCAAGTTCATATTAGAATTATGTTGAATTGCGTTATTCTTTTGAATAGTGGAAAGGAAATATCTCATTTCAGCGAGAGGAAAGAGTATTCCTTAAATCTAACATTCTAACAGAATAGTAATTTTTTCCTTGTACCGCCTATTTCATTAATAATTATTTCGTCATCGGCACTCAGCTCGACTACACAACAATTATTTATTTATCGATGGCTGCAAGATTTAGCACTCTGGAATAAGTAAGGTGATCCCCGCCGAATAAGTAAGGGAATACCCCTATAGTCAATAAGTAAAAAACATTTTGTCTACTCAATTTGAAAAGAGTTTCTGTTAGAAATATCACTTGCCAGTAATCTGAATTTTTTTTTCGAGTTTTATTTAGCGATTTTGTAGTCAAATACGTCTGCAATGTACGTTAGCCCTATTTACTTTGAATTTTGCTATTCATTTGAGTAGTTTCTCAATCAGGGAAATATATTGACAACATTTAGTAAATTGAGAAATATTAAGAAATTTTAGCATTTTAGTATCGAATTCAAAGATTTAGAAAATCTAAATTTACCCATCACTTAGCGAGATAGTAACCAGCGAGATAGTCAGGGTTTAAAGTTGGAAATTTGTCAAATTAGAAATTTTGAAAAGGTAAATCTGTTAGGAATCCGGGAAGTTAAAACTCTGGGATATGGCAAGTTTCAAAGGACGATAATTATGAATTAGGAAAAGGAACTAATAGTCTTTAAACTTAGGATTTTAGAAA
The DNA here is from genome assembly GCA_963556165.1 of Tipula helvola. NCBI lineage: Eukaryota > Metazoa > Arthropoda > Insecta > Diptera > Tipulidae > Tipula > Tipula helvola. The sequence goes on from OY744482.1 coordinate 55,274,133, forward strand.
TTAGAAATATTGCAAAACTTGGAATAGGTTTGAATTTAAATACAAAATTTAATAAATATGGAAATGTTAAATTAAAACGTCAAAAAAATCTTTTAGGGAAATTCTAGAATGTTTCGTAACCTTACAACTTATAACTTTATTTTTTTACCTTCAAACTCGTGACAGGGGTCGGAACGCACCCCACGCTTTTTTGATTTTAAAACCGGTCTTAAGCTGATAAACATACTTTGTCATACATGGTTTTTCTTAGAATTTTTTCAAAACGAAGAGAATGGTGGAAGTAAAATTTGAATTTATTTGCAGTTAGTTAGTGAAATACCCATTCGAAGATTGAAAACCGGAAAAAATAGTAAAAAGCTCATTTTTTTTATAAAAATTAGTAACCTTTCAACCTTCAACCGATCGGAAGGGGGGATTTTGATATTTCTACTTTTTTGATAGATATATTATAAATGATTGGCCTCATCATTTTTTCTGATTAACAAATCGAAAAATGTTCTGAATGCTATTATTGTTAATATACTTCTTCTATAAAAAGCTGAAAGAATCTTATTAATGTTAATAAACAGACAAACTTCTCTTTTTATTATTTGTGTGGGCATAAAATATACAGAAATGAGGGGTTTCCTTGAATTTTTGATTTAGTGAATATAATTCGCTAGATCAGTGCGTTCTTACCTCATACTTAATATATGAAGTGAGAATTGTATTTTGTAATTTGGTCGTAGCTACCTGAAGAGTAGACCAAACTTTTATTTTGACTAACACGATCACCCAACTTAATCATGATTCAATCATTTAGCAGAGAAACCACTGATGATAAAGCGGAAGCAGTTGACCTTTCACCATCGACTATATAAAATACATTTTTTTAGCTAATTAACTTTCCAAATTATTCGTAACCTGTGAATATTTTCTGTGAAATTTTCTTCTTAAATTTAGAAGAAAAAAAATTAAATCGTAAAGAGTCTCTTTCGGAACATTTTATTTTAGCAAGCCAAGTATTTCCTATATACAATAAATTAATATTAGGACGACTTTCATCAATTATTGTCTTCATTGTATTCCTCTGCTCTAAAAACATGTCATAAACTAAAAAAACATGACATTCAAATTACCCAAAAATGAATACAAAAAACATGGCATGAATGTTTGATTATCTAACCGAAAATGAAGATTTATGTAGCCCATTCATGTATATCTCTAGATGTGCTAAGAAAGCACATACACATTTTTATATAAATGTACGATATACATCATTAAAAATACAAATTTAAATTTCATAATTTTATATTTTATTTTCCTTGAAGGCATACATACATACGAAGAAGAAAATATATGAGGAAAATGGATATAAATCTTGATAGAAAATGTCAAATTATATCATCACAAGTCAACGTTAAGAGAGCAGAAAAGAAAATTAAAATATTTTTTTTTATTTGTTCTCGTCATCTTGTTAGATTATGTCGTAGTTGTTGTTGCTATTGTTGGTAGATCTGAAAATATGTATCAAATATAAATACGAATGAAAATTCATAAGAAAATATGTCACAATGTATAAAACTCGTCGACGTATATTTACATGAAAATTTATTTACAGTATATCATTTTCAATGGCGCAGTAATCATTGTCGCCGTATGTCGATGTTAAAATTTTCTTTGCAAGATTTAATTTATTGAGTCACTTTCCATTTTAATTATCTCTCAATGTTACAAAAGTGCAAAGTGTTAACATCAATTATTTTGGCATTTAGAACCTAAACCACCTACATACGTACATACATACACAAAGACAGCGACGATGATATTGATGTTAATTGATTGTGAATTTTTGTTTTCAGAGGGGAGCTGCTGTAATTAGTCGTATATATACGTATTATAAATGAAATCGAATTAGACACGTGCTGTATAGTAAAGTAGTAAAGTTACGCGATTATATTATAAATAACAACTTGTTTGAATGAATAAAATGTTTACAATTAATTACTTACTTACTATATAATCGCATTTGCATTAATACAATTTTAAAATTTGTAATCTTGTAATGTCATAATTTGTAATAAATCAATCATATAATTATACAGCTGACGGATAGAGACAACATAATGGAAATAATAGAGCAACTAGGTCACATTAATGCATCGTGCTGTTCGATAGAAAATAATTATCGCAAGTCAAACACTATAAATTATGGCATTTTAAGTATGTAACCTTCATTGTATCAATCAAATTAATATTGTAATAAAATAAATAAATTATTGTATTTTTATACGTCTGTCTATCGTACATAATAGTCGTTAGTCTAACTTTATATTACGTTAACAAAATACCAATAATTTTTATGTCAACCGATTAATCAATCACAACGAGAAAATATAATCAATCAATCAATCAATTTCGATTTTTTGTTTCTGTTTTTTCCTTTTTTTCATATTTTCATTCAATTGAATTTTAGTTTTATAATAACCAATAATTTTCATATTTAATTTCCTATAATTTTATTTATTAATGTTATATTCATATCTAAATTAATGGTCTTGAAATTAATGATTGTAAATTAAATTGGTTTTATAGTTTCGAATTGCAATTACATTTAGCATCATATAAACTGATAATCATTTAGTTTGTTTATATATGCAATATAACAATAAATTAACTAGTGCATGTAGTTATCTAATCGATAAATGTATATATATATATATATATATATATATATATATATATATATATATATATATATATATATATATATATATATATATATATATATATATATATATATATATATATGGGACATTCACTGTCAAATCGGCCACCCCCCCCCCTGCACATTTCATTTTTTGAGATAAATAAACTTTTTTGGGCTTAAAATTTTGCTTAGAATGTCTACTTTTTAATGCAGTATGGCGTTTTATGGTGTTCTTGAATTTTCAAAATGGCGGATTATATCTGCTAAGGAAGTCTTTAATTTTTAATGAAATTGACATAAAAACGTAATTTTAACTCTGTTAATTTACTTGAAAGTGTTTTTGGTGTCATAGATTACACATTTTTTATTATTTTTTTACAATTTCAAGATAGCGGATCAAAGATGGCCGCCAAAATTGGCAAATTTTTCGAAGTTCACATACATTGGTAGAAACATGTCCTAGAAGGTTTTCAGGGTCGCTGATCACGAATTTGAGGTCAGAGTTTTAATATTCAAGATGCCGGACACAAGATGGTGGCCGAATATGGCCGAAAGAAGGTTAATTTTTCGATGGTTATAGAAATCAATAAAAACTCGTTGTAGGGGTTTTCGGGGTCGGTTGTCATTAATTTAGGGTCAGCATTTGAAAATTCAAGACTTCAGACCCAAGATGGCCGCCATAAATATCAATTTTTCAACATTTATGAAAATCGATAAAAAATTTATCTAGAGGTTTTCGGGGTCGCTGATCGCGAATCTGAGGTCAAAATTTAAAAATTCTCTCAAAAAAGTACAATATTCTCGATAAGAAGTGTTATTTTTAGACATTTTTTGGACAAAATATCTAAAAATAACACTTTTTATCGAGAATGTGGTACTTTTTTGAGAAAATTTTTAAATTTTGACCTCAGATTCGTGATCAGCGACCCCGAAACCCACTAGATCATGCTTTTATCGATTTTCATAAACGTTGAAAAATTAACATTTATGGCGTCCATCTTGGGTCTGAAGTCTTGAATTTTCAAATTCTGACCCTAAATTAATGATCACGGACCCCGAAAATCCCCTACACTGAGTTTTTATTGATTTCTGTGAATGTCGAAAAATTAGCCTTTTCTCGGCCATATTCGACCACCGTCTTGTACCCGCCATCTTGAATATTCAAATTATAACCTCAAATTCGTGGTGACCCCGAAAACCATCTAGAACAAGCTTCTAACGATCTTTATGAACTTTCCATCATCGAATTTGACATCGCATCATCTGATATACCATCGTAATATAGCTTCATAAACTCTGCGGTAGTAGACATCTTAATGGGACCTTTGGAACTGTTAATCCTTGCCGTTCACCATCACAATCTCGTATGGTCCTAAATATTCCACCTCGAATTTCGAACTAGACCCAAATTGGGTTCTTTTAATAGCTACAACATCTCCTAACTTATAAGTATTACCTCCTTTCGTCGCCTGTTGAAACCCCGTACATTTTTTTTTTTGCATCTTGAGGATATGTGGTTTAGCCTCCTCTCTTAGATGTTGACGTTCTTCATTAAATAGTAACGATTATTCTTGCTCGACTATTTCTTTCTGATATACATAGATATGTTCTCAGCGCATCTCATCTTTACTCCCGTTAGCAACTCGAATGGACTCATCGCTATGGCACGTTGAAACGAATTATTTAAGTATCTTTGTAATTGGTCGATGTACTTATAGCAATTTTCTTCGTCATTGAGAGAAAGTTTTGTAAGTGCTGGAATAATCAAGCGATTAATACGTTCTATACTTGCCCGTTTCCCATAGGTGCACCTGTCGTGATGATTGAATGTCCAATGCTTTCGGTTCTACAATACTCCTTAAATTCCGCTGATGTAAATGGTGTGCACCGATCTGTGATAAAATGTTCACGATTACTAAACACCGCTTTTTGCAAGTCTAGCTTCTGCAGAGTCTCCTTTGAAGTATCTGATTTTGTAGGATAGAGCCCAACAAATTTGGAAACCCCATCAATCATGCGTAGGATGTATTTATATTATTTTCTTGTTGATATCAAGCTCCCCAAATGGTCGAGATAATAAGTGGTAAACGGTGTATCACGTTTAATGGATTCAGCAGACCATTCCTCTCTGCCACGATGCAATGAATACAATTTTTAATTGCCCTCTGAATCTTTGCCTTCAAATTGGGAATGTAGTGTTCTCGTAGTATGAGTTCGGATGTCTTTATTCTCACCGCAAAGTAGCCTTGTTCATGATATGCTTTAATGAATATAGGTTTTACATATTCAGACGATGTTCTAACTTGAAATTAAATTCTTGAAGCTAAAAGCAGAACAATCAGTTCCAATTGTAAATTCCGAGTAAATAAACCCGAAATTTTTGCAAAGCCGTAATGATCACCAGCACCTCGAACTCATAACTGACATAAGTCTCCTCTTGCTTCGTTGTGTTTTTACTGTAGTAAGAATAAGGGGTGACAGTTTTTATCCTCGTCTGACTTTTGAAGTAAAAGTGCTCCTATTTCGATCATACAGGCATCCGTATGAAGCACGGTATCGGTCGTCATCGTATACATTTTTAATGAGGGTTCATCAAGAAGTTCCTCCTGCAGTTCTTCTCTGCTTGTGAATTTGAAATTATTTCCCATTCTTAGCATGTCGGTTAGTGGGAGTAAGCGTTGAACGAAGTGTACGCTTTTTTGTTTTTCTGGTCGAAAATTATTTTCTAATTTAAAAAATAAATAATAATTAATTAACTTCTAACTTTAAACCTATGTATATAATATAAATAATAATGCATAATGTTTAATGTTTAATGGTTTGTTCAGTGTTATTAATTGTGTTAAAGAGTGGTATAAAATTACAATGGGAATTGTGTGATAGGAGCTGAAACTCCCTGCAATTTACGTGCTGAAATACGAATATCGTCTAAACGACCACCTATAAATCTGCTTATTTCCGAAGTACCATTAGAACACAAGTAAGAAACATCTTGCAGGGATATTTTACATCTACAACGGGGCGAAAAGAATATACCAAGAAACGTGAACAGGCGTAAACAGTGAAAATGCCGACATAAACATCTGGAAACGAGCCAGACTGAAAATAAACACAATACAGCGACCGCTTCAATAATTAAAAGTCATCAAGAAATCATTTATTTTAAAAATTAAATTTCCACTCGGCTTATATTTTGAATATTTACCAAAAGAGGACAAGTATTTTCGAGTGTACTCCAAATCGGAGATATATTTGAGGGACGTGAGGTAGCATTCGTAAAACAGGAAACATCGCTACAAGATAAATGAATTATTTTATTATACATATATTATTGCACTATATGATAAATACTCTATGTATAATTAATTTTTTGTGTATCCTTGCTTTATTATATTTCATATGTATTTTGGTTTAATATAAATTAACTTAATTTGTGCACTGGCTCGTGGTGGATGACTTTGAGACCCAGCTACGTCTGGTGAGTGCCGAGTGGGTAGGGTTCAATCGTGATATGAGGGGGAGCAGAACAAGCAAAGTTTTTTAGCGGTTCTTGTCCCCCTTTGTTTTGCTTTGTTTTGTATGGGCACCAATGTCACCTTTGTTTAGAGATTATCGCCAGTGAATGTGAAACAATTTCGATAGTTAATTTATAAAACATGGTCTTCAGTTTCAGAAACATTTAGGCTGTTTCACATTACAGTCCTGTACACTCGCTGTAGTTCTGTACTCTAGAACTCATATTTCTATATGTCTTGTGAAAATCCTCTTTTCGCTTATGCCCGCATTTCTTCAAAAACCTTAACAAAACCTAAAACAATCACGTAAGCACAGTTTATATTGAATGAATCATTATTAGTTGTACTTAATTGAAAAAGAAATTAATTTAGTGATAAATTTAATATATTGAGGTGCTACAAATTTTGCAAGGCGGAGGAGTGCGGGGTCAGGAATTTTCATACTGAGCCCCCAAATGGGACGTGCAACACCATAGAAATAAACTGAGCGCATATAGCTTTATTAGAGCTTATAGTTAAGCTTACTGTAGTTTTGGGTTGCGTTAAAGACAAAAATGTGGTGGAAATCATCAGAATATGTAGCTGTTATGGGTTGTATCTAATTGTTAGGCTGTCTCCGAGCTACAGGAGGGTTCCAGAGATTGAATAATTCTTTAGTTTAATTTTAATGTAGCATTTGGATTTTCAAAAATATGGGTGACTCCTCGATCAGCGTCCAGAAGCTCCAAGTTCCCAGCTGTCATGTGGCGTGAAGGTTGTGTTGTCTTGTGACAACTAATTTTTCATATTTATCGCTAGGAAATTTATATGGGTTGGTCCTGTTGGTTAAGGAATGAAGATTTGGCAATAGTAAATTAATGTTAATTTAGTTTTCAAAGATGCCCGTTGAGTTGGTTTGGGCCTTGTTTGTGAATGGCCTATGTACATGGATTGCTTGGATGGGCTGTTTGTGCATTCTGGGTTTTTGTTGCAGCCTCACTAGATAGTTTTTCAGCTAATTGTATAGAATAGAATTTCAACAACATTAATTTCCTTTTTCAGGATAGGTAGGGAATTACTGATTGGGTTTATTTATTATTGATTATTTGTTTTTAAGTTTGGTTGCAGTGTGTAAACGGTTAATTAACCAGCTCATGATGCATGTGACTATAGTGAGGCAAGCGCCGTTTATTTGAACCGTGGCTTGGAGGTTTTGAGTTTAATGTAGAGAGAGTTTAAGTCCTACTAATGGAGTAGCAAATATTTAGTGAGAAGGTTAATTTAGATTTATTTCAGAGTTTCCCGTGGAATTTGATTCAGCTTCCAGAAATCTCCAGTATCCAACGAACATGTATGTAGTTGAAATGGTGCTGGCTGAATTTTTGTTATTTTAATTTACAAGCACTTCAACGCGAACTTCATACCTTAGGATCTAATTAGCGTCTTATAATTTTAATTTTTGTTATTAGTAACATTAACTACATAATATAATTTATTACAGGACAGCATCCGTTACGAAACTCTACATCTATTATAGTACTTTGAGCTAAATTGTAGTTCTAAGTAGAGGCAGGGACCAGTATGGAGAAAATCACGTGAACAAGCAGCTGATTTCGATTATATTTATTAGCTTTAAGTCAATTTTAAATTAATGATGGTTATGATTTTCAGAAATGCACATGAATCCGATTCAGCAAGCTAATAAATGTTATTTCAGAGTGCAGTTTTAATTTCAATTTTAGTAAAACATAAAGGTAGATTAGAAATATGTTGTCATTGTTGGTAAAGAGTATCAATCAATTAAAACGGCCGGAGGAAGTAAGATGGTGGGAAATATATAAGAAGTAATTGATAACTAATTAATATTGACTTTAGGATGCCAAGAATGGAAAGCAGTTTGTAGAAAAAATCTAGTAAAGTAATTATTAGAAAAATATAAATACTAACAATTGACCGCCAAGGTGTTTGTAACCGGGTCGATCTCAATCCTATACTAACAATCCTATCCTATCCTTCCAAATAAATGTAAAAAAGGATGTACGGTGGGCCCGGCGTCAACCGGGAGATCTCGCTAAATGCTTGGTCGTACATCCAAAATCAATCAATCAATCAATTCTTAGCATGTCGGTTAGTGGCTGGGTAATTATAGCCTAGCCCTCCACAAATTTCCGAAAATAGCTATGTAGGTCATCTAAAAAACTTTGCAAGCTCTTCATATTTTTTGGGTTTGGGAACTTATTTATCCCCTCTTTTTTCCTTGCAGATGGTTTAATGGTACCATTTCTAACTTCATACCCGAAATATTCGATGGGCGTGCAAAGAAATGCCATTTTCTTCAGCTATACATTAAGAACAGTCAGCAGACGCTCTATTGCTCCTCTGGAGTGCTAGAATGAACCACTAAATCGTCCATGTGTATTATTATTATTATTATTACTTGAGGGTCATGTGGGGGCTTAAGCCACCCCGCACTGCGACCTAAAAGATCTTTTGTGCATTAAGCCCTACTTAATTATCCGTCCAGTCAATATTCAAGCTCTTAATGAACCTGATAATACTGCCTAACGGTACGTGATACATACTATCTGGGCTCATTGCTCTCCCTCCTAGATGTAATAACATTTACTTCTGCTAGAAGAGCGGTAGCATTGGGACTCAAGGACATCGAGAGGGCAGACCCACTCCCGTATATTCCTATCCATGCCTCGTCTACCGTTTTGATTTTACTCTTGCGAGTTGCTGGGACATACTATCTGGGCTCATTGCTCTCCCTCCTAGATGTTTACTGTTGGAAGTACTTCTACACGCGATACATATTATCTGGGCTCATTGCTCTCCCTCCTAAATGTTTACTGTAGGAAGTACTTCTACACGCGTTACATACTATCTGGGCTCATTGCTCTCCCTCCTAGATGTAATAACATTTACTTCTGCTAGAAAAGCGGTAGCATTGGGACTCAAGGACTTTGAGAGGGCAGACCCACTCCCGTGTATTCCTTCCCGTGCCTCGTCTACCGTTTTGATTTAACTCTTGCGAGTTGCTGGGAATAAAAAAGTCGCCTGTAGGTCACCCAGGTTTACTACAGGAAGGCTAAATAAAACTGGAGGGTGCCTGGTATCCAGAGTCCGCATATATAGACTGATTAACCTATCAGCCATTCATCCATCGGCATATGCTGTTCCACCTTAGATTAGGGATTTTTTGTCAAGGTTTTCTCCTTTAGCGTCGTACTTTAGCCTGTCACCAAAGGCCACATTCAGCCTATTGGTTACAGTTACCGGTGGTTGCCACGAGGAGGCAGTACGTACACCTGCGCCTACTGGAAGTTTACGGAGCCCCTTCCAATAGACGCCAAACCACCAAAAAAAAAAATCGTCCATGTAAACCCAACCAATTTTTTCTAAGCAGAGCGTAACAAAAATATTATTTATATACTGCTGGAATACTGCTGGAGAGTCATAGTCCGAACGGAGCTCTCAGAAATTCGTGCAACCCGGCAGGCGTCATAAAACCAGTATTCTTGATTGATTCCGGAGCTATGGATACTTTAAAAAAAACATTTCATAAGTCCAAAGTAAAGAAATACTTTGCGCTTCGGAGCTGGTCAATTTGGTCATCGAGACGCCTGTAATCAACGCATAGTCGTTTTGCACCATCCTTCTTGTTGGATAACACAATCGGACTAGCAAAATTGGATTTGCTCGGACGAACAACACCTTCTTGAATCCACTCGTCTATTTGCTTCCTGACTATCTCAAATTCTAATGGCGAGAGCCAACGACAGCTTTGTGGTACTGGTGGCTCATTAGTCAGGATGATATTCATCATCGTATCATCGGTTTAGTGTTAAGTCTCCACGTTCAATAATCATTGTATAATTTTCAGGAATACATTTTTTTCATTACAGTACTTTCTGGAGTTAAGATAGTGATAGTTTGGTTTATTAACTCCTTTTCCAAAATAATATACACTGGGAATACATCATCAGCAACAATATGAAAAAATGTACGCATTATAAGTAAATTGCGATTACCAATCATAATCTCCTTCAGGTCACTTGTGACGGATATCAAATTAGTTCGGTTGATGGCAGCGCATATATTGTCTTTCTTTTCAGGTATACCAGCTTCGTGCAATTTGGGGCAATGTGCCCAAAATCACCACATTTATTACATCTCGGCCTTTCGATTTGTTTCTGCAACGATTTCCACGATACCCTACGTCTCCACAATTAAAACATCTAATATTACGATGATCACTTGAGGCTGTCTTTTTAGATTCGGTTTTTGGTATAGTTGCACCTTCACTACGTTTGCACATTGTTTCCTTCATGTCAGCATACAAATCCAATTTATGTCTTTTTTAAACTCCTTTTGTACATCTTTCGTTGTTTGAAAACTTCGTTTGGCAGTGCCGCCTAATAACTTTTAGCAGCATAAACAACTTTTTGTGAATCGTTCCACCCAATGCCAATAGCTGCTTTGTTGACATCCTCGATCCACGTATTTAGAGATCCTTCTACATCTCCAAACAGAAATAGCGATCCTTTGGCGAGTCTTTGGTTCAGGGTTGTTCACATTTTCTGCCATTGAAGGAGTTCAATGAAGGAGCTCATTCTCCATTCTCAAAAGTTCAATTTCTTTACTTTTAAGTTCCAAATCGTTTTTCAATAAACCTTTTTTCTGCTGTTCAAGATGCTCGCGGTCATTATTCAACGCTACTTCATTCTGTATTATAGAATTTTGGCGATCTAATAAGGTTCCTTGATCTAAACGGCGTATTAGTACTTTATTTTCGTTAAAATCTTCTGGTTCTTGACCGAATGTACCAGACAATACTATTTTCAATTTACAAAATTCAAAAAAAAATTTGACTGAAAAAATTTAATTTTCATTTTCTCAGCCAATTAAAAGTTTTTTTGAATATTTTAAATTGAAAATAGTGTTGTCTGGTACATTCGGTCAAGAACCAGAATATTTTAACGAAAATAAAGTACTAATTGAAAAATTATATCAAAAAAATTAAATCCGATTTTTCTTATAGTTTTATCAACAACCTTAAACGTAAAATTATCAGCAAGCTCAGTTGAAAATTAGTCTACTAGCTGGAACTACGCTGCTCCAATCGTCAATGAGGAAACCTAAAGATTCTACATTTATTAGACAAAAACTTGGTAGAGCGAATGAATAACGTAAGCAAATAAAACCTGTCATGTATAAGATCAAACATTAAACTACAAAAAAGTACAAAGTATTTTATATCAATGGAAGATGTATGTACAGAAATACACTCACATCTAACACATTCATTATTCCTAGTTTTTTATGGTTTTTGTGTCTTTGGTATATAAAAAAATCATCATCTGACAAAAAAAAAAAAAAAAATCCGATCTCTAAGAAAAAGTTGAACATACATATCCTGAAAATCTCCTCCAAGGAATACGTACGTATATAAATTTTGGTTGGTGAACAAGATAGATGGAAAATAATATTAAAACGATAGAATTAATAGAAAGAGCAAGAGATTAGGACCTGTATGTTCACATCTCTATATATATGTATATATCCTTATTTATGTTATATAGTAGGATATACATCCTTAACATATAAAAGATAAATTTTATGTTGTTTTTTTATATTTATTTTGATTGTGATATATCGATGATGCTACCATTTTATATTTGGTACAGTTTCTTCAAGAAATAAGATATATGTACAGTCATACTCTTTATATGTTATTTTCATCTCAAATGTTGAAAATTGGATATACATATGTATCTATATTGTGCTTTTCGTTTCTATATACTGAAGACGGAATATCATCATCACCATCATACTATAAATTAAGCTTCTTGTATACAAGATATGTATGGTATGTTGAAATTGGTTGTAATAAATTTAAGATTTTCCTTTTTCTTTTTTTCATTTTATTTATAAATAAACAAATAAATTTTCGATTTTTTTTTATTTTTGTTTGTTATATAAGGATATAATTTACGAAATTTGATTTTAATCGTAATAAAAATAAAATTAAATGTGGTAGGCGGAATAATACAGGCTTTATCAGATTCTGGGTTCATGTTATCCATTTGATGGTAATTTTATATATGTATAGTTGACTTCAGCATTTTATAGTCTGCGATTTGCTTATGCTTTTATTATGGTTTTGGAAATTACGATGTCATAGTTATCGGTCTTCAGATTTGTTTAATTTTTGCTGGCTATTTTTGTATAAGCCCTCATTAAGAAAATCACTATTTGAAAAAAAATTCTTCTTTGTGGTTACCAGAAAATCGTTTCCTGAAGATCATTTGTTTTTTGTTGTTTTTTTTTTGTTTGAGTGTGCAAAACCAAAATGCTGTTTGTTTCAATATTAGCCTTCTTATTTAAATAATGAAGTTCAGTAAATTGGTTACTCTCAGGCGGTGAGTGTCTGTACTTAATCCAACAGCAAGCTCTGAAATAAAGTGGAAAGTAGAGTGGTAAGAAACAAAACAATTAGTATTTAAATACCGTTCGAAATTTTGGATCAATTTGTACAAAATGATTTTCCTGATTGTAAACCGAAACTCTCGATTCAAAAACTAAATTTGAAAATCTTAATTTAAGAAATTCCATGAATAGAAATCAATTTCTAAAAATCCAGAAAAAATATTTACTGTACTCAATTTTATGTCAAAAATTCTCATTGTGTTTCAAAAAAATTAACTCTAATATTTAAGATCTTGCAAACCAGTATATTGACCAACACGATCTTGTCAGATATTTTTTTATAGGATCATACGAGGCCATCAACAAAATGTTTAATCAGGAAATAACACGATTTGTTGAAGCTATGTCGAAGCACGCCGAACGAAATTCGGCCTTTTTAATAAAATATTCCCGTAAATAGGGGAACATGAAGGAATAAACAACTGAAGCTGCCATCTTAGCGGTGCTAATAAGAAGGATCTTCTCTTCTTATTTTTTTCAAGTGAAAAAATAAAAATTAAATGTTTAGTGAGCAAATAAATTAAATAAGGGTTGGTTTTTGTGTAGAAAGATATTTGGCATTGGCTTGTCATATTTTATTGTCTTATCACTGAATTTAAGAAAACACTGATTGAAAGAAGAAAAGAAACCAATAATAATCAAGTTCTTAATTTAGAAGCGCTTAAGCTCTGACTTCATGACAATTTCTATAGAACAAGCGATAAATTAACGAAATTTGTTCAACAAAAAATCCAAAGTTCCATAGTCAACAAATTTTTTTTAAATGTCCTTAGGGTTTGTAATAATTAGTCGGGTTCGAAAATTCTGATCAAAACGTGGCCCAAAACGATGGTTCAGTAACCTGGATGGTAATGGTAGGTGTGGTTGGTTAATTTCAGTGTGGAGTATGGTACTCTATACGGCATATGGTACGCTACAGCATATTTCAGTAAGGCGTATTTCAATATAGCATATGGCTAGTGGTGTACTATAATTACACTGGTGAAACTCCCAAAATGTTCGCATCGAGCGCTCATACTACGGACATTTGCGAAAAATTATTTGACCTTGAGAGAGACTTTATTTTTCTTGAAGAAATTACGTCGTAAGAACTTTCTGTTTTACTTTCACATTAAATGGACATTTGAGAAAAATCATTTGATTTTGAAACTTACAATTTTTGAATTCAAAATTTTATCAACGGAGTTTTGTGCAACATTTGTTGTAATAATTTGTTGTTATTTATATGACCGACTGTTGGGACTAGCCATTTGGTTATTTTAGAATCGAAAAAATAATTTTAATTGGAGCTTTTGATTTTTATTGAAAAAATTTCGTCTGCTGAGCTTTGACAATATTTTCTACAATGATTTGTATGTAGCGGACAAAAACACAAATTTTCATTTTTATTGCAAAAATTTTTTAATATTTTAAACAAACTAAAATTAATAAAAGCTTAGAAAAGAAGGAAGTTGTTACGAATATCTACAAACCAATTTTATTTAAATGGATTTCCTTTCGTCATTATCCTCAAACGATGGTTGTGCTTCAGGCAACAAATATATTGATAGAAAAACCGAATTTTATGCGGCATGCATCGACAAATAGTTGAAGAATATCGCCGACGCTTTTTTAATAGGATTCTATGATTTTTTCTTTAATTAAATTGTTTGGCCTTTAGCCAATTCATAAATATGATGAGATTTCATTTAGTAAAAGATTTCGGAATGTTTCAATTAAGTTTTGCCAGTTTAAATTTTTTTTTGGTTTTGTTTGTTGGGATTCACACTGACGCTCGATCACATATCTTGGAATAGAAAATATTAAATACTAGGGCAATTTTTTACCATTTCATATCGTATACTTAGTGCATGAGGAACACCAGTCTTTTTCGACGTTGAAGCATAAAAGGTTAGCTTCATTCTGGACAATTCTTTTGAATGAATCAATAACTTTTTCAGTTAAGTTATGTTTTGATTATGCCAGTGATATATTGCTTCAATGGCTTATTATATCAATCGTGCATCATAGATTTTTTTTCCAAATATGATGCCAGCTTCAATTTTAATGGTGCCAGCATAATAACATTATCTACAGGACCTTGATTAATGTCTAACATTTTAAGGGAAAAAAGTCTTACATCCATTATCCTTACCTTTCCCCCTACCGTGTTTGCCTTTCGCTGGTTTCCGTAATACAAATATTTGTACCAGCCATCGTACATAAGATAGTCGGCCAAGTTGCTTATAATATGAATGATGAAAATGGGAAACCTTCAGGCCTAGGAGGCTAGGGTTATATCATTTAAAGGTCATCCGACCTTGAGTTTATTTCTGATTTTATTAAGCCCGGCTGCTAATGATGTATACGCTCCTGTGATCCAAATACAACCACGCGATGGACTGTTACTCATCGACCAGGTATCAATTATCCCATATGTTTAATTCAGTGTTAGGAGTTTTGATTTTCTTTTGTCGAAAGTCTTGTTTAAAAAAGTTTTGTTTAAATTTTTATGTAATTTTGTAAGAACTAAATTGTCATCCGTGTTTTGTATATCTTTTAAGCCACACCGCTAGATAAAAATCAGCCATAACCTGCAGAACCCTTTTATTATTATTATATTGTATAATAGATGTAGTATTTTATTTAGAAATATGGACATATTTTTGTGCCTATATAGGCGCACATCGTTGTTGGTTGTTATCTACTCGGTTACCTTTTCTATCTCACTTACAATTTTCTTATAGTATTTTTTTCTTTATTCGTTGCTCGAATCAATTTTAATGGCTGTTTTTAGTGAATTTTCGAAATAATTAAACGCAAGCTCTGAAACAATCAGATTAAAAAAAATGATTTTCCTTATATTTTTTTGGAGTGTGGACTACTTAGGATATTCAATATCAGCGCCCAGTCAGAAAGGTTACAAAATGACGCAAGAAGCTTTCAATTAGTCTTTCGTTTATTTAACCCCACCCTAACTTTTTTATTGTAATCTAATTGAATGATTGGAAGGTCTCGATTTTTATGAGTCTACCTGATTTTTCTGTTTTCCGCAGGAGTGCTGATAACACATGTACTATGGTTGGGTCGCAATTTGTATGTACACTGAAAAAAAAAGCTTTGCGTTATTTACTATTTCGGCTGAGTAAACCGAAATTTTTAAGTATACAAATCAATTTTAAAGGACACATTGCAGTGTAAAAATTTGCAGAGTATGGTTTACAATTCATTGTTGATCATAAAAAACTATGCCGAGTAATTTTATAAATGATTTAAAATAATGGATTACAATATTACCCTAGTAAATTTCAATAAACTGAATGTTAATACAACATGCTGCAACTTAGTTTTTTTTAGATCACATACAAATATCGCAGGTGTTAAATTTCTTTTGAAATGAAATTCACAAATCTTATGTTAAATTTGAAATGCTTTTTATTATATACTCTGAGCTGTGTAAAATGTATTTTGGCAGAATATATTTAATACTATAAGTACATGAAAGTACTGTAAGTAAGTACAATAAAAATTTGTTGTTGGTAATATACTTATTAGGATTAGTAAGCAAGCGCAATATTTACACATTAACACGAAACATCTCAACAATGAAATGCAGGACTAGTTTAATTTTAGTTTTTTTCATAGTAAATTACTAAGGTTTTTTTTTAATTTGTAAATGCTTTTTAAGTTTTACGTTGGGCTGTGTAAACTGTTATTGGCAGTAAGAGCATTAAGTTTTTTTATTTTAATAAATGAACCAATCATACTACACACAAAAAAATATTGCGGTGTGAATGGTATTTTATCCGAAAAAAACTTTATTTTTTATCCAATAGTGTTATATTAACTCCGCAAGATCGGGTACAAATTTTAAAATATCTAAAAGGATTGAACAGTATACTTTTGCACCGTTTGGAGTAAATGCAAAAGTTGTCAACAGCGGATTTTTTTAAAAGGTACTTCCCACAGATTATTTTCGTTCTATCGGAGTAAATATTTACACCGTTATTGGAGTTTTCGTGAAAAAGAAAAATTGTAAGAGAATTTGGCTGTATTAGTTAAATTCGCTAAAGCAACCTGCATATTCCTTCTGTATAATAGAATTTAGATTGTGATACAATCAGTCGAGTCGCAGCGGCCTGATGAGAAGATTCAATTCTCTTACGATCTTCGGAACATATTAAAATCATATAGGTATGTACATTAAAATAAAATACCAATGGGATAAAACCATACACTCAAAAAATGTGCGGTGTTAATTGGTTTTTTATCCGAAAATTTATTTTTCTCCAACTGAATATAGTTTAATAAAATTAAATACGCATCAACGGATAAATATTTTTATCTATCCGAAAAGGATTAGATTTTTATAAAAACTCCTTTTGGATTTAATAAAATGCACCTCTAGGTGTTTTCCTAAAGATGAATGTTCCTGTTTGGTTTTTATGCGGGGTAAAAGTTTTTATCCAATTGTATTTTATTATAATATCCGATTGGATTCAAATTATAAATATCCGATCGGTGGGACACTATGTAACACCGATTCGGTGTTGTGGTGACCTTTTTTTTTTTTGTGTGTACGTAAATTATGTATATGGACAATCTTATGAAAACTTGTAGGATTTAGTCTCTGGTTTTATTTTGGGTGTCAAAATCATTAAAAATTAATAGGCATCATTCTGTTTGTGGACTTAAATCTGTTCGGTGATATTTTATATAATATAATATAAAAAGTTTGATATAATAAAATAATTTACGATTACCCACCACACTACAGGAGTTTGTAGAAATGTTCTATTTATTCTACGTTTTCGTCAATTCAAAGGTAACTTCGATTTCAATAATATTTAACAATAGTTAATAAATTAGTGATTAATAAAAGTATTCGTTATTATCTTAAGTGCATATTGTTCTCGTCTTTTCCATTTTTATTTATTTTAAGTTTCGCCACGTCCTGGTGATGAAGCACATATCATTTCGACTATATAATAGTGAAATTATAAATATTCGAAATGTTGTAGAAATGTTAATCCAAGATTTTGTAGTTAAAATTAAAATTATTCAAATTTTTTGTAGCTTCTCAACACATTTTCTTGAATCAAAGCGACCCTTTTACGAAGACATTATATATTTAATACACATATACATATATGTATGTGCGAGTATATAACGCATATGTAATTGCAAAACTGCACGAGTTTTGGTTTATATTGAGTAAAATTAACTAAGGCATTTTAAGACTTACACTGCGCTGTGTAAACTGTTATTAGCAGTTATGAACATTCCGGTGCTATATTTTTGTGTATATTATAGTATACTATAAAATCTCTATATATAAAAATGAAGAATTGCTGTGCGTTAGTCTCGCTAAACCTCAAAAACGGCTGGACCGATTTTCAAAATTTTTTTTGTTTTGTTTGCTATAGTTCAGGGATGGTTTAGGAAAAAATTTGGAAAACCCCCAAGTTCAGCTAAAAAAATCAAAAAATAAAAAATTTTCTATATATCTCTATATATACACACAAAAAAATAAGTGGTCACCACAACACCGAATCGGTGTTACATAGTGTCCCACCGATCGGATATTTATAATTTGAATCCAATCGGATATTATAATAAAAATGGCATAAAATACATTTGGATAAAAACTTTTACACCGCATAAAAACCAAACAGGAACATTCATCTTTAGGAAAACACCTAGAGGTGCATTTTATTAAATCCAAAAGGAGTTTTTATAAAAATTTATCTTTTCGGATAGATAAAAATATTTATCCGTTGATGCGTATTTAATTTTATGAAACTACTTATATTCAGTTGGAGAAAAATAAAACACTTTTTCGGATAAAAAACCAATTAACACCGCACATTTTTTGGGTGTATGGTTTTTATCCCATTGGTATTTTATTTTAATGTATATGATTTTAAAATGTTCCGAAGATTGTAAGAGAATTGAATCTTCTCATCAGGCCGCTGCGACTAGACTGATTGTATCACAATTTAAATTCTATTATACAGGAGGAATATGCAGGTTGCTTTAGCGAATTTAACTAATACAGCCAAATTCTCTTACAATTTTACTTTTTCACGAAAACTCCAAACAGTTTAAATATTTACTCCGATAGAACGAAAATAATCTCTGGGAAGTACCTTTTAAAAAAATCCGCTGTTGACAACTTTTGCGTTTACTCCAAACGGTGCAAAAGTATACTGTTCGATCCTTTTGGATATTTTAAAATTTGTACCCGATCTTGCAGAGTTAATATGGTCCTATTGGATAAAAAATAAAGTTTTTTTCGGATAAAATACGATTCACACCGCAATATTTTTTTGTGTGTATCTATATAAATATATAAAAATGGTGTAAAAAATCTATGTGCGCACATCAGTTGAGAACGGCTGAACCGATTTGGCTCAATCTTTTTCTATTATGTTTGAAATTGCCAGGAGATGGTTCTTACAAAAGAAAGTTTTGGGAAAATCCTTCGGAAAAGTCGAAAAATTCGGAAAATCGAAAAATTATGTTTTTGTACGGGATTTGGCGCATAACCAAACCAGATGGTAAAAACCAGATGTTTTGTAGAAGAGAAAAATTGGAAAATCTGAGTGGAAAACTCGGAAACTTCCGGAAAACTCGAAGAAAGTTAAATTTTTTTTTTCAATGAAATTTGGAATTTTCTGTATGTTTTGATGACCGATTAGGCTTAATCTTTTTTTATTGTGTTTGAAATTGCCAGGAGATGGTTCTTACGAAAGAAAATTTTTGGAAAATCCTTTGGAAAAGTCGGAAAATTCGGCAAATCAAAAAATTATGTTTTTGTACGAGATTTGGCGCGCAACCAAACCAGATTGTCTTTTAGAAGATAAAAATTGGAAAATCGAAGTGGAAAACTATGAAACTTCCGGAAAAACCTGAAGAAAATTGAATTTTTTTTTTCAATGAAATTTTGAATTTTTTGTATGTTTTGATGACGGATTAGGCTCAATCTTTTTTTATTGTGTTTGAAATTGCCAGGAGATGGTTATTACGAAAGAAAATTTTGGGAATATACTTAGGAAAAGTCGGAAAATTCGGAAAATCGAAAAATTATGTTTTTGTATAGGATTTGGCGCGTTGCCAACCAGATGGTAAAAACCAGATGTTTTGTAGAAGAGAAAAATTGCAAAATCTGAGTGGAAAACTCGGAAACTTCCGGAAAAACTCGAAGAAAGTTAAATTTTTTTTTTCAATGAAATTTGGAATTTTCCGTATGTTTTGATGACCGATTAGGCTTAATCTTTTTTTATTGTGTTTGAAATTGTCAGGAGATGGTTCTTACGAAAGAAAATTTTTGGAAAATCCTTTGGAAAAGTCGGAAAATTCGGCAAATCAAAAAATTATGTTTTTGTACGAGATTTGGCGCGCAACCAAACCAGATTGTCTTTTAGAAGATAAAAATTGGAAAATCGAAGTGGAAAACTATGAAACTTCCGGAAAAACCCGAAGAAAATTGAATTTTTTTTTTCAATGAAATTTTGAAGTTTTTGTATGTTTTGATGACGGATTAGGCTCAATCTTTTTTTATTGTGTTTGAAATTGCCAGGAGATGGTTCTTACGAAAGAAAATTTTGGGAATATACTTCGGAAAAGTCGGAAAATTCGGAAAATCGAAAAATTATGTTTTTGTACGGGATTTGGCGCGTATCCAAACCAGATGGTCTTTAAGAAGAGAAAAATTGGAAAATCGAAGTGGAAAACTCGGAAACTTCCGGAAAAATCCGAAGAAAATTGAATTTTTTTTCAATGAAATTTTGAATTTTTTGTATGTTTTGATGACGGATTAGGCTCAATCTTTTTTTATTGTGTTTGAAATTGCCAGGAGATGGTTATTACGAAAAAAAATTTTGGGAATATACTTAGGAAAAGTCGGAAAATTCGGAAAATCGAAAAATTATGTTTTTGTATAGGATTTGGCGCGTTGCCAACCAGATGGTAAAAACCAGATGTTTTGTAGAAGAGAAAAATTGCAAAATCTGAGTGGAAAACTCGGAAACTTCCGGAAAAACTCGAAGAAAGTTAAATTTTTTTTTTCAATGAAATTTGGAATTTTCTGTATGTTTTGATGACCGATTAGGCTTAATCTTTTTTTATTGTGTTTGAAATTGCCAGGAGATGGTTCTTACGAAAGAAAATTTTTGGAAAATCCTTTGGAAAAGTCGGAAAATTCGGCAAATCAAAAAATTATGTTTTTGTACGAGATTTGGCGCGCAACCAAACCAGATTGTCTTTTAGAAGATAAAAATTGGAAAATCGAAGTGGAAAACTATGAAACTTCCGGAAAAACCCGAAGAAAATTGAATTTTTTTTTTCAATGAAATTTTGAATTTTTTGTATGTTTTGATGACGGATTAGGCTCAATCTTTTTTTATTGTGTTTGAAATTGCCAGGAGATGGTTATTACGAAAGAAAATTTTGGGAATATACTTAGGAAAAGTCGAAAAATTCGGAAAATCGAAAAATTATGTTTTTGTATAGGATTTGGCGCGTTGCCAACCAGATGGTAAAAACCAGATGTTTTGTAGAAGAGAAAAATTGGAAAATCTGAGTGGAAAACTCGGAAACTTCCGGAAAAACTCGAAGAAAGTTAAATTTTTTTTTTCAATGAAATTTGGAATTTTCTGTATGTTTTGATGACCGATTAGGCTTAATCTTTTTTTATTGTGTTTGAAATTGCCAGGAGATGGTTCTTACGAAAGAAAATTTTTGGAAAATCCTTTGGAAAAGTCGGAAAATTCGGCAAATCAAAAAATTATGTTTTTGTACGAGATTTGGCGCGCAACCAAACCAGATTGTCTTTTAGAAGATAAAAATTGGAAAATCGAAGTGGAAAACTATGAAACTTCCGGAAAAACCCGAAGAAAATTGAATTTTTTTTTTCAATGAAATTTTGAATTTTTTGTATGTTTTGATGACGGATTAGGCTCAATCTTTTTTTATTGTGTTTGAAATTGCCAGGAGATGGTTCTTACGAAAGAAAATTTTGGGAATATACTTCGGAAAAGTCGGAAAATTCGGAAAATCGAAAAATTATGTTTTTGTACGGGATTTGGCGCGTATCCAAACCAGATGGTCTTTAAGAAGAGAAAAATTGGAAAATCGAAGTGGAAAACTCGGAAACTTCCGGAAAAATCCGAAGAAAATTGAATTTTTTTTCAATGAAATTTTGAATTTTTTGTATGTTTTGATGACGGATTAGGCTCAATCTTTTTTTATTGTGTTTGAAATTGCCAGGAGATGGTTATTACGAAAGAAAATTTTGGGAATATACTTAGGAAAAGTCGGAAAATTCGGAAAATCGAAAAAATATGTTTTTGTATAGGATTTGGCGCGTTGCCAACCAGATGGTAAAAACCAGATGTTTTGTAGAAGAGAAAAATTGCAAAATCTGAGTGGAAAACTCGGAAACTTCCGGAAAAACTCGAAGAAAGTTAAATTTTTTTTTTCAATGAAATTTGGAATTTTCTGTATGTTTTGATGACCGATTAGGCTTAATCTTTTTTTATTGTGTTTGAAATTGCCAGGAGATGGTTCTTACGAAAGAAAATTTTTGGAAAATCCTTTGGAAAAGTCGGAAAATTCGGCAAATCAAAAAATTATGTTTTTGTACGAGATTTGGCGCGCAACCAAACCAGATTGTCTTTTAGAAGATAAAAATTGGAAAATCGAAGTGGAAAACTATGAAACTTCCGGAAAAACCCGAAGAAAATTGAATTTTTTTTTTCAATGAAATTTTGAATTTTTTGTATGTTTTGATGACGGATTAGGCTCAATCTTTTTTTATTGTGTTTGAAATTGCCAGGAGATGGTTCTTACGAAAGAAAATTTTGGGAAAATCCTTCGGAAAAGTCGAAAAATTCGGAAAATCGAAAAATTATGTTTTTGTACAGGATTTGGCGCATAACCAAACCAGATGGTAAAAACCAGATGTTTTGTAGAAGAGAAAAATTGGAAAATCTGAGTGGAAAACTCGGAAACTTCCGGAAAAACTCGAAGAAAGTTAAATTTTTTTTTTCAATGAAATTTAGAATTTTCTGTATGTTTTGATGACCGATTAGGCTTAATCTTTTTTTATTGTGTTTGAAATTGCCAGGAGATGGTTCTTACGAAAGAAAATTTTTGGAAAATCCTTTGGAAAAGTCGGAAAATTCGGCAAATCAAAAAATTATGTTTTTGTACGAGATTTGGCGCGCAACCAAACCAGATTGTCTTTTAGAAGATAAAAATTGGAAAATCGAAGTGGAAAACTATGAAACTTCCGGAAAAACCCGAAGAAAATTGAATTTTTTTTTTCAATGAAATTTTGAATTTTTTGTATGTTTTGATGACGGATTAGGCTCAATCTTTTTTTATTGTGTTTGAAATTGCCAGGAGATGGTTCTTACGAAAGAAAATTTTGGGAATATACTTCGGAAAAGTCGGAAAATTCGGAAAATCGAAAAATTATGTTTTTGTACGGGATTTGGCGCGTATCCAAACCAGATGGTCTTTAAGAAGAGAAAAATTGGAAAATCGAAGTGGAAAACTCGGAAACTTCCGGAAAAATCCGAAGAAAATTGAATTTTTTTTCAATGAAATTTTGAATTTTTTGTATGTTTTGATGACGGATTAGGCTCAATCTTTTTTTATTGTGTTTGAAATTGCCAGGAGATGGTTATTACGAAAGAAAATTTTGGGAATATACTTAGGAAAAGTCGGAAAATTCGGAAAATCGAAAAATTATGTTTTTGTATAGGATTTGGCGCGTTGCCAACCAGATGGTAAAAACCAGATGTTTTGTAGAAGAGAAAAATTGCAAAATCTGAGTGGAAAACTCGGAAACTTCCGGAAAAACTCGAAGAAAGTTAAATTTTTTTTTTCAATGAAATTTGGAATTTTCCGTATGTTTTGATGACCGATTAGGCTTAATCTTTTTTTATTGTGTTTGAAATTGTCAGGAGATGGTTCTTACGAAAGAAAATTTTTGGAAAATCCTTTGGAAAAGTCGGAAAATTCGGCAAATCAAAAAATTATGTTTTTGTACGAGATTTGGCGCGCAACCAAACCAGATTGTCTTTTAGAAGATAAAAATTGGAAAATCGAAGTGGAAAACTATGAAACTTCCGGAAAAACCCGAAGAAAATTGAATTTTTTTTTTCAATGAAATTTTGAAGTTTTTGTATGTTTTGATGACGGATTAGGCTCAATCTTTTTTTATTGTGTTTGAAATTGCCAGGAGATGGTTCTTACGAAAGAAAATTTTGGGAATATACTTCGGAAAAGTCGGAAAATTCGGAAAATCGAAAAATTATGTTTTTGTACGGGATTTGGCGCGTATCCAAACCAGATGGTCTTTAAGAAGAGAAAAATTGGAAAATCGAAGTGGAAAACTCGGAAACTTCCGGAAAAATCCGAAGAAAATTGAATTTTTTTTCAATGAAATTTTGAATTTTTTGTATGTTTTGATGACGGATTAGGCTCAATCTTTTTTTATTGTGTTTGAAATTGCCAGGAGATGGTTATTACGAAAGAAAATTTTGGGAATATACTTAGGAAAAGTCGGAAAATTCGGAAAATCGAAAAATTATGTTTTTGTATAGGATTTGGCGCGTTGCCAACCAGATGGTAAAAACCAGATGTTTTGTAGAAGAGAAAAATTGCAAAATCTGAGTGGAAAACTCGGAAACTTCCGGAAAAACTCGAAGAAAGTTAAATTTTTTTTTTCAATGAAATTTGGAATTTTCTGTATGTTTTGATGACCGATTAGGCTTAATCTTTTTTTATTGTGTTTGAAATTGCCAGGAGATGGTTCTTACGAAAGAAAATTTTTGGAAAATCCTTTGGAAAAGTCGGAAAATTCGGCAAATCAAAAAATTATGTTTTTGTACGAGATTTGGCGCGCAACCAAACCAGATTGTCTTTTAGAAGATAAAAATTGGAAAATCGAAGTGGAAAACTATGAAACTTCCGGAAAAACCCGAAGAAAATTGAATTTTTTTTTTCAATGAAATTTTGAATTTTTTGTATGTTTTGATGACGGATTAGGCTCAATCTTTTTTTATTGTGTTTGAAATTGCCAGGAGATGGTTATTACGAAAGAAAATTTTGGGAATATACTTAGGAAAAGTCGAAAAATTCGGAAAATCGAAAAATTATGTTTTTGTATAGGATTTGGCGCGTTGCCAACCAGATGGTAAAAACCAGATGTTTTGTAGAAGAGAAAAATTGGAAAATCTGAGTGGAAAACTCGGAAACTTCCGGAAAAACTCGAAGAAAGTTAAATTTTTTTTTTCAATGAAATTTGGAATTTTCTGTATGTTTTGATGACCGATTAGGCTTAATCTTTTTTTATTGTGTTTGAAATTGCCAGGAGATGGTTCTTACGAAAGAAAATTTTTGGAAAATCCTTTGGAAAAGTCGGAAAATTCGGCAAATCAAAAAATTATGTTTTTGTACGAGATTTGGCGCGCAACCAAACCAGATTGTCTTTTAGAAGATAAAAATTGGAAAATCGAAGTGGAAAACTATGAAACTTCCGGAAAAACCCGAAGAAAATTGAATTTTTTTTTTCAATGAAATTTTGAATTTTTTGTATGTTTTGATGACGGATTAGGCTCAATCTTTTTTTATTGTGTTTGAAATTGCCAGGAGATGGTTCTTACGAAAGAAAATTTTGGGAATATACTTCGGAAAAGTCGGAAAATTCGGAAAATCGAAAAATTATGTTTTTGTACGGGATTTGGCGCGTATCCAAACCAGATGGTCTTTAAGAAGAGAAAAATTGGAAAATCGAAGTGGAAAACTCGGAAACTTCCGGAAAAATCCGAAGAAAATTGAATTTTTTTTCAATGAAATTTTGAATTTTTTGTATGTTTTGATGACGGATTAGGCTCAATCTTTTTTTATTGTGTTTGAAATTGCCAGGAGATGGTTATTACGAAAGAAAATTTTGGGAATATACTTAGGAAAAGTCGGAAAATTCGGAAAATCGAAAAAATATGTTTTTGTATAGGATTTGGCGCGTTGCCAACCAGATGGTAAAAACCAGATGTTTTGTAGAAGAGAAAAATTGCAAAATCTGAGTGGAAAACTCGGAAACTTCCGGAAAAACTCGAAGAAAGTTAAATTTTTTTTTTCAATGAAATTTGGAATTTTCTGTATGTTTTGATGACCGATTAGGCTTAATCTTTTTTTATTGTGTTTGAAATTGCCAGGAGATGGTTCTTACGAAAGAAAATTTTTGGAAAATCCTTTGGAAAAGTCGGAAAATTCGGCAAATCAAAAAATTATGTTTTTGTACGAGATTTGGCGCGCAACCAAACCAGATTGTCTTTTAGAAGATAAAAATTGGAAAATCGAAGTGGAAAACTATGAAACTTCCGGAAAAACCCGAAGAAAATTGAATTTTTTTTTTCAATGAAATTTTGAATTTTTTGTATGTTTTGATGACGGATTAGGCTCAATCTTTTTTTATTGTGTTTGAAATTGCCAGGAGATGGTTCTTACGAAAGAAAATTTTGGGAAAATCCTTCGGAAAAGTCGAAAAATTCGGAAAATCGAAAAATTATGTTTTTGTACAGGATTTGGCGCATAACCAAACCAGATGGTAAAAACCAGATGTTTTGTAGAAGAGAAAAATTGGAAAATCTGAGTGGAAAACTCGGAAACTTCCGGAAAAACTCGAAGAAAGTTAAATTTTTTTTTTCAATGAAATTTAGAATTTTCTGTATGTTTTGATGACCGATTAGGCTTAATCTTTTTTTATTGTGTTTGAAATTGCCAGGAGATGGTTCTTACGAAAGAAAATTTTTGGAAAATCCTTTGGAAAAGTCGGAAAATTCGGCAAATCAAAAAATTATGTTTTTGTACGAGATTTGGCGCGCAACCAAACCAGATTGTCTTTTAGAAGATAAAAATTGGAAAATCGAAGTGGAAAACTATGAAACTTCCGGAAAAACCCGAAGAAAATTGAATTTTTTTTTTCAATGAAATTTTGAATTTTTTGTATGTTTTGATGACGGATTAGGCTCAATCTTTTTTTATTGTGTTTGAAATTGCCAGGAGATGGTTCTTACGAAAGAAAATTTTGGGAATATACTTCGGAAAAGTCGGAAAATTCGGAAAATCGAAAAATTATGTTTTTGTACGGGATTTGGCGCGTATCCAAACCAGATGGTCTTTAAGAAGAGAAAAATTGGAAAATCGAAGTGGAAAACTCGGAAACTTCCGGAAAAATCCGAAGAAAATTGAATTTTTTTTTTCAATGAAATTTTGAATTTTTTGTATGTTTTGATGACGGATTAGGCTCAATCTTTTTTTATTGTGTTTGAAATTGCCAGGAGATGGTTATTACGAAAGAAAATTTTGGGAATATACTTAGGAAAAGTCGGAAAATTCGGAAAATCGAAAAATTATGTTTTTGTATAGGATTTGGCGCGTTGCCAACCAGATGGTAAAAACCAGATGTTTTGTAGAAGAGAAAAATTGCAAAATCTGAGTGGAAAACTCGGAAACTTCCGGAAAAACTCGAAGAAAGTTAAATTTTTTTTTTCAATGAAATTTGGAATTTTCTGTATGTTTTGATGACCGATTAGGCTTAATCTTTTTTTATTGTGTTTGAAATTGCCAGGAGATGGTTCTTACGAAAGAAAATTTTTGGAAAATCCTTTGGAAAAGTCGGAAAATTCGGCAAATCAAAAAATTATGTTTTTGTACGAGATTTGGCGCGCAACCAAACCAGATTGTCTTTTAGAAGATAAAAATTGGAAAATCGAAGTGGAAAACTATGAAACTTCCGGAAAAATCCGAAGAAAATTGAATTTTTTTTCAATGAAATTTTGAATTTTTTGTATGTTTTGATGACGGATTAGGCTCAATCTTTTTTTATTGTGTTTGAAATTGCCAGGAGATGGTTATTACGAAAGAAAATTTTGGGAATATACTTCGGAAAAGTCGGAAAATTCGGAAAATCGAAAAATTATGTTTTTGTACGGGATTTGGCGCGTATCCAAACCAGATGGTCTTTTAGAAGAGAAAAATTGGAAAATCGAAGTGGAAAACTCGGAAACTTCCGGAAAAATCCGAAGAAAATTGAATTTTTTTTCAATGAAATTTTGAATTTTTTGTATGTTTTGATGACGGATTAGGCTCAATCTTTTTTTATTGTGTTTGAAATTGCCAGGAGATGGTTATTACGAAAGAAAATTTTGGGAATATACTTAGGAAAAGTCGGAAAATTCGGAAAATCGAAAAATTATGTTTTTGTATAGGATTTGGCGCGTTGCCAACCAGATGGTAAAAACCAGATGTTTTGTAGAAGAGAAAAATTGCAAAATCTGAGTGGAAAACTCGGAAACTTCCGGAAAAACCCGAAGAAAATTGAATTTTTTTTCAATGAAATTTTGAATTTTTTGTATGTTTTGATGACCGATTGGGCTTAATCTTTTTTTATTGTGTTTGAAATTGCCAGGAGATGGTTCTTACAAAAGAAAATTTTTGGAAAACCCTTTGGAAAAGTCGGAAAATTCGGCAAATGGAAAAATTATGTTTTTGTACGGGATTTGGCGCGTATTCAAACCAGATGGTCTTTTAGAAGAGAAAAATTGGAAAATCGAAGTGGAAAACTCGGAAACTTCCGGAAAAATCCGAAGGAAATTGAATTTTTTTTCAATGAATTTTTGAATTTTTTGTATGTTTTGATGACGGATTAGGCTCAATTAGGCTCAATCTTTTTCTATTGTATTTGAAATTGCCAGGAAATGGTTCTTACGAAAGAAAATTTTGGGAAAAGCCTTCGGAAAAGTCGGACCACCGCATAACTTGATGCTCAAGGTTAGATCTGTAATAATCATGCTGCGCAATCTGAACCATCCGAAATTGTGTAACGGAACGCGATTGAGGGTGAAGAAACTGATGAACAACGTGATTGAAGCGAAGATCATCAAGGGCAAATTCAAAGGAGAAGATATTCTAATTCCAAGAATTCCTATGATTCCAACTGACACACCGTTCGACTTCAAGCGCATTCAGTTCCCCGTTCGTTTGGCGTTTTCTATGACGATTAACAAATCGCAAGGTCAATCGTTGGAAGTGTGCGGAATAAATCTAGAATTTCCGTGTTTGTCTCATGGTCAGTTGTGCAACCATCATCGTTGTTCATTTATGCGCCGGAGAACAGAACTAGAAATATTGTTTACCACAATGCATTGTATTGATTGCGTCTGTATTCGATTTAATTCCACTAGAATAAAATACATTGAATGCTTTTGAATTCCAACTGACTCCAATTCATTTCCACAATGAGAGAAAAAATCCAAAACACAACTCAATTTTCGAAAGACGCCTGAGTTTGAATCGACATTTCATTCACTTTTCAATACATTAGTGTTGAATTCGATGAAAATGGAATGGAATGTCCACTCAACTCAATCATCTATTGAGAATAGAGTTGAGTTGTTTGATTTTTTCTATCATCAAAATCAATTTTCGTGAAGGACAAAAGTATTTGCTCGAAACGAAGTAATTTGGGGCAGGACGAAGTTCGTCGGGTCAGCTAGTTATAACTATTAATGTACATAAGCGGTATAATATGCGTATTGTACATATATATTTTCAATTATAATGCATGTACAATTGTCTAAACCTTAATCTTATAGAATTCAAATTTTTATAAATAAAGTTTATTATCTACAGATTGATGTTGACTTGGTGTAGCTTTGGAGAAAATTTAATAGAACTACTCAACGCGTGATTATCGCAGCCTGGAGAAATATACAATTGGAAAACCATTATGCTTGAAAAACCCGCGGTTTATCTAGGTAAATTAAATATTATTGCCTCAATTTAATTTAAATTACAAAAAGTGCTTATGTGAGTCTAATAAACAATTTTTTTTTTTGCAGCAGATTCTTTCAGCACAGAACCATTACTTCGGAAATTCATCTTATCAAACTCGGTGAAACACTTAAGAAATTCTGCAGAGTTCACATATAACATAAATAGTAGCTTTGCTTGGTTTATAGAAGTAGCTGATTGACCACAAAAATATTTAAAATATAATATGTAATTTATATTGTGTAAGCCGATGTAACATATCTAATAGAATTAAAATAAAATTGCTTTATTTATTTAATCTTCTAAATGTGTAAATAGTTTTATTTCAAGTGTATATATATGTAGATATATGGATGATTCTGCTAATCTCAGTAAGAATAATGTATATATATATATATATATATATATATATATATATATATATATATATATATATATATATATATATATATATAATATATACCAATGCTAATATTACAATTGCCTAGTAAAAATTGCATAAGCTTAGTACATTTCTCATCGTGAATATTACTCATCGTTTCATAAACTTCACCATGCTCCAAATTTACGAATCAATTGCTTTCTGATTATCGCCAAGCGCTTACTAAATTATTCTTAATTAACGTAAACTGCAATAGCATTATTTACTGAGCAGTGCACATTTTACACATCACTTTTACTGAGCCCCATCCCATTCTGTATTTGCTAATGCCGAGTACAAATGCAATGTAAATATCATTTAATTTTAGCAAATATAGCAAATCTGAAAAAGTAAAAATAAATGGAAGTTACAAAGCGTAATGTAATATTTGATAAGCTATATATTCAGTATTTGAAAAGCGCTTAGGTGGCGCAAAACTTACCGTTTTTTTATCAATATTTACTACGTTTTTTTCAAATATCGCAAATCTTTTTTTTCAGTGTATCTAGTCTATTTTGCCTATCTTCCGTAAAAGGCGTTTTTTCTACTTTTACAATCATCAAAATTACTTGTCATATATTCTGACTTGCCAGCCTTTTATTCTGCCGATTACTGTGTGTTCCTGCTTTTCAATTTTAAATCCAATGGTCCAGAAGAAATTTTCGGTGGTATTGGAAAAATTATCGAGCGGTTCTCACCGGGTTACCTACCAATAAAATACTTGTTGTAATGAATTCTCGACGCAACAGCCAATTGTTTTAACATTTTCTATTATATTATTTAGTTTGGTAAATCGACATTTGCGTCTGAAGAGCTTAAAGAATAGAAAACCAAAGAAAACCAAATTAATTTGGTATTCAAAAAATTGATTAAATTGTTTTTATTTATTATGTATTTTTCAATAAGGTGCACATTTGTTATTTAATATCGCTAATATTTCTTTATTTATTTGTAAAAATTTGCAATTAAATTATTTTATTGTGCTTTAAAATATTTTAAATTTTATTTTTATTTTATTGACAAAAGGTCTTTCAATTTCACTGCAAAATTTATATTGCATTTGGTTTTACCCAAACAACTTAAAAATATTCGTCTAAAATTTTCTTAAATTCTATAAATCGAATTTACAATAAATTTTATAAATTCTATAAATTCTACAAATGCTGAAAAATGTATAAATTCTATAAATTATGTTCTATAAATTCTATGAAATTAAATTTGACTTATTCTAAAAATTCCATAAATTCTGTACATTTTTTAAAGCTTATAAATTTTTTGAATGCTACAAATTTTATAAATATTATAATTTCCTTAAATAATGAAAATTTTATAAATTTAATGAATAAAGTTTAAACTTCAATAAGTTCATTAAATTCTGCAAATTTTATAAATTCTTTAGTTCTTATATGTATCTAATAAATTCCATAAATTTTATAAATTCCATCAATTCTATAAGTTCTATCAATTCTACAAAATCTTTAAATTTAATAAATTCTTTTATTTTATAGATTATATGGATTCTAAAAATTATTTCAAGTATGTCAGTAAATTCGACAAACTCTAAATTGACTTTTTGTAAGTTCCATAATTTCTATAAATTCAATCAATTCGGTAAATGATATAAATTCTATGAGTTCTATAAAGCCTAAAAATGAGTAAGTTCTGTAAATTCTATAGATTCTATAAACAGGACAAATTCTATAAATTTTATAAACTTTAATATGTCTTCAAACTCTATAAATTCCAGAAATTTTATAAATTTTTTATATTTTGAAGATTCTAAGTTCTATAGATTGTTTTAACTGACAGAGTTCTATAAATTCTACAAACTCAAATTGTTTTCCATTTTATTTTTCTAAACCTTCCCTAATTTCTATAAATACTATCAAATTTATAAATTCTTTAAATTCTGCAGATTTTATAAATTCGGTAAATTCTATCAATTTGGATAATTCTACAAATTCTTTAAACTCTGTAAATTTCATAATTTTCTATATTTATTAATTTGTCTCAATCGCTTGCTTTTTTTTTAAATTTTCAAAATAAGCAACTGTCGACATTGTTTAACAATCAACCGAGCAATATATCCAATTTTGCTCGTGTAGCTACTAATGTCACTAATGTATACGTATAATGGGGCTCAGAAACATAGTGGGCTAAACCACATTTAAAATTTTAACATTTTTTAAATTAATCGGTCATAAATTTTCATTGAAATGGTAATTAATTATAAAACAAATTTCATAATAAGTAACCTGAAAATAACTGTTTTTGGAATTGAAGGTCAGTATATTTAGATTCCATTTCCAAGAACATTTTTTATCTTCTATTTTTCTTGTCTAAAACAGTGGATAGATATTGTTTATTTTTTTGACATAATTTTAATTTTATTTGTTTGGTTCGGCGGAACATTTTGATTGTAGTTGCGTTTATTGAAAAAAAATCGGAATGGAATCGAAAAAACGTAAAATTTCAAATGGCCAACTCGAATTTTTTTTTCTATTGTAGAAAAACATAAAAAAATACTTTGGTGTACAATCCTAGTGTTCAGTCGGGCAAAACTGATAAAATTTATCATGATATTTTTTATCACGTTTGCCATGAAACGCACTCATTTATCACGAAAAAAAATCAAGATTTTTTTTGGTTTTAGCTGTCAAAATAAATACAAATTTCAAACCAAAACATTTCGGTTGTGCTTGTGATAAAATTATGTATATCTGTGAAAAACTATCTCAAATGTTTGATGGAGTTGGTGCGGCAATTAATAATGATGCAAATGCAATAACGGAGTTTGGTTCTAATTTAAATAAAAAAAAACAATGTTCATAATTTATTTTTTTTAAAGTTTTATTGCGTTAATATTAAATTAAAATACAAATTTAGTTTGTTTTTATTATTCCTCAAACACTTTGTTCGTGTCATTGCAATGTATCTGTAATGAAAACCAATAACTATTTGAAGTGTTCTTCTTGAACATCTAAAATGTCGCCGAAATTGTTCATCAGTGTACTTTTCGATGCCACAATCAAAATTTTAAATTTTCTTGTGATTTTCTTTGTACAGCTTTAAAATCACTTCGTCTTCCAATTCATTCTCACTGGAATCAAACATGACTGCTTTGAAAC
This sequence comes from Tipula helvola, assembly GCA_963556165.1. NCBI lineage: Eukaryota > Metazoa > Arthropoda > Insecta > Diptera > Tipulidae > Tipula > Tipula helvola. The sequence continues at coordinate 55,307,184 of OY744482.1, forward strand.
TAACCCCCTTTATACCCAGAACTAAGCTAGAACCTAATTTCACTTCGTGAAAAATCGTGAAAATCGTGAAAAATTGTGTTTGACATTTAAAACCAATTTATCATTTTTTTATCATTTTGGTTGTTCAGTCGGGCATGACATAAAATACAACGGAGTGAAGTTAGGGTAATAAATAATATCATGATATTTTTTATCACTTTTGCCCGACTGAACACGTAATAAGTACACACATAAGAATGTAAATAAACAATAAATTAAATTTGAAACGTCAAAAAAGTGTTGACACTCCAAAATAAACTGCAATAAAAACTGCAATAAACAGAGGATGGAATTTTTTATCCGTGTTTATACAATCGACGAAAAAAAAAATCGTCGGTTGAAGATTAATCTGTATCGCCGGATTTTTTTTAATCTATCCGTGTTCATACAATCGGGCCTTATGGTGGATTCAGCGAGAAAAATTTGCTAGCTCATGATCACGAATTATTGAAATTTCGTCATCTTTTTTACCCCCTCCAAATTTTTGTTTACTTTTTCTTATGGTTGCTGTTTTAAAAAAGGAAACAAAAAATTGGAAGGGGTATAAAAGTTGACGAAATTTCAATAATTCGTGATCACGAGCTAGCAAATTTTTCTCGCTGAATCCACCATTAGGCCCGTTATACATTTCAACTAAGCTAAGTTAAGCGATGTGAGCTAAATTCTTTCCCCAAGCTTGTAAACACAAAATTTTAATTGGAAGATACAAAATCAACAATGTATTTGTGTATAAGCGTAGTTATCAGCTAAAAAGTGCAAAGGGGTGAGCTTGGCGAGCTAACTAAGTTAACGAAAAGTGTATTTCTCGCTTAGCTTAGCTGAAATGTGCAACGGGCCTTAAAGCCGATTAAGCGAAAATGGTTAAAATGTCGTACAAAGTGGGTAGCCTTAGACTTTAACGTCGATGCACGTCTGTTTTTCTTTTTTATTTTCCTGAAAAATAACAGCAAAACAAAAACAATTAAATACCCGACGCTCGAGAACAACAAAATAATAAATTTAATAAAAATAAATAAAAGAATAACAGTGCTAAAGCAAAAATAATTCAATTGAGAATTATAACAGTACGAACAGTGTAAGCCCGGTTTATACAAAATACCGAGCGGTAACGGTCAAAATTCAACAACGTCGAAAAAAAAATGTTACCAAAAACCTGGTGTTGGACGACAGACAGGTCAGTCTTATTAACAACATTATTAATAAATCGTTAAACAAATTTTTAATTGAGCTTACAAATTCTAAAATACGTAAATACAACGTAAATAAAACCACAATTAAAACTACAAAACGCGCACTTGCTGATTCAAACTTTGAACATAGTGCCAAACGCACTTGTAATGATATCAAAAACATTGAGTCTCTAGTGGAATCAGACATTCGAAATCAAGTGAAGCAAATGATTAACAATTATAGTGACTATTCCTGTTCTGAAAATGATATGGATGAAGAAGACGATAACGCATATAACATAGTGATACCAGCAACCATTGAGGGTACATTTTATCGGCTCCCATCAGATATCGAGGCAAATACGTCGGTATCAATATCAATATAATACCAAAAATACCTAAACCTCCACCAATAATTATCAAAAAACTAAAAATGGTAAAAATCAATGAGCTCAAGGCCATACTTGCGATACACGAAGGATCACTCAAAAACCAACACAAAAACCAGTTGCAGCACAAAGAGGTCGTCAGCCAATTAAACAACGTAAATTATCAGTTTTTTACCTATGCAACCAAAAATATGAGGCCCAAGGTCATGATAATCAGAGGAATGTACCAAGATACAGACATAACTGCAAAAATTCACCAAGCAAAACGGGTAAGACAGCCTAATAAAGCTGCCATGTTTTACAGTGTCTTTGGACCGGTCAACTAAAAACAGCGAAATTTAACTTATCAACGGCTGCTGTGGATATAAAATTTCTTGGGAGTCAAAAAAGAAATCACCAATTTTTCAATGCAGAAAGTGTCAAATTTTTGGACATGCCGCTTTAAACTGCTACATGGGATACAGGTGAGCTAAGTGTATCAACAGTCATCAACCGGGAGACTGCCCCAGGAACAAGAATCTTTAAATTCCAGTAAAATGCGTTAACTGTGAAGGAGAACATGTCGCTGGCTTCTGGGAAAAATTCATTGAGAGGAGTGATTTGCGGATTAGTTTCCCTATGGTATGTACATATGTACCAAGACGCAGTTATTGATCTGGTGCAGACTAGGAAAATCAGCGTGAGTGATACCCCATCGGTACTGTATTAATTCTGCTCTGACCACCTACCGGTAGTGTTCTTCATCACGGCAAATCCAGAATTGGAGGCGGTGTAAATGGTACCAAGAGAGCCCTTGACTATTTCAATGCTGACTGGGATGTATTCAGACATATCATCCATTTTAAACTAGAATCTCTGCCTAAGGACACACTCACTTCAATTGAAGAACTAGAGAGTCGAGTATAGCATTTCTTACGAAATCAATCAATATGGCAATCGACAGGGCCATTCAAAAGTTCGATACAAAGAGCCCCTTATGTCAAAAATTTAAATCATAAATATCCCCAGCTTTTCCGCAAAGCGCTAATTAATAGACTCACTAAAAACATCCACAGGCAACAAGGTCAAGAGGTTCTCTGCAAGAAACTAAGTAACATTTCACCAGATAAATCGAATTTTTTCATACACTACAAATTGATTAGACCCAATAAACTAGGCAATGTCATAGTAGATGATTCAGAGGGTCCCATAATTGACGAACAGGTCGTTTTAGATATATTGGCAGACCATTTTGAGAAAGTTTGCTCGGGTGATAGAAATTCGCAATGCTGGGTCAAGAAGGCAGTGGATAGTTTTGCCTCTCAACAAAATATTCCATTCCAATCTATTGAGTGTTTAACAAACGCAGATGAGGTAAAGAATCTAGCCTCTAAACTTAAAAATAATAAGGCGCCTGGTTTTGGTGGAATCTCTAATATGGCAGTAAAAAATTTACCGCACGTATAGCATTTCTACACTTAGCCATAATTAACCCCATATTAAATTTCGCTCATTTTCCGGATTGCTGGAAGATTTCGAAAGTAATAACCATCCCAAAACCCGGGAAACCTAGTATTTCGGAAAATATGAGACCGATAAGTCTATTGAGTGTGTTGAGTAAGGTGGCCGAGCGTGTTATTTTTGATAGATTGTGGAACGGTATTCGGCATCTAATCCGTAAGGAACAATTTGGATTTGTTTATAAACGTTCGACTACGGATGAAAAAGTTATGGGAAAATTTCAGCAGCTATCTTCCTCGACATTCAGAAAGCTTTTGTCATAGACCGGCATGTTGGTCTCGTCCGCAAACTAATAATAAAAAATGTCTCGCCTAATTTAATTGCGGTGATAAAATCGTATCTGACAAATAGAAAATTTTTTTTCAATTTTTTCAATTAGAAGAATAACTGCATGAGTGCCGCAGAGCTCTGTCTTAGGACCTTTGCTCTATGCCTTCTTCACTCACGACATCCCAATACCGACAAGTCCAGAGACGAACATTCAGATTTATGCTGACGATACTATAGTCATTACTTCCAGTTATAGCGAATATCAGTGCTCAATAAAAAGACAGGAAGCTCTAAAATCTCTCGATGATTATTTTAAAAAATGAAAAATTAAAATAAATAGTGAAAAAACAAACCTTATATATTTCCATCCAATCAGAAATTACTGCAATAAATTTAATAAGGCTGTTCCAGTTACACTTAACGGAAAACAGATAGACGTTGTGAAATTAGCGAAATACCTCGGAATCTCCTTTTCAATCGCCTTAAATTTCTCAATTCATGTAAAAAACATCCGAAAATTAGCATCAATGGCATTTAATCTGCTTTACCCAGTACTAAATTCCAAAAGTGGTCTAGACAGCAAAACTAAATTACCAGTATATAAATTATACATCCGTCCACTTCTGGCTTATGCTGCTCCGGCGTGCTATGACCTAACTACAAAAGTTCATAAAAATTCATTACAAGTCTCACAAAATAACACGCTAAGATTCGTTTAAGTTTTCAACAAATGGCCTACCCCTGCAGACTTCCATCATACAACAATCAATCTTTTACCCACCATGGGCAGTATTTTACCAATTAGTTGCTTTAACAAATAAATATTGGACAACAGAATAAACACTCTGCTATCCTTATCTAATGAGTATCTCGTTAATATCGCGCACAACAATTGATATTGGTGATCATCTAATACTAGAATGCTGTGTACGGTGTGAATATAGCTTTTACAAATTTAATTTTAGTAATTATTAATGTCAGCAATTGCTGTTTACTTTAAACACTTAAAAATGTAAAAATAAGTAAATCTAACAAAAAACCGTGAAGGTTACTGTAGATAAATGTACATTTAATGTATCAACTAATCATACTAATCAATAAATAAAAACTTTTGAAGGAAAAAATGAATGGTTAAAATGTGGGTTAGGCCACTATGATTCTGGGCCTCTCATAGTTATATGCCAGGTCTGTAAATTCGACAAACTAATACTTGACATTTTGTTTAAATTCCATAATTTCGATAAATTCGATCAATTTTAAAAATTCTATTAATTCTATGTATTTTATAAAGGATAAAAACCAGTAAGTTCTTTAAATTCTATCAATTCTGTAACCACGACAAATTCTATGATATAAATTCCATATATTTCATAAATTCTATCTATTCTATAAATTTTTTTAATTTTATAAATCTTATAAATTCTAAAAACTTTATAAATTCTACACATTTCATGAATTTAGTAAATTCTTTAAATTTTAAAGATTCTAATTAAATTAAAATAATAAATTTCTAAAATCATTTAATTCGACTCAATCAGAAATAAATCGATTTTAGTCGAAAGTGATTGGTGCCACCGCTTCAAAATGCTTGTTTATATTTCGAAAAGCTCCTTTTTAGTTCCACCTACGTTAAAACTCTGGAAACAAGTGTACTTTGATTTTTAAACTTTTATATTTTATTATACTACGGAATTCATCTGGAATTAACTAATCCGGGCGTACTGTAGGTACTGATGAGGAATAAATAAGTAACCGGAGGTTAGTTGTCAAAATACCCAAGTAATTTTTTATAATTTTAAAACAACATTGAAAAGCTGGACTTCAACCATTTGTCAAAAATGTCAAATGCTCAGTATTTTTTTTAAATACCTGCTTGTATTTTTGAAGCCTGGCTTTGGAGAGAGATAGAAAATTATTAAGGTTAAATTACAACCAGAAACTAAAAATGTTATTATACAATGCAAATAGCATCGAATTGAAAAACATTTTGATGTAAGATTACATTTGTGATTAATTCGAAACAGTTCACGGAGCAAGGCTTGTATAATAAAGTGATGTAAACTTAAGTTGGATCAATATGCGATGCAAATAGCATCTATATCACCAAAACTTTCAACTGTGTAGTTCAAATTATTTTATTTATTAAAATGATGATCATAAACAGACTATCTAGCACTATTATTATTAAGTTCAAGCACTCTTTTATACGGTGGTTAATTTATGATGGATTTGATCCAAGGATAAAAAGTCTTTGTGTTATGAATTTGGGTAAAATCTTTTTGGGAAAATATCAATGAATTATTGGAAACCACTTTCCAGGATAGATTTGTATAAATTGTTGGTTATTTTATTGACCACACACACCGTTTTTCGACTGGTTAGTTTTCATTTTAACCATATTTTAATATTGTATATCATCGAGGTTATAGGAGGCTGCGTTATTTAATGAATGCCTGTAAAAAAATGCAAAATAAATCCATTCTCTTTCAACATTTTTCCACACCATAGTGAAAAATATCAACATCAGCATATACAAATACATCGTTGCTACTGTTCCAGCATCCAAATAGCAACAAACAACAAAAATGTTTATACAATTTTTATGGATTTTCTTCAATTTTGATTTCATATCAGGCTTATGTCAAATATCTATATACATTTTTTATACTGCTATGTATACACAGTATAACGTTATTGACATACTGTCAATATATTATTTGACATATATGGAAGAAAATAAAGTAGAGAGGCAAAAATAAAAGCGAAAATTTACAACCATTTATTTTCTGTTTTCTGTATGGCATGGCTGGTACGAATATATGTAAATACTCGTATATACATACGTATGGAATTGATGACTTTGATAAGTTATGTCAAAGTTTCCAATGAGATATGATGACAGTAATCGGTATGAGATGAAAATCAAATAAAAAGAATTATGTTATATGAAATTTTCGAGTCGAGCTTTTTTTTATTTTTGTTGTTGTTGCTGTTTGTTAAATAACATAAAAAAAAATGGAAAATCAAATCAAATCATGAAAATGTGAGTCGATCTATATAAATATGTATATACCTATAAAGTTAAAATAGCAACAATGATAGAAGGATTAATGCATATGAAGTGGTAATAAATAACCTTTAATTTATTATCAGAACTTTTGTTCTTGAGTTTTCTGTCGTTTTTGTCTGTTCTGTCGTACAATAAGAAAATTTCATGTATGACTTGTCAATTTAAATGATTTTTTTTTGTTCGTACATTTCATGAAAATATATCAAGATTTGCTGTCTACCTTGATGTATTGTATCTACGGTAACTGATTTATCCCAATATAATGTTTATATTGCCGCATATGAAACTAAGTGGTTTGATATTGTGTGTAAGACATACATACTCGAACATATATACCTTTCTAGGAAATTGAACAATATAAAGATAACAAGAGACAATTGTATTGTTCTTATCTCATTGAATACTATACATATTGTGATCTAATTTTGGTCCGAGAAAAAACCAAATACTTTCTCGATTAGTCAGTTTCCTCCTTCGAATCAGCAACAAAATAAAAAAAACAATTATTCGAGTCAGCATACCAACCGCAAACATTATATTTAATATCCCTATTGTATTTTTTAACCTCTCTGTATGTATATAGAACCACGAAAAATACTAAAGTGTAATCCTAATATCTAACATGTCTCGTAACACAATATCTCTATGTGTATGGCTGTGTACCAAAAGGATATAAGAAGTAATATCTAGATATTTTTCTAATTTTGTGGGCAGCTAAACTTTTATTTTTTATTTCTTTTATATACATTTTTGGAGAGATAATATTATGTGTTTGGATTATAGGGACGCAAAATGATACGACAATTTTTCTTTTTTTCTTTTTTGTGAGTGTGCTTTTATTATAACACTATTCTTTCGGGAAATGGTGACAGTTATATCCTTTATAGTTTTACAGAGGATTTTATTTATTGTATTAAGATAAGATTTTAAGTTTATTTTTTTTATTTAGTGATTTCGTTTATTTTATTTATTTTTATGTTCGGAAAAATTTTAAGTGGTTTTGGTATTTTAAGTTATTTATTTTTGTTAAGCTTATAAATTGAAGTTTGATATTAGTTTTTTTTTTGGTTTTATTTATTTTTTATTATAAGCTATTATTATTATTATTTTTCTTATATCGGTTTTTGATAGGGATGTATAATCCTCACGGTACACATCAGTAAATATTTATAATCAATATTTGGCCATGCTAGAATGTCACAAAAGCAACACTGGCCCTTGGACGGAGTTCTTGGTCGAGGAGGATTACAAGAGTGGGATATATTTTAGCCCTCCTAATAGTTGGAATATATATCTGGGCTGACCCATTTTCCATGTCAAAGCTACCTGCAATTTTATTTTGCTATTGCTTTAGCTAGTTCGAGGCAGTTCAGAACATTTTTTAAAGATATTAACGGACACCCTTTTAAATTTTATTTCCTATGTTATTTTGAAGAGAAAGATGTTGATAGACATTATAATGGTGCATATCCATTTTATTTTCTTACGGTTATTTTTTTAATAAAACCACCTTACATTTTTAAATATAAGTAGCTAATTTAATTGAAAATAAAAATGTATTTTTTGATTTTAATAAATGGTAGTTTTTCGAAATAGATTTTCTAGAGTAATATTAAAAAGCATAGCTACATATGTTGATTTTATGACAAAATTTAAAATTTGGTTGTGTTTTCGACGTAAAGCAAAGCAACCTTGATTATACAAGCCATAATCTAAAAAACGAAGCTTTTATAAGGGAATTAGAAACGAGGAAAAAACCAAACTTTTCATAGTAAAACACACAAAATATATGGGAAATCACTTTTTCTCCGAAGACAAATTTGTAAATGAAAACGTTGCAAATTCTTAATTATGATTTCTGAAATATTTTCATAAATGTTTGAATTTCAACATATATAAATCTCGTTTAAGTAAATCATTTTCATTTTCTTGTAATAATTGATTTATTTAATCCAAAATATAAAAAAAAGTTCATAACAACAGCATTCTGGTCAAATTGAAAAGAAAAGCTTACTACAAATCGTGTGCATTAAGCCAATATACATAGATGGCAGTGGGCAGCAAACATTTTGAAAAACCGTACCAAAAATCGCCACTTGGGGAAATTTATGTTCAACAATTGTAGGAAAAGCAAAACAAATTCTCAAAATATTAAGAACGTGTCATAATTTTGTGATTAAACAATTTTTTTCGTATTTTTCTGTATAAATCTGAGACATCTAACGTACACTAGTAAAACTAAAGATAAATGTAGCAAGTATTATTTTAATTCGTCAGAGCCAACTTTGATGTATTTTTCAAAATGAAAGTTCGAAAAATATATTTTAGAAATAATTTAATTTTAATATTTCTGCAATTAATATTTACTTAATACCAATAAACCCTTCCTGTATATTGTTGCTAAAGATATGTAGAACACTTTTGTATAAAAATTTTGTAACATTTTTGCTTTTTTCAATGAAAAACTTGAAGCTAAAAAACACCATTTTTACTATGGATTCCTATGGAAATTAGTGAAAAGTTATACCACTAAAAAAGCTTCAAAAAAATACGTCATAATAATTATGGCTCTATACTCTAGAAGGCTCTGCGTAAAGGCAAGGCTGTATGAAAGCTTAATACGAACGACTTTGTTAAAACGTTTTTACAATTTTTACTTCTATTGTTATATCTTTAAATTGTGGTTAATTAAAAAACTTTAACGGAACATGTAAATTTTAATTTTCGAACTACATAAAATACTTTAATTTGTTCGTAGCAAATTATATTATTTTAATTGAAACAAATCGTCGTACGATATGGCGACTTCGAGAAAAAAAATTTAAAAAAAATCGTTCAACCAGAAATCGAACTCATCCTTCAGTACAACGTAATTTGAAAACGTCATTTGAAAAATTTTATTTTTGTTGGTGCGTGCAATTGTGGAGTTGTTGGAGTGCCATTATTAATATTCTCGTAAACTTTAATAAATTAAAATAATAATTCGCATAATTTTAACACTTTGTAACAAATAATTATTATAAAATATGAAGGGCTGAAACCTCACTAGTTGATCAGAATTTCGGTCTTTGGTATCTTCAATGGAGGTAGCATTCACCTCTTTCATAAAGTTGGTGTGACAATTTTGACAGTATTGATTTCTATTTTAACCAACATATATTTACTTATACAATAAAAGCCAAACAGCTCAAAAGCTTCAGTAACATGAGTACAGGCATCCAATTTAACACGCAAAATCGTATTCTAGAACTTTATACAGAAAGTAGTATACCAAATTATACTAATAGTTCTAACCGTGTAACTGACCATATTCCAGAACTTTATTCAAAAATCATTATAGCACTCCATTTACAACGCAAATGTCAAATTTCATAATAATCGGGTAAGGAATAACCAAGTTCCATCCTACTTGGCCATATTCCATAGCTTTATACAAAAATCGTTTTAGAATCCCATTTCCATTACACATGTTAAATTTCAGCATAATCGGTTGAGAAAGAGCCAAGTTCCATCATACTTGGCCATATTCCAGAACTTCGTCCAAACAACATTTTAGAATCCCATTGCCAACACACATGTCAAATTTCATAATAATCGGGTGATAAATAGGCAAGTTCCATCATATAAAAAATTTGTTAACTACTCACTACATCCTAATCCAACCCCAACTCAACTCCAACTCAACTTCAACTCAACTCGCAAATTAACCCCTAGCTTAACCTTCAAATCAATTCCCAATTCAATGCCCAATTCAATAATCAAACCAGCATAATATTATCTAAAAAAATCGTAAATATTTATAATACCAGGTATTTTGAGTCAATTCGTATGGCAGGTACCCCGCCCTCTTGACGTACAGTCTCCAAATGCTTTTCAAATCTCCGCCTTGACCATAGAAACAGATTGGCGAAAAAAAAAATTCAAATCGGACAAGCCGTTCTCGAGATACCTCTGGTACAGACATCCAGACATCCAGAGATCCAGATATCTAGACATCCAGACAGACGAACGGACATTTTTTTTTGTTGTTGCTTTTTCAGACTCAGGGACTTTCAAAACGACGAGAAAAGTGGTTTTGGACCAACCAAATTTTTCGTCATTTTTGACAGGATTTCAATACTTAGGTCTTTTTAGACCGAAGTAATTGTGGGGTAGCTTCGAGGCAATGTTGATTTTGGAAGCAGAAAGCCACGAATCGATGTCATAAACAGCCTCCATTGTACAAAAATAAAATTAAGCGAGATCGAAGTTGGGAGGAAATTTTCAGTAATGTTGCAAGATCAATCCAAGAGATATTACAACAGCCTTTCATTTCTAGCGGAACACTCGATAGAACCGAATTATGCTTACATTTACTTTATGCCTCATAACATTGTAAATAGCTTTTGAATATCTTTATTTTTCTAGTAAGATTGACAACTACAATGAACCAGTTCAACAAATAGACTCAGTTGACAATAATATATGTATTAAAAAACTACTCCTACGAAAATTTTATTTTACGTGCTTTGCATTTAGCATTATCATGCACGATTTCGTGTTCAGTCGACACCATAGATAATCCTACAAGACGTTCCTGCGTCTTAATTAACTTAAGCTTCGAACAGCTTCTTATTAAAACATCACACTATGACTATGAATCATCAGTTAAGGCTAGAACATCATCACGCAGCTCACCTCCATGGTAAACTCGAATAACATCGAAACACTCGAGAAAGTTGACTCTTTAGGGTAGTTGACTGTTTGATGGCCAATGACGGTTAATCGTAGAAATGAACTTTGTTCTTGCCATAATTTAATTTTAACTTAGGGGGTTCTTTGTGCCAAACAAAATGTTAGGAGCACGGTCTATACCAATTCCCTAAAGCAGAAATTTTAATATTTATGTTCAATATAAATTATCGTGACAATTATTGTTTGGCTATAGTACATCATATGAATTCCAACATTCCGCTTTACCTTTCGACAATACAGCATAGTTATCAACACATTCTCACGTTTGTGCATGATGGTGGTGTACAACACCGCATTATCAGTTTAACTGACGAAATCACTATTACAAACACAACTGAAAACAATAATTTTTCTATTGCAGTTTTCCGAATTTCTATGGTCCTTCGGATCATAGTCGGTATCAGAGATTTTGAAAAATTACCTATTTTGGGACTTTGGTGTAGCCTTAAGAGCATTAAAAATAGCTATATAATTTACAAGTATACATAAGTCTGTGTAAACTTTTAAATATTTTTTCAATGAATATTGAATATCAAGAAATCAGGACAATACATAACATTTACTATACTTTTGCATCTGACTGATCTGAGATTATCTAAGATTCTCGATATTACTTGTAATTTGCAAGGATTTGAGCTGAATGGTGTTTCAGAGCTAGTGAAAAATTGATATTTCCAATACTGATGAAGTTTTTCAAGGTTCTTAAGTTTATGCGAGGTTTGTTTCGCGTTGAGTGTTATGTAATTTTATTATTCGAAATTTTATAATGTTTTCCAACGAATTTTGCTTGAGGTGCAATAAACACAAAAATGATCTGACAGAGATTCAAAATTCGAATTTTCATTGTGACATTGAAGATATTTGTAATTACTAATTATTATGATTATTATGAAACGCCCATGATATTTTCCAGAGTATTCGAGATTTCTGAAAATTTCGGGAAAGTTCGAAATTTTTTGCGTATATCGGGTTTACAATTCTATGACTATTCTAGCATACCGGGATTATTCAAGTACATCCGTCCAGAATTAGTGATTTACCTAGACTTTTCTTTCTGAGCTTTCCATGATTTCAAGTTATATATAGAGCTGCATTTGGTGGAATTTGAGAGACTTTTCGAGGACCTTAAAATAAATAAGAATTAATCAACATGGTACGAATTTAAATGGCATTTAAGGTTACTTTAAAATTATTCAATATTTTCGAGAATACCGCTGACGATTTTTAAGATTTTCGAGAATAATCTAAAAGTTGCAAACCGAGAATAATCTAAAAGTACGCAGCTGAAAGGTATACCTAATATTTACCAAGTAGTATTGATTGTAGAGATATAGAAACTAACAAACACTAGATTGAAAACACAATCCACGTACATTGAGGTGGTCAGTGACTTCCCAATAGAATCTTTCATAATAGCATACACACCCTTAATGTGTTAAGTTTATAGAAACGTAAAAACAAACAAAGATTAATAATCATAAATAAGTAACATCAAGTAATTCGATGTCAATATTTAAGTTGTTGTTGTCAAAATCTTATGTTGTTGTCAAATCTAATAAAATTTCAATATTCGATAAATGTTTAGCCTATTTGTTATATTTACATAGTTGGGAACTAGAAAGCTTTCAAAAGCTTTCATTATAAATCGAACTTTTACACAAGACAATTATTCAAAAAAGCTTAAATGAGGGACGAGGATGAAACGATAATATCATTTGTGTTATAGAAAAAAATCAGAGCTTTTATAAGCTTTACCTTTACAAGGTTTTTTGGTTTAGAGCAATATAAAATCAAAGATTAAATTATTTGGAACAACATTTTAAGTAATTTGTTTACTGATTCTAGCAATTTTCTAGCTTTTCAACCAGCATAAAATGTGATAAATGTGTGTTGGTGGTTCAGAACCACTTTTCTCGATGTTTTTGCAAGTCGTTGAGTCCGAAAATGCAAATCAAAAAATACATGTCCATCCGTCAGTTTGAATGTCCCGGAAGTCTAGATGCCAGGCTGGGTGTCTGTCTGCACAAATGGTTCTCGTTTGCCTCTCGTACTCTCTACTGCTTGTTCTATTTGGATATTTTTATCGCCAGTCGGTTTCTATGGTCCAGGCCGAGAATTGTAAAGATTTTCGAATCTGTACGTCAAGAGCGTCGGGTAACTGCAAAACGAATTGATTTAAAACCATGCTGGGCATTGAGTTAAAGGTTAAGTTAGGTGCCAATTTGCGGATTTGGTTAAGGTTGAACTGGAGTTGAGTTGGGGTTGGATTAGAATGTAGTGAACAGTTGAGTATTTTTTTATAAATGCTTGTTTAGGGATTGAGTTTAAAGTTGAGTTTGCAGTTGAGTTTAAGGTTGAATTGGGTTCCGTTTGCTAGTTGTATTGAGATTGAGTTTGAGTTAAGTTTTAAATTGGATTAGAATTAAGTAAGCAGTTGAGCAATTTTTTATATAGCTGGTTTGAACATTGAGTTCGGCCCTTGAGTTGTATGTTTCATCGAGCCGATGAAATTTATAGGATGACCGAATATGGAATACACAAATTTTTAAATTTTTTTAAAAACACTTGTTAAATATTTCGCAAAATTACAAAAGGTTTAAAAAATCACTCGAAGCTGAAATCGATCGAATTTTGCGAAATATTTAACAAGTGTTTTTAAAAAAATTTAAAAATGTGTGTACTAAGTGTGTTTCGCCAAGTGCCTACGGCAGAAAGTGTATAAAGTACGAATGTGGAACATTACAATGTTTCATTGAAGTTATGTTGCCCATACCTGATATAATTTATGATGTAATAGACTTTCCGTTGATTCACATTATTAATTCCGATCAAGTATTTAAGCCTTAATACAAAGAAGATATATTTTGGTATAAAAGCGGTAGAAATACAAGGTAAAAGTAAAATTTGATTATTGCCAGACCGACTGAAATTTAGAAGATCATAATATGTATATTGTGTTTTATTCTATAATTCTGTCGACTTGTGATAATTTGATGTGGTTGTAATTCACTGGGCACGGTATAAATATTGAACTCTACATGTATGTTAAATAGTAGGATAATAGGTCCCCGTTACTGTCGCCTGGCCAGTACAATTTTTTTATCAATTGATAATGAATCCGTCAAAATGTTTGACTAATTTAGAATTTATTTAGCTTTCTTTATTAACATGGCACACTTTAAAAATTGTGTTTCGACCAGCATCCCTTTCCAAACCCCTCTTGGCCCGCCCTACCTCTCCAAAACTTGTTACGTGACGGAGTGAAGAGATGCCGATATTAATGGCCTTTGGACGGGATTAACACAAGTTTCAGTCCAATTTGGGGAACCAAGGATATTGAACCCGAACTGAAAACACCAACTCACTTCAGTAGCCCAGTTTCCTAGACTACTCCTAGAAGCGAGTTGGGCCCAAGAAGGAGTCCTTACCTGGTCATCGCTGTACCCGATCTTATCATCCACTACGTGTCGCACGTTGCCGTGGACGACACCTTAGTAGCGGATGCTGGACGAACTGGACTGTCCGCTGTGTGTCCCGTCTCCATCACGTATCCAGAAATTTGTCCACGACGTCCTTCACCTGCAGCTGTATGTCCGGCTAAAGCTCAGCCCCGAGGGAGTAGGTGGATGATGAAGGCCCATTCGCAGATTACTTTGCTGCTATTATGATGGAACAACACTCTACCTACCTTAATAACTACACGCACACACACGAACACCAGATGACTCTCACATTTTTGGTTGTAAATTAACAAAACATTATTGAATTTTTTAAAGCACGTTATAAACCATGAACTATTCTCATTAATAACATGAGTATAGTATACGACAAAAAGAAAAACAAATTGTTATTACATTAATCTCTTGTGCTTTGTTTGTTTTCGAAGACGTGTAAATATACAGAGGTCCGTCTAACACCCGTTGGTGTGTATCTGGTGATCCGCTACGCCCGGTGGGTTCCTCCGATGTATACCGGTGATCTGCGGATGATAAGCTCACTAACCGAAGACCACTGAAAAAAAATAAGCAAAACGCCCCCACACCAAATTTGCGCCCGCGCTTCTCGTTACGTGATGGTCGACTTACTCTATATACTTACACGTCCCTGTATGTCGTCAGGTTTGGTATAAATTCTAGATGAACCGCCAATCTGTCACAGGAACGCAGCACTCGGTCGCAGGAACTGTGGTAAGGTTGAACTGCTACCAGCAGTGGTAGACACTACCCGGTTATTGTTTTTTTTTTCCTTTCGAATCCCTTTAGGTATGCTCGGATCAAGCTAGGTATTTTGGATCACTCTGCTTTGATAGTTGGACCAAGAAAAAAATTTGTTTTTTTGTATCACACTATAGTTATACTTTTGTTGTATTTCTTCTTTGAAAAAAGGTAATGTCACTCGGGTTGAGTATTTATTATGTATTAATTAGTAATTAATATTAACTTATTATTTATTAATTTATTATTAAGTATGTTTTTATGTAATTAACATTTATTATTAATTAACTTTTAGTTAATTAGGATTTATTATAAATTACCTTTAATAGTACGTAGATATCTGCGGAGTGATCCATCCAATGGTCGCCAAATCAACAGATCAAAAGAGCCCGATTTGATTGTAAACTCCGCTTTTATACTAAATTTTTGATCCAATGACAACAACAAAAAAATAAAAAAAATTCTTTTGTTTTGGTTTGACAACGCCTCTACGGGTAAACACCTCAACCTAATATAAAGCACTCACCCAAAAACACAAAAAACAAGACCGATACTGCCACCTACATAAAAGTTACTGAAAACATAACACGAAATACACAGTAATAAATCACCAGCTGTCGTTGGTGATTTGTTTTGTTTTCATGGGTCGCTCGGTGTGTTGTGATTGTGACATAAAGTTTATTATTGTTTCCTTTTTTGATTTTTTTGGGTTTTGATGCAAACATTGATTAGCGGAAAACAAAATGGGAAAATGAGTAGAATTAAATAAGAAAAGCAGACACTAATCAGATAAGTGAAAGTAGAAAATATGAATGAAAATTCTTTGTGTGATTTGGTTTTGTTTATTTGTGTTTTAGGTTATTCAGCTGGATGTACATAATCGTGACAAATCAACCCATGAATACTTTCCAGGTACCAATGGATATGGGATGTTGCACCGGGACAGGATATCAATTTGGAATCAGGTATATGGCATGAATATTACGTTAATTTGCATGGGTGTTTTTTTCCCCCTCTATTTACAGGTACTACGGTCGGTGAAATTTTAAAACGGTGTGCGAAAAAATTGTAACAAAAACAAATGCGATGAGAAAATAAAATGTAAAAAGAAAATGTAAAAATAAAATGTGATAGTTTTATTGGTGGCTGTTTGTTTTCCAGATTGGGAACGTGACGATGGTTAGCATCGTAACAAACTTCAAAAAAAATATTTTGAACTTTTGGTATTTTTTAAAAGCCAACATACATAAATGGGGGCTAATATATACTCTAAATATTAACACAACAAGGATCAAAAAGATAAGAAAAATTCTCGGTTCCATTAAAGAGGGAGCCACGTACAGAATGCAAATGAATCACGAGATCATCTCGATAAAGTCGACATCATCGGGTTTCATAAAATCGTCAAGGCCAAGATGGCTTGGGCACGTACTTCGTTCACAAAATCGAACCACTAAACAGGCCTTGGAGTCGGCACCAACGAAAACAGGACCTCGTGGGAGACCACCTACCCGATGGATGGACGACGTTGAATGGGACCTATACACACTCGGTCACCATGCTGGGCGTTCTCTTGTGGCGGATCGGATTATTTGGGGGAGCATCGTTGAGGCAGCCAAATCCCTTCATGGGATATAGTGCCAGCGGAAGAAGAAGAAGATGCGGCCGTATAAATGTTGAAGCGTTTTATGGAAAAATTTAATGTTCGTTACAAAAATTACATCGGTGATGATGACTCTAAAACATACTCTGGAGTTTTGAAAGCTGCGCCTTACGGTGAACTTGAAATGGTAAGAAAGGACATGTCGTGGTTCACGACTCCGAGACTGTGTAAAAAATAAATACTGAAGCTGTAGATAACGGTGGGTAAAAGATACAAAAAAATACTTGGTGAAAAAGTAAAGCTCACAGCTAACCTGATAGATAAATTGACAGTTTATTATAGCTTGGCAATCAGGAGACACTGTGATTTCAAAGAGAATATGCATAATGCAATATGGGTAACATATTACCATTAGTGTCCAGCGGATAAAAATCCTCAACACGAGAGGTGTCCGGTCGGAGCTGAGTCATTGTGTTGTTCGCAGCGACCGCAAGCGTCGAATATATTATCAACTTATAAACATGACTATGAGTCATTACCACATGATGCTGCTGGAGCTCTGTCCGATAATTATTTCTAATTTTTTAAACAATTGAACGAAAGAATTTTGGTCGAAAATCGAAAAAAAAATTTCGGAGTTGTAATTTTGTCAAAAATTCTGGATTTATCAATCAAAATTTCATCTATTCCTGGATTTATCTTCGATCAACACCTGGATTTATCTATCCACTAATAGAATCTTTTGGATTTTTTATTTCAGATAATCCAAATCGGAGATATCTTGCTCACCGCCAGACACCTTTTTTTTTGGAGGAACTCCAGGAGACTGTCTACAGGAGCAGTGTAAATTAATATTTTTAAAAATAAAAAATGCCGAAATAAAGTTAAAAATACAGCTGCATTTATTGGTACTTCTTGTATATGTGAAATGAAATCTCTTTTCAGAAAAAAATCGTAAAAAAATGACTTTTTATGGCCCTGCAGCTGCGTATAACCCCTTAAATCTCATCAGTTGGATTTATTATCGGCTATCCCCAAAAAATGTCTACACTGCAAGGATCTACATCGTTAATGCCATTGTGGTAAATTTAAAAGTATGAATCCAAGTGAGCCTCGTGAATTGACAGCAAAACTGCACCATTGTTATAATTGCTTATCAGATCGACATCGAGCAATTAATTATCAAAGCAAATTGAGTTGTTTAAAATGTGCTCGTTGTCATCATACTCTTTTGCTCGGTACCAATCCAGTTGCTAATACGGTTATATTTGCCACAGAAATAGCACCGAAATCCTCGTCTAACCAACCAGAAGCAAGTACAGATTCATCAGGAGCAATTATCGTTAATATATTAGTAATACTGGAAGTGATATTCATCCAACTGCTTAGTTGTTGTGTAACAGACCCTCGTTACTGTCGCCTGGCTAATATAACTTTTTAATCGATTGATGATGAATCCATCAAAATATTACCTCCTCAAGGCTATCCCAGACTTTCATCCCAGGAAAATTTGGAATTACCCCCGACAACACAAGCTGACCCATCCCAGATTTTTTTTCGAGCGAAAAAATCTATCACAGGATTTTTATATATTATAAAATTTATCTTTCGTAAAGTTAAAAATAAAATAAAAATAAAAAACCTTCTGGTTAGGATTATCCCTACATCTTAGAATTTTCGATACATCAATAAATGTGTTGCCTTCCCATAGTAAAAAATGAATAAAAAACAAAATTTAAAAAAATTCTTCTGATCAAGATTATGTGGTGGGCCGAAAGTTTGTTATATCGGGTTAGTAAGGGATTCCATCGGCTATCACTTGGCCAATTCTGAACGAGGTTCGCTTAATAAAATTTGTAATTAAATTTGTTATATCGTTTAAGCCAAAGAGACATACAAAATTTCCAGAGTAAGCATCATACCGATATAATGAATTTCCAGGCTTATCATAATCCTGAGCAGAAGATTTTTTTTTTGATTTTGTTATTCGTTTTTAACCATATGAGGGCAACCCATTTATTGATGTAGCAAAAATTCTATCAAGGAAACTTCGTTCAGAATTGGCCAAGAGGTAGTAAATAGAACTCCCTATTTAACCGACATAACAAATTCCAGGCTAACCATAATCCTGACCAGAAAATGTATTTTAAGATTTTTATTGTCATTTTTACCTAAGGGAAGGCAACACATTTATTGATGTAGCAAAAATTCTAACAAGCAAACCGCGTTCAAAATTGGCGAAGAGGTAGCCAATGGGATAATCCTGATCATAATATTTTCTTTTTGTATTTTATTTATTTTATTCATTTTTAACTATACGAGAAAAAAATCTTATAACTACAAATCCTGGGATCGATTTTTCACTCTTGTAAAAAGTCTGGAATAGATTTTAAAGCTCTCGTATTCCTACACTTTAAATAGAGTAGAAAAAAGTCTGGGATGTGTTTTTCCGCTTGTGTTACCGGATGCAATTTCAGATATTTCTGGGATGAAAGTCTGAGATAACTTCAAGGTGGTAAACCATTTGACTAATTTAGAATTTATTTAGCTTTCTTTATAACGTGGTAGACTTTTAAAATTGGGTTTCGACCGTCCTCCCTCTCCAAACCCGAAAACCCAAGTTGTATACGAACAAAACTTCAAAAAAAAGTATTTTGAACATTTGATATTTTTTAAACTAACATACACAAAAGAGGGTTAATACACTCCAAATATTAACACAACAAGGATCAAAGAGATAAAAACAAAATTTGTTGCTATTTAATATTCTGATTTGCATGCTTAATAAAAATTGCTTTTTTTCTCCATTGTAGCGTAATAATTAAACGACAAATTTAAGTTGGTTGCAAATTAGCTGTCTATAACGATATGTGACACTTAAAGAAAGAGATTAGCAAAATTTCAATCATTGAAAACTATTTTACTTTATAATGGAAACCCTGAAATTATTTAACCCTAAGTCCAAAGTTCCTGCAGAAATTCACTTAATTTCATAGATCCAAATACATTGCTCATCTATGTGAGACCATTTTGTATTTGAACTGTAATATACCCATTTACTAATCAATTACCATCCACAATCAATTAATAACCCGCATTTAACATTCCACACAATTTAAATTTACATATACTCGTAAATATACAAAATGTACTAACATCATGCAATATTTACAAAGCTAATTTCTTGTTGTTCCTACTCAATATCTGTTTAATGTCAATGTTTTAAAGTCAAATTAAAAACAAACCTAAATGAAATGAAATTGTAAAAAATGTAAAAGTTAAAAAAAAAAAATTATAAATAAATAAATTAAATCCACTAAATTTTATTTTATTTTAATTTTTATGTGCCTGTCATTTTTATGTTGCCACCTGTCGCTATAACTTTATATTAATCACTGACATGTAGGTTGGTGATAATTAGCCTATATATCATTCAACTTCTTCATTAATTTTATTACTTTTTGTTTTTCGTAGTCGTCGTTCCGTGTTGTTGTTGTTGGGGTTGTTGTTGTTATTTCAGTTTTTTTTTTCTTAATGTTCTTGTTGTTTGTCATTTTTTGTATTTTCTTGGAAGTTTTTTTCTTTTTTATTTACATTTATAATTAATTTTCATTTATATATTCAAAATGGCTTCTTGTTTTTCTGCGTGTACACAAATAATTTACATTTTGATTTTTTCGGCTACATATTATGTACATAATAAAATAATTAATCGTTATCTTTGTTATTTAGATGCAATATGCGGAAGGATGTAGTAAACTATGTATACAATAATTTAAACACTATTTTATGATAAAAAAAATAAATCATAATTTTAAGTTTTAATTTAATGTCTTAATTTAACGTTGCTCGCACAAATTTATTTTGATTTACAGGTTGCGGCTTGTTGCACACAATGAAAGTCTAAAATTCAATTTTAAGATTTTTTTTTTTCGTTCTCAGACAAGTTTCCAAAGTGACGGACGCCAATATATGTATTGTGACAAGTTTAATGAATAATTAGGAAAATGATTAATTAGTAGTTGTCTGTTGTTTCACAATACGTAGTTGATTACAATTTTTAATGCGTCTATATAGATAAGCGTGATTTTAATCTATTAACCATAGTCATCCCACCACAGTTAATTCAAACAAGATTTGGTATAATTAAATGTGTACCTACATGAAACGTGTACAAATATACAAACATAAATTAACAAATTATTTCTTAAATGAAATTAACACAAAAATAATAAACTAAGATTTATAGCGATAATTAAGAATGATGAGCTTAAAATTTTTAAAATCAAGTAAAGTAACAAAAAAAAGTGAATCGGATTTATGAGGTAATTTTTCTTTTATAAATCTTTGAATCTTCTTTTCTTTTAAAATTTTTTTTTTTATTATGTCAGTAAAACAAATTTGTTTTTGCTAATTTAAAAATAAAATAAATTTAAATGTCATTTTAGTGACAATTTTATTTTAATGTATATATTTGTATATTTAAATGTAAATTATATATAATTTAGAAAGATTACAGATAGTCGAAGAATTAACAGAATAAATATACTGCTGCGTCTATATATGACAGTACAGTAGTTTTTTATTATTTATTATTATTGTTAAAATTGCCTAATTCTTGTTTAGTTTTATATGTTTGACAATGGCTTATATATCATATAAGAATTGCAGTGGGTTTCATTAAGTGGGATTAAGTTATATTAGTTGAGATATACACTAATTGTGTATACAGATCAGAGTTGTTTAAAATATGTCGAAATACCGTGCTTCCGTAAAAAACTTTTGCGATTAACGCCTATGTGGGGAATGCAGGTCGTTTTTGGAGATGACAACTTGTTATGGATCGAAATATGAACGGTTAAAAATATAATATTTGCAGAGTAGGTACCAATTTGAAGGTTTCAATTGACAGAGACGGCAGTTATTCTGTGTTGTTTGTAGTAATCTCGCGTAATCTCTGTTAAAAGTTCGAAAAACAAGTCAAATTTAGGTCAATATACTATAGGTTTAAAGATGTAGTATCCACAGTGGCGTAACTGCCAATTTTGGGCCACCCGTAAAATTATTTTGGACCCCTAAAAATGATTATTGTATCTATGAACAAGTAAAGCTTTAAGTGAAAAACTTATTTATTCCTATCATCTAGTCTCGCATTAATTAAAAGTATTTGATTTCGAGAGTAGATTACACGAAACATCTTTCAACTCAATGCTATGACAATTTCGAGTAAAATTTGAAAAATTTCAAGAATTTCGAAATAATCTCAAAAGGTCGAATTTTCAAAGTATCTTGCATATTATTGAAAGTTCTCAAATATCGAATTTAATTTTATAATCTTTTAATTATCAAAGCTTTTAAACCAAACCATTTTACTCAGAAGTATGATTTTAGTAGCAGAATTTTAGAAAAATTTAGAATATTTGATCTTAAAGTTAATCAACAATCATTTTAGTTTTAAGAGATTTTCAAACCAAACCATTTTACTACTCATTTCGATATTTTAAAGGAAAGTGGTGTTTTTAGATAAATGTAGAATATTTGTTTTCAATGAGCTTTACGCTTGATAATTAATTTATACCTTTTGGGTTTGAACTTAACATTTGAAAAATTTTCATAATTTAATGTTTTTATAAGTTCTGTTTTGTAAAAAACGTCAAGCACCATTTGTTTTAAGAGCTTTCAATTAGAAAAGCTTTTTAAACCAAACATTTTACTCAGAAATTCGATTTTACATAGTGTAACGGAATTTAGGGATAATTTAGTATATACGTTCTCAATGTAAATTTTCAAGATCTTTTAATTAAACAAAACCATTTCACTAGCAAACTTGGTATTATAGTACAACTTTTCGTTTATCGAAGCTTTTTCAATCAAATCATTTTTCTCCGATATTTGGTATTAAAAATAAGTACGGAATTTTGGGATAAATTTAGAATATTTGTTACAATGAGCTTTAGGCTTGATAGGTAAAAATTGATACTGTGTATTTGGGTTTAAACTTCACATTTTTCGAACTTTTAATATTTTCAGGTTTTTGTTACACGTTTTATGTGCAAAAAATATGTATTTGCAAAAAGTTTCGAGAGTTTCTAGTTTTAGGAGCACTCACTGATCGAAACTTTTTAAACAATTGGTCTCAAAATTACCCTTTGTAACGGAGATTTGGGATATATTTAGAATATTAGTTTCCAATGAGCTTTAACATTGATAATTAATTTATACTTTTTAGGTTTGAACTTAACATTTTTGGGCATTTTCATAATTTCAGGATATTGTTAAAATGTTTTATTTTGAATTTGCAAAAAATGTCGAACTTTTAGTTTTAGGAGCTTTCACGTATCTAGGTGGGATATTGAAATAAAATAAGAATGTTTGTATTCAATAAGCTTTAGGCTTGACAATTAATTCATTCTTTTTGTGTTTGAACTAAACTTTTTTGAGCTTTTTAATAATTTCTGGTTTTTAATAAAATGTTTATGAACATAAATTATGCATTTGAAAAAATTGTCAAGAGCCTTAGTTTTAGGAGCTTTCACTTATTGAATCTTTTAAAACAAACCATTTTAATTCGAAATTTCATAAAACAAGAGATGACGGAATTTTTGGTAGGATTTAGTATATTTGTGCTCAGTATGAATTATTAAGAGCTTTTAGTTTTAAGAGCTTTTCAAACCAAACCATTTCACTTTCAAATTTGATATTATAAAGGAAGGCTTAGGCTTGATAATTTATTTATACCTTCTCGGTAATTTGTGTATCTACAAAGGGTACAAAGGGTATTTTTTGGAAAAAGTTCAGAATATTTGTTCTCAATGTAAATATTCTTCATTCAAAATGTTTCGAGCGTTCTATGTGTAAGAAAACCAATTGGTTTACTTAGATTTAATTTTGTGGACATATGCGGGCCATCGTTTAAAAGTAGATGAAACAGAGCTTGATTCATTTGAGTGGTCTTAAATAAAACGAAACATCTTGCAACTCTATGCTATGATGAGTTCTAAATATATCGATAAAGCATCACCAATTCCTTATTTTATTTTGAAAAATATCAAGAATTCAGAAATAATCTCAAAAATGAAGGAATTTTCATGTATCTTGAATATTCTTGAAAGTTCTATTAGCCGTGGTTATGTAAAACCAAAGGAATACGTGCTAATCACGCAACCAATTTTGGCATAATTTTAAGACATTTTTAAATATCACCATTTAGATTTATATGTGTAACTCTGCAAGTTCTTACAACTCAAAGCTAAGCGCAGAACATTGCCTTACAAATTTCGAATAAATTCGAAAATCTTTCAAAATGTCGAATACTCCTATGAATGTCGAAAACTTAAGAAATCTAGAATTAACCGCGAAACAATTTCGATTACACGAGAAAAAATCGAAAAATCTCTATATTATGTGAATGTCGATTGAATTCGAACAATTAATGAATATAGTATCGGATATTAATGAATATAGTATCGGAAAGACTGTACAAATCTAGAAAACCTACGAAAATTCTAAAAATTTTCAAAAATTCTTGTAAATTTGGCACTAGTTGTCAATTAATTTAATGTTACTCATACTACTAAGCAAGTTAAGTCTAAGCTAAAAAAAAACGATATGCAATAAGAATAGAACTCTTGGATCTTATCGACTAAGTTTTTAAATATCGAACAGTCGTATTCTACGAATAGGCTCTAAAATTCTCGATTAACCTGACCGTTTCATAACACTGAATCCAAAATCAGGAAAATCCCACCAAATACAACCAGAACAAAACACTATCGCTAGTTGGAAAATTAAGTTGGCATTTGCATTTTCCTTATATTTGAAATAGTTTTTAAAAATAAACCGGTAAATTTTATTTTTATTTACCGTTTACTGGTAATCAAAAGATCCGCTAAATGAGAAACTATTAGTCGAACGAACGCTAATTGATTATATACACTGACTGATTTGGCTCAAGTGAGGGAAACAAAAATTTATTTTCAGTGGCGTTTATGTGTTTTTCTAGTTTCTTCTTGAGTTTTATGAACATCACAATGATACATCGCAAGCTGCTAACACCAGCAGTTTACAGTATAAGCTCCCATTTTCAAATCGAATTCAAAGCTTTGATTTCAAACTAGTTTTGCTAATTTTTTTCTAAATCTAAATATCAGATGTTTTCAGAAATTTTCTTCTAAATCTAAATGTCAGAACCGAGAAGAAATTGTTGAGCCGGTCTTAAGAAAATATTTTATAGCAATTCTATAGAATTCTATTATTTCTATTAATAATTTCTTTTTTTTTTTCTAAAAATTAGCACAACGTCTTTTCCAAAAAATTTCCTAGAATTACACCGTTCTGCAAATTTGAAAAGGTAAGCTTAACCTGAGTTATCTAATCTTAAATTTGAACAAATAAAGGAAATCTCGTGGGCCCCAACAGCCGCGGGCTTCACGCGACTGAGGGTGCTGCGGGTAAATAGTTACGTCACTGAGTACCCGATCGGTGCATCGGAATCGCACCAATAATATGAAAACTAGCAATATGCCTATTTTCGAATTAAGTAGGGAAAAGAAGATTATATTAATCGTTGAATCCCTAAAATAACAAAATACACGCCGTGGCTTGCAATCGGAGCAGAGATTTTGGTCGTAGAATGAGACTTGAAAGTTCTTTTTGCCCAATGTAAAATGGTATTAAAATAAAATCAAACAACAATTAAATTTACAGTGGTTCATCTAGCACGTAACATGACAATTAATATTCTCCAGCCTCCGCCCAAAATACATGCTCAGATAATCTAACTAAATCGAACATGCATGTGGTAATTAATCAGTACACATATTCTATACAAAGTAGTTGTCGTCTTGCTGAATATGATGAAATTCGTATACACCGAATCCGCATACTTAAGTATAACCAGGGCAGTATCTTTTTAATTATAGATACTGCAAATTTTAATAGGCCCGTGTGTGGCGCGAAACGAATTTTAGGCGGCGCAACGCTTACATTTATGAGTAAGAAAGACGTCCGCCCTGATACAAGTTATAGAAAACTACTCAGAGCTTTGTAAGTTTTTAAGTTTAGCACAACATAAAAACCAACAGCGAAATAATTATCATAAGTAACCCGTTTAAAGATTGTTACTCATATGTTACATTAACTATGTTGTAAAATGTCAACTGATTGTGCCATTTTTGATAAATGTTTAACGTATTCCTAATATTTAGTTAAGATTTAGAAATCTTTCAAACCGAAACTGAGCTTTCATTATAATTCGAGAAATATTATATTTGTTATATGATAGAAAATAGTAAAAAGCTTTTGAGCTTTTAAGTTTAGAACGACTTAAAAAAATGACGAATATATTATCTGAAATAATACTGTAAGTGATTTGTTTGGAGATTCTTAATATTTTTTTTTTTGTAAAGAATCAGTATACGATAACCAGTATGTTGTTGTTGTCAAAATTCTAAATGAAACGTTGTTGTTGTCAAATGTATTAAAAATTCAAATAATTGCACGGTTTTTGGTAAAAACTCATATCTGCCCTATTTATAATATAAACATAGTTTAGACGAAAATAACTTTTTAACTTCAACTGAGCTTTCAGTAGTTCGAGCTTTCATATCCGTAAATTATTCAATCAAAATAAAATGTAAGCCTGTGCTAGAATTAAAAACAGCATTTTAGTTATCGAAAATTGTGCAGAGCTTTATGAGCTTTGAAGTTAAAAAAATAATAACAAACGACGGGTTAATTATAAGGAATAAAATAAGTAATAAATACCGATTTTGCGTAAAATTTTTAAATAAACTAGTAAAGTCGATTTTGATTTTCGAAATTTGCTTAATCTGCCTATACCCTTTTATTTTACTACAAATCTTGGAAAAACATTCTAATTATTATCTTAACAGTGAAACGTATAAATTCGCCAATTTGGTGAACATAATTAATTCAAGTGAAAGCGCTTTCGATTGTCTAAGGCACAAAGAATTGTTTTGCATGTTAAGCGTCATTCGGCTTTCTAGTATGCTGATTTCTTAAAACATTTGTTTTTTCTATCGCAGAAATCAGAAGATATAATGGTGCAAAAAACACTGTAAGTAGAGTAATGCTTCAGGTGATACCTAGACCTTAAAATAAAAAGGATTGTCTCTTGGCATAGAATTTATAGAAATTTAAGTTTATTTTAAAAATTTTAGGTATTTAATTATAATTTTAATTTAAGTATATATTCGGAAACAGTAAGAGCAAGGAAGTAATTCCTAAGTTATAACCTTAAAACTGAAGAGAAAAAAATAATTAAGTAATATCTATTGGTCTTAAAATGAAGAACAATGTGCCCCTTGCTACACTCAGCAGGTAATATGTATATTTTTGTAAGTTCGCTGAAGCAGACAACAGATGGGTAAATTGTAAAATCTTGTAAATTTTTCAAAACACCTAACGTACATTTAGGAAGGCTACATCGCCATATCTTTGTATTCATATAAAAAAAACATTAGTGACCACCAATAATTCAGTTAAACTGCGCCATGATATGCCTAGCTGGACGGGTGTTCGCGCCAAATAAAGCAGCAGACCCAGTCATTTGTGCGAGAAAGTTTCTCAACTGTATATAGCACATACTGTGAATCCCTTTTTATTTCGAGATTTCCTATAATTTCCATTAAAACGCGTTGCAATCGTTATTGGAAATATGAATTTTTTTATTAATTGTAGAAAACCGTAGGTACATGGTGAAAATTTATAAATATGATATCACAACCTAATTGTTTAGTTATTTTTATTTTTACATGAAAATTGAGGCTATTAGAGCAATGTTTGCGTTGCATTACTGGACCAGCCGCCAATGTATTGTATGTTGCAGTGTTAATATCTAATTTTGAAAATCGTGGTCAGTGTATTACAAATATTGTATCTAATAAATAAATAAACTTTTCTCGAATCCTACATGTTTTGCGGTTTACAGATCTGGTCCTTTCCACCTTATCAGGTGTTGTAAGACAACTCAATGACCTATAAATAAAGTCCATAATCTCTGGACGTATTTAACTAGAAACTGAATCCAAAAAGCGAATTTGTAAGTTTCTCCTCCAAAGCTTTTTGTAAGTTTCTCTCCAAAGTCGTTCCTTTTGTTTAACTTCTTAATTAATTCTCGGAATCAGTAATTTTTAATCAATGCGAAGTTAACGTTTTCTTCTACCCTTTTCTGTTTCTCAAAATTGCTGAAATATAATTAAATGACCACGGGACACGGGATATTCGGTTTTAAAATTAGTATGTCCTGTCGAAAACTGGATAATTGGCAAGTATAATTCCATTACATTGCTGCTTGTATTTCTTTGGCATCGGATAATTCCATTTCAAACTTAAAATTCAAGGACTCCGAATGAAAATTTTTATTTTGACAATTAAGATGTGTAAGCCAACCAAGTGGGTCCGTTAGGAAATGGGAAGGATACTTCTCTTCGTATCCTTCTCTAGGTGTAGATTGACGTTGTCGACGTCTTGTATAGATCCTTAGCTGAGGATAAGAGTGCTCTACAATTAGATTCTCAATTTCTTAATTGTAATACACATTGCTGTAGTACACCTGTAATTGCGACTCTATAGACGATATCTTATGTGTCATTAGATTATCTGCACATTCTTTTCGATTTCGCGATTAGCAACTAGCTTTGGATATTTATTAACTTCAATGCGATTTCTTTGCAACATCTTATTGGTCGGAGCGGTGAAGTTGGAGGATTCTAGGTATATATAACAATTTAAAGGTTTAGCCTTTGTAGATCGATCGAAACCGACTCTTAATCTCATAGTAGAGGTTGTATTTTATTAACACACCGCGATGTGCCAAATACCTTTCATCGTAGGTTTTATTTTTCGGAAATTTTTTGCTTAATACGAAGGTGCTTGAATTCGTTGATGAAGTTCGTGAATTAATACATTTTATTATCCACCTTTGCACCTTTGCAGTTTCAGTTATAAAGCTGGCTTGAGAAACTTCATCGAGTCAAGCTCAGCAAAACTTTGGTTTTCCATAAAAATTAAGCAATGGATTGATTGCAATTGAATCGACGATCTCGATCACTGTCTGTAGGCTGGAGGTGGTTGGTCGTGATTTGGATGTTGCTGGAATACTCTCAAAAGTTTCTAAATTTTCTGGTTTTATGACATAAATCAAAGAAGGGTGATTACCTGCATAATTGCTACTTCTAAAACATTTGGGGCATGTTTGATAATTTTTTATCCAATCGGTCCAATTAGTAATAACCAAATTGTTGACTTGTGAACCCATTAGATAACCCTTGTTCGATAACCTCTCGTGGAACCTTCAGCACTCCCATATTTAACAGAAATTCAAAGATTCCAAAGAGCCTTTAAACCACCCATTACTTCATCTGCAGAAACTATTGATGTGCTTCATCTTTGCAGCATTGGCTGAATTAATAGACAGGCACTCGAGCCAAACGCATTCTTAAAGCAATAATTTGGTGTCCGTAAATTGATTATACATTTCACAATGTATATCTTGTATAAAAAGTAACCGAGTTCGAATATTTAGAACCACTGGTCAAAGCCGTTTCTGCGGACCAAGCAAAAGGTCAGCATTACAAAACAAATTGTAAGGCAGAAGGTTGCCGCGTACTTTTCTGGGCTAATTGAAGTTACAGATAGAAAACGTACGGTTCTACAAAAATCGACCACACGGCATGACGTAATAGGACACTTTATTAGTGGGCGGCTTCAAAGTGGTAGTCTGCCAGAAATGTTTTAAGCGGACTTTCGATGTGACAGACAGCATTTAAAAACAGTGTTCTTCTGCTGAAAATTCACTTTCGGACCAACGCGGAAAGGGAACTCCAACCAATGATGGAACCGGATGGAAAAAATTAAGAAATAATGACTCATATTAATCAATTTCCAAGCGTACGAAAATCACTGCACTGGCCGACATACGAGCAAAAACTACTATAAATTATACAGTTCTACATCCACCAACCCAGTATCAATAACCAAATGTGCCGAAGATTTTAGAGGTTTGATTAAATTGTTTAATTTATTTTTAGTTATATTATTGATTATAATTATTTATTTTAGAAACTGGATCAAAATTCAAAAAGCCAAAATCGGATACTTGTTCCAAGTACGATAATTTAAAAATGCATATAAGCCTGGCTAAATCCGATGATGAAAAGAATAATCTAATTGAAATGTAATCACTTCATCATGAAGCGGCCAATTTTAATTACACTACAAAGAAGTGTGACAAAAAATGATCAAAATCAAATTCCAATGTGAAAGTTTACTCCTTCGACTTACAGCCATGCCTCCCAACTCCACTACTTTGATCAAATGTAAGTTTTCACAAACGACAATTTGTGGACTTACAATTTATCCGTTCACATTTATTTAATAAATGAAGCCTTTTGCTATATGTGAAATTTACCGAAATGCTTTGACGGCCCACTAGCAATAAACCGGGCTAAAAAGAAGGATCTCATTGACCATAGTTTCCTTTAATTACTGAGATTTACCATAACTTTTATTTAAATTTGAATGATGGGGATGTGCCAAATATTGATCCCGACCTGTTCGATGAAGATGATCCCGAAACGAAAGATGTAGAAATTCTAAATAATTAAATTATAGCAAATGAATTATCGTCTTAAATGAAATTAAACAAAAATTATATTTTGTAAAAATGGATTAAAATCAATTAGTATCAGTTATTATGATAAGTAAAACGAAAATGAATGCCTAAGTAATTTAAGACTTTTATTTGAATAACATATTTACATATTTTATTCTTTAAATCATCAAATTGCAGGACACCTAATAATTTTCTAACAGAAAAGTGCGATTAAAATAATTTATCCCTTCATTTAATGCACTTAAGCGATTTCACCTTTTTAGTACAGATTTATATAGGAGTTCGAGTACAAGCAGAACGCACCTATTAGGGCAGTATTTATGCCAATTTAATGTACTTTGCGAATTCAAAACGGAAATTTGATGATGAGGTCAGCCAAAAAAGATCAAACCAAAAGAAAACAAAAAAAATTTCGGAGACAGATAGAGTTAGATTCATCAACAGCAACTCTAAATTCGACAGATATTTTAATAACAACCGCAAACCCGCGTTGTTTCTAACTGTTTGTTAAAGAGAGTTTATGCCGGGTCGATTGACAACTACAAATTTAATTGAATGTACCACTTGTATTTTCAAAACTTTCGAAGAACATCAGAAGGTTACTCCGCCTACACCGATTTCAGCAAAGCTTTTGATTCCGTAAGCCACTGCAAAGCGCTAGAAAGTCTACTTTCTTTTGGCTTTTCAACTAATTTTTTAGTTCGGTTTTACAATAGATAGCAATTTATTGAAATTGGTGGAAGAAACTCAAATCTATAGTAAAAACTTCATCAGTAGTTCCTAAAGTATCAAATGTACAACAAATATTTATTTAGAGTGTCATCAATGCTATTGCCAACTTAACGTTACTTGTCTTTGCTGATGACCTAAAGATCTTTAAAGTCATTGTTAGTGTACATGGCATTGATAGAATTAAAATAGTGAGTGGGGTGGCGCCAATCAAATTTACCTTAATTTTAACAAAAGTAAAATTATGTCTTGTATGTTAAAGATGTAAATTCTCATAAAATGGAGTTTATTATAGTGTAGTGAAAAAGAGAGTTTTTAAGCAATACATCACAAATAAAATAAGCAAATTCCACCCAACGAGTATAAACACTTTCACTTGGAATAAGATCATTTTACTGATCATAATTCATTCTATATAAAACGGCAACTATATGTACTACCATTGTAAAGGGAGTAATGCCATACCAGATTTGAATCTGAGTGATTTTTCTCTAGAAGGTTATTCTTAGAAAATATTGCTAATTGAATTTTAAGTAACTTCGACAAAATTTTTAATTTAATCCAGATATTGAATTATTCTCAAAGTGTACCCGACTCAAAGCTAGTGCTATAATCTGCTAACCGAACAATATCAAACCTAAACGGATATAACAACGGTCTGTGTGTTCGATTTGTTGTATACGTGTGTGATCCAAGTTAATAATTTTCATCATCCCTATAAACATGAAATGCGCCTAAGATTGGTTACAATAATTGTTTTTATTGTTGCTCCTTTTGTGAAACTCTTTGATTGTTTCCCGCCTAAATAAGAGTGCTTAAAATGAAATAATAAAACCGAGAATCCAAAAACAATAAAACAAAAAAAAAAGTGGAATGAACACGAAAACAGAGAAGAAATTTAAAAGATTCTTGTTCAAATATTTAATCTGACATATGAAACGGTAGCTGAAAAAATGACACTTCCATTTTTTTTTCGGTTGCTATTGTTTGTGTTATATTCAATGCTCAAATTTTTTATTTTATTTTTTTTTTTTTTTGGGTTAACACACACCATATAAAGTGAATAAACAACATTTATTTATTTTTTCTATATTATATATAATATTAAGACGATGGATGGATGGATGGATGGAAACCTTAAGTTTCTTTGTTATTATGTATGTACATAATATACGTTATTATTTCAACATTAAAACCAAACCCAAAAAAAAATATCGAATTTCATATATAACAAGAGGATTCCAATGTCAAAATAATAGAATTCAATTATCTTACAATGAATTTCTGTCAGTCGGATTATTATCATACAATGATGATGATGATGATGATGATTGAAATTTGATTTAAAAATAATAAATTGTTTGGTTTTGTTGTTAAATAAGTTGAATTGAATTTTTTTTTTTTTGTTATGTACTTGGTTTCATTCGTTCAATTTAAAATTGAATTTTATTTTTCCATAATTTAGATTAGCTTTGAGGATTTGTTGTGTGTAAAATGCACGATGATGGTTAGATTTTTCAAGTGGGCCAATTAAATATGAAAAAAAAATATTAAATTGATTCGTCTATTTGATGATTGTGTATAAGCTGATATTTAATTGACCATTGATGATTGATGTTAAAAATATTTTAATTGATTTACTAACAGCTAGTATTTTGTATTTGGTTTGACTGACAGAGAACATTTTTATGACACAACAAGATCATCGCGTAATGGGAATAAATCTCAGTGATAGAGAACGTCGGCATCTCCAATATTTTTACATTCACTAATATCACAATTTTCAACATTCAATTAAAATCTTAAAATCAACATAAATATTTTAACAAAATATCTCTTCAAATATAAATTTTGTGTTTTTGTCCCCCTCGAATATTTAATCACATCACGTAATTTTTATATTTAATGAACAATTATTTAAACAAAACATTTATTTCTATTATTTTTATTACTATACTTCGACCACCAAAAATATTTAATAAAAATTTTGATGTTGTTGTTGATTTTGTTTAATAAACGTTTTATTCGCTTCGTGATTACAAATTATTTAATTATAAATTTTAATGTCAATATATACATAATACATATAACAGCACCAACAACCACCACCATATAAATCAAGGGGTTTTCGTTTTTTTATTCGTCTCTATTTTATGCTTAATTAAAAAATTGTTGGCATCATAAATTTTTTAAATATTTCTGGAATTTTTTATATAAAATTCCGTTGGCCTTTTTTAGTTTTTTGAAGATTTTAAGGTATTTGTGTGTTGTGTTTCTGCGGTTTTTGGAAAAACAATTTTTTGTATTTGCTCCAAAAGTGACCGATAAAAAAATGCTTGTGATGGAATGCTATCTAAGCACAAAAAAAATTGTTTTATGATGAATTGACATTTTAGGAATTAATTTTATTATGCAATGTTGGCTGGTTGCGAGAACCATTTTTATAATGAAGT
This sequence comes from Tipula helvola, assembly GCA_963556165.1. NCBI lineage: Eukaryota > Metazoa > Arthropoda > Insecta > Diptera > Tipulidae > Tipula > Tipula helvola. The sequence goes on from OY744482.1 coordinate 55,340,990, forward strand.
ATAATGAGTTTCTTTTTGGGTAAAATTACACGTGACATTCTTGTAGTGTACTTTCCGGTTGCCCAACCCACTTTGATTATGAATAAAATATGGTTTACATTTCTTGAATCAATAATTTAAGTATTTTGCATAATAATAAAAAAAAAAAACACTTTGGAATCCAATCCAGTAAAATGCTTAATCGGTTAAATGATTTTCAGAAATAACAAAAATGCAAATTCATCTGGCATTGATTTTATAATCGTACATATGTATATTATGTACCTATTAAATATCCATTCAAGATTCGTGCGCTCGTTTATTCAAAAAAGTTCGAATTTATGGTGGTATAATATTTTTAAAATATTCATATTTACTTATTTACGATTACAGCATCTTGGATTCCGACTAGTGTGCAATTTGTTAACTAGATGGTAAAGTCAAGCACATAAAGAAACTTAAGGGCTCTTCCTTCCAAGGCTTTAGCGTCCTCCTGAACAATTAACTCACCTAGTTCATCTGTTCCTCAAGCCACACAGCTGAATCCGGGTCGCACGTCACTCTGGAACCTTAAAGAAATGAAAGCCGTTTATCCGGCTTTGTAAGTTATATTTTAAATGTATCTTTGGCTTTATTCTTGATTCTTTCGTGCTCAGAAAACTTACAAGATATATTCTGTGTATATTAGTACTTAAGGGGGGGGGGGGGGGGACCACCTCCACATATTAATATGTTTGCATTTGTTTTTCATTGCTTTAAAAATTCATAATCAACTTGAAATTTTGTACAGATATTATTTAACTTATCGGCCTTTGCAACAAACTTCTTGTTTGTATTCATTGCAACATTTCTATTATTTACGAAAATACTCCCTTAAGTGATCATACATATTTTATTATTGCTCTTCAGTCTACTTTGCCTACGATGACAACCACTTTTATGAAAAGAAATATTAATGAAAACTGCATAAAGCAGTTTATGAATATAGCTATAATTTTAAGTCTTCAAATTTCGACAATCTATCATTAGTGGAGTGCATAAAAAATGTACTATTTTAGTTCCAGTAACTAGAACCCTAAAGCCTTTCCAGATGCCGTGATCATTTTTATAAAATGCAAAAAAAATATCCGTATAATGAATATCTAAACCATAAGTTTTTATATTGGAAAGATTTATTTAGTAGAGCGGAAACTTCAACTCATTCAAATGAGATATTATAATTTAAAATTTAATCAGAATTTAAAAAATCCAAAAATTGTGTGGAATTTAATCAATAAAATACTTTCAAATAAATCATCTGGCCATAATAATTCAGCTAACACAATTGATTCTATTTAGCTCCATAACAAAATAATTAATAACAACCGTTCTATTACAGAAGCTTTTAACCAATATTTTGTTGGAGGTTGGGCAGTCAATTAATACACACGTACCTGCTCAACAAGATATTCCCGTTTCATGTTTATCTAAGTTGGAAGTTTTTCACATAGTAGAAGAAAATATAATACGTAATATAATAGTAATAGACCAATTTGATCAATCTACAGCTTGCGGTTACGATAATATTTCGATAAAATATTTAAAAATTGATAACAATAGTAACTTTATTACAGCAGCAATAAATTTTAATAACGATTCCATTAACAAGTGTGTTTTACCAGATTATCTTAAAACTCTTAAAGTAATTCCAATGTATAAATCTGGTAACAAACATTTATTAAATAACTACAGGCCTATATCCCTTCCTTCAGTAATGTCTAAAATTTTTCAAAAAGTAATTTTAAGTCAGCTATATTAGACTATCTAACTAATAATAATAATTTTATTAATTCAAATCAATTTGGGTTTCAGAGAAAAAGCGGAATATTATCCGCAACTATAATATACCAATCAATAGAAATTAGTCATGTTACAGCTACTATATTATGTTTTGGATCTTAAGAAAGCTTTCGCCTGTGTAAACTAGAGCCGAATAAAACTTAAATTGTTGAAACTAATGATGAGATATTCTCCTTCCGTCAAGTAAAGCTCCAAGGTACAATCATGGTTCTAATTTTATTATTCATTTACGTCAATAATTTGTTAAATTTGAATTTAACTAGAAACTTTCAGCTATTCGCAGATGATACTGCTATTACGTATTCCGTTCGGTTGCGAACAGATATGGATAATGACCTAAATTTATTAATTCCATGGTTGGCCCAAAATTATCTAAAACAAAGTTTGTCATTTATAAAATGAAAAATAGCTAAACGGGTAGCTGGTTTGATCATATTAGATCCATTGAAGGTGACATAAATAGAGTAGATTCAATAAAATATTTAGGCTTACACACGTCATCAATTCTGGATTGGTCCGCACATATGAATAGTATTCGTACAAAAATTATTCCTCTGGTAGCTGTGTTAAAACGAGTCGCTAAGTATTTACCACTAAATGTAGCATTAAATGTGTATTTTGCTTACATCCAATCACACTTATTATATATATCTTATGCCGATATGGGGTGCGTTGGTTTCTACATAAATTGACGTTTTAGAAATTTTACAGAAGCAGGCCCTTAAAGCAATTTATGGGCTTGCTCCCCTCACCTCCAGTAAAATTTTGTTTTCTTCTAAAATAGCAGTGAAACAAATAAGCGGCATCTATCGAGTTTTTTTTTTTAATGTTAAATTATGGCGGTTTTATAGAAATATAGAGCTTTAAAAACTGAACTTTATGGTGTATTTATCTAAAAACTTACTTTTTCATTACGATAGTTTTTTAGAGGATGCGCGCTACAATATTTCGTTCAATAAAATAATATAAACTTAAAGTTATAGATTAATTTTTTATATAAAAATTATATTTAAATATTTTAATTCCGTTTGGAAAAGTGTTATCAAAACATTTTCAAAACAAAAGGTTTTAAATAGGTAAGGTACGAATAATTTTCAATGGCAATTGAAGAATATCAGCCGAATTGCCTGTACATGCAATAATAAATTGATGTAAACTTAAATTATAATGCGAGCAGAAGGTCTGCTTCTTTGAATCGTACGTATAATGTCAGCCAAGTTTGCTCTAGGCTATTCGCTAAAACCTCGTTGCAATTGGTTTTACATGCTGGATTTAATAAAGATAAGCTCGTAATCAATTTTAAGTTAAATGGTGAACATGAAATGGGAAAAAATATTTATTAATACATTATTCTTTATCATAAAGACGTCTAATTCTAGAGAGAATAATTTTTTTTTTTTTTTTAAATGGTAATAGTGCTAAATACGGTCAACGATTTTATGAGTAAAACTTAACTGTAAATTGAACGAGTCGTTAGGTTTTAACGATTATCATCGAAGAATATATTTTTAAAAATGTAATAGCTCAAAAATTCGCCATAGAGCGCTTCACTCGTTCCAGTAAATAAATAAATCCCAATTCAGTCTGATCAGTCAAATTGTTGATCTCGTTAACATATTTTATAAAAATTTGAGATTTCCAGGGTCATCAACGAAAATGTATGTTAATTTAAATCTAGGGTTCATATGCAAGTTTTAATCCAGCCAGGATTTTCAAATTTTTTATACAATTTCGTAATTCATATAAAATAACAGAATTTTAATAAACACTGATTGATACAGCCAACACAATGTGTTGCACGGACTACAAATTAAAATCTATGTAATTGATTTTACTACTTAACGCTACCACGATAAATACAATAATTGAAATTGATTGGTGTCGCATGTTTCAATAAATTGTGCTGACAAGTTATTGAAAAATTCCGATATAAGCTTGTAAACGTACATATTTCTAAAACTAATTATCCCTCTCTCTCTCTCTCTCTCTCTGTCGAAATATATACTCGAAACAAAAAAACGGAACATACTGATTATATAAATTCTGTCATGACTATATGCTATGTTTATACATATAACCCATTAATATATGACAAACAAGAATATTAATATTAAATGGTTCATTTAACATAAGTAATGGTAGAAAATATTTCAAGACAACAATAACAAGAACAACAACAACGGTGAAAAACTAAAATATAATAACGAAACGCTTCATAAAAATAAATTAAATAAAATTTTTCATTTTTCAGCTGTTCAACACATAAAACATAACCATGAACACTTTATATATTTTATTTACATGATGGAAAATTTGTAGTTGAACATTTATTTTATTTTATGTCATTTATTTATATTATGCACATAGAATTTAATTTTTTGTTTCTTTGTTGTTGCTGTAAATTCCATAAAAAAAAAAAAATCATAATTTTCCCTTGTCTAATGGGAATATAACAAGAATGTGTATTTTAATCCTTAGGTAAACTACTGGCTGGTTATTTTATTCAAATTCACAGAATTGTTAAAATAAAGTGGGATTTTTCTTTTCGTGTTAAATATTTAATTATTTTTAAATAAATAAAAGATTTTTTTTTTTAATTAATTTTAGTGTGGTGGGTAGTAATGTGTGTACCAGAGTATCAAAAATGTCTACTTGTTTGATTTTTATGTCGGGAATGTTTCAAATATGCGTAGTTGTAAGCAGTTGTGGCCGAGCGGTTAAGGCGTCTGACTAGAAATCAGATTCCCTCTGGGAGCGTAGGTTCGAATCCTATCAACTGCGAATTAACTATTTTTTTTTTTTATTTAACTACGTGAAATCTAATTTAAAAATAAAACATTAAAAAATCTTCAATCGCATGACAGTCGATTACGATAAGAAACTGCTAAATCAAACATTTAAAAGCCCATAAAATTGTAATGATTTATATTTTAAGTCTGCGGCTTTCACACATTTCAAGACGTTTTGAAATTCATAAAAACAAATCAAAAAAAAAAAACGAAACGTCAAAAAATGCCACTTGAAAAACCCCTCCCAACTAACCAAAAGCAACACAAAAAAAAAATTAAATTAAATAAAAACCAAACATAAAAATTAAACATACTTTAACTCCATTAAAAACTACTTCATTCAATTACAATATTTGTCATGCATTCAATTTACATTTCTGCTTTTGTATATATCCACGATAAACACATATTTACTTGCTGGCTTATTTATTTTATTTGTTGTTTGTTTGAATTTCTTGAATCGTTTTCCACAAAAAAAAAAATAAAGAATAAATAAAAGATAACACCAAAAGAAGACATACATATCATGTACGTGGTGTGATTAAATGATTTTGGTAGTTTTTGACATTAAACAAAAAAATGTATTTCCAAAATATATCAATAACGTAATATATTACTACTTTTAGTCGTTGAATTTATTTGTCTCTTAAATATATAAATGATGATTACGATTATCGTTATTTTTATTGTTATTTGATTTACGTGTTTTCAAATGAAATATTTGAAATAAATGTTTGATGCTTATACGAGTATGTTTAAAGACATAGAGGGAAGAGACTAAAGAATTTTTGGCAAAAATGTTCAGGTAATACATAATAAAAAATAAAAAGCTTGAACATCATCTCTTGAATTTACTTAAACAGAAGGGCAGTCCCAAGCACTTAAATTTTATGATTATGTATAAGTTTTATTGATCGCAAGGTAAATATTAATTTTATCGAACAATTTGCAGTAAACATTTTTCTCAAAATCTCTAAAATATTGCAGCATTCTTAAGCGTTTTTATTTTATAGCACTAGGTATCAGTAAAAGATTCATAGAAATGCTTTGAGATATGGTTACTTACAGTTTAAAGCTTTCTTCTTACGGGTATTAAGAAATATGTACCAACAGCTGCTTCTAAAGCTTTATTTATTTATTATTATTGACATTTTTTTAAACCTATTTTTATCTAAATTAATTAATTAATTAAATACATTTGTATATCTTACTAAATAACTAAATATGAATTTTTACTTTAATGAATATGTGTAATAGTTGAATAAACTGGTCGTACTCTAGCTCTTGAAGGTCATTAAGATTGCAATAGTTGCTGAAAGAATTATATAACTTGATACCATTATATCCTAGCTATCATGGAAAATATGATTTACAGTACCTTGGTAATCTAAAATGATATTCCTGATATTATAATTATAGACTTCTCTGTTGATAGACAACAAACTATCGTATTATTTACGAAGATCCCCTTTTCGAGTAAATAAAACAGTTTTAGCACATTAAAGTGTATTCTCTGGCTGATTGATTTAGTTTTTCTAGCATGTCTTTAAAATGCTTCTCATAAATCGATCCTCCATTTTTTACAGACGTGTTAATTGTGTTTGGTTCATCATAAATAGAACAGATGGCCAACAATCTACATGGGGAGCTACAATTGATTCATAAAATATTTTTGTTTTATTATATTGGATAGCTTGTCTTTAATTCTGTTGAAAAGTCCTAATTTTTTATTCATCTTTTTAGCTAAGTAATAAAAATGCTGGCTAAATCTTAAGTTTTCATCAATGACGACACCGCGATATTAATATTCTTTAACTCGTTCAATGATTTGGTTCACAATTACAATATCTGAGCTACTCTCGTACTTGGTTTTGATTGACAAAAACACATACTTCCTTTTCGAAATATTCAATGACAATTTATGACTCATCAACCATCCCCGTAAATTCTCAAGATCTTCGTTCACTTTTTGTACTCCTTGTTGACGAGTTGGTGCCGAAACAGTAATTAATGAATCGTCCGCAAACATATTAATTTGACAGTTCTTTATAACATCAACTATGCCATTTATATGTATACAAAATAAATAACATTGGTCCAATTGTTGAACCTTTTGTACTTCGATTGATTGTGGTCCAATTGTTGAACCTTATTGTCTCCCTTGAAGATAATTATTGAACCATTCAAACTCTTTTCCTTCTATTCCATACTGAGTAAGATTTTCCTATTTATAGTTTCAAAAGCTCGTTTAAAATTTAAAAAAACTGCTCGGTTTTCCTTAACCCGCGACTGAATGTGAAGTCTATCGCAGTTTTTCGTGAAATGAGTAGTGGTTGGTTTCTAATTTTTTTTTCTTGTATACCAAAAATCATTTCTGTATGTACAACTTGCTAAAATCAAAAATTACAAGTAATACTCTATATTTTTGTATTTCTAAATTATTTAAATTTTCATGTTTCTAAAATTTTCCAAACTTCCAAGATATTAAATTAAATGTATTGTATTTAGTATTAAATGTCTAAATTACCTAATCCTAAGGATTCTTACATTTGACGAATTTTTAAGTTTACATCAACTTTAAACATTAGGATTTTTAAACTCCTATTTTCCATTTGTACCTTCCCAAATTCGCAATAATTTTAATAAATTCTAATACATATCCCCACAATACAAAACTTCTAAATTTTCCTAAATTTCCTAATTTCTTTCCTAAATGATGAATTTGAATTTAACGATTTTATAAAATTTGTAAAATCCTAAATTAATTTTTCCACTATTGAAATTTCCAAACACCAGAATTCTTAAATTTGATAAAATTCTTATTTAAGCTTCTAAAGGTTTTTCTTTCTAAATTCGTGATACTTAGAGTGAATTATAGACTGAAGTTCAATTCAATCACATTTTAGAGTGAAATTTAAGTAAAATGTTCAGGTTAATTTTAGAGTGACTTGTAGGTTGAATTTAGGACTGAATTTTAGAATTAATTTGTCATAATTTTAGGAGGAATTTTAAAGTAAATTTGGGATACATTTATGATGAATTTGGTTGATTTTGGGGTGAATTTTAGGATGAATTTTAAGGCTGGGTTGTACGGTGTGAAGGTTAAGGTGAGTTTTAATGTGAATTTTTAATATGGTAAATATGGTTTTTGACTATTATACAAATTCTTTTAATGTAAGGTTCAATATTAGAAAGCTGAAATCTTATATCTGGTCTAGCGTTCAGACGGTTTCTATGATGAGCATGATGTTAAGGAGACAAATGATAAAATCACCTAAAATTACATAAAATACAAATTACCTATAAATTATACTTACCTGTAAAATGCAAATGTATAATCAGATTGGAATTGAATTTAAATTACCACTTAGATTGTCTGCTGTACATTATACATGATTTTTTAACCTAAAATTAGATTACTCTATTAAACTATTCTCTATTAACTACTCTATTATTAATTATTAATTAATTTGCAAAATCTTTACGAAATCAACCATCTTGTGATAAACAATAAGTTATAAAGTGAAGGAAAAAACCGTTTTTTATTAATTAAATACCTACACCTTTCATATACGAAGTATTATTAAAATTGTTCCTAATAAGTGACTTATCCATATTCTAATTGGAATTGTTAATAATTCTAATGAACTTATTGCACCATACATCAAGCGTGTTCTGTTTTTTCCAATTTTGGTTTGTGGAATCTGAATTACAGTTCACATGATTTGAAAATACGGTCTCGCCCGAATATGTTCTTGTGAAGGGAAGTAAAACATGCACGGCTAATTTTGACTGGTTGGAATACTCTTTCGTTAAATTTAACCAAAACTCATTTAGTGAGTGAAACCAGACTCACCTGCGCTGAAATCCACTGGCTTATCTGTTACTACAAATTCATTCTAAATCCAAGAGTTATCCTCAGTGGACTTTATGCGTGACTACAGTCATGCAAATGTTCTAAAACTATTTTGGAGATTTGAACATCTGCTTCCAAATTTATTTAACCCTAATCAGCATGGGTTGAGTCTGGCAGACTCATTTAAATTTTATTAGCTAAATATTAACCGAAAAATATTTTTTTATGAAAATTGAGCTTTATGTATTGTAATAATTATTGTTTAAGTTCTAGAATTATATACTAACAATTTTTTACTTATACCGATTATAGGCCTAACTTACTCATTTTCAAAAAAACAAACTTAAAAGCATGCGATGAGCCTATTAGACTCAATAGGTGATGAAGGAAATTAACTTGGTACAGGAAAAGTTCAGCATTTTAGACTTTTTACAAGTTACCGGTAGAATAAAAATAATTAGGAAGTATCTAACGTTAACTCAATAAATTTATTTGAATCCGCGTCATTAAATTCTCGGGTAATTGATAAATATTTCTGTTCAATTTAGCTGGTAATTGAGATTTCATTTGAATGGGAATTGTTCAATTTATTCGACTTTTGTACCAGAAAAATATTTAGAATTCGAATTTGATTGATTAAAATTATTTTGACTTGAATACAATTATTTTATACAATCATTTATGAGCGTAGATATGGACATAACCAAGCTTGTAGTTGACCTTGCCACCAACCTGTTTTAGTTTGACTACCGTTGCGTGATCCACTGAAAAAGTGCAGAAGGCTAAAGTGATTTTGCTTCTATCCAATAGAAAAAAAGAAAACCAAACAGCCGGTTCATTGGCAATTCGCCTCAATAGCCTTCAACGGTGCTCCTTTCCACGGTTTTATAACCCAGATAGCCTAAGGCCACTATGCAGTCACCTTATTGGCAAAAGCGACCTGAATCAGAATTGATTTCCCATGAACTATGGTTTTAGTCCTTTGCCCTTCTGCTCCTTAGATTGGTTTTGTTTATTAAGGTTTCCTCCATTGGTGCCGTACTTTAGCCTGTTGTCGAATTATAAACACTTTCCGTACTGGTGCGATTCGTAATCAGTCAGATTGCCTCTCACGCAATCGTGTAAGAAGCCGGTAGTGACTACTCAACCGAATAACCTTCCCACCCCCTTCTTTTGCCTCAATAGACGCTTTGACCACCATTCGCCTATTAATATTTTGTTAATAGTTTTGAGTTGTGTCAGCATCATCTAAATATCAACCGAATTTGTTGCAGCGTATGACTATATGCGTTCCGTATCACTTATTATTCGATTAATATATTTCACTTCTGATTATGCAGGGCCAAATTGTCACGGATGAATCTTAAAAAAAATTAAACACTTTGTAGTCTTATGAATGATTAAAATTTTCTAATATACTTTTCAATAAACACTAACCGAGCAGTATTTATACCAGAGTACTTCGTACTGTATAAAGTGCCGTCTATTGGTGGACATCATATATCTTCAATTACTAGACTATTGTGTAAGATGCTTCTAGATTTTCGGTCGCTTCATTTAAATGCTAATCATCAATCTTTTTGCGCTTCTGATGTGCCAACCAATTTTTACAAGTTGAAACTTACCCTTTTGCAAATTGGTATTGCTACCATAAGTAAGTACTACAAATATATCATTAGATTTTTCTGAAATGGCTCAATTCAAATTGAAAAAGGAAATTAAACAAAATCAATCAAGTTTTATAAGCATCAAGTTTATTTATTTATTTTTGTACAGGTTAATCGAAGGTGCTGCCGTCTGGTTTCAAAAATAAAATTTCTAATGAAGTCGGATGAGGAGTTTCGAGGAACTTAACTGCATTTGGTGGAGCATTTACGATTACATCGGTTCATGGATTACGAATCCAGTAGTTTATTGCTTCGTCCCAACTCCAATAAATTCTATATACATATGTCGGGCGAACAAGAATTGATGCACCGATTCCAAAATTCGTATAATTTTGAAATGGATCACCTTTATTAAGAAATGTGAAGCCTTTCGGTTGGTTACAAGATCGTTCTTTCTCTCCAAAAACCAATCCACCCAGAATCATCTCAGAAGAAACGGAAAACTTGATAGAAGCATTTGCACTATATGGATAGGTCTTTTGATTATATGGCCATATAAAATTGATTCTTGATACAGAATTCCACGCCCCTTCATCATACTCAGCTCCGTAAATTTTGTGGCCGGCAATATTTAGAAAATCATTTTCTGTTAATAAACCAGGATATTTTATTTGTATACTATATGCAGCTCCTCATTGGATATCGTCGGAAACCGGATTAATTTAACCAAATGGTCAAATTTTACGCGACACTCAGAAAATTGTATTTTGTTTTGCGTGCAATGATGCTTCATCCAACGAACCAACGCATCAATAATATACGATTCGGTAATGCCTTCCTTGATTTGGTCAACTTTTAATATTTCTTCTAATACGTCCGGATGTATCGTTAAAAATTCATCTGATCGCAAAATTTTGTCGAAGATACATTCTGATCCCAGCTTTAAAGTTTTTAAAGCAATTTTGTAGGGTTCCAATACACAAACACCAAGCCTTTTCATTTTGAAACAATTATTCATCAACAAATGATTAAATAATCTAATCACATTGTACTTCTTTGCCAATTTCATTAAATGAAAAGATGGCGTCACTGATATCTATTTGGTCGGTTATTGAAATAAGTTTTCTTTCACCTAAGGTGTGTTCCAATTGCTGTTGAAACTTTCACAACTGCGCACCATTAAAATCAGAGAGTGCGCGACAATCTGTTTTCCTTCGATGATAAACGTAATATCTGACAAATACCGTGAGTTGAATAGTTTTGCCGAAATTGACACATTTTGCAGAGCTCTCCATTTAGTTTATTTTCTATTTTCTTGGAATGGAAGCAGACAATTTCTTTGAAACGTTGTCTGATGGTAAAAATCATCACCACAAGCTATTAATTCACAAAATACTAAGCTATGATGGATAATCGCTGGCAGAGCAACTGAATTACTACCCAAAAAATCCATTATAATCACGGTTGACAAAATTGAAAACAATCTCGACAATTTATTGCCTCAAAATTTATATTTCAGTTGATTTTCAATCGAATTAAATTTTCTACGAAATGTGTAGAAATATTCGAGCGATCGAAATGCCTGTTGGCATTACAATTACAGGTCTCAACGCCTATTGATAAAGGTATCAACCATCGAAATCGTAGCAAAATTAAAGATTTTCGATTTTCGGACTCTGAATTTTTGTGGTCTACAGTTCAGTTGATTTTGAAAAAAATCCAATTTTCTGTCAAATGTGTAGAAATACTCGAGCGATCGAAATGCCTGTTGGCATAACAATTACAGTAACATGTCGCAGTGCAAATCCTTGTAAATTTCGAGGAATATTGAGAAACCCGAAAAATTTCGAAATGCTCGAATATTCACAAAAAATTTCGAATTTTCCCAGATAACTCGAATAAATTTGGGTTCTTATAATAATCTTGAAAAATGAGAAACCACTAAGGATCTCGATTAATCTTCAAAATATCAAGCAGATTTTGCAAAAACTAGAATATTATCGAAAATATAATGGTTAAAATGTTTCTGTCAAACGCCACTCAATGCTATTCAACACTAATAATTTTGAAATCTAGATAAATCCAAAAGTCTGACTTTAGAATCTTATCTCTGTAAGATCACAAAACAGAATACTACGCTGAATCGAACTTTATAACCAAAACTTTAATAATCGAAATATCTTTAAAATATTAGATAATATCAACTACGTATGTAGTTGATATTATTAACTCCCGTCACATTAAAAACGCAAACCTCAAATAAGCTAAAATCTTCCTATAAATCCTATAATTTATCAAAAATCTTGGCATACATCGAACAAACTCGATTAAGCTATAGAATAATCGCCATATTCTCAAGAAATTTCTAATATTTCGAAAATCTCGAATAAAATTAGAATTCTAGTGATCTAAATTTTGCTTTATCTCATATACTACACATAAATATATAACACCCCAAACAAATCTCGAATAATGTTATAAACCTCGAAGAATCACATAAAATATCGAAAATATCGATGGACCTGTAAGTCAGCAACATTTCGAATAATTCCTATTAAGACAAATGTAGGTAAATTAAACTTTATTGAAAAAAATGTTAATACGAAAATTGGACGTCTGGTGGTGTGTATATTATTATGTGCATAAGAACTAAACGAGTTTATAGAGCGTCGTAATGTGTACATAAATAATTGTGTTTCCCTACAATTGCGTTGTTATAAATTGAGATATATAATCGGCACTCAGAGGTTACCAGTGAAGGTGAAATTGAAATTTAGATGGATTACAATCGCTGGAAATTTGGTTATTGATTCTATAATTGTTTTGAGAAATTACTTTTTCAAAATCATTATTTCTGGCATGACAGTGTCGCGATAGTAATATAAAATGTATGCATATTTTGTATTGTCAAACAACATTATTATGGAAAAATCACATATTTTATTTAAATAATTTAATAATTAAATTAAATGTGATTTAATTTAATTTAAAATGATCTGTAAATCGATTTTAGATCGAATACGTCGAGTTGTATTTGGAAATTGCCCATATACCAGCGGCTAGTAATGTTCTAGACGTTCGCCGAAGGACCAAACAATATTTGATTTTTATTGTATTTGTAAAAACTTTATTATTATATGCATATAAATTTTTTTTTTTCATTAACAATATTAAAAATGTATTTTATATTGAAATTTGTAATATGTAATTACAATAATGTGTCATAATTTTGATGATCAAAATTCGAAGCAAAACACCCAAATCGCACAACCAGGAAACGCCACTGCATAAATGGATTTCGAATTGACCATTTCGATAATAGTGTTTACTTATATTTCTAATGAAAAATGAGATATAACGTTGGTTGGTGGATTGGATTATGACTTAGTTATTTAACATGAGCTGAACCAGCACTAGATTTCCGGAAGTAGGAACCACGAACCTGAATCAGAAGGCGATTGCGGAGTTGAGGATACTTAACTGATTTGTTTTCTAAGATATTAATTTATACTTTGTTTAAAATATATAAAATTAATTTATAGTTCGGTTTATTGAGGGTTGCTTGGAAACAACTGATTAATTTGATTTCAATTTTCAGAGAGGTTGAATTGGAAATGGATCTGAATTAAATTTGTTAACATATTAACCGACAGATTGGTTCAGAAATGAAAAATTGAAATTTTAAATATTTAATTTAGAATTTTAAGGGGGAGGGGGAGGGGATTAATCTCGATTTCGATTTTCAGGAAGTTTCACGGATCCTGACTCAATCTTCTAGAATCCTCAAGCATGGATGAATGTTGTGAAAAATTTGAAAGACTTTCTACCAAAAAATCGTCATACGGTTAGAATTGTTGGTGTGTGCGGGGGACGTTTTTCATCGTGCACAGTGTTTATGTGGATGTGTTAGTTAAGCTGCCGTGGAGTGATATCAAGCAATTACTCATCAACTGTAAGCATTACCTTTATTTTAAATGTATGATTTTTTAGGTTGGTCCATAGGCTACATGCCTCATACATACTATTATCGCAATGATGTCGTCAGGCGACGAGGCAAGCCGCACCGAGAACCTCTGATTTCGCTCGATTTAAATGCTTGAACAACTATAGCGGGAGAATGCCTCATTCGATCCGAGCACTTCTGAAGTCAATTTTTGTGTAAAGAAACAGTGGTGATTAATTTAATTAAAATTATTAATTTCTACATATAATTTAAAGATTGAGAGCACCATAGCGAGAGAACACCTCATCTGATTGAAACAATTCTGGTGTCAATTTATGCGTAAATAATATTAATTTTAATTTAAATTACAATCCACAAAATAGTAATTTACAATTCTTGAGAGCACTGTAGCGAGAGAACGCATCTTCTGATCGGAACCATTCTAATCTCAATTTGTGAGTAAAGAAAGTGTGGCAGAGAATTTATATTAAATTACAATAAAATAATTTTTCTCAACATCTTATAAACGATATCACGCAAAACACGTACGACCGTGTATGCGACACAGCCCTCTCCGATTTTTTTGAATATTGGCGACATTACGGTTACAATTATAAATAAAGAAACGGTAATTGGGACCTTTATGTTTTCACGAATGATGTTTTATATTAGACGAAACTCGGTTTGAGTCTAATTTAATCTGCTTTTATTAGTTAGGATTTGCTGCATTTGAATAGCTAAATCCCTTTTCACACCAGATTTCAGGTTTAACCAGGCACATTCAATTGCATTTAACATTGGGCTATAGGATGCGAATTTAGTATGTGATTATTAAGAAACTGAACTTCTTGGAATATTTCCTCAATCGCAGCAAGACAGGGTCATTATCAATTACCATCACGATTGATTTTTGGTACATATTTTGAGCATTCCGAAGGCAAACTCGCATGCATTCTTTTGCTTCTGGCTTCTTAAAAGACCCCTCTTCTAATTTCATGATGCAATAAGCCCATATTATATATGTACCCAATTACATGTATATTGGATCTTCGACTGCCTGCCGTAATGTGAAAGCAATGTGTTCCTTTTAGGAACGACCGTTGGTTCTCGATATATATATATATATTTATTTATATATATATATATATATATATATATATATATATATATATATATATATATATATATATATATATAATATATAAAATAATTAATTTCATGCATGTAAAGGCCTTTACCAATGGACAAATACCAAAAAAACTTATGTCACTTACTTTTACTTCGGTAAAGCTTCTCGGTTTTGCGCTAAAATTCTCAACATTTCAAACATTTACAACTTAGTTATAACAAGTACCTTAGGCGCTTGACAATTATATCGGCGCTAGTAGATTAAGACGATTTGAGAAGGCGGGAACAACTAAAAATAAAACTAGCCTTTCTTGTAAAGCGAGCATAACCAAGTCGATGTAAAACATCGCCCCAATGAACTACATAAGTATATAAATTCCAGCCAGTTTAATTTTCCATTTAAGCTTCTAAAACTATATAACTACCATTAAAATGTAATCGAGCAATTAAATAAATTTTCATTAAAAAGAACAAACAACACTGAATACATTCTGCCCAAGTTTGGAATCACCAACTATCAAAACACAATAAATTTGATAAAAATTTTCATTTAAAGACCAACGTAATCCAATATTATATCACCCACCACCAACTAGACCCGCACACAGCACATTATTTTCTACCGTTTACAACCGTATCCTGTAACAAAAAACTAATTTAATTTTTTTTTTTTTTTTGCTTATCCAAGCATCAAAAATAATATTTTATCCTTCTTCCTTTTTACATTTTTTTTTTTTTGTACAGTTGGCCTTCCTTTTATAGTCCATTTAATTATTATTATTTGTACATCCACAGTCATATTTATTCACCTTTTTTTTTTATTCTACCGCCATCCGAAATGATAATACACAACAGGAACAAACAAACAAAAAAAATTATCCTCGTACCGTTTATGTACATTTTTATCCCAACTGGATTATAGCCGGTGTATATTATTGTACACAACAATTCTCATTCTTTGCATATTATATATACGAAAGATTAAAAATTAAATACGTTCGCATCTTTTTTTTTTTAATGTTACCTCATCATCAAAAAAAAAAAGATATTTGTATCCTTTTTGGAACACAAACCATAGAATTTTTGTATATATATTATATATTCACTTAATAATTACTTTGTTGTTTGAAATGTAGTACGTATACCATGTTTACATAGGGCCAAAGGTGTTAACAGTTTTGTGGTTTATAATATTATTCATAACCTAATGTGATAAATTATTGAAATATGTATTCTCCAATCCCTGGTATACACCTTCGAGGGATTTACACAGTTTTCGTTTTTTTTGTTTGCATTTTTGTTGACTTGCTGATTAAATAAGTGAAAAGACAGTTTTCGATTCGGCCACCGCAAATAACACAAACATTTTTGCCACCCTAGCACCATATCACTTTCTCGTCATTGCCGTCGTCCTCGTCGTCGCTTTGTTATTATTTATTAATCACACACATAATACGTTTTGAAAGCATAACAGAAATTTAATCCGTATTTGACGGGTTCTGTCATAATTCATATAATTTCTTGGTTGGTATATTTTTTTGCATTCTCATCCTGCATTTTCAATTTTTTTTTTTTTTTTTTAATTTTCGTTTTTCATTTTTCATCCGCATCTTTTGTTGTGTTTTGTGTATAAATGCGGATGGATATACATATCATGGATAAAGAAGTACTACGTACATACTAAATATATACATAGGAAAGATGAGAATTTAGTTTATTTTGTTGTACAATTCATAAAAATGTAAAAGACCGCAGCTGTCAAATAAGCCGCCAGTCATACAGCAACAAAGTGAAATAAAATCCCTACACAGTAAAATATAAAATCTTGCCAATCATCGTCATCATGATTGTTGGTTTTAATATAATTGTGCTGTAAGTTGTGGTGTGTGTATGAGCGATATATTATATATATCGATAGAATAATAAAAAGGGATATACTTTAGTCATTCATAATCGAAAAGGATAAATATTTGGTTTTCTATTCAATAATCTTAAGTGGATATTCTAATAATGATTTTGTTGTACAAAAATCGATATATACAAATATGTATAACAAAAGTACCACAGCATAATATATTAGGAACGAAAATATCCTTAATCATCGTATGCTTGTTGTGCGCTGTTATATATTGATATCCCTTAAGACTTTATTTTTTTTTTTTCTTCAATTAATCATCATCATTGCTTGTCATCTTAAAACAAATACACAACAAACTCAACATTTACACACAGAACTAAATTGTTCGTAATTTTTCTTCGTCTTGTATAGTGATGTTCACCTAGAGGGGTTTTAATGTTGAGTATATATTTGTGCGGTGTCATTAGATAAATTGTTGTTGAAATTTGAGAGGGGTGGTTTCGAGTTATTGCCTTTCAGTGTTCATTCCGGAATTTATAATATCAGGAAAGTATCTGAATAAAAACGTATATTGTTCCTTAGTGATGTTCCATAAAGTATAAGAAGGTCAGGTAGCTTCTGAGGATCACCTTCCGTTGGTTAGACTTTTACGCTAGCATAATTGTAAACAGCTTCCCATTGAATAGTAAAGCGAACATACATGTATACTTAGAAGCATTGACTGCTTGTTTTATTATCCTTACTAACTACTTACTCACTTTCATATGTATCAGGATAAAAAACACTTTGTCAATGTTATTTATATTTTCTACTAGCTCACTAGCCCCCCTTGGCTTAAACAAAATATTTAAACAACTAGTTTTTTCACATTATTTTAAATCCCGCCTTCTTAATAATTTATTATGAATCAGTGTGCAGTGTACACTGCAATGCTTAAATTCATGATATTTAGTTTAATTCCAGAAATTAAAATTTTAATAACTTAGATGTTTAGGAAATTTGAGTACATATTAGAAATTTATAAAGTTACAATTATGAGAATTTAGAATTTTAGAAATTTTAAAATTACAAAATGTGGAAATTTATAAGCAAGAGAATACTATACTGATTCATGTCGATAAAGAAGTCAATACTTAATAGACTATAATACAATTCAATAAATTATTGTATCAATAATAAGCAATATTTGCATCAAATGTTGTACGAAGTCCTGCCGAAAAAATTTGATTTCGAATGCCCCTATAATATGTACTTACCTAATGTGAAAATTATCAAATAACAATTACTGCAAATATGACTTCCGGAGTTTTGATTTGTGTTTAACAAATTTGCTTGTTATTTATTGTAATATCTTGGGGTAATGCTACTCAACATATGTAGGTTAAATAAAACACGTTGTCTTCGAGCAAAAGTTAAACATGTTCTGTTTATTTTTCATTACATTTTACAACTCATTACTTAAGGTTTACCCATAAGCCACTTAATAACTTAAGGCCCACCTATACTATTGTTTATACAACTTAGCCCTGAATACATTATAAATACATTACATTTATCTAGCCGACCCCAGGGACCGCCCATTTAATAATTTTTATATCTAGTGCTTACCACGAACATTCGCAAAAAAATCATTTGACTTTGAAACTTTTGATTTTTGTTGAACAAATTTCTTCAGCGTGACGCAAGTATTGCTTATTATTTATATGACTAACCCCAGGGACCAGTCATTTGATAATTTTTATATCTAGTGCTTACTATAGATATTCGATGTTTCGTCATCGGAACTTCGGACTACGTTCGATTCAAACATTGCTTGTTATTTATCTGGCCGACCCCAGGGATCGGCCATTTAATAATTTTTACATTTACTACTTACAACGATCATGCGAAAAAAAAATCATTTTACTTCTGAAGTTTGATTTTTGTTGAAAACATTTCTTCGGCGGAACTATGTACAACGTTTGATATTTATACGACCGACCCCAGGAACTGGTCATTTGATAGTTTTTACATTAAGTGAGAAAAATCATTTGACTTTGGGACTTTTGATTTTTGTTGAACAAATTTCTTCAAATTTGTTCAAAAACTGCCGTGGCTCCGGAACCCCGTGGCTTTAAGTCGGTTCTGTATATCGAAAAATTTGCTACTTTAAGACTGTAAAAAGGCCGATAATCTAGTTTCGTTGGGTCAAGCAAAATGTGAATTTGAGCTTTTAAAAGGAACCTCAGCTCCTGACGCCTAACGTTAACTAAACTTAAGTTTCACTTTAAAAATTGGCAAACGAAGCTCCGATATATAGCCTTACTCTCGGCAATGCCCTGAACTAAATTTAACTTAGAAAGAAAGCCAGATACCTAAACAGTTAGTGAAAAAAATAATTCCGAAAAGCTGCTGATTAATGCCTAAAAACTCGCCGAGTCCGCCTATGACGTTGCCTGAGCCATCGTTTGGCTGAGAGAATTCAGGTGGATTATTAAAATTAAAATCAGACTGAGTGGTGTTTCTGAAATGATCAGAGAATGAAACCCCTGGTTTAACAAAATTTGATTTAAATTAATTGCCTTCAGTCCGTTTATCTGTTTTTAAATTTGG
Organism: Tipula helvola; assembly: GCA_963556165.1. Classification (NCBI taxonomy): domain Eukaryota; kingdom Metazoa; phylum Arthropoda; class Insecta; order Diptera; family Tipulidae; genus Tipula; species Tipula helvola. The sequence continues at coordinate 55,360,581 of OY744482.1, forward strand.
TTTTAAGTTTTAGTTCTTAATTAGCTTACACAGATACTGCGTCCTCTCCTAACATCCAGAAAAATTTGCGACATGCACTCCAGCGCAGTTCGCACATTTAACTGGAATTGTTTTCGTTGAAGGTGTGCTGTTGTTTACTTCAGCTTCTTTGTTGATTCTTCTTTGTTGCCAGGAACATAAGTACCGGCACACTGCACACAAGAAACCCTGGCTAATGCAACATGTCCGAACGCCCGATACTTTCGACATTGTGTCACCGGCTACTTTCGTTTGGTTTCCCCAATAATTTTGTATCCGCAACATCCTCCAAATAATACGATGTCCGATTTTTTTGTGCTGTGTTCAAATTATACCGTAAACAGCATGAGAGTTTGACCTGCTTCTCCGTGCCGTTGTTGTCCCTGATTTTTTTTAATATGGAGTAGACATTAATAACTTGAAGTGCTTTGCTCAATAGGTCATTTTTTATGTCTTCAGTGGCCGTCTCTTTGTGAGTATCCTTAGGTTAGGTTAGGTTAGGTTGAAGTGGCTGCTATCGCACACTTAGGCCAGCAGTGGCCCGTTGTGATACCACAGAATCCCATCTCCCCATTACTCCCGTTGAAACCAACCAGAGCTATTTATATAGCGTCATAAATCTCGCACTCCACAGTCCGCGAGTTCCGAAAGGCTGTCCATACCGTACACACCCAAATACTTATGCCTTCTGTATGATAACGCCGGATATGAGCATAGGAAGTGTTCCAAAGTCTCCTCTTCCTCTTCGTCCATGCAACTTCTACAAAAGTCATTCGTCTGTATCCCCAGCCTTCTCGCATGCTCCCCAAAAAGGCAGTGCCCTGTCATTATCCCTACGACCCATCCTATTTCTTGTCTTCCCAGGGATATTAGTACCTTGGAGCGCCGCAAGTCCAGTTTTGGCCAAACCTGCTTTGCTACCCTGCACGTGAGAGTGTTGATCCACCTCTCATTTGTCAAGGCGATTGCTTTTTTACTGAGCGCCCATTTTAGCACTGCCATAGGCCTCCCCAGACCTACCATTTTTTTTTTTTTTTTTTTTTTTTACCCAGATTATCTGGATGCCGAAATACTCGCTCATCTCGTTAAGAGATGATCGGCAATCCAGCGCCACCCGCGACTTCAGACAAACTGCCCCAAGTGACTTGATCGCTGCCTGACTGTCCACATAAATTGCGATATCCCTCCCGGATACCACATTATGCTTCAACCATGTCATGACTTCCCCGATCGCCACCACTTCAGCCTGGTACACGCTGCAGTAGTCAGCGAGGCGAACAGAAATATTAACATTAAGTTTATCACAGAAGACTCCGGCTCCTTCCTTATCGTCTAGCCTCGAGCCGTCCGTGAAAAATTGCATTGCCTCGTTTTCCAAGATTGATCCGTTTCTCCAGGATTCCCTTGAGGGAAAGATGGTACGGAAAACCTTATCGAAGCACAAAGTTGGTGTAATATAATTCAGATTCGCCAGTTCTTCGCCAGCGAATCTACCTATCGTCGAGTGTCCCACCTGAAGACACTTCCACTGAGAGACAGCCAAGAGTCTCGTAGCCACGTTGGCTGCCATCTGTTTACCATAAAGGTCGATTAGAATAAGGTGGAACATAACCTCTAAAGCGCGTGTAGGTGTTGTCCTAAGCGCCCCGCTTATAAGCATACAGGCCGTTCTTTCTACCTTCTCCATCATACCTCTATATGTTACCTTATCTAGAGCTGGCCACCAAATGCCCACCCCGTACATTAGCACAGGTTTTACCACGGCGGTATAGAGCCAGTATACCAGCTCCGGTTTCAAGCCCCATCTCTTACCTATAGCGTTCCTACACGAGTATAAGGCTACAATAGCCTTATTCACCCTTTCCAAAGTGTTAGGCTTCCAGCTGAGCTTACTATCAAAGATTATGCCCAGAAATCTCGCTCGGTCAGCAAAAACTAGTCCGCTGCCATTTATGATAGGAGGGCTAACCACCGGAATTTTATATTTCCTAGCAAATAGTACCAGCTCTGTTTTGGAAGGGTTAATCCCCAATCCACACTTGCTGACCCATTTCGTAATGATCAGGAGTGCATTCTGCATAACATCCCTAATCGTATCTAGATATTTGCCTGAGACAGCTATCGCTACATCATCAGCATATGCTACAACCCCTATCCCCTCTCTCTCTAGTTCCAGCAGTAATCCATTAATCACTGCACTCCAGAGAATGGGGGACATTACACCTCCTTGTGGGGTTCCTCTAACCACCCGTCTTCTAATCTTGGACTCTCCCAGCTCCGAGGTAATAGTCCTGCTTACCAGCATTTGATTTATCAACCTACTTATAGAGCAGTCCACCTTCAAAAAAGACAATCCTTCCATGATCGCCTCCGTTTTTACATTATTAAAAGCACCCTCAATATCGAGAAATGCTACCATGCAAAATTCTTGCAAGTAAATTGATTTCTCAATTGTGCGTACTAGATCGTGCAGAGCTGTGTCCACCGACTTTCCCTTACAGTACGCATGCTGCGACATTACCCAATTCCTGGGTTCAATTCTTAATCGAATAAACACATCTATCAACCTTTCCAGGGTTTTCAGCAGAAAGGATGATAGAGTTATAGGCCTCAAGTCCTTTGGATGAGCATGTGAGCTCTTTCCCGATTTCGGGATAAAGACTACTTTGACCTCTGTCCAATTCCTAGGAATATAGACTAGTTTCAGACATCTCCTGAAGATAATCTCTAGCCAGGGGATGATGGCTGCCGAGTTCTTTTGAATCTCTGCTGGTATAATCCGATCCGGGCCCGCCGATTTATAAGGCTTAAACCCTGCAGCGCCCACCTGATCCGCTCTCTATCCAATATGCCTCCATATCTATTGGAGGTGTTCCTCGATGAGCTCCAGGCTCCATCGAGTCATTAAAGCTTCCCGGAAAGTGGGTATCGATGAGAAGCTCCAACGATTCCGCACTTGAAGCTGTCCATGACCCGTCTGGTCTAATTAAGTAACTAGGACTAGTTGGGCTAGTAGATAGAATCCTCCTAAGGCGGGAAGTCTCAGAGACTTCTTCCATTCTACCACAGAAGAGTCTCCAAGATCCCCTCTGTGCCTTCCTCAATTCTTTTTTGTACTTTCTTAGGTCCTGCTTATAGGAGTCCCAGTCCCGTACATGCCTCGTGTTCTTTGCCTTAAGGCTGTCCTACACGCCTTCCGAAAGGTCTCCAACTCCATGGACCACCATGTCGGTTTCTGCCTGCCCCTTGGCTTTATCAGGGGGCAAGAAGCATTAAAGGAAAGATTGCATGCTTTTGTGACAACATCCACAATGCAATTCAATTCTTCCACTGTCTCCGGAAGTCCGGGGACCTCCGGCAATAGTTCCTCCAACACCTCCTCATATTTCTCCCAGTTTGTCCTTCTAGGATTCCTGAACGGCTTCTGGGTACCCGGGTGTATGTTAAGGTTACAAGTTATATATTGATGATCAGAGAATGAGTGCTCCTTCGCCACTCTCCATCCCCTAATCAACTGAAAAATAGTATCCGAGGCGAGGGTCACATCTAGAACCTCCTGCCGATTACTAATGATAAATGTCGGTTCCTGCCCAACATTGCAGACTGAAAGGTTAGTATTTAATAAGTAATCAAAAAATAACTCACCCATCTCATTAATATCAGTGCTCCCCCAAATTGTGTGATGCGCGTTTGCGTCACATCCGAGTATCACACCAATCCTATTTTTCCTTGCTTCTCGGATCAGGTCCCCCCGGTTATCCGGCGGGATCTCCTTCTCCCGATCCATATACGCAGAGACCATGTCCGGGAAGTACTTACTAATTTTCTTACTAAAATGTTTAGCAGAACATTTCGCAAAAACTTCACGTTGCGGTTGGACAACGAGAAAATTTTAATAATAAATTTACAAAACAAATTTTATTGTAGATGTATTAGTGAACTACCTGTGTAAAACGAAAACTATTATGTCTGGAGTTATTCAAGAGATTTTACGTGTCGCAATACATAAAATGTCATAAGCTGAAACTACCCGAGCATCAAATACACCTCCCTTATTTTTGCTGATCGTCAGAGGCGTACAACTTCGTTTGATGTCATATCGTTCCCAATCAAAATTGTATCAATTGAAAATTCAGCGGTATTAATCCTAGAGATTTTGCCAATTGGCCACATACATCGTGAAGTAACTAGAAGCTATCCCAATATTAAAAATCACATCCCTTATTTTTGCGGATCGTCAGAGGCGTACAACTTCGTTTGATGTCATATCGTTCCCAATCAAAATTGTATCAATTGAAAATTCAGCGGTATTAATCCTAGAGATTTTGCCAATTGGCCACATACATCGTGAAGTAACTAGAAGCTATCCCAATATTAAAAACCACCTCCCTTATTTTTACGGATCGTCAGAGGCGTACAACATCGTTTGATGTCATATCGTTCCCAATCAAAATTGTATCAATTGAAATTCGGCGGTATTAATCCTAGAGATTTTGCCAATTGGCCACATACATCATGAAGTAACTAGAAGCTATCCCAATATTAAAAATCACATCCCTTATTTTTGCGGATCGTCAGAGGCGTACAACTTCGTTTGATGTCATATCGTTCCCAATCAAAATTGTATCAATTGAAAATTCAGCGGTATTAATCCTAGAGATTTTGCCAATTGGCCACATACATCATGAAGTAACTAGAAGCTATCCTAATATTAAAAACCACCTCCCTTATTTTTACGGATCGTCAGAGGCGTACAACATCGTTTGATGTCATATCGTTCCCAATCAAAATTGTATCAATTGAAATTCGGCGGTATTAATCCTAGAGATTTTGCCAATTGGCCACATACATCATGAAGTAACTAGAAGCTATCCCAATATTAAAAATCCCATCCCTTATTTTTGCGGATCGTCAGAGGCGTACAACTTCGTTTGATGTCATATCGTTCCCAATCAAAATTGTATCAACTGAAAATTCAGCGGTATTAATCCTAGAGATTTTGCCAATTGGCCACATACAGCATGAAGTAACTAGAAGCTATCCTAATATTAAAAACCACCTCCCTTATTTTTGCGGATCGTCAGAGGCGTACAACTTCGTTTGATGTCATATCGTTCCCAATCAAAATTGTATCAATTGAAAATTCAGCGGTATTAATCCTAGAGATTTTGCCAATTGGCCACATACATCATGAAGTAACTAGAAGCTATCCTAATATTAAAAACCACCTCCCTTATTTTTACGGATCGTCAGAGGCGTACAACATCGTTTGATGTCATATCGTTCCCAATCAAAATTGTATCAATTGAAATTCGGCGGTATTAATCCTAGAGATTTTGCCAATTGGCCACATACATCATGAAGTAACTAGAAGCTATCCCAATATTAAAAATCACATCCCTTATTTTTGCGGATCGTCAGAGGCGTACAACTTCGTTTGATGTCATATCGTTCCCAATCAAAATTGTATCAATTGAAAATTCAGCGGTATTAATCCTAGAGATTTTGCCAATTGGCCACATACATCATGAAGTAACTAGAAGCTATCCTAATATTAAAAACCACCTCCCTTATTTTTACGGATCGTCAGGGGCTTACAACTTCGTTTGATGTCATATCGTTCCCAATCAAAATTGTATTAATTGAAAATTCAGCGGTATTAATCCTAGAGATTTTGCCAATTGGCCACATACATCATGAAGTAACTATAGGCTATCCCAATATTAAAAATCACATCCCTTATTTTTGCGGATCGTCAGACGCGTACAACTTCGTTTGATGTCATATCGTTCCCAATCAAAATTGTATCAACGAAAAATTCGGCGGTATTAATCCTAGAGATTTTGCCAATTGGCCACATACATCGTGAAGTAACTAGAAGCTATCCCAATATTAAAAACCACCTCCCTTATTTTTACGGATCGTCAGAGGCGTACAATTTCGTTTGGTGTCATATCGTTCCCAATCAAAATTGTATCAATTGAAAATTCGGCGTAGTTGTACGCCTCTGACGATCCGCAAAAATAAGGGAGGTGGTTTTCAATATTGGAATAGCTTCTAGTTACTTCATGATGTATGTGGCCAATTGGCAAAATCTCTAGGATTAATACCGCCGAATTTTTCGTTGATACAATTTTGATTGGGAACGATATGACATCAAACGAAGTTGTACGCGTCTGACGATCCGCAAAAATAAGGGATGTGATTTTTAATATTGGGATAGCCTATAGTTACTTCATGATGTATGTGGCCAATTGGCAAAATCTCTAGGATTAATACCGCTGAATTTTCAATTAATACAATTTTGATTGGGAACGATATGACATCAAACGAAGTTGTAAGCCCCTGACGATCCGTAAAAATAAGGGAGGTGGTTTTTAATATTAGGATAGCTTCTAGTTACTTCATGATGTATGTGGCCAATTGGCAAAATCTCTAGGATTAATACCGCTGAATTTTCAATTGATACAATTTTGATTGGGAACGATATGACATCAAACGAAGTTGTACGCCTCTGACGATCCGCAAAAATAAGGGATGTGATTTTTAATATTGGGATAGCCTATAGTTACTTCATGATGTATGTGGCCAATTGGCAAAATCTCTAGGATTAATACCGCTGAATTTTCAATTAATACAATTTTGATTGGGAACGATATGACATCAAACGAAGTTGTAAGCCCCTGACGATCCGTAAAAATAAGGGAGGTGGTTTTTAATATTAGGATAGCTTCTAGTTACTTCATGATGTATGTGGCCAATTGGCAAAATCTCTAGGATTAATACCGCCGAATTTTTCATTGATACAATTTTGATTGGGAACGATATGACATCAAACGAAGTTGTACGCGTCTGACGATCCGCAAAAATAAGGGATGTGATTTTTAATATTGGGATAGCCTATAGTTACTTCATGATGTATGTGGCCAATTGGCAAAATCTCTAGGATTAATACCGCCGAATCTTTTATTAATCTAAATTGTAAGCCCCTAACGATCGGCAAAATAAGGAAGCGTTTTTTAATATTGGAACAGCTTTTATTTACTTTATTATTCATTTGGATAATTGGCAAATCCTCTAGGGTCAGATCCAAAGTACTTTTTTTTAACCAATTGTGTTTTAGAGCGATATGGTACATATCGATATTTGGCAAAATCTCTAGGAGCACAGAATATTTTTGTTTAACCTATAGATATTTGTTAGCAGTGAATTATGCCTAATAATTTTCTTTGTGTTTTAATTGCTCTTAATAAATACATAAACCTTGTGCTTGTATATAATTTCACTTCTATGTTTGTTAATTCATTTATTATCTGTATTTATGTATTTACTTTGTAGATGTATTCTTATTTGCTATAGTTGTGCACAAAAGAAATATTAACCATTTGATAGTAGATCGGCGTAACAATTTGCCAAACAATCAAATCAGTTTGCTATTTATTGATTAAATTATTATAAATTTTTGTTGAGCTACAAAACTTTTTAGCCTTAATAAACTTTTTAAATGAATAAACATTTATATAGTTCATTTTCCGTTTAACGCAGGAGTTGATTTTTACTAATACATAGACAGTTTAAAATTTTAGTAAACATTTTTAAAAAAACTTCACTTTCGTCAGAGACCAGCCAAAACTTGTCTCTGCCAACCTCCATACTGATCGCAGTAACGTCACCACTACTGTATTGAGAAAGTAGAAAATTTTTTAAAGTATTTTTCACTAAAATGCAAGATCTTATCTTCTCAGAGTTACTTGAGTACAAAGTTGTATACCCTTTCACCTTAAGGCCACAGATCCTGTTTTTGTTAATCCAAGGTTCCTGGATTAACACTAGCTCCTCTCCTGATCTAGTCAGACTGAGAACGAGAGCCGCCGAAGCAGCCTTCGTATGGTGAAGATTAATCTGCACAATATTAATCACCATGCATTATCTCACTTACCTCGTCATGCATTCCCTGTTTCAGGCTAATGCTACCTTCCTCCGGGGGGCCACTAGTATCCGCCGTGTCGCCCCCCATAATTAATGCTTCGCTGCCTTGAGAATCCCCAGCCTCTCATCGTTCAGATTCCGACAGGGTGTCCCCATCGGATCCAAGCGAGAGAAGGCCGCCTCTCTCCAATAGCAGCTCCACGTCATCGTCTGTTATAACCCCATGCGCTTGCTCGACTGTCTGCCGCTGGGTCCGTCCGACGTCCACCTCCGGCCCGTCCTCCGAGAGCATGCCTACCTCATCTTTTTTAAAAACGTTAAGAGTGATCGACCCGAAACCGAAGCTGATCACCCCCTTTGTCTCTGCCAGGGGAGTAAGGGACTCCTTATTGAGCAGCATGATTGCCATTCTGAAGCCCCCTTTAGCCTCCTCCTGTTTGGCAATCTTCCAATCTTTCGTTGGAAGATTTGGATTACTTGCCTGAATAATCTCAAGGATCTCTTCTGGCTTTTCTGATTTGGTTGGTAACCAGACGCGGGCCCTTGGTCTACTCGGAATTTCTTCCTTTCGAACTGCCTCAAGCCTCGCGCCTTCCCATACCTCACCTACTTCGGCTATTGCATTTTTATAAAGATCCACCGATCTTTGATTCGAGCACGCAGTTAACTTTACGCGCCCTTGATGCCATCCCGCATCTCTACAGAACGGAGGGGTCCTGGATTTTCTCTCAGGACCTTGATGAAAATGGAGTTTAGTGCATTATACACTTCCCTCCACTTTCCTGCCGTGATGCTCCCATCTTCTTGACTTCTGTCAATTATCGCTAGCACCAGTACGTTCTTCTTTACTATTTCACTGAACAATTTCGGTTTTTCCTTTGGATCTCCCGATATCGCTCCAGTGACGGTCTTGGCTCGTTTGCTGTCCCCCACTTCGTGCTCATCCTGGGACCTCTGCCTTTTAGACACAAGGACCCTATCCGAGCTGTCGCGGCCGACAATCTCCCTCGCCCAAGCCACAGATTGCTTCTGTTCTACTGTAAGCTGCCCCTCAGGGGTTGCAGCCAGTTTATCCAGAATTCTATGCGCCGATCGTTTCTCCCTGTATCGTCGCTTTGCAGGAGGGACCCTTCCCGATCCCCCGCTCTCTTGTCTGGCATTGGTATCGCTGACTCCTAGCTTTGGTGCCATGGTGCTACTTACCCCTGCCACTGATGAGGTAGCTCCACCTTTAAGGTAAGAGCCACTTTCTTCCTTCATTGTTTCCGGTTTTTCAAGGGTACCGGCTCCCTTATTTTTATTTTTTAAATCATTCATAGTATTCCCACGAGTGTCGGAGAAATACTGGTCCACCTGCGCAGAGATCCGTATACGCAGGTAAGGCTAAATACAACTGGAGGTAGCCAGGTATCCAGAGGGCTCCGTTAACGACTGGGCTTTGTTAAATGGGCCCCCAGCCTAGCTGATCATCAGCACGGGTCGCATAACACCTTAATCCAGCCCATTGGCTCACCAAGCATCACATCCCAGCACCCCCGCCCCTATTCATCTTTCACTCAACCATTCACCCATCCATATGGATATCCCAAACCAATAGGACCCATTCCATTCAAGGGGGTAACCCGTTTAAAGGGGCCCCTCACTCACTACCTGGAGACCCCGGAAATGTGACGCTCAGTTTGCCTGTGGTTATTAGTTGATGGTTTTATGGCGCCATCAGTTCGCCATTCCATACCGGGTAAAATTGGGGTTGGGGGGGGGGGGGGGGGGGGTTGGGGGGTTGGGGGGGGGGGATAGCACCACTCGAACAAAAGTGCTCGAAAAAATAACTCGACGAAAGATTATTGGTTAATAAATACAATAATATTTATTAGCAAATTATTAGAGCATTTGAATATCATAAACTCATTGAATCCCTTTAATATTTTAATCGATCACATCTGATATTTTGGGATTATTTTCAATCAAAATACTATATGATTATTTTTTACTGGGAAGAAATGTTAGGATAACTTCAAAAATTTTTCTAATGCCATTTAAAAATTAATTTATTAATTTCTTTATGTTAGAGTAGAGTGGTTGAACCAAGAAAGAATGCTAATATTACGTTTATGTCAAACGCTGAGAATTATTGAGAGTACCTTTAACTAGTTTATCTTGTAGTATTACTCTCAATAAATATGACACATAAAACCAACATCCCTACTCGCAAGAAGTCTTAAGCTTGAAACTTGATTGTGAATGTAGCCTGTTAATTGAAAAATAAGCAATTTACCCCAAAAAAAAAAATCAAGCCCTCTAGTAAATAATTTTTCTCGATGTAAATTAAATTTAGTGGAATGTTCAGCAAAAGTATGAATCATTAAGTCTGTCAATCCTTTCACAATAAACAACCTATTTTGCCGTCATAATATATAATACATTATAGTGCAATAATTTACTTTAATAGGTTTTCATGTTCTAAATTGTTAAAATTATAGTTCATAAAGCTAATAAATTTATGACAATATAAAAGATTTTCAACACAAAAAAAATTCTTTAAAAATTTCTAAAGAAATAAATAAAACAAAAATTCAAATAATAAATTCTTCTAAAAAAAAATAAACGTTTTTAAGCAGCGAATATTTATTTTATTATTTTAATAATTTAATTTTTTAAAATAAAAAAAAAAATAAAAAAAAATTCAAAGTGAAATGTGGATGTCAGTATAGATATATACTAAAGTGATGATATGTGTGGTCAATAAGATGGAATTTATGATGTTTATACAAGTAAATTTATATTATATATTGTGGAGAGGATATGAGTAATATGCGCGCGTACAATAAACACATGGTTCTTAAAAATCATTTTTAATTGCCTTACATGAAAAACAGAAAAAAAAATTTTGTAGTATTTCATATGCGCGAACATGACTTTCGGGTTATGAAAAGTATTATGAATTAATCGCGTTATATACCGCGGCTATACACTCTTAACACTCTTAAACCAACCAACCATAAAATTGACATAAATCTACAAAAAAAAAAAAAAAAAAAATTATTAAGTCAGTCATCATCAACACAAACATCTTATTATCTCCGCAGAGAAAACAGATCTTAAAACGAAATCGTAACGTAGCATCAACAAACACTTAACATAAAAACCAATAAAATTTTAAACCATAACATAATATATTACACTTATTAATTCTTAATTATTTATTTTTCTTAAGTTTTTTTTTTTTTTTTTTGTTCGTTGTACATATTCCACTTAAGAAATTGAAATTAGAAAAAATAACACAACGCCGAGAGATGAAAACACTACAAACACAAAATGTAATAAATTTTCATGATCATTCGATCTTTTGAGAAGAAAAGTTGTTTTAAGAAAAATAAAATAAATTTGAACAGCTGTAATAACTCTTATGATAGATAAATTAATTTATTTTTTTGTTGTTAAATTTAGAATTTTTTTTTTTTATAATATACAAGCGATGTTATTTATCGGTGTTACTACTGACGATACCAGACAAGATATTATGACGAATATTATAATTTAACGGTTTTATGGAGTCAGTCGATGGAGAAATAAATGTTTTTTTCTTCTGTTTCATGCGATTAAATATTTTACTTCACAGTTTAGTATAGCAGACAACATTGCAAGATTGATCTGTATTTTGACATGTGACAAAATATTATGAATGGATGATTATTGTTTTTTAATGTTTTATGTCATAATATTATACGTTTTATGTGGAATTTACAGACGTGTTTAAAATAAATTATAAATAGAGAATATAAAGAACGGAACTAGCTGTATGTGTATACTCTGTAAAGATTGAATAAATGTTTGGAAGGCATCACAGAATTTTAGCAAATCGAACCAAAACAACGGAATTAAAATTCCAACATGTTTTAAATGCATCTCAATAGGCGCAATAATCAACTATTTCATACCACGTAATGACGAAGGATTGTGAATATTTGTCCCTTTTTTCAAATTTCATACAAAAATCAAGTTGTATTTCCAACATCGATACACAATAATAGTTACCTCTATAATTGAACATAAATATTCGATGGACCTTCATTGTATTAATTCACGCAACGTTTATCAAGCCATACAACAGAATCGAAACTAATTTTTTTAAAAAAATTTGGTCTGGTTTTGGAAAAACGCTTAAAAAGCGCAACGGTCGGGCACATCCCATCTTGTTAAAAACTAAGAATGGTTAATACAGTAATAATTGTGTATTAGGAGTTGCATGCCTTGTACAAATTGGAGGCCCAAATTCGTGCATCTTAGTTATTTCTACAGCTGCTGTTGATATACTCTCGAATAAAAGTCGTTATGCATCAATAATCTGTCGAATTTTATTTCAAAAATAACAATTGTGGAAAACCAACAAAACCAACAGATGGTAAATTTGACGCAATCTGGGAAATAGTAGTAGCTAGCGAAATGTTGTAAGTTTACTTTATACTAGTGGCTTCGAAAGTTTTTTATCGATGACACAAGATTCGAAAATTAAGCGTGCAGCAAAATCAGTTACAATAGTTGGCAACATAGTTAACACATTGGTAGAAACCTTCTTCGTAATACTTCTCGTCGATTGCACAGGTATTCAAGATAGAAAAATCAACAACTGTCTACTAGTCATTTATATGCGGTGGCCATGATTTAAAAAAACAATTTATTTGAAATGATTTCGGTGAAGAACCACCAGTTAATTATCAATAAAAGTTAAAAGTGTTTCTTAACTTATTTCTATTTTCTAATTGCCGGTTTATCAGTATGTCTAAATAGTGATAATGGTGTGTATTTCATCTATTCACTTCCATACCATCATATCATCATCAAGGTCCATCGTACCATCAAATCATATAATAAAATAAAGTCATCCAAATAAAATTTATTAATTTATATTAAATAAAATATTAACATCATACCATCGTCCATCATGCTCATCATACTATCGTACCATCATACCATCGTACCAACATACCATCATACCATCATAACACCTTAACATCACCACACCTTCATGCCATCATACCATCACACACCATTCCTTCAAACCATCATACATGTTATCATACCACTGCACCATCATACCATTGGACAATCTTACCATCTTACCATCATCCCATCCTTTAATCATACCATCACATACCATGGAACAACGAAGACTACTTTGACCATAAAATAAACTCGAGCGTTATGAATTTATCGTGGGGACAATTTCAAGTTTGCAGAATGAGACACAAAGAGACAAACTTATCAGATATTATATGTTGCTACTTAAACACTGACATTTAGTGGAATTAGTAGTTTCAATTACATAGAAATTCGCTAAAATACTAATTTTAACGAAATATTTAGCCAATACAGAAACATTGCAAAGTATATTGCTGTATTTTCAAAAACCATCACAACCCGCAATAACTGACAGAAAATCACAATGAGATAGATGCCTAACTGGCAAAATTTCATTTAATCTTTTCTTGAATTTATATGATATTCAACTAAAGGATCATTTTCACTTCAAATAGCCTGGGGATTACAAATTCCAGAAGAATTTTCTAAAAATTTCCATAAATAATGTTGCACTATTCGCTAACAGAAAATCATAATGAGATTGATCCAAAACTTGTAATTTTAGAATTGAGCCATATAGTACGTATAATAAATCAAAACAATTTCAGTTTTTACGAAATAGTCCAATTAATTTTATTTAAACAACTAAATTAAATATTTCAAAATATATGTATTTTGCGAAATTAATTAGAACAAAGTAAAATAGATGTTTCTAAAAATTATAAAAATCAAAGTTGAAATTTACAAAATTTAATTTAATAATTTTATTTCTTGATGAAATACTACTGAACGTATGAGTTTTGTTTTAGTTTCTTCTGTAGCCATTACCATTCGTTTAGTTGAAAAAAGTAAAGTTCGAGTGGAAAACTAATGATTTATTTATAAGTCCAAAATTTAGAACGAAATTTTGACTGAAGTGTAGATTTTTAAGTTTAATTGCCTTAATTCGATTAATTCGATTTTCTGTAAGTTTATAATCGTTTGAAATGTTTAGCTCAACGTTACTTTACTTAATTTTCATAATGACTATTTTTTTTGTTGATGTTTGTTTGAAGTTTCATGTTGAATTAAAGAAACTTTTTAAATAAAAATCTGAAAATAGAATCTAATGGGCCTCACTCTAACTTCAATATTTTATATTCGATATTCGATTTGAATTTTATAATTTCGGAATAAGTTTAATTTAAAATACTTAATTAAAACAAATTACCTAATTTTAAGAATTTCCAAATATTTTAGCCCAGATTTGGCATCCATTGATGATTTCCTGTTAAAAATTAGACATGACTTTTCTGATTTTCGTCAAATAATGTTAGCATAAAACGTTTCTAATTTACTCTGTTTGTTGCAGGTTTTTATTAAAACAGAGTTTATTTGTATAGTACTTCACTCAAAATTATGTATGGTTCAATTAGAATGAGGCATCCAGTTTGTTTCTATTATAGATGATTTTTTGAATTGATGATCTAATTCTGTATTTGGCCTATAGGAGAGGCTGGTTTTTTGCTAATGAATTTTCTCAAGGTTCATTTATAACTATATTCGCTTTTTTTAAGCTTCAAAAAAATAAATGTTTTTCTTGGCAGTAATTTTGGCAGATATGTCAGTTGAAACATAGCAAATATGGAAACACTAAACCATTTTAACACAACTTTTTTCCAGAATTGGAAGATATTTTGATGAAATTTAAAAAAAAACATCAATGTAAAAAGTGTCTGGTAGGGAAATTCAGATATTTATTATAATAAATTGGTGAAGTGATTTCGATCATTTTCTTAAAGCTTGGCGTCCGGCTGAAACTTTACATGCAGATTTCATAATAGAACTTCATAATAAATTGCAACACAATTTCTGCAATTTCTATTTACCCTTATTGCCACACAAAAAAGGTATATGGAAGTATGGGTTTTGCCGCTATGGTGACACAGTGGTTATCCTGTTTGCTTTACTCTCCTCAACACACCAATCGGTGAAAAGGAATTAAAAGAGAAAATATAATTATAAAGTATGAAATAATACAAAGTTTCAAAAGCATAGGAAAAATAATAATACAGTATTGCGGGAGCATCGATTATTGTTTCCTTTACAAATATTGTTAAAAAGTATCAAATTGATTATTTTCTATTATAATTTAAACATACTCCCCGCTTTGAAGTATTTAATACTTCAAACCAAGGTTTAAACACTAATATACATAAGTATTATGGATTATAAAAAAAATTAACTAATTCTTCAAATTTGTGAGCTTTATAGTCAACTGAATTTATACAATGCAAATATAGTTAATCTTAAATTGGCAAAAGAAAATAAGAAAATAAGGTTGCTAATCACATTTCAACTGATGTCAGATTCGCATCGATTGGCAGAGGGCAAATGCGCGTAATAGCCCGCTTAAATTGTTTATCTCCAATACGAACCGTAACCACTCTGACGAAACCATCCCCACCTCGATGCACCTCTACAATTCGAGCCAATGGCCATTTTAATGGAGGTACATTGTCTTCTTGAATGATGACTACTTCGTTTATTTTTGGCTCTGTTTGAATTTTATTCCACTTCCGAAGTCTCTGTAATTCTCCTAGGTACTCTTTAGACCAGCGGTCCCAAAAATTTTGAAACATCGCCTGCAATTTTTGATAATGAGACAATCGACCAAAAGTCAAATGACGAACAGACGGATCGGGTAGCAAAGTAATTGGTTGCCCAATTAAAAAATGGCCGGGCGATAAGCACGTTAAGTCATTAAGGTCTTCAGACATTGCTCCAATGGGCCTTGAATTAAGGCAACTTTCGATTTCAACGACGAGGGTATTTAATTGTTCGAAAGTCAATGAATTTCGTCCGACAACTCGTTTTAGATGAAATTTGGCGCTTTTTACTGCCGCCGCCCATAATCCGCCAAAATGTGGCGACCGTGGAGGTATCGTTTTCCATTGAATGTAGAGATTAGTACAAAATCTTGTTATTTCATTTTAGTGAATCTCTGATGTGAAAAGTCGGTGTAGTTCCTGCAACTCAGACCTAGCTCCCACGAAATTGGTGGCGTAATCTGAATAGACGCTTGAACACACTCCACGCCGGGCAACAAATCTCCTGAAAGCAGCTATAAATGCTGCAGTGGACAAATCGCTTACAATTTCTATATGGACCGCTTTAGAAGAAAAACATATGAAAATTGAAATATAGCTTTTCTCTTCAACTAGGGATCGTACTTTACTTTTCAGAAGAAAGGGACCACAATAGTCGACACCAACCGTTTCAAACGGACGAGACGGAGTCACCCTTTCTTTTGGCAGTTGTCCCATAATTTGTGACATTGTTTGAGGACGAGTACGGACACATCGAACACACTGTTTGACGATACCTTTGCATAAATTTCGTCCGCCAATAATCCAGAAACGTTCTCGAACATTAAATAACAATGATTGCGCTCCGGCGTGTAAAAGGCGAACATGCTCTGATCGAACTAACACCTTTGAAAATGAATGCGAAGCTGGTAATAACCATTGATGCTTCGAAGCGTCTATATCGAATATTTGAGTTTTTTAATCTGCCGCCAACGCGTAGAATGTCATCTTGATCCAAAAAAGCGTTAAGATGCAACAATTTGCTATTTGTCAGAAAATTCAGTTTGCTGAATATGCTTTATAAGCCTCTTCAGGGCCAAATCCATTTCAAAAGGAGACAGTTCAATGTTGATAAGTGATACATTTTTGAAAGACAGTCGATTACTGTCACTTCACTTTCGATTGCGAACCGCGTTTTTCAATTTGTTGATAAATCGAAGGACAATTGCGAATTTTCGCAGCAGTTTCGAATAATCCGAACAATTTGAAATTGCTTCCCATCCCTCAAATTTTGTGGAAACATAAACCTGAATCTTTCGGAGTTCCAACCTTTCTGGCTCGGCTTCGATTGTTGGAGGTTGCCCTGGCCAATGCTCCTTTGAGAGCCAAAGAAAATTTGGACCTTGGAGCCAATTATCACGTGCCAAAAAATCGTCCGGTAGTAGACCACGAGAAATCATATCCGAAGGGTTTTGATCCGATGGCACATAATGCCAATTTTCTGGGCTTGATAAATCTTGAATTATGGAAATGCGATTCGCCACGAAAGTCGTGAAAATCGTGAAAATCGGGATGGTACCGATTTGATTCGATACAGCGTTATCTCGGAATCTGTCCAAAGATGAATTGATGAAAAACTAATTTCCATGATCGACGACACCTTGTGAACAAGCTGCGCTAACAGTAGCGAAGCGCATAGCTCAAGCCGTGGAATGGTTTGAGGCTTGAGTGGAGCAACTCGACTTTTGGAACATAAAAATCTAACTTGGCAACGATTTTCTTGGTCCAAAGTTCGAATATAAATGCAACACTCGAATCCTTTCTATTTCCTTTCTCTTTGGAGATGGAAACATGACGCAATAGTCTATCAATAGTCAAAAGTTGTCTTTTGAAGTCTATCCAATAATTGCTTAAATTCGAAGGCAGATCGTCATCCCAATCTAGTTTGAGAGACCATAAGGTCTGCATGAAATGTTTGGCGAGAAAAACGATTGGACCACAGAATCCCAACGGATCAAATGATTGTGCGATCTCCGACAAGCAGACCGTTTTGTACACTGACCAGTTGTGGAATATTTTTTGAACGAAAAATAAAACATGTCTTGTTCGGTATCCCAATTCATGCCGAGGATTGAAATTGATTTAGAGTGTACTTGATCTTCTGATCGAAGAGACTGATCATTCGACGTGATTTTGCGAAGCTCAAATCCTCTACGTGACAGCAATTGAATGAGATCGGTTTTTAATTTGGCAGCGGATTCAACAGAATCGGACCCTGTTAAAACGTCATCGACATAAAAATCGTTCTTTAAAACTCGGGAAGCTGGCCCAAAACTCTTTTCTTCATCTGTTGCAAGTTGAGAAAGAGTCCTTATCGCTAGAAACGGAGCACTCGCTATTCCGTAAGTCACAGTTCGAAGATTGTAACATCTTGGTTCAACATTTTGGTTTTCACGCCACCAGATATGTTGTAAATTTTGCTGATCTTTTCGGACCAAAATTTGACGATACATCTTTGAGATATCCGCAGTTATACCAAAAATATGCTTGCGAAATCGTAACATGATTGAACCAAGGTCTTGCTGAATTGTGGGGCCGACCATAAGACAGTCGTTTAACGAGATACCGGTTGAACTTTTCGACGAAGCATTGAAAACGACGCGAAGTTTTGTCGTACTACTGCTCTCTCGGACAATTGAATGATGCGGCATGAAATATGATTCGCCCTTTGACAACATGGATGTTCCGGAATCTGAAACTTCCTCCATATGATTCAAGTCCCTGTACTCATTCATAAATTGAACGTACTGATCTCGAACTACACCGTTTCCATTTAAACGTTTTTCTAATGTATAAAATTGTCGCAATGCATTAGCTGAGGAATCACCTAAGTTTTCAACGACGTTTTTGACTGCTAAAGTCACAATACATCTACCATTTTCATCTCTTTAAATGTTTTCAACGTAATGTTGCTCGCATAATTTTTCTTCCAGCGACAATTCATTCGGAGAGTCAATGTCTTCAATCATCCAAAATTTCTGTATTTTGTCGTTCAATTCCTGAAACGACACGTGGTATGACAATAATTGATCATCCGATTGACTTACTTGAAGATTATCCGAGACTCTGCCCATTACCACGTAACCAAATTCGAAATTTTGAAGTGGTATACCACTAATAACCCCAGTTTTTTCGGGCTTCATGATCTGCAAAAACAACTCAGCACCCAACAAAAGATCGATTGAATCTGGTTTAAAAACCAAGGGTCGGCAAGCTGAATGTGCTCGGGAATCATTGTTTCGTCTATCTTGACGGAATGGTGCGGTATCAAGCCGGAAATTTTATTCTTAACCAAACACTCGACAGATGACTTATAATCTGAAAATTGAGATTCGCTAAAAATTGCTAGCTTTTTTTTAATTGTTGTGACATCATTGTTAATGCCAGAGATCCTAATTTTTGTTGACTCAACTTTCAAACCAAGCAATTGATTCATTTGTTCGGTTATAAAATTTGCTTGGGACCCACTATCCAAAAGCGCGCGACATGGAACTAGAATTCCTTTCCCGTTTTGAACCAATAGCACCACTGTACCGAGTAAAATTTGAAACGAACTTGTTTCATGAACGAGTTTTGAATTCGAATTAAATTCAAAATATGACGATGTCAAATCACATGCCTCCGGAGTTTGTGGAGATCTCAATTCTAAGTTTGAACATAACTTTGTTTCAACATTCGGTCCAGCTTGGTTCGTAGAACCAGGACTCGCTTTCCCGAAATGCAACAATGTATGATGTTTCTGTGAACAAACGGAGCAAACACTTTTGCAGTCTGCCGTCTTATGACTGTCATTAAGGCACGACACACATAAACTTCGACGTTTTACGAAATTGAACCGATGCTGCGGTTTCACACTAACATCTTTGAATTTAGCACAAGACTCCAGAGGATGAGTACCTTTACAGAACGGGCAGTTAGAACTTTGTTCAAAGAGAACGCGCACTTCCTTACGAGTATCTGGTTTACTTGACCGGTATAAATTAGGTGGCGCAACATTTGACACTTTCTTTGCTTCTAAGACTCGTACTCGAGTTTGCAAAATTTCGACAAATCTTTCAATTGTCAATACTTCTTTTAAATTCGACTTCACAATTATTTCAGAACGGGACGCATCGTCTAAACGCTCACAGAGATGATGAGAAAGAAACAAATTCCAATGTTGGACCGGTGCATTTAATGCTTTCAAAGAATTGTAATGCTTGGTCACAGTGTCCAAAAATATGATATTTGTAGAGAGGAAGCGGAATTATCGACAGGTCTCTTTATGCCATATAGTTGCTTCATATGCACTTTTTGAATCTTTACCTCATTATCGTAAAAGTCAACTAGACTCTGATAAGCCTTTTGATAATTTTCCGATTATATTGGAAATGGCTGTATGAACTGAAATGCTTTGCCATCGTGAACGCATGTTATTAAATAGTGGAATTTAGAAATGTCTGTCAACTGAGTATTTGAATGAAATAGATCGTTATAAATTCCCCGAAACTTCAGCCAATTTTCTTCACTGCCATCAAATTTTGGCAATGGAATTTCAGGAATCTTAGTTGCAGTTTGATATGCTGGTTGAGCGACTGGGGAAGGAATTGCTTTCGATGTATCAGGGCTGACTTTGAGATCCCATTCAGCGATTAAATTCAAAATTTCTGATTCGACGCCGCCGTATAAGTGCTCGAAATCATTACGACCCGAAATCAGATCATCTTCAATCTGTTCGAGGCTGCCTTGTGCAATCTCGTATTGCGCGTATGTCGACCTTAATCTGGACAAAGCGGACTGAAGTTCGCCCAGGGTCTTGTATTCTTCCAATTTCTTTTTAAAATAATTCACCTTACTTTCGTACACAAATATTAAGCGTTTCAACTTTTCGATTTCCTGTAAATTTTTCTTTGATTGACCCATTTTAATAAAAAATTAAATTATCCGAATGATTTTACAAGATATTTGAAAATTACTTTAAATTATTTTAAAAATACTTTAATAGTAATTGAATTAATTTTAAACTTACAAAATTAAAAATTGATAAAATAATTTGAGGTTAAAACTAAGATTGTTGATGAAAAACAGGTTGCGCTGAACTGATAACTCACCGTTTACGAATTAGCGCTGTGATTACTGAGGACAAGATGACTGCCACAAACAACTTGACGAATATAAATCGATGAAAACTATTTTCCAAACTGGATGATTTTACAATCGACGATTTTATATAATGTTGTAACGACAAAAATTATGGCACGTTGTATATATGTATGACGCAATCGACTTCTCACTGTTTTGGGCACTCACATACGAAATGGCGATAATGCACGGTATTTTCAATCTTCCACAAATCCTTATAAACGAATAAATCGTTGCAATCATACACAAATAACAATATCTAGATAGACTTCGTTCTAATGATGCACCTTTATCGGATCACGTAGAATAAATACAGCTCTTAGTAACAGCTTTTTCGACCACGTTTATTTTTACCTTTAACCACAAAATTTTTACTGAATATTTTAATTCACTGTGTCAACTTTTAAACTAACTTAGGATTCACATCGAATCCGGCTCGAATTATTTATTTTTTTTTTTTTCGCTGGCGCTACATCCCATAGAGGGATTTGGCCGCTTCATTTTTTGAAGTTTCATAATCATTTTTGTTATTGGATAATGAGTGATTAATTCATTGATCCGGCTCGAATGATCATGAATAAATTCGACAATAATTTTAAATTTAAGTGGACTGTAATTCTTTTAAGTAATTTAAATAAAAAATGCAAATTATTTCTACGATGAATTTTTTTTTATTCTTCTTTATTCAACCGCAGCCAATTTGTAATGACGCTCGAGAAAAAAACTAAACACGAAAAAATACCGTTTTATATTTTACTCTCCTCAACACACCAATCGGTGAAAAGGAATTAAAAGAGAAAATATAATTATAAAGTATGAAATAATACAATGTTTCAAAAGCATAGGAAAAAATAATAATACAGTATTGCGGGAGCATCGATTATTGTTCCCTTTACAAATATTGTTAAAAAGTATCAAATTGATTATTTTCTCATTAATTTAAACAGAATGGTGAAAACGTTGATTTTAGGTTGCATGTTCCAAATATAGTTAAAAAGGCGTACATCATGCTTGGGTTTGCCACTAGAACTTCACCAGCATCAGATTTCACTTAGTTATTTATGGGGCTTACATAAGAGGTATTCTTGAATATCTAACACCGATTTGAAATCCAATCTATTCAATTTACGTGGATGCGTTAGAACGTGTACAACGTAAGTTTACTAGGTTTTTGAATTACAAATTCCACTCCGGTAAGGATGATTACTCATGCAGACTTGTCTGGTATGGATTGATGTCACTTGAGAAAATGCGTATTTTAGCTGATGAGATTTTGTTGTTCAAACTATTGAATTTTGTGATTGGTAGTGATCTGAGTAGTGCACTCAAGCTAAACAACAATCCGTACGACACGCGTTATCCTCTAACATTTAAGTTATTTCCATACAGATCGAATTACTGCAACAATTCTCCCATTATACGACTACAGGCGCGTCAAGATCTTTTTATTGGTTCTTTGGTCAAAGTTATAAATCAAGTTTCAAATTCATTAGTTTAAGTACCCAGTCTAGTCTCGTTATTATGCTTCATATATTCATACTTCCTTAAATGTTGTACGGCAAGGCTACAGAATTGCAGAAATCGGGTTTCATACAAATTTCTGTATATAATGTGGCCTGAATTGAACGTTTCAATCTAATTAAAGGTTTTTATTAAAATAACATAAAATGTTATGATACAATTTCTACCATGTTGGAATTACCTTATAATATTTTTATATGTTTCAATAACAAATCTTGCAAATTTGAAAACTTAACACAACAAATTATGAAAAGCCAGCTATCTGCCAAACTAATAGCTTCAAGCCTATTCAATATTAACAAGCCTTAAGTAATCTACACACAACAATAACTACCAATTTAATAAATTCTTTTATGTATCAACAACATGATCATCATCATAAATTACAAATTATTCATCTAAATTTGTTTCCTATATAAATTACTTAAGTACACACCGAAGATGTACGTACATATATGCAACATAATATATGAAAAGATTTAAAAAGCTTATAAAAATATTATACTTCAGAGCAATATAATTACAAAAAAATGTATGTACTTGTACATATGTATGTCTGAACATACATATATCAGACTAAAATGAAAAATATACGATACGATTATAATCTAGATGATGATGATGATGATGAAGATGAACATATTATGTCTGTGAATTCATATTTTTCAGTCGTCGTCTCCTCCATTTATAAAATATATGCGACGGTATAAAATGCTCATCAATCTTTCACTTTGAATTTATGTAATAATTTTGTGTATATCGTAATATGAGTATGTTGTTTGTGTGTTTCCCTTTGATATGAAAATGATTTAATAACTTTAAATTACAGTAATAAATTTATGATATTATTATCATAAACGCCTAAATAACTTTGCTTCACAGTTTTTTTTTTTTTTTTTTTAAATATATATCTTGGTTACAGTTAAACGTGAATATATATATATATACTTGAGGAGAGCGAGTTAGGGTGGATTTGTGTGATAAATTATAAAATTTAAAATAAATTATAAGACGAGATTGCAATAATAATAAATATTTTTTAAAATTTTATATGCTTCCCCTTATCTAACTAACAACGAACGTCGGAGTGTTATGATAAAACAAAAATTATAGGGGACAAATGGTTTCAATATTTTGAAAGGCGCAGATAATTCTCATGAGAATATATGTATGTATGTAATGTAAACAAATAACATATTTTTAAATTAATCACGCTTTTCACAAAACAAACCTCTGTTATCCATAAAACATTTAGAATTTGTTATTTTTGTCATAAATATTTGTTGATTTTCTATTCGGTTGTTTAATTTTTGAAAATTTTTCTTGAGCGCATTAATCTTTTCCACTCAAAAATTCTATACATATACATGTACACAGTACTTAATGCGACACATAAAATTTATATCCACTTGTCATATAACACCCGCATATAACAAATTTTAAGTAGACAAGACAACAGCTAAGCATGAAAACCGTATTTAAACGAATGAAATGTCATCAATTAACATAAATAATTCGTTTTAAGTAGTGAAATGCATGTTTAGTCATTTATATTCGATATAAGTAAACGACGAGCAACCTCTCTAAACGTTATTGTTTATGTATTTAGTAGAGAAGATGAATGGGAATAAAATAACGACTTTTATGTTTTTATATTTTATTTTTGTGTTCAAAGTGGATTTCCACGAAAATTAATTGATTTTTGTTGTTCAATACCGTAATCTTACTTAAACAGACAAGGTTATGACGACAATAATAAATTATTTGCTGCAGGGCTAGTTATTATATTGACTTGCGTGTTCTACTTGATAACATCATTATCATCATTTCAAAAACAATAATAGGATATTTTGTAAACATCCGATACCTTTATATACGTATATACATATGTACATGTTGATGTTATATACTCTAATGTTGACGTATCTCTTAACGATATATTTCAAGACAGCAAATTGTGTATACATTTTCATTTCATTGTAGATCCATCCATTATACTCTGGCATGTATGCTTAAACATATATAGACACACGATATGTGTATAAATGTATATACGATATAAAACTTCGATGGCTGAATAGATAGATGGATGGCTGGATGATTGATAAATCGATTTGACATGAATAAATTATTCTCGTTTTTATGTATAAAACATAATATTTTTTTTTTGTTTGGTTCGTATATATACATAAACATAAATATTCTGTATATTTATCTTTTTGACATTCATCAGACAGAAGCTTACATTACATTATATAGCATTATTATGTATTATGCTCGTACACATAAATTTTGCTTGGTTTTTATTTCATAAAATTTTAGCCGTTTATATATGTTCTGTGTTGCTGGTGCGGTTCATGTTTAATATTATTTTGGTTCAATTATATGTATTATCATGTCAAGAAGATTGTTTGGTTTATAATACATAAATAAACCGTCTGCTGATTGTTGTTGATTTCTTTTGGTTGATTCTTGCGGATTTTTACCAACAAAAAAAAACAACAACGGTTATGAACATCGCACATGTCTATATAGAGAGATGAGACGAGATGGAACACTGGAAGATTGTTTATTTTGAAAAAAAAAAATCGGCCTCGAAAGTCTCAGGTTTGATGATTGAGGAAGGATTCATTTGATGATTAAACTATGATTTGTTTACTGTATTTCTTTAACACCCGTTAAATCTGTAAATATTGGCACTCGTTACAACCTCTTGATGTTGCCATACTGTCTAGAAAGTTAATAGGTTTATTTAAAGCAAGCCCAGTTAGAGACCAAACAAATTTTCAAAGTTTTCAAAATATCTCTGGATAAAGTATCTTGGGTGCTCAAAGTGATTATTACTCCTTCGGATGGTTTAAACCTGAAACTTACAATAACACACAAATTTAAGTTTGAATTTAAAGTTCTTCTGGTAAATAACCAGATAATCATTACGATTTTACGATTTGTTACGAAGAGCGAAATTATCAAGAATTTTACAACTTCAGTTTCGATCTGAATGAGAAACACCAAAAATTTATTTTCTATATATAGAAAATAATCAATCATGTAATTAACAATTCAGTCGCTATAGCCTGATGAGATTGAC
The DNA here is from genome assembly GCA_963556165.1 of Tipula helvola. Classification (NCBI taxonomy): domain Eukaryota; kingdom Metazoa; phylum Arthropoda; class Insecta; order Diptera; family Tipulidae; genus Tipula; species Tipula helvola. The sequence continues at coordinate 55,385,967 of OY744482.1, forward strand.
TGGAAAATAATTAAATTTTTCGTGTTTCTCATTCAGATCGAAACTGAAGTTGTAAAATTCTTGATAATTTCGCTCTTCGTACACAAATTTAAGTTTATTATAACACCGAACTCAGCTACTTAGATAAATTATTCGTTCCATCACATGTTTGGATATAGCCAGACGATTTCGTCGGGTTTGAATGATTTTTGAAAAGATTTTTCATGATCCTTTATCAAGATAAAAATGAGAATAAAAGGGTCAGTCCATAATAACTTTCAAAATAATCAGAAAATACAGTAATCGCCATCAATAGCTGCCCACGATCTCACGACTGTCCATCTTAAACAAAAAATTTAATAAAAGTTCATAACGTAGAAAATAACAACAATGGTAAAAGCGGCAGAATAGATTACTCTTCCGTGCAGAAACGAAACAGAGATGTAAACAATAAACAGTAATAATTCCAGTTTCGACATAAAGCTCAACACAGTATGAACTGTGACAACGATTTATCAATTGTAGAATATACATATTTCTATCGTTACCATGAGTTTTAGGTCCATAATGATGAAATATGTTTGATAATTTTTTTCTGGTCTGCACGAAGTTTTCTTCCTACATGTAATTCATAAACAGTGATAACTGTTTAAGGAAATTGATAAATGGTTAGCTTGAATAACCTCATTCTTGAAATTTATCGTTATTGTGAGTAGTAATCCATCCTCCCATTTATGGTCCATAATATATTTTATTAATTTTTATTCTCCCAATAAGAGCAAGTTACCTTTTCCATATCCTCTTCCTGCATGTAACTTATAAACAGATACAACCATACAACCAAGCATGCATTTTTAAAGTAAAGTAACATACATTTTACGAATTTTTCGAAATCGTGCATTGTGATGTGTTTTAATCATTTTTATTGGGCTTCAATAGATGTTTTCCTGTTATCTTCCTGCGTGTAACTGATTAACAGTTACTTCGGTCTAAAAAGGCCAAAGTATTGAAATCCTGTCAAAAATGACGAAAAATTTGGTTGGTTCAAAACCCTTTTCTCGACATTTTGAAAGTCCCTAAGTCTGCAAAAGCAACAAAAAAAAAAAAATGCCCGTCCGGCTGTCTGGATTTCTAGATGTTTGGATATCTGGAAGTCTGGCTATCTCTGGATTTCTGTACCAGTGGTATCTCGATTTTGGAATTTTTTTCATCAATCTGTTTCTATGGTCGAGGCGGAGATTTAAAAAGCTTTCAAAGACTGTGCGTCAAGAGGGTGGCGTACCTGCCATACGAATTGTCCCAAAACACCTGGTTATATATAAATATTTACAATTTTTTCAAATATCGTCAGCCGAATATTAGTTTGGTCCATACGCCATTTTTGTGTTTTTTGACCTGAAAATGTAGAATATGGTTATAAAACCCGCTCTTTCAGAATCAACTGTCAGTTTATTGTTAAATCAAATAGTTGCTGAGATATTTCGTATTCTGTTTGTTCCATGTCCTCTTTTTTAATAATTAATAATTTCAGTTTGGGCCATCTCCAGATTTTTGGCGCATGGAACAAAAATCTAATGTATTTTGCAAAATAAAAATTGTTACGATTAGTTTGGTACAAAAGCACTGTGGTGCACTAAGTGGGACCTCGGGCTCGTTTTCCGGTGGTGACAAATAAAAATATCACAATTCAAAGCACCACGGGCCAGCTTGTGGGATTGATTGCGGGGAAACCCTTGAGCAATGCTCCGCCCACTAAATTTTTTTAATCAGAACTTGGAACTAGACTGTTCCATATCCAAATCAATTTGGTCCATATCCTACAAAGGAAGAAAATTAAGTGCTGAAAGGGTGGATATGGACCAAACTTTAAAATTTCTATATTTAGGAAAACTTTAATTGCTCATAAAATATTGGCCAAATTTTTATAAAAGTTTGAATAGAAACTCCTAAATGTCTAATAACTCTATTCTAGAAAAATCGAAAAATTGTATCGGCTAATTTTAGTTTTATTTAACTTTAAACAAAGAAGTCCATTTTATCGAGTTTCAGGTAAATGGTTGATGGACCAAACTAATATTTGGGTGACGATATGCTGGTTTGATTATTGAATTCGGAATTGAATTTCGAGTTGATTTGAAGGTTAAGTTAGGGGCCAATTTGCGGGTTGAGTTGAAGTTGAGTTGGAGTTGAATTGGAATTGATTTGGGGTTGAATTAGAATGTAGTAAGCAGTTAACCAATTTTTTTATATATTCTGGTTTGAAGATTGAGTTTGGCGAAGAGTTTGCGGTTGAGTTGAGTTCCGTTTGCGTGTTGAATTAGGGCTGAGTTGGGGTTGGATTAGGGTTTAGTGAACTGATAACTGAGGATTTGTGATTTTTTTTATTTTTATTGGATTTCTAAATCTTATCCGATTTTGATGAAATTCGGTATTTCCAATGGAAATGGGATTCTCAAATTATTTTTAGATGAAGTTCTGGAATATGGCCAAGTAAGATGAAACTTACCTATTTCTGAACCTATTATCATGAAATTCGATATGTGCGTTGGAATTGGGATTCTAATATGTTTTATGGATGAAGTTCTGGAATATGGCCAAGTATGATGTACATGTGCGTTGGAAATGGGATTCTAATATGTTTTAAGGATGAAGTTCTGAAATATGGCCAAGTATGACAGAACTTGCATATTCTCAACCGATTATTATGAAAATTGGCATAAGTGTTGGAAATGTGATTCTAAAATATTCTTTTGAGTAAGTTCTGGAATATGGAAAGTATGACAAAACCTGCCTATTTCTTAACAGATTATGGATGAAATTGGCTATTCCTTAACCGATTATTATGAAATTTGATATATGCCTTAGAAATGGGATTTTAAAACGATTTTTAGATAAAATTCTGGAATATGGCGAAGTTTTATGAACTTGCCTATTTCTTTACCGATTTGGAGGAAATTCGACAAATGTGTTGGAATAATTTAGATGTCTTTAATAAAATTCCGTCAAGATACAGAGTCCTGGACAAAGGATATTATTGATGATGTTTTCTTTGAGATGAGCTCAAAATCCGAAACGGCTTATTTTGGAAAACAATGTTGAAGTATAACAGTTTGAAGTAGACAAAGAAATGGAATTCAGTCGAAAGAACAAATGTAGAAGAGATTTAGAAAATTAAACCAAATTATCGCACTGTGTGGGTACCCAAATCCCTGGCATAAGGAAACATATTTTTAGTTCTTTAATCAATATGTTAAATTTAACCCAGAAATGGTAAAAGATCCAATTTAAAAAACAACCCACCCTCAAACCGACATCCACCGAAAATAACAGCAATTTTCCATTATCGAGTGAGTTTATAACGAAAGTTATACTATTATCTTTGGGTTCAGCTCCGCCAACTATTGGCAATATTTTAAGTAAAATCAAAGGTTTTAGGGGAAGAAACATTTCATGGCAATGTGATAGTTTAAATTTCATTTTTTCCGTCATTAGATTTTCCATGTTGGGAGGCCGGTATGCGCCTATTGAGTGATTAAATCAGTATTGTAATGGTCAGTACCTACTAGTAATGAGAATTCCGAGAAAACCACAATCCCATGTTCCTGGGTTTGTAAAAGGCCCGGAACGGGCAAGCAGTAATTTGGGGTTTCGTTTGGCAATAAAGGCAATCAAGCACTTTCACAACATTTGTTTGTTTAGCATTTTGATAATTAACATTTTAGGCCAGCTGAATTTCTATGTCTAGAAATGAACAGTAATCCGAAAAAATTGCAAAAGAATATTACAAATGATAAAACGATACGACGTTATAAAATTAACACAATGAAAAAACGACACTGAAAAAGTGACCTTGTGTTAAACTAGAACTTAAAGATGACCTACCTATAATTAATACAAAAAAAAATGTTATTCTAATTTAAAAATTAATCTGCCTTTTCCAGAATATTTTAAAATTAAATTGTTTTCTACAATTTATTTCTGATTTTAAATTTAAATTTTCCTTTTTCATAATATTTTAAAACTAAGAATATTTCCATTCAAATGTTAAATTTAAATCTTCCTTCCCAAAAATGTATTTCCGATTTTAAATAAAATCTTTCTATTCCAGAATAATAACATTCCTTTTCTAGAAATTACATTCTTATTTTAAAAATAAATTACCCTCTTCTAGAATAATTTTAAAATGTATCTCCTTTTTCAGAGAACTTATTTTAACATTAAGAATATTTCCATTAAAATTATAAAAATAATTCTTTCGTCTCCAGCAATTCTCTTCTAATTTTAAATAAAATCTGTCTATTCCAAAATATTTAAATTTAACAACTTCTACTAAATTTAATTTTTTAAAATTAAATTTTCCTTTTGCGGACATCTTATTCTAATCTTGAAATTAAATCTCCGTTTTCCAGAAAATTTTAAAATTAAAAATATTTCAGTTTAGTTTATGAAAATTTTAAAGTAAAATCTTGCTTCTCCAGAAAATTCTAAAACTAAATTTTTTTCTGGCAAAAATTTAGTTTTAATTTTTAAATTAAATCTTACTCTTCCAAGGTCTGCGAAAATTAAAAATATTTTAATTGACTAAATTAAATCTTCTTTCTCCAGAAATTCCTAACTAAATCTTCGTTTTCAGGATATTTTATTCTAATTTCTAAAAAAAAAACCTTTCCAAAGAATATTTTTAAATTAAAATAATTGATATCAAAGTTTACTATGGAGTACTTTCCAAGATATTTTACAATCAAATTTTTATTTTTGAAATATTTCAATCTTGTTTTAAAAACAAATCTCCATTTTCCAGAATATATGAAATATAATTCTTCTTTATCCAGATAAAAATATTTCTTACTCTTTCAAAAATTATTTTCTTGTTTTATAATTAAGTTTCCCTATTCTAGAATATTTTAAAATTAAAACATTTTTTAGAAATACTTTTCCTATTCCATTCTAATTTGAAACTGAATACTCTCTTCGTCAGAAATTCCTTCCCAATTAAAAATTAATTATCCATCTTCCAGGATAAGATTAAATCTTTCTCTTACGGAAACTTAATCCTAATTTTAAAATAAAATTTCATTCTTTCAAAATATTTAAAATTAAAAATATCTTAATTCTAATTCTAAACTGAAATCTCCCATTTCCAGAACTATTTTAAATTTAATTAAGTTTTCCCAGAAATTATATTCTAATTTTCAAAATTATTTTCCCTCTTCTAAAATAATTTCAAAATGTATCACCTCCTTCCAGAATATTTTAAAATTAAGAAAATTTCCATTCTAATTTTAGCTATATAACTAAATCTTCCTTCTCCAGATAATGGAGAAAATCATAAATGATTTTAAGATTAAATTCTGGAATATGGGCAACTAGGATATACCTTCGCTATTTTTAACCGATTATAATGAATTTTGACGTTTCCAACTAATATAAGGAAATGCGACACAAAAATTATTTTTGGATGAGGTTGTAAGGAATAAGTCAATATGGCTTTTAAATTGTTGTCTGATGAGGTTTCTGTAAATCATGCAGCTATTGAAGTTTCTTTAAGGCAGCGCAAACGTATATTTGAAATGCTTAACGATCGAGAATATCTTCCAAATATAATTCAAGTTCGCCTAGAAACAGTTCTCGCCAATCCTTCACTGGATTTACTGGCAGAACTGTAAGGTTGGCCATGCTTAAAAAATGAAGCGTGTGGCGGACACACGGTCAAGTATTAAAGCTACCTACTAACGGTAGTGTAGAGTGGTGCAATTTCATTTTAGAATCACCTTTCCATCGCAAATCATCATAATTGATTAATGAATAGCCAAGTTCTATCCTAATCGGCCATATTCCAGAATTTCATCCATAAATCAGTTTAGAATCCCATTTCCAACTAATATAATCGGATGAGAAATGGGTCAGTTCAATAAAACTTGGCCATATTCCAGAACTGGCAGCGCCATCATAAATTTTGCAATCAATTTTTCGTTTAACGCTTATATTAAAATATAATTGCGGATCACCTCAGCCATATATTTTGCTGACTACTAAATTATAAATATGGAGTATTATTTTTAATGTATGAAACGTAAGTGGTTTCGTTTTGAATAGCTATAAAATTTGTTTCGGCAATTTCGTTTTTAACTATTTCTAAGTTAACGTTATTAATTCTATTTAAAAGCTCAGTGCAAGATAAGTTCCATTTTTAAAATTCGTGCTCTTCCTGCTTATAATATATAAACAATTACAACCATTTAACCGATTCTAAACTCAAGTAACTGCGGATTTCAAAATTATCGTTATGGTGAGCCTTCCATATTGGAGTCCACATTGTCTTTTGATAAATTTTATTGATTCTGAATGTATGTATATTTTAGAGAAAATTGAACTCTTTCCAGTTCTCTTTCTGCATGTAATTTATGACCAACTCATTCTAAACTCAAATAACCACATTTTACGAGCGTATATATGTTTATGGTGATTGTATCCGCTCCCATCTATGGTCCATAACATGTTTCGATAATCTTTATTTGGTATTAGTAGATATGTTAGAGTAAATTTAACATTTACTTTTTCTCTTCCTGCATGTAATTGAAATGCTTTGTGGTGCACATTAATACATTTCTAAGCTCAAATAACTATATTTTAGAATTTATCATAATCGTGGGTCGTGTTTAGTCCCAAATATGGTGCATAATTTGTTTTGATAATTTTTATTGAATCCCAAAAATGATGTTTATCTATTTGTGAATGGCAGCCTTAGAAAAAATTATCTATATGTATTCTATTTTCCTCCTTCATGTACATACATAATTCATTTATTAGAGTAAATTATTATTTTCATATTTTCTTCGTGCATGAGATGAATATTATTATGAATTAATATAACCAATTAGGCATTTCTAAGATACGTCGTGTTAGATCGCATTTTTTGTTCGTAATATGTTTAGTTGATTTTTATTGGGTTACCTTTTATATTTTAGAGCAATGTTAACTTTTCTTAATCTGTTCCGGCATGTACTCCATAAACCGAGGAGTCGAGTCAATCCCATTTATGATACATAGTTTATATTTAAATTTTGTGTTCGGTCAAACGTCCACAAGTTTAGAGTGCATTTAACGTTTTACATTCTCTTCCTAAATACAAGTAATTCATAAACTGTGGCTACCAATTATGCTTTTCTAACCTCAAATAACCATATTTTACAAATCTATCTATCCCTGGTAATTTTTAGTGTCTCACAATGTTTGTTTTAGAGTAAATACCCTTTTTTGATGTTTTCTTCTTGCATGTAATACATGAATATAGATTCAACCAATTATGGATACTAAGGTAATATAATCGCGTTTAGGAATTTTTCGTTGTCGTAAGTCATGTTTTATTCCATATACGTTCTTTAACGTGTTTTCATAATTTGTATTGGGCTCGAACGGATGTTTTAAGGCAATGCTAATATTTTTATTTTCTCTTCCTGCATGTAATTCATTAATAAATGGAGGCTTTATATCGTGAGTTGAGTTTAACGCCACTTATGATCCATAGAAGTTCAATTATGATAGTGAAAGTTTTGCAGTAAATTCAAGCCAAACCTAAATTGTAACAGGCAATTATGCATATCTAAGCTCAAATAACTACCTTTTACGAATTGATCGTTATCGTTAGTCGTGTTTGGCCCAATTTATGGTACATAAAATAACTTGACTCATTTTGTTTAGTCCTATTGAAAGTTTTAGAGTAAATCAACCTTTTATATTATCTTCCTGCCTGTAATTCATGTACAGTGACAACAGATTATGCATTTTTAAAATCGTTATAATAAGCGTTCAGTCCCATTTATGGTTTATAAAATACATATTTTGATTTTTTGTCGTCTCAGGACTAGATTACGGTTAGCGCCATAACCAAAGTGACGAGAGAATCGAAATTTAAACTTTAAATGCACGTCAATAATTGTGATGTAATATTTGTTTATTTAAAGTGAAAAATAATTTTCCGATTTAGTATATGTTTAATTTACGCTATACCGATTTTACAAATTAATATTGCTCATTGCACAGAAAAATCAATATAAATTGGAATTTTCTTTCCACTGGAATTTTTCAGTGGACATAGGTTATAAAATCCATTTGGTGGATACAATTATTGGTACAATTATTAATTACGGTGCAGTACAATTATATGGATTTAGATTATAAAATCTTTTCTACTTTTAATGCAGTAGGAGTTAACGCAGTTAGCATTAATGGCCGCGCGTTGGCACAGTGGTACGAATGCTTGCTTAAAGTTCCGGAGGTGTCGGGTTCGATTCCCGGCAGGTGATGAAAAAGTCACGGCTGGTTAATGTGGCAGCATATTATTGGGTTTTGGAATAGCGGAAAAACAAATTTTTTGTTTGCCAAGAACATGGGTCATTTCTAAAAGTAAACGGTTCTTGTAGAATGTCTCTTACTCAAGAATTTTAATTTGATTAAAATCAAATCTTTGTCCGGTCTCAAGCGAAGGATGGCACAATGTAGTAACTTCAGAATTCCTTATGGTACTTAATTGTCAGATTTGTTTGGTAGTATCAACAGCGCAAAAAGTAAGTTTACAATTTATGTTCAAATTACATAGTACTTTGGTAATATGTTCACAAAGACCTTCAACATAGAGAATTGGTTATTGTTACTGTTAAAGGTGTAGGTATTGCTACAATGGTTGGTTAAAACGGTTAGTTTGTTAATTAAATTATTTTCTGGGTTTTGTTTTTAGATAAATAATTTTTCATAATTTTGTCGGTATCAATTGTGCTATTAGTTGTCATTTTCCTTTAAGATTTATGTATGAATCCACTCGCAGGGTTAATAATTTGACTTAATGGATGAACCCTATTAAAATTTGCAATGCAGTCGGCAATTGGCTTTGCGCATAAACAAGGTGTCTAAAAAACGTAATTTGTTATTTGCTTCCTCTTCCAAATTAAACTTAAGGACAAAACAATTGCTAATAAATTTTGAAAGTGCATCATTAATTTTATCTTCAGGTACATCCAACATGCATTTTTTAGATAAAAAATCAACATCTTTAATCGCGAATAACTCGAAAAATATTGATTTATCGAAAAAATTTCATGGAACATTTTTTGCTTAGAATTTACATATCTATCGATTTCTTCGATTACTTTGAGTGAACTAATTTCCGCCCCTGATAATCCCCGCCCCTGGCATCCATTCCGGGGTAAAACCACACATCGGAACTATATAAGTTTTATTCCTTTCCCTGCTTACTGCGCAAGCAGGGCACGGTACGGTTTTGTCCGTAAAAAAATTGAGGTAATAACCTATTTTTACCGTCAAACACTGGACTATACAATTTTGAAAAGAATTGTACATTACTAAGCTAAAATTACTACTTCTCACTATTTTTTCGTTATAGCGAGCCGCATCCGAATATCCGAGCCCATTTATGATTCTAAACGTGTTTTGATAAAAATTTTAGTGGCTTCCGTTGTATGATTTAGATTCCCTTCCTGCATGTAATTCATGATGAGTTGCAATCATTTATGTATTTTTACGCTTAAATAACAACATTTTTTGAATTTATCAATTTCGTGAGACTTGTTCAGTCCCATTTATGGCCGTTAATATGTTTTAATAATTTTTATTAGACCCCAATGGATGTAAATTTCGCTTTTTCCTATGTTCTCTTCATGGATGTAACTTGTAACAAAAATAACACATTTGTGTACTTCTAATCTGAAATAACTAATTGTAAGTCAGAATTTATCGCTATCGTGAGTTGTGTTCTGTTTGATTTATGGTCCATAATATGGTTTTAATATTTTTATTAGGTCCCGGTGAAAGTTTTACCAAAAATTAACTTTTTATATTCTTTTTCTGAATGCAATCTTTCTTAATTTTCTTTTTATAAATGTAAAAATTTTTATTTTATTTTTCTCTTCAAATTACATTGATTTAGTTTTTTTTTATAATAACCAATGGTTTGCTATAAAATTCATGAGTGCTAAAATTATTTTTGTTTGATTACAGAGTTTTATTATTATCACTTAAGGGCCATGTGGGCGTTAAGCCACCTCGCACTACGACCTAAAAGATCTTTTGTGCATCAAGCCCTACTTAATTATCCGTCCAGCCAATATTCAGGCTCTTAATGAACCTATAACAATACTGCCGACCGGTACGTGATACATACTATCTGGGCTCATTGCTCTCCTTCCTAGATGTCTACTGTAGGAAATACTTCTACACGATTACAGAGTTCATTAAGTATATTTGCCTTTATGGCTACTAACTTATAACTACCTTAAAACTAGAATGAATAGTTTATGCAACATTTCAGAAATATATGTTATAGTCCAATACCAACTATGATATGAACCTCGAGTTAGTCATCATCTCTCCATGCACGACTAACTGATATCGTACATCCCTGCTCTGGCTAGGTAATTATTTGTGAGACAAGAAATGAACTCTTCTAAGAATTGAAGTCCCGTCCGCTTATGGAGCGATCGGTTTGACTCAAATTGGTAATTTGGTGGACGTGGCCAGCTGTCGAGTATATGATGTAGCGCCTTATTTTGGATTCTTTGTAGATCCATTTTCTGAGTTTTAGTTGTTGCTTCATAACACACTGGGGAGGCATATGTGATGAGAGGCCTGATGTAAAGTTTATAGATCAGTAATTTGTTATCTAGACTGAGACAGCTGTTCCTATTTGGGAATGAGTATAATTTTCGAAAAGCGCCAAACGTCTTTGATCGAATTTTTTTAATATACCCATTAAAGTCTATATTGTTGGCCAATGTTACCCCCAGGTACTTTACCTTCTTTACTACTTTAACACTTTTCCCGTCAACAACGATATTCGCCGCTTTTTAAAATTTGTTGGAATAATTTTGGTGCGGATAGAAAAACATGACCTGCGTTTTTGCTGCGTTTGTCCTGATTTTCCAAGTCTCATAGTAGCTAGTCAGTACGTCGAGATATTTTTGAATTCTGTGTGCACACTGGTACTCGCTGTATAGTTAGAGCAGAAAATCGTCGTGTCGTCGGCTTAAATTAGAAGTTTAACTTCCTTGTCTCTGGAGATTGATATGCCTGCTGTAAATAGTATATACAGCAGTGGTCCCAGAACTGAGCTCTGAGGCACTCCTGTTTCGATACTGTGTATGTCCGAGCTAGCATCTTTGATAGAAACAAAAAAAAATCTGTCTGACAGGTATGAATGAACAAATAGAATTAGATACGAGGGTAGGTTAAATTTGATTAGTTTGTAAATCAGTCCCTCGTGCCATACGAGCCATACTAAATGCCATTTTTATGTCCAGAAATGCCGCAGCTGATATTTTCTTTCTTTTTTTGGAGAATCCGTCGTGAATTTTTTGGGGATGAAGCCAAACTGTTCTATTGGGATTAGAGTCTTAGTGTGTTCTCTGATTTTTATCACTGCGATTCGCTCAACGATCTTGCCGAGCGAGCTTAGTAGGCTTATGGGCTTGCTGTTTTCAGGTGTGAATTACTTACCAGGTTGGTGGTTTGGCGTCTATTGGAAGGGGCTCCGTATCCTTCCAGTAGGCGCAAGTGTACGTACTGCCTCCTCGCGGCAACCACCGGTAACTGTAACCAATTGGCAGAATGTGGCCTTTTGTGACAGGCTAAAGTACGGCGCTAAAGGAGAAAACCTTGAAAAAATCCCTAATCTAAGGTGGAACAGCATATGCCGATGGATGAATGGCTGATAGGTTAATCAGTCTATATATGCGGACTCTGGATACCAGGCACCCTCCAGTTTTATTTAGCCTTCCTGTAGTAAACCTGGGTGACCTACAGGCGACTTTTTTATTCCCAGCAACTCGCAAGAGTTAAATCAAAACGGTAGACGAGGAATACACGGGAGTGGGTCTGCCCTCTCGAAATCCTTGAGTCCCAATGCTACCGCTTTTCTAGCAGAAGTAAATGTTATTACATCTAGGAGGGAGAGCAATGAGCCCAGATAGTATGTAACGCGTGTAGAAGTACTTCCTACAGTAAACATCTAGGAGGAAGAGCAATGAGCCCAGATAGTATGTATCGCGTGTAGAAGTACTTCTAATAGTAACCGTCTAGGAGGGAGAGCAATGAGCCCAGATAGTATATCCCAGCAACTCGCAAGAGTAAAATCAAAACGGTAGATGAGGCACGGATAGGAATATACGGGAGTGGGTCTGCCCTCTCGATGTCCTTGAGTCCCAATGCTACCGCTCTTCTAGCAGAAGTAAATGTTATTACATATAGGAGGGAGAGCAATGAGCCCAGATAGTATGTATCACGTACCGGTCGGCAGTATTATCAGGTTCATTAAGAGCCTGAATATTGGCTGGACGGATAATTAAAACATCTAGGAGGGAGAGCAATGAGCCCAGATAGTATGTATCACGTACCGTTAGGTAGTATTATCAGGTTCATTAAGAGCCTGAATATTGACTGGACGGATAATTAAGTAGGGCTTGATGCACAAAAGATCTTTTAGGTCGCAGTGCGGGGTGGCTTTAGCCCCCACATGGCCCTTAAGTAATAATAATAATAATACTTACCAGGTTTTGGTAAGACGACTATTTTTGCCATTTTCCATGAGTTTGGGAAGTAGCCTGTTACTAATACTGCGTTAATTATCTTTACCAGCAATTTAATACCTGTATGTGGGAGATTTTTGATTGCTTTGTTGGCAATGCCATCCATCACTGGCGATTTTCTGTTTTTCTAGATTTGCGATAATCTCTCTAACCTCTTCGCAGCTAGTGTATTCTATGTTCTCAGTCCTCTCGGGAAAATAAGGCTGAAGTAGTTTTATATGGCCTGTCTGATTCCTTGATCTAGATCAGTGGGTTTCCTATACACTTCACTGAAATAATCCGCCAGCTTGCACGCGATGTGGCCGGAGTCAATGATTAGCTCGTCTGTATCTTTCAGAGATATGGTTTTCTCCTTCGACCAGCCCTTAATTCTTTTTATTTCATTATATAAATTTGCTTTATCCGGACTAAGATCGCTTCACTTTTTCGTGAATACCGACTGTTGATGATTTGAAATTTTTGCGTGGATGTTCCTTGTTACTCGGTTAATTAATGTGTTCGTGAACAATTGTGGAATTTTTCTCTGCATATTTCGGAGTCTGTTACGAATCTTAATTAATGTGATAATCTCCTCTGGCAACTGTCTGTTTTGAAATGATACTTATGGAAAAGCTTTGCTCGTGGCCATTCTAATGGCTTCCGAGAGTATCAAAATACTTTCGTCTATCTCCACAATGGACTCAATTGAAACTTTCATCCTATTTTTAATTTTACTGTGTACAACATGCCTGTACATCAGCCAGTCTGCATTTCTGTAGTCCAGCACTTGTTTTGGGTCAACTTGCACATTGAAATGATACCTGCCACGGATACTAAATACAATTGGACGATGGTCCGAGCAGAAATCATCCGTCACAACAACCTCTCCCTCTATGTTGATGTTCCTGGTGACCACTAGGTCTATATGTAGTGGCATTACCTCTCGTATGATCATTAGGTGCAAGCAATTCCAGGTTGTTTCTATTGATGTACTTTAGGAAGTTTCTGCCATTCTGATTTGCGCCGATACAGTTCCATAGAGCGTGGTGTACATTAAAATCACTTGCGAGTACCAGGTTGTTACTGTCCAACTTTGATATAAAGTCTAGGTCTGTTTTCGTTATCTCATAGAAATATAATGTAGATAATGGTGAAGGTTTGATTCTCACTTCCGATAACTAATGAAGTACCAATAAAATTTTCCCTAACATACGCCTTTGGTTGGGCATGCCTGATTTTGTCTAAAACAGCAATGGCCGTACTTCCAGTTCCACTCCTTAGTGTATTTGTCCGATAAATAGTGTAGTCGGGAATACTAAGTGTGGCCTGTTTGATAGTGTTGTCTCGCTTAGACATGCAATATCTGGCTTGACGCTTCTCAATAGCAGTGAAAGTTCATGTCTTCGTCCTAGACTTACTAAACTGTTGCAATTCATTGATAGTATTTTCATTTTAAGAATTGGAATATGAAGTTGAGATAAATGCTTTTTTGCATTTCTCTATCTGGGACATTTTTTGGATTGAGCATGAACTGAGAAATATTTTTTGTTAGAGTGAAAAAGTCAACGCCAAAAAATTCTACTGATTTGTTGAAAAATGCATTTAGCCCGCTACTATTTGCAGCTGTAGCCTCCTCCCCTTTACTTTATCCTGACCGCTTTTAGATACTAGACTGCCTGACGCTGCCTCAGTAAAACTAATACTTTACTAACATAGCTTTGGACGACTTTTTTTAAATTCATAATTGGTATTGGACTTACCCAGATACTCCTGTCGTTTGGTTCTGCTGTTTAAATTTGCAGTGTGCTCACCTTCACAGTTCGCACATTTGAGCGGAACGTTTTTGTCCTGATTTCTTGGGCATTCGCCTGGATTGCGTTTTCCTGCGCATTTTACGCAGTTGTATCCTAGGTAGCAGTTTGATGCGGCATACCCAAAGCCCTGGCAGTTTCAGCATTGGAACCCGTTGAGGTTCCTCTTCGACTCACATGTTATTCGGTAGTGGCAACAGCCCCTAATTGCTAGCACATTCTCTATTTTGACTTCTGGCAATAAGCTGCTAGTGACACAGGAAAGCTTAGTTTTAGTGTATTTTCCTCATGTCCTCATGTGCAGTCCATAGTTTTTATGTTTAAAGTTTTTTATTTCTAATATGCTGCTAATACATTTTACGATTTTATAGTTATCGTGTAAAGTTCATCATAATTAGATCAGCCTAACCACCGAGACTGGTATTTGGCCAAGCTATCGAAATACATTTGTGGGTATGAAATCTCTCTACGATTGGATCGGCGGAACATTTTTATGACGTGAATTTAACTATTTAAGGTCAAAAAGGCCTGTTCTGCGGAAATTTCAGTTTTAGGATTGTTGTTTCTGTTCAGAAAAGTTATCGAAAAATATATGGGCAACACTCTGTGGATAGGGTTCGAAATTCTCGATGAAATTTGTTTCCGGAGAAATCGAGAAATTTCCATAACATTCCTCGTGATTCTAAAGTATTTTCGAACAAACTTATTAAGCATACACAGTTCAGCCCTAGGTTTGGCCGTAAACAATTATAAAAATCATCACAAACTATTTGTATATGTTCAGTTTTGGATGCGCTGGCAATTAGAATACCTAGGACAACACCACAGTAACGCTCGAAATGGCAAACACAACATAAAATTTGTCAATTAAATGATATTGTTATCATTCATAATAATAATCTACCACCTGCCCAATGGCTATTGGGATGAATCCAGGTGATGACGGCAAAGTTTGCGTAATTAAAATTTAAACCAAAGACGGCACACTCAAATGCCCGATTAAAAAATGCCGCCCTCCAGTTCTTGAATCTGATTGAGATTCAACCGGGACTGTATGTTTCAATCCAACACCAACTAAATCATAACCTAGCATTAGATAAAATTTACTTTATTGTAATTTATAATTTAGAATTTGTACGTTATATACTTATCTTTATATTATAAGATTGCCGCCCATAATTTGTCTCCAAACCTTCTCTGAAATATTTAAAGTTAATCATTTAAATTACCTGACTACAGCTGATCAACAAAATATCATGCATATCAACCATCAAGCTGTGTAGATGTCTTTTATTTTGGGATGATATTGGCTTAAGTATCTTCACAGTCATCAACAAATAATCCGCTACAGCGAATAGACGGTGAGCAACCATTTTTAAAAGGATTATCCAAATATTTAAGAATATTTTGTTAGATAGAATAGTTAGATTTTAAAACTAATTTAAACAATTCATAAAACTTAGAAAGGACAAAAACTAGATAACGTTGAAAGAGAATTGAAATTTAAAAATAACAAGGACAATTTACTGAGTGTGAAAATTAATCGCAAAGTTAACAAAAAAACATGAAAAGCGGGCAAGGCGCTGGTAATTGCTTTTATTCGTGAAACGTTTTTGAATAACTAGAATCTGTGATCCAATAAATAAATTCATTTAGCAGAATTAGTAGATGTGCTCATGAATCCTGAACCATTGTTAGTTTAATGCTCTCAACTATGAATTTTTTCAGTAAATTTGAAGAGCTGAACCTTTTGGAATATTCATCACTCCAATAGTGAAATTTTATTATCATCTTAGGAGAAAAACTGATCCCGCACCACCCTAAAATATTTCATTAACCAAAACCATAAAAATAGGATGTCTTTTATTTGCACCTCGAAAATGACACTGCACAAAGGTACCGAAAACATTTTTTATTATTAACAAAAAAAAAAAAAATTACCGGTTACCAAAAACTTTTTGACACCAAACAATAAATAATGTAGAGCTTGGAAAATATATTATTTTGCTGAAAAATGAAGTAACAAAGTAATTTTTCATATTTTCCTTTTCCTTTTATATCGTGTAAGTGTGTTTGTATTATACTGAACATTGAACATTCAGGATACATTTTCCATTTCTCATTTTTCTTATAACATAATATAGCAACATAGAGAATATTATTTAGATAGAGGAAAATACCCAACTAGTAGTAAGGTTGTGTATGTGTTATATGTACACGACGGTATAAAATGAATGTGAAAAGATAAGAACAAGAGAAGAAAAATAGAAAAATCACTTTCATTACAGACATGACATTATGAAAAATATCCTATCATTTATTGTTACTAAATTGTTGGGTTTTATTTTTTATTTTTTTTTTTTTTGCAGGGGTGCCTGTCTGATTCATGTTCTTTTTATTTGCTGTTCTACCAAATAAAAAATGAACGTATAATAATTCGTCTGGTTTGCGTTCGATTTGACACACAAGGGTGAGAGGATCGGTGTCAAAACGTAGTTATTTGTTGTTGTTGAGGTTTAGGTTAAATTTCATGGAAAAATATACAAGGTGTGACATTACAAATGAAAATAATAAATTTTCTGTGCATTGTTGTTCAACTTGATTGATTTTCAAGATTTAATTGGAATTTTAATTAATTTTCATATATGCAATTAACCATGAATAAGCAGCTTACGGGTATGATGTAATAAATTAATATTGTCGCAAATATTTACAAGATAGGTACGCAACGTATACAATAAACGCACAAACCCCATATAAGGATATCAATCAACGATATAAAAGAAACCATCATAAATTCCGAAAATACAACAGCATAAAATAAATTATTTTAATAATCATAAATTTTTCAACAGTAAACATAAAAATATAATTCATTATTATTCAACCATCCATAAAATATTGCAACATACATCAAAATGATGAATAACAGAAACATTTAAACATAACAACAAAATATGTAACATAAAATTAATTGACATTCATAAATAAAAATAGCAAGCAACATAAAAATGTTGGGTTCTTGTTGTTGGATTTTTATTTATTTTTTATTTTTTAAATAAGTACATACACACACAAAAAAAAAGTTCTCTCTACGTCTTGTTTGACATGAAAAATATCATTCATTTTCAGCGTTTTTCATTCCTTTCATTTTTTTTTTTTTTTGTTGGGCGCCTCCAAATTCTCGCGAAGGATATATTTTATAATATATGCCTGTAGTGTACATAGACTGGTTATATTGTATATGTGTGTACTGTAACTATGAAATATGTAGCGTCAAAATTGTTGATAAATGAAATTGGCATTTCACATGACTTTTAGTCGTCTGACCGAATTTTGGTTCATTTTGTTAGCGATACATTTTACTTACATTTTTCTAACTGCAGCTCAACGGGCTGATATTTAATACCATGTATCTTCTTCCTCATGTCCAGAATTTTTAATAAGGGAGATATTAGTAGCGGCAGATGACACTATTACACCTCCATTTCACCTCAACTTTTTCAGTTCATTGGAACAACTGATGGTCTGCGCATTGCTTAATATCATTATAAGTTGTCGTGAATTCATTTTACAATGCCTTTGTTTGCTACGTAGCCGCTTAAGAGTGGGAATTCAGAGCACCTTTGCATTTTTCCAAAGCCTTACAGATTTCGACATATTTCTAAGACCTAGGAAGTATATTTTCGGTGCAGACACGCCAAATCGTCTTAGTTACCGTTTCAAAGATAAAATACGACCATCTTAAGAGAGACTGGAGGTTATAAGCGTTTTCCCTATTCCTCAACGGACGCTTATAGAACCGTATTCGGCTCCTCAAAAACAATGGAGATTTTCTTGTAATTTATATTTGTTTACACAGAGCTTACTATATAGTGCTTTACAATATCCCACCACCCTGTTAAAGTTTCCAATCGAAAGTAAAAAGTAGTCGATAATGCAGATTAAGTTATTAACATCCCAGCCGAAAATAAAAAATTTGGTGGTTATCAGCAGAAATCCAGAAAGTTAATAGGGTACATAGATTGTAATTAAAAATTTTGTAAATAATCTCACGTGGAAAACTTTTTCTTACCTAATCGCGGAAAATATCGGAAAATCAGTAGAATTCACAAAATTGGAATAAAATCAACCTCTAGAGTGTATATCTGAAGTTGAATCATTTTTATTGGATTTGTCAATAGCTATCGCAGGCAAAAAATGCAGTTCAAGTTCCCCGTGAGAAATCTCGGAAAATTCGATATTCCAAAAACCATTAGAAAATTTGTATAAAATCTGCCTCTAGACTTCTAGAATATTACGTCTGAAGATGTATTTTATTGATGTGACTTTTTTCCTGCGATAGCTATTGACAGGTAACAACAATTTAATCCATCTCCGTACATAACACTCTAGAGGCTGATTTTATCCCAATTAAAATATTTTTTTGTGCGTCGCGAGTTTTCCACAATTTTCCACAAGGAACTGGAGCAATGTTTTGCCATATAAGAATATTAACAAAGGCCTTCAATTCTATTAATGCATTCGTAGTAATTTTTGGCTAAATACTGCCGATTGATATGGACTTTATTTTTTATTT
This sequence comes from Tipula helvola, assembly GCA_963556165.1. Taxonomy (NCBI): domain Eukaryota; kingdom Metazoa; phylum Arthropoda; class Insecta; order Diptera; family Tipulidae; genus Tipula; species Tipula helvola. The sequence continues at coordinate 55,404,911 of OY744482.1, forward strand.
CCAGTGGGGATAACACCATCTGCATTACCGATTTTTATTACTTTCGGTTGGGATAATAATTTGCCTTATAGACTTTTCACTTTCGGCTGGCCCACTCTCGGCTAACTTTAACAGTATTATCCCATCTTGCCTATGGAGATAACTTATGAGCAAATACCTATACGATCGAGTAATTGCTGAAAGTGTCGCCCATAATTAAAAAACATACATGTGTTAGGAAATCTGGTTTATCGTTATTGCTGGAACATATCGGTCTTGAATTCAAAATTCCCTCAACTTGAAGTGTTGATAACTCCCACGTTGTGTCCTAGTGATCTGCATATTTGTGGATTATGCTGGGCTTTCTCATAACCCGCCTTGGTGTGGATTTCCTGTGGAATAAATCGCCATTCTACATCATCCTTTATAAGATTAGAATAAATATTATCGAAATAGTGTTAAAAATGTGTACCCTTCTTTAAGATGATTTCTGGCACCAATGAAGTTGGTTGCATTATCACAATAGAGTGTGGCACAATCCCCGTATACCAAAAAATCTTCTCAGTGCACCTAAGAATGATTTTACACAAAAATGAAAGTACAACAACACATAGGTAAGCTTTTATTGGATCTGACATACTGCGTCGCGCTGGATAGATCCGGAAAGGTGCACGAAAATCAATACCAAGTGTTCCGAATGATACCGGGTATTTTACTCTCTCATTCGAGGATTTTATTTTAAACACTACGCGCATCTACAAAATACTTTCTTAGCCTCATGTTTGACTCTTACGATCCAATATTTTTTACGAACTAGGCTGGTTACTAGATTTATGCCGGGATGCTGATTTCTTAGTGGAATGCATTGCATTCATTGCTCTCTCTATTTGTTCCGGCAATAACAATCCGCCTTTTCTTTCGGTTTTTTTATGGCCAAGTCTAGCGTTATGACTGAATACGGTTTAGGTTGATCTGGTCATAGTTGTTCAGTCTCCTTTAGCCATATAGGCCAGTCCAGCACAAATCATTATTAGTAGTCTCTCGCGCTGATATACCTTATCTCGATATACCCTACACGTTCTCGTTTGGGTGTGCAGATAATCTCTGAAGTGGGTTCGCAACGAATGTTGTCCAGTAACTTGTTTGTCGAGAGAGCCAATCCAATTATATTTTCGAGTCTGTCCTTAACGTGACAGAAGATACTGAGGTAGCAAAAATTTATTTGATTTGTTTCCCAAGTCAACTGGAGCCACCTTTGTTTTTGAGTAGATTAGTTGAATGCCCACTTGCTTTCGGCATTACAGAATCCATGGATGATTATGCAGGTACAAACAGTGATGAAACATAAAATTTGTATATCAGGCGCTCTCTTAATGTATGTCAATTCAAGCTGATTTTATTTTCGTCGGCAGCTCTTCGTCCCACTCCAACTTTTCAAGCCAAATATTTTGGAGTAAAATTTTGAACCTGAGTGTGATTGGTGATATGAGTCCAAAAGGATACTTGGAAAATGAAATCGTCTGTTATCGCGTTCAATCCAATTTCCAATAGTTTTACAGGTTCGTCTGGGTATTCCACAATGAATTTTATGCAGTCCGTGTACGAATGATAGGTTGGGTTACGTATGAGTGGATGAACTTTGATGCACCCTTCGTCAAATCATCTACGAATACTTATATCATAATTGATGGTACGGGTGCTTCCGGTTTTATAGCTTGGTTTATTAGGGCGGACTCCTTCAACAATTTGAAAGACATGAATGTTTCTAAAGCCGTCGCATATACGTTATGGGTTTCAATGCATAATGGCAGATTCGATTTTTGCTAATCTCAATACACATGCTGCTAGCATTTTTTCATCTTTGTCCAGAATCCAGATGCCGAAGACAAATTAAGCTAGATCAAATATTGCTTTTGAAAGACAGCTTTTACTGATTAATAATTAAACATCCAGCTTACATCATCTAACGTTTTACTCATATATTTCTATCGCACACTGAATGCAGTACATATTACTAAATTTTATCTTTATACGATTTCTAATAAATTTCTATTTTGATTGTACAATGGTATTGTGACAACTGACGTCACATTTCCTTTGTAACCACGTGACAATATACTGACAACCGGCATCAAAATTATAATATACAGTTCAATACTCGTAAACTACACTTTCAGAAAAATATTCAATTGAAAATCTAAAAATATATACAAGCACATTTTCCGCAGTAACCATCTTTTAGTCTCTCCTTCATCCAAAGTTTTTCACAGTTTTTTTTTCTTTTTATGTTGTCGGGATGTCATGTACTAAAGTGAATTTTTTTTTTTTTTTTTAGAATTTTCAGCGGGTGGTTAACGATAAACATGTCAATATATGTCGAAAACGTATACATAGAGAAGGAAATTCTAAATAAAATTCTTTGGAAAAATTTTTATTGATAAGTACGTGAAAAATTTCATGATTTTGATTTGGTTTCCATTTATGTACGTACGAATATGTTGCTAATGGTATTGTTCTATGTGTTTTGCTATTATTATTGAATATGGTTGACAGACATTTTTTATTATTTTATGTGACATCAAAATTCTATTTTATTAGATGACATTTCTACACTATTGTCTAGTTTTTATATGCTTTTATGTTTCGCATATAATTGAGTTGTTAGAATTTTATATAACAGATTTCAGTCATGAAAATGCGGAAGAAAGGAAATGAGTGTTTAAATTTAAATTAGTTATATCAATATGTGAAGTGTGTTATATTGTGTATAAGGTGTGTGTATGATTGAGGTGTGGAAATTATTGACGTATATACGGACATGATGACAGTCAATTAAAAATTCACGTCGTCGCCGTCTACAATTTCGTTAGAATTAATATCGATATTATTATTCAACCTACCATTATTCTAATTTTTCTATACATACTTATATTACATACATAGATTGATGACAACGATAATGAATCGAAATTACCAAGAATATAATATCGTCCTACATCTTTATACTACACAAAATAATTACGTTTGTGCCTAATGATTTTACACGACACTGAACTCTAGATTATTAGCTTATTCAAATACATAATCAAAAAAACTTGTTGAATAAATAAAATTTACATAGATAAAATCATCCAGTCAAAATATATAAATTTAGTGACAAAGTCTTAATAAATATTACAAAAATCGTTGACAATCAAATTTAATATTTTTGTATAAATTTCGGTTGAGATAAATGTTTTAAATGTTGTCATTTCCTTCCGGGATGGAATAAAAAAAAATTGTGTGCACATTAAAATTCAAATCAGATTACAGATTTTGTTTTCACTGTATATCTCTACGTAATTGGCATGCATTTTAACGTATAAATCGATAGTTTGCAACATGTAGCGCTATACCTACTTGACTTCTGACAAAAAAACATATTTTTTTGGTGTTTGCATAAAAAAGATACTAAAATATTCATCACATACTTACTAAGTGAAGATAGGTGATGATGCTGATGATATTGTATATAGTACCACATAAAATTAAATGACAATCGATCGATTCAAAAAGGAAAACGAACAAAAAACCATTGAACGTACTTGAGTATGTTCATGGCAATGTTGAAACATGTGTTCGAATCATTATATTTTTGCGGAAAAATAAGATTTTGTTGGAAATATTTTTGTTAGTGGAAGTGAAATGACAAAAGCATATTATATGGAATAAAAAAAAAAAAATGTCTGATTGTAATATGACACAAACATAGCAAGAATGGAGGTTATTACGGATGTCGTTTAGTTTTATGAAGCTTTTCTTTTGTCATATCTTATTATAGTCGTTTCACCGGATTTTGACATTTTTTGTATCAAGTACTTGGTATAATTGACTTACATATATTTGATTAGCCTTTGTTCTTAATAAATTGGAAACCACATCCAAAGCCAAGTTGTTTCAATAGGATATTATTTTACTAACCGACTAATCTATTATTTTTTATTAATAGACTCTTCGACTAATCAGTTTAAAATTAATGATGGTAACAATTATTCTGTTTTGTTAAAACCTATAAGGATGGAATGAAATAGTTCTTAGCTAATGAACTTCGATTTTACACAAACTAATTGATTTATGATACTAATCCACATATCAATTTCAACTGCCCCAATTTTTGGATCTTTATGATAATAGAACTCGAATTTTAGCGACGAGTTGCGAGATGGTACCAAAGTTAGAGGAATATCGAATGTTAGGGTATTTTATTGTATTGTTCTAAATTTTAGATTTATCGAGATTATTCAGAATTTTCGATATTATTCGTGTTTAGCTTGATCCTTCAGAGGTGAGACTAAAAATGCAAGATTGTGAGATTTATTGATAACACTAGATTTCCGAATTTGATGTGCTTGACAGCGAAGTTGTTTAAAATGATGGGACATTATTCAACAATTACGAGATTATTCGATGTTTTTCAGTTACTAAATCGGGTTTACATACATTTCGGATCAACATTTGTATAGGGTTGCTCGAACTTTTAGATACAATTTGCTCGAAATTAAAACCGACGAGTTACTGATTTCAAATTTTGAATAGACTCGAATAATCTTGAAAAGTTCAAATAATCTTAGAGTTCTGGACAAATCGAGATATTCTCAAAAAAAAATGGAAGTTCCCGAAAATATCGAATAAACTTAGATTCCTAGAATAATCTTGAAAATCTCAAAGCTAAGCAATTTCAAAGTCGAAAGCTCTTTCTCGCAAAAATAACTAAAAACCACTAATTTCGAAAATGTAATGTTATAGTTTTGAATAAGTTAAGTGAGAAGTAACTTACCGCTATTCAAACCCAGATATCTATATTACTCTAAAAATCTTGAAACCTCGAATTTCGGAAATCTTTTATATATTTGATTCCAAATTAATTCGAAAAATCTGTAAAATCTCAAATAATTCCTAATGGGAGGGAGGGAGAAGAAGGGGAGGAGGGGAGGGAGGAGGGGAGGGAGGAGGGGAGGGAGGAGGGGAGGGAGGAGGGGAGGGAGGAGGGGAGGGAGGAGGGGAGGGAGGAGGGGAGGGAGGAGGGAAGGGAGGAGGGGAGGGAGGAGGGGAGGGAGGAGGGGAGGGAGGAGAGAGAGGAAGGAGAGGGGTGGGAAGGGTTAGAAGTGGGTGGGTGGGGTGGGTGTGGTGGGTGTGGAAGGGTTAGAAGAGGGTGGGGAGGGTGGGGAGGGTGGGGAGGGTGGGGAGGGTGGGGAGGGTGGGGAGGGTGGGGAGGGTGGGGAGGGTGGGGAGGGTGGGGAGGGTGGGGAGGGTGGGGAGGGTGGGGAGGGTGGGGAGGGTGGGGAGGGTGGGGAGGGTGGGGAGGGTGGGGAGGGTGGGGAGGGTGGGGAGGGTGGGGAGGGTGGGGAGGGTGGGGAGGGTGGGGAGGGTGGGGAGGGTGGGGAGGGTGGGGAGGGTGGGGAGGGTGGGGAGGGTGGGGAGGGACGGGAGGGGAGGGGAGGGGAGCGGAGGGGAAATGAGAGGAGGGGAGAGGAGGGGGAGGGGAGAGGAGGGTGAGGGGAGAGGAGGGGGAGGGGAGAGGAGGGGGAGGGGGAGGAATGAGAAGGGAGGGGTAATCAAATGATGTCCGTTAGTTTGAACTTGAGATCATATTTCAAGGGCATTTCATGGTCAAGTCGGTTTGTTGTTCATTAGAAACACCTAGTCAGAAATATGTGTTTCCATTTCCAAAAAGCGATTTGACTTTGAAATGACGTCAAAATTTGACCTCAAGGTCAAATTGAAGGTCATCATTCCCCCTAAAAATGGTGCTACTTAAAATATATGGCAAAAATTTTAATTTTGCATTTTAAATAGCAACTAGAAATTTTTTGGACAATTTATTGATCCAAAATTGTTGTCATTCTAATAATTATGTTCTACAAAAATTAGAGTGTGAAAATAACATGAGCCACATACAACCAGTTGACGAAAAACTGACAGCCATTGCTTTTGTGATAGGCAACTTACTGCATTGCCAAATATTTTAAATTTAATCGACCAAATAAATCGACTGAAATAATTCATTGATGCACACAAATCTGGTCGAGTTGTTTGAGTGGCATACGTCAAACATCCAATGAGTTCTCTATACGGTTGATCAGTCAAGTTCTTTTCATCACCATTTGGTATAAACTCAACCAAGTTCAATCGGTGTTGCAGCCGATTTACAGTTCTTTATGTCAAATTTTGTTAAAACATAAGTGACTGACTCAAGGCAATCGAGTTATATCACTCGAACTCTGTGCTAACTTTCCTTTAATATCGTTGACCATCTGCACATTGTTGAAAATAATTGCCAAGTAAACATTCATCATGAATTAATTAAAGCGCTCATTTCACATACGTGAAGCTTTTTTCAATCATTTGTAAACCATTGTTTTGTTTTCACAAACCCTTCTGGTTGTGTCAGGTAAATGTCTTCCTTTAATTGTCCATTCAGAATCGAGCATTTTACATCTATCTGATGCATTTCATAACCAAAATGATTAGCAATTGATAATAAAACACGGAAAGTGGTTAGCTTCGCCGCTGGTGAATACGTTTCATTATAGTCGAAACGTTTTTCCTGCGATAAACTCCGAGCAACGAATTTTGCCTTATACTTGTTGATATCACCATTTGGTTTATGTTTCATCTTAAACACCATTTGTATGTGACAGCTTTACGACCTGTTGCTAGCTTACACAAATACCAAATATCATTTTTTAGCACTGATGAAAATTCAACATTAATTGCCATCTATCATTTTGGCCAATCAGACGATTCCTTGCATCGTTCGTCGTTCGTCGTAACCGGATCATTTTGCACAAATTTCTGGGCTGAAAGTGAAAACTTAGCGAACCAAGTGCCCGGCTCATATCAATATCGATTTGGTTTCCTTTTTAAACGATCACCATATGTCGTAATTCATTGCTGTTACCCGTGCTAATCAAAGCAGGTTACCGATGCCATCCAAATTTTCATCGCGGATATCATTCAACTTGAGGCTCATATTTTTAATTAATGTCATCGTCTGCCGCCTCTGAATTAAATGTATTGGCATAATTCAACCGCTCGAGGATTGATTTCTCATTGAATATCACATTATGGCCCCATGCCAAGCTTGTTATTTTCGATATCCAATAGTCGGTACGTGTGTCACAATAATCCATACCAAACCTAGTAACATTTTGTTGATTTAGCATCCAATTTCATATGGTTTTCCTTCGGCACATAGTTGTAACAAATCGATCCAAAAACACGAAAATTCGATAAATCTGCCTGTTTACAATACCAAATTTCAGCAAGCGTTTGTATGCATATTGTTTACCAACAGCGCCTGTTGGTGAGCGATTCTTAACATAATTTGCATTATACATTTTGCATTTGCATAATTTGCAACAGCTTCATCATCCAATGCACTTCAAAAATCGTCAGTAAACGCAACAAAAAATCTCGAACCATCATGCGCCATTGGACGTCGGTGTAAACCAATTCCAAGACGCGTTCAGAACGAATTTCCTTTCTTGGTGGATATGGAATACGTGTTTGCTTACCAATTACGAATCATAAAATTTGCCATTAATATTCACCTTTAATTTGTACAATCCAATCTTCATGTTTTGTTTCACCATCGCTTTCATGTCGCTGACATTCAAATGCGCTTGACGAAAATACCATAAATTTTGCGATCGCTTATTTAATTTCTCCACTGCAGTAATTCCTTCAAACGCACTTCGTTCATCATGAAACATCGTCTGCTAAAGTTGACCATTACGACGAGCAGCGAACATATTTTTTCCATTCTTCTTTGACAATTTTACTCTGCAATTTGCTTTCATATGGCCTGACTTTTTGCATCTGTATAATTTTTGAACGATCTGCTTGCATTGCCATCGAATCACTTGATTTACCACTAAGTCACACGCAGCACGCTTTCCACACGATTTTTAACAAATTATTCGATTGTTAATTTTGTGGTATCCATTGTTTCCAGCGATGTAACCAAGCCATCAAAACTTTTTGGTCATGTTAAAATCAAATGACAAACAACGTCGAGTTCTTCCAATGTGGCACCAATCGAATTCAGTTCACGCCCAATATGATCGAATTGCATAAAATATTTGTTGATGTCATCACTATCTTTGTATCTCATTAGAGTTGTTTTCGCAACAACAACTGACCGGCAACACTTTTGCGCCAAATTTGTTGACCAATCAACGTATCGTATATTTCCTTCACGAATTGTTTGTCTTTAATGTATTCCAGTTAAGAATCCTCAATACACTGTACCAAAATCGATTTACACTGCTTTTCATTAAATTTGATGTGTCTTTGATCTTTAGGGCTCGTATTACCCGAGTATCGGGTACCCGGGTATTTCACCAACAATATGTGGAAACTGTATTATAAGCATGATTTATAAACGATAAAAAAGTCAGAAATTTTTAATAATTTTATCTATTGCCCGAACCTATTACCGGATACCCGGGTAATACTACCCCTATTGCTTTTCTGGTACCATATCTACTGTCTTACATATATTACAATCCGAAATGTCACTCACATTTCCACCTTTACAGTAGTAATTTTAATTGATATCAAACCTAAACCCGATGTCTTTCCTTTTAAATATAAATAACAGAATATACAAAACGAAACGTAGATAACAATAATAAGAAACACAAGTTGTTGAAGACGAAGAAGTTGAGCGAAGACAAAAAAAAATCAAATTAATTAACATTAAATAGAATCCATTTCAGTCACAATTTATTCTTGTCTTTTGACACATCAAAAATATATAAAACGACAAACAAATTAACTTTAATTTTTTATATTTTCTGTTGTTGTTATTTTTTGTCATCTTATACACAGTTTTTTTTTCCTCGTATTCTTCATCTTCTTATTTACAATATAATTTTCCTTATTTCTTATTCATTATTTAGCTGTAGTATTTGTTGTTTTGTCTTTCATTATTTTACTTTAACAAACAAGAGCTATCAAGTGAAATGACAAGAATCATTTATTATAATGTTTTGTATGTACGTACATACTATGGTAGTTCTTCCCTTGTTATTAACACTATTACTATTATTTATTATTATTATTAAATTGTAAGGAGAGACAAACACCGACAATATAATGTTTTTGAAGAAATATTTATTTTTTAATTATGCACTCAATTATATCCACTAATTTGCACTCAATTTTAATTTAAAAGCAAATTTCATGAAAAATTATACAACGAGACCAGCGTACATGACAGAGATATAAATTTGTTGTAAGAAAAATGGAAATTTTCATTTTCCAGCTTTTATTGTGATGGAGGAAGACCAAAATAAGGTTGGTTCAAAAGTATTGAAAGCAAAAATTAAAGAATTTGAATTTTTTAATGAAATTAGATTTTTATTCAATGTAATCTCTCTCAACTTCAGTACACTTATTCCAATGATCCTCCAATAATTTTATACCACGGCTGCAATAGCTTCTTCATTTAACGAAAAACGCTTTCCACATTTATAAATTAAAGATTTGCCAATTTGGGTTTTCCATACACAACCGGAATGCGGTCAATTTTTGTTACCTCCAACATCAATTAGAATAAACACATTTATCGATGTGCTTTTGTGAAATTTTATATTTGAGATAATATTACGCCGATTCTATAAATAATTCAAAATCAAAATAGATTAAATCACGTCTTAAAGAATTTTTTGGGCCATATCATTTAGGCTGCAGCTTGATTTTTTAATTAAAATATTTAAATTGTATGGAAATTATTATTTTTTTGGCCTTCCTCTGAGTTTTCAGAACAATGTAAGACATTTTCCCGGACGCCCGCAGAAGTTTTAAAAACCGGAACATGTCCGAAGAAACCAGGATGTTTCGCCACCCGTAATTGTCACTCCTCTAAAATGAAAAAAAATTATTCCATTGAATAATTTGCATATCAATTTATTGAAGAAGCGTTGAACTAAAAGTTCTAAACAAAATACCAGAGAAATGCGATTAGCAGAAAGCTAAACTCACATATTATATAAAAAAAAAATATTCTACGGAATTAGTTTGGCACGCAAAAAAATCAATTTTTAAAGAAATAATTGTATTGGCACGCCAATAACCAACTACTTGCGAACACTGCTCTAGAGGCTGATTTTATATAAATTTTCTAATGATTTTTGGAAAATCGAAATTTCCGCGATTTCTGACGGGAAACTTGAACTGAATTTTTTTCCAGCGATAGCTATTGACAAGTCACATCAATAAAATACATCTCCAAACATAACACTCTAGAGGCTGATTTTATATAAATTTTGTGAATTCTTCTGATTTTCAAATGTTTTCCGCGATTAGATTAAACGAATTTTCCACGTAAGACTATTTACAAAATTGTTTATTACAAGCGTATCCTATTTACTTTCAGCTGATAACCACAAACATTTTTATTTTGGGCAGGAATGTTAATAAGGTAATCTGCATTATCGACTTTTTACTTTCGGCTGGAAACTTTCGGCGAACTTTAACAGGGTGAGTACTTGTTGGTCCGAGATGCCTATGGTATCAGCAATTTCACGCTTAGTCAAACTTGGATCCTCACAAACAATATTACACGGAAAGAAATAATCACGCATAATTGATATAAAACAAGCATATACATTATCGTTTTGGAGCCACGTAAAAACAGGCGCAAAACATGCATATTTTAGGAAATTAAAAAAATTAATATTCTGCATTAGTTGCTAGTTAAGCAATAACTGTTTTGGATTTTTAGCAAATTTTTCATATTTTAATCAAATATTAATTTGAAATAAGAAATGCATTATGTCAGTAATTATGTATTTGAATTAAAATAAGAAACACATGCTTGAAAAGTGTTAATCTTTTTTTTTCGTGAAGTATGTATATTAAATTTGGCGCAGTTGGTGGGATTTGCTTACTAAATAATATTAAGATACATTATAAATTTTACATAAGCAAATCGATATAAATTATTAATGTTGTTCGCGAGTGAAAAATAAATTTACCGTTGTGAAGTGATTTGATATTTTAAACTTGTGTGTTATTAAATTTTGTATGCCGTCAACACCAGAAGTGAAAATTGAAACGGTATCAATACAAAATACAGTGAAGACAGAAAACCATGGACATATCATGTCATCTGTTATGGGATGTTTAGAGCCATTGGATGTAATATCCCAAATGGATGGTGTTTGTATCCCAAATGGATGTTCGAGGGGAGCAACGTCAACGTGCTATATTTTTAACACTATGATATAACATTAAAATAAACAAAGTAAATATTAACCGATCACTTCTCACCTCGCCCATCGGAATTCTCTGCTTTCTACAAATTTTTCAAACGGGATCGACAACCGGATGAGTGTTTTGCATCATACGTAGCTGAACTTAGACGACTTTCAATCGATTGCAAATTTGAGAATTCTCTAGACCGAATGGTTCGAGATCGGATTGTATGCGGATTACGGGACGAGGCATTGCAACGCAGCTTTCAAGCGGAAGACAATCTTACATTGCAGAAAATCATCGATAAAGCTTCTACTGCATAATCAGCTAGCATAAATTTGTTGGAAATACGTCATCCGGACCAAGTTCAATACATCACAAAAGATCATCAGCCTAGCAGAACAATTCTTACAAACAGCAAAGCAATATAAAGTGGAAGTTTGGAGTAAATCAAATATTGCCGCAGGTTGATTTGAAAAAAAACAACCACAGTTATAATAAACAATCAGCCTTGTGATTTTCAAATCGACTGAGGGTCTAATTATACTAATATGTCATCTCGGACTTATAACAATATTTGGCCAGTCTCAAAACCATATATTGCCAAGTGTGAATTACAGCTGGTCGATTTTCAACGAAATCATATACCAATCGTATGTGTAATTGACATCAACGTTTCATACAATGACATCGTAATGGAATCCGCACAAATGTGTTGGGGTGCAATTGGTTTTCGCCACTAGGAATAAGTTTACATGGCGTCAACCTCAATGAAAACGGAGCATCGCCTATCCAAACTGTAATATTCAAATTTTTTTATTTGTTTTCTAAGGAATTGGGTTGTTACACAGGTCAGCCCGTTTCACTACCAATTGACAAAAAAATTCAACCAATTCGTTATCCGCCACGCCATATACCATTGGCAACAAGGGGATTATTCGAAGCTAAATTGAATTGTTTATTCGGGCAGGGCATTTTGGTTCCTATATACTCTGACTGGACCACTCAAATTGTCCCGGTTCAAAAAAAAGATGGCAGCATAAGGATTTGCAGGGATTATAAATCCACTTCAAACAAAGCTTTAAAGCCACATTGTTTCCAAATTCCAGCTATCAAAACATTATTGGCTTCGATTCTCGGAGGCCAAACCTTTGCTAAGCTAGATTTAGCACAGGCATCCGTTTAGAGTAACCCGTCTTCAATTTGGTATTTCGTCAGCACCTCACGGAAAAAAATAAACTGGTCCTCAGCTAAGAAATCGGACTTTTAATTCAAGAAAATGTACTTTTTCTATATTTAAAAGCTAATTTTCTTATTTCTTTCGAGTTTTTCTTCATTTCAAGAAATACAATTCTTACATGAAGAAAAAATCGATAGAAATAAGAAAATTAGCTTTTAAATCAAGAAAAAGTACATTTTCTTGAATTAAAAGTCCGGTTTCTTAGCTGAGGACCAGTTTATTTTTTTCCGTGCTGGAATATTTCAGTATTTTATCGAAAATCTTCTGAGAAATATCCCAGGGGCATAGGTCTGAGAAATATTGTGGTTACAGAACATACTGAAATGGGACTTGCAGATCGTTTAAGTGAAATTTTTTCGCGTTTTGATAAATCTGGACTACGTTTACGTCGAGATAAATGCAAATTTAGAGTTTAATCAATCGATTTTCTTGTATTTAAAATTGATGCTTTGGGGATCAGACCTACATTCGATAAAATCCAAGCTATTCAAAATGCACTGCAACCAACCGATAAAAAGCAACTCCAATCATTTTTCGGATTGCTCAATTTGTATCATTCTTTTTTGCCCCCAGAAAGTGACAATTGCAGAACCTCTTCATCATTTATTGGATAAAACAGCTATTATCATCGGATCGAATATTAATTCATTACAATCAAGATTTGCCACTTCTTCTCATTTGCGACGCTTCGCCATATGGTCTTGGTGCTGTGTTATTGTGGTTGTCTTCCATTTAATGGAAGATTGAAGTGAAAACCTATTTCATTTTATTCGAGAACACTGTCGAAAAGTGAAAGGAATTATTCGCAAATTGACAGGGAAGTGGTAGCTGTAATTGCAGGAATAAAAAAAATTCATGAATTTATCTATGAAGACATTTTAAAATAATCTCTGATCATCGACCGTTATTGGGACTGTTCAATCCACATAAGCAGATTCCAACTGTAATGTCATCTCAAATACTTAGAAGAAGAATTTTCCTGATGGCATACGATTATGAAATAATTCATCGCGCTGGAACTAAAATGAGTAATGCAGATTTTTTAAGTCGATTTCCATTATCTGACTCATCAACATCGCACATCCATGATGAAATTTTTATGATAGGAAACTTAGCAAGACCAGTTTTATCATGCTAAAATGACATCAAATAACCCAGTTTTCGCTAAAGTTTTTAACTGGGAGTCAAGAGGATGGCCAGAAAAACTATCTGCAAGTGACGAAGCACTAAAATCATTTATTGGGGTTAAAAATCCTTGCAGCTTTACACTCTGAGCATCCAGGAATTGTCCGCATGAAGGCGCTGACACGAAGTTACGTTTGGTGGCCCAACATCGATGCTGACTGTGAACACGTCGTTAAAACGACGACGGGGCCCTGTGAAGCGGAAGTGTTACATTCGTTTTACTTACACTGAAACCTGTGTCCCCTGCTCCACAGAGTTTTGAATATCACTTTGTCGCTTTTACAATTAAACGCTTTTACGAAAAAGCCGAATGTTTTACAATTAAAACTTTCTAATAAATCAAATTATGTTATTGATCAACGTCAATATGGGACGAGTGATAAATTGATAAAATAAATACTGGTTATCTTCCAACAACCAACGGTTGACACGAGAAAATTGGATAATTCCATAATTCCTATTAGCTATTAGTATTCATATCGATCACAGAGACTAATAAACGCAATTTTAAAATATCCTGAGATTGGTTGGTTTATATAAGTCTTTGGATTATTTGTTTGCAAAATTTTTACCTCGTATGAAATATACATATCTCGATAATAATTGTCGAAACAAAAACTATAGATATAAATACGTATGATAGAATGGCTGGAAAATTGTTTTAATAAATCTAAATAGCCTTAAAGTCATTTTTATTTGTTCCAATATAACGATGTTATAATAGGATAAGTATTGCAAGTAACATCTTCTCGAAAATTATGCTACCAGAGCTCAAAAACAGCGATAAAAAACATGTCTGTCCTTCAATCAGTCATAAATTTCCTTACATCTTTAATTTTTTTTTTCCTTTTATGCTACCAAATATTGATAGTAGGTACTGGCCGAAATTTTTAACAGAGGTGGATTTTAATAATAAGCAAGTTGTATCAACTTTTGGGTCCATTTGTGTCTAAAAGAAAAGGCGTTGCAGACTATGTATAAAAACTGTAAAATTGAGTAATTTTAACAAGATGGTGATTTTAAAAAAAATTAGCAAACAAAATTTAGTTGAACTGTTTGTCGAGTTATAATGCAAAACTTTTCGAAGAAATATTTTTACCATCAATTATGCCAAAGGTTAGTTTAAAACTAAATAAATAGGTTACCGCGTAATTTGAAATTCAAATTTCTCAGTTTAACTGTATTTGTTAATAAAATGCTTTAGATAGTGTCGGATAGGCCTATTTTTTTAACATTTAAAACATTTTTAGCATTTATCTTCAAAATATAAGAACTACTTACTCGTTTATTGTTAAATCAGTTCTGTTGAGCATTTTTTTCTCGATTTCAGTTTATTTATCTATTCTTGAATGGTGCCTCAGTTTGCTTATTTTGTAAATTTGTTACAAAACTGGTTTGTATTATATTTAAATTAAGCAAATAAGCCTAAGTTTTGATTTACTATTACTAGAAACAAGAAAATCGTTTTCTTGTTTGTAGTAAAATATTTTTTTCCGTGTATACACTTGCTCAATGATTGCTGGTGTTGTTGAACTTTGCGGACGTTCACTACGTGGTTCATCTTTAACGCTTGAGCGACCACGTTTAAACTCTAAAATTCATCGATGCACAGTTCGAAATGAAGGAGCAGATTCCTTCAACACTTTTACCATTTTTGTATGAATTTCTGTTGCTGATAAACTTTTCAAACCAAAGAATTTTATCACTGTACGATATTCGGTTTTTTCCATTGTAAACGAAGACACGTCAACTTCTAATGGCTTGTAAACAAAGAATGAATTGCCAGATCGAAATAAAGATTTTCATGTGTTCAAATGATAGATGAAATATTAAAATGGCGTTTAAATTTTGATTCCTCTAATGGAAATTATGTAATATGTATGTATGTATATACAGGGATAACCGTAATTGAAATATAAACGTATCGTGTCCATTATATAAAAATACAATAATAACACCATTTAACTAAATTAATTAACAAATTAAAATTCTAAAACAATTTCCGAAATTTATGATATCAATAAATCTAATATTTTATTGTTATGGAATTGCCATAAACACTACACACAATGTATATGTACATTATGCACTAACTTTTAGAAACGAGGATAGACAATAACATCATAAATCAATCGGTATTATATCGAAATTGTCATCAAACAAATTCAATGCAAAATCAATAAAACAAAACAAATCAAGAATTTTAATGAATTTTTTAACCAAACAACCGATCGATTCTAAATTTTATTATTAACGTTCATCAAATTTGATTTATACATTTTAGCATTTTATAACAATTAATAATTTATTGTAATTTTATTGTTATGGTCGTATAGATAGTACATGTACATACATATATGTATAATAAGCTGAAAACAACGGTTCAAGTTAAATGCTAAGTCTTATAACCGCAACAACAAGGAATTCTTCAATTTTGGAAATTTATATCGACTAAAAAGAAACCACAAAATAACATTTTCTTTTAAATTAGATAAATGGGAATTATGTGAGTTGAAATTTAATATTTTTGTTTTCTTTTGGAAAAATAATCTCTTATAATCTAATTTAATGATATTGGATTGGTGATTAGTATTATCGATGATTTTTGATGTATTCTTTATTGTTATAATACTAAAGTGGTTTAAACTTTTTTGAAAATATTATGTACATACATTATAACAATGTTGTGCCGCGTAGTCTACACGACTTGACTTCGTTCTTTGGACAACGATTTAATTTTTGCGTGCAAATTGAAGGAACGGGTTTCGGGACATTCTGATTTTGAAAGACCATCCCGCGATTGAACAAATCTTTCTGGTATGCGTTTCCCCGACATATTTTGTTTAACTTAAAAATGTAATATCTTCTTTACCACAACCATAACAGAAAACACGATCTGACGGATTAGTGCAAGACCTAAAAGTATGCCCAGGAGGCTTTAAGTTCTAGCAAATAATTTTTGATGGGTCCCTGGTGGTGGTTGATATTGTACGCGAATGTGGCTGAGGATTAAGATGCTTAATAGCAAAAACATTCGACTCGAAAGAACTATTGTGTTGGGTAATACCTGCGAGTGGATTAGGAGTATGTGAATTATGAATTAAGGCCATTTGATGCTGAGATACAGCCGCAAATCTCTTCTCATCCCTTGGTAGCACAATTTCATTGACGAGCTTATTTATTAATTCTGCTTCAGGAATGTACTCGTTCCACAAATCTTCTAAACGATGTCATTCCCTTGATAGATTAATTGTGTGTGCCTAAATGAATCTTCAACCCAAAATCGCATATTATCGATTAGAGTCTCCACAATTTCATATTCTGGAATTGAATTGCGTGCTTGCAAAGCTAATCGTTGTATTGCGGTTTGAAATTGCAAGAAAGATTCCCTTTGGTATCTTTGCTTACGAGGTTCCTTCCGAATATCACGATCTGATCTGAATAAGTTGAATTTGGGTGCATTGTGCATGAAAAGACTTTTTGAAAAGAGCTTTATTTCTATGGTTTTGAAATCATTTCGATTTGTATGTCGGTGTTGGTTTGTTCAAATTTATTCCTTTTCGCGAACGACTCCGCCATCTACACTTGCTGACAACAGCCTTAATTCGAGATAAAGGCCTTTTTAAAAAGTGTTTTCATGCACAATGCACCGAAATATAGATGGCGGATCGTTACATTGCGGGGAAGACACAACACCCTAAGGTCTCAAAGCCGGGCTCAACAAGAACAGCATTTATTAAAAATTCCAACCAGTTGGATATAAAGCAGTCAAATTAAATTCTTATGTCCTTGGCATGGTATATACCAAGATTTTTACCTGAGTTGTCGTTTAAATGATAAGTGACATTTCCGATTCTTGTTTTTTTTTTTGGATTTATTGTACTTGCAGATCTGACGAAGGTACGTCGAGCTCTGCGTGTCGCCATCAGCAGTTAAACCCTGAGTAGAGGCTTTGACTTTCACGTCGCTTGGACGTTTTTCTCAGCAAAATTAATTTCTATACATACTTTTTATTTTCTAAATTTTAATTTACCAGCAAATGTTCAAACCAGGAGAAATTATCTTGTGTAAATAATATTCCAGCAAGTGTCACACAAGCAATTTGGGTGCTCGTTTTTAAAAGTTATATTTAGATTATTCGGGTTATGAAAATTCATCCGATTGTGTAAATGAGAAGTCTTCCAAAGTCTATTATTATCTTCTGACGATATTGGCGGTCTGCAGATCAGTGAAGGATCGAGTAAACCGATTTAAAAAAAAACTGGTAGTAGATGTGTCTAGCAAAGATCCATTTAAAGTTGCAGGATTGGCGATGAGCTGCTCTTTCTCGACGTTTTTTACGACGTTTTGAGCTTATGCTCAAAATGGAGTGTACCGAAAGATTAATATGTAAATTAATAAGTGAAGGATAAATAAATAAATTGTTTAACTGAAGTAAAGAGGTGCGAATAAACCCGGTCGGTGCGATTGTATACATATATGTATTATATCGGATCTGCGTTGTGCTGCGGTTATCATTAGGTTTTTTTTTGGTTTTACTTAAAAGAAGAGGAAAATTTTGTTGGTAAGATATAATCACAGATATCCCAGAGGAATCAATAGGAATAAAGTTTCGAAAAAAAACAGTGGCTCCATTTTACGGTGTGAATTGTTTTGAGTAAGCTTCAACCGTAACCCCAATCGAAGAAATAAACCTTTACAAATTCTTTTTATACAGTTTACACAAGTTCCATCTAACATAAAATTAAATAATCATAAACCTTTCCAGTGCACGTATTGAACAGACGCTTAAATAATAATGAAATGAGTACACGGGACTGGTTGATATGGAGTAATGCAAAACAGGCATTGTACTGTTTACCTTGCCGTTTATTCTGCAAACTTCCTGAGGCTCACCGTTCCACCTTATCACTTGCAAATGGTTGGGAAATAGCATCAAAGGGATATAAAATATTGTATAATCGAATACCAGAACACGAGAACAGCAATAATCACAAAATGTGTTATATGGAATGGCGCAATAAGCAAAAAAACTTGAAAATGAATTCTACAATAAATAGATTATTAGTTCAACAAATACAAAATGAATCACAAATTTGGAAAGATCTATTAAAACGATTACTAGACGTGACTTTGTTCCTTGCTGAACGTGGATTAGCATTTAGGGGAAGTAGT
Source organism: Tipula helvola (assembly GCA_963556165.1). Taxonomy (NCBI): domain Eukaryota; kingdom Metazoa; phylum Arthropoda; class Insecta; order Diptera; family Tipulidae; genus Tipula; species Tipula helvola. The sequence continues at coordinate 55,423,734 of OY744482.1, forward strand.
AATTTAGTTGATGAGCCCACAAATGGAAATTTCTTGTCACTATGACCCTTTGCTAGCCGAATACTTGAAGAAAGTAAAGCAATCACAAATTGATAAGAAGCGGTTGCAGGTACATTATTTATCAAGCGATATCCAAAATGAATTTATTTCATGCTGTGCCCAATACGTTATGAAGCGTATTTTGATCGAAAGAGAAGCTTCTAAATATTATTCTTTAATGGTCGATGCCACTCCAGATTCGGCACATATGGAATAAACTACATTTATCTTACGATACGTTTCTATCAATAGCGACACCGATGAGTATGAAACAGTGGAACGCATTTTACAATTCTCGAATTGCAACGAGAAATCAGGAGAAGCAATAGTAGATTTAATAATACAAGTATTATCCAAACATAATATACAAATTGAAGATTGCCGTGGACAAGGGTATGACAATGATTCCAATATGAGTGGTTCCTTTAAAGGTATTCAAGCAAGATTATTAAATAATAATCCCTTGGCCATATTTTCTCCATGTACTTGCCATAGTTTGAATTTGTGCGGAGTTCATGCAGCAGAGTCCTGCCATAATGCAAATACCTTTTTCGGAACCATACAAAAATTATACAACATATTCAGTAGTAGCCCAACGAGATGGGAAATTTTAAAAACTAACATTGGTGGTAGTTCGCTACATTCCACGTCAACTACTCGATGGTCTGCTAGAATCGAAAGTTTTAAGCCATTTGTTAAGCAATCTGAAGGAATTAGGAAAGCTATCGACTTAGTACAGAGAAGCAACCTAACATCGGAGACAAAAGCAGATCTTATTGGAATTAAAAAATATATGTGATCTTTTGAATCTATTCTGATGGGCAATATTTGGTTTCAGATTTTAACTGCAATAAATAATGTAAGCACTGTTTTGCAAGCGAGATGTTCGACAATAGATGCTGAAGTTCTTAATCTGAGCGTACTTTTGGATCGATTGAGAGACATCAGAAATATGTATCAGCCAATTTTAGAAGAGTCGAAAATTAACGCGGAAGATAAAGGCATAGAGCCTTATTTTAAAACAACTCGAAAAATCCGAAAGCCTCCAAGATATGACACCACACTTGATGATGGTAAATCTCTAAATGAGGAAGAAAAATTTAAAAATGAAATCTTTTTTCCTCTGTTAGACTGTGTTATTAAAAATATAAATACCAGAGTTCAGGCTGTTAACGAAATTAATAGCAAATTTGTTGTTTTGTGGAGATTCATGGATTTAGATGAAATAGAGCTATTACAAAAAATTAAAAATTTACAGAAGATTTATAACGACGACATCAGCGACAACATCTATGAAGAAATTACGCTCTTGAAGGATGTTTATGTAGCCAATTTTGGTGATGGTGGTACTACGTTACCACCAATTAAGCTTCTCAATGCAATACGGAAACTAAAATTGGAAATCCTGTTTTCAAATTTAATAATAATACTAAGAATATTTTTTTGTATACCAGTAACAGTCGCAGCGGCTGAACGTTCCTTCGGTACTTTAGCCAGAGTTAAAAACGTTTTAAGATCGACGATGTGTCAAAATCGACTAACCGATTTAGGTATGTTATCAATCGAGTCATGGTTAGCGAAAAATTGCGAATTCAGCGAATTAATAGAAGTATTTGCTAATAGAAAAGCAAGGAAAGCATGCATTTGTTAAAAATTGGAATTTTAGGTAAAAAGAAAATGTAATAAAGTATAATGTAAAATTGAATTAGATTGAAATATAAGCAAGAAAATAGAATTCGGTACTTCATTTTATTTAAAATTATCCTCAAAATATAAAAAATAGGGGCCCAAAATATGTTTTGTACCGGGGCCCGAGCTGGCTCTCGGCGGCCCAATTTACGTACCGCCACATCTAATAAAATCAGTATGGAATACCCTAATGAAGTGCGATTTAAAATGCCCTGATGGAATAATTAGTTGGAACGTCATAAAATAATTATACAATTTAGAAAAGGATTCTGTAGCCCAGTGCTTCTCCAAATTTTTCATATACTGTGGCCCCCGAAATCGAAAAAATTAAATCCAGGGCTCCGAAAAATATGGCATTCAATAATAATGAATTTTCAGCTAAGCATTTCGGGCATTCTTGTCCGAGGATCCCTGATGTCTCATATCCGTGTCCCGCAAATTTAAAAAAAATTTCTACGAACCCAAAAAAATTCTTTCATTTTCATCCGAGTTACAGGTAAAAAAATTCTTATACGCAAAAAATGTAGAATTCCAGGAAATTGTTAAGATTGGGTTTTAAAAAACATGATAGGATTATACATAAGGAATTATTAAAAATTAGATATACATACCTGTGAAAACTTCGAAACTAAATATTTTAGCTGGACAATTGAGTGGAGGAGAACATATACCAAAATGGCCAAATTATAGTTAAAGCTAAACATTTTTGAGTTTACGACTATTCTAAATTTGTCAAAATCCAATTTTTGCACGTTTCATAAATTTGACCGCAACCCGACCTGGATTTGTTTCGTCTTTAATTTTTGTGGCAAATTATTGTTACTTATAGGTATATAAAACTAAATTTTTAATATATACATATTCTTCTGAATTATCAAACAAATTGAATATTTTTCTGTACAAAATTTAGAGTTATCCAAAGTTTTTTAGGTTTTTTCAACTACCAATTTTCAATGTAATCAACCAATTTGAAAGCTTTGTCCCTTTTAGCAATTTTATATTAAAAATTTGGAATTTTATTTATGACGAGTTCTTCCAAAAAAAAGGAACGTGCCCTAGTATAGAAACTGATAGCTCAGTAGATGAGAGTGATCAGTTTTCTATAGGCATTTATCTAAAGATAGTTTCAGAAGTTTTCAGAAAGTATTCCAAAAATTTACATTTCGGTAATCAACCGTTTTACCGAAAATATGTATAGGATTCCATACAAAAAACTCGCCATATTTTCAAAGACCTAAATCCCTTTAGTTTTGAGCTTAAATTTAACTCCTAAATTTCCGAGAATTTACTTCGGATATCGACCTCTGATATAAAAATGTTGTTACTTCATAAAAGGACTCAATTTTAGCTATGAATATTTTGTCCCGCAAAGGATTGTAACCTCAAATTCCTCTTCATGTTCATTTTTGAATTAAAACTTGCCTACCAAAATCCTCGTCATTGTGGAATTGATATATACATCACATATCTTACAAAAACCATTTACAGATTCAGAAATTTGTGTGCGAGGAAATTGTGCGGTTTATTAGAGATATTAGGGCGAGGTTTTAGAGCTCCCTGCCAACAGCTCCACGGCTCCCTAGTGGGCCGAGACCCACATTTTGAGAACCACTGCGTATCAAACTGTTGCCCAAAAATTTCCTAATACGTTTGAGAAAATGAGGGTTAAGCTAACTGTATATGTGTTAAGCAGAAGTGTAGCGGCTGGAATTAAAACTGCGGTTAAATTCGGGAAAATTCGGTAATCACGATGTATCAGTCGCTATTGTTACTTTTAAGTTTATCGAAAAATTCGATGGCTTAAATTCAAAATTAAATTTAGCAAAAATAAATAAATAAATAACGGAATTTTTAAAGTATATGGTTGATTACATATCAAAAATTAAAGTCATAAAAAAACATCGGTCTACTGTTTTGATGAATTAATTAAAACAATTAATGGAATTACTGAATTAGCGCTGCAAATTAAGTCAGAAAATTCTGAAATTGAATATTTGCTAACTGCCAAATTAAATCAGGATCCTATCGAAAATTTGTTTTCAAATTAGAGCCACTAATGGACATAACAAGAACTCTTCAGTCTATGAATTTAATCATAATTATAGCAAAGCTAACCACCATCATAATTCTAACCCAATTTTCTAATTGTGCCAATTGCGAAGAAGATTCAGACAAATATTTAAAACTTCCAACTGATACTGCGGAGCTTATTGAGGAGGAAATAAATTGTATCCCTATTGGCATTTCAGAGGTACCTGCGGAACCAACGAATACTTGTTTGACATCCGTCTCCGATACAAGTGACAATTTTATAAATTTAGATATGGATGATATACCTGCCAATATCACAGATGCTTCAATGAGATATTATGTTGGATATGTAGCCTGTAAAATTATAAAAATGTTAAATTGTGTTGAGTGTGAGCATAATTATTTAAATTGTAAGTAATTTTTGTACAGTACTTAAACGTAAACAATTTATTTTCATTAGTGTACCTATATTATAGTAAAGTTTGGTTTAAGATGGCACGCTCAATAAATAAAGAAAAAAAAATTACCGATTTTGCAATTAGTGAAAGATAAAAAAATAAGTATTTTTATCTCAAGATACATCAGTGGGATATCCTGGACATTACCATAGCAACACACGGTTTGCGCCATAATGTTATCGATAATGGTATCTGCTACTCGATGAATGACCATACAAACAGCCGATTTATAAATTCAGTGCATATTTGCATTTCCATGACATTGCGCACCATTTCCTAACAAATGCAGTGTTGTTATAGTTGCTGTAGAGGACTCAACGCGTATTTTCGGTCGGAATGAAATTGTTCTTACTTTGACCTATTATTATAACTATAACAATCTGAGAATCCTTAAAAAATCGTTTTCAAGGTGGTGTACGATAAAATAATGGATTTAAGACTGGAAATAACCCGATTAAAAATCAAAACAAAGGAAGACATCGAAAATTACCGCACACGAGCACATTAAATTTCCAAACAACTTTTGAGGTTAGGAAAATAAGTTTCGTACAGAGATTAGTGCGGTATATTTTAGAAGGGCTGCCAGCAAAATACGACATCATAACAACACCATTAACAATAAATCGAGGAATAACGTTCACCGAAATGCGACAAGCTTTGATATCGTTCGAAGCAAAACACATCAACGTAGCTACAACAGAAATGAATTTATACAGAACTAATTACAAGCGTGGTAATTAAAGCTCTGTCATAAACAAGGACATTTACAGAAAGATTGTTGGTTAGAAATAAACCCAATAATCAAAAAGCAGTACTTAACAGTTCCACACCACGTTATATGCAAAATAATCAACAAAAGACATATAAACGGGATCAAGTAAATACAGTTGAAGAATCAAAACAAAAGAGTGATGGTGAATTTTCTTTCGCTATTAACAATACTGAGTCTACAGAAAATCAAATATGGTATCGAGATTCTGCTTGTACATCTCACATGATCTCAACAAATAAATGGATGGATTATGTGACCCATGAGGTAAAAATTATAAATGTCGCTGAAAAAGGAAGAACCATAGAGGCAGTTTCATTGGGCCGACATAACATAACACAAAACAATTTATGGTTGGAAAATGTATTACATATACCGAAGTTAAGAGGAAATCTATTATCCATACCAAGCCTAGTTCAAAAGGGAGACACAGTCACTTTAGACAAAGAAGGAGCTCATATTTACACAGATGACGGCACTAATATACAGTGGAAGTTTTAGTGAAAATATGTTCAAAATCAAACTGTGTTATAATGAAATGTTAAGTATAACATCATTCCAAGAAGCTTAAAGGCCGATGAAGGTTCTTACGAACGTTGGCACAAAAGGTTAGGTCATATAAATGACAGTTATTTAAAAGAATTAGAAGTGAAGAGTATGGTCAGAGGCTTACCCATGTTAAGAAATAAAATAGATGTGTGCTATGGGAAAGATATGTCGAGCAACTTATGCACAAATTTATGAAGGGAAAGTTCCTTCACCTTTAGATAGATTACACAGGACCACAAAAAAAAAAGTCGTGACCCAGAGGGTATAAAACAAACTCATAAAAATTGTCGAGTGATAAAAAATCATGAATGTTTTAATGTCTTGAATTGTCATAATTGACATTTGGCATTGACATTTTTTTCGAGAAAGAAATTTAAGATTAAGATTTTTTTTTCTTTTTTAAATATTTATGGCCACTTTCTGTTGAGTCGATCTTTAGTTTAATTCATATCCAAAAGTTAGCCCATACAAATATTTTGAAAACTTCATGTATAATTTTTAAGCCAACACCGCCATCATTTAATTTTAGAGAATTATGTTTTCATTGTCCCAAATAGCTTTAAAAATTGTATAGAATATTTAGACCCCCTTATAAAAAAGTTGTAAACAAATATTTTCTTTACCACACCCCATTATCAATATGCTAACAAGTAACTTTGCACTTTTCTTTCGCACAAATTGAAATGCCATCGGACAATTTATTATTCATTTATTATGTAAAACATGATACAATTTAGAACACTAAACCTAATATTTTTCTTTCCCTATAAAACAAATATGAATATTTTTCCAAAAGAAACTTCGTTCAACGTTTAAGCAACTGACTTAAATTTCATTTTCATTGATAAGACTTTGACAACCAGAAGCTTTCCAAATGGCGAAAGAGGCAGCTTTAACTTTGTTAAAGTCTTCATCAGAACATCTCGTTGGTCGAGATTCCTTGATACTTAGTCGAGCGTCCAAGAGTTGCCTGAAATAAAACAAAGCCAACCGGTTTATGTGCAATATACTGCCAAAATTATTTGAAGTTTTTTTTTTCCTACCGGCATGATACTGTTGTATTAAATAGCACCGGTTCATTTAATTCCATCATCGCAATATATTTTGGTGTCAATTCCTTTATGTAGAAATTAATACAGGAACCAGGACCAGTTTTAAAGACTTTTTAAGAAGAAAAAAAAATTATTAAAATTAATTTATTTGCAATCAAATAAACAGTAATTGTACTTGAAAACACTTCAGCATTATCATCACAAACATAATCCAATCCATATTTTGCAGTTTGATACGCGAATCTATATGTATTACTATGCATTTCTTCTCTTACGCAGTGATACATTAATGACACAAAATCTTTAGCACAAGGATAGATGCGTTTATAAAATCCGCACATGAATGCATAATATTCGGGTGATTCAATAAGTTGAGCTTCATTTAAATTCCTTGTCGTTGGCTCATACTTTGCTATAGTATCATTAACGGCACCTTGGTAGCAGGCATCGAATACATAATATTCGGCCTAATAAAAATGTTGGTTAGTACTGTAAATATTTTAAAACTGAGTTTGTTTTGTTTATTTTACTTACTTCTAATGTGTCCAATATACTCTGCTCAACTCTTTTCCTATGACAATTATGGAAAAAATTCATTCCTAGGAACAAAGAAAGCCCATAGGTTTGACTTTCAAATAACCGACTTATGCTTGACTTATCATCTTGGGTGTTAACATAATTTAATCCTAAAATTTAATTTTTATTAAAAATTGTTGCGACTCAATTTCAACAATAATTCCTACCAATTAAACAGATCAATACAATTAAGACAAATTGCTTCATACCGTAATATTTAACAGCAAAATATAAAAGACTAATATAGTTAATTACTAAGATGAGACTGAAAAAATTTCGAAAATTTTGTTGAAATCTAATATATTCTTGTGAAAATGCCAGAGGTTACAGAAGATTATTTTAAATCACGTTAATTTAATTAAATCCATCCAGAGATATGTATTAAAATAACTAAACCAGCTTTAGCAATAATTATGTAACATATTTAAAATTATATAAAATTATTTAATAAAGAGCAAACAAAGATTAAAAATTATCAAAAAAAAATTACCAAAATGCAAAAAATTAATTAACAACTTGTTATTATGATAACGACAAATCATTTTCATTTTCTTGTAATTTATTGTAGATGGCAGTGATGACAGTAAAAATTTAGTAGAATCGTACCAAAAATTATCAACTGGGGAAATTTCAATTTCAAAAAATGTAATAATAGCAAAACAAATTCACAATATATTAAGAGAGGGTGATAAATTTGTGATTAAATAATTTGTTTGTTGTATTTTTCTGTAAACATCTTAGACATCTGACGTACACTAGTAAAACTAAAGGTAAATTTAGTAAGTATTATTTTAATTCGTCAGAGCCAACTTTGATGTATTTTTCAAAATGAAAGTTCGAAAAATATATTTTAGAAATAATTTAGTTTTAATATTTCTGCATTTATTTAACACCAATATAGCATTCTTGTACATTATTGTTAAATACAGGGTGTTCGGCACATGGACCGACATAATTTTTTGAGGGATTGGTTGGGTCATTAGCTAGTTTTCACCCATATGACCCTAGGTCCTAAGTGACACGGTAACTGAGATATGAATTTTGTTCGTGTTTTATTTAAATTACCTGAAATCTCGCCTTTAAATCGTCATATTTTTTTTGTTTGTGATTGTAAAAGCACGAAATAACTTTTATTGTATTTTGCAATGTATTTTTAGTCTAAATAAATCATTATTTGGGACAAATGGCTTCAAGAAAATAAATTATATGAGCTTCGAAAGTCTTGAAAATGTGTAAAGGTATGAAAAATGTCAAATTCTAAATTCAATATAAAAAAATATAAACATTATTTTGAACATAGGTTTATTTTAAAAAGTTGTCTAGTTTATACCCTTTCCAACGGTATGCTATATGTTGGAGGAACTAGTTATAGTATGGTCAAAACAAGAGATAGAATTTGTAGGGTCAAGAAAATTCTTTTTATCTTTATTATGTTTTTATTAAATATGAGTTATAATATTTGTTCGAATTATTCCCCTCTACTCCGTATGCATGCGTGACACCGTTTTCCTTACTTGAAATGTTGTTGTGCGAAGTCGCATTTCTCTTTTCATTATTTCAAACAAAATTACAGTTTAAAAAAATCAAGATTCAAAATTACAGACTAAACAAGAAGAACAAAATATTTAACAAAAACAAGATTTAAATAAAACAAAAGAATAAATGTAATAAATAGGTTCCTACGTTTCCTAACTTTTGCAAAACGATTTACCCAAATTTTTATTTTGGAAGAAGGTGTGCCGATCGTCTTTCAAAATGATGGCTTTCCGGTACACGATCATTGAATGGTACGTGAGTACTTACACCTAGACAATTCTTTTCCGAACTCATGGATTGGTAGATTGGGGCCTATTTCTTGGCCCGCACGGTCCCCAGACCTGACACCCCTCGATTTTTACGTCTGGGTACGTGCAAAGGAATTGGTGTATGCAACAGAGGTACCCTCACGAGAAATTTTAATGGAGCGAATTAAAGCTGCATTTGAAATAATGAAAAGAGAAATGCGACTTCGCACAACAACATTTTAAATAAGTAAAAGGTGTCATGCATGTATACGGAGTAGAGGAGAGCAATTTGAACAAATATTATAACTCATATTTAATAAAAACATAATAAAGATAAAAAGAATTTTCTTGACCCTGACTCTATCTCTTATTTTGATCATACAATAAATAATTCCTCCAACATGTAGCATATCGTAGGAAAGAGCATGAACTAGACAACTTTTTAAAGCAAACCTATGTTCAGAATAATGTTTATTTTTTTTTATATTGAATTTAGAAGTTGAAATTTTTCATACCTTCACCCATTTTCAAGACTTTCGAAGCTCATATAATTTATTTTCTTGAAGCCATTTGTCCCAAATAATAATTTATTTAGACTAAAAATACATTGCAGAATACAATAAAAGTTATTTCGTGCTTTTACAATCACAAACAAAAAAAATATGACGATTTAAAGGCGAGATTTCAGGTAATTTAAATAAAACACGAAACAAATTCATATTTCAATTACCGTGTCACTTAGGACCTAGGGTCGTATGGGTGAAAACTAGCTAATGACCCACCCAATCCCCCAAAAAATTGTGTCGGTCCATGTGCCGAACACCTTGTATATGTAGAAAACTGTTATATAAACAATTTATAATATTTTTGCTTTTTTCATTGAAAAACTTCAAGCTAAAAAACACCATTTTTAATATGAATCCGTATGGAAATTAGAGAATAATTATACCACTAAAACAGCTTCTAAAAAATACGTCATGATGATTATAGCTCTATATGTACTCTCTAGAATGCCCTGGTTGAAACCATGGATGAATAATTCTCTACTCTATAGAATTCGGTATTCTGGTTATAATATCTATTGAATAATTTCAAGCAATTTCGATGAAGCTGAGAAAACCTCGCATAAAGACGGCCGTTGTTCGCTCAGTATTTATATGATACTAAGTTACATTTTTGGTTTAAAAAGTCAATAATTTATTCAAAGAGTAAGAGATTAGAGAAAAGTACAGATCTGTTAAGTTAATCACCTAAACCTGCCATGTACGCTTAAAAATATACTATTACTCATACACAGCAATCTTATTCAAGATTCCATAGTAGTAAATGGTCACGGCAAACTCGCAAAATCGTATCGCTTTGTCACTGGTCAGTTTAAAATAAATTAAATAGAGCGGTTCTATTTGGGCGCAATGTTGACCGTAAAATCATTGCAATTGAAAAGGCATTAGAGCAAAACCCTCCAAAACCAAACTCACCACCATCATGAGCATTGAGCAATACTACTATAGGAAAGCAAACCGATTAAACAATTTTAACCTTCTCTCTGTGTATTGGTGTCAAATTGACCCCAGTCGATTTTAAAACGAAAAAGCTACGTTTCTTATTATTTGAATGGCTCATGCCCTAATATAATGAAAAGCGGGCCCAAATTACTTGTAAGTTTGATAATTACGATAGTCTGAAATGAACCAAGCGCATTTCTGTGTAGTGGGGTCAAATTATTTCCATGTAGGTACCTAGGTATCTAGGTATATAAATCAAAAAATTACTTAATTTTTATGTTTATGAATGTATTGTATAGTATGTATGTCTGTGATGATTTTTGCATTTTTTTTTTGTTAATTAGTAAATGAGACTGTCATATGAAGGGGAAATATTGAACGATAATATTGATGTGGATTTTTCAAATTGAGACGAGACGTGCACATGCTGAGCCGATAAAAGTTTGTGACTACGATGAGGATGAGCATATTGAGCCGATAAAGTTTGATGATGATGACAATTTTGAACTTTGCACTGATGATCGAGGAAATGTTGAAACTGCCACTTTTGAAAATGAAGAAGCAGATACTGGTATGTATATGGTATTATGCACAAAATAAAAAATGTGTCCGAAAATGAATCCTAAATATTGCAATTATGACCAAAAACGTGCGACTTCCTACTACTGCGGGAAATTGAAGGCTTCACGGTGCAAACAGTAAAAAATCTAACAACTCAGTTACTAGTTTTCCAAAAAACCATCCCAGAAACATTGGTGAATATTATCGTGGCTGAGACCAATAGAAAAGCGCGACAGTTTTATATAATTAATAATAAAATAACAGAAAAACACCGTGCTTTGTGTGATACTAATTCGATGGAAATGTTTGTTTTGATCTGCATTTTAATTTACGCTGGCGCTCTTAAGAACTGGGACAACCGTTCATTTTATCGAGCTATGATATCCAACAAGAGCCGCTAAAAACAGCTAGATTGGCAGCATTCCGAGATGTATGAAAAATGTTCTTGGCAAACATTCGAGAACCTTATAAACCGTCATCAAATTTAATCATTGATGAACCATTGGTTCTAACACGAGGGAAATGTTCTTCCCGACAGTACTTACTAAACCAGGGAAGTATGGAATTAAAATATTCTGGCTACGCGACGCAAAGATCTCTTACCCATTGAACGCAGAAGTGTATGTTAATGGGCAACCAGGGATGCCTTGAATTTAGTTCATCGGATATCCGCACCTTACATCAACAAAGAAAGAACAATTACTATGAACAACTTTTTCACTAATTGTACTTTAGCCGAGCAACTTTGCAGAAAAAACCCACACTAATTGGAACAACCCTACAAAACAAACCCGATTTGCTTAAAGAGCTTAACACAAGTAAGGAATTAGAAAAAAAAAACGAGAACCAAAATTTTAAAAATTTAGTTTTGATAACAACCTAGCACTTGAAAGTTGTATCCTAAAGAAAATCGTTTCTAAAAGAATTGGTTATGCAACTGGTGCAAGCTAGCTCTCTAACCCTCCAAAGTTAAAAAAAAATGTAAGGACTGCAATCAACCTAATAGGTTATATTGTTACTAATAAGACGGGAATCAACAGGCGAAGAAGTGGCTGCTAAGACCATTAGTAAACGACCAATATTCATTCTTTTACGATATATTTATTATTGTTTGCCTTGTCAATCAAAGTTCGTATTACTGGATTGCGAATAAAACACAACACTTCAATATATCACAAACGATTTTATTTCTTGATTATATAAATTATTCCAACACAATTTGTCCACAATAATTCAAAAAATCACTTGTTATACTTTTTGCACAATTCCACTGTTCACTTATAACATTTATTTCATACTAAAACACTTTATAAATCACTTTCTAATTTCCTTTTTAATCTTCACCTATCGCTTACCAAAAACTTAATGTTCCAATTCGAATTGGTTCGCTCCTTATATACTTAAACCAAAACTTCTCGAAATTTCATGATTGTTCCTGTAAAAATAGACTACATAGACTGTTCACGCTTAAAATGCTAAAATATCTAAAAAGAAAGGAAATATAAATTAGATGATTTTACCAAAATAACGTATGAGGAATGAAATATGGACAAAATGTAAAATGTATTTGTATTTGTATTGTACAACCAAAAATAAAAATTTCCTTGTTTTTAAATAAGGTGGTTCCCCTATATGTATTTTATAAAAAATACATTACAACTGCGTCATTTTACGATTAGTTACAAAAATGTCGTTGTTACAAGTAGATCGTCGTAAATTAATTTATAAATTTTGTCAGGAAAATCCAGACAAAAAAAAGGACGAGATTTTTCACTACTTCAAGGATCTTGGATTCAAAAAATCCTTTATCTACAAAACAATTAAACTGTTTGAGAATAATAAACCTGTGGAAAGAAAACCCGACTCTGGTAAAAAATGTCAACTACAAGGTAGCAAAGTTCGAATGAAATTGAAAGGTGAAACAGTGGGTCGAACTGCAAAATCGTACAGACAACTGGGTAAAAAATATCAAGTTGCCCCAAAAACTATCAAGAAATATTTAAAAAGTATGAATATTCAACGCAAACCCAAAAAATCGGCACCAGCAACTACAGACAAACAATTAGCTACAATCAAATCTAGATTAAGAGTGCTTTCCCAAACATATTTCGCTGCTTCTTCAGCTTATAAATGTGTGATGGATGATGAAAGTTATTTCACTGTTGAAGGTAATGAATGGCAGCCAAAATAGTACTACGAGTCTCCCGATCACAAAGCACCAGAAAAGGAGAATTTTATTCATAAGACCAAGTTTCCAGGTAAAGTTATGTTGTGGTTGGCTATTAGCGAACGAGGTGTCAGTGACCCAGTATTTTTCAAAAGTGTTTGGCGGTTAATGCGCAAACATACACAAACAAATGTTTACCCGTGCTTCAGAAATTTTTAAATAAATATCATAAAAATGATAAAACGATTTTTTGGCCTGATTTGGCATCCTCACATTATGCCAACGCAACGTTATCTGATTTACGTCAACGCAGAATCGAATTTATCCCTAAAGACTATAACCCACCAAATGTTCCACAACTAAGGCCCATTGAAACTTTTTTGGCAAATCTGAAGAGAATGGTATACAGCAATGGATATCGTGCTAAAAATGTTGAATGTCTGATTAGAAAGATAAAAAGAGATTTAAAGAAGATTGTTACATCAGGAACGCAGGCGGCAATGAAAAGAGTGCCAGAAAGGATCAGGAAAGCGAATCGATATGGAGCGCAAATTTTTCTGTAAATTTTATCTAAGAATTAAAGTTTTAAATAAATTATGAATTTAAATCGTTTGATTAGTAAATATTTTTTTTTTTACTTTTTTTTGTTTGTCCATATTTTATTCCTCATACGTTATATGTACAACAAATTTATACGTACATCAACAATAAAGCCGCTATGTTATTATTATTTTGTTTGTCAAATGCATATTGATCTGCATTATCGACGTCAGGGAATTATCACGTTGAATTTCGTAGAAAGATGCATTCGATGTTCTTTTTATTCACCACAAGTTTGATAAATAAATTTATAATATATAACTTAACTTATTTTTCTTTATTAAATTAAAAACATTTTTTTTGGTTATAAATAAAATACAAATTTATTTGTTTAAAATAAAAATTTAATTTGTTTTAAGTGAAAGTGATTTTACCGAGAACTTTATTTCCGCTTCTTTATTTTTTACAAAAAAGTGTTGTGCAAATTGGTGATCATATTTTCATCCCTTGTGTTTGCTCTACAACATTTCATAGACATATTTAGGACAGTTTTATCATGGAAAATTCCATTGTAGTACAGTAAATCTTTGCGCTATCAATTAACTTATTCTATCCTTCCCTAGGTGTCAACGTAACACTGCCCCCCACCTAACCCTGTTTGTCCCGAAAAGGACCAAAATCACCCCTTCTTTATATCCCATGCTCTCTAAATGAGATACAACGCCTTCAATTCATAATTCTCTTGTTCCGGGATGGTTTGTAAAGCCTCCGCTACTTCGTCTACTTCGCCTTTGAGAACCACTATTAACGCCTCGCCACGATGTTCATTGTTCCAAGGATTTTGATTAGCCACCGTTTCAAATTGAAATTTTAAATTGACGAAGGATGATATTCCATCGAATGTTGGAGGCTCTAATTTGATTGAGGAAATGGTCTGAAACATTTGCCTCGTTGTTCCACTTGCTTTGACATCAGTTAATTCTTTCTCGAGACGTTGAACCTTTTCTTCATTGAACTTTCGTTTGCAGTTTCTCTACTTCACCGCATGAACATTTGTAGACAATTCTAGAATTTTCTTTTTCCACGTATCTAGGAAGACAGATTTAGTAAGTGCTGAAGTTATTAGATTGGTTAAATGGGGCAAAACAATTGGCATTAAATGTATAATAAAAATAAGTGGTGTGGCATCAGCACCAGCCCGTATCGGATTTAATTCTATTAACATGAAAGGAAACTTTGTCATTAAAAACGTTACGAAAATAGAAAGCAATTTTCAGCACTATATTGTAACGTATTTAAATTTAACTTATTATTACTTCCAAGGAAAACCGAACCAAAATATTAATTAAACTCTATTGGAGTTATATTGGATAGTTGCTCATTTACATCGCATAACGAATAAAGACTATTCTAGTCTAAAGAGCTGGCAGCCAAAAAAAAGCATCCCTGTCAATATTACGAAAGTCCCTCACAAAATTAAATTGTGTGTTCTCCTTATAATTCCCAGTATAAAAGGCATATGGACCGTAAATCATATCGTGAATAGTAGCGGTATTCCGGGGACAGAGATTTGCGTGAAAGTACCAAAATTGGTGGGGTAATTAGCAAACGCTACTATTAGCTAACATTAATAAGACAATCACAATTAAAGTCCCCAACAATTATGACTTCAATGAATTTACACATAATATCATCTAAGGTAATTTCAAGATCATTGAAAAATTCTATTTTGGGTAGGCAATAAATCACTCCTATAACTAGTTAATTATATTGATTACCAATTTCTATGAACATAACATCAATTTGGGAATTACTCACATTACTATATACAATTTTTGGTTTCAATTTTTTTCTAACAAAAATGGCGACCCAAGATGTGGCGACACAGATTGCACCACAATAACAATTTCTATAACACAATTTATTTATTAACAATCAAACAAACTCATAAAAATGTTCGAGTGATAAAAAATCACGAATGTTTTAATGATTTGTCCATTAAAATATTTTGAAAACTTCAAATATAATTTTTAAGCCTCCATCGCCATCATGTTTTCTTAGAAAGTTATGTTATCATTGTTCCAAACAGCTTTCAAAATTGTATAGAATATTTAGTCCTCCTTATAAAAAAGTAGCAAGAAATAAAATATGCAATATGCTAAGAAGTAACTTTCCACTGTTTTTTCGCACAAATTGAAATTCCATCGGATAATTTATTATGTAAAATATGATACAATTTAGAAGATTAAACCTAAAAATATTTTTCTTTACCTATAAGACAAATATGAATATTTTTCCAAAAAAACTTCGTTCAATGTTTAAGCAATTGGCTTAAATTTCGTTTTCATTGAGAAGACTGACAACCAGAAGCTTTCCAAATGGCTGAAGAGGCAGCTTTAACTTTCTTAAAGGTTTCATCAGAACATTCCGTTGGTTGAGAGTCCTCGACACTTCGTCGAACGTCCAAGAGTTGCCTGAAATAATACAAAACCAACCGGTTTATACTCAATATACTACCAAAATTATTTGAAGTTTTTTTTCCTACCGGCATGATTCTTGTGTCGTAAATAGAACTGGTTCGTTTAATTTCATCATCGCATTATATTTTGGTGTCAATTCCTCTATGTAGAAATTAATACAGGAATCAGGATCATTTCTAAAGACTTTTTGAGAAGAAAAAAAATTATTAAAATTAATTGATTTGCAATCAAATCAACAGTAATTGTACTTGAAAACAGTTCAGCATTATCATCACAAATATAATCCAATCCATATTTTGCAGTTTGATACACGAATCTATATGTATTACTATGCATTTCTTCATTTGCACAGTGATACATTAATGGCACAAAATCTTTAGCACAAGTATAGGTACGTTTATAAAATTCGCACATGAATGCATAATATTCGGGTAATTCAATAATTTGAGATTCATTTAAATTCCTTGTCGTTGGCTCGTACCTTGATATAATATCAGTAATGACACCACCGTAGCAGGTAACGAATACTGAAGTTTCGGCCTAATAAAAATGTTGGTTAGTATTGTAAATATTTTAAAACTGAGTTTTTTTGTTTATTTTAATTACGTCTATTGTTTTCAATAAACTCTGCTCAAGTCCTTTTTCTTGACAATCACGATAAAACATAAACCCTAGGAAAATAGAAATGTCCCTAGTTTCCCTATGAAATACCCGATTTATGCTAGACTCATCATCTTGGGTGGTAACATAATTTAATCCTAAAATTTAATTTTTATTAAAAAATGTTGCGACTCAATAATTTCAACAATTTTTCCTACCAATTAAACAGATCAATACAATTAAGACAATTTGCTTCATACTGTAATATTTAACAACAAAATATAAAAGACTAATGAAGTAAATTACTAATACGAGACTGA
The DNA here is from genome assembly GCA_963556165.1 of Tipula helvola. Classification (NCBI taxonomy): domain Eukaryota; kingdom Metazoa; phylum Arthropoda; class Insecta; order Diptera; family Tipulidae; genus Tipula; species Tipula helvola. Next base: position 55,440,854 of record OY744482.1, read on the forward strand.
AAAAATTTCGAGAATTTTGTTCAAGAAATTTAATATATTCTTGTGAAAATGCCAGAGGTTACAGAAGATTATTTTAAATCAGCATTACATAAATAATGTTTCGCTGCCGCAAATTAAACAATCACGTTGATTAAATTAAAATGTATTGAAATAAATAAATCGCCAGTTGCAATATAATTATGTAACATTTTAAAATTATTTATTAAAAGGGTAAAAAAAGATAAGAAATTATCAAAAAAATTAACAAAAAGCAAAAAATTAATTAACAACTTGCTATTATGACAACAACTGGTTGTTAACTCATTTTTAAAAGCAATGCACCACAATGAATGCATTTGCAAGACAAATATAATCAACGCTTAAATATTCGCGGTAAGCAAACCTATAGGTGTATTAGAAATAGCTGCTTTGTAGTTAACGTTATTCTATACGATAAGCTTCATTGTCACGATTATCATTTTAGTTTAAAATCGTATTTCGTATATGCGCGATAAGCGCGCCTATCCTGTAATCTTTAGTGGCTCTCTATAATGCATTGTTTCGGACATCGTGGTGTCATCGACGGTGTCGTCTTCGTATGGGTTTGTTACAGCAATGGGAGGTACTGTGAGGCTGAGTGTATTCCAAAGACAATAAATTAATTGTTTGACAAAAAGGTTGAACTGGGTCTACCGTTTGGGGCTCGTGTATTATACCACTTACGCCAAGTGATTTATTAGTATCAATCTGATTTTCAAAAATCGGTTTGCCTGACAATTTGTATGGGACAGAAACGGCCTTGACATTGACAACAGATTGTCAGAAATAATATATATTATCAATATTAATATTCTAACTGAAAAAATAAAGTGGCAGTGTTCGTTTTTTGTGCGCATTTTATAAATATAATAGGAAAACAAATCCCCAAAAAATGTGGCAATGTCAAAATTGACATAAACAACTGAATTTTAGATATATTTTGCACAATAACGCATATTACAAAATATGTTACTGAAGCTTTTGAGATATTTAAGAGTTTCACGAATGCTTCCCGACCAAGACAAGATTTCTACAAAGAGGCTATTTGTGCAGTTTGTTTTTAAAAAAATATTCCCTATTACAGAGAGACATGGTGGAAAAAATTTCACAGAAACATGCAACAGATTTAGCAAATAATCTCCTAATATGCCTTAGTAGTTTCTAGGCTAAACACTACCGATCGATATCGACTTCAGTTTTAATTTTCGGCTGCGATCACGCAATCTGCATTACCGTTTTTTATTTTCAGCTGGACACTTTCGGCTAGAGTAATAAAATCTGCATTATCGACTTTTAACTTTCGGCTAAGTTTCACAGTATCCGAACCTGGAAGGAAATACTGAATTTCTTAAAATTATTTTTATACGTGAACCTTTAGAAGTAATTCATGTGTGAGTTTTGCGGGAAAACGTGCATGTTTACGAATGCTTTAGAACCATTAAATACTACCTTTAATTGTTTGGGTATAAATACTAACAATGCAACATTTTGCGAACATACATGGCTTTCATACAGAAAGCTATACAAAACGTCATCACAGACAAGTTCAATGATTCCAGATGTATTTGAAGAAAACACTTCCTATTTTACCAATAAATTACTAAATTCCTTAATTTTAAGTTTAGTTTAACTAATGAATTTGGCTCAAGATACTGGTTTCGTATGTGGCAGTCTAATTCTCTGTTTCACAAAAAAAAACAGACAAACTCCAATTAGTAAATATTTCATTTCTTTCTTCTTTTATGAAATTGCGATTTATTTCAATTTCTTAAACGCACGCTAATTTTATTTCGAGTTTACATAAAAATTTTAACTGGAGAGCTAAATATTTAGCTGCCCAATTTCGTTCAGCTAATTATTTAGCTGAAGACTAAATATTTCTATGTAAAATAAAAATTAATTAACTTGCATTGAATTTTTACTGTGAAATAAAACGCAATTTCATAAAAGAAAAGAGAGGAAATATTATTTAACTATATAGAGATTGGTTATTTTTTTGTGAAACCGGGCATAATGGAACAAAGAAATCTGGAAATTTCACAGAATTATAAGTTTGCGCGCCAAGAGAAATTGTTTAGCACTAATTTCATAGAATTCGAAAATATTCTAAAGAAAGGACCAGTTAATGGTATTCCTAAATTTGTTTTTGTCAAATGCTTACTGAAATATAAAACTGTAAAATATATTTGGTGATTACACGAATTAAATAGTAGATTCAAGTTAAAGTAGAAAAGAAAATTATTTAGAGAATTTGGCTGTGTTAGTATAATTCGCTAATACAACCTGCGCATTTCATACATGTATACTGCAGTATAACATAGAACGAAAATTGTGGTACAATCAGTCCAGTCGCCGCGGCCTAATAAGAAGATTGATTTTTACATAAATATAATCTGATTAGTTCGAACCTGGATTAAATTCTATTACAATTTTCGGAACATATTGACTTCAAATAAATTACAAATTAGAAATATAAAATGGTATATTTTAGTTGTGTTTAACATTTGGAAAATATAGGTTTCAATTATCATTATTACGGATTTGAAATTGAATTTGTGGAGCAATTTTAAACAATCATATGACCAAAAGTTTTATGAAAAACTTTAAAAACTTATATAAAATAATGTTTCAAATAAAAATATAAAAATAAAAAATAATTTCGTTTAGACCTCTAATTTAAATATAATTATACTATGTGTACTGTACGATAAATTAATACTAAATAAATGGACATTTCATGAACTATAGAATATGTTTTGTTATTTAATAAAATATATCGATAGCTTAATTATCAAAAGCCCTAACCCACATTTGTAAAATGTTTGAGAAACTCGCAAAGAAATATTATTTAGTTATTAACTCAGTTATAATTAGTTAAATAAAATTAAATGTGGACCGTGAAACAAATAACAAAAACTGTTTCTGAATACTTTCAATTCTGTTTGAATCAGACTCGTAGAACGGGGACCATATGACAGTCGCGTACCCAAGCTGTGAACGAACAAATGAAGTGTGCAGTGATATGAAAGTTATTGTGCCTTGAAAAAATCATTCGAATTTCGTTTAATAAACCTCAACATCAATTATGAAAATTATCGATGGCTGGGACGACAGTGTGGATGAATTTGGTGATGGCATCGCTGATGTGGATTGCGTTCAGGAAGTAGCAGTCAACTGAAATCGACCTAAATGAGAATTATAATATAGAAGATATGGAGGTTATATTTGCTGATGATTTAGAAGTTGGAAATACCGGGAGTTGTCCACAAACTATAGCACATCCGCATGACGTTCAAGAATTACAAAAAATGAAAAAAATTGTTTCGAATTGTTAAGATGAAATCAAATTCAAAGGAGACGATACTTTGCCTTCGAATATAACCAAATTACAAACGCCGTATGAATATTTTAAGTTGTTTTTTTAATATTGAGCTGCTGGAAATAATCGTAACTCAATCCAATCTCTACGCATTTCAAAAAAATATTAATAATGCGTTGTTAATAAATTTGTTTGCTAACGTCGGTAGTCCACATTTCAAATATCAGGAAATATTGGAGTCAACCCATGGGAAATCAGCTAATTCAACAAACAATGACTTGTAGAAATGCTGCAAAACAATTTTGAAGAAGTTCCATATGAACAGTAAGTACATCTGTGTTGACGAGCAAATGTGCTTCACTAAAGCTAGGCATCACATCCAGCAGTACATGCCAGCAAAATTAAACAAATGGGGCTATATACATTTTTTATTTTAGCCGGAATTTCTTCATATTGCTATAATTTTGAGCTTTTTAACCGACCAACCAGAAATATTCCCAAACTGCAAAATTACAAGTGCTATTTCGATAATTACTACAGCAGCATTCCATTAGTTATCGAGTTAACAAAAACTGGAATTTTGAGTATGGGAACTTTAAGAAAAAATTACTTATCCAGTTACAAGCTTCCTGATGAAAAGACCTGGAAATTTCAATCTCGTGGCGCTTCACTAGAACCTAGTACCAAAACAGATAATATAAACCTTTGTGTGATATCCTGGAAAGACGTGAAAATTTTAAATCTTATTTCAAATTTTATTGGATCGCAACCATTTCAACAAGCCGAACGGAATGATAGGAAAAATGTTTCCGTATCTATACCATGCCCAGCGATTGTTTTGGAGTATAATAAGTTTAGGGTGGGGTTGATGTATAACACAAAATAAAATTAAAATCAAAGAAATGGTATCTGCGAATATTTTTTCATCTGCTTGATTTAACTGTAAGCAATAGCTGGGTTTTGTATATAGTCAATAAAGTCATAAATAAATTTTTTTCGAGAAAGAAATTTAAGATTAGGATTTTTTTTTTTTTTAAATATTTATGGCCACTTTCTGTTGAGTCGCCCATTAGTTTAGTACATGTCCAAAAGTTAGTCAATACAAATATTTTGAAAACTTTAAATATAATTTTTAGCCTCCATCGCCATAATTGTTCTTAGAGAGATATGTTTTCATTGTTTCGAGGAGCTTTAAAAATTGTATGGAATATTTAGTTCTCCTTACAAACAATTGGTAAGAAAAATTTTCTTTATCACAACCCATTACTAAAAATTAACTTTGCATTAATTATTTTATGTGGCTCGCAAAAATTGAAATTCCATCGGACAATTTATTAATCATTTATTAAAATATTATAAAATTTAGAACACTAAACCTAAAACATATTTTCATATATCATATCCCTATAAAACAAATATGAATATTTTTCCAAAAAAACTTCGTTCAACGTTTAAGCAATTGCCTTAAATTTCATTTTCATTGAGAAGACTTTGACAAGAGGAAGCTTCCCAAATAGCGGAAGAGGCAGCTTTGACTCTGTTATAGTTTTCATCAGAACATTCCGTTGGTTGAGAGCCCTCGACACTTCGTCGAACGCCCAAGAGTTGCCTGAAATAAAACAAAGCCAACCGGTTTATCTGCAATATACTACCAAAATTATTTGAATTTTTTTTTCCTACCGGCATGATTCTTGTGTCGTAAATAGGACCGGTTCATTTAATCCCATCATCGCATCATATTTTGGTGACAATTCCTTTATGTAGAAATTAATACAGGAATCCGGATCATTTTTAAAGACTTTTTAAGAATAAAAAAGAAATTATTAAAATTAATTTATTTGCAATCAAATCAACAGTAATCGTACTTGAAAACACTTCAACATTATCATCACAAACATAATCCAATCCATATTTTGCAGTTTGATACACGAATCTATATGTATTACTAAGCATTTCTTCTGTTGCACAGTGATACATTAATGGCACCAAATCTTTAGCACAATCATACGTGCGTTTATAAAATTCGCACATGAATGCATAATATTCGAGTGATTCAATAAGTTGTGATTCATTTAAATTCCTGGTCGTTGGCTCGTACCTTGATATAATATCAGTAATGACACCATTGTAGCAGGTACTGAATGCAGCAGTTTCTGCCTAATAGAAATGTTGGTTAGTATTGTAAATATTTGAAAACTGAGTTTTTTTTTTTTGTTTATTTTAATTACGTCTATTGTGTTCATTATACTCTCCTCAACTCCTTTCTCTTGGCAATTACTATAAAAGATCATTCCTATATATATAGAAATATCCCTGGTTTGCCTATAAAATACCCGATTTATGCTAGACTCATCATCTTGGGTGGTAACATAATTTAATCCTAAAATTTACTTTTTATTAAAAAATGTTGCGACTGAATAATTTCAACAATAATTCCTACCAATTAAACAGATTAATACAATTAATACAATTTGCTTCATACTGTAATATTTAAAAGCAAAATATAAAAGACTAATAAAGTAAATTACTAAAACAAGACTGAAAAAATTTCGAGAATTTTGTTGAAATTTAATATATTCTTGTGAAAATGCCAGAGGTTACAGAAGATTATTTTAAATCAGCATTATATTATGTTATGCTGCGGCAAATTATACAATCACGTTGATTAAATTAAATTCATCCAGAAATCGGCTGGAGCAATAATTATGTAACATATTTAAAATTATATAAAATTATTCATTAAACGGTAAAAATAGATTAGAAATTATCAAAAAAATTAACAAAAAGCAAAAAATTAATTATCAACTTGCCATAAAACAATAAACCACAATGAATGCATTTGCAAGACAAATATGATCAACACTGAAATATTCGGGGTACACAAACCTATAGGTGTATTGGAAATAGTGGCTTTATAGTTTACAGGAACGTTATTCTATACGATGAGCTTCATTGACACTTATCATTATCATAAATAGGCGCGATAAGTGCGCCTATCCTGTAATCTTTAGTGGATCTCTATATTTTGTAATAAATGCGTTGTTTCGGACATCGTGGTGTCATCTTTGTATGGGTTTGTTACAATTGTGGGTGGGACTGTGCAGCTGAGTATGTAGTAGTATTCCAAACACAATAAAAACCTAAATCTGAATTGTATTCCAAAGACAATAAATTAATTGTCGGCAAAAAGGTTCGAACTGGATCTGCCGTTTTTAATAAATAATACTTGCTGATTTTCAAAAAATCGCTTTGCCTGACAATTTGAAGGAACAGAAATTTCCTTGACGTTGACAGCAGATTGTCAGAAATAGTTAGCCAAATTGTTTCAGCCGAAAGTAAAAATATCGATAATGCAGATAATGTCTTGGCTATCTCAGCCGAAAGTTACTAGCCGACGTATTTCAGCCGAAACACACATATTTCAAATAAAATCAAAAATTAAAAAAATAACTTTTAAACTAGAATTTTCTTGAAGTGATTTTACGGCTAAATATAGGATTATTTTGGTTGGTCACTCCATACCTTAGGAATTATACATTAAGTTTCATCAGAGAAGCCAAATATAAAATTTTAAAATTAGTATAAATTCAACCTTTAAAATGTCATGTCGGGAAAGTTTTCCAATTAGTGTGCCTAACCAACAGTTATTCCTAGAGTAAATTCCCACCTTTTCCAAAATAATTTTAAAGAAATTTGTCAATTTTTTTCCAGAGTATGCCTCGGTTCTTTTCCAAAATATAATACTAGAAAGAACCGAAAATTCCCCCTTTTCCAAATTTTTTTAAAGAACCCGTTTTTTTTTTCAGAATATGTCCCGACTCTATTCCAGAATATATTACTATACTAGAAGGAGCAGTATTTTATTTTATTGATTTCCAAATTCATTGAAATCGGTTCAGTGTGCACTTTTTTAGGAGTAAAGAGTCTGCCTTCTAAGTAGTGACCAACGGTTGACAGACACCACTTTTCGGTAACTGTTCATGTTTTTTTGTTCTATATCTTTTAATGTTATACTACAGTCTTCTTCTACCCAGGAAATCATCAAATCAATTTCATCTTCAGTAAAAACTTTTGGTTTTATTCCACCTTTTTTCAACATTGTATCACGTTCAGATTGGATCCAGTGATATGCGGCCTTGTACTTAATTTCCAGCGTCACATCCATAGCTATTCAGTCATCACCTATGGTCGCACAATTTACTAACCTTTCACGATCTTTTTCATTATTTTTTTTTGTATTTCTTCCTTTCAATTGCATCGGTTCCAATCACGGCAGTTCTGCAAACAGGACACGTACTATATGTAACATCGATTATAGTTAATTTGACTTTGTGAATTTAACGTGATAATAAGCACTTAATAATGGATTTCCATTATTACGGTATCGATTATAGGTTGCACACACATTGAGTGGAATATATGTAGGCCTTGTCATTACAAATTGTCAAATTGTGCAATTGTCCTTTAGTTATGTATAATAAACTATATTAAGAGTTTGCATAGCCGCATTATATACATACATACAGTGGAGATTTTCTGTATTACAATTGATCAATCTAAATTACAATTGACGCTTTCTAAATTAAAATTTACTAATCTGAATTACAATTTACCCGTTCTGTAATTAAATTTACTAATTTGAATTACAATTGACGATTTCCGAATTAAAATTTACTAATTTGAATTACGATTGACGATTTCTAAAATACAATTGAAGCTTTCTGAAATATAATTGATGGTACCCAAAACACAATTGACGCTTTCTGAATTCAAATTTACTAATTTTAATTACAATTAACTCTTGCTGAATTACAACTGACTAATCTGAATTACAATGGACGCTTTATTAATTACAATTGAAGTTTTCTGAAATGCAATTGACTAATCTGAATTAATGTTGACGCTTTCTAAATTAAAATTGATTAATCTGAATAACAATTAACGCTATTTGAATTACAATTAAAGCTTTCTGAAATACAATTGACACTTTCCGAATTAAAATTGACGCTTTCTGAATTAAAATTTAATAACTTGATTTACAATTGACGCTTTCTGAATTACAATTTACGCCTTCTAAAATTAAATTTACTAATCTGAATTACAAACAACACTTTCTGAATCAAAATTGGCTTTCTGAATTACAATTGACGCTTTCCTAATTACTCTTGAAGCATTTTGAAATACAATTCACTGATCTGAATTAATGTTGACGCCTTCTAAATTAAAATAGACTAATCTGAATTACAATTGACGCTTTCTGAACAACAATTGACTAATCTGAATTACAATTAACGGTTTTTGAATTACAATTGAAGCTTTCTGAAATATAATTGACAAATCTGAATTACATTTGACGCTTTCTAAATTAAAATTTACTAATCTGAATTACAATTGACGCTTTCTGAATTAAAATTTACTAATGTCAATTACAATTGACGCTTTCCGAATTACAATTGAAGCTTTCTGAAATACATTTGACTAATCTGAATTAATGTTGACGCTTTCTAAATTAAAATTGACTAATCTGAATTACAATTGACGCTTTTTGAATTACAATTGAAGCTTTCTGAAATACAATTGACACTTTCCGAATTAAAATTGACGCTTTCTGAATTAAAATTTAATAATTTGATTTACAATTGACGCTTTATGAATTACAATTGACTAATCTGAATTACAATTGACGCTTTCTGAATTAAAATTGACGCTTTCTGAATTACAATTTACGCGTTCTAAAATTAAATTTACTAATCTGAATTACAAACAACGCTTTCTGAATAACAATTGGCTTATCTGAATTACAATTGACGCTTTCTGAATTAAAATTTATTAATCTGAATTGCAATTGACGGTTTCCGAATTACTATTGAAGGTTTTTGAAATACAATTGACTGATCTGAATTAATGTTGACGCTTTCTAAATTAAAATAGACTAATCTGAATTACAATTGACGCTTTCTGAATTACAATTGACTAATCTGAATTACAATTGACGACTTCTGAATTAAAATTGACTAATCTGAATTACAACTAACGCTTTCTGAGCTACAATTGACTAATCTGAATTACAATTAACGCTTTCTGAATTACAATTGAAGCTTTTTGAAATACAATTGACAATTCTGAATTACAATTGATGCTTTCTAAATTAAAAATTTACTAATCTGAATTACAATTGACGCTATCTGAATTAAAATTTACTAATCTCAATTACAACTAACGCTTTCTGAATTACAATTGAAGCTTTCTGAAATACAATTGACACTTTCTGAATTAAAATTGACGCTTTCTGTATTAAAATTTAATAATTTGAATTACAATTGGCCCTTTCAGAATTATGACTAATCTGAATTACAATTGACGCTTTCTGAATTAAAATTGACTAATCTGAATTACAATTAAGGCTTTCTGAATTACAATTGAAGCTCTATGAAATAAAATTGACACTTTCCGAATTAAAATTAACGCTTTCTGAAATAAAATTGACGATTTCAGAATTACAATTTACGCGTTCTAAAATAAAATTTACTAATTTGAATTACAATTAACGCTTTCTGAATCACAATTGGCTAATCTGAATTACAATTGACGCTTTCTGAATTAAAATTTATTAATCTGAATTACAATTGACGCTTTCCGAATTACAATTGATGCTTTTTGAAATACAATTGACGCTTTCTGAATTAACGCTTTCTAAATTAAAATAGACTAATCTGAATTACAATTGACGCTTTCTGAATTACAATTGACGACTTCTGAATTAAAATTTACTAATCTGAATTACATCTAACGCTTTCTGAACTACAATGGACTAATCTGAATTACAATTAACGCTTTCTGAATTACAACTGAAGCTTTCTGAAATACAATTGACTAATCTGAATAAAAATTGACGCTTTCTAAATTAAAATTTACTAATCTGAATTACAATTGACGCTTTCTGAATTAAAATTTACTAATCTGAATTTCAATTGACGCTTTCCGAATTACAATTGAAGCTTTCTGAAATACAATTGACTAATCTAAATTAATGTTGACGCTTTCTAAATTAAAATTTACTATTCTGAATTACAATTGACGCTTTTTGAATTACAATTGAAGCTTTCTCAAATACAATTGACACTTTCCGAATTAAAATTGACGCTTTCTGAATTAAAATTTAATAATTTGATTTACAATTGACGCTTTCTGAATTACAATTGACTAATCTGAATTACAATTGACGCTTTCTGAATTAAAATTGACGCTTTCCGAATTACAATTTACGCGTTCTAAAATTAAATTTACTAATTTGAATTACAAACAACGCTTTCTGAATCACAATTGGCTTATCTGAATTACAATTGACGCTTTCTGAATTAAAATTTATTAATCTGAATTACAATTGACGCTTTCCGAATTACTATTGAAGCTTTTTGAAATATAATTGACTAATCTGAATTAATGTTGACGATTTCTAAATTAAAATAGACTAATCTGAATTACAATTGACGCTTTCTGAATTACAATTAATTAATCTGAATTACAATTGACGCTTTCTGAATTACAATTGAAGCTTTCTGAAATACAATTGACACTTTCTGAATTACAATTGAAACTTTTTGTATTAAAATTTAATAATTTGATTTACAATTGGCCCTTTCAGAATTATGACTAATCTGAATTACAATTGACGCTTTCTGAATTAAAATTGACTAATCTGAATTACAATTAAGGCTTTCTGAATTACAATTGAAGCTCTATGAAATAAAATTGACACTTTCCGAATTAAAATTAACGCTTTCTGAAATAAAATTGACGATTTCAGAATTACAATTTACGCGTTCTAAAATAAAATTTACTAATTTGAATTACAATTAACGCTTTCTGAATCACAATTGGCTTATCTGAATTACAATTGACGCTTTCTGAATTAAAATTTATTAATCTGAATTGCAATTGACGGTTTCCGAATTACTATTGAAGGTTTTTGAAATACAATTGACTGATCTGAATTAATGTTGACGCTTTCTAAATTAAAATAGACTAATCTGAATTACAATTGACGCTTTCTGAATTACAATTGACTAATCTGAATTACAATTGACGACTTCTGAATTAAAATTGACTAATCTGAATTACAACTAACGCTTTCTTAGCTACAATTGACTAATCTGAATTACAATTAACGCTTTCTGAATTACAATTGAAGCTTTCTGAAATACAATTGACAAATCTGAATTACAATTGATGCTTTCTAAATTAAAATTTACTAATCTGAATTACAATTGACGCTATCTGAATTAAAATTTACTAATCTCAATTACAACTAACGCTTTCTGAATTACAATTGAAGCTTTCTGAAATACAATTGACTAATCTGAATAAAAATTGACGCTTTCTAAATTAAAATTTACTAATCTGAATTACAATTGACGCTTTCTGAATTAAAATTTACTAATCTGAATTTCAATTGACGCTTTCCGAATTACAATTGAAGCTTTCTGAAATACAATTGACTAATCTAAATTAATGTTGACGCTTTCTAAATTAAAATTTACTATTCTGAATTACAATTGACGCTTTTTGAATTACAATTGAAGCTTTCTCAAATACAATTGACACTTTCCGAATTAAAATTGACGCTTTCTGAATTAAAATTTAATAATTTGATTTACAATTGACGCTTTATGAATTACAATTGACTAATCTGAATTACAATTGACGCTTTCTGAATTAAAATTGACGCTTTCCGAATTACAATTTACGCGTTCTAATATTAAATTTACTAATTTGAATTACAAACAACGCTTTCTGAATCACAATTGGCTTATCTGAATTACAATTGACGCTTTCTGAATTAAAATTTATTAATCTGAATTACAATTGACGCTTTCCGAATTACTATTGAAGCTTTTTGAAATATAATTGACTAATCTGAATTAATGTTGACGCTTTCTAAATTAAAATAGACTAATCTGAATTACAATTAACGCTTTCTGAATTACAATTAATTAATCTGAATTACAATTGACGCTTTCTGAATTACAATTGAAGCTTTCTGAAATACAATTGACACTTTCTAAATTACAATTGAAACTTTCTGTATTAAAATTTAATAATTTGATTTACAATTGGCCCTTTCAGAATTACAAATGACTAATCTGAAATAAAATTGACGCTTTCTGAATTAAAATTGACTTATCTGAATTACAATTAACGCTTTCTGAAATAAAATTGACGATTTCAGAATTACAATTTACGCGTTCTAAAATAAAATTTACTAATTTGAATTACAATTAACGCTTTCTGAATCACAATTGGCTAATGTGAATTACAATTGACGCTTTCCGAATTACAATTGAAGCTTTTTGAAATTAAAATAGACAAATCTGAATTACAATTGACGCCTTCTAAATTAAATTTACTATTCTGAATTACAATTGACGCTATCTGAATTAAAATTTAATAATCTCAATTACAACTAACGCTTTATGAATTACAATTGAAGCTTTCTGAAATACAATTGACACTTTCTGAATTACAATTGACGCTTTCTGTATTAAAATTTAATAATCTGAATTACAATTGACGCTTTCTGAATTAAAATTTAATAATTTGAATTACAATTGACGCTTTCTGAATTACAATTGACTAATCTGAATTACAATTAACGCTTTCTGACCTACAATTGACGCTTTCTGAATTACAATTGACTAATTTGAATTACAATTGACGCTTTCCGAATTACAATTGAAGCTTTCTGAAATACAATTGACGCTACCCAAAACACAATTTGTCGCTTTCTGAATTAAAATTTACTAATTTGAATTACAATTACCACTTGCTGAATTACAATTGACTAATCTGAATTACAATGAACGCTTTCTCAATCACAATCGAAGCTTTCTAAAATACAATTTACTAATCTGAATTACAATTGACGCATTCTGAATTACTATTGACTAATCTGAATTACAATTGACGCTTTCTGAAATACAATTGACTAATCTGATGAACAATTAACGCTTTCTTAATTACAATTGAAGCTTTCTGAAATACAATTGACACTTTCCGAATTACAATTGACGCTTTCTGAATTACAATTGACTAATCTGAATTATAATTGACGCTTTCTGAATTAAAATCGACTAATCTGAATTACAATTGACGGTTTCTTAATCACAATCGAAGCTTTCTAAAATACAATTTACTAATCTGAATTACAATTAACTCTTGCTGAATTACAATTGACTAATCTGAATTACAATGAACGCTTTATTAATTACAATTAAATCTTTCTGAAATGCAATTGACTAATCTGAATTACAATTGACGCATTCTGAATTACAATTGACTAATCTGAATTACAATTGACGCATTCTGAAATACAATTGACTAATCTGATGAACAATTAACGCTTTCTTAATTACAATTGAAGCTTTCTGAAAACAAGTGACACTTTCCGAATTACAATTGACGCTTTATGAATTTCAATTGGCTATTCTGAATTACAATTGACGCTTTCCGAATTTCAATTGAAGCTTGCTGAAATACAATTGACTAATCTGAATTAAAATTGACTAATCTGAATTACAATTGACACTTTCCGAATTACAATTGACGCTTTCTGAATTACAATTGACTAATCTGAATTATAATTGACGCTTTCTGAATTAAAATCGACTAATCTGAATTACAATTTACGCTTTCTTAATCACAATCGAAGCTTTCTAAAATACAATTTACTAATCTGAATTACAATTAACTCTTGCTGAATTACAATTGACTAATCTGAATTACAATGAACGCTTTATTAATTACAATTAAATCTTTCTGAAATGCAATTGACTAATCTGAATTACAATTGACGCATTCTGAATTACAATTGACTAATCTGAATTACAATTGACGCATTCTGAAATACAATTGACTAATCTGATGAACAATTAACGCTTTCTTAATTACAATTGAAGCTTTCTGAAAACAAGTGACACTTTCCGAATTACAATTGACGCTTTATGAATTTCAATTGGCTATTCTGAATTACAATTGACGCTTTCCGAATTTCAATTGAAGCTTGCTGAAATACAATTGACTAATCTGAATTAAAATTGACTAATCTGAATTACAATTGACGCTTTCTGAATTACAATTGACTAATCTGAATTACAATAGACAATTTCTGAATTAAAATTTATTAATCTGAATTACATTTGACGCTATCCGAATTACAACTGGCGCTTTCTGAATTAAAATTGACTAATCTGAGTTACAATCGACGCTTCCTGAATTACAATTGACGCTTTCCGGATTACAATTGAAGCATTCTGAAATGTAATTGACTAATCTGAATTACATTTGACGTTTTCTGAATTAATATTTACTAATCTGAATTACTGTTGACGCTTTTCGAATTACAATTGGAAAAGGTGTAGTATTATATTCTAAAAAAATTGAGAGAAATCCTTTAAACTTATTTATTTATTAATTTAAATTTCATATTACCTACAGTATATATTTATACAATCGGTAAGTAAACATACAAAAAACAAAATTTAACAATTACTAGAGAGACATTTAAATAACTCGTTTTTAAACGAACTTCTTGTCATATTAAAGTCGAAAACATCGTAAACTGAATTAAAAAGCCGCGACATTCTCAAGACTGGTTCCGAAAGTGCAAAATTTGTAGAGACAGGATCAATATGTAGCAAAGGGCGACCGCGCAAACAGCGTATATAATTCGTCACAATCTATTTCGGGAAGCCAGAACATCGTGAACGAATATAGCAGATGCAACGTCTCGTCGATGATCCAAACGTTGTAGTTTTAATAAATTACAACGATCATTATAAGGCGGGGGAATGTATTGATGCGCTCGCTCAGTGGGTAATCCCCGAAGGGCATACAGAACAAATTACTTCTGAATGGCACTTATAAAATGGGGACCAGATCTGAGAAGCGTATTGTAGAACTGAACGAACAAAGGATATATATAGAGTTTTCAGTGTGAGCGAGTCGCAAAGTCCTTACAATTGCGCTTAATGAAACCTAGCATAATGTAAGCTTTCGTAATGAAACAATCATTGTGTTTAGTAAAAGATAGATCACAAGAAAACGTTACGCCTAAGTCGGACATGAACTCAACTCTATCAACAGATATATTATATAAAAAATATTGCTGGAAGATTGGCGAGCGCATCCGAGAGAATGATAAAATCCTGCATTTACCCACATTCAGCAACAATTTGTTATTGATCGACAAACTGCAAAATTATTTTGGAAGAGTAGGAATTTACTCTAGTGGTGACTATATTGTCTAGGCACACTAGTTGAAATACTTTACAGACATGAAAGACATGAACTTTAAATGTTGAATTTAAACAAATTTTTAAATTTTATATGGGAATTTCATTCAAACGAATTTTTCCGGCCCTCCGCACATGAAACTTGCCCTGATAATTTTTGTAGAGTTAACTCTTGGCTAGACACTTTTCATTCATTTTTTCAAATTTTTAAATTTTATTTTATGCTCCTCTCATAAAACTTAAGTTGTAATTACCATCGCAAACAATGACAACCAAATGAACCTGTATCCAGCCATAAATTCACTTTATGGAAATTCCAGTTTAAAGGTTGTTTTGTCAATTTTTCATTTTATATGGAATATGTTTCGGCTGAAATATTTCGGCTGGTAACTTTCGGTTGAGATAGATAAGATGCTATCTGCATTACCGACATTTTATACCTTTAGACTGAAAACTTTCGGCTAACTATAACAACGTCCATTTGTGCAGTTCGTTTTTTAAAAAATATTCCCTATTGCATTGTGGAAAAAAATTCGCAGAAATTTGCTACAAAGAAAAAAATTAATTTTTCTTCCAGTTTATCGATTTGATTGAAAATTAATCCCAAATACGCAAATTCTGTACGCGCTTTGTCCCGCACCCATTAAAACCAACCTTCGAAATTTATCAGACAAGGTCACACCAATAATCGGATGATCATACAACAAATACTATACTCCATCTGGTCAAAAAGCTGTCCAGTAGAATAACGACCGAATGCTTAACATATTTGTGCACCCTGTTTTAATTCACCAACCCAAATTTATTGGGTTTTAATTTTAATATGTTTGAAATGTTGCTTTCCAGGCTTGACTGTAGCTTCACCAGAGAAAACAATGAACTTCAAGCAATAATAGTTAATTAATTCTGATATTTTGAAAATTTCATAATTCTAAGGAATAAGTAACTAATGTTTGATTTATGTTTAAGACGAAAATTCCACCTAAACAAGAATTATTCAAAGGCATACATGAAAAATAATTTAATTCACCAATTTCCACACCAACACCTGTCAAATTATACTTTCCACACTATAAATTTACCAGAAAATATCGTAATTGTGTTAAAGTTTTTCAAAAAAATCATTTTCATGAAAAATTTGTTTTCCTTTCTTTGAACAAAGCCGATCCAATTATTATAATCAATTAGCATTAATTAATTAAATTAATTCATAAAGTGTAAAATGATTTTATTGTTGTTATTTTACAAAAAAAAATGTATTTTGATTTTATTTAATTTTCAAAACACCATAAATTTAAATCAAAAGAAGAAAATGTTTTATAATTTCTCATGAATTTAAGAAATATGTTTTCACATCGAGCAGCAGCAGCAAGTTTAGCAGTAAAAAAAATGAAAAATGTTTGGAAAAATTGAGAAATGTGTTTGAAGTGTTTGGTGATTTAAATATTATTATGGATAAAAGCAGATGTTGTTTGTGCAAATTCCGTCAAAATGTGAATGATTTAAAGATCCGTTTATAATTTTGCATACCAAACAGTACAAATTTGCATAATGTGTATTAGGGCGGAAATTGATTGACTGATAACAAGTTAATAAATTATCAATTATTTATACCAAAAAGAACACAAAAAAAAAAAATTAAATCACGCACATGACCATCGTAATTATATTAAATCATTAAAATTTAATTTATTACCGAATTAAATTCTCTTGTACAATGTACATACAAAAAAAAAATTATTTCTCCCCTATACAGAAGCGTATACATATTTCTATCGTACATATTTCATAATTTTTATTTTTATTTTATGTATTTATAGACAGCATTATTATGTTGCCATTTTAGGGTACACACACAGAAAATTGACATCTGTCAACTATCACTTGTCATTTTTATTGTTAAATTCTCCTTTTATGTATATTGATGTTATTATGGATATGGAAAAATGAAATGAAAAATTGTTAATACCAATGATAATAATAATAATAATAACATTAATAAATAATCATAATAATGAAGTGAAATAAATTAAAAACGAACGAAAAATTGAAAAAAAAAAAAATACAAAAATTGTAATATAATCACAGCATGTGGTGACATACGAAACATTAATTTATTGAATTAAATTGAATGTACAAAAAAACATAAATCGATTTTTTTTTATCTTTTACAGATGTCGGTAACTTAATAAAAACATAAAGAATATATAAATCTTAATAATTAATAGAAGAGAATTATTAGTGTTTCTTGTGTTGGGTTATATAAATATAATGCCTTCACTATAACGCACCGGATCATTTCACTTGGGTGTTGTGTGTGGAATTTATATTTTGTTTTAGAGCGTTTGTCGGCATTATTGATGTGAAATGTATATAATGTGTACATAATATGAATGTAATTGATTTTGGATGAAATCAACTCAATTATCTTTCTGGTTTTATTTACATTGCGCTGTCGGCTCTACAAGCAATATGTTTTGTTGAATATGTCTTTAAGATAGAGCATGAACAATGACAATTACAATAAATACTAACTTTTAGTTCTTCTTGAATTCAAAGATAGCAGTAATTTTAACAATTTGGACCTAATTCCAAAATGAAGTTTTGCCTTATTTTTTTGTTATAGATTGAATGACCTCCGGAATTTCAACCTGAAAAATACTTAATTTTTTTCACACTAATACACTCACTACTCCACAAAATTAAAGGAACACAAATTTTTTTCAATTTTTTTAGTGTTTTTTGAAGAGCTGTATCTTTGTAAAATACAGTCGTACAGAGATGAAAAGAAAAGCATTTTAAAGCTTCAAATCTCTAGTTTTGAGATTTTTGAGCGAAAAATTTTTGTGAGATACCGTTATCAGACAATCAGAAAAAAGAGCACGAGAAAAAAAAATTCGATTTTTTTTTTTTTTTGTAACGATCCATGGGCTTGGGAAAATTTTTTTAAGTTAAACCAATATATAGGTCGGTTAGCCTGTTAATTAGGCGTAAATTTAATTTCTTTCTGGTCGTTCTATGTCAACTTTTTGCTGAGATATCTGACTTTGAATCAAAAAAGATCCTTTTGTCTTTGATCATCGATATCTCAGCAATCAATGAATACACAGTTAATTTTAGGGCAGCCTTAAAAACTTGAGTAAATTTCCTACAAGATTAGTTGAGAACAAATTCTTTTTTACAACCTCAATACTGATTTGAAAAAAGTACAAGAAAACGACTTTTTAGGTTGTTTTAGTAAATCTACCGTTACTTTACAAATATTGATGAAAAGACTAATGTTACCAGGTTATTTTACAGTTTAATGTACTCCTAATTTTTTTTTTTTTCGCTGGCGCTACATCCCATAGAGGGATTTGGCCGCTTCATTTTTCTTGAAGTTTCGTAATAATTTTTGTTAACGGATAATGAGTGATTAATTCATAACTAACGTACTCCTAATAGCCCTGTATTATTTACAAACTGATCCATCCAACCGTTTTTCCGAACAGATTGATCAAAGTTTTAAAAAACAATTATAGGAACAATTGATCTTCAAAATAAACGACTTTTTTCACATATTGCGTTAATTACTTGTTAACCCTTAACGATCGTAAGATTTTTTTATAATACTCGCCGATAAGAGGACAGAAAATTAAATAAAGTACTGCAATATGACCAATTATTATGGAACTTGGCCATTTCTTATCCGATGATTTTAGTGAAATTTGGTATTGATGCGCGATGGAAATGGGATTCTAAAATGGTTCGTGGATGAAGTTCTGGAAAATGGCCAACTAGGAAGGAACCTGGCCATTTCTTATCCGATTTTGATGAAATTCAGCATGTACCATGGAAGTGGGATTCTAAACTGATTTTTGGATGAAGTTCTGGAAAGCAGCCAACTTGGAAGGAACTAGGCCATTTATTATCCGATCTTGATGAAATTCAGCATGCACGATGGAAATGGGATTCTAAAATGATTCGTGGATGAACTTCTGGAAAATGGCCAACTAGGAAGGAACTTGGACATTTCCTATCCGATTTTAGTGAAATTTGGTATGCACGATGGAAATGGGATTCTAAGATGATTCGTGGATGAAGTTCTGGAAAATTGCCAACTAGGAGGGAACTTGGCCATTTCTTATCCGATTTTGATGAAATTCAGCATGTACGATGGAAACGGGATTCTAAATTGATTTTTGGGATAAAATTCTGGAATATGGCCAGCTATTACGTAACTTGGCCATTTCTTACCCGATTTTAGTGAAATTTGGTATGTACGATGGAAATGGGATTCTAAGATGATTCGTGGATGAAGTTCTGGAAAATGGCCAACTAGGAAGGAACTTGGCTATTTCTTATCCGATTTTGATGAAATTCAGCATTACCATGGAAACAGGATTCTAAAACGATTTTTGGGATAAACTTCTGCAATATGGCAAACTAGTATGAAACTTGGCCATTTTTTATCCGATTATAGTAAAAATTGGTATTGATGCGCGATGGAAATGAAATTCTAAAATGATTCGTGGATGAACTTAATTTTAGTGAAATTTGGTATGCACAATGGAAATAGGATTCTAAAATGATTTTTGGATGAAGTTCTTGAAAATGGCCTACTAGGAAGGAACTTGGCCTTTTAATTTTTTTCTGTATAAATAAATAAATAAGTCTGATGAAATTCAGCATGTACGATGGAAATGGGATTCGAAAATGATTTTTGGATAAAGTTCTGGAAATGGCCAATTACGAAGGAACTTGGCCATTTCTTATCCAATTTTGGTTAACTTTAAAATACGCGATAGATTCTAAAATGATTCTTGGAAGTTCCGGAATTTGGCCAATTATTTTCATGAAATTCAGTATGCACGATGAAACTGAGATTCTAAAATAATTTATAAAACAAATCATTAAATACATCGAATAACCATTTTAGTATTTCACTTTTAACGCACATGCTGAATTTCTTTTAATCGTTTAAGAAATAGGGAAGCACCTTCAAACTTAACCATATAAATGTACCCAAAAATAATTTTAGAGTTCCATTTCTATAGTACATGCTGAATTTGATTCAAATCGGATAAAAAAATGGCCAAGTTCCATCATATATGGTTTATTCCAGAACTTCATCTAAACATAATTTTAAAACCCAATTTTCATTATACCTACATGCTGAATTTCATCAAAATCAGACATGAAATGTCCAAGTTCCTTCCTAATTGGCCATATTTTAGAATTGTATCTAAAAGTCATTTAAGAATCCCATTCTCATCGGACATGCTGAATTTCATCAAAATTAGATAAGAAATGGCCAAGTTCCATAATAATTGGCCTTTTTCCAGAACTTCATCCAAAAATCATTTTAGAATCCCATTTCTATGGTGCCTACTAAATTTCATCAAAATCGGGTAAGAAATGGCCAAGTTCTATCCTAGTTGGCCATATTTGAGAACTTTATCTAAAAACCATTTTATACTCCCATTTCCATGGTACATGCTGAATTTCATCAAAATCGGATAAGATAATCACACTCTGCAATAGTTTCTATCATTTCGTTGGATATTCCTATTAGTTTACATTTTGCGTCTGTAAATGTTATGGTATCTTCGTAAAAAAACGATTTTTTGTATGATACATATATCTGCTCCTGTATCAACTAGAAGTGGAATGTTTTTATATTTACTAATATCGATATTTAAGTTTATGTATTTGTTAAGTGAATTAATTTGTTTTAGCTACATTGTCGATATTTGTTTCAGATAAATTATGGATTTCAGAGTATATGCATTGTTTTCTGTTTGACAGGGAATTATTTGAGAGAGACTGTGGAAATCTCGGATTCTCGAAGGAGTGCCTCTTTCTATTGTGATTTATGTTTAATGCGTCTCTACGTTTCTTTGAGTAGCAATCTTGAATGTGGTGCCGAAACTTTTAACAATAGGCACATTGTTGAGATGAAATGAAGTTGATTGTTTTAGAATTAAATGTTGAATTGAGTTTCCGATAACATGTATTTTTAGTATGTCCGATACGTCTATAAAAATTACAAAAGGACGATTTAATTGAGAACTGAGTTTTTCAGTAATTGAGAATTTCAACATATGCTTAACTGTGAGCTCTTCTTCTATAGCTCGATTAATTTTTCGAATCGACATGTTTTAACGATCAATTTAATAGTCGGATCTAATCCTTCTAATCAGCTTTCGATTCCGTTGAGTACAATTTTTGCTCGTTTAGAAATCTTTATTTTTTAGCAGATTTACCCCTCCTTGCCTGGCCACCTCAGCTACTAGCTGCTAAATCAAACAATAATATTTTTCACCATATTATAAATAGTAGCGTTTCACGAAAATGAAAATCCTATTTGCTTAAGGTATTAGTTTCAAAGAATGGAGTTAAGCTGTTTGGCTTATACTCCATCCAAATTGCCATTAAAACTGAGGAAGAAATTAAAGAAAATATTCGTAACGATTGTGAAGAATGTAACGCTCTATTCCGTCATTGTGTTGCCCTCATTTTGTTTTAAAACTTGTTTACCTCAACTGGTAATCGGTACATACCTAAGTAGAACAATGGCGGCGCGTCATAGTAAGCAACGGAAGCATTAGTAGAAGTTTATCAACTTCGGAAATTTATACTGGATAATTTCAAGATGCAACACCCCGAACAAAGCACTAACTCAGTTCAAGATAAGCTATAACACGTAGCTCTCTTTACACAGCCTTTTAAACAACAGTCTTGGCTTTCCTCACATCCAGTGGTAATTTATTCCATATAATCGCTCCCTAACCATCGATGCATCGCTCATGTAACTCGTTTTATGCGAAGTCAGATCCTAAAATTATTATTTTTTTTTATTTTTTTACGCGAATACTTTAGCGTGCCGAGGTAGACGAAATTTCTCATATTCAATATGTAAAGCAAAAAGCTAAACTGGATGTGTTGCGAGATAAGGCGTATCCACGTAACCATAGAGGTAATATGGTATGTCTGGTTTCCAATTCCATTCACGTTTTAAGAACTTGTATTCCGTTGGCTTCAGTGGCGTAGAGGTTCAAATGCTGAGCAATGGAGTAAATTTTGCTCCTGTGCCAAATACAATCGGCGTTCAGTCATTTGAGAGTCTCGCTATAGATGCCGAAACTGCCTTATCCGGCCAGTCATACCAACTGAAAGCAATATGTGTGTTACAGATTAAGAAAGGCTTGAGTAACGTTTCCTCCTCTATCTCCTCTCATTCTTCTGTTTCTTCTTCTAATAATAACCTTAAAGTGATTGGTACGATTAAGAAAAAGTTACGTGATCATGACCTGATAGCCTGTAAAGCGCATAAAGGCAATACGATCACTGTTCTCACAAGAATCGATTATTACAATAAAATTTCTGATTTCATTACAGAAAGCAACGCATTAGAGCTCAATAGAGATCCTACTAGGTCATTTAAGACTTTGGTCAGTAAGTGTATCAACCAATGCCCAAAGGTCTTTGATGGCACTGGTTGGAGGTACACGGTTATGAATCCATCTGCCCCAATTCTTTATGGTTTACCTAAAATCCATAAAGAAGGCATTCCAATTAGACCAATAGTAGCGTATTGCAATGCACCTGCCTACAAGCTATGTAAGGGTTTCATAAACTTTTTCAACAGTCATAACAATTTCGTTTCGGCTTTCTCGGTTAAGAACTCGGTAGAATTGATTAGCAAAATTCAAGATGTTGATATTCCACTACACTCAAAATTAGTTTCGTTTGACGTTGCTAGTCTTTTCACTTCTATTCCAATTAACATTTTGTCTCAAATAGTTTATACTTACTTAGATAGGGATGTTGCAGATGGAAGCCTTCGGAATGAACTGAAGTTGATATTTGAAACTTGTATTAAACAAAATTATTTTTGCTTTGATAATAAGTATTTCAGATTCACTGATGGTCTACCGATGGGCTCCCCTCTGTCACCTTTGTTAGCAGAAATTTTCATGAATTTCTTCGAACAAACGATTGTATCAAGCAATAATCCTTATTTCCGTCATATGATTTTTGGTACACCATTAATTTTACGGTAGAAAAAGAAGAAAACAAATCTATTTACTTTCTAGATATAACAATAACCAGAATTAATTCTTCATTAGAGTTCAAAATTTATAGAAAACCCACGTATACAGACGCCATTATACCTAACTCGTCAAACCATCCCCATAATATTAAAATGTCAGCTTTCCACTCATTCTTAGATAGATTAATAAACATTCCTTTGACCATATCCAATTATAACAAAGAGCTTAATATAATTTTAGAAATAGCAGCGAATAACGGGTATGCAGCTAAGACTATATTAAAGCTATTAAACAGAAAACTGAAACATAAAGCTTTAGCTAATATTTATCCACCTGATAGCCCAATGCGGAAAAATTGGCGCCGCTTAGAGTATATAGGAAAAACTAATCAACGGATTAGTACCATAGTGACACAATATACAGATATTAGCTTTGCTTTTTATAACAATAATACAATTAAGAAAATGATTTTTAACAACAAACCAAGAATTGATCGCCTTTCCAAGTCTGGCGTTTATAAGATCAATTGCAATGATTGTAGTTCCTCTTATATCGGACAGACTGGGCGCAATTTTGAAGTTAGAGTTAAAGAACATATATCTGGTAGCCATGAATCATCCCTTTATAATCATTTAACGTTAGAAAATCACACATCCAGTTTAAACAATTTAGAAATATTACATGTACAACCAAAAAGCAGACGTTTAGACAACTTAGAATCTTACGAAATCCGAAAAGCTATATTTCTTAACCAAAATATCCTCAACGAACAGAGAGAAATCCGTTTCTCACCAATTACCGACCCCGCATTGTTTTATTCACATACTCATTCCATATTGTTGTTGATGAGCATCACGTGCACAAGATATTGAGAAAGCTGAACTCTTTAACAAGTTTTTTGTTAGTGTGGTTCAAGACCAAAAAATTAATGGTTTAAGCGGAGATATTTATTGTGATGATTTATTTGCCAACAATTCTCAACTTAAATCTTTTGCTTTTTATGATACTTTTCCGTTAGAAATTCTACAAGTTATTTCATCACTTAAATCAACAAATTCGTCGGGCAATGATGGTATTAGCAATTATACAGTCAAAAAAATTGCCATTTATATTGTAGATGTTTTTTCCTATATAGTCAATGTTAGTTTTAGTTCTGGAATTTTTCCATCTAGACTAAAAGAAGCAGATGTAATCCCGATATTTAAAAACGGTGACAAAAAAGTTATCTCAAATTATCGTCCAATAAGCTTGCTTTCTGTCTTTGCCAAGATTATAGAGAAATTAGCTCATGTAAGACTTTCAGGTTTCTTAAATCACACAAATTTTCTACATAAAATGCAATTTGATGGTTTCAAGAAATCCAGAAGTACTGAAAATGCTTTGCTAGAGGTTACTAATTTTGTGTATAAAGGTCTCGATGTGAGAAATTCTGTAGCTACAGTTTTTGTTGATTTGAAAAAGGCGTTCGATATGGTAAACCATAGTGTGTTATTAAAAAAACTATTTTGTGCTGGATTTCGTGGAGCTAGTATTAAATGGGTTAGTTCCTACTTGTCGAATAGAGTACAGAGTGTAAAAATTAATGATTGTGTTAGTCAAAGTCTAGTGATTAATGATGGAGTTCCACAGGGATCTGTATTAGGACCATTGTTGTTCCTGATTTACCTAAACTCCTTATTTAATATTGAATTTAATTCTATAGTGGTTGCTTATGCAGATGACCTAGTATTCATGTACAATGAACCGAATAAGATTGATACTATTAATCATATTCATTTTGACTTAGGATTGCTCAGGAGATGGTGTGATTCGCATTCCATGTTGCTGAGTACAAAAACCAAAGCTATGTTTTATAGTCTAAATGGTACTGGTATTTCGGATCACAACATCATATATCATGAATTGGAATGTAATCAGGCAACATGTTCGAATGAATGTCTTAAAATTGAATGTGTCCCAACATTTAAATACCTTGGACTCACTATTGATAACTCTTTAAATTGGAAATGTCAGACTGAAAATCTCCATAATTATCTGGTAGCTGTGATACGTAAAATGTATATTTTAAGATTAATTTGTCCAATTGAGGTTTTAAAAAATGTGTATTTTGCACTTGTAAACTCAAAACTATCTTACGGTATAGTTTGTTGGGGAGGCACGTATTATGTTAGGATCCAGCCACTAGTTACTGCACAGAAGCATATATTGAGAATTATGAAGGGTAAGCCAAAATTAACTGAGTCTTGGCCACTATTTCAGTGTTTAGAAATTTTTCCACTAAGACATTTATTCGTGTTTAAAGCTTTGAAAGAATTTTATTTAAATACTAGAAATAATGCCGGTGTTAACAGTACTAATTATAAACTAAGAAATAAGCAACACATCCATCTACAAAAATTTACAACTACCAGCTTCCAAAATTCATTTTTAATTTTTGCTCCAAAAATATATAATAGTCTTCCAAATGATCTAAAAACATGTACAAAATTGAATGTATTCACTTCGCGTTTAAAATCTCATCTTTTATATTGCTCCAGTATAAATGATTTGTGGCACTTCCAAGTTTAGAGCTTTAATTGTTAAGTAATATTTTAATGTTTATATATTGTCATTTTTACCTTTATTTCCAATATTGTATTATAGTTAATTATTAAGTTATTATATGTACATATGTAAATATATACAATCGACACTGGATTTGTAGGATCCACAGATTGTTCTGTTAAATTAATTAAATAAATAAAATAAATAATAAAATACCATAAAATTACTAATACGTCGGGTTATAATAAAATAAAGAAGGGAAAAAAAAAATCAACATCTGGAATTTTGTTATTCGACCGTTGACTAATCAATAATCATATACCTGTGCTTAACTCACCTTCTTTTAATTTTTAATGTTTATTGCTCTCACCAATTTTACCTGTGTTTAACTCACCCCCTTTTTTAATTTATAATTTTTAATGTTTATTGCTGTCACCAATTTTATTGTTTACCACTCCCACATTTTTTTATTTGTATGTTTTGGTTTCACTTTTTGCTTTTTCCAACTATATATATATAACTACATTTTTATTTTTAAAGTTTAGTAGATACTCCTGATGATGGCCTAATAAGCCGAAATCGATCGAGTGATTTTTTAAACCTTTTGTAATTTTGCGAAATATTTAACAAGTGTTTTTAAAAAATTTTAAAAATGTGTGTATTAAGTGTGTTTCGCCAAGTGCCTACGGCAGAAAGTGTAAAAAGCGAATACTTTAGATATACATTTTCTCAAATTATGCTAATTTTAAATTTTTAACAAACTGGTATTTACGTAAAAGGAGTATACGTTAAAGAGCATTAAACCAAAATTAAAGATTTTGGCATGAACTTTAATGAAACCCTTTGAGAGTTCTTTAAATGCTACTAAAAAATAGAAAATCGAGACCCAATGAAGCTGTAATATCAAAGTTTCTAATGAAAAGCCAATATAATTTTAAGTTAATTGCACAAATTTAATTTTTATTTTCACATAACAATGGGGCGCAACGTAAAAGGATCATCAAATAAACCATTAAAGATTCCATCAAAAAAGATCATCTGTTCGACTATCAACGTTCTTAGATTTATGAAATACTATATTTCGGTCAAAAGCACTTGAATCTGGAAATTTATCAAGAGATACTTGTATCAGTTACAATAGCACATTTAACAATTTTGAAAATATTATAATTATAGAATTATGTGAAATTCGGCTATTTGTTATCAAGAATTTCGTGTTAAATTTACGAATTTTGTCAAAATAAAAATTTTAGATACGAATACGTCAGAATTTGTTCCCGTTATTGAATGAATTTCGAATTTAACTTAACTGAAATTTCAAGATTTTCCAAAAATCTCTAAATTTGCTAAGAAATATGTACATTTTAATTACTTGGACGAATCTATTTTAAATTTTTCCGAAATCTTAAAATTGCACAATTTTTTTTTACATATAGTTATTGTAATCTCATAAATTCCAAATTTTCCGAATCTTTGACTTCTGTTGTTCATATGTTTAATCAAATTCTGAAAATTGTATTTGAAATTTAACAAAATTCGTAAATTTTATTATTCTGGTTATAACATTTCTAAGGAACGCACCATAAACAATTTTCTAAGTTGGAATGGAGGAGAAAAAAAATTACCGAAAAGATGAGAAACATGTAAGTTCTTCTGTATTAAAAAACAATGTTTCTCGACAGTTTTACAGTACCCCTTGAATGTAATATTTGAGGGAAAGAAACAAATTGTATAACGGAATTTCAAAATTCGATCATTCAGATCGTTCAACTGGAAACAAATTTTCACTTAGGTTTATGAGGTTTAACACAATAAACCATTTAATTTTTTTTTCACTCTAGTAGGTTTGAAATAAAAAATACCCTAGTAGGTTTCCCGAGAGGGGAACTTGAAACCTCATCGGGCGCGACCCCTGGTGGCGATTAGGAGAATGCTCATCAGCTAAAACTGGTAGGTAGGAGGGAAATAAAATAACTCCCGCGGACCAACAATATTATATGCAATGCACAAAATAGAGAGATTTATTACCCCTGGTGGTACTCTAGGTAGCCGACTGGACAATCCATCCTCTTCGGAGGCTGGCCCTTTGGATTTTGGAGAGGGCCAAACATTGCATGGCGGAAGTGATTCAAGTGGAAATTTTACATTGCGAGCAGCTCTATCCAGTGAAAGAACTATCGACCTATAAAAGGGAAATATTAATCTCTTGAGGAGGCTACACAAAGAGAAAATGAAGTTCTAAAAATGAATCGGGATTCAAAAAAACATAGCGAGCTAGAGGGTATTGTACCAGATAAATTCAACTATTTCACTGATGAGGATGAATTAGAGAGAGGGACGAACTGGATCCTAAAGGAGAAAAAATAGTCTAGGAAGAGTAAGAAAAATAAAGCTGAATCGTCACCTGAGGCTGGACAATTAAATTTATTTATTTATTTGGTTGCTTGACAAATATTACAGTGAGCAACAAATTTTAGTACTAAAAAGCAACAATAAAACATCCCTCTTATTACAAAGCCAGTAGCGGGTTTTTCTTAAAAACTAAAATAAAAATACAAAGTAATTGAAAAAAATATAAAATATTAAAAATTGATAAGATCAGGAATCATCCCACCTCCCTCCCAATTTTCTTAAAACCAAAATAACACCGGTGCAGAAAGAAACTTGTTACGTAATACGGTAAAATAAAAGTTTGACTGAGCTATGCTGAAAGATCTAACTTTTCAAGGAAGACATTATTTTGTTCCTAAACCTTAAAGTACGCATGGCGATTGGCAGCGTATTAAAAATAGTAGGAGCCGATAATAAAAAATAATTGAAAAAATGAGTTTTATGAAACTTTGGTACAGTCCTAAAATACATTGTATTTTTTCTCAGTGAATAGCTAACGCAACTCAAGTGACGATTTCCACTCATTTCAAAATATTTATTCATAACTTTGAAGACGTACAAGTGCTTCAGTGAAAGAATTTTGCTTTGTGGTAAATAATGGCCAAGATAGACTACATACTTACTGTTAAAATGCATTAATCTGATAGCATGATTTTGAGCAATAACCAAAGGTATAATTGTTTCATAATAAGCCCCGCCCCAACAACAAATACCGTAACGCAATCTTGACTCAAATAGAGCGTGATAAAATATTTTTAAGACACCGAGTGGACACTCAAAAGGTACAACCTTCTAATACACGAGTGAAGCGTATTTTTTAATTCAGTTGTGTGGCATTTTCAGTTTAATTGACAATCTACAGTTAATCCTATGTATTTTACTGTCTTTACCGACTCTATTATTAGACAATTCTGATGACATGGATTATTCCTTGAGCATCGAAGGTCGTGATAAACTATATCCTCGTTAAATGAATGAAACTCATTTAGATTAAATATCATTGCTTTAGATTTAGCACTTAATAAGATTTGTATGCTGCAAACCAATTACTCAAAACATTTAAATCAGTATTCATTTCAGCAAATGCAATTAATTTACCATTAAAATGTTACCTCAAAATAGAATTAATGTATATTAAAAATAAAATTGGGCCAAGTACAGATACTTAGAAGACGCCTGGTTCTAGAGCCAATGGAAGGATTAGGTCGTTACCACAGCTGACTCTTTGAAAACGATCAATAATAAACGATTTGAATCATTCAAATATACAACGTTGGAACCCAATATTCCATATTTTCTCAAGTAAGATGCTGTCATCTATCATATCGAAAGCTTTAGTACTGTCTTAGAATAAATCGGATATTATACGAGATGAATTAATACCCTCATGAAGTGGATTCATCAGTTCGATTAACGCATCTTCTGTGCTCAACCCAGATCGAAACCCATCCTGACAACTACTAAAGTACTTAAATCTATCTAAAAAATCAACTACACGAACCTTAATAGCCTTCTCAAAAATGTTCCATACTATTGAGAGAATAGATATCGGGCGATAGTTGCCCATTACAAAAGGGTTACCTTTCTTAAATAGAAGGATGACCGTAGCAAGTTTTAAACAATTAGGAAAAGTTCGTTCAGTTGAATAAAGAGCTTAAGATATCAACAATATTAAAGCTTAATATAATTGCACTACTAATTCCAAATAAATTAGCAGAATATTGATCAAATCAAGAGAATGGTTGTTATCATGCTTAACAGAGTCATCAACTAAATTTAAAGTATCTTGAATCTCCCAACGGGCTTTCGATACATTTCTACAAAAATATTTGTTAAAATTATTGGTAGTGGAACTACAACCGAAGTGAAGTACCGGACTGAAAGTTGTCCAACTCGATGTCAATCAACCAAAAGGAATTAAAACTATCAAGAACACTGCACCAAAACTGTTGCAACCGAAAGAAAACCACCATCACCAATAAATATTGTGTGCGTAACGAGTTACCTAGAAATTCAGTCACTGATGAAATCGGTTACTGACAAAGACTATAGGTAACAGCGCTAAACAATGACGTTTGGAAAATTAATACTCTGCATTCAGATTCTTATAGAACGTTATGTATGAAGTTGAATACTGAAAAGTATCAGTGGTTTACCTATAAGAACAAACAGGCTCGACCCAAGGTATATAGAAATAATGGTATGTGTTAGCCACGATAGCTTAGCAGTCGAGTGTCTTGAAGAAAGTATTCCGGGAGAAAGGGGCACTTAGAATTACACCAATAAAGAAAACACTTTAATTAAATGCAACGCACATTAACTTTGATTTAATTGATATCGATTCAAATGTATTATTATTATTTTTATGTTTTTACATCGAAAATGGCCACTGATTTTTGGATACACACGCGTTTGTTCCCTTTGTCTTTTTTACGAATGATGATGATGATAGAACGACTCAAAAACGTCGTGTATTTTGACGTTTTCGGTTTTTGGTGTTGCCTGACGAATTGGTTACTTTGGTGTGTTTGCCACCAGGCCCTGTACCAGTTGTGTATTCAGTGGTGGCGCCAACAGTATGATATTGCGCATGTAGCATGTTATCTCTTTCTTATATTTTTACGTCACGTGCATGGTAGTTTTTTGTAGTTTTATTTTATTCGTATTGT
Organism: Tipula helvola; assembly: GCA_963556165.1. Taxonomy (NCBI): domain Eukaryota; kingdom Metazoa; phylum Arthropoda; class Insecta; order Diptera; family Tipulidae; genus Tipula; species Tipula helvola. Next base: position 55,472,121 of record OY744482.1, read on the forward strand.
ATTGTTTGAAAAAAAGCGGTAATAGAAAAATGTTTTATAAAAAATAAGTTGTTTTTAGTAAAATTAATTTACAAATGGTTGTTTGTGCGGTATTTAATTGCAATAGTAACAATGACAAGAGATTAAAACGAAACGCTAAGTCGCGTGATAATGAAAATATTCGATTCTTTCGATTTCCAAAAAACGTTAATTATTCTAAAATATGGATTCAAAAATGTTGTAGACGAGATAAATTGAACATTAAAACATCTTACATTTGTTCGAAACATTTTACTAATGATCAATATAAAAGAAATTTGCAACACGCATTGTTGAGTTACTCACCAAAAAATAGTAAAAAATTCGATGGCAAGTCGATGACATTTCTCGAGCCATCGTAATTTATGGTAGCGGGCCAAAAGCTTAAAAATTAATAAAAACCCTGGGTATCTGAACGTTGTATTCAAGTTAGTGGAAAATGTTAATCTTTCTCCTCATCAAAAGGTCTGCGTCTTGATGACGGATGAAATGAAAATTGCAAAATCTTATGAATATGACCAGAAATAAGATACATTACTTGCTCCGACTATAATTATGTCCAAGTTACAATGGTACGAGGCCTGTTTCAAAATTTGAAAATAGTCGGTGTTTTACAATTGTGACACAAACCATACTAGATACAATAATTTTCAAATTATATAAAATTAAATATGATGATGTGGCCGTTGTAGCCGATTTAGGAGGGGTAGCCAAGGGCTTTGGAATCAATCAGTACGGGATAGGCGAGAACAAGCCTTATTTTGTTAATCCTTGTGATGCTAGTGTAAGAAAATATGTATTTTGTGACACCCCTCACATGATAAAGCTTTTGAAGAATCACTTGGATTCGGCAATTTGCCTCAAGAACAATTTATTGCCAAAAGAACCACTTCATGAGCTGTTCGAAAACCAATCTAAAAGCCATTTGAAAATCGCAAGGCTATTAACATGAACTCATTTGACAGTCAAGGGTGTACAAAGACAAAAAGTAAAATTTGCAACCCAACTATTTTCGCACACTAATTCTTGTGCTCTAATCCGAATGGGTAGGTAGTTTGGTTATTATAAAATCTAAACACTGGTATGAACTGGCTTTTGCCGTTTCAAAAGGCATAATCAGAAGCATCAATACATTAAAAATGCTATTCGTAGATCTAAAAGAGGCATATAAAATTATTTACGTTCTGACATACCGATTAAACCAGGATGCCCCGGAAATGTTTTTTGGTATTATGCGGGCTAAATGAGGTCTCTACGACAATCCAATCGCTTTACAATTCAAATATCGCCTTCTTAGTTATTTATTGGGACAAAATTAAGGTATTATTTCTCAATCTGCAAATGTAGAATGTGACAAAACTAATTTTATTCAAATGGATTTTAATACGTGTTTAAGGCATCCTAGTGTTGATGAAATCGAATTAAATATTATGGGTGAGAGACCAGAATGTTCCGGGGATTAAGTGACATCTAATTTACTCTCGATATCACAGCAGCGGAATATACTCAACTACAGGATACAACGCAAGATATGACTGATCTGGAGTATGTAGCTGGGTACATCATAAAGCGACTCCAAATCAAAATGCCGCTTAAAATGGCCAGTCTTACAGAAATTGGGACAAGTCATAACTTCACATGGTCGTATCAAGTGAGTGAAGGAAGTCTAAGAAAACCGAATATCCAATTCATCCAAACGCTCAAAAGGTTAGAGGACATATTTAATGAATTCAACTCTACATCTCTGAAAACTGGTAAAAATTACATAAAAATGCTATTATCAATCCCCGAGAAAATTGAATTAAATTTAGAAATAAAGAAATTGTATTTTCGATGTAAAATGTTTTTTAGAATAAGAATTTTAAATGCTAAGTTGTTACAAAATATAAATTCAAAAAACAGAAAATTAAATAAAACTATTAATTAAAATTTGAGAAAGGCATTTTATTTCAATATTTTATACGCATAATTGATTAATTGAATATAATATATTTTATATTTTGAAACGAGCGATACACTAACATATAAACATAAGTCAAATATAAATTGTATCATGCACGTGACGTATATGCGCAATGCGAACGAAAATAAAGCAAAGGAAAATCATACCATTATTTCTATATACCTTGGGCTCGACCTATAAAAGTTATGGAAACAGGTTTGCATCTCTTGATAACAAAGAGGATGTTCAAAACATTTATGATATAAAATGAATTCTTTACATGGAGGTAAAAATTGAACAAATGAATAAAACTTTTACACACATACATCAATGTAAGAAATGTCAAGGATTTAGTGACACCCAAAGATATTGCAGCCGGGAGCTGAGATGTGTAAAATGATCAGGTAAACATATTACCCAGGCATGTACAATAGGGAGAGATGTGCCAGCTAAGTGTAAAAAATGTAAGGGTCAACATCCGGCCAATTATCTAGGCTGTGGGGTTGCTAAACAAATTCAAAAACTAAGAGATAAAACACGAAATCAACCACAAAATCAAGAAATTCGAAGGATTCAATCATTAAATCAGATGGATCAAAATCCACAGCCAAGCAACGCAGGGCAAAGAAGGACGTTTGCTCAGGTAGTAAGAGTTTTGGATTCAACCAAATATATGGGCTCTGCAAATAACCGAATTATGGAAACCATTATATGAACAGCATAAAAGCTATTACAAAGCGGCTAGATGACCAAAGTAGTCTGAACAAAATGATATTTGATCCACTGAAGAAAATGTATCTACCACAACGCAATCCGATAAAAAATGTTAAGTAAGAACACATCTTTCAGAATAGCAATCTGGAATGCGAATGATCTTATGCAACATATTTCAGAAATAGAAATATTTTTAAATACAGAAAAAATCGACAATTTTCTAATATCCGAAAGCCATTTTGTTAAATCTTCGTTTGTTAATATCCGGGGTTATAACTTATATCATTCCATTCATCCAGCGGAAAGAGCAAGAGATGGTTCGGCATTACTGCCTAGTAAGGAAGGTATAAGGATCCGATATCTTGAACTATGAAATGTCAACATCAATTCATAATTAACGACCCAAAAATCTCTGGGTAACGATTTTTATTGCTTAATATTAAATATAGGGTTATTAAGAATTTTTTCATTTTATTTTACAATAAAAACAGTAGGTTTTTAATAAAAAATTAACCAAATATAAGCCAGTTTTCACAACCAAAAAACCGAACACAAATTGTTTCATAAAACTCCATTTGGAAGTCTCGAAGTCTAAGGTTTTACCCTTTTTTATTACAGAAACTCGAATATGTATTAGTTTTCGAAAATAAACTACCAAGTATTGTACGCCTGCAATCTTGTTTATATTGTGTGTTTAATTCATGCACGCCACACGACTATTTACCAAAAGTAACGTTTAAATATTCTATGTGGCATTTCGTCCAAATCGTGGTTAGATAGACTGCAGCGTTTCCCGAACTATGTTCCGCGGAACACTGATGTTCCGTGGACGATAAACAGGTGTTCCGTGAAAAATTCTAATTATACTAAAAAAGACCAAGATATAGATATTTGTATATACAAGATAACATAAATGACTTTTTTATGGTGCGCGAACGGCGAACATTATTTTTACTACAGACAAAGTACGTTGAGAAATAATAAAACAAAATTGCAATAGCAATCGAAAAGAAGTGGTATAGTATACCGGGGGAATTTTTTAAACTGAAATTTTCAAATATCTCGAGAAATAAGCACTACGGAAAAAACGTCCATAATCAAAATTTAATCATTCGATATACAATCTGTTCAAATATAACCCGGAATTTTTCATTCAAACCGACCGCGCTGAATAGTTTGATGAATTTTTTTTTGTCTACGGTTGGTAGCATTGTCAGTAGACTTCATGTCAAATGTGAGCGCGATCGGTCACTTAGTTTGTTTACAGCTAGCGTCTAAACAAGTCTACTTTTGGTGTGTGTTGTGAATTTTACAATGTCGAATTTAGTTGAACAAAGAGCTTGTCTGAAACTTTGTCTTAAAAACGAAATTTCTTGTGCAAACGCGTTAAAAATGTTACAAAAGCCTATGGGGACTCATGTATGTCGAAAACTCAAGCAAATGAGTGGTATAAATCATTCAAAGAGGTCGAGAAATCATCGAAAACTTGCTCATGATCGTCGTCCAAGAATTCCTTCAAGAGGGATAAACAGTCAATGCACAGTATTGTTTGGGCGTATTGCAGCGTTTGAGGGAGAATATTCGTCGAAAAAGACCGGAATTGTAGCAAAACAACTCATGGTTTCTTCACCACGATAATGCACCTGCTCACACATCCCGTCTTGTTCGATTATTTGGCCAAAAACAACGTCGACATCATTCCACAAGCCCCGTATTCAACTGATTTGGCACCGTGTGATTTTTTTCTCTTCCCCAGACTGAAATTACCACTTCGAGGAAAACGTTTTGAGTCGATTGAGTTCATAAAAGAGAATTCGCTGAGGGAGCTAAAGGCCATACCTTTGCCGGCCTATGAAAAGTGTTTTGTAAACTGGTAAAACGTTTGCATATGTGTATCACCTCCGATGGTGATTATTTTGAAGGGGATGAAATAAACATTAAAGAATAAATAACCCGTTGTTGTTTTATTTTATAATTCCGGGTTATATTTGAACGGATGGTATGTTAGTGCTAAAATTAGTCCTCCTTGCCCCATCCTTGAAGATTAAGTGCATTGAAGTCGAAGCCTATCATTTTGAGCACTTACTTTCTTGAGCTAAAAGTAGTTTATTCACCAGCCATGTAGAAATAAAAAAAAAATTAATTTCGTCGATTACAGTCTAATTTTTCAAAGCAATTCTACGTACTTGTAGCCGTAGAATTCGAATCTGCAATAAAAAATAGGGGTTCCTATTTAACATTTCAAATTTACCCATACCCCACCTACAAAGGGAGACTTATTTTAGCACTAACGTATTTCCCCTGCATAATGATTAAACTTTAACTATGAACGTTTTCTTCGTAGAGTACTTATTTTCGAGATATATGAAAGTTTCAGGTTAAAAACATCACTCGGTATACGTTCCTGTAAAAAAAGTAAATGGCTGTTTAATTTAAGCGAATTGTTTTGTGTTGTTGAGTTTAAGGCCGTATTTTATTTGACGATAAATCAAACTCTTATGTATGTAGGTATAAATTCTCAAAAATACAACTTATTTCCTATAAAAGAAACAAAAGTGTTCCTCAAGTATTTTTATTTATGCAAAGTGTTCCTCGATCCGAAAAGTTTGGGGAACGCTGAGATAGAGTATTTTGAATAAAATCAGAGCCTACTGTATAAATAAGAGCCTCCAGTATCGACTGTATTTTTTACTAAGCTTAAAATAAGGTACATACAATTTTTCCTTTACTATGAAACTATATGGGGAAACGGTTATTTTCATTTACAGTTTTAGTTTATTAGAAATGTGAGGTTTTGTTTTGTTTTTATATGAAAATGTTCATGAAACATGTAATATTATTTGATTGAAAAATCGAGTCTTGAAAATGTTTATTTCTAAGTGAAAATCGTCATGAAAAATAAGGTACTTTTGAAATTTTAAATATTGTTGTTTTTGTAATATACTACGTCATCAACATAACTCGTTTATAAAAAATACAATAATCATCTCTTTCATTGCCTCCATTCAAATTTAAATTCGAATATGTTTCTATAGTTATTTTGAATTTGCAAAGCATGCTAGATTGTTTTGATTTTTTGTTTTCTTCGCACTCATTTTATTGATTTATTTTTTTCTGTTTGCTCTTTCTGATTTATTTTAGTTTAATTGTTGAGCGGAGGCGTGTTGTCTTTTTTCTTACCATTAGTTTTAGATGTGGAGATATGATGTCGTCATTAAACTGAATTTTCTCTTTTTAATACACATTGTTGTTGTTGTAGAATGTTTTTTAATTTAATTTCCCTTATTTTCTTTTGATTATTGCTGGAAATTAGGGAAATTTGAGAATTTGTGTTTTAAATGAGTAAGACATTGAGTTGTTTGTTAGCGATTTCAGAAAAAATTATTTAACTGGGTTTAAGTTTTAATTCATATTTTATCGTCAATCGAAATCGCATTTTTTCATATAAACACTATGAAAATAAATGAATTTTTAGTGTTTCTATATCCCTTATTTTAAGTTCATTTTTCACATGCCGGCTCTATTCACTTCAAGATGGTTCTGATAAAATTAAGTAAACGCAAACAATTTTCTTGTAATCGTATTAGGTATAATTTTTAAATCCGGATCAATTTTGGCGGTTGCCCATGTACGTTACACACTTGATCACGGGTTGGCGCCCCCCCCCCCCCCCCCTTGTGCATAAGACGAGGAAATACACAAATTTTAATTCCTTGTGTCGTATAGTTTCATTTCGTTTGTTTCGTAAATAATTTAATGTTTACTTAACAACCATTCATTTCCAAAGTAAATTTTATTAAACAAAAAAAAAACAAACGGATATTTTTAATACATAAATTTAAATTCATACAATAAATAAAATTATGTACAACAAAAGAAATATTCGAAAACTAAAAATATTTGTGCTTGAGTTTTCAACATATTTTCTGTATATGTGTTTGTGTGGCTTGCATTTTTCGCGTAGGTGCTTAAAATTTCGCGCGGCTCTTTTTTTAATTCTCAATAAGATAAGAGGAAAAACTCTACATCACGAATTAAGCGTTGAATTTTTTTTTTGTGGTTTTCGTTTTTATTTTTGTTGTTGGATGATAACAATCAGGAAGGTATTGTTTTTAAACTTATTTATTTATTTTTGTATACAGTGTATCAAATTGGCCGAAAATTTAAACATTTGTACAGACTATCCCGAAACACACACATATTTGGATAATTTAGAATTTTTTTTATGGCATCGTTAAAATAAAACCATAAAATTAATTAATCTCTTTAAGTAAAAATAGATTAAAATCATAGCGGGAATTATGTTATTCGATTCGAACTAAAGTGCTCGTTAAACTATTTAAAAACCTAAAATGCGTCGTTACTATGACGGGGGGCAAATACATCGCAAAACATCTAAACAAGCTCAAATAAGATACCATTTATAACTTAATAATAATAAAAAAAAAATCTCATAAATTTTCTTCAAAATACTACAAATAACCTCTAACAACAGCAAACAACCAGAGTAACATATAACAACAACGATAATAATTTAACATCATGGTGTGGGTTCGAAAGGTTCAAAATCAAACGATAGCACTTTGTTATTTTTCCATTCCATTGGCAAACAACAAACACAATAAAATTTATAAAAAAAAAAAAACACAAAACGGATTTTTCAGCGCTCTGTGTTCCATTCCATTCCCCAATATAACAATAACAAACACTAAATATTATCGAACTGTCATCGAAACTACAAGTGATTTATATAAAAACGTGCAACTATATACACAACACACAAGAACTACAAAAAGCTGCACAAAAATCTCGATTATATAAAAGCAGAGAACAAAAAAAATATCGAGAAACATGAAAACTATCGTTTCAAGCTCACGATTTTCAATAATTTTTTTCCAGCATCTTAACAAAAAAAAAAAAAAAAAAAAAATGTTGCTGCATTTTAGAGCTGTGTAGCTGTGTTTATATTATTTTATGTATGTACATACCAAGAACGACGACTATTGGTAGTTAAACATTAATGTAATGCATTTTTTTTTTGTTAAACGATAGTAAAGTTTGATAAATAAATTAAATTAAATACAGAATAAATAAAGTTCATGATATTGTTAACAAAATTACATTAATTAGAATTTCTGTTTTGTATACAGATTTAATGAATTGATCAAGTGAAATAAAAACGAGCACTCTTGGGATTTGATTTTTTTGCTGCTATTCAATGTGCGCACGGTTTTTATCTTCTTATCAGATTTACTTTATGCTTATTATGGGAACACCTTTGGTGTCTTTAATATATATTTTAATAGATATTTAGGGTAAAGATACGGTGCTAATTGGTATATTGGTAAAGACTGGTAGCATTTAGTTATTCAAATGTGTGACTATAACGAAATGTTCATTAAAAATTGAAAATTGTATGCAGAAAAAATGCCAATGAACATTTTTCAGTTACAGGAAGCGAGACCTATTATCAGAGCCTTTTAGAGTATATAGAGCCATAAACATCATGACGTATTTTATAGTGGTATAACTTTTCACTGATTGTATTAGGAATCCATAGTGAAAATGATGTTTTTTAGCTTCAAGTTTTTCAATGAAAAAGCAAAAATTCATATTGTTTATGTCGAATTCGATTGATTTTTCCCCCTGATTCGAGTACACTCAACAGAGTACCCTATTTTTTTAACGTCAATCGAATAAAAATATTATTTGCACTATTATTTACATGTGTTCGTGTGTTGTGTCAAAATAAACATTGGGTAATGCATCGATTCTGTCTCGGATTGTCAATACCTTATCTTCATCCAGATACGGAGACAGCTGATGAAGTTTACTGTTAGATGTCACATTTCCTCTTGGGTTTGTAAATAAGTATATAATCTCGTTTTTATAATCGTCCCACTGTGCTTTACGTATAATTTCGATTTCTGATTTCTTGATTTCATTGCACATGCAAAATAGTGTACAACGGATTTTCCGGTTCTTCTGATGCATTCTGTCCAATTATTCCTTGCTCTATGTTTATAAGCATTCACTCGTATCAATTTATTCCAATTGGAATACTTGTTGAATGATACTATTACATGCGGCTTCAGATTCTCGATATTTACGATCACAGTATGTATTCTTAGTTCTACAATAGTTGGGGTTCGATTGTTGAACGATTTGCCTGGCCATTCAATTTCATCTTTATATAGAAAGGTTGATCCTTGAAACCAAAGCGCCTCACTTGGCATATCCGGAAAATTTGACCATTTTGTCGCCTTATCTGCGATATTTAGATATGTTGGTATCCACCTCCACTGTTCTCTTATAAAATCATGCCAATACGTGCCGAGAAAAACAGCTTATAGTTAAGAGAGTCGCTGTTTATCCACTTTAAAACAGTGGCCGAATCGCTCCAATAGTTGGGTTCTCCGAACTTAAATCTGTACCCTTCCTTGATATGTTTGGCGAAATTCAGGCCAAGCACTGCAGCTAGTAGCTCCAAACGAGAAATGCTGATAGGATGAACTGGGGCGACCTTTGTCTTGGAACCCACTAAAACTACATCCACCCCGGTCTCATTTTCTATTCTAATATACGCTACAGTAGAGTAAGCTCTTTCACTGGCATCGCAAAATAAGTGAAATTGTATCAATGGAACCTCATCGTTTGACAGTTGCTGCAGCTTCCCCAGCTGACTTATCCATCGCATTCATTTTTCGTACGGTCTGTCACCAAATTGTTCGTCCCAATCGGTTCCTGCTCTCCAGATTTATTGGAGTAAAATGTTTAAGTATATTAGAAAGAACGAGAGTAGTCAATGTGAATCGTACATACTCATTAAAATAGCCAGAACTTCTCTCAAAGCAGGTCCCTTCGAACCGTTAAAAATATCCACACTGAATCTACCTAAATTTACCCGATATTGGAATTTATCCGAGTTAGGGTTCCACCAAATATCTAAAACTTTCTCCAACCTTCATGTATCATCAATGTCCATGTTAACTCCCGTTGAAAGAACAGTCTCACCTAGTTCACTCACCACAAACTGCGAATTGGATGTCCAGCCACGTATTTCAAATCCGGCCTGTTCGTGTACTAATTTCACTTCCTTGCTAACATTCGCGGCCTCCTCACTATTGGTAAAACTGTCCAGGAAGACATCCACATAATGATACGAACATACGTGCATTTGTATTCTTAACAAATTGTGCCATTACTGGTGAGCATGCGGCGCCGAACGTCATGACATTCATAATATATTGGTAAGGATTATCCCTGTCCTTATTATTTGGCCATAGGAATCTTTGCGCATTTCTATCTTCGGGTCTTATCGTCACCTGATGATACATTTCTTTAATATCAGTGCAAACTGCCACACAGCCCTCACGAAACTGGTATTGAATGGCAAGAAGTGATGTTAGCGTATCAGGTCCTTTCAACAAAAAATCATTGAGTGACACCCCGCTAACTTTTGCAGCGGCATCTCACACCAAACGTAACTTATTTGGTTTGTTATGATTACTTACAGCGAACACCGGCAAAAACCACGTCCGTGATGTAGGACGTAGTTCAGTTCCCTCCAGCTTTCGCGCGTAACCCATGTGAACATAATGTCGCAGTTGCTTGTCGAGCCGCTCCTTGAAACCATCATCCTTGCTCATTTTCTTCTCTAAATCTCGAAGCCGTTGCACTGCCATGTCGTAGGTATTCGGAAATTCAACTCGCTATTCTGCCATAACATGCCTAATTCGTACCTGTTGCCTTTCTTGAAAATAATACTTTCCATTTCGATGGCTCTTTTTTGTTCTCCTGACAACGATTTACATGGTAGGCTTGTTACCAAATTTTCTAGCGCAAAATACCGTTTAACTTCCTGATGCAGGTCATCATCTTTATCTTGGTATAAACTTGTTCTTATAATCTCCTTTTCACCATAGAAATGTCCACAAACGGCCCATCCTAGTTTTGTTAGTGCTGCAACGGGTTGGTTATAGTCTCCTTCAATTAATTTATGAGTTGCAATCAATTACGATTGGTCAAGACCAATAAGAATCTTTGGTTTTACGCTGACGTAGTTATTAAATGGTACGTTTTTAAGATACGGATATCTTACAGATATTTGTTCTTTTACTAATGTTTTCGATGGCAAATTCTGCTCTTTCACCGTACGTACTCCGCACATTTTATATTGTTGCTTGTCTACCCCAGAGATTGAAATACTTATGTATTTCGAATTCTAGAATTATTTACTCTCAAGCCCAACTCACAAGTAGTGTCCCGGATGATCCGTTATCCAAGAAAGCTTAAATTTCGATTGACTTGCCTCTGTTGTGTAGTGTTACTGGTACAATCCTAAAGTATATCTCGTTTCGTACTCTGTGTGCCAGCTTTGTAAGTTTGGAAGGCAAGGAATGGCTCTGTTGTCTCTCATTGTTTGGAATATCCTTTTTCTTAAGCAATAGTTTGTGATGCCACCTTTCACATCCATCTGTCCCACATTTCTTTGGTGTAGGACACTTCCATCCCTGGTGAGCTTGGAAACAAGTACGACATAGTTTATGTTTCTCTATGATATCCCATCGTTTCTTAATTGACAATTCATTGAAACGCTTGTATTGGTCAACTTCATGATAGCTATCATCGCCTAATATGCATCGTTTTGGGATTTCGTTTTCGTTTTTTACTGCTGACTTCTGAGCATTTATTACGTCATTGGTATGTACCAACATTGTCGGCTGACCACGGTAATTTGGACCTGAGCTGTTATTTGGCCAGTTCGGCTGCGTCATCAGCTAAATATGATAGGAAGTCTTTCAGCGCTGCTAAGTTTGATTCTTCAATATGACGTCGTCTTTATCGCGTCCATTCCAATTGTAATGCGGGTGACATTTTCCGCAATAACTCGTCAAACATTACGGGGTTATTATTGTGGTCATTGGAATCCGATGCCTCAATTTTGATAATGAGGCTTCTCACAGTGTGGATTGTTTTGTTCACTCGATACCCCCACACAGCTCATGTGATATCATTTTGCAAATTCGTCGCATTTAATGATCGGATTGTCATCATCTTCTAGACAAACCAAATATTTCTAATTTTCCGACAGGAGACTTTCATTTTCCTCATCAGCAAGTCATTCCTGCAGGTGACCTTGGGTGGTCATTGAAAATACATATTCTAACGAACAATTGATCGCTCTTTTCGAATCCGATTTTAATACTGGAGTTTCCCTATAAAAAAATTACCTTGACCTCAAAATGACCTTGACGATGAAGGTCGACGTCACAACCAAGCTCACCATTAAATTCCTTGTTGAAAATTACCTAAGAATCAACCTTGCTCGATTTTTTTTTTTTACATACTCCGCGAGACTTCTAGGGGTTTCCATACTTTCACCTCGCAATGTAAATTCTTTCAGATGATCTTGGGAGGTCATGGAAAATACATACTCGGACGTAAAATTGATCGCTCTTTTCGATTCTATAATCAAAAGTAGGGGTTCTAATTTAAAAAAATTACTTTGACCTCCAAATGACCTTGAAAATGAAGGTCAAGGTCACAACCAAGCTCACCATTAAATTCCTTGTTGAAAATGACCTAAGAATAAACCTTGCTCATTTTTTTTTTGACTGAACTGCGCAAGATTTTTAGGGGTTTCCATACTTTTTCGTCACCCTGTATAATCTTGGACACAAATCAATCAGATTTTGATAGAACATAAACAAAATATTACCGCTAAATGGAAATACGACAACAAGTTTAACGCGTAACCATTAAACTTCAAGATAATCCACTAACATTTATAAATACTCATACTCTTTTGACATTGTACCATAAACATGAGTGCGTACACGTTCATTTGATTACCATAAAAAACCAAAAACTCTATATAATTTGTGGCAATTAATTGTCAAAATATCATAAAACAAGATAACTTTTGGTTTTAATGTGCGGTAATAAAAATTAATTAATAAAATTTTAAATCACACACAAACACAGTTACGAACTAAACTTAAAATTAGAACACTGTTGATTGCTGTGGTACTTAATCCTTACTATATGCGTTCAAAATAAACAAACGAAAGATTCATGGTTCTGGAAGAAAATTAGTAAATATTTTAAAAACGACAAATTTATAAGACCAATTTAATGAAAGTTAACATTTTCAAAATATTTTTGTATGTTTGTAAAAAAAATGTTTTTTTCAAAATAAATTTTATATTTTAATTTATGGCACACATGTCGTGTTTTATGTCAGATTATTTTAAGTCAACGCACATAAATTAACACTTTTGTTGTTCTGTTTATATTATTTTTAGAAGGATTTTGTATTCTTTGGTGCGTCTTAACACAATCTTATAGAATTCATTGTGTTTTTTTTTGTTCACATCGACTTATTTCTTGGTGCGTTTACAGTGTATTATAAAGTTATTCCGAAACTAATTTATGTGTTGTGTGTTCACAAGCACACCAAAAATTTAATTATACATCAACTATAATTATATATAGATATGGTTGATTTGTTGGAACAGCGAGTTAGAGCTCATCATCATAATACCACAAACAACAAAATCGTTTAAAACATTTTATTTTTATAACAGGAATAAAAATTAATTAAGTTGGTTATTTTGGTTTGATGATTTTAATGAGATAAAAGTCACGATTTGTGTTATAGCCTTTTTGATTTTTGATTTTTTTTTTTTTCATTCTTAATATAGAGAGATAATCGTTTTGTTGAAATTGAATTAACTTTTATTTTAATAATTTTGGTTTGGAAATAAAAAATGAGTTGGTCATCTTGAAAATGGTTTTCTTTCTGGTAGGAGTTACATAAATTTATTGAGCGGTGATTTAGTAAGTGTTTGAGCATTTAAGTCGGTTATATTGACTTTGCTAATGTGGTAAAAGACAGCTACAAAAATGTGGAGGTTTCATTTGACTTTGATAATTTTTCAAAAATCCTTCAATTATCGGTAAACTTTCTGCTTTGGGTTAATTCAACAGCTAATTGATTGATCAGTCAGTTTCATATAATAAATTATAATTACATAAAAAAATTTGTATTCGGTTCTTATTATAGCTATCATATGTAATTCTTCCTTCCTCCCTTCAAAAACAAATAATTTAAACTTCATTAAAATTGATTGAAGTGTACTACAACAACTAAAACTGAACATAATCTTTGTATTTTTCTGGAAGTTGTATAACTCTGCCCGATCTAGTTGCCGATTGCGGAATGATATTCTGATTTCGAATCAACTGGTGATTTACATTGACGACTTTTCCATCTGAATTTAAGAGAGTTTTACGTTCATAATTCTTGGATCTATTAAAATTATTGGTTTGTTCGGATAAGGTACTCCTAATAGAATTATGAGTGTTACTTATCCTACGTTATTTTCATTAAAACCCACATCTGCAAACGCAGTATGCCCAGGTCCATGTGGAGATTTTTTCAAATGATACATATTTTGTCTTAATACCTGACCATTTTCATTCTTGATAATATGCGACCGTGGACTTGACACCGTTGGTCATGATAAGATTTTATTTTTTGTTGATTTCAAGTTAAAGGATTCCTAATATCAACTTCAACTTGAGGCTTTAAGAGAGATTCTTTAATCGATTTTATTTGATTACTTGATACAAAGAGGCAAGATTTTCTGTAATCCTTAGTCTCTACTGTCATTATATCACACGCAATCTTCTGAAAAGGCAATTCTGGAATCTCATGTGGTATAAGAGGCTCGTATGTGTTAGATGGTTGATGTTTCTCACAAATGCGACACCTACTAATATAATCTTCGATATCTGCATCCATGCCGAACCAGTAGAAAATAGTTCTAGCCCTCATCTTGGCTTTAGTTATACCAATATGAGCTCCATGCAATTTTTTAAGAATATGATATTTTAAACTATTTGGTACTATTATTCTGTCGCCAAAAAATAAAATACCGCCATCATAAAAAATTCTATCCCGAAACTTCCAATATGGTTTGACCTCATCTGGAAGATTCTTTTTGTTCCTAGGCCACCCGTTTTGATAAACTAAAATCAATTTAGATGAAGCAGGATTTTCATGCATCTCGCCTTGAAATATTTCTTTCTGCCTATCAGTCATATTACAAGCAGGTTCGTCCTTTAAATATGATCTAGATAATTGGTCATTTTCATTCGTTTTAATCGGGATGAATTAACTTTTGAAATCTCGTTTCTCATAACACTCACCAAAGGTTTGTGATCAGTATGTATTCGTAAATCACGTCCATAAATATAATTATGAAATTTTGTACATGAGTGTAATATACCTAACATCTCTTTTGCGACCTGCGCATAATTCTCGTCAGTAAGGCTTCTGGATGCATAAGCTACAGGTTTGTTATCTTGCAGTAGAACACATCCCACCCCCCATTTTAGAAGCGTCAGTTTGAATCACAATGCTCTTAGTAGCATCAAATGGCTGAAGAATTGGTGAATTAGTTATTAATTTATTCAGTATCTCAAGATTATCCGAATGTACTTTAGTGGCTCTGTTTTTTTTCTGCTAAATTCGGAATAAAACTACGTAAATAATTAATCATACCGAGAAAGCGCTGTAGATCTTTTTTCGATTTTGGATTTTCCATATCTACTATAGCTTTAACTCAGCTGGAATTAGTTTTCATACCCTCTTTACTAAATCTCTGCCCCAAAAAGGTAACCTTTTTTACTTTATATTGAATTCTATCCATGTTAAATTTTATATTTAACTCCTTCGCCCTCTGAACCAGCTTCATTAAATCTCATCATGCTCCTTTTCAGTGTTTGCTTATATCAAAAGATCATCAATGTACGTGTAAATCAATGTCGCCGAAGTTACTTTCGTTCATTGTTTGAAAAGCCTCTGGGGCAACACTAATGCCAAATGGCAGCTATTTAAATCTATAACTTCCAAACGATGGGCTGAAGGAACACAACTCGGATGATTCTGGTGTTAGTTCAATTTGATAGAACCCATCGTTCAAAACTAACACTGTGAAGTATTCACAACCAGACAGCTGAGCTTTAAGATTCTCTAATGTGGGAATCAAATAATGTTCCTTTTTGAGAGCCAAATTTAAAAACTTGGGATCTAGACACAGTCTGATCGCTCCATTGGGCTTCTCAACCACAGTGAAGTAACCTAACCAATCACTCGTTTCAGTAATAGGCTCAATAACTCCCATTCACGTTAACTGATCAAGCGCATCATTGACTTTAGATTTAATCTTCAAGGGCAATCTTCTGGGAGGCCGAGTAACAGTATTGGCATCACTTTTCACAAATAACTTTAGAGGATTTGGGAACTTCCCAAGTCCTGTAAAAATTTTCCTATTAGCATGAATAAAATTTTTCTTTGCATCTGAAATTTTACAAACCCTATTTATAAAACCCATTTTTGAACATGTATTCAGTCCCATTATTGGAGTGGTATCAGTATCTACCAAAACAAAACACTCCTCCGACTCAAAATCTCTACATCTAATAATCAAATCAACCAAACCGAAAGGAGCGATTTTTGTACCACCATATGCCCGTAACTGAATGTCAGTTTTCTCTATATCTTTTCCAACCGATTACACTTTCTTTGAAGGAAGCTCAGAATCTATTAGATCCACTAGTTCTAAACTCTCTATATATAATTGATCTATCTCACCACAATCATCATCATCGCAACCACGGTCTTTCTCGATGTCATTAACCTGTTTCGACCTACAACATCTAGTAAAATGGTGCAATGCTTTACGTCTCTTTTCTTAAGCTGGAAAGCTGGACACTTACCAACTGGATGAGACTGATCACATTTTCTGCAATAAATGATCCGCGCTCCTGGTTACGATGACAAGGATTGCGACGTCTGCTTATTTTTATAATTAAAATTAAAATTATCACCCCTACGAAACTGTAAATAATTGCTGTTCGATGTAACAGTTACAATTTTCTTATAATTACCTCTAATATCATGAACATCACCCGCATGTTGTTGAATTTGTTTGGTATGAGCTTTATTTTGCTCTGTTATACGACATGGATCTCCCGTTTTAATTAATTGCTCCTGAGTGACAAAAATTAGACGAATTGTCTGAAGTGTGTCTGAACGAAAGTGCTACGTTTTTTTTTTTAAAGGGGCAAATCAGCAACCCGTACAAAGGAAAAAAAATCGGTTTGGGTTCGTCGCTGTATAATTGGATATTTAGCTGTGTTCCAGCATAATATGATTATCACGATTGTGGAGTTAAAATTTCGGAATAACGGACACCAGCACATCATTGAGTATAAGTATCGGCGTAATTAACATTTCTTTTTCTCATTTTAAGGTTTAGAGGAAAAAAACAAAACACAGTTGCAGTTATTGTTTAAATTCATTTTTTTTTCTCTTCTTAATTTATTTTTTTATTTACTCAATTGCAGGTTTTTCTGACGGCCAGTGACATTCGTTATCCATTTAGTTATTTATTTAGTTTTCTTTTTTTCTTTATGTCAGGTGTAGTCACCAAGTGTAGTAGCCAACTGTATGCGCGAAGTATGGTCGCCAAGTGTAGTCGTTAAGTGTAGTCGTACAGAGTAGTCGCTAAGTGCATCCGCCTAGTGTAGTCGCCAATTATTGCCGCCAAGTGTAGTCGTGAAGTGTAGTCGTGCAGTGTAATCGCAAAGTGTAGTCGTCAAATGTAGCCAACAATGTAGTCGTAAATTGTAGTCGCCAAGTATATACGTGAACTGTGGGCGTGAAGTGTGGGCGTGAAGTGTGGTCACCAAATGTCCAAAATTCGTTTATTAAAATTAGTTTAGCAAACTACATTTTATTATTTATCCACAAACCGCGGGTTAAAAACTTATTAATAATCACTAATATTTTGTCCAGAGACTTTTTTTGGTTTTTTTTAACTCAGATCCACTAATCAGATGAATTCACTTCAATTAACTCGCAAGAAACTGACAAAAAATAAACCAAAATTGTGTGGTATCATTTATCACTTTTTCTCTCGTTTTCCCCATATTTTGGAACAACAATAGAACTTTTCTTAACCCTCAATTGTAACGCACTGTAAAGAACCGTCATTACAAATCGTTGGGACAACCGAAACCCGTGAGATTGTCTCAATAAGCCGGGCCAGATTAGAATGTGAAAGTAGAAAACAGGAAAAATTATTAAGATCGTAAATCATTTGCATGGTGAATTCCTAATGATTTATTATATTGATCGCGGAGTTCGATGGCAACGTTACCGATGCATTTATGAATAATAGCCTTCTTGAATTTTGGACACAATTTATCAGAAACCTTATTAGCAGCATTGCTTTGCACATAATTTTTAACAAATACTACTTGTCCTTCCTGGTAGGAATGCAGACGAGGTTTTAGATTATATCGCCTATTATTCTGCTGATATGCCTTTTGTAAATTGTGTATCACGTCTTCCTGCGCCAAAGTTAGTTTTTCCATAATGGTTAACTCGTTTTCTAGTTTTGGCCAAATGTAAGAAAATGTGATGAGAATGTAGCGCTCTCATGTACCACATTTCGAAGAGTGGCACCAACGGAATGTAAATTTGTATGCAAGTCAATGTGGTTACCATGAGCGTAGGTTCTAATAGCGGATAACACCGATCGATTTACTCGTTCATTAGCATTGACTTGTGGATGGTACTCTGGTGTCAATTTATGCTGCACTCCGTATGTTAACAGAAGGCCAAGAGAAGAAACCCAGAAAAAACACTAAACAAAATTTGCAGACACTTTTGGAAGTAGCCTCACGCATAGGCTCCAGGAAAACAAATTTCGAAACTTGATCTACAGCATAAAAATATAATAGTTCCCATCTTTCGAACGAGGGTAGGAACCAAGAAAATCGATAAAAAATTTGTGGAATTGCGAATCGAATCCCTGCAGCTTTAAGCTCTAACATGCCCAGAAAGGTATTTTTGCTCCATCAACACTTCAAACTAGCGTGATCAGTAGTGATCGTGAAAGGTAACCCCTCAACGCATTGACGAAATTTCATGACGCTCAACACCGCCGCCAGACACTTCAATTCCGTAACGCTGTAGTTGCGTTGCGCACCGTTAAGCTTCTTTGAGAAGAAGGTAAACGATCATCGCCAGTAGGTGATTTTTAATAAATTACACTGCCTCCACCAACTTTGGGAGCATCACATTCAATAAAGAAATGCTTAGTAAAATCGGGATTGCATAACATTGGTGACGAAGACAAGGTGGATTTTAATTTACAAAAGGCATGCTCTGCTTCCTTCGTCCATTTAAATGTTTGATTTTTCCTGAGAAGTCTGGTAATTGGTTCTGCTATTTCAGCGTACTGAGGAATGAATCGTCTATACCAGCCGGAAACACCAAGGAACTGACGTACTTGTTTAGTGGTTTTTGGACGATTATAGTTAGTTATAGCTGACACTTCTTCCGGATCAACTTCAAGGACTCCGTCAGCTGCAATGTACCCTAAATAATTTATATCCTTTAAGAGGAATTTACCTTTTTCTATGTTAATATTTAAATTTGCCTCCCTCAGAAAACTGGCAACTAATTTTAGCAACTGGATATCAAACGTTTCATTTGGGACTAATAAGGCTAAGTAAATGCAGATGGGATGCTGCAGATCGTGGAGTATCACTCGATGCATTAATCTGCACATAGTCTGAGGCGAGTTGCACAAACCAAACGGTGTGACCATGAATTGATACAACGGTCGCATTTTTCGGTGAGGGGTGTGGTTTGCGTTAGTCAAAACAGCCAAATTAACCGAAATTTGCTGAGGATCGTTGGACATTATGCTTTTGATGTGAATGGTAATGTACTCAAATCAGCTCTTAACGTAGGATCCGAAACCTGTTCTGTATTTTCCAATGAATTGATGACCTAACGTGGCTGACACAATAATTCGGCACGAATCCTATTCTACTCAAAGTATCTTCGTACGCGATGCACTTCCTGAAAAGTTCATCGACGCTACCTACATTGACAACAGTTAATCTTGTTTCGCCGAATTATACGAATAATTTCTGATTCAGATAGAGGTACTTCCAATTGAAGAGTCATTGCAATCAGATCTTGATAAAAATTTTGGAAATTTTCTCGAAATTTTTGTCTTTGTGACTCCATATGTGATCGTTTATCAGCATCAATGCGCAACCCTCTAAAACATTTCTTTATTTCGATTTTTAGTCTATCCCAAGTTATATTAGGATTACGTTCTATAAACGTCCAGTACCATTCATTAGCACTTCCTTTCAAAATATAATGAAGGTCTGCAATTAGTCTTTCGGTAGTAACATTTTCAGATCTTGCAAAATGTTACTACTCTAGATAGAAGTCGCTTAACATGAATACCGTTCGGAGAACCATTATAAGTAATATCCCATTTAGAAAACGATCTGGGTGATATTCTATTGTTATTATTATTAATAGGGAGATAGATTTAACAGCGAAGGAACTTGTGGCAGGCTAAGAGAGTGGTTACCAAGGCCTAGTTGGTCAACGCCTTAACCCTGATGTTCATCGGGTCTTAATGGAGAACTATATTAAATAGTGGTTGTATTGCTTTTGAACTAGTAGCGACATTGGTTGAAGCAGATCGTGTTGGGTTAGCTTCAGAACTATCCTGCCTGATGGTAGGCTCCACACTAAACGACCCATCTGATTCATTTATGCATCTAGCTCAACATTTTATCAACATCATAAGGTTTAATTTGGTCCAGTTCATGAAAACTCTCATTGAGGTGTGCTGGATCTGTGTCAAGATTGCTTACTATAAATTTAACTAATTAACTCACTTTATTTAAGGTTTCCGTAAACTGATCACGGACTGATTTTGAATATTTCAAGCGAACCAATCTTTCTTTTAAATGTAGTAGACGAGAAAGGAGCTTACTTAACGGATTATTACTACCGTCTTTAATTGCATCCTTAGATCAGTATACATTAAATGTAATTTCAAATATATTCTCTCCACTTCATGCTTTGGATTTTTTGTATGTATATAAAAAATTTACTTCCACCAAATAAAGTTTAGAATAGAAAAAGAAAAATGTCTTCTAATATGTTAGAATATCTAGGAGTGAGACATAGGTTCCTGTAATTAATTTGCAGAGGTTTATGCTGAATTAAAGCAATTAAAATGTTTTGAAATTGAGAAAATGCACCATTTAAACACGATAATTCGACAACCCAATATTAAATCTAGGATGGATGTATCCGCGGGATGCATTTTGACTCCTATACTGGGTCCAGGTTGCATTATATTAAGAAACCGCAATCAAAACTGCGCTGCAGTGGAAGACAATGCGAAAATGGAACTTAAACCATCATCTCACATCTGATTTGACTCGATTAATCCTGACATCAGAAAAAATAGTTAAAGACCAGAATTAATGCGTTCATTCAAATCAACTAGTAAGATGGATTGACGAAAATTAACTAAAATTTTTTTGATGTAATGAAATGAAAATTTTGAAAAATCATAAGAGATACTACAATGGATTGAATTTTAATGAAGATGCCAGTTGCGATTATGATAAAACAAAATGTAAGATAAATTAAACTAACACAGCTATATCATACGTTTGGGCGCCATCTGTAACGAATTTACGGTTCGATATTGACGGGCCGAATGTCGGAAGGCCGAATGTCGAAAGGCCGAACGCCGAAAGGCCGAATGGGTCGGAAGGCCGAATGTCGAAAGGCCGAATGTCGAAAGGCCGAATGTGTCGAAAGGCCGAATGTCAAAAGACCGAATGTGTCGAAAGGCCGAATGTCGAAAGGCCGAATGTGTCGAAAGGCCGAATGTCGAAAGGCCGAATGTCGAAAATCCGAATGGGTCGAAAGGCCGAATGTGTCGAAAGGCCGAATGTCGAAAGGCCAAATGTCGAAAGGCCGAATGTCGAAAGGCCGAATGTGTCGAAAGGCCGAATGTCGAAAGGCCGAATGTGTCGAAAGGCCGAATGTGTCGAAAGACCGAATGTGTCGAAAGGCCGAATTTCGAAAGGCCGAATTTTAAAAATATTTTCGTTCTCGTATAAAAATTGTTTGGTTGCATCAATGTCCACTGTAGTGAGGTTTCAGTGTAGGTACATATCGTTGATGTCAATTCATTTTCCCGTATCTAAAAATATTGAAAAAAAAATTACTTATCTAAAAACGTTTAAAATTCGTTGTACATGACCAATGTCGATAAAAGTGACCGATAGTAAAATAATATTATGCGTAATAAGTTATTATCATTGGTCACTTTCATCGACATTGGCCATGTACGACCAGTATAAACGTTTAAAGTTAAGTAAATTTTTTTTCAATATTTTTAGATACGGGAAAATGAATTGACATCAACGATATATATTATCATAATAGTGTTTCTTTTGTTTTATTTTTCTTTATTTTGTAATTTTTAAGGCTGAACGAAATTTAAACGTGTTTTTATTATAAAATATTGCTTTTTTTAATTAATCTTGCAACTATAAAATCTTTCAATTACAAAATCTTGCATAACACAATAGTGCAATTATTTTCTTTTTAGTAGGTGTCATTAATAGATTCTATATAATCCGCTCCTACGTGCGGCACGCAGTGCGACATGTTTGCTGATCCCGGCTCCTACATCCCTTGAAGTTTATTTGTAAAGCCCCTCGGATGGCTAAGCGGGGGGGAGCGCAGCGACCTCCCGCGTGCCCGTGAGAGTTATCAAAGCCGTTAGCCTCTACGATTCTAAGTTAAATTAGTCGATGTCATTTTTCTTCAATTTATTTTCATCAGAATAGAGAAAAAAAATATACGAGAAATTGTTATGCAAGATTTTGTATTGCACTATTTAATAATTGCAACATTTTTTAATTGAAATATTTTGTAATGCAAAAATTACTTCGGTCTAAAAAGACCAAAGTATTGAAATCCTGTCAAAAATGACGAAAAATTTGGTTGGTCCAAAACCACTTTTCTCGACGTTTTGAAAGTCCCTGAGTCTGAAAATGCAAAAAAAAAAATATAAAGGGCTGAAACCTCACGAGGTGATCAGAACTTCGGTCTTTGGTATCTTCAATAATGTCATAAAGTTGGTGTGACAATTTTGACATTATTGATTTCTATTTTAACCAACATATATTTGCTTATACAACAACAGCCAAACAGGTCAAATGCTTCAGTAACATGGGTACAGGCATCCAATTTAAAACGAAAAATCGTATTCTAGAACTTTATACCGAAAATAGTATAACAAATTATACTGATACTTCTAACCGTTTAACTGACCATATTCCAGAACTTTACCCAAAAACTCATTTTAGAATCCCATTTATAACGCACATGTCAAATTTCGTAACAAACGGGTAAGGAATAACTAAGTTCCATCCTACAAAGCCATATTCCAAAGCTTTATCAAAACATCATTTTATAATCACATTTCCAACACACATATCAAATTTCATCATAATTGGTTAAGAAATAGCCAAGTTCCATCATGCTTGGCCATATTCCTGAACTTCGTCCAAAATTCATTTCAGATTCGCAATTCGAATAAATATGTCAAATTTCATCATAATCGGTTGAATAATAGCCAAGTTCCAACATACTTGGCCATATACCAGAACTTCATCCAAAACTCATTTCAGATTCCCATTTCCAATACACATGTCGAATTCCATTATAATTGGTTGAGAAATGGACAAGTTCCATCATAATTGGCCATATTTCAGAACTTCAACCAAAAATCGTTTTAAAATCCCAGAACTTCATCCAAAACTCATTTTAGAATCCCATTTCCAATACAAATGTTGAATTTCATCGTAACCGGTTGAGAAATGGGCAAGTTCCATCCTACTTGACCATATTCTAGAACTTCATCCAAAACTCATTTTGGGATCCCATTTCCAACACACATGTCAAATTTCATAATAATCGGTTGATAAATAGGCAAGTTCCATCATATAAATAATTTGTTAACTATTCA
Source organism: Tipula helvola (assembly GCA_963556165.1). NCBI lineage: Eukaryota > Metazoa > Arthropoda > Insecta > Diptera > Tipulidae > Tipula > Tipula helvola. The sequence goes on from OY744482.1 coordinate 55,495,749, forward strand.
CTACATCCAAATCCAACCCCAACTCAACTCCAACTCAACTCCAACACAACGCGCAAATTGACCCCTAATTTAACCTTCAAATCAATTCCCAATTCAATGCCCAATTCAATAATCAAATAAGCATATATAAAAAAATCGTAAATATTTATAAAAGCAGGTATTTTGGGTCAATTCGTATGGCAGGTACCCCACCCCCTTGACGTACAGTCTCCAAAAGCTTTTCAAATCTCCGCCTTGTCCATAGAAACAGATTGGCAAAAAAAATCCAAATCGGACAAGCCGTTCTCGAGATACCATGGGTCCAGACACACAGACATCCAGACATCCAGACGGACGGACATTTTTTTTTTTTTGCATTTTCAGACTCAGGGACTTTCAAAACGTCGAGAAAAGTGGTTTTGGACCAACCAAATTTTCATCATTTTTGACAGGATTTCAATACTTAGGTCTTTTTAGACCGAAGTAAAATGTCCGTCCGCCTGTCTGTGTGTCTGGTTGTCTGTGTGTCTGGACCCATGGTATCTCGAGAACGGCTTGTCCGATTAGGATTTTTTTGTGCCAATCTGTTTCTATGGACAAGGCGGAGATTTGAAAAGCTTTTGGAGACTGTACGTCAAGGGGGTGGGGTACCTGCCATACGAATTGACCCAAAATACCTGCTTTTATAAATATTTACGATTTTTTTATATATGCTTATTTGATTATTGAATTGGGCATTGAATTGGGAATTGATTTGAAGGTTAAATTAGGGGTCAATTTGCGCGTTGTGTTGGAGTTGAGTTGGAGTTGAGTTGGGGTTGGATTTGGATGTAGTGAATAGTTAACAAATTATTTATATGATGGAACTTGCCTATTTATCAACCGATTATTATGAAATTCAATGTGTATGTTAGAAATGGGATTCCAAAATGAGTTTTGGATGAAGTTCTGGAATATGGCCAAGTAGGATGGAACTTGCCCATTTCTCAACCGATTACGATGAAATTCGACATTTGTATTTGAAATGGGATTCTAAAATGTTTTTTGGATGAAGTTCTGGAATTTTAAAACGATTTCTGGATGAAGTTCTGGAATATGGCCAAGTATGATGGAACTTGGCTATTTCTCAACCGATTATGATGAAATTCGACATGTGTAATGGAAATGGGATTCTAAAATTAGTTTTGTATCAGGTTCTGGAATATGGCTAAATATGATGGAACTTGCCCATTTCTCAACCGATTATGATAAAATTCGACATGTGTATTCAAATTGGGAATCTGAAATGAGTTTTGGACGAAGTTCAGGAATATGGCCAAGTATGATGGAACTTTGCTATTTCTTAACTGATTATGATGAAATTTGATGTGTGTTGGAAATAAGATTATAAAATGATTTTTGGATAAAGCTTTGGAATATGGCTTTGTAGGATGGAACTTAGTTATTCCTTACCCGTTTGTTATGAAATTTGACATGCGAGTTGTAAATGGGATTCTAAAATGAGTTTTTGGATAAGTTTCTGGAATATGGTCAGTTAAACGGTTAGAAGTATCAGTATAATTTGTTATACTATTTTCGGTATAAAGTTCTAGAATACGATTTTTCGTTTTAAATTGGATGCCTGTACCCATGTTATTGAAGCTTTTGACCTGTTTGGCTGTTGTTGTATAAATAAATATATGTTGGTTAAAATAGAAATCAATAATGTCAAAACTGTCACGCCAACTTTATGACATTATTGAAGAAACCAAAGACCGAAGTTCTGATCACCTCGTGAGGTTTCAGCCCTTTATATTTTTCTTCTGATATAATTCTGGATATTCTATAAGGGCCAATCCATAATGGTTTTATTTTACAATCATCAGTTTCATCGCGCAATAATACATAATCGCCGATATTAAATTCGTGGAAATAAACCGTTTTATCATAGTATTCTTTTGATTTAGGTTTTTTTTGCTAACAACTTTTGTCGTGCAACCTGCCATGAATTTTGTAATCTAAATTTTAATTATTTTACGTAATCGTTGTAGCTATAGATGGTTTCAGGCTTTTTTGTAGATGATCTTGGGATTGAAAGCTTTACACTTTTTAGTAGAAGTATGTGGAGTACTGTTATAAGCAAACATAGCCTAAACTAACCAGTTCTATCGTTTTCTTTAAATGATCGCAAATATTCGCCTCACGTACGATAACTTCTTTCGAGTGCACCATTCGGATGATACGGTGTAACTGCTTAAATACTTGTAACATGAAATTGCCTCCTTGATCGATTACAATAACTTCCATTAGACCGTCTTGACAAATAAATTTTTCAGTAAATGTTTTTGCTACAGGCTCGGTTTTTTGATTTGGTAATGGGTTTGCCTGTGAAAACTTTGTCAAATCGTCTTGGATTGTAAGAATATAACGATTTTGACTATGTGAAGGAGGATTAGTTGGACCAACAATATCTGGGAAACACGTTCTAATGGAATTTGCGCAGTATAAGTTATTTTCATTGGTATCTTCATATTTCTTGAATACTTATTTCGTTGACACAAGTCACAATTTTTAATTTTTTTTTTACTTTATTAATCATATTTGGAATTTTGTAATAGTATTTCAAACGATTCAGTGTTCTACAAATACCTTGATGTGCACCGATTGAAGATATATGAAAATCTTTTAGTATCTGTGTAATTTGCTCTTCATCATGCAGTAGATTATTTGTGATTTGTTCTGCGAGTTCTTTGGTAAAATGGTTTCCGTATTTAAAATTTGTCCATATTATAGCGAGGAGTTCTTTCCTTCCGGTTTCGTAATTTCGTTCAGCATTATTCAAGGTTCTACTAGCGTAAGCTGTAAGAAGTTCCTTTGAATTTTAAATCTGCGACAAATTTGCGGCTTTATCCGATGCATCTGACGTCACTATAAAGGGCTCGTTAAAGTTCGGGTATTGAAGAATAGGTGGGTTACAATTGTACCTTTAATTTTCAAATGTTTCTTCAATATGTGCGTTCCAAACGAATTTGGCATTTTTAGTTTCATTGAATTTAAAGGTTCAGCAATTCGAGCGCATTTGAATATGAATTGTCTGTAATAGCCTGACAATCCTAAAAATGTTATGACTTCCTTTATGTTTTTGGGATTTAGATAATTTACTACAGAATCAACTAATTTTGAATCCGGTTTCATACCTTCGCGACTAATAGTACGGCCCAAGTATTTTACTTCGGTACTCAGAAAATTACACTTTCTTGGTTGAAGTTTTAATCCAAATTTTCGAAAACATTCGAATACACTTTAAAGTCGGCCGTTATGTTCATTCAAATTTGCTCCATATACCACAACATCATCTAAATAAGCAAAACACTTAATTCCGTCAAAACCAGTTAATATATGGTTTATAAATCGCTGAAATGCTGCCGGCGCGCCTTTTAATCCAAACGGCAGTTGTGGATAATGATAGTGCCATACGTTGTTTAGAAAACTGTTTTTTCCTTATCTTTTGGATCCATATTGATTTGATGTTGGCTAAATATAATGTCTAAAAGAGCAAGCATTGCCTATCTGATCTAGAATTTCACAAATTTTTGGTAGCGGCATAGTGCTAATCGTAATTTCGTTTACTCGATGAAAATCCACAACGAGTCTCCATTTCTTTTCATTGCCAGATTTTTTTTGAACCAATAACAATGGTGAATTTCATAGAGATGTGCTTGGCTCAATTATTTGTATTTCAAGCATATCGTTTATTTGTGAGTTAATTTTACGTTTTGCTGTTTCTGGCAATCTGAATGATTTTCGGTTTACAAGCCGAGTATCTGCTGCTAAATCAATTGAATGAGTAACTTCTGTTGCTGTGCTTAATTTATCACCCAGTAGCTAAAACCCATCGTTAAATTCCCCTGCAAAGGGTTGTAATAGTATAGCTTTCTCTTCGCCATTCAAATGTTCTAAATTAATTTCTGATTCTAATAATTCTAACCTATTTATCAGATCATCCGACCACGATTGAATATGAAAAAGTAAGTAGTTAAGTTTAACATCATTGACACTAAAAGACGTATTGAATACTTTCGATCGGATTTCTGCTCATTTCCCGAGCTACCTGGTTTGTTATCTGTAATTCTAGGCGTGTAAATAGCTGATTTAATTCCCTCCATTTTATTATTGTTATTGAACTCCCTTTTTCGACAATTTTCGATTACATGACCGCTATTATGACAATATCTACAAAATAATTTAACATTTGATGAATCGGAACGCGTACTATCGAATTGCGAATTAGGATAAAATGATTCGTCACGTTGACATTTTTCCGGATTGGGTAATTTATTTGAAACAGTACCTGGCTTTTTGAAACAGTACAGCTGCTCCAAAACGATTTGAAAAATTTCTAAATTTGTAAGAAGATTTATTATTCTGCAGGAACCACTGCGAAGTTTGGAGATTATTTCTATAACAATTCTGACAAAGTTTGTCAGTGGTTTTTGCGAAATTTCTTCATTAGCTTGAGCTATTGGATCAGCTAATGACTCAAAAGCACAAAATTATAATTCTAAAATTTTCTTTAAAGCCTTCCAGTCTTTAATTTATTTGTATCTTACTATATTAAATCTTGAGCGCCCGCAGTTTCAATTTAATGAACTGCATAATTTTTTCTTTATCATCCTCAGTGCTTAATGAACCACATACTAAATCGTCAACTAGTTGGAATTAACCTAACTTGTTTCTCTATTGAGGTCATTTTTCAATTTCAATAATTTTTGATTTTGATTCAACATTCACGATCGACACTTCAGGTGATTCGCCTAAATTTAATTTGTTATCGGTTTAATTGGGTCTACTTGAACTACCGGTAAGGGTAACCGTGTTACGGTTATTATTTAATTGTAAATGAGTAGCTAAATTACTATGCATGTATGCACTAATAATTCATTGGAACTTTTAACATCTGAGTTATTCAATTGTGGCTTTGTATTGTTATTACCTTTACCCAATAATTAAAAAAAAAATTGTTTAAGGAAATTAAAATTTATCGAGTTCATTATAGTGCAGTTCTCATGGAAAAACGGCTATATCTGTCATTTGTTACATGCATTATATGCTACTTTCAACGCTGTTACTGAATTTATCGTGATAATAATGGTGCGTGTGTTTAACTAAGAAAACATATTCGATAAACGCGAATATTTTCAGGTATCCACGGGCATTTGTTTAACTAAGAAAACATATTCGATAAACGCGAATATTTTCAGGTATCCACGGGCATTTGCTTAGTCAAGTATCCAAACCGTCAATCTTTATTTTCAACTTTATTCAAAAGAAACTCCGTTATATTTTTTGCCGATCAAATTGAAATAATCTTTATTATATTGCCCAAAATTTAGAAATTTATAATAGTAATTTTGGGAATTTAAAAAAATGTACCGATGAGTCTAGAGCGTTCATTTTTGGGTAGTTTGGTCAAGCATATATTTTGTGTGGCAAATAGGGTTGCGCCGATCCTAGAGATGTCGGTCAACAATATAAATAGATACTCTGTTATCGGAAAATTATGGCAAGACCCTTTTGTTTAGTCAACGCATATATTGTTTTAAAGTCCTTGTTTGGATATCAATATTTTATTTCCTATATCAACATTTCAGGAAATTTTCGAACAATAAGCAGCCTAAAGCTTTGCCAATAAGTGGTAAGCTAGGTTTCGGATAAAAATAATTTTTTAAAACTATGACGAAGAAGATTGGTAATTTTTATAAATTTCATAAAACAAACTCGGTCTACGAATTGGGGCACTAGCGAATTTTGACAAATTAATTGCACACCAAATATTTTGTATATACATTTGCTAGTCTGGAAAGTTTGAGATAATGCCTACGGGCTATACGACTACTAACCTTATCTGTAAAATAATTCATTCAATATCCATAAATGTAATCGACGAATATCATTCAATAAAACCACGACACAATCTTACTAGGTCATTCCACATTGTACTGCGATAAAGACATATTCCGCTGCCCGTATATAATAAATCATACCCAGAGCTGCAATTTACATTTATGTATCTACATATATACCGACAATTTAAATTTTAATCTTTTAACATAATCATAAAAATCATTAAAATTTACATACAAAAAACATTGTATAAATGGTAAACGTATATCTTGCACTTTTCGAATAAAATTTATAATACAACAATTTTAAAATTATAGTACCAGAGTACATGTATGTAGGTACTCAAATTTAATTGCATTGCACACATTTTACAAAAAGTCAAAGTATAACAACGAATTTTATTTAATAATAATAATAGCTGGCGAATAATAATTGAAAATTTGTTCACATTTTCTCTCCTTTTTTCGTGTAATTTCCAGAGAAATAAATTTTAATTTAAAAAATAAAATTTTGTTGTTTTTGTTTAATTTTAATATAATTACATACAATTTATGTTCAATTAAATTATATATTTTTATGTTTGTATATAGTTATTGGCGTATATACATACCTAGTAATTGTTTCATTATTAAAATGTTATTCACTTTTTTATTTTAATTTTTTAAATTATAGTATGTACAATGCTTTTCTCCGGTATAAATTAAAATACAAAAAATTATATATTTATGCTTATTTTTTGCGCAAAATAATTAAGTGCATACATAATTTATTAGCGATCTGTTTTATATCGCTTGAAGTATTCTTTTGGTATCCATACAATATAATTACATCCCAATATGTATGTATATACACAAATATAACAGTCCTCATTAAATAAAACACGCTTACAAAACATACAAAATTCATCGACACTCAAAAGATTTTAAATTCCTAATAAATTTAAAATTTAAATTAAATTCAACAACTGTCTGACATAATAAATTTATATTACATCTTAAAATTCCACCTATTTTGTTGTTGTATTGTTTTTGTATTTTATTTAAATTGTAATTAAGATCACATAAGAACCATTAAATATATAGAGAAAAGGCGACATAAAACACACCAACAAAATATAACAAAAAAAAATCGTGTATAATTCAAATAAGATTGATGATAGATACACTTTGTGTTTTTAGAAAATTAAAAAAAAAAAAAAATTTCGACAATTTAACAAACAAAAAAAAAATCGTTAAATTTAAAACAATTAGTAAACATAAATGGATTGATTTATGGCAGATAAAATTATTTCAGAAGTACTAAATTAGCATCTTGATGACCCTCAAAGAATTTTGTTATGTCTTTATTTTGATATGGCGTATAATAATATAGCACTTCTAAATTTATCGCTGTCGGGCTGTTTTTATAGTCTACCGACACTCATTTTTTTTTTATTTTTTATTTTTTATGATTTTATATGATTGATACACATTATTATTACGGTTAGTTACCCATTTAACGACATGGCCTAAATAATATTCCCCTACTTTATATTTACACATTTGTTGAAGTATGACATATGAACAATTGTGCGGTTTATTATTATTTATTTTGATGGGATAAAAGGATATCGTTAATTTACGGTATATGTATGAAATCAAGGATAAAAATGTAATTACGAGTATTTTAGATAACGACCCTTTATTTCAGTCACTCAACCAAGATAAATAAAGTCGAATGCGAGATGACACATTGAGATATTGTTTTTTTTAGGCCAGATGTTGTTAACCGTAACAATTTTATATCATCTCTTTAGAAAATTTAATTAGGTTTTGGCAGGGGGATTTCATAATAAAATTATATTACACAATAAAATGTTATTTTGGGTTTTATTGAATGTTCTTACTTATGGCCGGAATATTTCGACAGATTTAAAATTATCTAAAATTCAATCGGTCAATATCTCATCATATTTATAGGCACATAATAAGCTCTACAACCATATTGTTAATAATGTCATTTACAGCCACAACACAGTATAGAATCCAACTCAATAATAAATTATTTTATGTACTCGAGTTTTTTTTATTATGTCGTCTTTATATTCTATCAAGCTCATGTATTTTGTTGATAGCAAATATTTGCGCTGGTTTTCATACACATACACATAACATAATATTGTTCAGAGCTTTTACGTTCTGGTAATATATAATACAACAGATCTATGTACAGAAAGGAAATATAATTTATAAAGTCCATCCACTAGTAAAATACGCTCTAAACTAGTTTTGTTCGAATATATGTATTTCATATAATAAATGTTTGTTTAGCTTTCTCAAAACCAACACATAAACGAACAGGAAACGGATTAACCATAAATACTCGTTTTTTAGGGCACAAATATAAAAATTTTACAAAAAAGGAAGAAAATAAAAAACTCATAAATCTGAGTTTTTTTACACTATGCTAGGCGAAAACAATGAAATATGACGTTAAAAAAAGCTTCACCGGAAAATTTATTAAAGCTTTGGTATTTATATTCGAATACTATCACATAAATATGAATAGCGGGGCTATAATTTAGATAACTGGGTTTTTCGTAAATTTATATACTATACATAATATATTGAATTACAAAGTTGATCTCGTTTAATGTTGCACCATTTTCTGCATAATAAATCATAATAATCTAGCCAATATTATTATTAGATAATTTTCTGTATCTGCAAGTAAGCCGGGCTCATTAAATCAGCGGTTCAGCACCAATTAGCATTCCTGCCCCACAATTAATGAATTTGGATATATTGGATTGTCTATAAGAAGCAAACAATTTTCATAAAAAGAAAACAAAATCAAATCAAGCTAAGATAAAAATAAAGCAGGGAGGAAATAGATCAGGGAAATATCGGTAAACTGCTCCAAATGAAGGAATTTAAAATTTCCAAATAAAAATCTAGAAGTTCGTAGCAAATTCTGAAACGTTTGAACCTATAAAATATCGAAAAACATCTTTGAATTTTAAAATTCATCTAATTTTGATCAAATTTTCAGGTTTATTACTAATTTAATTAATTAAAATTAAATTCTAAAAATTTTTAAAATTAAGTTTTGAAGTATCTTGTCAAACGGTATAAATTTGCCATTGCCTCTGTTTTTAAATTTCGTTAAAATTCAAAACCAATTCCTAGAAATGCTTTAAAAATTCAAATTTTGTTCAAAAGGTTTTAAATTATTAGGTAAATGCGGGCATCCTCTAAATTTGCACAAATTAAACTTTCAAATATAAAACAAAACTCATCGCTAACTAACAAGCCAATCTCTTTCAAAACCTTTGAAGAGCTAATAGAGAGAGTTTAATGAATTTGGCAGTTACCTTGTAATATCATAGATTGGTAAATATTGGAAATATAAAATATAAAATATAAAATATAAAATATAAAATATAAAATATAAAATATAAAATATAAAATATAAAATATAAAATATAAAATATAAAATATAAAATATAAAATATAAAATATAAAATATAAAATATAAAATATAAAATATAAAATATAAAATATAAAATATAAAATATAAAATATAAAATATAAAATATAAAATATAAAATATAAAATATAAAATATAAAATATAAAATATAAAATATAAAATATAAAATATAAAATATAAAATATAAAATATAAAATATAAAATATAAAATATAAAATATAAAATATAAAATATAAAATATAAAATATAAAATATAAAATATAAAATATAAAATATAAAATATAAAATATAAAATATAAAATATAAAATATAAAATATAAAATATAAAATATAAAATATAAAATATAAAATATAAAATATAAAATATAAAATATAAAATATAAAATATAAAATATAAAATATAAAATATAAAATATAAAATATAAAATATAAAATATAAAATATAAAATATAAAATATAAAATATAAAATATAAAATATAAAATATAAAATATAAAATATAAAATATAAAATATAAAATATAAAATATAAAATATAAAATATAAAATATAAAATATAAAATATAAAATATAAAATATAAAATATAAAATATAAAATATAAAATATAAAATATAAAATATAAAATATAAAATATAAAATATAAAATATAAAATATAAAATATAAAATATAAAATATAAAATATAAAATATAAAATATAAAATATAAAATATAAAATATAAAATATAAAATATAAAATATAAAATATAAAATATAAAATATAAAATATAAAATATAAAATATAAAATATAAAATATAAAATATAAAATATAAAATATAAAATATAAAATATAAAATATAAAATATAAAATATAAAATATAAAATATAAAATATAAAATATAAAATATAAAATATAAAATATAAAATATAAAATATAAAATATAAAATATAAAATATAAAATATAAAATATAAAATATAAAATATAAAATATAAAATATAAAATATAAAATATAAAATATAAAATATAAAATATAAAATATAAAATATAAAATATAAAATATAAAATATAAAATATAAAATATAAAATATAAAATATAAAATATAAAATATAAAATATAAAATATAAAATATAAAATATAAAATATAAAATATAAAATATAAAATATAAAATATAAAATATAAAATATAAAATATAAAATATAAAATATAAAATATAAAATATAAAATATAAAATATAAAATATAAAATATAAAATATAAAATATAAAATATAAAATATAAAATATAAAATATAAAATATAAAATATAAAATATAAAATATAAAATATAAAATATAAAATATAAAATATAAAATATAAAATATAAAATATAAAATATAAAATATAAAATATAAAATATAAAATATAAAATATAAAATATAAAATATAAAATATAAAATATAAAATATAAAATATAAAATATAAAATATAAAATATAAAATATAAAATATAAAATATAAAATATAAAATATAAAATATAAAATATTAAATATTAAATATTAAATATAAAATATAAAATATAAAATATAAAATATTAAATATTAAATATTAAATATTAAATATAAAATATAAAATATAAAATATAAAATATAAAATATAAAATATAAAATATAAAATATAAAATATAAAATATAAAATATAAAATATAAAATATAAAATATAAAATATAAAATATTAAATATAAAATATTAAATATTAAATATTAAATATTAAATATTAAATATTAAATATTAAATATAAAATATAAAATATTAAATATTAAATATTAAATATTAAATATTAAATATTAAATATTAAATATTAAATATTAAATATTAAATATTAAATATTAAATATTAAATATTAAATATAAAATATTAAATATTAAATTCTCTAATAGCGCCGCAACAGCCAAGTGGCTCCGTGGATATGCATGGAGGAACGGTAGAAATGGTAGACCTTACAAGTGCTGAGGAAAACGTTGAAAACATTTTTAAAAAAGACGCAAGAATACAGAGGACCCCTCCATCTAATAAAACAGCAGAAACCTCAGTGGACATGGTGAGTGAGAACGATACGCCACAGTGCAGTGTCAAAGGCAGGGAAGAGGGTAATGAGAACGGTAGCCAGAGGGCGGAGGTTCCAAGAATAGGAAGAAACCTCTTTGCAGAGCGACCATGCACCCCGGTAAATAGAACAGAGCAGGAAGAGTTACTACAGAGGGGCAAGAACATCATCAATAAGATGAAGGCCGCAACTTTTAAGCAAAAAAATATTTCTAACAATATTAAGATGGGGTTGATGGAATTAGAGGAAGTTTTTAGCATTATTGCGTATGGTATATTAACGCAGAGGAGACCCGAAACTCTTTCATCTGAAGGTGGAGGGCTGCAGCAATTTAATAGAACCCCCAATACATCAGGGAGTCAGAAGAGACCTGCAGTGAGCCCTGCAGAGGAGCAGAATCAGCAAGAGAAGAAGGTTAGGGACGAGGCATCACTCATCCCAGGAGAAGTTGCCTGGGAAATACAGTTGCCCAGAAGGGGGAGGAGACCGGAAAATCCAGAAGCCAACAAGTTGGATACTAGGAAACCGGAGAGTACTAAGTCCACGGCTGAGCCCGGGGAAAACTCAACCATAAAAAAAGCGCAGAGGAGTGGTAAACGTCGTAGGTTTCGGCCCGAAGCGCTGATCATAAGACCAGCAGAGGGAAAATCCTATGCAGAGGTCCTAGGTGAGATCCGCAGCAAGGTCAGACCTGAAGAATCCGGGACAGAGATCCAGTCGATCCGGCAGACCAAAACAGGGGACGTTCTCCTGGAACTGGGGCCGAACAGCAAGGCTAAAGATGGCTTTTGTGGCGCGCTGAGAGATGCTTTAGGGGAACAGGCCAAGATCGTAAATCTGCAGCCTAAGGTGTCGATTGAGATCCGCGACCTAGATGGATTTACCACGGAGCCAGAAGTGGCAGCAGCACTGAAAAGGGATATGCCAGACTCAGAGAAAATGAAAATTACTCTTTTCCCTTGCCCCAGGGGGCAGCAAGTGGCCATCATACAGATGAGCAGCAACTGGGCAGCCAAGCTCCTAAAAGAAGGGAGAATTAAAATTGGCTGGGTGTACTGTAGGGTGCGGGAAAGGGCAGTTGCTACACGGTGCTTTAGGTGTGCAGGGTATGGCCATATGGCCAAGGAGTGTAAAGGCCCAGATCGAAGCAATCTGTGCCACAAGTGTTTCGGGGCCGGGCACAAGGCAAGAGGGTGTACCGCCGAAACACATTGCATGCTATGCAAGGAAAAGGGGTTTGACCAGGCGGAGCTCGAACACTTTCCAGGATCTGGCAAGTGTCAGGTGTACCGCGAGGCACTACAGGTGGCTAAGAACAGGCTATGATCAGAATCCTACAAGGAAATATGAATAGGAGCTGGACTGCTGACCACCTCTTGCAACAGTTGGCAATAGAGAAAGGGGCCGAGCTGCTCATCTTAAGTGAGCAGTATCGAAATAAGGAAGCGGCTGGGTGGTACTCAGATCAATTAGACACAGCGGCCATATGGGTACTTAAGGGAGGTGTGCATGTTGAACAACATGGTGCAGGGAGGGGTTTCGTATGGGTGAAAACAGCAAGCATAACCTACTTTAGCTGTTATTTTACCCCTAATGAAAGCATCGCGGAGTTTGTAGCAAAGTTGGAGGCATTGGAAGATGAGATCCTCAGGATGACGGGATATCTGGTGATAGCTGGTGATTTCAATGCAAGAGCACTTGAGTGGGGAATGCCAAACACAGATACGAGAGGAAGATTGATCCTAGAGATGGCTGCCCGAACAGGACTCCTGTTACTGAACAGCGGCTCTGCCACAACGTTTCGGAGGCCGGGCTGCACGGGGACGATCCCCGATATCACCCTTGCATCGGAGGCCCTAGTGCCACACATCCTGAACTGGAGGGTTATGGAGGATTACTGCGGCAGTGACCACCAGTACATTGCTTTTGAGGTTGGCAGGAGACAAAGAAACGACTTGCGGGATAAACCTTGTAGATGGAACCTGCAAAAAATGGACGTTGAACGGTTCAGAGAAGTGCTAAAGAATGGCAAGCAGCAAATGGCGAGCAATATAATAGGGACGGATGGAAGAGCTGTGACTGAGGCTCGGGTATCGTCCACCATGAGTCTTATCGTCTCGGCATGTGAGGTATCTATGCCAAGGAAGAGACCAAGGCACAGCAAACCGTCTGTGTATTGGTGGACCGCGGAAATCTCGGACGTACGAAGGAGATGCTTTGCACTCCGACGAGAGGCCCAGCGAATAAGGGATCGTGCTGAAGCTGGCCGCGCTTTCGAAGAATTTAGGCTCGCCAAAAAGCTACTGCGCAGGAAAATAAATGAGAGCAAAAACCGGTGCTGGAAGAAGCTTATAGAGGATATTGACGAAGACCCATGGGGACTGGGCTACAAAATAGTTACGCAGAAACTAGGAGCCCAGATACCAACACGAGTAATGGATGTTCGCACCACTGAAAACATTGTTAGAACTCTCTTCCCAAGTCACCCAGTGAGAGAACTAATAACAGCTAGGCAAGAAATAGAGGTTCCACTTTTTACAGAGACAGAGCTACAGAACGCTATTTCGTCTTTAAAAAACAAGAAGGCTCCTGGCCCGGATGGAATTCCAAATGAAGTCCTGAAAATCGTTGCCCAGCAAGATCCTAAAATGATGCTGGAGATGTACAACGCTTGCCTAATGGAAGGAGTTTTTAGCCTTAGATGGAAGAGGGCACGGCTGGTGCTAATTAGAAAAGGAGATGGGGACCCCGAGCTACCCTCATCCTTTCGCCCCTTATGCATGTTGGATACGGCTGGTAAAGTTTTGGAGAAGCTAATCCGAGCACGACTCATATCGGCGATCCAAGCAGCAGGAGACCTCTCGCCTAGGCAATACGGCTTCAGAGCTGGGCGTTCCACGATCGGCGCAATCAAAGAAGTTACGGAAGCAATGAAGAGAGCGGAGGATTACAACCACTTTTCACGGCGCATTGTTTTGCTGGTGACCTTGGACGTGAAAAACGCCTTTAATACCGTGAGATGGAGGGATATAATCGACGCCATGGAGCACCAGTTCCATATTCCAGCTTATCTAGCGCGGATTCTGGATGACTATATGAGGAACCGCACCCTCACATATGACACGGAAGAAGGGCAGCGAACCATGGCGGTTACAGCGGGAGCAGCCCAGGGATCAATACTGGGACCCGACCTCTGGAATGTTTTCTACGACGGTCTGCTAAGAATAGAGACACCCGACGAGACTCGATTGGTGGGTTACGTGGACGACGTGGCGGTGATCATTGCTGCGCGCGATACAAAGCAGGCGCAACTGAAGTTGAACCAGGTAATGCGAACCATAAATGGATGGATGGAAGAGCACGGTCTAGTCCTAGCACTCAATAAAACCGAAATAGCTATTTTGACGAAGAGGAGAATCCAGCCATCTCTCCCGATGTGGGTTGGTAGCAACGTCATAAATGTTAAGCCAGTAGTCAAATACTTGGGTATATACATTGACTGTAAAATGAGCTTTTTCGAGCAGATCAGGCGGACTGCAGACAAGGCTGCGAGGGGGGTTACAGCTCTAAGTCGTCTAACGGCTAATGTTGGTGGCCCGAAAGCGAGCAGACGCCGGCTTTTAATGTCAGCCGTCCAATCTGTCCTTCTCTACGGGGCAGAAGTATGGGCAGACTCCCTGGAAAAGGAAACGTACCGGAAGAGGCTATCCCAAGTGCAAAGACGGAGTGCGCTACGAGTGGCATCGGCCTATCGCACAGCTTCCGAAGCAGCTATCCTCGTAATAGCTGGGTGCGTCCCTATACATCTTCTGGCAAAGGAGCGAAAATATACCTACGAGCGAAAGTCGGAGGTTGGACGAAAAGCAGCGAGTCTCGAAGGGAGGAGCCGCACCTTGGAGCTGTGGCAGAGGGCATGGGAGCAAGGAATTACAGGCAGGTGGACAGCACGGCTTATTGAACAAATAAGCCCCTGGGTGGAAAGAAAGCACGGGGAGGTCGGGTACTACCTGACCCAATTCCTCAGCGGCCACGGGTACTTCCGTGCATAACTTTTTAAAATGAAGAAAGTAAGGTCGGCAGAATGCCTATATTGCCCAGGTATGGAGGATGACGTAGAGCACACTTTCTTCCGGTGCCTAGCATGGCAGGACGGAAGAGCAGAACTGGAGCTAGAGGTGGGTATTTGGACGCCTGAAACGGCGGTAAACATTATGCTACGAGGAGCTGTTTGGTGGGATCTCGTCTCACGATACATAGAGGGAGTCCTTATGAGTAAAAAGAGGGATTTGGATAGTTTCCCATAAGACAGGAGGTAGCTCGGGGAGCGCAATGGAAAAATAGACTAGCCCGAAGTAATGTGTTAAACGGTCCCAGGCTAGTTTGAAGGAGGAGGGGGAAGGTGGTTTTAGTCGGTAGTTCTAAATGAGAGTCCGACACATCGTGCGTAAATGCATTTCCACCTTCCTCATAAAAAAAAAAAAAAAAAAAAAAAAAAAAAAATTAAATATTAAATATTAAATATTAAATATTAAATATTAAATATAAAATATAAAATATTAAATATAAAATATTAAATATAAAATATAAAATATAAAATATAAAATATTAAATATTAAATATTAAATATTAAATATTAAATATTAAATATTAAATATTAAATATTAAATATTAAATATTAAATATTAAATATTAAATATTAAATATTAAATATTAAATATTAAATATTAAATATTAAATATTAAATATTAAATATTAAATATTAAATATTAAATATTAAATATTAAATATTAAATATTAAATATTAAATATTAAATATTAAATATTAAATATTAAATATTAAATATTAAATATTAAATATTAAATATTAAATATTAAATATTAAATATTAAATATTAAATATTAAATATTAAATATTAAATATTAAATATTAAATATTAAATATTAAATATTAAATATTAAATATTAAATATTAAATATTAAATATTAAATATTAAATATTAAATATTAAATATTAAATATTAAATATTAAATATTAAATATTAAATATTAAATATTAAATATTAAATATTAAATATTAAATATTAAATATTAAATATTAAATATTAAATATTAAATATTAAATATTAAATATTAAATATTAAATATTAAATATTAAATATTAAATATTAAATATTAAATATTAAATATTAAATATTAAATATAAAATATAAAATATAAAATATAAAATATAAAATATAAAATATAAAATATAAAATATAAAATATAAAATATAAAATATAAAATATAAAATATAAAATATAAAATATAAAATATAAAATATAAAATATAAAATATAAAATATAAAATATAAAATATAAAATATAAAATATAAAATATAAAATATAAAATATAAAATATAAAATATAAAATATAAAATATAAAATATAAAATATAAAATATAAAATATAAAATATAAAATATAAAATATAAAATATAAAATATAAAATATAAAATATAAAATATAAAATATAAAATATAAAATATAAAATATAAAATATAAAATATAAAATATAAAATATAAAATATAAAATATAAAATATAAAATATAAAATATAAAATATAAAATATAAAATATAAAATATAAAATATAAAATATAAAATATAAAATATAAAATATAAAATATAAAATATAAAATATAAAATATAAAATATAAAATATAAAATATAAAATATAAAATATAAAATATAAAATATAAAATATAAAATATAAAATATAAAATATAAAATATAAAATATAAAATATAAAATATAAAATATAAAA
Source organism: Tipula helvola (assembly GCA_963556165.1). NCBI lineage: Eukaryota > Metazoa > Arthropoda > Insecta > Diptera > Tipulidae > Tipula > Tipula helvola. The sequence goes on from OY744482.1 coordinate 55,512,941, forward strand.
TATAAAATATAAAATATAAAATATAAAATATAAAATATAAAATATAAAATATAAAATATAAAATATAAAATATAAAATATAAAATATAAAATATAAAATATAAAATATAAAATATAAAATATAAAATATAAAATATAAAATATAAAATATAAAATATAAAATATAAAATATAAAATATAAAATATAAAATATAAAATATAAAATATAAAATATAAAATATAAAATATAAAATATAAAATATAAAATATAAAATATAAAATATAAAATATAAAATATAAAATATAAAATATAAAATATAAAATATAAAATATAAAATATAAAATATAAAATATAAAATATAAAATATAAAATATAAAATATAAAATATAAAATATAAAATATATGAAATATATGAAATATAAAATATAAAATATAAAATATAAAATATAAAATATATGAAATATAAAATATAAAAAATATAAAATATAAAATATAAAATATAAAATATAAAATATAAAAAATATAAAATATAAAATATAAAATATAAAATATAAAATATAAAATATAAAATATATGAAATATATGAAATATATGAAATATAAAATATAAAATATAAAATATAAAATATAAAATATATGAAATATAAAATATAAAAAATATAAAATATAAAATATAAAATATAAAATATAAAATATAAAATATAAAAAATATAAAATATAAAATATAAAATATAAAATATAAAATATAAAATATAAAATATAAAATATAAAATATAAAATATAAAATATAAAATATAAAATATAAAATATCAAATATAAAATATAAAACATAAAATATAAAATATAAAATATAAAATATAAAATATAAAATATAAAATATAAAATATAAAATATAAAATATAAAATATAAAATATAAAATATAAAATATAAAATATAAAATATAAAATATAAAATATAAAATATAAAATATAAAATATAAAATATAAAATATAAAATATAAAATATAAAATATAAAACATAAAATATAAAATATAAAATATAAAATATAAAATATAAAATATAAAATATAAAATATAAAATATAAAATATAAAATATAAAATATAAAATATAAAATATAAAATATAAAATATAAAATATAAAATATAAAATATAAAATATAAAATATAAAATATAAAATATAAAATATAAAATATAAAATATAAAATATAAAATATAAAATATCAAATATCAAATATCAAATATCAAATATCAAATATCAAATATAAAATATAAAATATCAAATTAAGATATAAAATAGAAAATGGAAAGCATGAAACAATTAAATGATTGAGAAATTTAAGTGAATCCATCTCAAAGTCTTTGTATACAAGTAACATATTTTAGAGCGAATTATATTTTCTGTGTCGACGATTTAAAAGGTGACAACGGAACTTTTACGTATTGTTTCAATTTTGAAATCTCCATATTCGATTTCATATCATCAATTTTTTTGTCATATTCCGACAACTACACACAACCAAAAGAATCATTTACATAAACCAAAATTCAAAAAACTTATACAATTTTGAATAACTCTTAATTTTAAAAACGTTTTTCTGAAAATTGTGAATTTTAGAGTTATCACCTTTTAAATTTTCGCCATAGATGGACACATACTCGATAGATATTTTAGGAATTAAAGGTTAATATATTTATTAAAGCAAGATTGCTTGCGTAAAATCCCAATCTCGATCGTTTAACCGTGAAAGTAGATTTTTAGAAGTATTTCGGTATGTTAAACCCTGATGTGGATATCGGTACCATCAAAAGGCTGCCACAATATTTATTATCATCGTTGTGCACAGAGGTTCAATGCATAGTGGCTTTAGGGAGTTCTTTATTTTAGTATTATTAATTTTCGTTTAAATTTCTATGAATGTGGGAATTTCCATAAGTCGTCAAAGCTGGGATTTGGGGCAGTGGTCAAAACCCCAATGGGAATGATTTTTAACTGTTTTTAACTATTAATTTTTAAATTAATAGTAACCGCCCCTAAGCCACTTAATTCGTAGGTAAGTCCAATCCATCGTTTGGTGATTTTTTGGGGGAATTTTTTTTTGGACAAAGACAAACGTACCCAACTCCGAATATTCATACATACGTGTTCATAAAATATTTAATTTAGTTTCAGTGCCAGTTACAGAGATTACAATAAAGGTATCGACAATGCTTCGAACCCAAATATTTTATAAATTAAAAATAAAAATTGTTTTGGAAGAGGGTTTCGAGATGAATAATTTTCAATCACCCAAATGTTAAACATTTCAATTATTTATTAGATTCGAATTCATTATAAAGATAGAATCAATTAAAAAATAAAATTGAAATATTTTTGTTTTCAACATCTGACAGACCATTCGTTCTAGAGAAAGAAAAATTTCTTTATTAAACCTTTAGGCTTTCCATACTATACAGACATATCTTTACTTATAAAAGAATTATTCTTACGGTGCACAAAAATATTTCATTATTTTTCCAACCTACAAACCAAAATGCATAGTCATTGTGGTTCATTCCAAAGTACATAAAAAAAACTAATATTTACCATTATTTGCTTCAAGCAGATTAATTTAATAACAGAAATTCTTTCAATTTAAATTCCTGGTAGGTATCCCTTTTCTAAGCTACACACACATTCATATATGTTTTTGTTCTTTGATAAAAAAAACGAAATATAAAATCAATAAATATTGATAAAAAAAAATTGTTTTCTAACAAATCATGTTGTTAAATATCTCGGTACCAATACAAATAATCGTACACATCCAGTTCTTTTGTAAATAAATCAAAATGCATTTCTTATATTACAATACAACAAATAAATAAAATAAAATGCAATATTTTAATTAAATTTGAGATTTTATTTTTATGATTTAAAAAAAAAATGTTTATAAAAATTACAACAACAATTTCTATAAAAATATTATTTTGATTGAAAAATTTGGTTTTCCAAAGAGAAAAATAATTGAACGACGATGAAACAAACAATTTTCTAAATATTTTTATTTTTTTGATGTTTTTGAGAATTTAATCAATAAAATATACACAAACAATGTACTTACGTATCATACATATACATAATATTGGTAATAAGAAAAGAATGGCCTTTTTATATTCCAGGAATACATATTTTACTTACATATTTTTGCCGAAAATTCAGATTTTAAAATATTCAATCAAACGTTCTCTCTACTCTTGGATTTTTGTTATTAAATTATTCGAAATCAAACCCCAAGCAGAGATTTTTTTTTTTTTTGTTTACATATACATTTTGCATTAAGCACAATAAAAGCTTCTTTTTGTTTTTGATATATTGGGTTTTTGTTTTCCTGGGATTTAATCTGGGAGGCAGAACAATAATAATATTGACCACAGTTATAACATGACTACAGAGCTAACTATAAAATTATTTTGGTTTGTTAATTTTGATACTATAACCTAGACTTTATAATATACATAGGTTTGTGCAAATAAAAATCTATATGCATTGCATCTTTTAGCAAAAGTCTATAGAATTTATTCTGTTTATGCAAATGTGTACGTATACGAAAAATGCATTGCATGAAACTAAGCAAAAATTAATTAAAAAATATTGTTGTTGGTTATTTTGTGTGTTTTGTTTGAACTAAGTAAATTACAGTGGTACCACGGTATATGACTTTAATTCGTTTCAGGTCGTATACCGAAGCAACTTTTCCTATAAAAAGCCATGTAAAAACCAATTAATCCATTTCAGGTATTATACCGAGTATGTCGTGTAGCAGGGTGTTCGTATACCGGGGTACCACTGTATTTAAAAATTCTTTTAATTAAACCAGTTTTTATATCTTTTTAAATTTATATCTTTAAAAATTTCTTGAATCAAGGCTTTTCAATTCTTTTTTCAACGCATCAAATTAACCAAACTTTTTTAATTAATCAACTTATATGTTTTCATTGTACTTAACTTGTTCCCGGTATAATACAGTGAAATAAACTTCTAACGTTGAATTAAAAGGTTAGAAAAGTAAAAAATACTAAAAAAATTCAAGCCGTCTCTAGTTCTTCTGTTGCAAAATTAACAAACAAGCTATTGTCGACAGCCGTCTAGGGTTTATAGAAGAAATCGTAATACTATTTGGCGTGACAAACGACACCACTAAGGGAATAGCGCTTTAAATCATTTTCGTTTAAACCCAACAAAAGGAGTGGTTGGCTAAAAAACGACCAACCGTCTGTTAAACAATATTTCCCAAACTTTCTTATTTATAATGCACATTCAATGCAAGCCGCTTATGTTTTTTTCATTTTACATTGACTTTCAGCTAAACATTTAACTACATGAATTTAATATTATTTTAAGGCCTCTGTGTTTTCTTATTGTATGTAAATGTTTTTTAATTCATTATTGTAATTCACCCTGTATGATGATGATGATGAAATTCATCGAAACGTATACAAATAAAAGATTTTATCTAAATATTATTAAAAATTGTGTCTATTATGTTCATCGTTACTTCGTATATCCCTTATAAAAATCATGTAGCATCCGTGCTTTATATTATCAAAAACAACAACAAAAATAATATTTTCATTATCTACGAATTGTCTACGTTAAAAACTATCGTCTACGCTATTGTCAACATTTGAGTGTAGACAATCTCAAAATTGGCGTAAACGCCCAACACTGATATTAACAAAAAAAAAAACAACGAGCGAGTTCACGCTCAACTCACAAAGGATTTATGTAAAAACATTTATGTATAAATATCTATTGACTCATTCCAATTCATTTCGATAAGGCTCAGAAACCCCTCCATAAAGACGGCCGTTTTCGCTCAGAATTTAAATTACTTAACATTTTTGGTTCAAAAAGTCAATAAGTTATTCTATTTTGGATTTGGAGGACGAACCTTACTGACATTAATTGAGCATGAGCAAAGCGCAGTTCTGTTAAGTTAATCACCTAAACCTGCCATGTCCATTACTCGTACACGGCAATCTTCTTCCAGATTCTATATTTAGACTGTAGTGAATGGTCACGGTAAAGTCGCTGCAAACAGCAAAAGCGCATCGTTTTGTCACTGACCAGTTTGAAATAAATCATATAGAGCGATTCTATTAGGGCGCAATATTGACCGGAAAATCCTAGCACCGAAAGACGGTAGTGCGGAATCCCATCATTCGCCAGATAATTTCTTTTTCATAATTTTTTTCGAATATATGTAGCTTATGAAAAAGTTTCACATCAATACATCTTTTATTTTCTATCAATTTTAGAGAGGTTGGTCAACAAAAGCCTTCGTATAACCGAATACCTCCGACGGAGTAACGAACAAATCAATAGCGTTTTTTCCCTTGGATAGCTTGGCGGGCTGGACGTTCAATGTAAAAGTTAAGTTGATATATCCATCTGAGGCTGCGCCCACAAAACTAACAGAAATTAACTATACCACGGATATCAATCCAATGTGTATGTATCTAAGCTACCACCATTCAATAAATTATGTCAGAAATCGACAAATTATATCAGAATTCGAAGTATTATGTCAAAATTCGATATGTCACGTCAGAATTTGAATTTTTATACCAGACCGAGATATTTCAAATCAGGATTTGATAAATCATATCAGAATTCGATATGCCATGTCAGAAGTTGAATCTTTTCGTGTTAAATCGTTATCTCAGATACAATATCAGAATTCTATATCTTATGTCAGAATTCGATATGTCACACCAGAATTTGTCATATAAAATATTCGAAATATTATGCCAGAATTCCAGTCATGTCAGAATTTGAGGTTTTGATGCCAAAATTCGAATTATAATGCGATAAATGATGTCAGAATTAGATTTGCAATATCAGAATTTGAATTTGTGATGCCATAAATCTATGTATCATCGTTTCAGATTTCGTCATGTCAGAATTTGAATTTATGATGTCAGAATTCGATATATCATGTCTGCTTGATGTCAATATATCGTGACGGAAATTGATACGTTATATCAGAATTTGACGTATCTTATCAGAATTAAATAAAACATGTCGATACACCATACCGGAATAAAATAAATTATGTTAGAAATCGACAAATCATATCAGAATTCGATGAGTTATATCAAAATTCGATATGTCATGTCAGAATTTGATTTTTTGATGCCAAAAATAGATACTTATCAGGATTCGATAAATCATAACAAAATTCGATATCTCTTATCAAAATTTAAATCTTTGATATCAAAATTCGATATCTCATATCAGAATTCGTTACTTCATGTCAGAATTTGAATTTTTGAGGCCAAAATTCGAGTTATTGTGTCAAAATTCTATATATTATGCCAGAATTCGATATATGTATCATGCCAGAAATCGATAGCTCACATATTCGAAATATTATGCCCGAATTCGTTACTTCTTGTGAAAATTACATACGTCATGTCAGAATTTGAATATTAATGTCAAAATTCGATATATCTTCATATAAAGTCAGAATTCGATATGTCGTGATAGAATTTGAATTTATGTATCATATGCATCAATCATGTCATAGTTCAATAAGGCAAGTCAGATTTTGTTATTCATATTTATGATGTAGAGTTCGATATATCGTGTCAGAATTCCAAATATCATGTCAAACCTTGACATGTCAGAATATGAATTTATAATAGCAGAATTGTCTCTTATGTCAAATGATTATTTGATAAATCTATCATAAAACCTTCAGAATTCCGTATATCATCTCAAAAGTCGATATGTTATATCAGAATTTGAATTTTTTCGTTTCAGAATTCTACATATGACGTAAGAATTCTATATCATAAGAAAAATTTCATATATCACGTCGTTATTTTAACTAATTCGACAGATTCGGTCAAAATTCGACATGTCTTGTCAGAATTCGAACGGTCTTATCCAGCGACTGGAACCGAATGTTTTTCGTTCCGGTTTTCGGTTACGTTCCTAATTTTTAAATTTCGGTTCGGTTCGGTTCCGGTTCGGCTCCAATACCGTTTCAAGAATTGTTTGTTAATAAAACATTTCTATTTATGATTCCAATATTTCAAAATATCGTTGTTTGTTGTTTCCCGAGGTGGAATAAAAGAATTTATTTGTGAAATCAAATTATTGATTTTTTGATGAAATTCATAGTCCTCAGCGGCATTTACATATAAGTTTAGCAAGGATAGCAAAAACTTGAACCGGAACGAAAAGTAATTTCGATTCCAGTTTCGGTTCAGGTTCAATTTTTTATTTTATTTCGGTTCGGTTCCGGGTTTTGATTCATTGAAAATATCGGTTAATTCCGGTTTACGGTTTTCGGTTCAGTTTCGGTTCCAGTATCTGGTCTTATCATATCGCAGAAATCAACACAGTTTTTTGAATTTTGGTACTTTATATCGAATTTTGACATAACATCTCGAATTTTGGGATAATATATCGAATTTTGAAGTCTTGAGATGTTATATCAAACAATTTAATATCTTATGTCAAAATTCGATAAATCTCTTCAGCGTTTGATTTTCATCACTTGCTGTTGCGGCCATATATGTATAGTAGATATTTTTACAACAAAATACAATAAAGTAGGCGGTTTTTTTTTAATTTTTTTCGTATTCGGCTCACGATGATTTTGAAATGCCGGATGATGTTGTATATTGCATGTGTATGCGTAAATTTTGTATTGATTTTAGGTTATTTAATTTGTTTTTCTTGTTGATATTCACACACGCACACACATGCAATATTATTTATTCGGCACATATGTTTCCGTAACATGATTTCTATACAATTTTTTACTTACTCCTGCCGGTAAAGATGTTTTCACATCAAAAATAATTAAAGTGGTGAAAAAATTCACGATTGGATTAATGCACCCTTGCATATGGCACCTTAAAAATTGAAAATCAAAATAAACACACAAATACATAAAATAATTTAATTTAGTCATATACTAATCTTTAAATACCTAAAAATAAATTAATTCAATTGTCTCGTGTGTACGTAATGTAATAAAACGTCATAAATTGACATTAACATATCAAAATCCCCTCAACAATATAAAAATATTTTTTTTTTTTTTAATATAATTCCAAATAAATTTCATTAAATTCCCTCTTCCAAACAATTCTTTTGATATAAATTGACAATTAAATCATGTCGTTTGTCAAATAAAAATACAAAACATAAAACTGGAATGGATAAAGTTGTCAAATTATTTTCAAATATCCATTGTTGCACAGTAAGTATATACAAAAAGGTTATTATACCGATTGTAATTATTTATTGAATTTATTATTTATATATACCTATTATGATTCCTATTAATTTCATTACAGCAACAACACTTTAATAATTAATAATTTTGAACATAAAAACCATGTACGACGAGTATGCCTGCCTATTAAAAAAAAAACTGAAGTTAATCAATTATCACGCACTTTATAATTATAATTGTTGATTAATAGACAGGTATGTACATATCGGTATGTATAGTATACATTTAGCTAGTAGTTATGTTTCGTGTTGTTCATGCCATGGAAGCCGATTAATGGTTGGTTGGATTTTAGATATATATGCATGTTTAATAAATAAAATGAGATATTATTAAAAAGATTATCTGTTTTAATAGTCGAGGCTATAATTAAATTTAATTTTTTTTCAGCTTTTAAATACGTGTACATGTTCAATTAAATATTTTTAATTTTTTGTTATAAATATTCATTTCATTACTAATCTATATTCCTACACTATATATACCTATACATAAACAACGATTAATTGATTCATTGAATTAACAACATTGTAGAGACATGCAACAACGTCTTATGCATGCGTGATCTTTGACTTTATACTGCATATTGAATGCATGCATTTTTTTTTTTATAATCTGTGCACGCACAACAATCGTTAGATCGACATCTTAATGACGGAAACTAAATATCCATTCAAGATCGATATATACGATGAGATCATGTTTCACAATGCATGTATGTGTTATAAACGAAACGTTTGTGTGAACAATCAATTAAAATGTCATTGAATTAATTGATTTGAAATTTTTGTTATTTCATTGGAATTTTTTGTTTATCCAAATCGTTACTTTCTTTAAACTATGAATTTAATTACAAAATAAAATAAATTAAAAAAACAACTTATTTAGTCAACTATTTGATTAGGTATACGAAAATTTAGTTTCTTCATTGCATCCAGTCTTCCTTTTCAAAATTAATTAAATAACGCTAAAACCACTTTGATATGGAAGTGCGTGATTAAATTAAAATGTAATTAAAATTACAAACGAAAAATAAAACTTTATGAAAAAATAAAGAATTATGTTATGTGTAATTATACATTCAATGCATGAAATAATAAATATTTTATGTGTTTAATAAATTGATGTGTATTTAAGCTTGATGGTTAAATTATTTACGGTGTGTATCCTATTTCGCACTAGGTGGGGAATGGTGTTCAAAAGTTATGTTAATTATCGGCGGCTTAAAGGAATAACTATGAAGGAACACATTCTCAGGATTCTCTTCTCGATCGCTGTTAAATCCGTTTTCCGTAAGCTTTAGTCGATTGAGCATCGTCGATGGTCCTTCGAGCCGGATTTTAAAAGTAAAAAATTAAATAAAACAACAGGCATATTGATTTGTAGTTTCATCACAGAAAATTATATACAGAAGAATATTCTCTTCCTTGATCGGATGCGTACTAAGTAAAAATCGAATAATTTGTAGGGGAAATGAATGTATATATAGCCAACGGTCCGACCATATATAATTTAAGAATTTTATATTGTCTCTTTCCGTCTTTCATTATATTGAATTTGATCGTACGAAAATCATTTACAAAATAAACGTTTTGAATGTGTGCAAGGTTCTTTATAAAATTGAATAAACTTTATTTATACCACATTGGTATTGGTGCTAAAGAAATCGACACAACATTCATATAGGCAAAACCAACAAAAATGTTTATACAAGCCGTGCCATTCGCTCTTTACACCGATCCTCTCTCAGAAATTGTGCTCTATGAGTTGGTATTGGTGTGTCACAAAACCAACAAAAATGTAAACAATATTTTAGGCATTTGTGTTAGTTTTGTGTATATATATTTTCTGATTTATTTTATACATTACTAATACTAAGCCATAGGGTACAATTTTTATAGCTTAAGTGTTTGCTTGGCACGGCTTGTATCATCACTCGTGAAAATATACAGAGAAGTTGATAAAATGAAATAATTTCTAAGCGACTAGCAACGATCTTCCAGCGATCGACACTGAAAAATTACATTGTCAATTCTCATAGAATCAGGGATGACAGAAGACACAACAAACGTTTCAATTGAAGATACAGATGAACTAACCATAGTAACAGCATTTTGGATTGTAATTGCCGGTCTGATGATTAAGTGAATTCAGTTTGGGAGGTAATGAAAACTTTGGTTGCCAATGGGTAGAGAATAGAGAATAACAGGATTTAGGATTTCTACAGAGTAAGAATTAATAAAAAATATTTTTTTTTATTTCAATTATTTAAAATTTTTAATTTTTTCGATGCTGCAGGCGACTGTTGTTTGGCCTTTTTGGGCCGCTTTTGTTGTCGTTCAAACTCCTTATTTGTCACGGACCACTTGCAGTTTCTCCTTAAGAGAACTAAAACAAAAAACGAAACTAGCTTCTTTATATGTCCCGTACATTCAAAATTATTTTCATTAAAAATCAATGGATGTATTTTCATAATTTCTGACATGCATTTGTCAGTTATTTTTTGGCAAATATTTTAATAGTGACATTCTGCCTTGTAATTTATTTCAAATATTCCCACAATAGATCGAGCATTACTTTCATAAACTTCAGTAGGTGCCTTTAGGGCTCCAAAGCTGCTCACATGTTTTTTAAAGTTTTTTTTCATTTATAAATGCCTCTGTTAACGAAATAGTGGCTTCTTCTTCATTTTTCAATAAAAGTTGACAGCATTTTGGGCAATTTAATGTTTTATAGGCACAGTAACCTGCAAAATAAATTATTGCGTTTCCTTTTAATTCGGGATATCTTCTCCATCATTTTCTTCGGCCATTCGAGGTGTCCTGAGGCTTGCCTTATAATCCTCTCGCAAAAGATTCCAATTTATGTGTAAATTGTCGCTGTCGTCAGGAATACAATTTGATGCTGGGGAATTAAATAAGATCCGCATACTAGTTATGTTGGCAAAATGTATACCAACATCGTGGCTAGTCGGTGTGTAATTATAGCCACCTTTACCACGAAGAATTGAAAAAAAAATTTCTAATCCATCTTGGTTAGTTTTGCCGGTTAGGATATATTTTATACCGAATTGTTCTTCTAAATGCTGCATTAACATAAGCTGGGAATTAATAGTCAATTCCAGTCCTTTTAGAAATTTAAAATAATTTTCATTGGGTGAAAGCACTTTTAAATTTTTAAGATACTCGATCGATTCACACAGATACATATGTATTTTATTGCCGTTTCGAAGTGGCTGCTCATATGGAGATTTTGAGGAGAAATTTCTTGAATTGAGACAATCAAAAATATTATTGAATCTCTCTACCAAATTAGCCGTTGGGATTTCAATCATATTTTAATCAACAATTTATTATAATTTAGTTTACCTTCAGTGTAGTTCTGATAGCACAAGCCACTGTTTTGCTTAAAAACTGAACAGCCAACTTCACATTAATTTTTTGGAACGTATTGGGATTCATATGAGCATATGTCAACTTCGGCATCAATTTAATTCTTTGTTGTTTCTCACTTTCAAAAATTCTACAGACCACGTTAGCATCACTTACGCCCTGGTCGGCGTGCTTAATCTGATTATTAATCAGAGCATTTCGAGATGATTTTAATAGATGGGGTGCATCGAACTGCGCAAAAATTTTATTACTGTTTACAAAGAAGAATGGCTTCTCCGGCAAAATACCGAGAGATTTATAAGCTGCAAGGTTTGTTGCTGCTTGATCGCATGTGATCATGACAACTTTTAAATTGAGGTTTTCTTCGCAAATATTTATGTAAGTTCGGATTAATTTTGCTAGTTCCTCTTCGTTCATTGACTCATTCAGGAGAACGTAGCCTAGAACTTGTTTCCAGTTTCCAATCAACGACTTAATCATAAAAAATAGAGCCGAAGTTGCACATTCCTTTTTTCTTATGTTTCCATCGTCGCAAAATCCATCTATTTTCCCCGTCAATATGTTGAATGTTAAGTCCTTTTTTATTTTGATTTCATCAAAAGTTAAAACACACAACCTCGATTCTTGTGGCATCGTTTCAAAAAAAAATTTTATTTTCAAAATTAATATTTGATTTACACCTGCAGGTATAAATTGAATGGGAGACCATTTATGTATAGATGACACGGAAGGTAGCTTCAAAGAAAGCGTGTTTTTTAAATATTTATAAGTGGCTGCTGACTTATAATAAAGGCACTTTGCAAATAATTTATCGTTATTATTATAGAAAAAATCTTGCTTCAAAAGAAGTTTGCAGACGTTTTTAGTGGCAGTATTTATATCAGATAATTCGTCAATTGCATCCGCAATGGTCGATCTTTTCTTACTATTATATTTTTTCTTTAGTAAATCAAAATTTCGTTTAATTCTACGATTTTCAACCTTTACTAATTGTAGACTTTTATTAGCTTTGATCAATTTCAATTTAAGATTTTTTTCATTTCTGGTATTAATTTTGCAGTTCATGCAGTTGAATTCGGTATTACAATTTGATTCGCAATGACGGCATGCAATTTGATTTATGATTGTTAAAAATTCGTTGTCTTGGTCAACTGCAACAGAATCAGTTTGCGTGTCAATTGACATCACGATTTTCGGTGCTTCAATGTAGACATTTATAGTTGACTTATAATTGGAATCGTCAGCATAAGGAATACCACTGGTATTTGCATTGGTATCCAACACGCCTTCTTCTATTGCTTGTCGTATGTTTAATTCAGGAACCGCATTAAATGTTAATTTATGCGCACCTATATACTTTTTTCAAAATGTTGTTGATATACAAAATTATGTTTCGTCTGGATGTCCTCGTTTACAAGTCCGATTGATTTTATCCATTCAGATGCTCTTTGAGAGTCCGTTGGGAATTTAAAAAACCTTAGATTAGATTGATGCGCTCTGGCACCACATGTTGGAACGATACATTTAATACGATTTTGGTTTGGTTTAATTTGGTGTGCTAAATTTATCCAAACAACAGATTAGTTATTCAATCAATCAATAGTTAAATAAATAAGACTTGTCACTTACCGGTTTTGGTATCCATTTTTTATAGAATTAAATATTAAATATAATTTAATTTTAATCCTAAGTACGTATAGGGTGCCTATAGGGTATTAAGTAATTACTATCTATAGGTTTTCTATAGTTGTATAAGTTTAATGGTAACAAGAATACAAGATATTTGATCGCTTTATTTTAAATAATTAATAACCTAAGAACACTGCCGTCAATTAAATTTTAAGTCTAATTAACTTGATGAAATTAATAAAACTGCAAGTATTATAATATATAAAAGCAATTTCAACTGATACAATCTTAAGAAAAAGGTGTGTTTGTACCTGCAATGGTCAAGTGTAGGTAGAGTATACATACACACAATTCACATACAATGATTGTCCAATTTTTACAAAATAATTTTATTTGAATGTTTTTCGGTGAAACCAAAACCAACAAAAATGTTTATACAAGCCGTACCATTCGCTCTTTACACCGATCCTCTCTCTGAAATTGTGCTCTATGAGTTGGTATTGGTATGTCACAAAACCAACAAAAATGTAAACAATAATTTAGGTATTTGTGTTAGTTTTGTGTATATATATTTTCTGATTTATTTTATACATTACTAATACTAAGCCATAGGGTACAATTTTTATAGCTTAAGTGTTTGCTTGGCACGGCTTGTATAAACATTTTTGTTGGTTTTGGTGAAACCGTCGCATTCGTTTATTATACATATACATACATATTATAATAAACGAATCCGAAAAACGAGCATATTAGTACAATTTATGTGTACGGTACTGTGAGAGTTAGAAATAAAATCGACCTATATGAATGTTGTGTCGATTTCTTTAGCACCAATACCAATGTGGTATAAATAAAGTTTATTCAATTTTATACAGAACCTTGCACACATTCAAAACGTTTATTTTGTAAATGATTTTCGTACGATCAAATTCAATATAATGAAAGACGGAAAGAGACAATATAAAATTCTTAAATGATATATTGGCGGACCGTTGGCTATACATTCATTTCCCCTACAAATTATTCGATTTTTACTTAGCACGCATCCGATCAAGGAAGAGAATATTCTTCTGTATATAATTTTCTGTGGTTTCATCGTAAAATAATAAAAATCTTCAAGTTCATTTTCATATTTTAATTTGAACAAATTATTACACCTGCAAAATAATAATTTTAATTCGCAACAACTACTTTTCTACAGCTAGAAGACTCTCACAATATGTCTCGCTTTCATCAAAAATGTCAGTTTGCACTAGCAGCTATTGTCAGATCGTCGGTAAAATATTTTTATATTTCGATAAGAAATCAAGTGCAACCATAAATTTTAATAAAATTAAACTCAATATTTGAATAATAATTTGATTAATAATTATAATTTTATTGTATCTATCTAATTTAATTTCGATTTTGATAGGAATTTTCTTTAACTTTTCAGTGACAGTATGTTTTAGTGTCAATTTCGTTTTCTAACAGAAAAATATTTTAATTTGATAGGTATTTTCATAACTAAAGTGAATTATATTGTATTCAATTATCATCATAATATGGAAACGCTTAAATGTAAAAACTCCATTCGTGGTTTGAAAGGTCGAGTCACCTACTACCAAAATCAATTAGATAATAATCTTACCCAATCAACTAAATGTAAACCAGAGTCAATGTTGGCTCGAGTGAAATCTCTATACAATAAGTTCGACGAAGCACAGTCGAATTTAGAGCTAGCAGATCCAGATGAGGATGGTTCTCGCGCTCGTGATGACTTCGAAACAAATTGTCGATTAGTGGAATCTCGAATTAGAAATCGGTTAGATGAAATTCAGCAACAAGCTTTTCAGGCTAAAAATGTTCAGCCACCAGCGATCGAAAATTTTCAAATCAATGGAAAGTTTTTAAATTTAGCAATCCCAGAAATTCCTTTACCTAAATTCGATGGTTCATTTTTATCGAGGTTGGAATTTCGTGAAACGTTTTTAATACGCGTACACAATGAAGTTAGATTAAACGAAGCTTTAAAATTTACAATATCGCAAGATTGTTTAAAAGGAGGTAAAGCTTTTCATTTTATTGAATCAGTTTCAAACTCGAAAGAAAATTATATAAAAGTGTGGGATGATCTTTTTAAGCATTACGAAAATGAGCCACGTATAAGGACAATACATATGAAATCCTTGTACAACTTAAAACCTGTGCGGAGAGAAAACAATGCACAAGATTTATATACGTTTATCGAGGAGTTCTGGAAACAGTAAAATGCTCCTAAATCTTTAAAAATTCCAATTGAAACCTGGGATTTATATTTGGTATTTCATGTTTCTCAATTAGTCGACAAAACTTCACGTCCCTACCATAAAAGGTACCATACCATAAAAGAAATTATGGACATTTTAAGTCAAAGAGCCAGAGTGCTTGAAGCTATGTCTCCAATGGTTTCCAAAACACCAAATATTGAGCAACCAAGTAAACAACAAATTTTTAAACAATCGTTGGTTACAACTGAAAACAAAGGCGAAATAAGCTGTGTATATTGCAAATCAAATCATTCAATATTTAAATGCAATTCATTCATAGCACTACAGTGGAACGACAAAAATAAATGGGTCAAAGACAATAATTTATGTCACAATTGTTTGGGAACTCATCATATTTCAAAATGCAATTCCAAAGGTTCTTGTTTTAAATGCAAAAATAGACATCACACATTAATGCATTTTACAAGTCAAAATCCACCTAATAATAGGTCCAACAATGAAAATCATCAGTCTAATGTTAATCAAACCTCAGCAAATATTCAAAGCTCAGAAGCTTCGAATTCAAAGTCAAACATAGCAAATTCTGGTTTAACGACTTCTTTAGCTTTAATTGGTAATGGTGATATTCCATGCAAAAATTCTCTTACCGCTCAAAATACTTGTTTGATTTCAAGAAAATCTCAAATATTATTAGGGACTGCCGTGGTATGGATAGAAAATGCTAGTGGCATACGGTATCCGTGTCGTGTAGTGCTGGACAACGCTTCCCACTCGAACTTCATTACAGAAAGTATGTGCCAAAAATTTTTTAGTTGTTCCCAACATAACCGGGGACTTACCGTTACATCCTGTTCAATTTGATGTAACGAAACTTCCAAAGCATGTTCAATTGGACGATCCGAAATTCTTCGTTTCAAATCATATTGATCTTTAAATTGGCGCGGAACTCGATGATGAAATTTTTTCCGGCAATAAATTAAAAATTTGCAAAGAATTTCCTGCGTTTAAAGAATCGGTGTTCGGATATGTTGTCTGTGGAAAAGACAAAACTTCTACTCAAACATCATCAGTTTCATTGTTATGTTGTTATGTTGATGTTCTACGCAAAGAAGTTCAACGCTTTTATCAAATAGAAGATGAGAAAACAAAAAATTATTTTTCGATTGAAGAAAAGGCATGCGAGGTTCATTACGCAAAAAATGTACAAAGAGATATTCATGGTAGATATAGTGTAGCACTTCCTACCAGAAGAAACATATTAAATTTATGTGACAATAAACAAAATGCGTTAAAGCAATTTTTATATTTAGTCTATATTGTCAATTTATTGATGAATACATTGCATTAAACCATATGCAGAAAGCATCCGAATCTGATTTACTATGTTATTTTCTTCCGCAATAAGGTGTTTTTAAAAAACATCAGACTAATTCAAAAATAAGAGTAGTGCTTAATGCTTCATCAAAATCCGCTTCGGGTTTGCCATTAAATGACACCCTATTGACTAGTCTGTAGCGGTTCACCCAATGAACCACTGCAAACTGGGCAGCGCACATTCCGACTCCCATGTGTAGTGGGTTAACTTCCCCTTCGCCTATTTTGCTGGACCAATCACAGCACACGCAACACTACACACAAACAAAACAAAATAAAATTAAAAAATAAAATTAAAATCGAAATCAGTCTGCTCTCGCATTTCACCACGGCGACATGTCGTCATTTCATCATTTCATTCATGTTCGTTTTTTCATCTTTTAGATTCAATAAAATTGTTTTTGTGTTTTATTTTCGGTATCAAACGTAGTATGGCAAAACGACAGACATTCCCAACCACGACCCCCAGACTGACACGACATAGGACAGAACTGACCTCAAAACAGGTTACGCCGGATTACAGAACAACGCTTCTGGTCTGGCGCATGTTTTGAGATCAGACAGGGACCAAGCAAAACTTCGACAAGAAAACGTCAATCAAATATTGGCAAAGTCGCGGTTTCTGCTGACGTTCCACACGCACACAACACACACGGGAGCATCACAAACACTTGCACACATACGCAAGCATCATACACACACACACGCGAGCATCACGCACACACTTGCACACGCACGCAAGCATCATACACACACTCGCACGCCACAAACACTTGCACATTCACGCAAGCATCACTCGCACACGCACACAAACACTTGCACACGCACGCAAGCATCACACACACACACTCGCACACGCACAAGCATCACACACATACATACTTACAGAGGGGGAAATTTACTCGTGGGGGGAGTCCTGTAGCGGTTCACCCAATGAACCACTACAAACTGGGCAGCGCACATTCCGACTACCATGTGTAGTGGGTTAACTTCCCCTTCGCCTATTTTGCTGGACCAATCACAGCACACGCAACACAACACACAAACAAAACAAAATAAAAATAAAATTAAAATCGAAATCAGTCTGCTCTCGCATTTCACCACGGCGACATGTCGCCCAACTCGCGCGGTGTCAAATTAAGTAACATAACAAATTAAATTACATAAATAAAATTAAATAAAATAAATTAAGTAAAATAAATTTATATGATTAAATAAATAATAAAGTTGTAAAATATAAACTTTATAGGTCCTTTAATTCAACAAGAACTTTTTTCAATCCTCTTGCGATTCCGAAAATTTAAAATTGCTTTAACGGCGGACATTGTTAAAATGTAGAGCCAAATAAACGTTCAAGAATCGGATCGTGCTTTACAAAAAATCTGGTGGCGCAGTAATCCAGGTGAGCCATTATCTGTTTTTAAGCTAAACACCGTAACATATGGTACTGCAAGTGCTCCATTTCTGGCCATCAGAACTTTAAAGCAACTAGCCATCGACGAAAACCATAACTTTCCTGACGTATCGCATATACTTCTTGACGATTTTTATGTAGATGACCTGTGCACGGGCGCAAATACCGTAAACGAGGCCAAATCTATCAAAGTTAAATTAACTTCATTATTAGTAAAAGGAGGTTTTGAGTTAACAAAATGGGTTTGCAATAATACTGAAGTAATTCCTGATCTCGAATTTAACATTCAAAAAATCGTTAGCGTTTTGGGAATTAGTTGGAATATTGAAAATGATACCATTCCATTGTCATTAGGAAAAATACAAACTCAATCGTCTCTTAATAAACGAACGGTATTATCACAAATTTCTCAGCTATTTGACCCGCTAGGCCTTTGTGCCCCAGTAATTTTTATTGCAAAAAAATTTATGCAAAATTTGTGGTCAATTCCGAAATTAAAATGGGATGATGACCTTCCGCAACTTACTCAATCAGAATGGATCGATTTTTCCAAGCAGTTAAACAATATGCAAACGATTCAAGTACCTAGGTGTAAATGATATTAAATACATAGAGTTGCATGGTTTCGGCGATGCATCCGAATTAGGATTTGGATGCCGTATATATATTCGGACGTTAAATAACAATGGTATTTACAACTGTAATTTGCTTTGTGCCAAGTCAAGGGTAGCTCCTATTAAGACCCAAACTATACCACGATTGGAACTTTGCGCATCTTTATTATTAGCGGAATTGTATGAAAGGGTTAAGGAGTCTATGAAAATTTCATTCAACAAAGTCAAATTATGGTCAGACTCGGAAATCACTCTACACAGAATAAATTCGTCGCCATCAAGTTATGCAACTTTCGTAGCCAACCGGGTGTCTCAAATACAAGACACTGCTCCACCGGAGTTATGGGCATACATTCCAACCAATTTAAATCCAGCAGCATTTGGTATCGCGTGGATTGATGCCTTCGCAATTAGAAGCATCAGCGCTATGGTGGAATGGTCCTCCATTTTTGTTACAGGACGAAGAAAATTGGAACCCACCCAAAATAAAGCTAGCGTGTTTAGATGATAATGAATATTTGAAGTCTAAAACATTATTAGAAATCAATGAACCGCAAAACTATCTCATACAGCGTAATTCAGATCTAAATCAATTGCTTCGCATTTCCGCCTTATGCTTACGATTTTGCCAAAATACTAAACTAAAAGCTGAAAATCGTAAATATAATGATATATCACCTCAGGAAACTGAAAATGCCCTCAACGGGCTAGTAAAATAAAGTCTACAGTATATAGTAAATTCAGTCTACAGTATATAGTAAATAACTCAAATTGCTTAACGCTAATAAATTGCTTAATAAGCAAAGTTCAATCTTAACCCTTTAATGCATACTGTAGCATATCTGCATCATGTTATTTTAATTTGAACTGCATCTACATTTGAGCATATTTTTTCTGTTTTGTTTCATATATCTGTTGTTCATTTGTTTTTCTATCTCGTTTCACACATTTTTTTGTTTTTTTCTGCGTTTTGAAAATTAAATCGCCATTTAGAATTTGTTAGTCGATGTTTTGCATATAGTTAGTAGTAAACATACATTTACATATGTAATTTTTTATAAATAAGAATATTGTTTTTGAATATTTATTTTAATTTTGAACGAATTATCTTTTTATAAAGAAGCGTTATAAATGGAAAAATATTTAAATTTTATACTACAACTGCATAATGATGCAAATAGGCATAATGTCATAAAATCAATTTTCCGGGAAAACTAGCTGCTTCCAACCATTTTTACTTTGAAATTCGTTTCAACCAAATACATCTGTATAAGAAAAAAACTATTACAATTAAAAAGGAAAAATCATGCATTAAAGGGTTAAACTAAATCCGTTTATCGACGACACCTGCACATTACGCGTTGGTGGCCGGCTAAAAAATTCTTCCTTGATGTATAATCAAAAACATCCAATTCTTCTTCCATCGAACCATATATTTACAACGTTATTAGCTCGTAACGAACATATCCGGAATTTACACGCTGGACCTCAAGCTCTGCTATCCTCGCTACGACAACGGTTTTGGATAATTGGCGGCAGACAATTATGTAGGAAAATAGTCCACGATTGCGTTCTATGTTTCCGAACAAAACCGACATCAATTTACCAACTGATGGGTGAATTACCTCCCGAACGCGTCCAACCATCTTGTGCTTTTGACAATGTTGGTATCGATTATTGTGGTCCATTTAACATTGTTCCCAAAATTCGTTCTAACGTTGTTACAGAAGCATATATTGCTGTTTTTCTTTGCTTCTCTACGAAAGCAACTCACTTAGAAGTTGTTCAAGATCTAACAACTAATACTTTTTTGAAAGCTCTTAGGCGATTTGTTTCTCGAAGAGGACGATGTTCTAACATTTTTAGTGATAATGCTACAAATTTTGTGGGTGCTCAAGGGAATCTACGAGAATTGCAACAACGTTTTGATTCACAACTTCATAAACATGAGGTCTTAAAGTATTGCACTGAAGAAGGTATCCGATGGCATACAATTCCTCCTCAATCCCCCCATTTTGGTGGTTTGTGGGAAGCCGCTGTAAAAAGCGCCAAAAATTTACTGAAACGTATGCTACTTAATCAAATCTGCATTTATGAGGAATTAAACACATTAGTAACTCAAATAGCGGCTTACCTTAATTCAACACCCCTTACACCAATGTCGAACGATCCATCAGATTTATCTGCACTTACTACAGGCCACTTCCTTATTGGAAGACCCCTCAATTTACTTCCCGAACCATCTTTGCAGCATTTGGATTTTAATCGTTTGGCAAAATACCAACGGTTACAATACAATTTTCAAAAGTTCTGGGAACGATGGTCATCGAAGTATCTTGCAGAACTACAACCTCGTCAGAAATGGACACAGTCCACTTCAAATGTTCGTGTCGGTACCCTAGTCCTTCTTAATGAGGATAATGTTCCACCTCTGAAGTGGATCATGGGTCGAATTATACAGACTCATCCGGGAAAAGATAATTTTGTACGCGCTGTGACTGTAAAAACCGTTAATGGAGATTTTAAAAGAGCAATTACGAAAATTTCTGTTCTTCCGATCGAAGAAGTATCTACTCAATCAAATTTAACTAACATCGTATAATTCATTTTGGTTGTATAAATAATTTTTGGTTTTCAAATAACAATACTGTCGCTGAAAATAAAGATTGTTATTTTTTTATTATGTGTTAATTATTAATTTTGAAATAATTTCTTAAAAAAAAAAAAAAAAATAAAAAAAAATTATTTCAAGGTGGCCGGAATGTTAAATCCAAAACTGATTACTGTCATTCCTTTGTAAACATTTGTGTCACTGTAATTTTTATAATGTCAAAAAATAAAATCTATTACGTATTTCTTTAACCTAAATCTATTACAAAAATTTTCATGTATAAAAAACCACTTCCGGCATCTTGCTTTTTTTATATATAAGTTTTCCGTATGCTTTAGTCGATTGAGCATCGTCTTTATTTTGTGTATATAAAAATTAAAATAAAGTTTGAAAACATTAAACCTAAATTGCTGTTGTTATTTAAAAAGTTCAAAATACAGTCCACTGCTAGTCGTGCAATAAAAAATAAAATAATTGTCGCAACAATCGCACTCCACACCAACAAATTTTGATATATGATTCGCCTCAATGGGAAATGGGAAGGATTTAAATTCATACGAGATCTCCGAAAAAATATACGACCAACAACAATTATGGAGTAATTTATTCATGATTTGTATTTAACTTGTTATTCTTGCATGCACCGTAAGATTCGCGATTACAACCCAGAAATACACATATGAATTGACATGAATTGAAGATACAACAAAAGCTCAAGTTCATTGAACTTGTAACACAATCTCCCAAAAGGCATTGTGTTATCAGAACATAGAAATAGCGGTCTGGTTGCGGTATATTGCTGGCTGTAGCTCGCCGCTAGACGTGGGGATTACCAGACATATTTCTATGCTTGAAAAACCGCATAGAGATAAAACGAACAGGACAGAAAAATTAAATTTACCTTGCCACGACCACAGTGGTAGATAATCATAACGTCAGCGAGCCTAGAGCGTCACGCACCAACCCAACATGGTACGCACCCATCCCCCACGTGATCACACGAAAAATTTAACGGGACATATCACTATCAAAAATTAACTTGAAACCAAATTTAACTGAACTCAGAAAAGCATATAATAAAACTGTAATTACTGATGAAAACTAATGGCTGATTCTAAATGTAAAATTATGCAACGAACGAAAAATATTGAAAGGAAAAAAATTGAAACTGAAAACCGTTAACAAAAATACAAAAAAAATGTGGTGTGAATCGAATTTTGGGATGACGCAAAATGATCCGCCACCCGAAATCTGAAAACCCAAAAAAAAAATATATAATAATAAAACAAAACCCCGTCAAGTGACGATTACAAAAATTTTTAAAATATAAAAAAAACACGCGGTGCCACCGGTTTCTTATTTATTTTACCGCCTGGCTACCATACCTGAACACAACACAACAACCTTCGCCCGTCCGACCACAAAATTTTCAGCGCCGACGCAGGAACTGATGCAGGATCCCTCGCTCGAACCCCACTCCGATTGGCGGAGTTGCTGCCACAAACCCAATTCTTTCAAACGGCAACTCCGTTTATTGTTTTCTTAACGGACCCCTACCCACTAAGGGTTAACCTCACCTTTATCAGCAATTACTTCCGTTGTTTTAGATTTATATTCTTGAGTTTTTTTTTTTTTTCTGTTCGTTGCACTAAACTTGGAAACAATTAATTCAGATCAAAAGATGTACGTATCCTCAAGAGTAAGAAACAGGAAACCCACACACAAAAAAACCAAAAAAACCGGATCAAAAGTTTTCGTTTATAATTCTTACGGCACACCACTAAACTCGGAGAAATTTTGTATTAGAAAATCGGTCTTATGATCTTTAATGTTTAATTTATTATTTTCCTTTTCTCAGGACAGCACTAATTTCACTCATTTGGAAGCTTTTAAAATTTTTTTTTTTCACGGAACTTCAACAAAACCAAAGGCGGGAGTCCAAACTTTATTACCACATATAAAAACTATTAGATTATACTCTGTATAAAAACTCTTTGTAGATTTTATTTAATTTTTTTTTTTCAAGCAAAACAATTGAATTCGATAACAACTCTTTATCGATCCAAATTCTATTTATTCTTATTTTTACCGAATATGAAAATTCACAATCATTAACTTATTATTATATCTTTTATATTTTTTTTTTTTTTATATATTTATCTATTCAGCAAAACATAATTTTTAACACCAAAAAAATTATCAAACGATCGGAAGACAATCCCTTCACGTCCGTTTGTACCAAACTTGACTTTTCTTAACCACATTCAAAACTAGACTTTTCACTTTAGTATTTAAAACGAGACTGAAAAATTTAATAAGAATATCCGACCGTACAAAAAAAAAAATTTCCCCACCCAAAAAAATATTTACCCATAGAAAAAAAAAAATCCGACCGAAAGATTTCGGATGACGTACACAACGGCATCACCCAAAATCGATTCGCACGCACTCATACTAATTACTCAAATCTCTAGAACATTCGATTTTAGTGGAGAATCCACGCGCGCACAAAAGTAAAACAAACGAAGCAAGACACCAACACACTACACGTCATTCCATACATTCAAAAAAAAAAAATAAACCGAACACGACATAATTGAGGAGAAGTGTATAATGATTAATGGTACACTCTACACAAAAAAAAAAAATATTTTCTATTACAAATTAATTTAAATGAAGGAATGACGAATAGTGGAAGAGATTTTTTTTTTTTAAAGCAAGGAATACAGATGCATCGTCATTTGAATTTTCAGCAGAAATTACAGATTTGAATAAATTACAAAATAACAACCACAAGCGGTTGTTACAAACTCAAGAGAAATTTAGATGCAAGCATATTTGTTTATGTACCAAAATTCCCACATCAATAATACAAGAAATATAATCAGAAGATCAAAGCAGTGCACCACCATACAGAAATTCTCAACGACATGTGCTACAAAGTTTTTTTTTCTGCAGGTTCTAAAAGTAAGATAAGGCTGAAAGTATGACAAGGCTGAAAATCATAATCGAATGAATTTTGTATCTTTTACAGGATGAATTTTACACAAAAAAAATTTGCAGTCTCACTTTATGGATGTATTCTAAAATTGTAGCGTTTCGTACTGCGTTCAAAAGCCTGGTCAATGTTGGTTTGAGTTTGGCCGTTAAAAGGCGGAAGCTTTATTTATAACGCCGACGTTGCTAGTAGCGGGACGCTATTTGTCCCGTTCTGGTCAATTAATCATATTAAAATATTGAAAAACAAAAAAGGGTAAAACAAAACATTATTACCATTTTCAGTGTCGCAATGGTTAAAATTTACTTATTTCGAGTATTAGTTAAGATATTACACGAAATTACTTTGTACAATAAATTTAAAAAAATGTTAAAGCTTTGGAGGACAAGCTTTAAACTATGTTTAATGGAACCCACCAATTTCTAAATACATACAGAGAACTTGGACTATATCTATAGGCTATCGAACCATTTTACAAACCTTAAAAATGTGGAAGGAGCTCGCTGTAAATCTCTAAATTGTAAATAATGTAACCAATTGGCAATCAACCTCACTGTTCTTATCTCTTTCTCTGCATCTAATTTTCAATTATAATATTTGCCAATACCATTTAGGCAATATAGATTTTTGTGCGCGGTTTCATACATCATGCTACTGTGGTGTTCCGTTTTTTTAAATTTCTAAAGGTGTCAAGCCGGTAACATTCTATCTGAAGGGTTTGACTGAGGCGAGTATATTGTAGTCTTGGTATCAAATACACCGATAACAGATAACACATTTTTGTATTGTTTGCTCCTAAAGTGAGTTTCATTTTCCGAATGGATAGTCTCTGGAACACCAAATATTAAAAATACTTCGTTTCTTCGGCTATACTCCTATATGGTCTAAAACGTTGTGGATAATAATTTTGACTTGATCGTGGATAAGGACCAAGTAGATCAACGTAGATACGTTGCCATGGTCATTCAACTGCATGTAACTTTCCCAACCGGTAGTTTTGACAGATACTTCATCGGCTTTGTGGTTTTACAAATTTCTCAATCTCTCAAGTGTTTTATGAATACCTCCATATGCACATAGTGGTTCATTGTGTTTCTGCTTTGTTAAAGTCATTCTTAAAGCGGATCCACATAGTTTCCAACCAGATTCATCCGTCAAATCCATATTATTGGTAGGCTCAAGTCGAATGAATATCTTTTTTCAGAGACACAAATGCCGGGTATTTATTTGGATCGTTCTTGGTCTTTAAACTATTCGATGGAATCACAAAAAGATCCTGGAGAGTATATTCGGAACTACATTTTCTTCCGTCCTTTGATGCCCGCTTTTGAACTTGTAACCTTGGAGCTTAAGAAGACTCCATCTCGCCACTGAGGTTACCTTTATTCGTCATCCATTTCTGGCATGATTTATGATAATAACTCGTATATAGAAAAATCGTTCTTCATAATTAGGATTTATTAATACAAGAACTAAAGTTGGCAAGAATTTCAGTGACAATAATCTCTCTGCACTTTATTCGTCCATTCAAATTTTCCTTACTACAGTGATGGATGAACTCCATGCACTCTTACTAACCTCAATAACTCCTTTTCATTTTTAGCGGCCAAAATTGAAAGAATTTTTTTTTTATTTATACTAAGAACTATACGAAATTTTCCCAGAAATCGATCCTTAAATAGAGTAGTCTCATTGCCAAATTTCACAGGAAGCCAAACATAACCCTATATTTTGGTTTTAGTGCTGTCTGCTGTCCTTATAGGATCGTTCTAATTTGTGGAATATTATATTTGCTTGTAATAAATAATTCTCTATTTACCCACCATTTTTACCGATGCTCCACTGTCGAAAAGCCTGAATAATTTTAGATACACTAGTAACTTTGGCATAAGGCCAATGATTGCTTTTGATTGACTCAGAGGATGTCCGATAGCTGTAAAAACATTTTTTAGTGAAAATGTTGGAAATGTATTTTTTTAATTATCATATTCGCGTCAAGTTTGTTCTAAATCTGTCCTAAAGTCCCCCGAAAAAAATTTAGAAGAATCTTTAGGTGCCTGAGTAGGCTTAAATAAATTTCTATGTATTAGCCATCGGATAAACCGATCAAATATTTAAGGTTTTAATATGGCCTATCGGGAAAGGTGTGTTCCATCGGTATAAATATTTGGCTCAAGTACTCATTTTTTTAAGTGGAGTTAGTGACCCTTTCTAGTCAAAAAATATAAAAACTTTCAAAAATGTAAACGACAAGTGACTATGGACAGGTTCGTTCAATAAGGGTTCAATTGGGTACGATATTTCGGCCAGGTTGACATATATTAAAAAATTCAAAATTCGTGAAACTTAAATGTATCTATAGGTTTAAATGTCTTGTAATATGGCCTGAGCAGCTTCTGGATTAGTAGACCGCAAGTCGCCAGTTAATACCAATATTCTTTAAACTTACTAATAACAGTTTTACTTTAACGCACTCGGTTGATGATGTGCATTTGTTCACCATAAGATGTTTTGGTATTGCTGATTCTCATTGTCTTCCCACACCTGCCTATACATTTTTCCACATCTCCACATTGCATGGATTTATGTTATCGAAATTTTATATGGTAAGTATATTTAAAAGTGGCGATTGAATTGTGGATGATTTAGTGGACATGTCAACAACCACTCTGAGATATTTAGTCGTGCTATTTGTTTTTAGTACTCCTAGGTGTAGACGTAGAGGATAATATTTATTGATATTGATATACCCATGCACCTGGTTCATCTGTCGCGTTCAAATTTCTTCTCCAATGTTTTTAGCCGATTTAGTGTTGCATTATACGCAAGCATATTGCAAGATTGCTTAAATCGTAGCTTAGCATCTCTTCGGGTCATTATTTGGAATATCTCTTCACATTTATCTAAATCTGGTGTTCTTCTGATAACCTTTGGCAGCTCTTCTACTTCCCAGAATTTGGGAAATGTTTTGTCTATGCCTAGCAGATCGTTAAAGTGTTTGGTTGTGCTTCTACCTTGATCCTCTTCAGCAATTCTCCCTGTCACTATCCAACCAAAATTTGTGCTAAATTGCTTTACCTAAAAAATGTGTCCAGCCCCAACAGTACATCAATAATTTAAATCTGCCAGCTGCAACTCATTTAGCATTTGGCGATCTACCGTCGACAAGTTGAATTTAGTGGTTTTACTATATACCTTTCGAAAGATAAACCTTGAGTTTTCTCCGTGGATCCTCTGGTTGTTCCCATTCCTTCTTCGCTGAACCCATTCACCGGAATCCGTGTATTTTTGCGGTGCAGATTTAAATCTTGCATACTCGCTTCAGAAATAGAAGATGATTGTGATGCCGAGTCTTCTAGCGCTCGATATAACTTATACGGTTGACGTTCCAAAAGGTGCTTTTTAGAATAATGAAATGCCAGACAACATAGCTTGCGTTATTGACCCTTATGACATCTAAAAATAACTGGCATGAACTAGTCATCAATTTAGAAAAATCAATGATTGAGTCGTAAAAATCGACATAAGGCAGACAGCATTAGTTTATATCTAGTAGGAAGTTCTGTAAAGCTTTTGGGGGAGAAATTTTACCAAAAGACAAAAAATGCAAATCAACGATGATGACTCATTGCAAACATAAAATTTATCAAAAACAAAAAAATATGCCCAAAAATGCTCTAATGAAACGAACAATTGGTAAGATTTTTATTAGGGTACGATTTGAGAATATTAAACTTGGGATCTAATAGATATTATTTTAGGATCGATATTGCCATAATAAAATAAATGTTGACACTTTATAAATAAATTACGTATTTTCCACCAGCGTCACTTCAAACAGTGTATAATCAGCATTCCGCTAAAAGCGTCAAATCACTATAACATCACCTTTTCGTGTAAAATAAACATTTTTTTAAAAATCAATGATTACAAATTCAACGCCTTTTTCTGAAATACCCCATAAAAGCATATTTTTTTTTTTACTTGTACTCAAAATTATCAAGTAAAAGTAAAACCTCCCAAAAAACAAAATGTAATTTATAACTGCAATCAAAATTTAAAGATGTTAAGAAGAAAACACCATTAAAATCGAGCAAGAATCAAAGGAAATTGTTGTTTTTTGTTTTTTTTTGGTTATAAATCAAACCATGTAATTATAAGTCAAATTTATGTATTTTTGTATTTCGGTTTCGGTGTCTTGAATTATCTCGCGCTCTTTCACATAAAAACGTCTTACAATATCGAACGAGTTTTATACGATGTTATTGAATCATAAAAATTAACAAAAAATGGTATTTTGCCACCAGAAACCGTAATTTTATTTTGTAATAAATCAAACACACACACATACACATACACAGAGCACAGAATCACATAAACAGTGATAAAACCTCAAAAGTTAATTTAAATACAAAAATATTTGATTTAGTTAATTTATGGTATTTCTTACAAAAAGACATTGAGATTAAAAATGTTTTTTAAGGTGGTTGACAAGACGTTTGAAGAAATTTTATATTCACTCTATTACATATTTTGAAGTGCTGAAATACGGTTTTCCCCTTATCAATCTCAATTAATCATTGTCTCAATTCTAGAAATAAAAATAAAAGAAAAGAAAAATTATGAAGTTTAACGGTTGATGTTTACGGACACTCCTATACACAACTTTGACAATTTACATTTATTTTCACTGCCCACATTTCATCCCTATAGTCAAAAAAAAAAAACACAAAAACCGATTGAAATTATTGGCAATGTCTTCCTTTTATAAATTATGTCGTGTTGTTACCCGTCTCCGTTTTAAATAAAATATTTGACATAAATTTTCTTTGTGATGAAGGTAGAACAAAATTTTATTATTTGTATTTTTTTATTTTCGTAATATCAAAATACAAATTTTCCATTTATTTTATTTTATTTTTTTTTCTCGAGAGTTTTACTGAAATATCCACAAAGATAACAAATCATTCATCCGTTTATCTCAAAATACAATATTTTTTGTTTGTAAGTCTATACATTTTTGAAAAATGAAAAAAAATGTAAAATCGAATTTAAAAATATTGAAATTTGATGATATATTTTCATAAAAGGGAAAACTCTTTTTGAATTTTATTAATAAAATTTGATAGATGTTGTGCTCTTGGATCGTTTTACTTCTAAACAATTCCCTTATACATACATACATATACACACACGTATACCAAATATCGCACACAATCAATCAATAGATTAAATTTTTGTGCTTTTTTCTAACGAAGAAATATTTATGGAAATTGTATTTATGTATGTCTAAGCTTTTTGTCTTCGTGTCGGGTTTTATATTCAAAAGCTGTCAACCAAAAAACGTTGTGTATTGTTGTTACCTCAAACTTTGTGTCGTGTCGCATATATACAAAAAAATAATAATTTGGTATTTTGGATATGACAGTTTTTTTTTATTATTTATTTTTAAAAAGGAAAAATGGAAATTTAATTTTCTTCTGTTGTTTTGGTAAAAAAAAAAAATTTTGTTCCGAAATGTGTCATTTGTTGTTATGTTTGTAACAAAAAAAAACGGTTTTATATTGTTTGATAAGTTTTCTTTTTGTTGATTCCAATTACTTTAATGTTGTCGGTTAATTTTGACTGAGTTTGGAAGATGAATTCTAGGAAGGCGTCTCAAAAATTTTAAAACCGATTTTAGAATTACACTGGAGGCATGGGCATGTCGCTCAGTATGGAAATCGAGATTTATGTTTACACTACTTATAAAATATAAATGTAAAAAGTTAACTAATTTAGGCTTACTCTTAACGCTTAAAGATCCTCTTAATTAAAAAACAGACTGTAAACACAGTTTCCATAGAGAAATCTACTCACCCAGTTTGGAAACCTTCTTATCTGGATTAATGAACATTAGGAAAATAGAGAGTAAGATGAAAACGACCTACAATAAAAGGTTTTCGTATTTGATGGTAGGTGTTGAGAATTTACATATAAATATTAATAATATCATTATTAGAAATATGAATACGATCAATATGGGCTAAGAGTAATGTTCGATAAATGACAAAATATTGCTGTGGATATATAGAAAAATTGTTTGCACGAATCTGGTTAATATTAAATATTAAATATTAAATATTAAATATTAAATATTAAATATTAAATATTAAATATTAAATATTAAATATTAAATATTAAATATTAAATATTAAATATTAAATATTAAATATTAAATATTAAATATTAAATATTAAATATTAAATATTAAATATTAAATATTAAATATTAAATATTAAATATTAAATATTAAATATTAAATATTAAATATTAAATATTAAATATTAAATATTAAATATTAAATATTAAATATTAAATATTAAATATTAAATATTAAATATTAAATATTAAATATTAAATATTAAATATTAAATATTAAATATTAAATATTAAATATTAAATATTAAATATTAAATATTAAATATTAAATATTAAATATTAAATATTAAATATTAAATATTAAATATTAAATATTAAATATTAAATATTAAATATTAAATATTAAATATTAAATATTAAATATTAAATATTAAATATTAAATATTAAATATTAAATATTAAATATTAAATATTAAATATTAAATATTAAATATTAAATATTAAATATTAAATATTAAATATTAAATATTAAATATTAAATATTAAATATTAAATATTAAATATTAAATATTAAATATTAAATATTAAATATTAAATATTAAATATTAAATATTAAATATTAAATATTAAATATTAAATATTAAATATTAAATATTAAATATTAAATATTAAATATTAAATATTAAATATTAAATATTAAATATTAAATATTAAATATTAAATATTAAATATTAAATATTAAATATTAAATATTAAATATTAAATATTAAATATTAAATATTAAATATAAATTATAAAATATAAAATATACCATGTTGGTTTAATATTTTATATTTAATATTTAATATGTAATATTTAATATTTAATATTTAATATTTTATATTTTATATTTTTTATTTTATATTTAATATTTAATATTTAATATTTTATATTTTATATTTTATATTTTATATTTTATATTTTATATTTTATATTTTATATTTTATATTTTATATTTTATATTTTATATTTTATATTTTATATTTTATATTTTATATTTTATATTTTATATTTTATATTTTATATTTTATATTTTATATTTTATATTTTATATTTTATATTTTATATTTTATATTTTATATTTTATATTTTATATTTTATATTTTATATTTTATATTTTATATTTTATATTTTATATTTTATATTTTATATTTTATATTTTATATTTTATATTTTATATTTTATATTTTATATTTTATATTTTATATTTTATATTTTATATTTTATATTTTATATTTTATATTTTATATTTTATATTTTATATTTTATATTTTATATTTTATATTTTATATTTTATATTTTATATTTTATATTTTATATTTTATATTTTATATTTTATATTTTATATTTTATATTTTATATTTTATATTTTATAAAGTTAATTAAAAAAAATACGATTTTGGTGCCATCTTTGCTAAATTAAAAATATTTTATTTACCCCGGGTAACGCCGGGTACCTCAGCTAGTATAATATGAAATATAAAAAATACAATATAAAACGTGAAATATGTAATATAAAGAATAAATTATAAAATAAAAGTAAAAAATATAAAACAAATTATAAAATATAAACATAAATGAAAATGATAAAATGTAAAATGTAAGATGTGAAATATAAAATAGATTAAAAGATTTAAGGTTATTAAAATTCCTTTAAAATATTTTTAGAGAAATGCTTATGAGGAACCCCGTTGTTGCGAATTCTTCGGAATAAAACCAAGTGCAGACGAAAATTGCAGTGATTTACACATACCAATCAATAGCTGTCAATTATATCACGTGAAATAATCAAGCAACATAACGTGTTTACTGGAAGTCAACACAACCTACATTGCAATCTTGTCATGCTTATTATATAAGTAGTTCCTTAGTAAAGGTACCAATTTTATGATTGTTCCACCCAACCCTTTATTACAAATAAACCTAATGCCCTAGTTCCAAAAATTAAACAAATACAAAATCTTCAAAAAATTATTAAAATTAATTAAATCAAAATATATAAAAACACCAAAAACAACCAAAAACGCATAAAATTCTCACCTCAAATTATGTTTAGTAAAAAACTTAAAAATAAATCTTCCTCATTTTAAAACATTTTCAAGATAACAACAAAAAAATTCATTTATATTCTGCAAAACCGACAATAATGATGATTACTTGATTGTAAATTTTTTTTTGCTGTTTCTGTTGTAAGTCTTCCCATTTATTTTACTACACACATACATATACACACAGCTAAAACCCGCAAAAAACCAAAAAAATATTTTTTAAAGCCAAACGAATTAATTATAATTGCATGCAAAATGTTACCAAAAAAAAAAAAAACATTTTTTGTTTCATTTTAGGAAATAATAATTTAAAATTTTCAACTTTATTTTTATGCTACACGTAGTTGTTGTATTTATCCAAATTATATGAATTTATAATGAAATTAAAATTTTTTTTTTTTATAATTTATTAAAGGAAATAAAATGTGTGTTGTTTTTTTAATATTTTAATAAATTTTATGGTTTATTATAGTTATTTAAATTTAGTTGAATTGTAATAAATAATCGGGGAGTTTTTTTTTTTTTTTTTGTAAGGTGATTTATTTGATGTAATTGGAAAAAATTACATGTTTTATGGTTATGACGCAAAAATTTATAAAAATGTAAATTTCACTATTACAATGGTTTTAGGTTTGGACGGATATAAGTTATGTGTGAAGGTGTAACAATCATAATTTATATTGCCTAAATGAAAATTTTCCCGTTAGGAAATCGTAATTAATAAATCATACTGTCTATAAGTTGCCACTTGAAAATTTATCTTTAGTTGTTATCAATTTTGTTTTAATATAAATAGAATAAATTATCTTTAATTGTTAATTATTGTTTTGAGTATTTATTTATTTTAGTTGTCTATAATGAAAATTTTCATTCATCGTATTTTCTTAAAACTAGTAACCATTAAACAAGATTAACAATGTAATCGCTATAAAATACTATTTGTCACACGATTTCCGCTCACGGTTAATTTTGTCTAAATGTTCAACAACAACAATAAAAAAAAACTAAAATTACATTTTAAGTAATTTTTCAACGGTTGTGAAACAACACAATAGTCATTAAGACTAAAATACCACACCTGTCAACAATAGATCATTCCGTATATGATTTGCTTATACTCGAATGTGTATATAGTTTTTTATATACCCAGATTATTTATTTTATACTCGAAAAACAACATACAAAACTATAACATTTTACTTATGGTGTGACAAGTAAATGATGTGTAATTTCTATTTTATGTAACACACAAAACTAAAAATATTATAAATTATAATACGGAAGATGAATTTTTGTGTGAAAAAAAAATTTGTTGTTATTTGTTCATATTCATATTTTTCATGTGTCATATACATAATATATACGTTATGTTATGTTTTATATATAAAATGCCAGCATAGTTAGTCAATCATACGATATGACTGATTATTATTACTCATACAGTGTTCGAGTGCTTACATTATATGAGTAGAGTGTGGAGACAGCCAGACAAAGTAAATTGTTATTATTTAGTATATGTACAATATTCATTTGTTATTACATTTGTGACAGAAACACTTGACATACTCTTGTACAAACAGTGTGTTATGCATATGGATAGAGGTAAATACTGTTTTGGTGAAATGGAGATTTGTTTCACAAATAAAATCCAAAACTAGTTTTTTAAATTTATTTTTTGCAGAATATTATCAAAATTATGTCCAAATTTTTTATTCTTTTAGAAATAATGAATTAAAGCATCGATCATCTATTTAAAAGTTTTCAAATTGTTTACAGCGTTTTGTATACTCATCGCTATCCAAATTATTAATATTGGAGGAGCTTACTGTTGATATATCAAGGTAGCAGCTTCAAGTATTTCATTGGATTTACGTTGAGGTTCAAGAAGTTTGAAAAAACCAAACTTTCTTACTTCTTAATATTGAACTCCAAGTTGAACGACTAAATTATTTCTAGATTGTTTTAACAAAAGCAATTATCAACCATTTTTTACAATTTTTACAGCTGTATGTAGCTATTGTCAAATGACCCTAAGTCTGCGTGCATATAAACTTATTGGAATAATAAGTTATGTCAGTAAATAAGATAAAAATACATTTGTGAAGTATGTAACATTAACCTGAAAAAAACGAAATTGCTTCCTGAAAAATCCCACAGCATACTGCGCAAGGCAAATATGTCTAAAAAAAATCAGGTGGTGCGCCATCCTTTGACGATAGGCAAATAAACTATTTTATGAAATCTGTGAATAAAATAGTCAATAACAAATCCAATCGTTCTCGAACGATTTATTCAAAAAACTAAATTTAACTAAATTTACTGCAAACGCATCACTGGATGCTAACAACTGATGAAAAGTTTTTAAATAATAATTCAAGCTCAGTGGCTAAACAAAGCAATATTAGTGATAACACAAACAATTTAATTAGAGAATGGAATGGAAGAGGAGCATCTCTTCAATTTAAACGAAAGTAGGCGGCCAATTGTACCACCTTAGCATGGGTATGCCTGCTAAGAATACTCATGAAGCTATAGACCTGGAGTATGCTACAGCTATATGGCGTTCATTTAATCGGTTTCTTGCAATAATTACAATAGCAATTATTTATTTGTAAACTACAATGTCCACCATTTTCTAATCGGACTTTGTATATTCATATAATAAAATAATAGCCTGTACCGTACTAGGTCGCGATATTCTATGTTCGAGATTTGATTGCCTGGAGTTGGTTAGAAAGCATTTATGTTTTTTGGAGAAATTTAAAGATTTCATCCAACTTTTCTTCGTTTTCTGTTTTGAGACAATAACTTAACAAGCACGGTATCAACGTTAAAATCTCTTATCGCACTTGACAAATATTTAAATTCTATTGATT
This sequence comes from Tipula helvola, assembly GCA_963556165.1. Classification (NCBI taxonomy): domain Eukaryota; kingdom Metazoa; phylum Arthropoda; class Insecta; order Diptera; family Tipulidae; genus Tipula; species Tipula helvola. The sequence continues at coordinate 55,548,597 of OY744482.1, forward strand.
TTCAGATTTCGAATGAGTTGCTCAAAATACATTTATTGTAAAATTTTTATTTTACTTTGTTTCATTTATATTTAACACCCATTTAAATTCTAGATTACTGGAGTCATTTTAATTTAATTTAATATTCTCAAGCTTAAGGTAGATTAACGAAGTTAAAGAAATTTATTCAAATGGACGAGTATTTGCTCAATCGATTTTCAGTAATATGAAAACGCTATTCGTATTCTTTCGGTAATTTAAAAATATCTTTAATTAAGTTGAATGACGATAATTCAAAGTCGCCGCATTTTGGAGCCAATATGAAACCTGAACTCAACAGCAAAACCGAACCAACCATAAAAAAAATTATATTTTAATTAATCAGTAACATTATACTTTCGACGATTTATTTTAATTACTTATTCATTCCTGATTTCATTTGTATTTACAAACATTAAAATATTTATTTATATAAGTACGAGTATATCCTTTAAGTTATATAAATAAGCCGCGTTTGTTCAATAAATATTTACATAATATATTGTGGTGTAGATGTCCACAGTTTTTTTTTACAATTTCGGATTTGTTTTAACGTAAAATAAATTGCCGATGATCACAATATAATTAACTTTTCCATTTATGTACTTATATAGATATTGTAATGAAGCGGTTTGTAATAATTAACTTTAGTTAAATTAATGGATATCAGTTTTTTTTATGTATCCAGGCGCCGGATTTTAATTGGGCTCGTGATCTTATATATTTATATATAATTTTAACGATGAAATCCTACATAAAACATGACGAAGTTCATTAAGCAGTTGATTTATAGCTTTGTAATTGTATACCTCTGTCTCAATATAGCCATCCATACCGTACGCATATATCTTATATACGGGCGAGTGTTAACGCATTTTATGACACGACAAGTGAGATTTAAATTTGGATTACGACAAATTTTATGTTATATACTTCCGAGAAAATGATTTTTTATTGCTTTATTTATAAAATATGTATATAGGTATATGTAAGAAGCTATAAGCTTCATTGATTTTTATGATGATCACAAACGATTGCTAATAGCCAACAAATTAATTGATTTATTAGGCATATTCAATAACAGAGATTTATAATTATTCGTTTATCATGGACGAGTAATTTGATCCAAGTAATAAATTGAATATAACAATTTGGTTGTTTTGTTTGTTGTCTAAAAAAGAAATGGTTGGCTGTTTTGATGTCAATGAAAGGACAAACACATCACATAAACTATATGAGTAATTTATGTTAATATTTATCTATCTGCGCTCGTACAAATAAACTATTCATTGTGTATTTAATTAATTTAACAACATTTGTTTTAAAACGAAATTTAATATTTTTAGCTGCAACATTTTATATATAAAGACAGCAATATACAAACAATGTAGACGGACGACATGGACAGAATGGGAAATTGTTTGAATAGAATTCTTTAATTTATGTCTTATAGATAAGATTTGGAAATTTCTTTATATATCCATACGAAATTGATTTATTTGAATTATGTGTTTGACAATCAATGATAAATCTTCAGATGTCTTTTTTTGTTGGTATTTTAACCTTTTTCTTGGTTATTTTAATTAATAATGATTACAAAATATTTTAATTAGGTAATTGGAAAGGTAATAAATTATATAAAATTTGGATAACTGTTTCTAAAGAAATATTCCTCTCATATATCTTTATTGTTTACCAACCGTTATATATAGTATAAATGCAAGGCTAATAAAACTTTATTCAACCGGAAAATAATTGCTCTTGTTATAAAACATACAATCTCACACGTATGCGGCTGTCTGTTTTCATATTATAAATACAATAGAAAATAAATGCAATCCAAAATAACGAACATTCAACATAATTATATGATTTCAGTACATATAATAAATTATATTTCGTATATGTATATACATAATTATATATTCTTCAAATGTCACATGTAATATGCATTTAAATCATGAAAATTGCATGACATCATGTACACACATATGTTTATGTCATTTTAAATATAAAATATAATTTCTCTTCGTGTCTTTTCCATTTCATTTTTATTTTTATTTTTTGCCGGTTGAAAGCAACATACAACATTTATACTCGTACAACTAACAAGTTAAAATCTTTATCCTGTCAAGAAATTGTTCAAGAAATAGTGAGAAATTTATTTAATTCGTTCATATACATAGACATTTAAAAATTTAAATTAATTAAAATTTAATTTATATAAATTCATTATAAATACAGAAATATTCTAAAAATGAACCAAACTATATAATTATGATTTATGCTAGACATTATTTAATTGGATTGGATGTTGTGTGCTGTGATGCAATTGGAATGCTAAAATTTTATTCCAATCAGCAGTCATCTCAATTTCACATACAAACCAACAAAAAAAAAATTAATAAAATCTTATTGTGATTTATGATATTTTTATTAATGATTTACGATAATTTAATTAATTTTTATTTTACAAAAATTAGCAAAAATAATATGCAAACACAAAATGCTTATTTAAAATATCAATAAATTAATGTTTATTGAAATAAAATTTTTTTTTCATTGCAACCAAACTACAAATTATTTTTAATTTTGCATTTTAATTAACGCCGAAAAATAATGATACGCATAAAAAAAACTTTTTGTATAATTTATTTAATTTGCTTGCATTTTTTGGTCGACAAAACCATTTCAAGACGGTACATAATTTTTAACGCGATGACACAAAAATGACATGTCATACAAATGTTATAACAAAATGATTTGTTGCACATTGTAATTTAAACGAGTAAACGAAATTTTAAACGTCAAGTTCATTTAAATTTAAATGTCGGTGTTTTTGTGAATTTTATGATTTTTTTTTTTAGTTGGAAATTTTGGGATCCTCGCGGTTTTCTTTCTGAGAATTAAAATGATTTACTCATAACTCATTTTGATTGATTTTTAAATGGCTTGTATAAAATGCGGACACCATTTTACAAATTTGTTGGTAAAATTAAATGTGCAAATATCTTGAGAAATCAATTGAGACAATTTTGTAAAAACTTGTTAATCAAAGTGTTCTTACATTCTAATCGGTTCGTACTTCGAGGCGTCACGATTTTATAGCATTCGGAGTTTTGATTAAAGATGACATAAGGCTCAACAAAAACATATACAATTGCTCTCATATTTCAAAATGGTGACGAAGAACAGCTCATGAGCGTATCTACCGCCACGTGTTGTGATGCCATCTGTGACAACAAAACATTTTTTTTTATATTAAATTGGGCGATTTTATTAAAAATTAATTAATATTTATATTAATTATCAGTTTAATTCCAAATATTTTGTACTTCAAAACTACAACATAGTTAAATGAATAATTAAAAATATATTTCTTTAGTTTTCGTATAAAGGAACATTTTTTATATTTTTAAAATCCGAATTTTTTAAATGCGTATATGAGAGCATAGAACATTTCCGTTTTCGAATATAGGGAGTAATCTGAAAATTAGTACTTGAGATTACTTAAGTTGTTAGACGTTTTTTCTAAAAAAAAATATCAAAGTGGTTGGACCCTGGAGTCACGGGGCTTCTATTCAATTTTTATGGATAAAAAAGTTCACTAGTCAAATAAACAGTTTAATATAAAAACATAATTTTTTATTTGTTTATGATTTCTTCAGTTGTCAGAGTTAGTGGCTGTCAATACCGCGGTGGATTTGGTCATCACGTCAACATAAAATAATTAACACAAACATTTTTTGGAACACAATTTATTTTGTTATCTTCTATTTTTTTTCTGTTGATGCATGTGTCCTTCTCTAGATTATCTCATTTACCTAAAAGAAAAGAGTAATGTTAATCTTATAATATTGTAAACTTTAACAATTTGTATACTAAGCTTCAATTTTTTGACATAAGGTTTTTTGTTGATATTTTTGTTAACAGTTCAGTGTTTTTTTTTTATATTCTTAATGTTGTGAAATAGCTTTCGATATAGCTGTCTCGTTTTATTTTGTATAGTCAATTATAGTCGAGATATTTTTTTATTAAAAATCACTTCACCTTTGCTCATTGGAACAGAAGGACACTCATCAAATAAATAAATAAATAAAAATTGTAAACAGCATTTTGTTTTGTTTAAATTCAAAAGAGTCTGTGTTCTTCGCTAAATTAGTTAATTGAAAGGTGAAAGCAAAAACATTTTGGTGCCGAAACCCGGGAATGAACCGGGGACCTTTAGATATTTGGTGCCGAAACCCGGGATGGAGTATTGAATCAACTTATCAACAAGAGGATTATAATCTAAATATTTTTTAATCCAGCAATACTAGCTACAAAGTGCAAGCAATCAAATAACGTAAAAGAAAAAGACAAAAAATAAGTTGTTCAGTGAATTATGGCGGAAAAACAGATATCGGAATTGCGAAAAAACGTGGTTATCCAAAAAAGTCTCTAACACGTATCGAATCTATAAAAATTAACTGGTGACGAGTTCGCTGAGGAAATTTATGTTCATCTGGAGATTCTAGAAAAGGCGTTTTTAGAATTCGAGAGATATGATCAACAATTGGAAGAAATTGATGGAACTGAATCCGAAATGGAAGATTTTATGACCAGATACACAATACAAAAAGTGCGATTAAAGAAAGTGGCGCAAACCCAGCTATGCAAACCCAGATGAACGCAACCATGACAGCATTTACAAATCACCAAAGAGAAATGCTGGAAACCTTGCGTGATCAAAGTTTTCATGCTACTCCAAAGGATGAAATTAAACTTCCAAAATTAACCATACCGTCTTTTAATCTAAACTACCAAGAGTTTGCCACTTTTCGTGATATGTTCGACGGATTAATTAACAAAAATGCATCGCTGATGAACGTGCAAAAATGCCAACATTTAATTTCAGTCCTCAAAGGAGATGCACTTAATTTGATACACGCAAATTATGAGCAAACATGGAAAAAAGTTTTAGAGAGATACAACCGTGAAGGGCCAGTAATTACGTCATTAATCAAACGATTTATAGATCAGCCATCAACTAATTATGAATCGATCAAGCATCTAAGAAGCATATGTGATACGTCTGATGAAGTCCTTCGTGGACTAAAAGTGTTTAGAGCAGCTGCAGATACCAGAGATCCGTGGTTAATCCATTTGATTTTACAAAAGGTTGATGACGAAACTCGAGGGCAATGGTCCGTAAAAACAATCAATACGTCTCTTTAGAGAATTGTGATATAAGCAATCCTAAACGAATATCACAAAAATCAACGAAATCATTTTTTTCCAATACGTCTAACGAGAAGCGGACCCAATCTTTAGCCGGCGTCAATCCATCTACAACTGGTATGAAGTGCAAAATGTGCTCGGGCATGCATAAACTTTATGAGTGTGATCGCTTCGGAGCCCTCTCTTTAAACTAGAAGAAAGAGTTCGTGATACAATTCCGATTATGCTTTAATTGCTTGTATGCTAATCATGGTAGCAAATCATGTCCATCCAGACGTTCGTGTTATATTTGTCGTCTACATCATCATACCTCAGTTCATGATCCGAATTTCACGCAAAACGAAATAGTGACATCCACAGTGGCTCCATCACAATACCAATCAGATTCAAAAACAACCAGTGAAGCCATTGATTGAACAGCATTGATCAACAAAATCATCAATCAACGAGCAATTTATTAACGAGTCACATTTTGGAAAATGGTTTACAGATCAACCAATCAATTCTTTCTACAGCTGTAGTGAACCTGTTGAACAAACATGGCAGGCCGGTTAAATGCAGATTATTACTTGATTTCGGCTCACAAGCAACTTTAGTGTCATCATCATGTGCAGATAAACTACAACTAGAACGGAAAAATTGCAGAACACCAATAGCTGGTTTAATAGCTTCTGCAATAACGCGTGATGCTGTAAAAATTCGAGTCGTACCAGCAAACAATAGTGATGTATGTATTGAGCTTGATGCTTTGATTATCGACAAGTTGAACTCAAAATTGCCTAAAGTGAGTCAACAAATACTTGATCAATGGCCAGAGTTGCAAAACAAAAATCTAGCAGATCCACCATCCAATGAATTAACTCGAATTAATCTCCTTGTTGGGTCAACCTACTTCTTTCAGATATTGAAATCTGAAAAGATAACAGGACCGTATGGTTTAATTGCAAATGACACAACGTTGGTATGGATAGTCACAGGAGGCTCCGCAGTGAACAGCTCGACGTTCAATATTTGTCAGACTGGTTTTAATATTGATGAAGCTTTAGAAAAGTTTTGGACAGTAGAGGAACTTCATGGTGAAAAACAGTTAAAACCGGAACATCAAAAATGTCAGTCCCTTTTCCGAACTACAACTATCAGAAATGAATCTTCCCTTCTCGAAGGATCCAAAATTGCACCTTGGAAATTCATTGAATCGAGCGATAAGTCGTTTAAAATCTGTTGAACGTCGTTTACAAAGTGATGAATTGAATATATCAAATTCATGAAGGAGTGAATCATCGAATGGAGAGTGTTTCTATCTTCCTCATCATCCAGTAATTAAACCAGATAACATTACAACGAAGGTTCGCGTAGTTTTTGATTGTTCAGCAAAAATTAGCACATCTTACTCGCTTAACCATGTATTAATGACGGGACCAACGATTCAACCAGAGTTGATAGAAACTCTCATTCGATTTCGAAGACGTCGAATTGCAATTTGGCGGATATAAAACAAATGTTTCGCCAAGTGATTGTTAACGGTGATGATTGTAACTACCAGCGTATTGTATGGCGAGAGCAGCCAGCCTAATGACCCAATAAAGCACTTCAAGCTTCTTCGTGTAACATATGGTACAAAATCAGCGTCGTACTTGGCTACGCGTAGCCTAAATCAAGTTGCAGATGATAACAGCGAAAGTTTTCCAATAGCAAGCCAAACCATCAAGTCAAAGTTTTACGTGGATGATATGTTAAGTGGAGCTGATTCAATATCAAACGCAAAAATTATATGTAACGAAATTAAATTAGTGTTAAAAATAGCAGGGTTTGAGCTGAGAAAGTTTGTGTCAAATTCATCGTTACTGCTGAAGGAAATAGAGGATAATGATGAATCATCTGATCCAGTTATGGTGGATAAGGCTGATGAACACAAGGTACTTGGTCTCTACTGAGATCGCAGAGATGATTGTTTTTGGATTCAAGGTGTCTACTGCAGGATTTCATTCAACAGCAACAAAGCGACAGTTCCTGTCGGACTCTTCTAGGTTGTTTGACCCGTTCGGTTGGTTGTCACCCGTCACAATCACTATAAAAGTCATATTTCAGCAGTTATGAACATTGAAATTGGGGTGGAATGACACATTACCGTCCGATTTGTCTCATACTTGGGTGCAACTATATTACCGATCTAAAGCAGCTGGAAGAAATTAAAATCAATTTGATAGCGAAACTCAACTGCACGGGTTTTCCGATGCCAGCAAATTGGCCTACTCAGCGTGTGTTTATGTGCGGAATATAAATGGTTCCCAATTGAAAGTTCGGCTAGTTGCTGCCAAGACAAAGGTGGCACCCTTAAAAACAATCACAATTCCTCGCCTCGAATTGTGCGGTGCCGTTTTACTTGCTAAGTAAATGAAGCAAATAAAACAAATATATAACATAGATAATAAATCTGTTTTTCTCTGGACGGACTCAGAGATCGTACTCCACTGGTTAACGCAGCATCCATCAAGCTGGAAGGTATTCGTGGCTAATCGCTGTACTAATATTAACGAAATAATACCCAATGTTTACTGGCAGCATGTCAGGTCTGAGGATAACTCTGTAGACTGTGCGTCTAGTGGTGTGACGTCAAAACAGCTATTGACTCATCAGTTATGGTGGAACGGTCCGAAGTGACTACATGATAATCAAGCTGAATGGCCAATGTATCTAAAAACTACTAGTTTCGATGCTAGCCAAGAAGAATCGAAACCTCTAAAAATGTTAACTATTAAAAGTGAATCAAATTTTGTACTTGGATTAGTAGAATCACATTCGTCGTACACCAAAATTATTCGCATTACTGCATATATATTAAAATTCACTGAGATTTTGAGAAAATGAACTAAACTTGTGCCACGACTGCTTCATACGAAGGTTGACATTAAACAAAAAATTTGTTGTCCACTAAATGCCATTGATTTGAGAAAGGCTGAATTCATACTGCTAACCAATCTACAAAAAATTGTCTATCACGAAGAGTTCAAGCAGTTAAGACTAAATAAACATATACTTAAAAGTGACATTCTTCGGCTGAATCTATTTATTTGTGAAAATGGTTTGCAGAGAGTTGGCGGCAGATTGGAAAATTCTAATCTTCCATTTAGCCAAAAACATCCAATTATCATTCCTGGTCGTCATTTAATTAGTGAGTTGATCCTAAGACATCTTCATGTTACGTACTTTCATGCTGAATCTGCGTTACTAATCCATTTGAGCCGCCAACTGTATTGGACTACCAAGGTTAGAAAAGTAGCTTGTGATATTGTAACTAATTGTACTATTTGTTGTAGATTCAATTCCAAGCCGCAGCAACAGCAGATGGGAATATTGTCAGAGTCACGGGTTACACCTGCAAGTCCATTTCATTTTACAGGACTAGATTATACTGGTCCAATTATAATCAATTCCAAGAAGGGAAGAGGTGCTAAGCCGATAAAAGCATATGTTGTGTTGCTCATTTGTATGTCCATAAAAGCCATACATCTTGAGTTGGTAACTGATGCATCTACCGACTCATTCATAAATGCTTTAAAGCGATTTGTTAGCAGGAGTGGTTTGCCAAAGGAAATACACAGCGACAATGGCACTAATTTTTTGGGTGCTCAACGAAAATTGGATCAAGCTTTATCCACTTTTATTCCTATCACTGATCAACAAGACATACAAGATTTTGTCGCCCAACGAGGTATTACTTGGATATTTATACCACCTGCTGCCCCGAACTTTCGCGGACTTTGGGAGTCTGCGGTCAAGATGATGAAACGCCATCTCTACAAAACCGTCGGCAATACAAAATTTTTGCTATGAAGATTTAAACACCATTTTGTGCCAAATAGAGGCTGTGATGAACTCGCGACTAATCATCCCACTTACTGAGAATCCAGAGGAACTACTTTTATCACCTGCTGATTTTTTAAATATAACCAATCTAATGTTCCCACCAGCAGAAAGTTTAATGGATGTAAAAGAAAACTACCTGAATCATTATTAGCTAATTCAAAGAAGATTGAACATGTTTCGAAAGCGTTTCTCTACAGAATATTTAAACCATCTACAGGAGAGATTCAAGTGGCAGCGAAAGTTTATTAAAATCTAAATAGGAGATTTGGTTTATATTAAGTCAGAAGACACACCACCACTTTCATGGCCCATTGCCAAAGTGGTCGAACTTCACCCTAGTAAAGACGGTGTCGCCCGAGTCATCACAGTACAAAATTCAACTAAGTCCAGATTAAAGCGTCCTGTGTCCAAATTGATAAGGATTCCAATTAGGGAGCAAGTCCCTAATGCTGGCCGGAATATCAATACCGCGGTGGATTTGGTCATCACGTCAACATAAAATAATTAACACAAACATTTTTTGGAACACAATTTATTTTGTTATCTTCTATTTTTTTCTGTTGATGCATGTGTCCTTCTCTAGATTATCTCATTTACCTAAAAGAAAAGAGTAATGTTAATCTTATAATATTGTAAACTTTAACAATTTGTATACTAAGCTTAGTTTTTTTGTTTTTGCTTAATGTTGTCACACTGTTGTGAAATAGCTTTCGATATAGCTGTCTCGTTTTATTTTGTATAGTCAATTATAGTCGAGATATTTTTTTATTAAAAATCACTTCACCTTTGCTCATTGGAACAGAAGGACACGCATCAAATAAATAAATAAATTCACTGGCTGTGAAAACTGTGGTATCATCTGAATAGGCATGAACTTCAATAAATGGCAAATTCAGCCTTGATAAATCGTACATGAAAAAAACATACAACAGTGGTTCCTATACAGAGCCCTGCGGCACGCCAGAAGCAATATTTTTAATTTCTGAATTATTGCTGTTGTTGATGCAGACAAAATACTTTCTGTTAGCTAAGTATGATTCAACTAACGATATTAGAAGCGATTTAAAACCACATCTGATTATTTTATACAAAAGCCCGTCATGGCACACAAAAGCCCGTTATGAACACAACATCAGATACCTTGCGTCTTAACTTCGCATGTTTCAAATGATTCAACAGCCGCATTATAGCATCCGTCGTTAATCTTTGTTGGACAAAACCGAACTGCTCATTTGGAATAAGGTGTTCAATAGTTTCTCAAAGCCTTTGAACTATAATTCATTCGATAAGCTTGCCAAGCAAGCTGATCGACCTAGTGTTTTCAGGAGTTCCTGGCTTGCCCGGTTTTGGTGTTGCCCAATTTTTGTCAGTTTCCAATTGGTTGGGAAATAGACAAAAGAGAAAATGGCGTTGATAATTATCATCAGTTGGGTGATACCAGCACCCTGATTCTCTAAAAATTAAGATAATGAGTAAACGTGTAAACTCGTAAAAACCAAAGCCATCTTTTATTAGTTTGCAATTTTTCGATTTTACTTGAAGTAGTAATCAATTCGAAAAATTGCAAATTCGTTAGAGTAGGTCTCGCTTTTTGCAAGTTTACACATTTACCCATTATCTTATTTTTTAGAGAATCAGGGTGCTGGGTTTGTATGAATTTCCAACATAAGCAAAGATTTTTGTTCGTTAAGTTGGAAATTCATACAAACCTGCAAGTAAAAAGTAAAAAGTTAAAAAAAAATTTATTATGAATGATCTGTTACTTTTTACTTTTTTTTAACTTTGTACGTTTTACTTTTTACTTTTAAATTCTTAAAATTTTCTAGTGGTGAGCTAGTTTAGGTGAATGCGTATAGCAGTTAACCGATCCTTTTGATGTACAGTTTCCGAAAGCTTTTTAATCCTCCACCTTGACCAAGGAAACAGCAAGTGAAAATAAACTCAAGTAATTTAAACTAAATGAAACGTAACCATCAATTCAAACCTCTAATAAATCTCCAAGTGAACTGGTCACTTAGCACTTACTCAACCCAAACTCAACTCACACTTTCATGAATGAAATGATATTTTATGTCCAAATGTTTCATTCGCTTGCGTTCCTTTGGCTCATCGGCTATTTTGATGCATAACTGGTTATCCTCAAATATGGTTACTATAGTTCATTGCATACAATTTTGAAATCAACCAGTACTTTTCGAACCCACTTGAGTTCACAAATTGCCTCAGTCAATGCAATGTATTCGGCTTCCGTTGAAGACAAACCAACAGTTGGTTGTTTTTGTGAAGCCCAACTTACGGTATCAAACAATTTGAACACGTAACCCGATGTGAACTTTCCATCATTTTTATCTCTATCAAGTCGACCGTTCGACGAATATATCGCAAAAAATGTTTCACATGATTAAAATGATTTGCATCGAAACGACTTTGAAAACGACTGAGGTATCCCGTTGCAGCACACAAATATGGTCTTGTTGTTATTGTGGCATAAATTAAACAACCAATCAGCTCTTGATATGGGTGCTTCGAGCAATTGTTTTAACCACCTGGCTCCAAATGCAAACCTTTCTCCATTGGCGTTGACTTTGGTTTGCAGTCTTGTATATTAAATTTTTGCCTAAAAACATTTTCCAAATATTTCGACTAAATCAAAACAATTGTTCCTTTTTCAATGTTTTATTCGATGCGCATTCCCAAGAATGTGCTCGCTTTTCCCATATCAGTAATTTCAAATTCTTTGGACGACAATTGCTTTAAAGAGTTGATAATCTTCATTTCGCTGCAAAATATCAAAATGTCGTCGACATACAGCTAAATGTAGATTGACATTCCATTCTGCACCTTCACTTACAAAGACGCATCTGAATCACACTTTTTGAATCCAATTCGAGTCATAAATTCATTAAACTTCTCGTTCCCATTCATTGAACTTCTCGTGATGCTTGTTTTAAACCATAAAGTGCCTTACTGAGTTTGCACACCGTATTAACTTGCTTCAAACCATCCGGCAGCTCCATCTAAATGTCTTCAGTGAGCTCTCCATTCAAAAATGCACTTTTTACATCCATCTGATGAATGTGCATATCCTTTTGATAGGCTACTGCTAGTAAAATCTTCAATAACACCAACTTAGCCACCGGAGCGTAAGTTTCATTGTACTCGAATCCAAATTTCTGCGTGAAACCACGCGCAATCAATAGAGCCTTGTGTTTATCGAGTTGTCCGTCAGCTTTCCGGTTTAGCTTGAAGACCCACTTATTTGTGATCGCTCGACGTCCCTTTGGTAAATTACAAACAGTCAGGGTCCGATTTTTAATAAGAGACTTCTATTCACTTTGAATGGCTTCATTCCAATTTTTCCAATCATCACGACTCTTTGCTTAATCGATAGTCATTGGATCATGCTCGACAAATTGTTCAGCTGACAATGCAAACTGAGCCGTTTCCGTCAACGTTGCCCAAACATCATATTTATCCAATGTACGACAAATACACTCACTTCTTCGTGGAATATCTCGTTCTTGATTGTTGTTACCAATGGCAATTAATATTAGCACAATAATTAAATATAATATTAATATTAATATTACCGTCACCATCCAATTCGGTGTCGTGGATATTTACAACATCGTCAGCTGTTGCATACTCGCCGATATTCAAAACACCATTAGTCGTCAATGTATCTTCACTCATTGAATCAACAGACTCCACATTACAATCGTCACCATTCATTTTATTCGATGCCGCATCTGAATCTGATACTTTGATCAAATTTATTTGTTTAAATACAGAGGACTCGTTGAATGTCACATCACGCCCCATTAATAATTTGTTCTTCTCATTTGTTCAATGGATGATCCATATTCCAGCATCAAACACTTTGTTGCTTTCGCTTCAAACGTCGACCGATATTTCGATGGTATGGATAGATAGATAAATTTGGTTTTCAAACAGTCCAAATTTCAATCGGTAGCTTTAAAGCCAACTCCGACAATGGATTTATTTATTAATTCCCCTTTCTTTGCAATATCTCTTGAATTCGCTCGTGTACTCACCACCATTGTCGTCCTTGAGCTTCGCAATTTTTACTCATTGCAATTGCGAAGCTCTCGAATAATCATCTATGAATGAGACGAAATATCTCGAACGATCGTACGCTGTCGTTGGCATCGGGCCACATACGTCACTGTGAATCAATACCAATATTCGTGACGAACGAGTATTTTTATACTTTGGAAATGATGAACATGCGTTTCCCAAAAATACATTATTCATAAAACTCCGAGTCAGTTTCAACGTTCACTCGCTCCAATCCAACGATCATTTATTGGCCAATCATCTTTTTCATGTCAAACATATTCAAATGTTCCAGTCTGAAATGCCATAAACGTATTTGTTTAAGTTCTTCTCACTTGAAACACCGGCAAAATATTTCGATCAACATTCAACGCCACTTCATATGGCTTTCCATTCTTCTTTCTTTTCTTTCGCTGGCGCTACATCCCATGGAGGGATTTGGCCGCTTCATTATGAAGTTTCGTAATCAGTTTTTAAACGGATAATGAATGATTAATTCATTGATCCTACCGTTAACCAGCCGTGATTTTTTCATCACCCGCCGGGAATTGAACCCGGGACCTCCGGAGCTTAAAGCAAGCATGCTAACCACTGTACCACCAGGGCGGCGAGAGAGAGATTAGATTAGATTAGAGTCTAGCTTTCCATTGGTTTGCACCATTTATTGAGTTTCACCATCAATTGATGCATATAAGTAATCTCCATCGAATAAAATGATATAACCCTTTTTGGTTAAACTTCGAATTGACATCAGGTTATATTGCAAGTCTTTCACAAGTAAAACGTTCTCAAACGCTCTCAACGTGAAACTTCTTAACAAAAATATTACCTTGCTGTTTCGCCATACGTTATAATCTAACACAAACTTCAGTTGTGTTACATGATTGTTTCGCTGTACCGTTTGATTGTTGTTGAATGAACTTACACGTTCGTCCACAACGGCTCTCATCGATCTATCGTCTCCTTTGTTCGATTTGTTTTCGTTGCTAAGATCCTTCTTGCCCTTCTTTTGAGCTTTGCACTACTTCTTTATACCATTTGAATTCATTGTATCTGGCTCACTTGATTTGCTTGACGGTTCATATTCTTTCCGTTTGTAATATTCTTCCAAGAACCGAGTCTTCACAAACTCCAACGTAACATCAGTGTGTCTTACAGTTTCAATTGCTGTCACCAAATTGATGTAGTTATCCGGCATCGTTAGCAACAAATGCACAATGAGCCTAGTTTCTTCTGGTTTTGCACCATTCGATCGAAATTCATTGACTCTAGTATCGAATTACATCATCGCCATCACGAAATTTCACCAAAAGTAATTGGTTTGTCAATAGCAATTGACCGGCAATCGTTTTCCGCTCAAAAATCGCACACAACGCATTGCACCAAAAAATAGCCGCACTTCTTTTCTTCCAATTGAATTTCTTTCTTTTTATCTACACTAAAACCAATTTCCAGAATTCCTTCGGTATCATTTTCATTGTATTTTATTAAATTTTTTTCGTCCAACATTATACTCAAACGGTATTTCCAATTCTTAAAATTCGTGCCATCAAATTGTGGTATTTTTACAAAATTAATTGTGAAGTAATTGAGCTCTGCCCGAAATCTTTGCTCCTAGTACTGTTGTTCCGTGAATATGAATTTTACACCTATCGGCAATTCTTTCACAAACGAATGTTTTAACTTAATTCAATTTGTAGTTATCGAATCTGGGCCAATAACCTCAGAATTGTTGTGAATTCAAAAAATATAATTAAATCATATTAATATAAATTTGTGATCATTAGATATAATTACATATTAATATGAATATAACATTAATTGTTTGTAAGTATTTTCTGTAAATATTAGTGTAAATATTTTTTTTTTTTGTTGAATTGTAAGTGGGCCTTTGAACGGTATATCTCGTTTTTTTTCGTGTGTTGTGAATTCAAAAAATATAATTAAAATCATATTAATATAAAATTTGAGCATTGAATGGTATAGACGTTTATTTGAAATATAATAATAATATAAATATTTAAATATAAATATGGATTGCGCTAAATGCAGCTTTGCTTTTACAAATAACCAGACGATCAGCTGTTCTGGTTTTTGTAGCAAACTGTTCCACTATGGTTGTGCAGAGGTGGACCGTGTGACATATAACCATACACGGAAATACTCAAACATTATGTGGTTCTGTTGTGACTGCAGAGACCTTATGAAGAATCAGTCATTCCTCAAGGTAATGAGGGACTGTAATTTTGGCGCCAATACTGCCCCGCAGCCCTCTGTTGATAAGCTGCTTGACGAGATTACCTGTCTCAAACAACAACTTGGCATGATCCTTGATCGTCTGCCTGAGTTGTCATCCGCGGCTACCACATCGTCTATGCCCTTTAAGTTCTCCTGCAAGGTTAACTAAAGATTCTGCGTCACGGATTATATCCGATGAAAAAAATAATTCTATTCTCAAGGAAACAACGTCTAATAAAATCGTAAAAGGTATACCTAGCCCTGGGTTGCCTGCTGTTAACCCTATTAGTCCTGCGGTCTTACAACCAGCCATTCAAAAACCTCCGGCCTCTACTGGAACCTTTTCTGATGTGGTGATTTCTTCTTCAATGAGTTCCAATGTTGCCGTGCCTGCAGTTGGAAACATGCATCTTCAAAATCTGGGCACAAAAACTATCTGTGGTACCAGACGTCGTTAGGGGTCGATAAAGGTCGTTATACCGATGGTATGGCTACACGTCCCGAAATTTGATCCGTATACGTCTGAAAATGAAATTGCGTCCATGGCTAGAACTTGTTTGGAGATTGAAGACTGTAAAGCATTCAAACTGGTTCCTAAATTACGTAGCATCGAATCTCTGGAGTTTGTTTGCTTCAAATTGGGTATAAAAGCTGATGTACGTATTAAGGCCCTAGACCCTAATACTTGGCCAACCGGTGTACACATTCGGGAGTTTCACGATAAAAATTTTCGGGCAGCGTTGCCTCCACGGGTGAAGTTTCGGACAACTGCTGCTCTCAACAAGTCAACAGAATAAATTATAAGAGCTTAATAAGTAGTAAATTTATCTCAAGTAATAACCTGCAGTGTGAGATTTCGGATACCAGCTGTACCAGTCAACTCTCCCGTCATTTAAGTGATGTAGTTTCAGGCAGGATGCTTCCGCCTATAAGTTCCGGACAAAACTCTTTTACCTCGATGTACTACCATAATGCCTCTAGCATTCGAGGTAAAGCTAAATTATTCTTACTTGGCGTGCTGGACAATGATTACGATGTGATCGTTATCTCGGAAACATGGCTTTCTAAAAGTTTCAATTCGGCGGAGTATTTTCCACCTAACTACGTCGTTCACAGGAACGATCGACATGATTTTTGTACCAGCCTGAAGGGGGGAGGTGTGTTGATCGCTATTAAATGTTCGATTTCTAACGAGCTCATTGCATGCCATCCAACTTATGATGCTATTGCTGTACGTATTACTGTAGCCAGTGCCTCCATTCTCGTGGTTGCTGCATATGTTCCCTGCGGATCTACTCTGGAATATTATCTTGGAATTATTAATTTTATCGATTCTGCTGTTGCGCCACTGGTTCGAGTTGGTGAACAACTAATTGTTACTGGTGACTTCAATCTTCCTGATATTACATGGATTGATGTTGATGGAGTTTTCACGGCCTCTTCCATCGACCAAAAAGGACTAGCAGTCACTGATTATTTTGCTAGCACAGCATTGATGCAGGTGGACCGAATAAGCAATAGTCGAGGGAAATTCCTCGATTTGGTTTTCTCAAATGACCTTATGTATTTGGAGCTCTCGCCTTGTGAGGACTTCACTGGCTGTACGAGCGTATATCATACTCCAATTATGATATACATTTTTCAAGAGAATTGTAATACTATGTGCACTTCTAGTGATTCTTTTCATTTCGATTTTAGACATGCTGACTACGTTTCTTTAAACAAATTTCTTGTCGATTCGGACTGGTGATTTCTAGAACGAGGAGGAGACTTAAACCATTGTGTTTTTTTGTTCAACGAGCTTCTCAAGTCTGGTATTGAAAGATGTGTTCCATTAGTGAGAAACGTACCTAGGTATCGGGAGCCATGGTATAACAAACAGCTAATTCGTATTGAAAAACGCCGGAATAAGTTACATACCTTATATAAGTTACACGGTGTTAAGTTTTATCCTAGCTTCAATACTGCTCGTAGGGAGTTTAAAACGTTAAACTGGTTTCTTTACAATAACTACATTTTGCAAATCGAAGAAGAATTAACTTCCCATCCTAAGAAATTCTGGAATTTCATAAATGGTAAAAAGAAGGTTGCTGGGTTTCCCACCCCCAATGACTTTTCAGAACTCTTTCGCCAGTCAGCCATCTGATATATCCAATTTGTTTGCCAATTTTTTCGAGTCTGTTGAAGAGCCAGTGGTATCATGTACCAAGCATTTAACCCACCGCGGTCGTTCTGATTTTATCTTTTTAAAATTTACTGAAGCAGAAGTCTATGATGGGTTATCTCAACTTGAAGTTGATAAGGGGGCAGGACAGGATGGCTTTCCACCAATCCTTATTAAGAATTGTGCAATGAGTCTAGCCCCACCACTGACTATTATCTTTAATGATAGCCTACGTACTGGGATTTTTCCCGATCTCTGGAAATTATCTTTCATTCGTCCGATTTTCAAATCTGGCAAAAGAAGTGAAGTCAGCAACCATCGCGGAATCGCTATCCTTTCTGCTATACCAAAACTATTCGAATCCTTGGTACAGAAATTTTTGTTTTTTCATGTAAAAAGGTTTATTTTTCCGGCTCAACACGGATTTTATCCAGGTAGGTCTACGGTGACTAATCTAGCCTCTTTTTGTGGGCAATTATATTTTAGACTGGAACATAGGAAACAAGTAGATGTAGTATACACCGATTTTTCAAATGCGTTCGATAAAATTGAGCATTCGATTCTTATCGATAAGCTGGATAAACTAGATTGCAAGTTCATCCCTATTAAGTGGTTGCGTTCATACCTTTCTCATCGTTACCAATTTGTTAAGATTAATGATTTTAGCTCTCGGTCATTTCGTGTTACCTCAGGAGCTCCTTTAGGAAGTCACATTGGTCCGCTTTTATTTTCGTTATTTATAAATGATGTTGTTGAGTGTTTTGAATTTGCACATTGTCTGCTTTACGCAGATGATATGAAAATATTTGCCCCAATTAATGAGGTTGGTGATTGTGTGAAATTACAAGGTGACTTGAATAACTTTTGCAGTTGGTCGTTCAATAATAAATTGTTGCTGAATGTTGGTAAATGCAGGATTTTGTCATTCACTCGGATGCGTTCACCAATATTCCAGCAATATTGTTTGTATAATATTGCTGTTGATAGAGTTGAGCTCATGTCCGACTTAGGCATAACCTTTTCTTGTGACCTAATTTTTAATACACACATTGATTGTATTATTACAAAAGCTTACATTATGATAGGTTTCATTAAGCGCAATTGTAAGGAATTTTTGCGATCCGCTCACACTGAAAACTCTGTATATATCCTTTGTTCGTTCAGTTCTAGAATACGCTTTTCAGATCTGGTCCCCATTTTATAAGTGCCATTCAGATAGGATTGAGAGTGTTCAGAAGCAATTTATTTTATATGCCCTTCGTGGATTACCCACTGACCGAGTGCATCAATATATTCTCCCACCTTATAATGATCGTTGTAGTTTATTAAAACTACAACGTTTGGATCACCGACGAGATATTGATCCGGTGTCTACGAATTTTGCACTTTCGGAACCAGTCTTGAGAATGTCGCGGCTTTTTAATTCAGTTTACGATGTTTTCGACTTTAACGTGACAAGAAATTCGTTTAAAAATGAGTTGTTTAAATTTCTGTCTAGTAATTGTTAAATTTTGTCTCTTTTTTTTTGTTTCTCTATGTTTACTTACCGATTGTATATATTTACTGTAGGTAATAATAAATAAATAAATAAATAAATAATTACTGGTTCAATATAAATTTACAAGAAACTAAACTGTTGGTTTATTTGCTGTATAAATGGTATACGTCCATCTTCTTCTGTGGCTTTTATCACTGTTATATTAATTTTTTCGAAATACAATAATATCAGATCCGTCAACATCCCACATGGCGCGAAATTTGCATCGTTCGACGTGTCAAATATGTACACCAACATACCTGTCGAAGAAACAATAAACATAACACAGAACTTACTGATTCGGAACCAAATAGAAACCAACATAATATCTGATGTAATTAATTTATTGAGATCCATAACACAACAAAACTTCTTCCAACACGATAGTAAATTTTACATACAAAAAGATGGACTACCAATGGGCAGCCCGCTATCAGGCACTTTGGTAAACATATATTTAAATTATTTTGAGAACACTTATGTATTCGTGGTAAAAATAAACACAAAAACAATATTATATACTGGCATCGATACGTGGATGACATTTTAATTTTATTCAGAGGCACAAACAGACAGCTCGAAAATTTGCATAAATACATCAACAGTATCCATAGAAACATTAACTTCACGCTAGAAATAGAAACTGAAAAATCCATTAATTTCCTCGATTTAACTATCAAAAATATCAACCAAGAACACAACTTCAAAATATACCGGAAAGCCACACAAACTGATCACACCATTCACAACACCTCTAATCGCCCTCCACAACATAAATACGCTGCATATAATCATATGTGAAATAGGCTTAACAAAATTCCGATGAATAACCAAGATTCCGATGATGAACTCCACATTATTACACATATAGCTAAACAGAACGGATTCAATGAAAATGTCATTCAAAAACTCAACAGAAAAATCGTAAATAAAATAAAAACACAACATTTAACAACTATGTACAGCACAGAAGATGAAATCACAAAATTAATAACGCTAGAATATCACAAAACTACGAGTAACACAGTGAAAAAGGTATTTAAGAAATTTAAATACACCATAGCACACAAAACCAGTCATAAAGTCCAAAATAAGTTAAAAGAAAAACAAAACAAAAATGTTGACAGCGGTGTGTATAAATTAACATGTAATAATTGCCCCAAATTTTACATCGGGCAATCCGGAAGAACGTTTGAAATAAGATTTAAGGAACACACACAGGAATTAAAACATCCACACAACAAAACAATTTTCAAATCAAATTACGCTCAACATCTACACAATAAGAACCATACATTCACAGATATCAACGAGCCGTTTATTTTGAAAGTGGCTTAAGTCCATATTTTGTTGAAACGAGATAATGAAAGAATATAAAAACAATAAATGAAAAAACATATGGGATTTTGAATTTTCTTATTTTTTGCACAGGTGTTAGAGATTAATTTTTTTTCGTTTTGACAATAAATTATTTACCGTTTGAAAGATTATACTGTTATTTATCTATTGTTATCATTAACTTGATTTTTTTGAAAAATGGACTTAGGCCACTTTCAAAATAAACGGCTTATGCATCGAATGGGTAAAGGTAACATGTTGGACAGATTGGAAGAACTTCAAATATATAGACATATGAACAATAATTTACTACTAAATGATAAAACAAACACCAAAGCAAAAAGGCTAACAATCGCATATAAAAACGCGTGAATATAGACATTAAGGGGTAGATGCTCGTACGTATCGCATGTTAACAAATTTCGATGGTTAAAGATGGCGGATTTGCAACCCCATTTTGAGTTTGCTAGAAATGACATTCTCAATACACCTAGCAAATCCGCCATATTACTTAATATTCAGCATATTGCTGAATTATATATTGACATTTAAATAAAAACTTAAACACAAAATTAAATTATACGTATTTCAGTACATATTCTACTTTCGCCTTTTCTACTATGAATTATTTTATAGAAATAAATTAAGAAAAAAATATGCGTAGGTATCAAAACAATAAATCGTAAGTCAAATTTCGGTGAAAGATGTATAGTAAACTTCATGAAAATATCGGAAGCCCGGAAAGTTACACAATTATAGTCTCGCACATAAACTAATATGGTGGGAACACCACTTTTTTTGTCACGAACTCACGAGTATGTTTAAAAAAAATTACCTATTTTTAATACAAATTCTGTAATTTACCTAAAGTTGATTTACATATGTATAATTTAAATTTAAATACCTCCTTAATAATTAGACAATTGAAATTTCATTCAAAATATTTTTTTCCTGTACACATTTTCTTTTGCTTTCCTTATTGCGAGTGCAAAAAGACACTCGCAATTTTTTTTAATTTTTTGCTTACTAGTAAGTCGCAAAAATGTTCGAGCATACCAAAATGTCATTTTCAGCTCGCAAGCTGTTAATTTGCTTGCTAGAACGTATCGAGCATCTACCCCTAAGTTAATAGTCAATTAGGAACTGAAGAAGGACGAATGTCCGAAACCGGTATTCCCAAATTTAATTTTATTATCACAATAATGAAAGTTTGATTTTATAAATAATTTTTGTGTATTTCGAAAAAAAATTTAACGTGTATTAATTTATTCCTTTTAAATATATTACATAATAAATATTAATCGAAAATTTAATAGAAATTATAAAAAATATTTGATTTAATGTAGGTTTATTTTAGTAGCTGGTTTTTTAGCCGAATTTTCGATTTTTCAAATCATCTTCGAAGCTGTATTTTATTTACAACTAAAAATATATTTTATCACTTTTTACAAGATTTTTCAGTTTAAAAATATTTTTTCACAAACATCAAAAAATGTCACAACAAGCAAATATTTTATTTTTTAATTGAACGAAAATGTGAAACAATTTTTCTATAGTGCCTTAGACATTATACCAAACCATGATTCTATAAATCTCAGGTTAGCTCGATTTTTCAAAACACATGTTCGTGACGTCATGCAATTCTTTTTTACTTTTCGTTTTATGTTTGGTAAAACATTTAGGGTACTAGTTTTGGGTTCATGTTACACGCTGCGTTAGAATGTTATGTTAAATGTCGCGTGTCATATAAAATGTTATAAATAAAAATATTTTCTCTCTTTTTATTTAACACGTTAAAATAGAAACAGAAAATACAAAAAACGTAGGAATAGTAGTTCCAGTGTTCATGTTACAATTTTGCTGTGTTAAAATGTCATGACGACATCTTTAAGGCCCAATATTTCTGTGCGTCCGACTTTTCACAATGTTATATAATTGCATACCATAAATTTTCAATGATCATCATTTTCAAAAAAAAACAAATCCTGTCTTATAGCAAAAATATTGTTACGAACTGGGCTACTGAGTTCGTTCGGATTTTGAAATTAAAAACACTGTACTTTCTATTTCACTCTACTTTTAAGCACTTTGATATTTGCTTTGACTTTACTATTCAATTCTGTCCGCTAGCTACTGATGGTGGCTATGACAACAGATTTATTAAACCAAAAACTTTCTCTGCTTGCCATCGGCCGTGTTTATAAAACACTTAACCATCTAATCTGTTGCTGTTCATAACGTGAGCTTGTTGTATGATGGCCAAAATCGCCACAATATTTACCTCTATTTTTGTACTTATGTTTTACCAAAAAATTTGCGGTACAGGTGGCACTTGAACCCCGTTACTTTTTTTGTTTGTTGTTGTAACTTATATACGTATTGAGAATTGAGTGACGTCAAAAAAAAAGATGGCCATTTTTTACATATTTCGAGCTAACCTTGGTTTTATTGAATCATGATACCAAACTACTTGACAAATTTATTAATATTTTTATGGCTCCAAAATTAATTACATCAAGCATAATTTTTAATTATATTGATGTATAATTAACCTGTAACCTATTACTATCTACTTTGTAATTAACAGGATTTCTTGATATCCAAATATGGCACGCCTCTTTGAAAAGTTTTTTTCTTTGTTTTGATTCAAAATTTAAAATTTTAGCATTTTCAAAGTCAAAGTCGTGTTTCTGTTCATTAATATGTTTAACTAAAATGCCTATCTATAATTATTATTTATGACATTAGGTTGTTTTTTTATTGTTAATCACGTCTCTTTTATGTTGAATGGGCGCTGAGATTTGGTTTTGCTAGTTTCACCGACATAGCACGCATCACAGCCCTTACAATAAACCTTATAAATGAGACTGTCTTTCTGTTCAATGGGTATTTTGTCTTTTAATTTTGAATATGAATCTGAGATCTTATGATTTATTTTATTTGCAATTAATATACAATCTGATCAAATTTGACCCGGACTGGGCCATTTAAACCGCGCGCGCAAACCGAATCGGTAATTTTATTTTTCTTGGTTGATACAATCTTCTTTGACATTCGTGTGACGTTTGAGCAGAATACGTTCATTAGTGTGACTTTGGCAGCCATTTGTTTACGACGCGAAAAGTTTTTCTGGCTATTTTTACTATGGAAACAATTATTTAACAACGAGTTTGCTTGAAATTTTGTGTTTCCAATGGAATTACGGCTACAGAATCATTGAAAATATTGCAGCAGTGATTTGAGGAGTCTACTCTATCGAGAACCCAAGTATTTGAGTGGCATAAAGCATTCAGTAATATATTTTGTCTATAAAAAGCCGAAAGAATCTTACTGACAAACGTCTCTTTCTATGAAATAAAAAGATTCATAATTGACGAACTAAAGCGTTTTTAATTGGTAACACTGCTGAAGAACCCGTCAAATGTGATACTGAGATTCCTCCTGATAATGGAGGCTGATGTAGCTACCTCATCTCTTTTATAATTTAAAATGAAACATTTTTTAAACCATTAAATTATTACAAGTCATTTAAATCGTTTTATCTTATATGAAATCTATCAATTAATCAAGTTTTCATCGTATGTCGTATAAACTGACAATTACACACATTTCCAAGATAATCCTACAACGACAGCACGACACAAAAAAAAACTATTATAATTTATAACCTCATTAATCCCCAACAATATAAAATTAATAGTCTGTTGACAATTTAAAATCATATTTTCCTTTTTGTTGTTATTATTAATAATGTATAAAAAAAATGTTTTGCTGTTGTTGGTGTACTTCTTCATATTATCATCATATATGTCGGTAAAATATCATACATAAAACGGCACAAATAATAAATAAATAAAATTAAAATCGCGCGTTATACACCAAATAAAAAACGAACATTTTTATTTATTTTATTATTATTGCTTTTTTGTGCTGTTGTTATTAAAATATAAAATAAATAAATAATAAAAAAATATTGTTACTAAAATAATATTAAAAAGTATGTATGAATGTATGTATGTACGCGAAAATATATATTAAAGATGTCATAAATTTAAAGTAAAATATTTTTTATTACATTTTTGTGCAAAATACATATTTTTTTGTATAAAAACGCCCTCTGCGAGTAATAAATAATGTTTCCGCACTACATACAACAACAAATTCATATATATGTATGCTGCACAACATAAAAATATACACACACACCAAACTTACGAAATGTATCGTCTCGTTTATATATAGTACGGGGAAAAAAATATGTTATCCGATTTCATGGCACACCGAGTAGCATCCATAATTCATTTTTATTGCGATCATCACAGGAATTTTATGTGTTCATATATCCACATACATATTTCAGTTATGCTGTCGTTATTGTTGTTGTATAATATGTTAGGCATGGTATTTTGCTTTAAATACATCTCTTAAATATGTACCACGACGACGTATCAACTAAAAAACAAAACAAAAAATTTGAATTAGGGTTGATTATGTTGTGTTGCTACTTTATAGATCCCTCGATGTGTATGTATTTTCATCAAGCAAATACACTTATGTAGTATGAGAAACAGTTTTCCTCTGAACATGAATATACATAGCTACTCGTACATTATAAATGTGGAAAATTGATTTGATTGGAAATGAAAAGGAGAAACGCAAATAAATTATTTAATTCTATTTTATCGCCCTCTTCCCGGCGCGGCGTTGCTGCTGCTGCGAGAATCGATGATTTATTATATTAATTAATTTAAATTGATATAGAAATTTTCTATTTCCCCATTACATTATTATTTATAAAAATATGGAAATCGTTGTTATTCATCATAATTTATTATTAATGTTGACTTTATCATGTTTTCGTTTTTGATACCTCCTCTATGCTATGCACAAAGATTAACGTAATTTCCTGTTTTTGTAAGTGTAGATGGAACATGAGACCAATATCCGATAGATAGGTATGTTATAATGATAAAATTTACCCTAGCCTAACATTTATATGAATGGCATTGCTAATTTAAATGTGGCTGTGAAAATATGAAAATAGAGAAATTTTGAATGCAAAAAAAAACAATCTACCTTTGCCAATGATTACCTCTTCATACATCGAGCCCAACAACCCTAACCGCTTTCCAGAGGAATAAATTAGTCTGGGAAATGTAGGTACCAATTTAGATTTTGACTAAAATAGTTAAATGGGCAATATAATTCCGATCATGGAATTATTTATATTTTGTTTTTTGAACACTGCGGTTTTGTTCTCATTAGAGAGGATACCTGCGATCATTAGATTATAGTCTGGCAGCTTTGGTTTTTCCATCAGATTATTATTTTAATTTAAAAAAAAAAATGTGTATCTGACCCATAAGCCCGAAATGCTCTCTTGTTGCCGGTGTTGTCATATTTTAAGTCATTTTGAGTAAACCCACTTACCTACTCTAAAAAGATCACGTTTGACGGCAATGTTTTTCTCTTCAGCAATAAAAAAGCAAAAAATTTTGACTTTTTATAAATTAAAAATTAATTAAAGGAAATACTTTTTACTTTCTTTTAGGTTAGCGAAACAAAGTTTAGGGATCATTAGAGGCCGGATTTGTATGTGAATATATAATTTAGCATATAAATGCTATTTGCCCTAAAAACATTGATGAATAATAAAATATGCACACAACTCATAAACTCTAGAATATAAACAAATATACACATTTGAAATTTGTTTATATTCTTGTGTTTATGATTTGTGTGCACATTTTGTCTTTCATCGATATTTTTACGCCAAATAGGGTTAACTCCACATGAACTCACAGTCACGATATGTTTACTCATTAAATAATGTATTATTGCTTACAGAAAAATAAAAAAATTGTTGGATTGTTCACTAAAATACTCTTCAGGTGTTTAAATCAATTTTTTCTGATTAACAAAAGAAAAATTAAAGAATTTGTAGAATTTATAAAATTTTTAGAAATAATGGAATTCTTAGAATTTATCGAATTTGTTCAATTAACCAAATTTTTTATGAAATTAATCGAAATTATGGCATTTTTAGAATAAGTAAAATTTAAGTTTGTAGAATGTTTAGAATTTAAAAAACTCAAAAAGTCTACAAAATTTAAAAAATTTAGAAAATTCATAAAATTTAGTTTAAATTGCTAGAATTTGAAAAATTTAGAGTTTATAGCATTATTAGAATTGATAGAATTTAGAAAAGTTTACGAATTTTACGGAAGTTTCTTAAAATTATAGACTTTATAAATTTATTATAATTTGTAAAATTGGTTTGAAGAATTTATAGAAATTATAAAATTTACAGTATTTATCAATTTTTCTGATTTATAGAATTTAAAGAATTAACTGTTTTCTTATATGTACTTTGTATAGTTAAATTAGTAAGGTTTAAAGAATTTATAAAATTTATAGAGTACAGAGACTTAATAGAAATTATAAAATTTATAGAATTTGTAGATTTGACAAAATTTATAAAATTTATCGATTTTAAAAATTTGATAGAATATCAGAGTTCATCTATCAGAGTTTGTAGGATTTAGAGAATTTATAGGATTTATTGAATTTGAAGAAGTTACTGAATTTTGATACTGAAATTATAGAGAATTTGTGAGATTTACAGAATTTACAGTATTTATAGAATAAATAAAGTTTATAGAAATTATGCAGTTTATGGGATTTAAAGGAATCGCGGAATTTTTAAAATAGGTCAAACATGAGTTTAAGAGTTTATAGAACTGATTCTACAAAATTTAAAGAATTGATAAAACTCGTAAAATTAATAATATTTATTGAGTTAGTAGAATTTAGCGAATTTAAAAATAATTATAGAATTAATAGAATTTATAAAATTCATAAAATTTATAGAATTTGTAAAATTTTTAAAATTGTTATTAAACTACAAATATATTCTAAATATTAAGCATTCTAAAAATGAAGAATTTATATTTACATTTTTTTTTGTTTTGATAGCACAAATCTTAAGCATTATTACTATGTTTTGAATTTTAAATTTTTTTTTAATTTTCATAGCATTTATCGATTTTCTAAAATTTTTATCACACATTTACAGAGTTTGTAGTATTTAGAGAATTTATAGGGTTTATGGAATTTAAGAACTTATACAATTTATATACATAATTGAAAGAATTTATAGAATTTTTAAAACTAATCAAATTGGTAAAATTTAAGAAACATATAGCATTTATTGAATTTACCGAACTTATTGAATTTACAGAATTTATGGAAATTGGGGAATTTATCACATTTATAGAGTTTATAAAATTTGTTTATGAATTTAAATTCATAAAATTCAAAGAATTTATAACATTTATAAAATTCTTAGAAACGATGGAGTTTTTTAAATAAGTAATTTTTTTTAGAGGAGTTTGTTATAGAAGTTATGAAATATAAAATTTAAATTTTTGTAACTATCTGACGGATTATAGTACATATTTCAAGCATAAATGCTTGGGTATATCTGCCTGTATTCTCCCTACAGTAAAGACGGTTTAAACAATCGAACGGAAACTTCATATTTAAGAATTTGTCGTAAATTTGGAGGTCCCATAGAAGTTTAATGAAAATCGGTTAACCGGAAATATCAACTTCCTTGGAAAGGAGCATTTATTTTGCAAATATGTACCTAAAAATATAAGATTTACAGAAAGTATTGAGTAGATTAAGAAATGTGCATAATATATTTCTTTAAACTCCCCGTTTGGAAGTAAAAGAAAGTAGTTTGTTGGCCGCACCTCAATTTGTTATCACCATAGCATAAACCAAGAATTATGACGGATTTTTTCTAATTTCGACCAACACTTGCCAATATAAAAAATTCCTTTATTCAAAATTCTGTATCTATTAGGTTTAACTTTTAATTATTATTCATTTCACATTTGAGATATATTTATTGATAAATGATAGTTCTGAAGCAAGTTCTCGCTTTTAATGGGACAGTTTAGAAATTAGGCATTTTTTGGAGATTGAAAAGTTCTTCACTTCGGATATTTGACTCCAAAGTAAAAAAAACAATGCTTGTCATTTCAGTTTCATGATAAACTTGACGAGGGATATTATAGTCAATTCCAAGGTCAAGTAAATATGATTGTTTAATAGATTTAAAAACACCTTTCGTATTTAACGAAATAGCCTTAAAAACTATTGAGGTTTTATGAATTAATTGCTTAAAATCAATTCATTTGAGTGAGGTATTCGGCTGTTCAGAGATTCGATCTTTCTCACTCTGAATTTGAATTGAGGTTAGGAAAATTAAAAACGGAAATCCGATTGTCCCGTAGGTGTAAATAATCAAGTGTAAGCTTGATGTTATCATAAAGAGGGCTAATAACCGTAAAGGAATTGTCGACATTGATAAAACTTTAAAGTAGAATCTCCTGTCTGAAAAGACTCAATAACTTATCCGGATACCAGTTTCAGTAGAAACAAAAGTGTAATAAAGAGTTAAAGGGGTTTCCTTACAATCTATGTTAATTTAAATATCGGAACACGATAAAGTTTGAGAAATATTATTGCTCAAGTGCAATATATGAGGAGAATAATCACATTTTAAGGATTTTAGGATTTTAAAAGTTAGACAGATTTAATTTGAATTTTCTGAATTTTATTCCAATTTATTGAATTTAAATTTAAGACAAATATAAAATTCTAAAATACTTAAAGCATAAAAAAAAGTTAAAAACTTGCAAAATTGAATGAGTTAAAAGATTTTAGCAATTTTGAAGATCTTAATTTAACAAATTTTGAGAATTTAACCAATGTTAAGAACTGAAAAATTCAAACTAAATAAAGAACTGGAAAACCTTTAAAAATTAAAGCTTTTAAATCTAAACATTAAAGAATTTAAAGAATTTTAAAAATTAAAATAATTTTAAGAACTACGGAATGAACTACGTTACGATTTTTAAAATTTTAGCTAATTCGGAGAATTTTAAGAATTTGATTACCAAATTTACCAAATTTATAGAAAATTTTAAGAATTTTAAAAATTTGAAAGTTTTTTAAAAGTTTAACCAAATAAAAATTTAGGCCATTTAAGAATTAAACCAATTTAACGAAAAGAATTAAACAAAATAAGGAATTTATCGAATTTACCAAATTTAAATATTTAAACCAATTAAAGAATTTATATAAAATTTAGAGAATTTTGTAGGTTTTTTTAAATTTGCACCAGTTATGTAATTTAGAAAATGTTAAGAATTAAAATATGCTAGCAAATTTAAAGAAATTAAACTGTGAACAGAAAAATTTAAAATTTAATTAAATTTTAAATTTAAAGAATTCAAATTAATTGAAAGCCAAATTTGATGTACTTTTAAACTTTAAAGAATTTATAAATTTTAAAAATTTTAAAAATTGAGCAGATTTAAAGAATCTAAGTTAAACGGATTCTAAGAATTTACCAAATTTACAGATTTTAACGAAATTTAAGAACGTAAAGAATTTGACTAATCTAAATAAATCAAAATCTTCAAGGATTTAAAGAGTTTAAAAAATTCAAACTAATTGAAATATTTTTGAATTTAAAAGCTTTAACTAATTTAAATATTTGAAGAACTTTAAAAATTATAAAGGATTGCAAAATTTAACAAGTTTTAGAATTTTAAGAGTATTAAAACTTTAGGTAACAGGAATTAAAGTGATATAATTAAACGATAAAAAATTAACCAAATTTATAAAAAACTTCAAAGTTTTAAAAATTAAACCAATTAAAGAATTTGAATTTAGAACATTTTGCAAATCAAAATAATTTAATGAATTTAAAGATTAAAATCAATCATAGAAATTTTAAAATTTTAAAAATTCAAAAATTTAAAAAATTAACTAATTTAAAGTTTAAAAAAAAAAAAGAATTTAAGAATTATAAAAAATGGAGCAATTTGAAAAATTTTCGAAATGTTGTGAATTTTTGAACTTTAAACAATTAAAAAAATTTAAATTAAAATTTTACTTAGTATTTACTACGCTTGACGATTTAGTGAATTATAAATATACGTATACAATATTTAATGAATTGTATAAATTACAGAATGTGCAGAATTTCAATATTTCAAAAAATCCAAGGGAGATCAAAGTACGTCAAATTTTTGATTCAATTATTTCACATTTCTTTAATTCGTTGAGTTATCTTAACTTCTAAAATTCCTAACAGGCATGCTAAAATCTATAAGTTCTTTTGAATTTTTTTTTAAATTTAAACCATTTAGAGAATCTAAAACTTTAAAAATTTTAAAAATCTAAAGAACTTATGGAATTCAGCAAGTTTAAATAGTTTTAGTTTTTCAATTTATAACTCAAAGAATTTTACTGTTTTAAAGAATTCATTAGAGAAACTTAAGAATGGGGATTTTGTAAAATTTTTAATAATTTAGAACATTTGACGAGTTTAACGAATTTTAAGAATTAAACAAAATAAAGAATTTACCGAAATAAATAAAATAATATTTAAATATTAAATAATTTAAAAATTTAAACCAATTAAATAATTTATATCAAATTTAGCGTATTTTGAAATTTTGCGTTTTTTTTTTTTTAAATGCAAACCATTTATATAATTTAGAAAATATTAAGATTTGAAATCTGTTAGCAAATTTAAAGAACCTAAAATGTAAACATTTAATATTTTGAAATTTGATTAAATTCTAAATTCAAAAAAAATCAAACAAATTGAAAGAATAATTTGATGAACTAATAAAATTTAAAAAATTTATAAAATTTAACAAATTTTAAGAATTTTAAAAATTTAGAAAATTTAAAGAATCTAAATTAAACGGATTTTAAGGGTTTACCAAATTTACAGATTTTAACGAAATTTAAGAACGGAAAGAATTTGATGAATCTAAATAAATCAAGATCTTCAAGAATTTAAAGAGTTTAAAAAAATACAAATCAACAATTTAGTGAATCGAAAATTTCAAAGCTTAAACTAATTAAAATATTTGAAGCATTTTAAAAATTATAAAGGATTTCAAAATTTAACAACTTTCTAGAATTTTAAGAGTTTTAAAAATTTATGTAACAAGAATTAAAATGATATAATTTAAAGACATAAAAGTAGCCAAATTTATAAAAAACTTAAAAATTTTAAAAATTAAACCAATTAAAGAATTTGAATTTAGACATTTTACAAATTAAAATTTTTAATGAATTTAAAAATTAAAATCAATCAGAGAAATTTTAAAACTTTAAAAATTCAAAAATTTAAAAGTTTTAAAAAACAAAGAATTTGAGAATTTTAAAAAGTTAACCAATTTGAAAAATTTAAAGCAGTTGGTGTAAATTTTGATGAACTATAAAAGTTTAAAGAATTTAATTAATTTAAAGGATTTATTAAATTTAACGAATTTGAAAAATTTGAGGAATTTTCAAAATGTTGGGAATTTTTAAAATTTAGAAAATTTAAAGAACTTAAATTAAAATTTTATTTATAATTTAGTAAAATATAAATTGTTTTCGGCTTTTAATAGACAACATACTATTTGTAATGACATACTCATTATTTTCGATTTGGCAAATCAGAAAAATAATGGAGTCATACTCCTAATATATCTACCAGCAAAAGTAGAAAATATTCATCCCCTCCCCCCCTTTTCTTTCCCGCAGAGTCAATACAAAGTGCATCAACTCTCAAAAATGAGAAATCTCTTTGAGATTTTGTGTTGGTAATTCGGTTTCGTACAGAAAAGTAAGGTCTACTCATCAGGTAGCTACGACCGAACTACAAAAATTCAACTCTCGAAAAATACATTAAGTATTTAACTAGAGGGTATAGAGTTAGCGAATTATATTCACTAACTCGAACTCAAAATCCCAAGCAGAAATCTCATTTTTCTTTTACTTTTCTGTACGAAACCGAATTACCAACACAAAATCTCAAAGAGATTTCTCATTTTTGAGAGTTGATACACTTTGTATTGACTCTGCGGGAAAGAAAAGGGGGGAGGGGATGAATATTTTCTACTTTTGCTGGTAGATATATTAGGAGTATGACTCCATTATTTTTCTGATTTGCCAAATCGAAAATAATGAGTATGTCATTACAAATAGTATGTTGTCTATAAAAAGCCGAAAACAATTTATATTAAATCAGACAATTTTAACATCGTAAATAATTTAGTAAGTTTATCGATTTAGTGAATTAAAGAATTTATTGAATTATATAAATTACAGAATTTGCAAATTTTAATATTTCAAAAAATCCAAGGGAGATCAAAGTACAACAAATGTTTGCTTCAATTATTTCACATTATTTAATTCGTCGAGTTATCTTAATCAAACTCATATATGCTTTCATATATATGCTCTGATATGTTTAAGCATGCTAAAATCTGTAAGTTATTTTGAATTTATTTTTTTAAATTTAAACAATTTAAAGAATTTAAGAAACTTTCAAAATTTTAAGAATTTAAAGAACTTACGGAATTCAGCAAGTTTAAATAGTTTTGGGAGTTTTAGAAGTCAAAATAACTCAAATATTTTACGGTTTTAAAAAGTTCATTTAATTTAAAAAATTTGAAGAAATAATAGAGAAATTAGAGAATTTTAAGAATTGGAGGATGTTGTAAAATTTCAAATAATTAAGAACAATTGAGGAATTTAACGAATTTTAAGAATTTAAAAATTAGCAGAATTTGAAGAATTTTAAAAATTTTACGTGTTTAAAGGATATAAAAGATTTTAGGAACTTTTTGAATTTAATAAATTTAAAGAATTTAAACCAATTCAAGCAAAAATTTGATGAAGTATCTTTGATGTAACAAATTTTAAGAATTTTAAAAATTTGGAAAATTTCAAGAATCTAAGTTAAACCGATTCTAAGAATTTACCAAATTTACAGATTTTAACGATTAAATTTAAGAACGCAAAGAATTTGACGAAACTAAATAAATCAAGATCTTTAAGAGTTTAAAGAGCTTAAAAAATTCAAACTAACTTAAACATTTTTGCATTTAGTGTATCGAAAATTTAAAAGCTTAAACTAATTAAAATATTTGAATAACTTTAAAAATTATAAGGGCTTACAAAATTTAACGAGTTTTCAGAATTTTAAGAGTTTTAAAAATTTAGGTAACAAGAATTTAAATGATATAATTTAACGATAAAAAATTAACCAAATTTATAAAAAACTTAAAAGTTTTAAAAATGAAACCAATTAAAGTATTTGAATTTAGAACATTTTACAAATTAAAATAATTTAATGAATTTAAAAATTAAAATCAATCAGAGAAGTTTTAAAATTTTGAAAATTAAAAAATTTTAAAACTTAACGGATTTAAACTTCTTAAAAAACCATAGAATTAAAGAACTTAATTTTAACCCAGTTGCTGTGAATTTTGATGAACTATAAAAGTTTAGAGAATTTAATTAATTTACAGGATTTATTAAATTTAACGAATTTGAAAAATTTGAGGAGTTTTCATAATATTGGGAATTTTTAAAATTTGGAAAGCTTAAAGAATTAAAATTCAAATTTTATTTAGAATTTACTAAGTCTAACGATTTAGTGAATTATAAAATATATAAAGAATTTAACGATTTGTATAAATTACAGAATTTGTAAAATTTCAATATTTCAAAAAATCCAAAGGAGGTCAAAGTACATCAAATTTTTGTTTCAATTATTCCATATTTTTAATTCGTTAAGTTATCTTAATTTCTTAAACTACCATCATTCTTTAAGCATGCTAAAATCTGTAAGTTCTTTTAAATTTTTCTTTAAATTACCGCCATTTACAAAATTTAAGCAACTTCAAAAATTTTAAGAATTTAAAGAACTTAAGGAATTCAGCAAGTTTAAATAGTTTCAGGAGTTTTAGAAATCAAAATAACTCAAAGAATTTTACGGCTTTAAAAAATTCATCTAATTTAAAAAATTTCCAGAAATAATTGAAAAATTAGAGAATCTTAAGAATTGGCGGATTATAATTTTTTTTTTAAATAATTAAGAATATTTGAGGAATTTAATTAGTCTTAGGAATTTAAAAATATAACAAAATTTGAAGAATTTTAAAAGCTTTATAAAAGATTTTAGGAATTTTTAGAATTTTATAAATTTGTTGAATTTAAACCAATTAAAGCAAAAATTTGATGAAGTATCCTTGATGTAACAAATTTCAAGAAGTTTCCAACGTTTTAAAATTTAGACATTTTGAAGAATATAAATCAAAGGAATTTAACAATATAACAATATGTAAGAATGTATCTAATATAAGAATATAAGGGATTCATTGACTTTGAAAAATACATGGATTTTAAAAAATTTAAACTTATTAATGAATTTGAACAAAATTTATGAATTTAATGAATTTTAAGATTTTAAGTCATCTAAATTTAAAGTTTAAAAAACTTAAGGCTTAACAGTTTTGAATTATACGAACTTTATTTGAATTCAACGATTTAGGTTCGTAAAAAATTTAAATATTAAAATAATATTTAAAAATTTTGTTGGTGTTGAAAAAATGTCATGAACTCTAAAAATCTAAAGTATTTTAAGATTTTAACTTGTTTAAGGAATTTTCACAGTGTTAGAAATAGGATAATTATTTATTGGAAGAATTTAATAATCCAAAATTTAGCGAATATAGCAAGTTAACATTCGAAAAAATTTGAATAATTTCATTTCAAAATTTTTTTTAATTAAAAAACTTTAAGAGTTTTAAAAATGTAGCTCTATAAATTTAGAAATTAAATGAATATTAAGGATTTAGGGAATTAAAAAATTCCTGAACCTTGAACCTGCAAAAATCAAAGAACTTTGAAATAAACGTTAAAAAAATTCAAAGAATTTACAAACTTTATAAATTTTCAAAATTTAACAAAGCCAATTGAAGTCATTATTGAAAACTTCGAACCAAACCTCACCATGTCTCGAAGACGAATGTATCTTTTAAATATGTATATGACATAAAATTTGCACCTTTGAAAATGAGGTTTTTTCGACTGTGTTTATAGAAAAATTTTTACTTAGTAATATTGGTTCACGCTACAAGATACATCACTGAAAACATCTCAATTCATGTTCCGAGGAGACTTCTTATTCTTCGAAAAATCAGTTTTCCCTAAATTTGACACCTACACAATGTGTTCAAAATTATGTGGAATGAGAAGCTTTATTACAGGCGCTCTGATAGTTTTAATTTCAGAATCACAAATTCCGAAAAACATTTGTTTCCTAGATGAAAAATTCGACCTTTCAAACCTTTCAGACTAATCAAATAAACCAAGGCACATATTATTTACTGCCGCAATTTCTACTAAATCTCTTTTTATGTAGTATAATACATATCAACAATTGATTTATGTTAGAATAACAAAACGCTACAAAAATGTTGATGAAAATATTGTGCTGATATCAAATTTCTAAATAAAATTTTGATGATTTCAACGAAAAACAAAAAAAAAATTAACACCTTTTCAACATTATATCTAGATATATGAGGTATTATAATATTAGAGGCTACACCATTATCACTTCCAACTGGTTGGGTTATGTATATAAAATAGAAGTAAACATACATAAGCATAAATTTTGAAAAGAACAAAAAAAAAATGAAAAAATACACAAGAATTCATTTGGGGATATGGAAATGATATTATGTTGATACGTATTCCTGTTCGTTATCCAAATTTTTAAAGTGGTTTTAAGTACAACATGTATAATGGTACAAATATTTTATACGTCTCAAATGTCCTATCGTATTATAGGAAATTTTTTTTTGTGAGTGTTTGGCTGTTAGTTAACCCATTATTGGGAACCAGGTTTGGTCTTTTTACTATTTATGGTAAAAATTTGTATATACGTTTACATTGGGGGTTAATAAAGTATTAAATCAATAATTTACCAAACAGAAATTCATAAATCATATTAGCAAACGAACAAAATCCACCGTCGCTCTATAAATATGCAACAACATTATAATCAAATATAACATAAAATATTTATGTTATGCATATCGTTTATCGCGTTTCCTTCTTCATTTTCATTTCAATTTATGTAATAAATTGTGGCATGAAAACCGAAACGAAAATCGCGATATTATTTGTGTATATGTATCAAATAAAATTTATGTAGCGATGTCACATAAAATATTTATGTGTACAGACTTACAGAGGCAAAATATTCCATTTCACTACTCTGTCGGTAATATACGTATACAACTATTATTTCCACAATCACACCTTCGATTTAAAACAAAACAGAAAAAAAAAAAATAAAAATTCGCGCTTAATAACCAAAGTAAATTAAATTTTTCTGTTTATAGTTTTTCTATACAATTAATTCACACCTGAACAAGAAACAATTAATAACTCAATATAATATACGTATACATATTTATATTTAAATACTCGTAATTAATTATAAAATCTAATAAAATTTAAAAATAAGATTGTTTTTAATTATCTTTCACTTAAACATTGTAATAAATAAGAAACCCAGTCATAAAAACTCCCACAATATATTTTGTTGTGAGCTGCGAAATCAAATTCAATCTAAGTATATACATAGATACTAATATAGTCGTCAAATAAATCATTTATATAAAAATGGGGTTATATCATGTAATATACGTACAATATATAAAACTGCATTCATTTATTATAAACAATATGCATAAACTATATATATTCAAAATATAAGTATAATAAATAATAAATTTTCTGACATAAAAATTAATTGAAAATTACAGCCGCTCGTATTTTATATTTTATTTTATATAAAACTAAAAATTAAAACAAAAAAATTTCACCTCGATAAATGTTTTATACTCGTACATACTCTTATACGAGGCAACAAACAAAATATAAATTATGTCAATCAAAAAATATTGACAATATTTTAATTATTTATAAAAATTTCCAAAGCGAGTTACAATTACAATTTATTACTTATAATTAAGTTTTAATCTAAATTTATATTTTATTATTGATTTTAATTTTTTGTGTTGTTGCTGTTTGTCATACATAATACAACCTACATCTACACAACATATATATCTACTAAATATAATTTATTATGGATTTTAGTTTTTAGTGTTGTATTGTTATAAATAATAGCAATAATAACAATTCAATTTTAATAATTAATTGTTTTAAAATTTATTATTATAGCCGTTCGTTCTTGTTGGATTTTATACAGAAATTTAATTGAAAATATGAATAATTGCTGTAATTAGCGATACTATGTATATTTACGAACATATAAACTATTTATTTATAAAACAGAACAACCATGAGTAATTGGATTTTTAAGTAATATTATATTAATAATAAATAAATAAATTGGTTCATGTGTTTAGAAACAAATTCCTTGAGGAGTTATAAAATAGCTTTTGTAATAAAAGGAATTGAGTTTTAAAATATTATAATTAGTCAGCATACAATTTTTTTAAATGTTTGGTATCTTTTGGTTTTTGTAGGCTCAAGCAATTTTTGATCTTTTCCTTTAGTGTATTGTTTGTAAATTTTGGCAGTATCAAAATTATGCAATTGTCCATAATTATCGCTGAAGTTAAATGTACCTACAAATTAAAAATTCTGTGAATCAGCGATTTTTCATAAATTTTGTCTGAAACTACAACAAGTTATACCCTTGACAGACTTCGATATATTAAATCCGGGTTATCTGTAATTGTTTTCATAATATTTGTCTAAATCATACACTGCCATTTCATCGTTTTTGTTACTAAGCTCAAAATAAAGCATAAATACCGGAAAGCTAACTACGGCTAATCTCGAAAATTTACTAAATCCGTGTTATTAAATCGCAGTGTGTCAGGAGTATTACCAAAGCAACCTTGATTATACAAGCCATAATCTAAAAACGAAGCTTTTATAAGGGAATTAGAAACGACGAAAAAATCAAAATTTCCATAGTAAAACACACAAAACATATGGGAAATCACTTTTTTTCCTAAGACAAATTTGTAAATGAAAACGTTGCAAATTCTTAATTATGATTTCTGAAATATTTTCATAAATGTTTAAATTTTAACATATATAAATCTCGTTTAAGTAAATCGTTTTCATTTTCTTGTAATAATTGATTTATTTAAACCAAAATATAAAAAAAAGTTCATAACAACAGCTTTCTGGTCAAATTAAAAAGAAAAGCTTACTGCAAATCGTGTGCATTAAGTCGATATACATAGATGGCAGTGGGTAGTAACATTTTGAAAAATCGCACCAAAAATTACCACCTTGGGAGCTCCTTGGAAAATTTAAAGTTCAAAAATTGTAGGAAAAGCAAAACAAATTCTCAAAATATTAAGAACGTGTCATAATTGTGTGATTAAATAATTTTTTTCGTATTTCTCTGCCAGCAATTATAGACATCTAACATACACTAGTAAAACTAAAAATAAATTTAGCAGGTATTATTTTAATTTGTCAGAGCCAACTTTGATGTATTTTTCAAAATGAAAGTTCGAAAAATATATTTTAGAAATAATTTAATTTTAATATTTCTGCAATTAATATTTACTTAATACCAATATACCCTTCTTGTATATTGCTGCTAAATATATGTAGAACACTTTTGTATAAAAATTTTGTATCATTTTCGCTTTTTTCATTGAAAAACTTGAAGCTAAAAAACACAATTTTTACTATGGATTCCTATGGAAATTAGTGAAAAGTTATACCACTAAAAAAGCTTCGAAAAAATACATCATAATGATTATGGCTCTATACTCTAGAAGGCTCTGGTATTACGCTCGGTTCAGAAATATTTCTATTACAGTATTATTTGTTGACATTTTTATAAGCCCGGATTTGGTTTAACTTTAGTCCCGCGTGTAAGTTTTACAACTTAATCCCGTGTTATGGGGAATAGAATTCTCCAGCATTAATTTTCAGTGTAAATTTAGGAATAAAGAGATTATTTAAATATTTTTCTGTAAATTATTTAAAATATTATATAATGAGCAAAACAGGTTACCAAGTTATTCATATATGTTTCGCATAAATTTAATGGATAATTTGAACGACGAGTAAAACGGCAATGTTTGGAAGGTGATCCAACGGTAGATGAAGAAGGTTCTTGTGTTGACAGTTCTCGTGTAAGCGTTCGCGATATTATACAAATTCAACCTATTATGCTCTTTCCTTATCCGAAACCTTCTCAGCGTTGATTCTTCTTTTAGGATTGCTAGTTGTTTTGTATCATCGGACGTATCTGGATGCCCACGGGTTTGTGTTAGGTACTGTCGAAGTAAATTCTGGTATCGTTGACTCTGTCACTGGTAAATCGTCAACGTCGATTGATACTGATGGAAAATTTTGAACCGATCTCATTTCTTTATCATGCACTGCCGAAGTCCAATAGGTTTAAGTAGCGTCGCAGGTTCCCATTTCGCTTTGCTGTTGTTGAGTTCATTAAATATACATCAATCCATTTCGACGTCAAATCAATAATAATCAGAAAAGTTCTTCTGTACTGTTCTTCTGAATTATGTTTTGGCCATTCCAAAGCCTCATTTTTGAATTCGTCCACATTCATATTTTGTCCATCTTGACAAATATCACATCCAGTAGCTATACGCTCCACATCCCCATCTATGCCCGGCAACCAACACTCAGATCTACTTAATATTTTCATACATGAAATTTCCGGATGTCCATCATGAAGTATAACTTCAAAATGTGGTTTTGTAGTTTAAGAGGTATATAACAACTCTGTTCCCCCAAATAATGCAT
Organism: Tipula helvola; assembly: GCA_963556165.1. Taxonomy (NCBI): domain Eukaryota; kingdom Metazoa; phylum Arthropoda; class Insecta; order Diptera; family Tipulidae; genus Tipula; species Tipula helvola. Next base: position 55,588,772 of record OY744482.1, read on the forward strand.
CCGAGGGAGAGGGTTCAAATCATCATCAACGTTGTATGTTTGCAAATACTTTTGCCAAATTCAAGTCTACCTTTGTATCTCGAGCAATATCTTCGTATGACATGAGAATAACATCATCATCAGAAAATAATTTGATCAAGATACAGATTCATCACCACTTTTTTCGTGTGCCAATGGCATCTTTAACAATGTATCACCAAATTCTTTCCTTTTTTATATTTAATGATATAGTGATAGGAATTTTTCTTTTTGAGTTCAAAAGCGATGCCAATGATTGTTGATCTACTGATCTGTAATCATATAAATTGTACGGCCAAACAGGAATTTGTGAAATTTCTTCACAGCAAATATTATCGCGAGCGCTTCCTTTTCTAATTTGGAGTAGTTCTTTTCTGCTCAATTTAATGTTGCGGATGCAAACATTATTGGTTTTTCAAACCCATCTATTAAATGAGTTAAAACAGCATCGATGCCGAACGCACTTGCATCACAGTCACAGGACAAATATATCTCCTTTGTGGGAGATCGATTTCCTTACATCTCCGGAATGCTTGCTCACATGCTCTCTTTTGGTTTAGTCGGGATAATGGCGAAAGCTCCAATGCCATCATAGGACCAAATTTCCTATAGAAATTTGCCAAGCCTAAAAATGAGTTTAGGTTTGTTACGAACGGGAACGGGAGCTTCTTCGATAGCAGCGACCTCCTCCGGACTTGGTAAAATTCCCTCTTCTGATATGGTGTGCCCCGCAGGTATTGCACTTGATTTTGCAAAAACAGTCATTTATTTAACTCGAATATTGTAATCTGACAGCTTTGATAATACACAGTGTACAAGCGTTTTACATTCATCTATATCCTTTCCAGCTATCAAGATATCATCCAAACAAAGGTTTTTGGTATACCCTTTAATATCTGAACCATCACGCTTTGGAAAATAGTCGGTGCACTTGATATTCCATGGGTTAAGCGTGTGAATCTAAATAACCCAAGGCAATTAATACACAAAAAGATGTTAACATGTGGCGGTAGTTGATTCCGCCATGTGGCGATAGTTGTTGTGGAAGTAAATTTCCAACATTTCCCACTTTTGTTGAAGCGGTAAGCGACTCATTTCGTCAACTAGAAATAATATACTGAGTTTCTGTTAAAGAAAGAATAGCATTTGTGTTGCCAGAGCCAAAATAACCGATATGTTAAATCTGAACTTCTTATTGGGACACCCTATATAAATAAATTTGTAATTAATACTGTCTATAGCAAGCTGTGTTTTAATATAAAAAAAAATACATTCTACATAATTATAAACACCAACAAGCATATATCGATATCATTAAGTTTATATCGTTGAATGCCTCTTGATATGAAATCGCCTAGAGTTTGTTACATGATACCATGACATGTTGGGAATTATTTCAAGTATTTTGAATGTATAATTTGCCATAACATTTGTCCATCTGCATGGAATATCCGGTAGCCAATGCAACAACCATCGAACCATCGAATCAGCCCATTGGAACCTCAGAATCAACAAAAAACTTCAGATTTGATATATTTTACGAGTTCGCACGTTAAGAATACTGCAAAAGATCCAATCAAGATTGTGGTATTTGATATGTTGGTGCCACTTTATTCATACCACGAATAAGTGATGTATTTATTGTACCATTAGAGTAAGTACAGCGTATATACCTCACAAACGTGAACTGCGGTGTGCAACTGAATATCGGTTGGTTGAGGACCAGCAAAATAGCGATGAGGAATCCAGATTCCATCAATGTTCTTTAACCGACCGTATGTCTCTTGAAACTTCTTTTTTATTGGCCCGAAAATAGCGAGTCTCATCCAACACGCTGTATCCACAATTTTTGAAAAAAATAGTTCAATTTTATATTTCAGCCTTGGCTTCGAAGTATTTTCTGTAGGTTTTCTTCAAATTATGTCGCTTTTTGAATTGAATTTTTAAACTTTTGAACAGATCATCAAAATAAAAATCATTCATTATGATGGATGATTATCTTTGAATATATTAATGTGCAATTGTTTTCAAGATTCGTACAGGCATACATACATATATCACTTATATAAATCAATTTGTGGCAGAAACATTTATTATTTCCTTTTCAGCGAAGTAGGTAAAAGAACAATTTTACCCGACTATTATTGGTCCGCAGCAGGATGTGAAGTGTTCCACAAATTCACATATTCAATATATGTATTAGGTTTACACTGCTAAAATAAATTCTATTTGGAAAAATTATGATTCATATTGCAACATTTAGTACTAAAAATTTAATTTCTTTAAAAAATCTTTCGAATGGAACTTAATCCAAAGCAAAATGGCCCTTTAATAGGCAATATTAATGGAATTTAGTCAAGATAACATATGGACCATAAGAAAATGACTCGAAATCTATGGCAAGTGGCGCAAATGGCATTTAAAAATTGTTTATCGAAATCGCCATAAAAACTGACAAGTTTAAATTATTGCTTGGTTTAGGGGATGTTGATCGGCTTAATGAACCAGAAAATTAAACAGCTACTCCATGCACTATCGGAACCTGAGTTCAATTATCTAGTAGTAGGTGTTAAAGATCATTGAAACAGTTTAATTCGAAATCTCATATGGTACATACAGTTTCTAGACTAATTTATTTTCCTACATAGGGGATGCTATTAAGACCTGAGTTAAAATCTCTGGCAAAGAATGCTATAAGGCCCATTTGTCAGTTTCAGTCAAAAACTCAATTATAGAACATAAAGTTCCCAGAATAGTTTATTCCCTTTGGTAAGGCATAGATTTTTGCTCTATGGATGGAAGAGTAGCTCAGCTACTCCCATAGTACTATCGAAAATTGAATTCAAATCTCTGGCAAGTAGTGCTAAGGCACATCTATCAGTTTCAGTCAAAGTTTCAATTGGTTCTTAAAGTTTCCAGAATAATACATTCCCTTGGATAGGGAGAAGTTTCTGTGCTCGATGGTTGGAGAAGAAGGTTGGCCACTATACGTGTACGATCGTAACCCGAGTTTAAATCTCTTGCAAGGAGTGCCGCCAAAAATTATCCATGAAATTTTATAAATTTTTATCTAGCAAAATTGACACATTTTCTACTATTTTTCTACCTTTATGGTACTGTTTCCATATTATTTAAAATGAGAAAAGACCAGGAAATATTTTTTGGAAACAACTTGGAAAATTACTTGGCATGTTTACTATTATAAAGAGGCAAAAGCCAGAATGCGCCTTTGAGAAATTTTAGATTTTAGTACATAAATTATAAAGAAATCCCATAGATTTGTCTGATGTTATTCTTGGAGCAAAAGGATTCTAGCGGCTCACTCATTCGTACTCCGCCACAATGTATCAACTACATACATTGGCGTCCGAGCTCAACCAATCATCACTACAATGTTTTCACGCCGCTCATCAACATTGTCATCGCTCCAGATACACTATATAATAAATAACTCTGATGCATTGGGTTGATTTCCCCTAACAAAATCTTCTGCACCAATCGCGGCATAATGCCTCAATTCCATTGTGAAAAATTGACTGAGCTGACTTGAAGTTGGAAAAAGACAAAAAATAATAATCCATCAGAGTGACAAAGACAAAGTATTTTGTTATTGTTTTTTTATAGCAAAATTTGATGGACACATTTTGACAGCAAACAAAAACATAACCAAAAATTATTAAACAAAATTAGGTATAGTGAAAATAATATCTCAGCGAAATTCTGACAGCTCTCGCGCATCAAAACAAATGGCGTAAACACAGCGATGTATTTAGGCTAATTTGTTTACATTTTGAGGTTAGAATTTGTCTATTTTCAATTATGTTTTTCCTCAAATTTATTCACAATAATTAATGTAATTTTAATTTAGATAATACACTAGCACTAGAACTTTTGATAACATTTAAGATAATTTTAATGTCATTAGCTTGCCTCGAACAAATTGAAATTTAAAATCGAGTTTTTTTGTTGTTTTGCTTTAACACGGAAAATGACATTTCTTTGTAAATATGTATGCCTAGTTCATACCTTAAATGGGTATAACGTTACATATCCAGTGGTGTTGTTAATATTTTTTATATTTTTTTAATTTAGCATGTTATTTTAGAATTTACCTATAAAATAATGAGAATTTTTAATATTTTCCAATATAAATTACATTATTTAATGGAATCAAATTTCACATATCTTTATTTATAATTTTTTTTTGTTTTTAAAACTATTACTCAGCCGACCCTTCTTTGAATTTTTAATTTATTTTAACTACTTCACTGTTGGCTGCGCACAACGATGTAAAAATGAGTTTCGCTGAGATATAATTTTCACTATAGCTATTAGTGTTAATTCGATTATTTTCACGTTTCAAAATAATCTAAAAAAATAAATATTATTATTACTCATATCAGAATTATTTTTTTTCGAATATTTTCTGTCTTAAAATACAAAATTAAAAAAATCTTTCCCATAAAAGTGCCATACTATAGTATTAAAATTAATAATGTGTGCGAGAAATATTTTTCATCGGTTCACAGCAGGGCCATATATTAACGGGCCTGATTGTACACGAAAAAATATTCAATGAGCTTTCGATATGGGTACTCATTTGTCTATTTTATATGGAAAATGCATATTTTGAGTGATAAAATCATGATATAAAATATGAGTAATTTTAATGTTTGTTGAATTTAAAAAATTACTTGTATTTTAAACCATTTGTCATTTTAATTTCGATGAATGAATCAACCTCGAAATTAATAAAATAATTTAATAAAAATAGTACCTTTATCATATTTTATAGAAAAAGTTTCATTTTAATTGTGCTCCAGATGCATAAATGTAAAAAAAAAAAAAATTAAAACAGCAATCGCTGAAAAAAATGCTGAATATTCGTCAGCAATAATGAAATGTCAAAATGTCAAATTTTTGTTTTGGTTTTTTGTTGTGTTTATAGTTTTTAATTAATTTTTTTTTATATCGAATACTCGTGTCCACGTATTGCTCGTATGTACACAATTAAATTTAAAAACAACACAAACTTTATTGGAAATAATAATATGTACATTAATATTTTATTGTACAATATAAAAGAAAAACTAATTTAAAAATCTAAACACAACAAAAAACCAAAACAAAAATTTGACATTTTAACATTTCATTATTGCTGACGAATATTCAGCATTTTTTTCAGCGATTGCTGTTTTAATTTTTTTTTTGTACATTTATGCATCTGGCAGCACAATTAAAATGAAACTTTTTCTATAAAATATTACAAAGGTACTATTTTTGTTTAATTATTTTATTAATTTCGAGGTTGATTCATTCATCGAAATTAAAATGACAAATGGTTTGAAATACAAGTAATTTTTTAAATTCAACAAACATTAAAATTATTCATATTCAAAATATGCATTTTCCATATAAAATAGACAAATAAGTACCCATATCGAAAGCTCATTGAATATTTTTTCGTGTACAATCAGGCCTGTATATATAATGCCTTGTTCACAGTATTTATGTGCTTTAATTAGTTGGACTGGCATAAAATGTTCTCGATTTGAACTTTTTTTAAATTTTGTTATCAGTCCACTAACACAGACACACTTTTTTTGTAAGTAAAATGTTGTCTGACTGCGTTAGGCATCTCGTTCACACAACCACCGATTTTATATTAAAATTTAAAATATAAAATTAAATAAGTAGCATTTTTATAAATTAAATAAGTTCTTGCTTAACTTCTCTGAGAAGTTCTAAAACCCCACTTTTTTTGTTGTCATTTTAAATTCAGGAAGTACTATAAAATTAGGAAAAGTTGGGGTTTGAGAGCTGCCCCATCCCCTGTGTATAGCTTACTATCACGTTGTCTATGTACAGGGGTCAATCTGACCGCACTGGATATCTTCATATATTTCATAGGGAAAGTAAATAAAAACCAAAAAATTACCAAATGTATAACTATTTTGGGCCCACTTTTCATTGTATTGCGTATATAAGATATTTGTTGAGGCTATCTTATGAGACAAGCGCCATTTCAATAATAAGAAACGTATTTTTTTAATTTTAAAATCAATTGGGTCATTTTGACCCTAATGTACAGAGTAAGGGTTAAAAACAGTTTAACCCTTAAAAATTCTTCTATAATTAGTTAATTTCAAATTGCAGCGCGATTGAGGACAAACTATTCCAAAAAAAAAAATCACTTGCGCAGGATATCATTTTATGAATATCGAACAATCAATGCGTAATTGAATCAAAATTATCTGAAATTGTTCCTATTATCACAGAATATATAATAAACAGAACAATATCTTCTATAGCGCTTTAGTCCTAAGCTGGTGAACAAATATTTTCGTTATTGTTTTTTTCGACTGATTTTGATTTAGAAAAGATAGAAAAATCAATGAAACAAAAAAAAAATACAAAAATGTTTGTAGCCACCTCTTTCTATTGATAAATAAAAATCAGTACAATTTTAAAACGAAAGAGAAATGTTTACACTTTATAATGTGCTTAAAAAAGATAGACATTCGTAAATAATTTTTGATGTTGGTCTAGTTAGCTTTGCGAAACTTTGAAATCAAATCAACAAATAAACAAAGGACCAATACAAATAAATTAGAAATGCTACACAAACTCACACACAACCTTATGGGAGTTGCAAGTTTACTTTTTGTTATATCTTTGATATGATTTTAAAGTTTCGCAAAGCTAACTAGACTAAAATCAAAAATTGTTTACGAATGTCTATCTCTTTTAAGCACGTTATAAAGTGTAAAGATTTCTCTTTTATTTTAAACTTGTACTAATTTTTATTTATCAATAGAAAGAGGCGGGTACAAACATTTTTGTAATTTTTGTTTGTTTCGTTGATTGCATATAAAATGATTTTTCTATATTTTCTAAATCAAAACCAGTCGAAAAAAACAATAACGAAAATATTTGTTCACCAGCTTAGGACTAAAGCGCTATAGAAGATATTGTTCTGTTTATTATATTTTGTGCTATTATTTTAAAACAAATCTAATTAAAAATAATTTTCGTGAATGCTCAACACTAATAGAAAAGTACATATTTCCAGGTCCTGGGAAAAGCACTAGAGAGTAATTATACCATTTATACTAATCCCCTTAAAACAATAATAAACTCATAACTTCATTAAACACTACATAACGTAGTGATAAAAAATGAACCAAAACAAAAAAATATTTGCAGAAACCACCACATCTCTCCCACAATCGCCAGCACATCCACAATGGTTTAATATAATATAATATGCAAATACATAATTATTAATTTTTATAATTTAAATAAAAAACAATAAACAACATACATTTTAATTGTATTAATTTAATAATTTGTTAATATACAAATATTTATATTTTATTTTCATTGTTTGTTTGGATTAAATTTACAAAATATAAATTGTTATTTAATAACACCAATAAACGTGATTTGTGTTATAAATAGGAGCTTTAACAATTTTAAAATTCGGTTTTAATTTTTTTTTTAAGTGGTCAGTATTTGTTTGGGAATCTATACTACAACATAATAATTGCAAAATAAAAAATTCAACATTGTTGTAATTGTGCAGATGATGGATAATAAGCTCCCATATAATTTTATTTTTTGTTGACATAAGAACATTTATTATGTTCTTTGTTATTAACCGCAAGGTTTTTTGTTTTCTTTATAAAAATGAAACCATTAAACATATGTGATTTGGGAAATAAGTAATTTGCTTGTGGTTTTATATAAATATAAAATTTGTATGTAAAAATACCGACCACAAAAGAACATTCACAGTTATTATTCAGTAAGAATGTATATTTGTAGTTTTATAAAGACTATTGCTGGCATTGACGATATCAACAATCTCCACATACAGCTTTAAACTTGACTTGTATGATTTGCTAAAAGTCTCCCATTTTTAAAAATTTTTTGAAATTCATTTTATTATTTTCAAGGGAAACAAACAAATAAAATTCTGAAACTTTATGAACTCTAGACTCTTTTAACATCGGCAAAATTAAAACTCGTTAGGAAGATTGATAACTGTAACAAATTACCTAAAACTTTGCGGTAAGGAAGCCTATAGTGGGGTAAACTCGAACACTTTGGAACACATGGATACTTAGAAAGAATTTTCAGATACCTGTAAAATAACGACTCTCACTACGTTGTCATTACCGGGATGTATGTCACCTATCTGTGCATACCATTGGGGGGGGGGATGGTAGGTTTTGGTCACGCAGTAATATCATATCTCCAATTTTGAGCTGTCTATGCCATTTGTAAAATTCGTTGAGAGAAGTTACATATTTTTGTGGTACCATTGCTTCCAGAATCATTGGAGAAGCTGTTGTATGAGCTGCCATCTACTCAAATGAGATATCTTTAGCATTTGAAGATTTGGTTTTGGTGTCATGGTAAGCGGTTGAAATATCATAAAATGTGCGGTTGTTAATGGATTCCAATCGTCATCTTGTACCTCTACTAGTGGCCTCGAATTCAACAATGATTCAATTTGTTTAATAATTGTTAAGAATTCCTCGTAAGTCAACTGTGTTTCGTCAATCACGCGACGTAAATGTTCTTTGCACGATTTGACGGTCGATTCCCATAAACCACCAAATGAAGCGGTAGCCGGTGGAATAAAATGCCAATTGATTTTATTATCGGAACACCAAATTTGAATTTGACTTACCTGGATTTCATTGAGATATCGGTTGTGAAATGTTTGAAGTTGTCGTTCAGCTCCCACTAGATTGGTACCATTATCGCAATGTATATGTTTAGGTAGTCTTCTACTGCACGTAATCTATTCAACGCTGCGATAGAAAGGTATCGTAGCTCAGGTCAATGGCAATTTTGATTGAAGAGGCTTTGGTAGCCATGCACACAAATATCACGATGTAAGACTTAAAGGCTTTCGCTCCACGACCCCGCCATGTTTTTAGTGTGAACGGCCCGGCCCTACTAAGTCGATGTCAACTTCGATGAATGGTCTTATAGATGGATTAACTCTGCAAGAGGGAAGCTGCCCCATTGTTGCTGTTGGCGTATGAATAATGCGTCGTATTAGGTTCTTGGCCCGCGGTATAGCGAACCTTTGCTTCAAGATTATGTTGGTCATCTTTTGCCCAGAGTGCAAATGATTGTAATGCGTTTCGATGGCTATTCTCTCAGTGATTACATGGTTATTTTGCAGCAATATCGAATGTTTGGTATCTAAGCCCACGTTGGCGTATTTCAAACATCCTCCCACTCAGAGAACCCGTTTGTCATCTATGAACGGATGAAATGTTAAAATTTTGGAATTATTTGGTAATGGTTTTCCCTTCGAGAATAAGTTTACATCTGCATTATATGTTTCTTACTGACCGAAACGATATATCATGGATTCGGCATTGGAAATCTCCTCTAATGTTAAATTCTTCTGCTGTGCACCTCTTGATTTGGTCGTTAACCTCTCTTTATACCGGAAAATGTAGGCTAAAACAGGAGACATTGTACGAAAATTAGAGTATTTGGCGCTTAAGTTACTGATAATGCCAAAACTTGGTTGAACGTTCGCAAAATTGGTAACCGCCTCGGTTATTGGTAATTGTATAGGTTGAAGTTAGAGTGCATGCCAGAATTTTTGCCCATTGACTCAAGTTGTATTATTTACAAAGTCTTGCGGCCTCACTCCACGGGTAGTATAATCGGCTAGGTTGTCTTCGGTTGGAACAAAATTTCACTGGCTAAGCTTGGTTGTAATCATTCTTTCAGAGACGCGGTTGGCCTCGAACGTTTTCAGCAATTTTGGTGGTTTGGATAGCCATTGCAGCGTGATTGCAGAATCTGGATATAAATAAATGTTAGGTTCTCTCACCATATTGAGAGATGTTAGTACAAATTTTAATAGTCGAACGAATAATGTTGCAGCGGTTAGCTCGAGTTTTGAAGTACTTATAGCTCCAATTGGAGTAACTCGAGTTGTTGACCTTAGGTTTTCCGTTCTGAATTAAACCCGAATAGATGACTGCGGCATATGCATCCAAGGATGCATCCGCAAATCCATATAACTCCACTTGTTGCTCGGTGATACACAACTATCTGGAAAATTTTACTTCGGTGAGTTGATTTAACTGGTTACGTATTAGTAGGTATTTATCCAATATATGTGGTGGTAAGTCATCATCCCAAATAATGACATGCAGCCAAAGAGATTGGAACAGTATTTTTAATCCCACTGTGGCTGGTGACAGTAAACCCAACGGATCATAAACTCTGGCGATCTCTGATAAAAATGATCTTTTGGTAAAGTGGCTAGCGGATCACTTACGAATGTTGAAACCGCCTAGTTTCAATAAAAAGATTAAAGCGCGGAAACCAAATTGTCAGCTCCAGACATCCGAGGCGGTACCGTATATTATGGTTTTTAACCGATAATGAATTAACTTCGACTTCGGATCAGCTATCCATACAATGCGGTGGTAATCAATATTCTTCTTTGAAATTGAAATTTGCCGGAACATTTGTTGTGCTGCTTAACCCTTTCAGAACAGGGTGATTAGGTAAATAAAATATTGAATTATGTGCTGTATCCAATTCATTTCCCGGCACTATCTTCATATGGTTTAATGTCAAATAATCTTTCAAAAAATCATGGTAAGCTGCTCTTAATTGGCTGTTCGTCTGTAGACAACGTTCTAATCCGTAGAATTTCTTGACGGCTTGCGAATAACTTTCTCCAATGGTTGGTGGAATATGCTTGAACGGTAGGGAAACGGTTATTCTATTAGCATCAATTTCCGTTGTATCGTTGAATAATTCAATGTACTCCTTTTTTATCGGAAGTTAGCGGGCTTAGAGCTACGATCTCTTCGATTTTTCAGAATCGTTCGATTACTGCTTCAGCACGAGATGTATCGCTCATTTCAACGGAATTATTGGCTGCATTGCATTGACGATAGGCCTGGGACTTCTGAAATTGGCTGGTATATTTCCTGCGATTATAGCAAAGCTACCCTTTTGCTCACTGTGTTTTGTCACGTCCTCAAGTCAATGAAAAAATGGTTCACATACCAATAACAGTTCAATTTCGCCTGGTGTATTGAAAGCTGCGGGTCAGCTAACGGTCTATACTTATCGATTTCCTCTGGTCGCAAATTTACGGGTTGAACTGGTAACGATGTAATGGATGGTACAATTAATGCTTATATCGGTATCTGGTAATTATGATCAATATGTTATGTAAGTTTTAAAGCGCACCCTCCTCTTGTCAAATTTATTGCGTCGCGTCTTCAACAAATTGAGAAAGCTTTCGGTGGTAAAGGAATGTGTCGAGACTGAGTTCAACAATGCTCGAACCGTAACCCAATTGCAATATTTGTCTTCTACCTCAACACAAGCTGTTGACAGAATAGGTATCATTGGATTAGACGACGGTGACCCAAAAACTAACACATCTTTTTGATGCTCGCTTAGATGCGAATTAACTGCGGATTCAACATTTTCTATATAGTGCCTGCGCCTTCGACTGGAGATGAACATATGTATATGGTTAGCCACTGGAGTAGGAGTTTTCGGTACAAAATGAAGCAACATGTTATGTCGTCTCTGGCACTTCTGAAAATGTTTGGTAGTTCGGCAATTCATAACTACATGCCCTTAGCTGAGGCAGTTAAAGCATCAGTAGGCTTGGGAAGTAAAATCCCGACGTTCCGTTAATTATATTAGGTAACTGAACTGCGGTGTGGAACGATGTGGTTAACGCGGTGTGGAACGATCTGGTTTGTGCTATCGCATAGATAGACAATATCAAGCTCATGGTGGAGAAGCTATTTTGATTAAAAACTACAAACTATTGAATGTATTTGGGTTATCAATAGGAACATATTTTGCTGATATTGTCCCAATTCCAGCCATCAGGGGTATAGAAATTATTTACTGAAAATTACCAACCGCAATGAAACTTCTAGCTGGTGGTGGAGATTTTAATTGTCACCATTCCAACTGGAATTGTGTTCGCTCTAACAAAGGCGGGCGTATTTTCCTTGACATATCGATAAATAATGATTCCTATTTTATTCACGCTCTTATTCTCTCACATTAGACATTTTTTATCAAATACCAACTACATTATTTCAGTTAAAACCATACAGCAATTTACATAGAGACAGTTGTACACCCTTCGTCTGAAAACAACACACCGACAAAATAATTCTCCACTAATACTATTCCACCTTTGAAAAATTATGATAGTGATCAAAATGGAATAGGTACGAAAGGCCGAATGTCGAAAGGCCGAATGTGTCGAAAGGCCGAATGTCGAAATGCCGAATGTCGAAGGGCCGAATGTGTCGAAAGGCCGAATGTGTCGAAAGGCCGAATGTGTCGAAAGGCCGTTTATGTCGAAATTGATTTTAATTTTTCATCTTTTTATGAATGAAAATTTTCAAAATTTATATTTTTATGAAAAAACAAAATTCTTATTTTCATCAAAATTTTTGTATAAAAATGTTTAATAGTAAATCGCCTTAAATATTCTTTTTAAGTTTTTTTTGTCATATAAAAATTAATTAATTATATTGTAATAAAACAGAAAAATAAATAAATTTTTTTTCGACAAAATTTGATCACATTAATATGTATGCAGGATTTACATTTTACATTACGAAATAAATTCAATGGTTTTAAATATTGATGTCAATCAATTAAGTGAAGGAAAATTTAATGAAAATTGGGCCTTTCAACTCAATCGGCCTTTCCACGGGCTGGCCACGTATCACTGTTTTTCAAAAGACTGTTTACAAAAGAATGTTTCTTAAATCTTTTCTCCAAAATCTTATGCTATCTTCTCGTAAACATACTTAATAAAGAATAAAAGAAATTCTGTAACACGTTTAAATTTCGTTCACCCTTATAAATTACAAAATAAAGAAAAATAAAACAAAAGAAACACTATTATGATAATACACTGAAACCTCACTACAATGGACATTGATGCAACCAAACAATTTTTATACGAGAACGAAAATATTTTTAAAATTCGGCCTTTCGAAATTCGGTCTTTCGACACATTCGGCCTTTCGACACAATCGGCATTTCGACACATTTGGCCTTTCGACACATTCGGCCTTTCGACATTCGGCCTTTCCACATTCGACAAATCAAATCAATTTTCACACTGCGTTCGATTCACACCACGGTTAAACCAGGGATAAAACAAATATTTCTACCCTGAATTTCTTCAACACTGTACAAAATTTTACATCAAGTGGGAAATATAGTTATTGCATAATATTGATAACGAACAATTTGGATTTAGATTTATGGACGTTATATTTGAACCAAATGTTCAAATTCCTAGAATTTTGTAAATATCAAATCTCAGTTTTATCTAAAACAATCTAGCGACGTAAATTTGATTTAGTACGATAATTATGAACCAGTTTAATGAATCTGCTGTTATTTAAAATACAATATTTCGTTTAATCAATCCTCCTAAAGTAATTGGATATTTTTGGACACGGATTTTATTCCTATTTTAATAAACGTCACCACGACTCTCATCGGGAACACTGAAACTGAGTTTGCTGTTCTGTGCAATGGATATGGGCAAAAAAAAAATCAGCAACTTTTTGTAGTTGCTTAAGCGATTCACATAACTTTGATTGTATTAATAGTTTAACATTACATACTTTAATTTTAGAAATGGAGATTATGTTAACCCGATAGATTAGATGTGAACCGTGGTATAACACCACTCATATTAAACAAGTTTCTTTAAAATTGCTACAATATGCAAATCGAATATAACATAAGAAATGAGCCTAGGCGATTCTGGCGCCGAATGGATTACAAAAAGAAACCTGCAGAATACGAGTTCAAATGTATCTCGATAGATTAGTTTCAAATAGCAGTTTGTAAACTTTTATGAAGGGGTTTTAACAAATTTTAACACAAACTTAACTCTAACGTATTAGAAGATTTTAATAGCTTTAAATCAGTTGGATTGTAATAAGTGAGCTGCGCTAAAGTTCTTGCGGCTCCTTTGACACAGATATTTAATCTAATTCGTTGATGTGGAATTTTTTCCCAATATTATATTCGCAAAATCAATTTTTCCAAATTTTTAAGTCAGATTTACGTAGCAATGTTCATTGAGCAATTTTTTACTTCCGAAAACTATATGCTAAACATAGTTTCGCTCAATGCAAAACTAAGACATTAAAGATACAAAACTGCTTTAATATCCTACTTTGTGTGCTTTTTTAACTTGTAAATCTCCTCTCCTCTCTGTTTTATTTTTCCTTATCATTTATATAAGAAAACGTGGTGGGTACGCCTCCCTTGACCATAGCTTTAAAACCGAAAAGTGGTATTTTTTAAATATGCTTATTAATTGGGCAAACGTAGCTACTTTGTTGAACAGTCGAATATTTCAAGTGCCAAATGGTCCATTTTCCATGGCCAAAAAGTTCGATTTTGGTAAATTCACGAAAATTGATGTTGTGTGGTTTTCAAGAACATTTTATTACAGTTAGTTGCTGAAAATTGTTGAATTTTTTTTTGGAAGTTCTTGAATTTTTTAATTTCCTTAAAATATCAGTTACCACATACGTAAATTTATTAATTAATTTTGAAGTTATAAATTCAAGGAACATTTTAAAAATCTTAGAATAAAAATTCCTTAAATTATTATTAACAATTCTAGTAATTCTGGTAATTCTGAAAATTCCATAATTTTTTCATAATTCTTAAATTTTTAAACTAAATTTATTTAATATAATTTCAATAATATTTGTGAAAATTCTTATAATTTTTAGAATTATCAAAGTTGTCGAAAGTCATTAATTCTTTCAATTCTTAAAACTTTCTAAAATTCTTGGAATTTCTCCAGTTTCTTAAATTCTTAAAAACTAAATTAAATCCCTGAAATTAATAGAATCACAATTTTTATAAAATGATTTCTTTAAATTCTTAAAACTCTTGAAATTTTTCAATTTCTTTTAATTAATAAATTTTCTTAGAATTTTAAAAATTGTAAACAAAAATTAAAATTTAATTTGTATTATGCTTTTCTTGGTAATAAATAAATTTATATTTTTAAATTTTTGGAAATTCTTAAAATATTCAAAATTTTGCAGTTATATTCCTGAAGCACTTAAAAATCTTAGAATTAAAATTTTTTAAATTTTCATAATTCTTAAACAAACTTTTTTTAACATAATTTCAGTATTATTTTTTTAATTCGCATAAATTTTAATTCTGAAATTCTTTCAATTCTTAATTTTACTATAATTCTAGATCTTATTAAATTAAATTAATTAGTAAAATCACAACTTTCATAAAATAATTTCTTTAAATTGTTAAAACTCTTTAAAATTTTAAAATTTTCCAATTGTCAAAAAATTTAAAATTCTTCATATTTAAAACAAAATTAATTTCTAAAGTTGTTAAACTACTAAAAATTATGATTTTCTTGGTAATTATTAAATTTCTATTTTTAAGTTTTAGAAATTTTTAAAATATTCAAAATTTTGAAATTATTAATTCAAGAAACATTTTAAAAATCATAGAATCAAAATTGTTTTAATTATTATTGACAATTCTAGTAGTTTTGCTAATTCTGAAAATTCAATAAACTTTTGATAATTCTTAGATTATTAAATTAAATTTTTATTGAATTCCTTTTTCATTAAACTAATTTCAACATTTCAAATTCTAATAATTTTTAGAATCCTCAAAATTATTGAATGTCTTAAATTTTTTGATTCTTCAATTTCCTTGGAAATTTTCCAGCTTATTAAATTCGTAAAATCAAATGAAATCCGTGGAATTAGTAGAATCACCATTTTCATAACATGATTTCTGTGATTTTTTAAATCTCTTGAAATTCTTTAAGATTTTAAATTTTCTACTAACTAGTCAAAACAATATTTGAATCTCTCAAATTTAAAAAAAAAACTAAATTGGTTAAACTCCAAATATTAAATTACAAAAACTTTAAACTTGAACTGTCACTACCACTGTAGAATTTCTTATTAAAAAAAAGTCTGAAAAATAAATTTATTAAATTTACACATTAGCATTTTCAATAGTTGTTTAAATATTTTTTTAATGTTTAAAACGATCTTCTAAGTAGTCAAATATAAAAAATTAAAACAAAACAATGAAAATGATTTATTCGGAATTTATGGATCAATGCTGTGACTACAGTGAAAACATAACCTATTCATCAGCAAACTGCGGTAAAATATGCTGGCAAAGCAGCTAATTTCTAGTGCAGCGAATGCAAGCAATTGTACCGTCCACACTGCAAGGGTATTACAGGAAAACAAATTGCCATTAAAGGAGCTGAACCATTCTGGTATTTCTCAGATATTGCTGCAAAGCTGAAGGTGAAAAATTTTCTAAACCACCTTCCACCCATATATATACCACTAACATTGTGCGGAGATTAGATAAGTACCTACAATAATCAGTTTGGTGAAATTAAAGTGTTGATTGTAAAAATTAAAGAGTTACTCCAATTGTTAAAAAACACAAAAGAACAAAACAAGAAGCAAGAGAAGCATATAAATAGATTGGAAGCCAATTTGGATGAAATCCATCAAAAAAATATTGAGTACAATCTCGTAATCGCGGGCGTTCTGAATGATAATTGTGATACGAGCACGTGTGTTAAAAGAAGTTCTCAAATCACATCAGTACTCCGAAGCAATAGAGCAAGTTAAGAAAGTAGTTTTTTATGAAACAGTGAACTCGTGATAATGCAGAGCCGGTTAAAAAACATGCTGCTAATATTCAAGGACCTAAAATCGAACCGCATGCAAACCAGCTGGGGTTTAATCTTGATCAGCAAATTTATTTGAGCGATCATCTAACTTTCTGCAAACTTGGGTTGTATCACTTAGCTCAAAAGATCAAGAAACACTTTAACCTTAAGTATCTTTGGCTAAGCAATTTTAAAATTTTATTTCGGAAAGAAGAAGGCAGCCCATCAACCAGAATATCGTCCTACAATGAAATCAAAAAGTTCATGGCCAGAAATCAAATCAGATCGGAAATGCAGTGATAAGGTTTTTATATTTTTTTATAATTGTATTATTTGTAAACTAATATTAAGTTTAATTTTCATTGTAACTATAAATTTATTTCCACTTATCACATATTTAGATTAAATTTTAATCTTTGTCAATTTTTAAACACTGAATTCAGCACGATTCCTTATAATTATATTATATTTAGATGAAATAAACGTTGTCACTATATACAATATTTTCATGAGCCAGTGTCAATCAATCAATTTTTTCCAGCACAAATTTTATTCCAACTGCGACAATCACAAATGGATTATATTGTACGCGGATGATACGGTATATTCTTAAAATATGGTTTAATAAAAACCATCTTACACTGAGTTACAAGAAAAGTAAATATATGACAATTTCAGATATTATTCGACATTCGGCCTTTCGACACATTCGGCCTTTCGACATTCGGCCTTTCGACATTCGGCCTTTTGACACATTCGGCCTTTCGACATTCAGCCTTTCGACACATTCGGCCTTTCGACATTCGACCTTCTGACCCATTCGGCCTTTCGGCGTTCGGCCTTTCGACATTCGGCCTTCCGACATTCGGCCTTTCAACATCGAACGATCAAAATAACCCAGCTTGTTTTTTCTAAACTCTGAAAAGCAGAAGAACTTGCCGATTATTTTTCCACAATCAATTCCAGCAGCTTAAATAAGCTTTCAAGTATAGATGGTCAAGTAGGTGAGTGTATGGATCTAGTTGACTTGGTCACCAATAATTATTCCAAATTAATAATCTTTCAGCATCTCCGCTTGCGATAGAAAGCATAGCTAAATATCTGAAACCTAATAAAGCGCCAGCTTATGACACTCTTCCAAATATTCTCATAAAATTTTATTTCGTTAGCCTTTGAAGTACTAGCCATAATTTCTAATAACTGTCTAACTAGTGGATATTTTCCCTCAGCTTGGAAAATTTCCGAAATTATTCCTATCATCAAGCCAGGAAAAGACCAAACACTTGCCAATAGCTATAGGCCTATTAGTCTCCTCTGCACGTTAATTTAAATCTTTGAATATGTTATAAAAACTCGAATAATGGAGTTTACAGAGGCCACCAGTATCATCATAAACGAACAGTTTTTGGTTTTAGAAAACAACATTCAACTGTACACCAGATCAATCCATAGAGTTCCAAAACACGTTAAACTAGCAAATGAAAACAAAATGTCTACTGGATTGGTCCTCTTAGATTTTCAAAAGGCTTTCGAAGTTATACATATAATCAGAGCGCAAATATTATGTACAAGTGGCCAATTCCAAGTCTTCCCATCGTCTAGTACAATTAGGGGTACCACAAAGTGGGGTAATCAGCCCTATTTTATTAAACCTATTCATAAATGAAATGCCAAAATCAAATGATTGCCAATTTGCTTTGTTTGCCGTCATCAATAATTGAAACTAATTTAAATGTATACCACCTGATAGTACTCGTTGATTGAAAAATGGAAATTAACGCTAAATATTGGGAAATGTAAAGCAATCATGGTAGAGCAGCTCGCAAGATACCACATTAAATGGAGTAAATATCGAATGGGAAATGTCTGTCAAATATCTTGGATTCTTCTTAGGTTCGAGAACTACTTTACCACATTCAACAAATATGTGATAAATGTAACTTACAGTTTAAAGTGTTCTACCCACTTCGTAACATAAACAGTAAACTAAATCTGGCAAATAAACTTTTACTATGGTCGAAGCGATGAAAGTTGATGTACAATATATTGTACAAGGCGTTTGGGAGGGTTTATCAATAATCTAAGTAATACTACATAACTTTTGCTAAATAACATTTTCAATAAACCTATTAGTAGTTGTAAGTTAGTTGTAGTTAGTTTAAGTTTTAAAATCTAGTCTAATATGTATAATTATCTCTTTTGAACTACTAAATAATTTCATTTGATGTAAAGCTATTATAACATACTACAAAACATTTATTTTTTAAATTTTGACTAATAATAATTCTAATTCTAAATCAAAATCATAAATCTATAATATTTTCAAGAAAAAAAAACATTTAAAAATATACTTTTGGGTTACTGAAAAAGATAAGCACTCGAAGTGACCTTATAGGACGCAATTTTCTTTAATGAATCCGTTTCAATTAATCCCAAACAATACGGTAAGTGCTAGAATGGGCAAACCTTGTTGAATAAATGTCCCCTCCCCAAAACTATAACAACGTTTTATTTCAATTAATCATTATCTTTGTGCAAACACAATTAATTTAACCACCCTTACCAAAGTACAACCAAAACTATTAAATCAAAATAAAAAGACATAAAAGTACCGGCAACCATAATAACAATAAACTATATTATCGTAATAAATTATGATTTATAAAAATTGAAAGAGAATAGAAAAAAATTAAAATTTATATCTCTCGACATAAAATTATTGTAAAATAAAAAAAAAAAAGGGGTCGAAGTAATTTTGTACATAAAACATAAAATATTTATTAAGTCAAAAATGTTGATTTATTACTAAATATATGACATTAAATAAAATTTACAATGATGGAAATTCACAGATATGAACATGTATAAAAAATAATTTATATTGATATGTAAATTAGCAACGTCGTCGTTGTCGCTGGTACAACGACATGTATTACCGTTAATAAAATATGAATATATAATTTTGTATTATGTTGTTGCGTAATTTTGAGTATATTCAAGATACTGAGTGATGATAAGAAAATTAATTAATTGGTTGTGTCAGGTGAAATTTTTTTTGTATGTTGTGTGTATGGCGCGCAAAAAAAAAAATGCCGATAAATCAGTTTTGTTGCAAGTCGATTTTGATATACCTTGAGTTAGTTGATTTGTACGTTTGGGTTTTTTAGTGTCAGTGCTGAATTTTTTATAAATAGTCGTTATTAATGTTTGGTTATATTCGATGGCAAATTTGCATTTGAATATTCCGATAAACATCTCGAAGCCATTTAAAATAATTTTTAGTACATACGTTAGACTGTCTCTGAATTCTAAATTCGATAATAGCCACGCGCTTAAACAATATAAAATCATATAAGGAAAAGGTACTTCAGTAAAGCAATTGGACGAAAATGGTTGAAAGGCTTAAGTGAAATTTCATGTAAGAACAAGATAAAGCATGAGATGAAACCATAAAAAATTTGTTCAATGTATTCCCAGTTTAAGCCTAGTCGAGTCATTTGTCTTACGATGTAACTAAAAACAAGCAAACAAACAAACGCGAAGAACTTCCAAAAAGTAGACATAATATACAGTTTGGCGCAAACTAACAAAAAACTTACAAAATATTTTGGATGGAATATTCTGTGAATGCTAATGAACTTCATCCCATTATTGGTTAAACAACATTTTGGAAATGATTCATAGTGATCAGAAAGATTTTCTATTAGAACAATAATTAGTTATTTTGGCGCAAGTAATTAAAAGCCTTATGCAGGCAATTACATCGGAACAAAATCAAACTAAAAAGTGTCTATGAGTCACGAGTGCCTCAATAAAATACTCGATATCCATCCCAATTAGCACTGAAATTGTATTACTTGCTTTTCCCGATAACAGTCGAATACAACCTCTCACCATTAACATACAACATTTGCTGCAGGATACAAGGAAAACTTCATGGTGACCTTTTCTTTATCCAATGGTAGAAACCATATGATACCAAGTAGCTATACCAAGTAGCCAAATTCGTGAACTGACAAAGTTGGTCCAAATTGTTGCAATATTTATTGTAACAATAAACAATTATAACATTGCTCGCAGTTTGGTTCTGGTAGTTTTGAACGCTCAATAATTTATTTACGTTCTCAATATACATCGACATAGTCGATCAATTTCATCGATATTTTGTTACATTAAATCATTTTTTTGTTTGACATTGGCAACTATGGTCAACCAGTGCAACCTTAACCAGTTGCGATTTTTCGCCCTAGTTTGGGTAGGTACTAATTTCCTCGGCTAGAAACAAATGGTTTCAATATATTGTAATAATAATATAGGCTGCCTCAATTGAAGGATTCATCACAGAAATCTTAACATTCTCATTGCCTGGATAAGACCAATGGACCATCAATAATTAATTTACAACTGTAAATTTACGCTCAATCGAAAGCGTATGGTATACAAATCATGCCTGTCATGAATTCAATACATATTCTTTAACCATAGAACCATTCTTTTCAATGGATGTTTCAAGATAAACTACTTTCCAGATCAATGGAAATAGGCAGTTGTTATTCCAATCGCTAAGCCGAACAAAATTAACTCTTCCCCACTTAGTTACCGACCTATTTCGTTATTAAGTTGTCTGGATAATTTTAAGGCGTTTAATCAAACAAGCTAGGGCTCTGAAAAATCTTCCCAATGAACAATTTGGATTCCGACCTGATTGGTGAGCACTAGTCACCAACTGGCTAGGATTGTGTCGGTAATTAAGCCAAATTTGTATCAAAAAAAAACTGTCGGCAGGATATCTATGTACATTGAGAAAGCATTTGACTTGGTCCAGGACTTATAATGCCCTTATAAATTAATTAAGTATGACTTTCCAACATCGATAGTGCGACTTATACAATATTACCTATAAAAGATCGTTCTTTTTACGTTAAGATTTTAAATAAAACTAGCAATACTCATGACATCCTAGCTGGAGTGCCCCCAGTTGCTGTTCTAAGTCCTTTTTTATACAACATCTCTTTTTATACAAAATCGCTTTCGGAAAAGATACTTACTGAAACCAAGAAACTGGAAGTAATCCCTTTTGGTTTCAATTTTCATGGGATTTAAGAAAAACAAAACCACTATTAACAAAATGTTTGTTCAGTAATTATATCGTTATATACATACCAGCATAATAATAGATAATTATATAACATAGCATAGCCAATATGCACCTAATTCAAATATTAGACAAATTCAGTCTTAATATAAAATAAAAATATAATATTGCCTTTAAATACGAAGAATATTTTCATCATCGTGGTTCTGGCAGAATTTTTCATCATATTCAATGCTTCCTTGATTTTCATCAATAATTTTCTTGTAGAAAACTAAATTATTGTTCTCTCGCCAGTTTTCTCCACAATGTTTTTTTAACAACTTGTCCACATCCGAAAGCTTTTCAGCTTTAATTTTCGATTTTTCTTTTAGAATATTTGGGAGCGGCATTGTTTCAATTTTTTTGTTTTTCGTAACAAGTTTTTGCTACACATATACCCGACTTATATGAGGGCTTTCCAGTCTCCACGTACCATTATAAATGTATTTCGCATTATTTTAATAATAATTCGCTTGCCGAAACTAAATTTAAAATGCCACTGTGCAGGCAGTTGTCAATTTGTTGTACTTGCTTCCATCTAGTTTCTAACGGTGCACTGATCAGAAGCCAGCTTAATTGGTGTACATCTCAATGTGTGTGAAGTTATCCCAGGATTTCATCCCAGAAAATAAAAAAGTTGAATCAGGCAACCCTCGTAAAATTTTGTGAAGTTAGCCCAGCCCAGAATTTAATAATTTTTAAATTTAATACTTAATTAAAAAAAAATAAAAAATTAGCTAAAAATATCAAAATTAAATAATTAAGAAATATTTCCAACCAAAAAATAAACGTAAAAAATATTTATCCCTTTCAAAATATGGAAATATGTACACGCTTTTTGAAGAAATAGTATTGATTTTTCGTCTGTAATACTAAAAGTAACAATTTGTCGGATTAAGGATAAATGGTTATTAGATGGACATACACATAGCTTACTTTTGGCCAAATTTGAAGGAAATCGTACCGTTGCAACCATTGTAATTTGGCCCATGGGCCCAAATTCCATACCATTTTTGAAGTAAAATTGGATTTTTCGTGTGTAATACTAAAAGTTATAATTTGTCGGATTAAGGCTCAATGGTTTTAAGATGGACATATAAATAGCTTACTTTTGGGCCAAATTTGAAGGAAATCGTACCGTTGCAACCATTCAATTAGGCCCATGGGCCCAAATTCCACAACATTTTTGAAGTAAAATTGGATTTTTCGTCTGTAATACTAAAAGTTATAATTTGTCGGATTAAGGCTCAATGGTTTTAAGATGGACATATAAATAGCTTACTTTTGGCCAAATTTGAAGGAAATCGTACCGTTGCAACCATTCAATTAGGCCCATGGGCCCAAATTCCATACCATTTTTGAAGTAAAATTGGATTTTTCGTCTGTAATACTAAAAGTTATCATTTGTCGGATTAAGGCTCAATGGTTTTAAGGTGAACATATAAATAGCTTACTTTTGGCCAAATTTGAAGGAAATCGTACCGTTGCAACCATTGTAATTTGGCCCATGGGCCCAAATTCCACACCATTTTTGAAGTAAAATTGGATTTTTCGTCTGTAATACTAAAAGTTATAATTTGTCGGATTAAGGCTCAATGGTTTTAAGATGGACATACACAAAGCTTACTTTTGGCCAAATTTAAAGAAAATCGTACCGTTGCAACCATTGTAATTTGGCCCATGGGCCCAAATTCCATACCATTTTTGAAGTAAAATTGGATTTATCGTCTGTAATACTAAAAGTTATATTTTGTCGGATTAAGGTTCAATGGTTATTAGATGGACATATAAATAGCTTACTTTTGGCCAAATTTGAAGGAAATCGTACAGTAGCAACCATGCAATTGGGCCCTGGGCCCAAATTCCATACCATTTTTGAAGTAAAATTGGATTTTTCGTGTGTAATACTAAAAGTTATAATTTGTCGGATTAAGGCTCAATGGTTTTAAGATGGACATATAAATAGCTTACTTTTGGCCAAATTTGAAGGAAATCGTACCGTTGCAACCATTCAATTGGGCCAATGGGCCCAAATTCCATACCATTTTCAAAGTAAAATTGGATTTTTCGTCTGTAATACTAAAAGTTATATTTTGTCGGATTAAGGTTCAATGGTTATTAGATGGACATATAAATAGCTTACTTTTGGCCAAATTTGAAGGAAATCGTACCGTTGCAACCATGCAATTGGGCCCTGGGCCCAAATTCCATACCATTTTTGAAGTAAAATTGGATTTTTCGTGTGTAATACTAAAAGTTATAATTTGTCGGATTAAGGCTCAATGGTTTTAAGATGGACATATAAATAGCTTACTTTTGGCCAAATTTGAAGGAAATCGTACCGCTGCAACCATTCAATTGCGCCAATGGGCCCAAATTCCATACCATTTTCAAAGTAAAATTGGATTTTTCGTCTGTAATACTAAAAGTTATGATTTGTCGGATTAAGGCTCAATGGTTATTAGATGGACATACACATAGCTTACTTTTGGCCAAATTTGAAGAAAATCGTACCGTTGCAACCATTGTAATTTGGCACATGGGCCCAAATTCCATACCATTTTTGAAGTAAAATTGGATTTTTCGTCTGTAATACTAAAAGTTATCATTTGTCGGATTAAGGCTCGATGGGTTTAAGGTGAACATATAAATAGCTTACTTTTGGCCAAATTTGAAGGAAATAGTACCGTTGCAACCATTGTAATTTGGCCCATGGGCCCAAATTCCATACCATTTTTGAAGTAAAATTGGATTTTTCGTCTGTAATACTAAAAGTTATATTTTGTCGGATTAAGGTTCAATGGTTATTAGATGGACATATAAATAGCTTACTTTTGGCCAAATTTGAAGAAAATCGTACCGTTGCAACCTTTGTAATTTGGCACATGGGCCCAAATTCCATACCATTTTTGAAGTAAAATTGGATTTTTCGTGCGTAATACTAAAAGTTATCATTTGTCGGATTAAGGCTCAATGGTTTTAAGATGGACATATAAATAGCTTACTTTTAGCCAAATTTGAAGAAAATCGTACCGTTGCAACTATTGTAATTTGGCCCATGGGCCCAAATTCCATACCATTTTTGAAGTAAAATTGGATTTTTCGTCTGTAATACTAAAAGGTATGATTTGTCGGATTAAGGCTCAATGGTTATTAGATGGACATACACATAGCTTACTTTTGGCCAAATTTGAAGGAAATCGTACCGTTGCAACTATCCGAATGGGCCCTGGGCCAAAAGTAAGCTATGTGTATTTCCATCTAATAACCATTGAGCCTTAATCCGACAAATTATAACTTTTAGTATTACAGACGATAAATCCAATTTTACTTCAAAAATGGTATGGAATTTAGGCCCATGGGCCAAATTACAATGGTTGCAACGGTACGATTTTCTTTAAATTTGGCCAAAAGTAAGCTATGTGTATGTCCATCTAATAACCATTGAGCCTTAATCCGACAAATTGTAACTTTTAGTATTACAGACGAAAAATCAATATTATTTCTTCAAAAAGCGTGTACATATTTCCATATTTTGAAAGGGATAAATATTTTTTACGTTTATTTTTTGGTTGGAAATATTGCTTAATTATTTAATTTTGATATTCTTAGCTAATTTTTTATTTTTTTTTAATTAAGTTTCAAATTTAAAAATTATTAAATTCTGGGCTGGGCTAACTTCACAAAATTTTACGAGTGTTGCCTGATTCAACTTTTTTATTTTCTGGGATGAAATCCTGGGCTAACTTCACATACATTACATCTCATAGTATTCGTCAATATTCAACAAGGTTTCCATCGCTTTTACTAGTTTATCGAGCTGTGCGAAAACACGATCTGGCGGAATATAGTAATGACCTGATATCGGATAAATTAGCTGCACTTCATTTAATTGTGTTGGAGGCTGATTATACAGCCAATAAGATATCATAGCCACCATAGCTTGATTTTTATTTTGGGATCCACATCATAAATTAAGCGAATCTTGTTCACGCCACCCTCAAAACTAGTGCTGCACAATCGTTGATGCACGGATTAAGGAGGATTTAGATCGGTAATAATGCTTCTCTATGACGCCTTGCTTTTTAGCAGAAAATTTGGTGAATAATCGATCTCCTTTCCGACTTTCTTTAGGATCAATTCCGGCATGGAAATGCCGCTGACAAACTCCTTTCATTCTTTGTCGGAAGCAAAATTAACATCGTATTCACCGGACACACAATTCACTACATCTAAAACCAAAAATAGCATATTCTCATGAGTGAACTAAAAAAAAACATAAATTATGGGCATTTACAATCGGCCATGGTTTGGCAATCGGATACATCAGTGAACAGCCGCTGAAATAAAATAAATTGTATTAATATATGTATTGTCTTAAAAAATTACAATAATTATGTACACTTAACTTCAAGTAAATTCCCAATTATTTTGTATAAAGTTCTCGTTGATTATAGTATTAATACATCGTACTGCTTACTTATTTAAACTGAAATTAGATAAATTTTAGGTTTAATAATTAAATAACATGTAACTAAAATAAAATTTGACTTACACAAATACACAAATTTTCACTTTGACATTGTAAACGTCATAGCAAGTGTACTTTTCTCTTAGACCATATAATATAATGGACCGCTAGCGAAGTGACGTTTCCATATAAAATTGTAAAGTAGCCTGTCTCCAACATCTGCAGCGAAAAGTAGCCTTGTGACCGATAGGGTAACTATAACAAGTATAATCAAAATTAGTACCCACAGATGTCACTACAAAATTCAGTAGATACATTTAGTACCAACAGATGTCACTGCAAATTTAAATTTATACAGTCTACGAATTAATTCACCGTACGATCTAAAAAATTGAATTTTCGAATTGGCTTTTGAAGCAAATAAATCCTGCTTACTGTAAATTTAAAAGGACAAAAAATACAGACAAAACTAATATAAATTTAGTTTTTTAATCTACTTTTCAAGGCCGAAAATAAAAAAACTTTACATTTGTATTCCTGTTTTTGCGAACAAATTCATCGTACGGTTGTTGTTTTTATCTAATAACACCGTGCATCTTTTGTTTTTTTTTCAATATTTGTGTGATAGAATAGTTCAGTATATTGTAAGACATTAAAGCTACCGGTACATAAAACACCTTTTATCATTTTGAAGGCCACGCGAACAGAAATCAGTATTGACTTCCAAGAAGTCGTTATCAATAAGCATTTGGAAGGAAAACCGTTATCTTCCAAGTCCAAAGTTAACAAAAAAATCAAAATCGTCATGCACATTGTAGAAACATATAAAAAGGCGGGTAGTGTTGAATAATTAAAAAGAACTGGTCGTCCGCGTACTCTTACCGAGAAGGAATAAAGGGTAGTATGGGTTAAATTAAACATAAGATTTATTATTCAGATTTATAAGATTTACGATGTTTGAAGTTGCAGTGACATCTGTTGGTATTAACAAGTCTACTTAATTTGGTAGCGACATCTGTGGATACTAAGTTTGATTATACTTGCTATAGTTACCCTATCGGTCACAAGGCTACTTTGCGCTGCAGATGTTGGAGACAGTTAAAAGCCATTGCTAGCGGTCCATTATATTATATGGTCTACAGTCGCAATATAGATCTTGTCGTGTTAACATCTTTTTTAAGCTGGTGGTCCCGGGTACTGCGCAGTATCGTAAAAGGCCCGTTATATCGTGTACAAAAGCGAGGGTATCACAAATAACAGTTTTAAAAAAAATAGATAGTGGTACTGGGTACTGCATTTTTTAATGTATAAGGCCCATAATATCCGTGCTGTTCGGTGGTATCACAAAGTGCGACTCAGTGAAAATAAATAAAGACTCGGGACATCCATACTTCTTTCTAGAAGTTTGGACTAACCGTTTTAAATAAAATAGTAGAGCAAATTGGTGGTTTCGCCAGCTCATAAATCTATGAATAAATAATAATATATGGTCTAAGAATTTTCTAATACAACTCGAAAATCATGATCGACACGACGTTTGCATCGAATAGCATAACTAAAAGATTCGAACATAATTTTCGAAAGTGTACGTACATTTTTTTCCTATACAAGACGGAAAGATTATAAAATTAGAATTATTCGTGAGTTTGAGGTGACAAAACGTATTGTTTAGCGGTTCTTTGTATAATAAAATTGCTCGTGTAATTAAAAACTAATAAAATAAATAAAAGAAAATTAAAATATTTTAATACACAATTATAACGTGACAAAAGAAAAAGGAAAGCGTTCTAATTATTAGTCGAACATTCTTTTTTCTGTTATTCTTAGGACATTACAAAATGATGTCTTGCAAACTCTAAGCAGCTTACCATTATTCTTCCGTATATAATGTTGTACTCGGAAAGCTTTTGTAGGCCCGTTATTTCGTCGATCCGTTTGTTTTGGAGTATGTATGTATTATTGTATTAGGAAGAATAAAGGCGTCTTGTTCAGTTTTGCACGATGATTCATAAAAGTTTTTATGAAATTTATAGAAATCATTTCCCAGCAGATCTTGGCAACGAAACGTCACACTTTTATGCGGGCATAGTGGTACTTTCGGAAGTCCTTTGGTTTTTAGTCTAAAGTTTGTTAATAAAAGTGTAAGTATCGGAATTTAAAATTAAAATACCTCTTTGCACTATAATAGGAATATCATTATAGCAATAATATGGCGTAATATTTTAACCGCTTGATTTCGATTCTTTTTTCGTACAAAATAACTGGACACTTAATTGATAAGCACAATGTTTAAGAAAATTATCCGTGAATTAACTACCCGTTTAATAAATTATATAATTCAGCGTATCAAAATGTACATACGTGTCATATATTACAGAAAACCCAGTTGCTACTTAGCTGAATGTATGTATGTGTATGAGTAGCGTTTAAATATAACTGTGATTTGACGTACCCACAAAATTAACAAAAAAACTATGAATAACGTATATGGGTGATCCCACGAATAACTACCCGTTTAATTAATTAAATAATTCAGCGTATAAAATTTATATAAAATAAATAAAAAAAGCTACTTAGCTGAATGTATGAGTAGTGTTAATTGTTGAACATGCGTCCTTTTGTCTTCTCTCAATATGAATATATGGAAACTTCCAGTTGAATTCTTTGTAATAAAGTGATTCCCAAATCCCGGGTTTCGGTACCAAGAATATGTTTGATTTATAATTCAAAACATATGTATAACAAACACAAAATTATTTAATATCAAATGAGACTCATAACCAATATCAAACAACACCCTCCGTAATGTTACCCACTGCTATAGTCAATGTTAAAACACGCAGCGGCGAATATGTTAAAGCCCGAGTACTTCTCGATTCAGGTTCTCAATATGTCTTTGTTACCGCGAGTCTCTAATCAAACGCTTCGGCATGGACAAAATCAAGTCCGACATTCGGGTTGTCGGTTTAGCATCAGCATACGTTGGCAACACTAAAGGAAGCACAACATTAGTCATTCAATCCAGATATTATCCAAGTTACTCCATCATTTTAACGTCCCAGATTATAAAGACAATTTCAACAAAAATACCTGAGACTACTTTTCACGTGGATGGATACAACCAATTGAATGACTACAAATTCGCTGATCCCACATTTAATGAAGCACGTCCCGTCGACATCCTGATTGGAGCGGAACATTTTTTTGAAATCGGGGAAAGACAAAGGATCAATATTCCCGGATTACCAAAATTATGTCAATCACATTTTGGATGGTTAGTGGCTGGCAACATAGAATCATTAATTCAAGTGAAGCGAAATACGACACTGATGATCAAAGCATTAGAAGTGCAGCAAGATGAATTAAATGAGTTGCTTAAACGGTTCTGGGAAGTAGAATAACTTCCAACGGCAATTCAAACAACCGCCAACAAACATTATTGTGAAATATTATACACTGAGACAACAACACTAACTAACGATAATCGATTCCAAGTACGATTACCATTTATTTCACCTCGACCAATGTTAGGGAACTCATACGTGAATGCAAAATGTCGTCTCTATAGCTATGAACGGAAGTTTTCGAAAAATGCACAGTCCATGAAAGAATATATCGAATTTATGCAAGAATACATCAAACTAAACTTCATGAAGAAAGTCGAAGGGTCACAACTCCCAAACGATAGTGATAAGCGTTACTTCCTACCGCACCATGTAGTCTACAAGGAAACAAGCAGTAAAACAAAAATGCGTGTAGTATTCGACGCGTCATGTAAAATCTCGAACTCCGTGTCGTTAAATGACATACTTCACGTGGGGCCAAAAATACAAAGGGATTTATATACAATCTTATTACGCTTTCGGATGCATCGAATTGTATTCGTAGCCGACATCGAAAAGATCTACCGACAGATAAGGGTGAGCGACGAAGAGTGTAATTATCAAATAAAATTATTTCACGATGATCTGAAGGAAGCTATCGAGATTTATAAACTACTAACTATAACTTATAGAGTTAACTGTTCACCGTATCTAGCCATCCGGTCTCTTCACCAAATAGCTGACGACAATGCAATCAAATTCCCGAAGGCGTCAAAAGCAATCTTGAATGATATGTATATCGACGATTTGATCTCAGGCGCTGATTCAGAAGAGGCTGCTCATCATCATGGATTCCACCTACGTAAATGGAGATCAAACTCATAGAGGATTATTCAATGTTTTCATTAAGATGAAACAACAAACAATTATAAACTCTTTGAAGAGAACGAAACCGCAAGAACCCTTGGTATTATATGGAACTCAACCACAGATATACATTCTCATTTCAGACTCAGTTATCAATCTATGGACTAAACGAAAGGTGCTATCGGAAATATCTAAATTATATGATCCACTTGGGTGGCTTGCACCAATGGTAATGATTTTTCAGCTTATTATTCAGAAGCTTTGGGTTGCACATTTAGATTGGGATACGCCATTAACACCGGAATCCAATGAAGAGTTTCAATCAGTCTATCAAGGGCTTACACATTTAAATAAAATTGAAATTCAAAGATGTCACCATCAGTTTATTCCAGCAGAATTACAAAATATTCAAATCCACGCATTTTATGATGTCTCCGAGAAGGCATGATGGGTCAGTGATATACATAAGAGCGATCAGTAAGGACGGTAGAATCAGTACCAATCTAATCAGCTATAAGGGCAAAGTAGGGCCAATAAAGCAAGTCTGTTTGGCGAGATTAGAATTATATGGCGCTTATATTCTTGCAAAATTAGTGAAGTTCATTAAGAGTGAATTATTTTCTGAAATTTCCACTGACGTGTACGCGTGGAGTGATTCCACTATAGTGCTGCATTGGTTGTCGGATATTCCTAGATGATGGAAAACTTTTATAGCGAATCGTACGACAACTATTTTAGATATCATTCCTGCTAAACACTGGCTTACGTACCCAGCAAACAGAATCCAGCAGATTTAATCACGAGAGGTATCGAGAATGAATGCACTATTATATGTACCAATTTAACTTCACACCAATGTGTAATTGATAAACTAATCAATTCATGCTCATCTTACATGAAATTGAAACGTTCCATGGTATACGTTTTAAGATTTTGTCGATTATCCGATGGGGAAAAACGTGTTATGCGCGGACCTTTGCAAATTAATGAATTAAATCATGCAGAAAAAATAATTGTTCTTGCGGTTCAACATACTACATTCCACGATGAGGTAACAAAGCTGCGCCAGAATATAAATCTTCCACCCAAGTCAAAACTAAATTCACTAGACAGTTATCTCGATACAGATGGTGTACTCAGAGTAGGGTGTCGCATTAAAAATTCACATTTTAAGTATAACTCCCAGCATCCGATCATATTACCTCACGGGCATCCGTTGAACTATTTAATTATCAAGGAAATACATCACAACGTTTTACATGGTGGCGTGGTGCTTCACTCGTATTAAACACCCTTCGGTTAAAATTCTGGATGTTTGATGCTCGCAATGCTACCAAACGTATAATAAACAATTGAATCACGTCGTGTATTCGACACCGAGCTACATCAGCAACACAAAAAACGGGAGATTTACCTACCGAACGCGTAACACAACATCGGCCATTCCAAAATTATGGCTTGGATTACGCAGGACCGATATTGGTGAAAACCAGTATATTAGGTAAAGCTCCAGTCGTTAAAGCATATATTGCAGTATTTATATGCCTAACTGTAAAGGCAGAGCGGATACTTAGCCCTATTGTATGTTTTATAAATAGACCTACATATAAAACATATAAATATTTAGCAGAAATGTTGAAAAGTTCAATTGATAATCGGAGGTACAACTGTAAAAATTCGTACGAATTAGTAGAGTTCATAAAACAACAAAATATTCCAAATCAATATGTGTTGATAAGCTTGGACGTAATCTCATTGTTCACCAATATTAAGATTGATTTGGCTGTAAAAATAATTTCAAGTAGGTGGTCAATGATAAAGCCACATACCAAAATACCCAAAACAAAATTTCTAGATATTCTAGAATTTTGTTTAAAATCAGGCTATTTTAGCCTATTCAACAGCTACTTTAAACAGATACATGGCGTTGCAATGGGTTCACCTTTATAGCCAGTAGTGGCTGATGTCGTAATGGAAGCGTAATGGAAGTTACTTGACACTATATTGAGCTCAATTGAGTTTAATATCTTGTTTATTAAAAAAATACTTCGATGATTTATTGTTGTGTGTGCCGGATGATAAAATTGATTGTGTACTTTCAAAATTTAATAGTAATAATTTTGGTTTAAAATTCACTTTATCAGTAGAAACAAATAATAAATTACCATTTCTGGACATAAAATTAGCTCGGAAGAATAACGATCAAATTGATACTATTTGGTACGCGCAAAAATTTATCGTCGGGTCGAATTCTCAATTTTACTAGTTTAAACCCTTTAAGTCAGCTAATTAATACGGCTTTTGGTTTCGTTTACCGGGTGAAAAAATTAACTACAGATGTCATCGTTGATACCAATCAAATTACAACCAGTTTAATCATGCTAATAGTGGGAAAATTGTGAATACGGTCGGTCTCGGTACTAATACTAATGTTCATCAAAATTTAATATATTAAACAATTTATTACATTAAAAATCTTAGCGACCAAATTTCCAGCATTTTGCGTAAATTCAATATACAAATTGTAAAATTACATTTTCAGCGGCCAACTCTATTCGTAACCTTTTTAGTCACATTAAACATATCACACCTAAATTAAATCGTTCGAATCTTGTATATTTGATTCCATATAACCATTACCATTTGAAATACATCCGTACCACGAAACAACTATTAAAAAATCGAATTTCACAACATAGATCGAACGTCAAACCACCTATCAGAAATTCTCAAGCTACCACATTATGCTAGCATTCATCTGATACTTGGCACTTAACCAAATTTATTCTGGCATCATTGATTTTATAACTAAATTCCCATAAAGACTGTTTAGTAAACATATTTTGATTGTAGTCATTCAATTTGAATCAATTTGTCGTTTATGAAAAATTTTATGTTGTGTTTACAAGTTCTGGACATGAAAGGAAATACCCTTCAAATTTATGGATATATTTAACGGTAAGTTAGTGTGTGGCATGGTAATTCCTACATATTTTAATTAAATTGATGTATTGTTAAAACCATGTATAGACTTGAAGAAGATAATAAATTTATTGAAACGTCGTCGTAAATATTAAGAAATAGTTTCATTGGCTGCAAAACCCGAAGACTAGAAGAGATATACAATTTCTAAGATACAAATTACAAATAAACCGCTCAAATCGTCGATTGTATGTCATTTTCTTTAATAGTTAAAAATTTGCTTGATTTGTAGGTGTACCTAAATATTAAAATGTTGTATAATCTTCAAATAACAAATATAAGTATCCCATTCCAATCGGCAAATAAAAAAACTGTATAGAAGAGTCTCCTACCTGCCAGAACTACTCTATGAACACCCTAAAGCAAAATTTATTTACCAATTCAAATTAACCTCGATTTTACCTATGAAAACGTGCACATAAATCGTCTAATCAATAAATTAAAGTCGTATAAAATATGCCTTATTAGCATTGTTATTATATTCTTAACAAAAACAATTTTCAATAACTTTAATATTTATTACTTAGCCGTTCTAATAAATTACAAAATTATTATTTATTTATTATTTTTTTCGTGTGTAATAAATATTTTTTATGTTGTTGTGTGTTGTACTTAAGAAATCTCTATTATTATGAACATTTTTTTTGTTTTTTCTAATTTAAATATGCGTGTTGAAATATTGGTTTTAATAAAATTCTCTATATTTTATAAATAATATACTGTTATTATTATTTTGCTGTTTTTTATTTATTACATCATAAATAAATGATTAAAAATAATAAAAAAAAACAAAATATTGTATTTTTAATTTATTATTTTAATATTATTGTTTTTCATTATAACAACAATCATTTTTTTTTTCGTATATAATTTATTATAAATTTTGTTTTAAGAATATTAATTTAAGCGCATGCAATTGATATTTATGTTTTATGTATTAAAAATTAACAAAAATAAAAAATATGAATACATAACATAAATTTTAAGAATATCAATTAAAAAATGTTTTTTTTTAATTTTTATTTTGGTCATGTCCATGGAAATATTTATCAATATTTTTTCTCAAAATTCATAATTTAATTAAGAAATATGTACATTTCATGTTTGGTATTTTGTATAACGGGAAACATTGTGCCGACAAATTATTAATTGACTGGCGGAAATTTGCATGTTGTTAAGAAGATTTCTTTAAATGGCAATGAAACTGTGGAGAGTTAACTAACCAATTTGCATAAATTTTGAAATCCAATAAACTGATCGATTAAATCAGGCTAATTAATTGATGTACAATAAAATTCAGTAGTTCAACGGAAATTACATAACTAACCGCCGCTGAATATATATACTTGATTTGAGATTTTAATTCAATATTTCGGATGTTTTTCAATTTTTTTTAAATTTTGGATTATATTTCACAAACTAAATAGTGGCGTAAATAGGTACTCTCAGCACCCGCAGCCGCGAGGGGGGGAGGAGGGCATGGTTGATGGGCACACGAGATTACCTTTATTACTTCAAATTTAAGATTAGATATGTGTGTGTGATGTTCATAGAAATCAACAAGAAACTCGAAAAATAAATAACCGCAACTGAAAGTAAATTTTTGTTTCCCTCACTTGTACCAAACCAGTCAGTTTCTAGCGGATCTTTTAATTACCAGTAAACGGTAAATAAAAATGAAATTTACCGGTTTATTTTGATAAACTATTTTAAATATAAGGAAAATGCAAATAACAACTTAATTTTTCAACTATAGTGATGGTGTTTTTCTTTTGGTTGTTTTTGGTGTGGTTTTCCTGATTTTGGAAATTATCGCTTCCCGATTTCATATCAGCTTGTCTCAAATTTCATCTCTTGATCACTTTCTAAAATTTCTCGATATTTTTGGAGTTTAACGTGGAAATGAGATGCGTGATGTTTGAGACTTAATTGGTGATTCAGTATTATGAAACAGTCAGGTTATTCGAGAATTTTAGAATCGATATTTAAAAAAATATCCGATACGATCCAATGGTTCTATTCTTATTGCACATCATTTGGTTAAGCTTAGCCTTAAATTGCTTAGTAGTATTAGTAACATTAAGTTACTTGACAAATAATTCCATATTGACACGAATTCTCGGAATTTTTCAAAATGTTCGTAGGTTTTCTAGATTTTAAAGTCTTTCCGTTACTATTCATTAATATCCAGATTTTTCGGTATTATTGAAATTGTTCGAGATCAATCGACATTCAGATAATATAGAGATACATATTTCGAATTTTTCTGGGGTATAGATTTTCTCCAATTTCCTGTAGGTTATTCGAAATTACTCAAGGTTATTTACGTAGTACATGGCAGTGATTAGCACGTACAGGATTTAATTTGGTTTTACATACTTAGGGATATTTTTCAAATTGTATTAGAAATTTGTGACGTTTTATCGATATATTTAGAACTCTTCGTAGCATAAAGTTGCAAGATATTTGGTTTTATTTGAGACCATTCAAATAAATCACGTTCTGTTTCATCTACTTTCGAACGATGGCCCGAATATGTCCACGAAATTAGATCTGAGTAAACCAATTTACCCATGGAACGCTCGAAAATGGAAACACATTTTGGATGAAGGATATTTACAGTGAGAACAAATATTCTGAATTTCTTTCCAAAAAATACCCTTTGTATTTCCCATAAAGTTTGTGTGTTTTACTATGAAAAGTTTGGTTTTTTCTTTGTTTCTAATTTCCTTATAAAAGCTCTCAGTTAATTCTCCTGAACATTGGTACTTTTGAATTATCTTCAGAAAAGTGAATTTGAGATTTTGAAGCGACATAACAATTAAAGGAAATTTTTCGCCTCACACAAAATACACAAGCGATCTTAAGCAATTTTCATTTAAAATTGGTTTTTTCGATCTCTCTTTAGACAAGTAAATTTGAGCTTTCGGATCAACCTTGAAACTTCTCGGAAATTTTCTGCTTTATTTTCCTCTAAAATTGGTATTTTTCGGGGTTTCTTCAAAAAAGTGAATATGACCTTTTCAAGCGACTTGAAACTTTTAAGGCAATTTCTGCTTTACACATAATACCAAAGCAACCTTGATTATACAAGCCATAATCTAAAAAACGAAGCTTTTTTAAGGGAATTAGAAACGACGAAAAAATCAAAATTTCCATAGTAAAACACATAAAACATATGGGAAATCACATATTTTCTTAAGACAAATTTGTCAATGAAAACGTTACAAATTCTTAATTATGATTTCTGAAATATTTTCATAAATGTTTGAATTTCAACATATATAAATGTCGTTTAAGTAAATCGTTTTCATTTTCTTGTAATGATTGATTTATTTAAACCAAAATATAAAAAAAAGTTCATAACAACAGCATTCTGGTCAAATAAAAAGAAAAGCTTACTACAAATTGTATGCATTAAGTCAATATACATTACATAGATGGCAGTACACATTTTGTAAAAATCGTAGCAAAAATTGCCAGCTGGGGAAATTTTAAGCTCAAAAATTGTAGGAAAAGCAAAATAAATTCTCAAAATATTAAGAACGTGTGATAATTTTGTGATTAAACATTTTTTTGTCGTATTTTTCTGTATAAATCTGAGACATCTAACGTACACTAGTAAAACTAAAGATAAATGTAGCAAGTATTATTTTAATTCGTCAGAGCCAACTTTGATATATTTTTCAAAATGAAAGTTCGAAAAATATATTTTAGAAATAATTTAATTTTAAAATTTCTGCCATTAATATTTACTTAATACCAATATACCCTTCTTGTATATTGCTGCTAAAGATATGTAGAACACTTTTGTATAAAAATTTTGTAACATTTTTGCTTTTTTCAATGAAAAACTTGAAGCTAAAAAACACCATTTTTACTATGGATTCCTATGGAAATTAGTGAAAAGTTATACCACTAAAAAAGCTTCTAAAAAATACGTCATAATGATTATGGCTCTATACTCTAGAAGGCTCTGATAATACACAAAGGCTCTTTGGGATTTTCCTTTCAAAGGACCCCGCACAAATCTTATGGAAATTGGGTCCCGGTCAAATTCGCTGAATTTTTGATATGTGATATTATAGAATTCATCATACTGGTCAATTGTCTCAATGGCCACAAAGCTCAAAAATGGATAGTTTGGCCCGTACAGAGCTTTAAAGCTCCGAGTATCCTCCACGGATTTATGTATATGCGCAGTGTGTATTGACTTTTGAAATAGCCTATTTCATTTTTTTTATTATCTAGGTTTATATTTTTGAGGTTGCTGAATTCAGACCTGTTGTTAGATTTTCAAAATTGACAGTTGGCAGCTGTCAAATAGCTGTCAATGTGCTATAATAAAGCCAAAAACTTGTTTTTTTATGTTTTATCTTTCTTTTTTTTTTACTTCGATAAGTTCAAAGATGATATCAAATCAATAACAATGACAACAATTCTTCAAAGTCCGGTAATAAAGTCAAAAAATTATTTTTTGTTTATAACTTCAAGTTTTTTAGATAAGTGAATATAAATATGATATAAAATTATGTAGTCATCATCTTACAGCTGCCAACAAGCTGTCAACTAACTGTCAAAATGCAATAATAGAGCAAGCAACTTATTTTTTGTGCTTAACTTTGTGGATAAGAAATCAAACATGATATAAGTTTATGACATCACTTTTGAACTCAGTGATCTAAGCAACTTAAAGTTTTTTTAAAAAGTAACTTTTAACATGGAACATGTTCATAAAGAGGGGGTACTTCGCGAAGGCCTCCACTTAGGAGGGGGTGAAAATGGTCAGTTTTAGGAGGGGGAGGGGTGAAGCGGAACTTAGAAGAATTTCGATTTAGGGACTTAAAATAATTTCGTTAAAGGGACTTAGGATAATTCGGCTTTAGGGACTTAGAATAATACTTTTTATTAAACTTGGTTATTGGTTATCCGTAAACATGTGCTATGCCCGTCAATTGTGTTTACACAACTCGGTTTTGACAGTTAGTTGATTGATAGGTGACAGCTGTAAGCCGAGAATATCCTCGAATGTTGCCACATGCAAATAATAATATATAGGTAAAGGTCGGTTTATTATGTTATTAACTTGTTCATATTGGAAAATAGATTTACACTTTCTTTCTCATTAACCCTTTCCGGGGCACCGGTACATATTTGTACCGGCTAGATTTTTTGCTTGTTACCCCCGTATCTGCTACAATTCGGACTTTGGATGGTTGACTATGGGTATTTCATGTCGCTAAGAGGTTCCTGAAATTAGTCCTAGTGATTTTTTAACGTAATTGTTTATTTTTACTTAATTATAAACAATTGAAAGTGGAAAAGCTGCTTTTTTCGGAAAAAAATCGTCCACTCGAAATCTGGTACATTAGTATATGATTTTAGTACGTGTACCGATGTTTTGAAGATTTCTGATCACGATGCTGGTGGCCAAAAGTGCATTTTGACAGCTGTCAGGTGTCAAATCGGGTGCCAAATGATTCAATATAATCCGAATGATCGAAAAAAATACATTTATTACACAATTTGGCACGTCTGACGACAAATTCCATATCAGAAGTCTATTTCGGCAATTTTTCACAAAGGATTTTTAACAATAAATCCATGATCAGCGACTGTCAACACCTACAAAAACACCTGTGAATTTATATTTTCGCGGCATTGTGCGCATCTTGACAGTGAGTTGGCGGCTGTAAACTGCCAAATTGCACTTGTGACAGCTTACTCTATATCAAGGTCCTCTATAGTATGAGCCACTTGACAGTTGGTTTGACAGCTGACAGCTGTCAAACGTCATTTTTGACATCAGATTAGGAATCAGCGACCCCGAAAACATAAAATACCATTGAGAACACCGCGATATCCCTTGACAGAAAATGTGTCCCTGAAAGGGTTAAATAACTTTTTTACACCATGAAATATAAAAAAGAATATTTATTTATTTATTTCAATTCACAATCATCTACACATTTATCACACATTTTTATATACGCACAATTCACCAACAATTAACATAATGGCGTTCAGAAATATTATTTCTTGTTACGTATGTGATAGGCGATACATCCCACGTACTATGACTCGAATAGATAGAGATGAAAATGCTCATAAACGAGAAATCGCCATCCATAGGCGCGAAACAAATAATTTGCCCCCTTTAGAAGTAAATCCTGATACCAGGATTTGTGTTAACTGTTATCAATCAATTTCGAATGAAATACATCTTATAGAACTCGATCTAACTTGTTTAAGAATTAATGTTTTGACGCAAACTAGAAGTAGTTCTTGTGTTATTTGTAATGCAGTTGGTAATTTAAATAGATTATCAAATGAATGCAAAGCTTATGTGTTTATTAAAAAAAAATATCTTTATACCAGAAAGTGTAAAATCATGTAGACATCACTTAGATGACAACGGGTACATTTTGCATCCATTACTAAATGGTCTAAGATTTATTAATAGGCCATATGTCATTCGAGGGCCCTTGTCACAAACTTTCTTAGAAAGCCTTCGTACGGTCGCCAATAGCTTTTCACGTTTTACTGATGAAAACGATTTTTCAGACGAAGAATTTAAAACATTTTTTTCTATTACGAAGCTTCAATTTCAAGATTTAATGACATTTTCTTATAGAGTACCATGTCAAGGTGGATATAGATATGTTAAAAAAAAAGATGTACTACTTTTTTTAAGTAAAATGCGTCAAGGGCTCTCAGATGAGTTTCTCGCTGTTATGTTTCAATATCCTACAAGTGTAGGCTCGTGCACTCGTAGATAAGGTGGGCTGACTCGTTCACGTGCAATTAGGCACCACAATGTAATTAACTCGCGAAAATTCAACTAGGTTAGGTAGTCCAAGGAGAAATTCTAGACTATGTAGGTACTATTGTTCGTTTATTTTACACACTTTAACTTTTATAAACCATTTATTCTGCGTTTAATACTTTTTGGTTGATCGCAGTTTGATACTCACAAATGATTTGCAATTTTTATTAATTTTGTTGTTGCCGCTTCGGATGACTGATTGCAATTAAAAATAAAATATTTACGCCAATCGACAAAAGATTGGCTTGCATAGTGCATGTGCTGATACTTAGATGACGCGACTATTCAATTCGGCCAGTTTTACTTTTCGGACACTTTATGTATTCCTCTTAGTAATGGATTCTTATTTTTTGACATTTTGACAAAAAATAAATAAATAAACATAAATTGGACAAAACATTAAATAGGTGAGTAAACATAATAATTTAACGTATTTGTAAACTAATTTTACCATTCCCATCTACTTTTAGAATGTGTATCATTCTGCCGATTCAGCGATGCGACTGGAATTTGGAAAAGATGACCTCAGATGAGTATTTGTTTCCAAGATTTGTGTTTCTTTGTGTTGATTTTTGTTCCCTTCTTTTTCAGATATATTCCTGGTTTCTGCCAGTCCCGAACAACAAGACAATCAGTATGTTTAAAAATTGCTACTGTTAGACAATCACTCATGCAACGCTTTATGCCCTCTAAATTAGGATTTAATGCTATCACGCGTGCACAGTACATCGAAAGACATGTTACAGAATTTTCCAACATACTATATAACCCTGAACCCCACATACCGCGAGTAATATCTATAATAGATGGGACCTACAGTTACATACCAAAAAGTACTAATTTTCGAGCTCTTCGACAAAGTTTTTGCCGTCATAAAGGGCGACATTTGGTAAAACCAGCACTTATAGTTGCTCCAGATGGATATATCCTAGAAGTACAAGGCCATTATTTTTCGGACTCTAGAAATAATGACGCGGCAATGTTGCGTAATGAATCTGAGAACGATATGGAAAGGATGCATGCATGGTTTCAAGAAGGAGACATACTTCTATTAGATAGAGGGTATCGTGATGCAATAGAATTATTAAATCAATTGGGTATTACTTGGAAAATGCCTGCACTTCTGGAACGAGACCAAAGGCAATTATCTACAGAATAAGCAAATGGCTCGAGATTAATTACTAAGATAAGATGGGCAGTTGAGGCTAGAAATGGCCATATAAAATCAATTTTTAATTTCCTTGATAAAAGAATTCAAATTCAACATGTTCCGAATTTAGGAGATTTTTATAAAATAGCTGCTGCATTCATTAATAGATATCACCCTCTACTTCCGATGGAAGGCGCTGATGCTGCTTTAGCTCATCAGTTCTTAGCAAAGGCTCAAGAACCAAACATAGTCCAAGCTTTGGTCGAGGTAGAAAATCTTCATACAAGAAATGCTGAAAGGTGGGTATGTTTATCTGCTAATCAATTGAATGATTTTCCGATTTTAGACCTAGATTACTTAAAAGATATTACAACAGGTACATATCAATTAGGATTGGCACCATCCTACATTCAGGATAAACTTGAAAGGGATGGAGATAATGATGACGAATTTCAACTGGATATGTTAAGAGATGAAGATCGAATCCCCATTCCTGGTTTAATGAGAGTAAGAGTATATTCGCGTCATCGGGGCTTAACTAAATATCAACTTTGGATATCATATAAGCCAGCTCCTGAGGATAACGATAATGAACCTGACGATATCCAGCCATTAATAAATGGGCATTACTGTTTGTGTAAATCAGGTGCCAAAACCCTTGGCACATGTGCTCACGTTGCATGCATACTGTGGTTTTTTGGGTATGCTCGTCATGAAGTAAACGTGCAATACCCTTCAACAAATCTGATTGAAACTGTTATGGATGCTGGAAACGGACCAGTACAACAACGAAATTAAAAATTATTGGTTTTAATATATATACACACACACAAACACACACACACACACACACACACACACACACACACACACACACACTTTTAAAAGTAACATCCTTATATATTTGATATTGTAGACTTACGTATATAATATCAAATATTATCCCATATATATATGAACAAACGGCCCTTTTAAGGGCCAAACGATGTGCAAAATCCGATCGTCTAACCTCCCCGCGGTGCACATTGGATAACTCTAATGGCGACGGTAGAAAAGTGAATTTAAGCATTACTAAAAGAGTAAAAGCCAAAGTTTGAACATTCAAAAATAATTGGGAATAAACTTTAACAATGACAAAAAGCATCAATGTATTTTTCTATCTGGAAATTCTTGGCTTACAGCTGTCCCCTATCAATCAGCTAACTGTCAAAATGCAATAATAAAGTCAAAAAGTTACTTTTTTTAAAAAGCTTTAAGTTGCTTAGATCACTGAGTTCAAAAGTGATGTCATAAACTTATATCATGTTTGATTTCTTATCCACAAAGTTAAGCACAAAAAATAAGTTACTTGCTCTATTATTGCATTTTGACAGTTAGTTGACAGCTTGTTGACAGCTGTAAGCTGATGACTACATAATTTTATATCATATTTATATTCACTTATCTAAAAAACTTGAAGTTATAAACAAAAAATAATTTTTTGACTTTATTACCGGACTTTGAAGAATTGTTGACAGCTAAATGACAGCTGCCGATAGTCATTGTTATTGATTTCAAATCATCTTTGAAGCTATCGAAGTAAAAAGAAAAGAAAGATAAAACATAAAAAAACAATTTTTTGGCTTTATTATAGCACATTGACAGCTATTTGACAGCTGCCAACTGTCAATTTTGAAAATCTAACAACAGATCTGAATTCAGCAACCTCAAAAATATAAACCTAGATAATAAAAAAAACGAAATAGGCTATTTCAAAAGTCAATACACACTGCGCATATACATAAATCCGTGGAGGATACTCGGAGCTTTAAAGCTCTGTACCGGTCAAACTATCCATTTTTGAGCTTTGTGGCCATTGAGACAATTGACCATTGATGATGAACTCTATCACATATCAAAAATTCAGCGAATTTGACCGGGACCCAATTTCCATAAGATTTGTGCGGGGTCCTTTGTGATGCTTTATCGATATATTTAGAACTTTTCATAGCAAAAAGTTGCAAGATATTTGGTTTTATTACTAATTTACTTTTGAACAATGCCCGAATATATCCACGAATTTAGATCTGAGTAAACCAATTGGCTTTCTTACACATGGAACGCTCGAAAATGGAAACACATTTTGGATGAAGGATATTTACAGTGAGAACAAAATTCTGATTTTTTTTTTCCAAAAAATGCCATAAGTGACAGCTCTTAAAACTAATATTTCTTGACATTTATTGCAAATACTTGATTTATGCTCATGAAACATTTTAACGAAAGACTTAACGAAAGAAAAATTTATGGAAATGGTATAAATAAATTATCAAGCTTAAAGCTCATTAAAAACAAAAATTGTAAATTAATTCCAAAATACAACCCTACTTTATATATCAAATTTAAAAGTCGAATGGTTTGGTTTGAAAAGCTCTAAAAACTAAAAGCTCTTAATAATTTATATTGAGCGCAAAACTATTCTAAATCCCACCCAAAATTCCGTCATCAGTTGTTATATCAAATTTCGAAGTAAAATGGTCTGTTTAATAAGATGCAATAAGTGAAAGCTTTTACAACTAAATCTCTTGACAATTTTTTCAAATACATAATTTATGCTCATAAAACATTTTATAAGTTAAGTTCAAATCCAAAAAGTATGAATCAATTGTCAAATTTATTGAAAACAAATATTCTTAATATATTCCAAAATCCCACCTTCCTTTAAACTATCAAATTTTAGAATAAAAAGTAAATGGTTTGGGCTAAAAAGCTTCGATACGTGAAAGCTTCTAAAACTAAAAGATTGACATGTTTTGGAAATACAAAATAAAACTTTTTAACAAAACCTCAAATTATCAAAAGGCTCAAAAATGTTAAATCCCAACCCCAAAAAATATAAATTAATTATCAATCTTAAACGGCATTTTGTGTTAAATTGATTAGAAAGTTTTGATCAGTCTCTTAAAACTAAAAGCTCTTGAACCTTTTTGCAAATACAAATTTTTTGCATAATAATCATTTTAACAAAACCCAAAAGGTATAAACTGTTTAAGAAAGCTCATTGAACATAAATATTCTACATTTATCTGAAAATACGACTTTCCTTTATAACATCAAGTTTCGTAGTAAAATGGTTTGGTTTGAAAACCTCTTAAAACTAAAAGCTTTTGATGATTAATGAATAATGATTAACTTTTAGATCAAATATTCTAAATTTTGGCCAAAATTCTGCTACCATTTGTAAAATTACAATTCTGAGTAAAATGGTTTGGTTAAAAAAGCTTTGATAATTGAAAGCT
The DNA here is from genome assembly GCA_963556165.1 of Tipula helvola. Classification (NCBI taxonomy): domain Eukaryota; kingdom Metazoa; phylum Arthropoda; class Insecta; order Diptera; family Tipulidae; genus Tipula; species Tipula helvola. The sequence continues at coordinate 55,633,583 of OY744482.1, forward strand.
TATAAAATTAAAAGTTGTTGATTTTTTGCAAATACATAAAACATTTTAGCAAAAACCTAAAAGTATGAAAAAGGCTCAACGGTTACAGTTAAGTTAAAACCCCAACTTATTTAAATTAATTATCAAACTTAAAACTAATTGAGAATTTTTGCAAATTCATATTTTATGGTTATACCATTTTTTTGCAACACTTACGGATAATTCGATAATTGAGAACTTTCAAGAATATTCAAGATATTTGAAAATTCGACATTTTTGAGAATATTTCCAAATTAGTGATGCTTTATCGATATATTTAGAAATCATTAGAGCATTGAGTTGCAAGATGTTTCGTATTATATCAGAGCCTTCTAGAGTATAGAGCCATAATCATTATGACGTATTTTTTAGAAGCTTTTTTAGTGGTATAACTTTTCACTGATTTCCATAGGAATCCATAGTAAAAATGGTGTTTTTTAGCTTCAGGTTTTTCAATGAAAACAGCAAAAATGTTACAAAATTTGTATACAAAAGTGTTCTACATGTCTTTAGCAGCAATATACAAGAAGGATATATTGGTATTAAGTAAATATTAATTGCAGAAATTTTAAAATTAAATTATTTCTAAAATATATTTTTCGAACTTTCATTTTGAAAAATACATCAAAGTTGGCCCTGACAAATTAAAATAATACTTGCTAAATTTATCTTTAGTTTTACTAGTGTAAGTTAGATGTCTCAGATTTATACAGAAAAATACGAAAAAAAATTGTTTAATCACAAAATTATCACACGTTCTTAATATTTTGAGAATTTGTTTTGCTTTTCCTACAATTTTTGAACTTAAATTTCCCCAAGTGGCGATTTTTGGTACGGTTTATCCTAATGTTTACTGCCCACTGCCATCTATGTATATTGGCTTAATGCACACGATTTGTAGGAAGCTTTTCTTTTTAATTTGACCAGAAAGCTGTTGTTATGAACTTCTTTTTATATTTTGGTTTAAATAAATCAATTATTACAAGAAAATGAAAACGATTTACTTAAACGAGATTCATATATGTTGAAATTCAAACATGTATGAAAATATTTCAGAAATCTTAATTAAGAATTTGCCAGGTTTTCATTTACAAATTTGTCTTAGGAAAAAAAGTGATTTCCCATATGTTTTATGTGTTTTACTATGGAAATTTTGGATTTCGTCGTTTCTAATTCCCTTAAAAAAGCTTCGTTTTTTAGATTATGGCTTGTATAATCAAGGTTGCTTTGATTTATCCCAAGTTTTTATTTGACTTAGCGGACTGTATTTTATTTACGAACGTTGATTTTTTGCTCCTCACAATTAAAATACTTTGTTCAATGTATATTTATAAATTAAATTTTTATTGCTTTTAATATATGTAATATAATTTTAAGTAATTTTTAATAATTCGACTTGGAGTATCACAATCGTAATAAAATGATATGCAAAAATTGGAAAACTAGTTATAATTTTGCTATAAAATTTACTAATAATATAAATAAGTATGTACTATAAATCGCGACATCTAAATTAAGAGCTTCTACAATTTTAATTTAAACATAAGTACATGTAAACATGTTTAGCCTGAATGTTGGCTTAATGAAATTAATACAAAATTTAAGTTAAGTCATAAAACTAAACGTCACTACATTAACTTCAAAATATTGTAAACAATAATATTAGTGTTTTATATAATTTTTCCTAATTTTAATTTTTACTTAATTAATTTAATTATTTTAATATTTTAGAATGTTTAATGGACAATCATTTTAAATAAGTGAAGATACGTTTTTAATAGAGTTTAATAAATGAAAAATTCTGTGATTAAGGTTATGTTGACATTTCTATTTTAGGTGATCCGGCTACTCTGGATTTAGATGTTTTCCAGCTATTCAACAAAGAATTTTATTTTATTTTTCGGTTTTGGATTTATTTATGAACACAATTAAAAGAAAAATTGTTCTATCCCATTTTAACTGCTCGGAACGGAACATGCCGTTTATGTTTTGAATTGCAATTATTATATTTTGAGCTACAATTTCCAGTGGCACCATCATCATCATAAAACTTTGTGCATAAAAGGCAAATTAAGTATGTAAGTCAGTAAGTCAGTGTATGTTCGTATTCGTCATGGAACAGAAATCTGCATTAAAGTGGATATGTACATAATTCAGTTAGGCGCGTAATTACTGCTAATTATTGTGGAGCGTGTGAAGTGAAACGCAACACAACGCTCAGATTAATTGTTGGAAAGTACGATCCAAGTATACAAATACGTTGTAAATATTTGTCAAATTTGTGAAGATACTAGTTTTTAAATATGATTTTAACCACGGCATAACAGCTGGTCATTCACAAAGCCACACGAAAATCATTGCAGAACAACTGAAGTATTTGGAGGTCTGCGTGGGAACAAAAACCGATATTTGACCATCAAGCGATATTGAGGCACTACAAACTAGAAAACAGCGTGCAACCGACCTATTAATGAATTTCATGTATGTGGAAGGTCAAATGTTTTTCGTCGATCCTATAGAATGGAATCAAAGTCTATTGAAATCAGCGAAATCGTTTATAATGTGGATTCAAAACCGAGCAAATGGATTAAGCAACCCAATGAAGGACGAGAAAGGAATGGAAACCAATGAAATACTAATATATCAACGACAAAATCTATGCTACATCGTATTTAGAGCCTTCTAAAGTATAGAGCCATAATCATCATGACGTATTTTTTAGAAGCTTTTGTATTGGTATAACTTTTCACTGATTTCCATTGGAATCCATAGTTAAAATAGTTTTTTTTAGCTTCAAGTTTTTCACTGAAAAAAGCAAAAATATTATGAAACGTTTACATAAAATTTTCCTACATATCTTTAATAACAATATACAAGAAGGCTACATTGGTATTAAGTAAATATTAACACCAGAAATTTGAAATTTAAATTATTTAATTGACGAATTAAAATAATACTTGCTAAATTTACCTTTAGTTTTACTAGTGTACATCAGATGTTTAAGATGTTTACAGCAAAATACGAAAAAAAATTATTTAATCACAAATTTATCACACGTTTTAAATATTTTGTCAATTTGTTTTGCTTTTCCTACAATTTTTTAACTTGAAATTTTCTCATTTGGTAATTTTTGCTACGATTTTACCAAATTTTAACTGCCATCTATGTAATTCAAATTGACTTAATAACCACACGATTTGTAGCAAACTTTTATTTCAATTTGACCAGAATGCTCCTGTTTAAATAAATCAATTATTACATGAAAATGAAAACGATTTGCTAAAACGATATTCATGTATGTTGAACTACAAACATTTATGAAAATATTTCAGAAATTATAATTAAGAGTTTGTTACGTTTTCATTTAAAAATTTATCTTAGGAAAAAAAGAAATTTCCCATAAATTTTGTGTGTTTTACTATGGAAAGTTTGGTTTTTTCCTCGCTTCTAATTTCCTTATAAAAGCTTCGTCTTTTAGACTATGGCTTTATATAATCAAGGTTGCTTTGGCTATATTCAAAAAAGTGAATTTGAGCTTTTCGAATGACCTTGAACCTTAAAGGAAACTTTCTGCTTTACACAAATTCCATAAAAGCTCTCAGAAAAGTGAATTTGAGATTTTGAAGCGAAATAACAATTAAAGGAAATTTTTCGCCTCACACAAAATACACAAGCGATCTTAAGCAATTTTCATTTAAAATTGGTTTTTTCGCGCTCTCTTTAGAAAAGTAAATTTGAGCTCCGGAGCAACCTTGAAACTTCTCGGAAATGTTCTGCTTTATTTTCCTCTACAATTGGTATTTTTCGGGGTTTCTTCACAAAAGTGAATATGAGCTTTTCAAGCGACTTGAAACTTTTAAGGCACTTTTCTGCTTTACACATAATACACAAAGGCTCTTTGCGATTTTCCTTTCAAATTGATATATTTAATGAAGCGAAATTAAACTTTTGGAGCGACCTTATACAATACTTAAGGGAAATTTTCTGCTTTACACAAAACTCACAAAAGTTAAAGGCGGTTTTTTTAAATTAGTATTTTTGGAGGTACCGTCAGAAAAATGAATTAGAGCTTTTGAAATAATCTTTAAACTTTAACCAAACTTTCTGCTGTACACAGTTCTCAGTCAATTTTCATTAAAAGTGGTATTTTTTGAGGTATCTTCAGAAAAATGAATTTGAGCTTTTTAAGCGACATTGAAATTTTTCGCTTATACACCAAATATACAAAAGTTCGTAGCTGATTTTTCTTTAAAATTGATATTTTTCGTGCTGTCTTCAGAATGGTAATTTTGAGCTTTTAAAGCGACGTTGAAACCTTAAGGGAATTTTTCCTTTACACAAAATATACAAAAGCTAATTGGCGATTTTCCTTTAAAATTGATGGTTTTCGAGCTATCTTTAGAAAAGTGAATTTGAGCTTTTGGAGCGATCTTGAAACTTAAAGGCCCTTTTACCTAAAACTCACAAAAGTTCTCCTCCAATTTCCTCTAAAATTGATATTTTTCGATTTGTATTCAGAACAAAAATTTAAAAAAATCCACAAAAGCTCTTAAGCCATTTTCTATTAAAATTGTTATTTTTCGAGTTAACTTTAGAAATAATTGGGTAATTCTTTAATATTTTTGTAGACCCACCTTTTTGTACGTGTACCCCTACTTATACACAAGCAGTGGAGAAAAATAAAAATTGATTGTTTCTCTAATAAACGGGGTAATAAAGCAGCAAATGAAGTAAACTCATATTTATCTATAAATATTTCATCATTGTTGCTTGAGACGTTGGAGAAGCTGGTTGATCAATATTTAAGATTGGGAAATGGAATTTGCTTATTAAAAAGACCAAACCACTGTCATTGCACTGTGTCACCAGCGTGGTATCCAAAGGCAAACAAATGCTGCGACTTTGTGATGGAAGAACATACAGCAGAAAACAGCAATAACAAAGTTGATCAAACATCATAATGTTGCTTATCTCGGAATTATAGGATCGGTTGGAACTGCCTAAACCGGAACATTGAAAAATTCGGGAGGAAAATTAATGGAAGGGTATGCCAACGGTAGAATGTTTAAATACTTATAATTCTCAAAAGAGGTCATCTTTCATGGATCCCAGGCACAAGTCGCTAATAAAATAGTAGTAACGAAGTAGCACTAAATACCTCATTTAAATTCATTAATTTAAACTTCTTGTTTCGTGAATTATGGTGCGGGCTATGTTTCAAACTCCCAATTTAAATATATTTCGTATATACATTCTTTTGGGTTTTCTTTCTCACTGAACTTAAATTTAATATTGCCCGGGGCATGCTGCAGCTATCGGGGGGATCACAGGTGGTAGATAGTGGACGGCCTATCGATAGATAGGTTAGCGGTGAATTAAATAAGCCGCCCCCAACCGCAGCCCTGCTGGGAGGAGAGTCTCAGGAAACTGGGGAGTGGTTAACCTCAGTTTAATAAATTCTGAGTGCCTATGATACCCGGTATGGAATGGCGAACTGATGGCGCCATAACACCATCAACTAATAACCACAGGCAAACTGAGCGTCACATATTCCGGGGTCTCCAGGTAGTGAGTGAGGAGCCCCTTTAAACGGGTTACCCCCTTGAATGGAATGGGTCCTATTGGTTTGGGATATCCATATGGATGGGTGAATGGTTGAGTGAAAGATGAATAGGGGCGGGGGTGCTGGGATGTGATGCTTGGTGAGCCAATGGACTGGATTAAGGTGTTATGCGACCCGTGCTGATGATCAGCTAGGCTGGGGGCCCATTTAACAAAGCCCAGTCGTTAACGGAGCCCTCTGGATACCTGGCTACCTCCAGTTGTATTTAGCCTTACCTGCGTATACGGATCTCTGCGCAGGTGGACCAGAATTTCTCCGTCACTCGTGGGAATACTATGGATGATTTAAAAAATAAAAATAAGGGAGCCGGTACCCTTGAAAAACCGGAAACAATGAAGGAAGAAAGTGGCTCTTACCTTAAAGGTGGAGCTACCTCATCAGTGGCAGGGGTAAGTAGCACCATGGCACCAAAGCCAGGAGTCAGCGATACCAATGCCAGGCAAGAGAGCGGGGGATCGGGAAGGATCCCTCCTGCAAAGCGACGATACAGGGAGAAACGGTCGGTGCATAAAATTCTGGATAAACTGGCTGCAACCCCTGAGGGGCAGCTTACAGTAGAACAGAAGCAATCTGTGGCTTGGGCGAGGGAGATTGTCGGCCGCGACAGCTCGGATAGAGTCCTTGTGCCTAAAAGGCAGAGGTCCCAGGATGAGCTCGAAGTCCAAAGGAAAAACCGAAATTGTTCAGTGAAATAGTAAAGGAGAACGTACTGGTGCTAGTGGTATTTGACAGAAGTCAAGAAGATGGGAGCATCACGGCAGGAAAGTGGAGGGAAGTGTATAATGCACTAAACTCCATTTTCTTCAAGGTCCTGAGAGAAAATCCAGGACCCCCTCCGTTCTGTAGAGATGCGGGATGGCATCAAGGGCGCGTAAAGTTAACTGCGTGCTCGGATCAAAGATCGGTGGATCTTTATAAAAAGGCAATAGCCGAAGTAGGTGAGGTATGGGAAGGCGCGAGGCTTGAGGTAGTTCGAAAGGAAGAAATTCCTAGTAGACCAAGGGCCCGCGTCTGGTTACCAACCAAACCAGAAAAGCCAGAAGAGATCCTTGAGATTATTCAGGCAAGTAATCCAAATCTTCCAACGAAAGATTGGAAGATTGTCAAACAGGAGGAGGCTAAAGGGGGCTTCAGAATGGCAATCATGCTGCTCAATAAGGAGTTCCTGACTCCCCTGGCAGAGACAAAGGGGGTGATCAGCTTCGGTTTGGGGCCGATCACTCTCAACGTTTTTAAAAAAGATGAGGTAGGCATGCGCTCGGAGGACGGGCCGGAGGTGGACGTCGGACGGACCCAGCGGCAGACAGTCGAGCAAGCGCATGGGGTTATAACAGACGATGACGTGGAGCTGCTATTGGAGAGAGGCGGCCTTCTCTCGCTTGGATCCGATGGGGACACCCTGTCGGAATCTGAACGAAGAGAGGCTGGGGATTCTAAAGGCAGCGAAGTATTAATTATGGGGGGCGACACGGCGGATACTAGCGGCCCCCCGGAGGAAGGTAGCATTAGCCTGAAACAGGGAATGCATGAAGAGGTAAGTGAGATAATGCATGGTGATTAATATTGTGCAGATTAATCTTCACTATACGAAGGCTGCTTCGGCGGCTCTCGTTCTCAGACTGACTAGATCAGGAGAGGAGCTAGTGTTAATCCAGGAACCTTGGATTAACAAAAACAGGATCTGTGGCCTTAAGGTGAAAGGGTATACAACTTTGTACTCAAGTAACTCTGAGAAGATAAGATCTTGCATTTTAGTGAAAAATACTTTAAAAAAATTTCTACTTTCTCAATACAGTAGTGGTGACGTTACTGCGATCAGTATGGAGGTTGGCAGAGACAAGTTTTGGCTGGTCTCTGCGTATATGGATCGGGAGAAGGAGATCCCGCCGGATAACCTGGGGGACCTGATCCGAGAAGCAAGGAAAAATAGGATTGGTGTGATACTCGGATGTGATGCAAACGCGCATCACACAATTTGGGGGAGCACTGATATTAATGAGAGGGGTGAGTTATTTTTTGATTACTTATTAAATACTAACCTTTCAAAATTAAACAAAATTTAGGTGAACACCTTCTTGAAACCACACATTAACAAAAGATAAAATTAAAACACAAAAATTTAAAAAAAAAAAAAAAAATTTTACATAAAAATTTTAAAATTTATTATTATAATATAAAAAACAAACGTTTTCGATCACTTAGTGATCATCATCAGGTTTTGTTACAAATGAAATTTCTAATGAGTTTCGAGATTTGCAATTACATAAGATATAATTTTATTGATCTGTTTTAATTTTTTATTTGTGTTTTAAATATTTTCCCCTATTTTGGACATATGTACATCTCTTGTTTATAAAAAAAAATTTTTTTTTTTTGTTTCTTTTTTGCTTATATTGGTTTATAGAATTATATCTATAATACATAAATAATAATCTGTAGCTGATCAAAGATTATTTAGAAATTTCATTTGTAACAAAACCTGATGATGATCACTAAGTGATCGAAAACGTTTGTTTTTTATATTATAATAATAAATTTTAAAATTTTTATGTAAAATTTTTTTTTTTTTTTTAAATTTTTGTGTTTTAATTTTATCTTTTGTTAATGTGTGGTTTCAAGAAGGTGTCCACCTAAATTTTGTTTAATTTTGTCATGGAAACCACAGCGGCTCATAGTTATAAAAATTTTTTTTACTAACCTTTCAGTCTGCAATGTTGGGCAGGAACCGACATTTATCATTAGTAATCGGCAGGAGGTTCTAGATGTGACCCTCGCCTCGGTTACTATTTTTCAGTTGATTAGGGGATGGAGAGTGGCGAAGGAGCACTCATTCTCTGATCATCAATATATAACTTATAACCTTAACATACACCCGGGTACCCAGAAGCCGTTCAGGAATCCAAGAAGGACAAACTTTGAGAAATATGGGGAGGTGTTGGAGGAACTATTGCCGGAGGTCCCCGGACTTCCGGAGACAGTGGAAGAATTGAATTGCATTGTGGATGTTGTCACAAAAGCATGCAACTTTCCTTTAATGCTTCTTGCCCCCTGATAAAGCCAAGGGGCAGGCAGAAACCGACATAGTGGTCCATGGAGTTGGAGACCTTTCGGAAGGCGTGTAGGACAACCTTTAATAAGGCAAAGAACACGAGGCATGTACGGGACTGGGACTCCTATAAGGAGGACCTAAGAAAGTACAAAAAAGAATTGAGGAAGGCACAGAGGGGATCTTGGAGACTCTTCTGTGGTAGAATGGAAGAAGTCTCTGAGACTTCCCGCCTTAGGAAAATTCTATCTACTAACCCAACTAGTCCTAGTTACTTAATTAGACCAGACGGGTCATGGACAGCTTCAAGTGCGGAATCGTTGGAGCTTCTCATCGATACCCACTTTCCGGGAAGCTTTGATGACTCGATGGAGCCTGGAGCTCATCGAGGAACACCTCCAATAGATATGGAGGGCATATTGGATAGAGAGCGGATCAGGTGGGCGCTGCAGGGTTTTAAGCCTTATAAATCGGCGGGCCCGGATCGGATTATACCAGCAGAGATTCAAAAGAACTCGGCAGCCATCATCCCCTGGCTAGAGGTTATCTTCAGGGGATGTCTGAAACTAGTCTATATTCCTAGGAATTGGACAGAGGTCAAAGTAGTCTTTATCCCGAAATCGGGAAAGAGCTCACATGCTCATCCAAAGGACTTGAGGCCTATAACTCTATCATTCTTTCTGCTGAAAACCCTGGAAAGGTTGATAGATGTGTTTATTCGATCAAGAATTGAACCCAGGAATTGGGCAATGTCGCAGCATGCGTACTGTAAGGGAAAGTCGGTGGACACCGCTCTGCACAATCTAGTACGCACAATTGAGAAATCAATTTACTTGCAAGAATTTTGCATGGTAGCATTTCTCGATATTGAGGGTGCTTTTAATAATGTAAAAACGGAGGCGATCATGGAAGGATTGTCTTTTTTGAAGGTGGACTGCTCTATAAGTAGGTTAATAAATCAGATGCTGGTAAGCAGGACTATTACCTCGGAGCTGGGAGAGTTCAAGATTAGAAGACGGGTGGTTAGAGGAACCCCATAAGGAGGTGTAATGTCCCCCATTCTCTGGAGTGCAGTGATTAATGGATTACTGCTGGAACTAGAGAGAGAGGGGATAGGGGTTGTAGCATATGCTGATGATGTAGCGATAGCTGTCTCAGGCAAATATCTAGATACGATTAGGGATGTTATGCAGAATGCACTCCTGATCATTAGGAAATATAAAATTCCGGTGGTTAGCCCTCCTATCATAAACGGCAGCGGACTAGTTTTTGCTGACCGAGCGAGATTTCTGGGCATAATCTTTGATAGTAAGCTCAGCTGGAAGCCTAACACTTTGGAAAGGGTGAATAATGCTATAATTGCAGCCTTATACTCGTGTAGGAACGCTATAAGTAAGAGATGGGGCTTGAAACCAGAGCTGGTATACTGGCTCTATACCGAAGTGGTAAGACCTGTGCTAATGTACGGGGTGGGCATTTGGTGGCCAGCTCTAGATAAGGTAACATATAGAGGTATGATGGAGAAGGTACAAAGAACGGCCTGTATGATTATAAGCGGGGCGCTTAGGACAACACCTACACGCGCTTTAGAGGTTATGTTCCACCTTATTCCAATCGACCTTTATGGTAAACAGATGGCAGCCAACGTGGCTACGAGACTCTTGGCTGTCTCTCAGTGGAAGTGTCTTCAGGTGGGACACTCGGCGATAGGTAGATTCGCTGGCGAAGAACTGGCGAATCTGGATTATATTACACCAACTTTGTGCTTCGATAAGGGTTTCCGTACCATCTTTCCCTCAAGGGAATCCTGGAGAAACGGATCAATCTTGGAAAACGAGGCAATGCAATTTTTCACGGACGGCTCGAGGCTAGACGATAAGGTAGGAGCCGGAGTCTTCTGTGATAAACTTAATGTTAATATTTCTGTTCGCCTCCCTGACTACTGCAGCGTGTACCAGGCTGAAGTGGTGGCGATCGGGGAAGTCATGACATGGTTGAAGCATAATGTGGTATCCGGGAGGGATATCGCAATTTATGTGGACAGTCAGGCAGCGATAAAGTCACTTGGGGCAGTTTGTCTGAAGTCGCGGGTGGCGCTGGATTGCCAATCATCTCTTAACGAGATGAGCGAGTATTTCAGCATCCAGATAATCTGGGTCCCGGGTCACTCGGACGTCACGGGGAACTGCAGGGCGGACGAACTAGCTAGGTACGGTACGACTCTCCAGATGCAGCCGGAAATGGTAGGTCTGGGGAGGCCTATGGCAGTGCTAAAATGGGCGCTCAGTAAAAAGGCAATCGTCTTGACAAATTAGAGGTGGATCAACACTCTCACGTGCAGGGTAGCAAAGCAGGTTTGGCCAAAACTGGACTTGCGGCGCTCCAAGGTACTAATATCCCTGGGAAGACAAGAAATAGGATGGGTCGTAGGGATAATGACAGGTCACTGCCTTTTTGGGGAGCATGCGAGAAGGCTGGGGATACAGACGAATGACTTTTGTAGAAGTTGCATGGACGAAGAGGAGGAGGAGACTTTGGAACACTTCCTATGCTCATGTCCGGCGTTATCATACAGAAGGCATAAGTATTTGGGTGTGTATGGTATGGACAGCCTTTCGGAACTCGCGGACTGTGGAATTCGAGATTTATTACGGTATATAAATAGCTCTGGTTGGTTTCAACGGGAGTAATGGGGAGATGGGATCCTGTGGTATCACAACGTGCCACTGCTGGCCTAAGTGTGCGATAGCAGCCACTTCAACCTAACCTAACCTAACCTAGATTTAATAAAAAATTAATTTATTTCTTCTAAAAAAGATGCTGAAATTTATTCTAACTTACCGATGCCGAGACATTATAGGGTAACATTGTAAAATTATATGTTGCTCCTGATTTTTAAGAATCGAGCTACTAAATTATCGGTTGTACCAAGGTAAATAAGATTATTTAGAATTATTTATATATGCTGCCAATTGGCAATTAAGAATTATAAATATTTTATTAGGTTTTTGGCTTAAAAGAAGCTTATATTTAGATGTATAAAAGGAAATCAAGAATTCTCTGTGCGGCTCTAACAGGATAAAGCGATAGTGCTAGTGGAAGGGTTCTTTTTGGAGTAAGGACTTCATAGGCAGATACATCGTTCATGTCAGTATATACTATATGCGGGCAAGAATCTATGCAATGTTTAAATGTACTACACGAAATAGATGCGCCGTCGTATACTCTCGAACTAGTTACTGCTGAAGACCAGATTTAATAAAAATAAATAAACAATATTCAAGTGAAAACACCTCAATATTTTTATAAAAATTCGAAACTTTCGGCACAAAAAATTACTTTTAAAACAATTGAGTCTTAGGCACTCAGAAATATTACAAAAGAGGATGTTTTTGTAATCTTCAATTTACTAACGTTTCATATCACTTGAAAAAGCACATCTGCTTGAAAGTAAAAAACAAACTAAAATGTGTATACACAAACATTAGAAAATTATTAAAGATTAATGAAATTTAAAAATGATTGTTGATGCGATTACTATCCCACAGTACCTACCTATACATATACTCGTCTGTATAGAGAAAATCTCAAATTTCAAATTATTTATTTATTAAGTTAGCATCGTACAATATAATATAGAAATAAGTCTGTATACACCAATTGTATATTCAGTTCTTATCTGATATGTATATCATATTTTCGATATATGTATGTACTTACATTCTATATTGATTTGAAAAGCTATCATACATAAACCATTATTTATATTAATACCCTTCTCCAATCGAATTTTAATCCTTTCCGGCCCAAAAATATTCGTCTGGTAATATTTTAAGGATATCAATATTTTCGATTATTTCGTATGAAACTTAAATATTGTAGTATAAATGTATAAGTCGATTCAACAATGCTTGAAAGAATTAAATACAATTAGATTAGCAATTTTTAGTAAGCGCCATCCTTCAGTTTATCATATAAAATGTTTGAATGACTTCAAGAGTTCTTACTGTACTTAATTTAAAATAAAGAAAATCTAAAGATATTCCTTTACAAATCTGAAGAGTTATTCAAACAGAAGAATATTAAAATATCAATATTTCAAAATTAATCTGAAGTAAATTAAATATTTATAGAAAATTTTGCAATACTCTCATCATGGAAAATATAAAATGAATTGTTCTGATTAATCCTGATAAACGAGTATTACATCCACAAAACAATTTTGGGAAAATTATAAAATATGCTAATTTTATTTTATTTGTTTAAGCGACCAAGACCATCTCACCAAAATTATAATTATCGTATATTCTCGTATTATTACAGCAGTCCAGTAGGAGGGGTAAGTCCATAACATTAGCATTTAACTGGAAAAATATTTGTAATTTATTACCCACAATTTATTTCATTAGAATTTTCCATAATTTATTTTCATTGGTTCGCGTTTCGTTTCCACCACTTATATAACATTTCATTTAAATTGAACAACAACAAGAAGTATAGCCTCCAATTAAATATATTATTCAATTCATATAATTTATTAAACTTTTATTCTTGTTGTTGTAAAATACACAAAATCTTTGACACATTATTAAGTTAATTTGTAATTTTAATTGTTGTGAACAATGATCAATTATATTGGCCTTTGGTACCTTTACTGAATTCCAAACGTACCTAGCGCTCATATTGGTTTGTTAATTTGTTTGGAACCATTGAGCGCCTGCTGCAAGAATCGTTGTGGTGGGTGTCTTTTATAAGGAAAAGTCGCTTCAAATTCCTTCTTCTCTAATACAGGACGATGAGACACGATTTATTGTAATTCACCCACATGTTAAATTCACATGCTAGACTTCCCTATGAGTTTCGAGAACTTGTAATTATCAAGGCCGCAATTGCGAGAGAAAGCGATTATGTAAGCATTACGAGAACTCGAAATATCTTACATAATTTTCAAAACGAATTAGGAACTCACACAATGCTACAAAATCGGCCACAAATCATCCCTACTTTAGGTTTTGATGACTTTATATATTTTGAAAAAATAAGGTTTAATTTTATACATTGCAAATATCATAATAGTGACTATTTCAGATTAATCAAGTTTCCGAAATTTTCACGATAATTCACACTAAATGTTACCGAAGGACCGGTCACTTAAAATATGTTTTAAATGCGAATAAATCTCAGTCGATCATAATTTATAAAAAATCGTTAGACACCTCGTCCTTTCCTGGTATTTTTCTGCAGGGTTCGCTAATTAGGTATTCAAATACTGTTAGAGATTTAGGCTTAGTTATTAATAAAACTCTTTCTTGGGGTGACCATTTAGTTAGTATTAGTAAGAGGGTCTTTGGTATGCTTAGTTGTTTGTATAAAGTAGTAGGATTTTCTGATAGTCAGTTTAGGAAAAAAATGTTTTTGTCTTATCTTCTTCCTCATTTTATTTATGGTGACGTAGTTTTATTCGGTATGCTTCAGGAAAATATGAACGTTCTCCAAAGATGTTTCAATGCATGTACTAGGTTTATTTTTGGTATTAGGAAATTCGATCATATTTCTGCCTACTCTAGCCTTGTTTTACGATGTAGTTTATCTACCTTTTACGAATTTCGCGTTTGTCTTTTTATTTTTAAACTTCTCAAAGCTAAGAAGCCTTGGTATCTTTATAGGAAGTTACTTTTTAGCAGGTCTCATTCCTCAAACTTCCGCCTGATTCCGGCCAAAAATAGTTGTAGGTCGCTAAACAAATCCTTTTACGTTAGGGGAGTTTCTCTTTGGAATTCAATTCCATTGGAAATTAAGAGTTTAGGATCGGCCAAATTATTTAAGTCAAAATTTTTGGAGTGGCGTGATTGATGGGCAATACGTAGTTTTCTAAACTTATTTTTAATATTATTGTTATTGTTATTATTGTTAATTTTTAATATTATTTCACCTCTTGCTACGTATGTGAAGTTATCGCAGGATTTCATCCCAGTAAATGAAAAAACTTGAATCAGGCAACCCTAGAAAATTTAAAGCTATATTTAATATTACGTGAAGTTAGCCCAGCCCAGGATTTAATTAAAATTAGGCTAAATACCAAAATGACATGTTATCCAATAAAATAAAATAAAATCCACATACAAAATTAATACAATTTAAATCTTCACTGATATATTGTATTATTTGAAAGATTTTACCTAGTACCTAAAAATTTATGGATGTTACAACAATTGGTACATTTTGCCGCAAATAAAAATGTCTCGTATTAGTAAAAAGCAATTTCGAGAAGGGGATATCAATAGCACAATTTAAAAAAAAATTCAAGAAAATCGTATTGTTCCAAGTGCCCCAAATATAGCCCTGGGCTGAGAAGTTTCATTCAAAAACGTACAAAAGACGGAATTGTTGTAACAAATATAAACATTTGTGTGTAACGGCTATTTTCCCATGTAAATAAAATCTTCCAAAAACAAAATTAAAAAAATATATAAATAGGTTGGAACAACACTTGGAACAATAGGATTTTCTTGAATTTTTTTTTAAATTGTGCTATTGATATCCCCTTCTCGAAATTGCTTTTTACTAATTCGAGACTTTTTTAGTTTTGGCGAACCAGACGAATATCTGATCGACAGTATAAAAATGAATGAAACTTCTCAGCCCAGGGCTATGTTTGGGGCACTTGGAACAATACGATTTTCTTGAATTTTTTTTAAATTATGCTAATGGTATCCCCTTCTCGAAATTGCTTTTTACTAATACGAGACATTTTTAGTTTTGGCGAACCAGACGACTATCTGATCGACAGTATAAAAATGAATGAAACTTCTCAGCCCAGGGCTATATTTGGGGCACTTGGAACAATACGATTTTCTTGATTTTTTTTTTTAATTATGCTAATGGTATCCCCTTCTAGAAATTGCCTTTACTAATTCGAGACATTTTTAGTTTTGGCGAACCAGACGAATATCTGATCGACAGTATAAAAATGAATGAAACTTCTCAGCCCTTTGCTATATTTGGGGCACTTGGAACAATACGATTTTCTTGAATTTTTTTTTAAATTATGCTATTGATATCCCATTCTCGAAATTGCTTTTTACTAATACGAGACATTTTTGGTTTTGGCGAACCAGACGAATATCTGATCGACAGTATAAAAATGAATGAAACTTCTCAGCCCAGGGCTATATTTGGGGCACTTGGAACAATACGATTTTCTTGAATTTTTTTTTAAATTATGCTAATGGTATCCCCTTCTCGAAATTGCTTTTTACTAATACGAGACATTTTTAGTTTTCGCGAACCAGACGACTATCTGATCGACAGTATAAAAATGAATGAAACTTCTCAGCCCAGGGCTATATTTGGGGCCCTTGGAACAATACGATTTTCTTGAATTTTTTTTTAAATTGTGCTATTGATATCCCCTTTTCGAAATTGCTTTTTACTAATACGAGACATTTTTGGTTTTGGCGAACCAGACGAATATCTGATCGACAGTATTAAAATGAATGAAACTTCTCAGCCCAGGGCTATATTTGGGGCACTTGGAACAATACGATTTTCTTGAATTTTTTTTTAAATTATGCTAATGGTATCCCCTTCTCGAAATTGCTTTTTACTAATACGAGACATTTTTAGTTTTGGCGAACCAGACGAATATCTGATCTACAGTATAAAAATGAATGAAACTTCTCAGCCCAGGGCTATATTTGGGGCACTTGGAACAATACGATTTTCTTGAATTTTTTTTTAAATTGTGCTATTGATATCCCCTTCTCGAAATTGCTTTTTACTAATACGAGACATTTTTGGTTTTGGCGAACCAGACGAATATCTGATCGACAGTATTAAAATGAATGAAACTTCTAAGCCCAGGGCTATATTTGGGGCACTTGGAACAATACGATTTTCTTGAATTTTTTTTTAAATTGTGCTATTGATATCCCCTTCTCGAAATTGCTTTTTACTAATACGAGACATTTTTGGTTTTGGCGAACCAGACGAATATCTGATCGACAGTATAAAAATGAATGAAACTTCTCAGCCCAGGGCTATATTTGGGGCCCTTGGAACAATACGATTTTCTTGAATTTTGTTTTAAATTATGCTAATGGTATCCCCTTCTAGAAATTGCCTTTTACTAATACGAGACATTTTTAGTTTTGGCGAACCAGACGAATATCTGATCGACAGTATAAAAATGAATGAAACTTCTCAGCCCAGGGCTATATTTGGGGCACTTGGAACAATACGATTTTCTTGAATTTTTTTTTAAATTATGCTAATGGTATCCCCTTCTCGAAATTGCTTTTTACTAATACGAGACATTTTTAGTTTTGGCGAACCAGACGAATATCTGATCGACAGTATAAAAATGAATGAAACTTCTCAGCCCAGGGCTATATTTGGGGCACTTGGAACAATACGATTTTCTTGAATTTTTTTTAAATTGTGCTATTGATATCCCCTTCTCGAAATTGCTTTTTACTAATACGAGACATTTTTGGTTTTGGCGAACCAGACGAATATCTGATCGACAGTATTAAAATGAATGAAACTTCTCAGCCCAGGGCTATATTTGGGGCACTTGGAACAATACGATTTTCTTGAATTTTTTTTTAAATTATGCTAATGGTATCCCCTTCTCGAAATTGCTTTTTACTAATACGAGACATTTTTAGTTTTGGCGAACCAGACGAATATCTGATCGACAGTATAAAAATGAATGAAACTTCTCAGCCCAGGGCTATATTTGGGGCACTTGGAACAATACGATTTTCTTGAATTTTTTTTTAAATTATGCTAATGATATCCCCTTCTCGAAATTGCTTTTTACTAATACGAGACATTTTTGGTTTTGGCGAACCAGACGACTATCTGATCGACAGTATAAAAATGAATGAAACTTCTCAGCCCAGGGCTATATTTGGGGCACTTGGAACAATACGATTTTCTTGAATTTTTTTTTAAATTATGCTAATGGTATCCCCTTCTAGAAATTGCCTTTTACTAATACGAGACATTTTTAGTTTTGGCGAACCAGACGAATATCTGATCGACAGTATAAAAATGAATGAAACTTCTCAGCCCAGGGCTATATTTGGGGCACTTGGAACAATACGATTTTCTTGAATTTTTTTTTAAATTATGCTAATGGTATCCCCTTCTAGAAATTGCCTTTTACTAATACGAGACATTTTTAGTTTTGGCGAACCAGACGAATATCTGATCTACAGGATAAAAATGAATGAAACTTCTCAGCCCAGGGCTATATTTGGGGCACTTGGAACAATACGATTTTCTTGAATTTTTTTTTAAATTATGCTAATGATATCCCCTTCTCGAAATTGCTTTTTACTAATACGAGACATTTTTGGTTTTGGCGAACCAGACGACTATCTGATCGACAGTATAAAAATGAATGAAACTTCTCAGCCCAGGGCTATATTTGGGGCACTTGGAACAATACGATTTTCTTGAATTTTTTTTTAAATTATGCTAATGGTATCCCCTTCTCGAAATTGCTTTTTACTAATACGAGACATTTTTAGTTTTGGCTATATTTGGGGCACTTGGAACAATACGATTTTCTTGAATTTTTTTTTAAATTATGCTAATGATATCCCCTTCTCGAAATTGCTTTTTACTAATACGAGACATTTTTGGTATTGGCGAACCAGACGACTATCTGATCGACAGTATAAAAATGAATGAAACTTCTCAGCCCAGGGCTATATTTGGGGCACTTGGAACAATACGATTTTCTTGAATTTTTTTTTAAATTATGCTAATGGTATCCCCTTCTAGAAATTGCCTTTTACTAATACGAGACATTTTTAGTTTTGGCGAACCAGACGAATATCTGATCTACAGGATAAAAATGAATGAAACTTCTCAGCCCAGGGCTATATTTGGGGCACTTGGAACAATACGATTTTCTTGAATTTTTTTTTAAATTGTGCTATTGATATCCCCTTCTCGAATTGCTTTTTACTAATACGAGACATTTTTATTTGCGGCAAAATGTACCAATTGTTGTAACATCCATAAATTTTTAGGTACTAGGTAAAATCTTTCAAATAATACAATATATCAGTGAAGATTTAAATTGTATTAATTTTGTATGTGGATTTTATTTTATTTTATTGGATAACATGTCATTTTGGTATTTAGCCTAATTTTAGTTAAATCCTGGGCTGGGCTAACTTCACGTAATATTAAATATAGCTTTAAATTTTCTAGGGTTGCCTGATTCAAGTTTTTTCCTTTACTGGGATGAAATCCTGGGATAACTTCACATACGTCCTCTTGCTGTACATTTTATTGTAAATGAGCTATTGCTCAAAATAGAATGTGTATGCATGAGATGGAAATTGTTTGAAAAAATTTAAAAGGTTTTTCTGCCTAATGGAAGCAGCTTCATCATTTTATTTTTGTTCTTTTGTTCCGTTTACTCTGTTTCCATCTGTGCTTTTCCTTTTAATACTAAATTATTGTTAAAGTACAATAAATAAATAAATAAATAAATAAACACATTTGTCCTTTGGATTTTTTATGTCTTTCTTCCAGATATTTAAGCGCATTAACTGTTTGTTTTGGGCTCGTTGAGTATTCTTTTATAAATATAAAAATTACGCAAGATTTTTATAAATTTTCGATATTATTTGAGTTTTGTTTGGATTGAGTTAAACTTAGTTTTGACTTTTGCTCCAAGTGAGATTTTCAAAATCTAAGATTTCTGGATTAATGTAGGTTTTATTCAAAATTACCAACTAATATTTATACGAGTATTTATGAAAAATATGTTTTTTTGCTTTTGAACCGCTTAACATTGCGATTTTAAGATTTTGGAAGAATATTTTCCGATTCTCAGTTTATTTGAAATTTTTTGAGAATATCGCGATTTTTTCTAGAATTCAAAGATGATTTGAGATTATTCGTGCTTTTCGGGCTCATTATATTACATAATTATAGTTCTTAAGCTTATTTCAGATTTGCTTGGTGTTGATAGAAATTGTTTGAGATTTTATTATTTTTTGAGATTATTAGAGATTTCGGATATTAGACGAGTTTAGCTTGGAGTTGAATTTATCATTGCCCTGAGTTACAAGGTTACAAGGAGTTACATTAATCTAGATTTCCGGAATTGAATGTTGGCATCGAAGTTGTAGCATAAAGTTATTCGAGATTATTAGTGACTTCTTAATTTTTTGAGGTTATTGTATGATTTTAAGTTCATTGTAAAGCCCTTTAGATATTTTTCAGAGCGTTTTGCAAAAATGCATTCCATTTTATTTACAACCCCATTTTTATTTTATTTAACAAACCCAACCAAAATAGTAATGTTATTGTTCAACCCTTCAACATTTTAAACTTCAGTGATTAGTTAAAAAATTGATTTTTTTTTAATATTAAACCAGTTACAATTATAAAAGAGAGTTGCTATACTCTAGATATTGGTAAACAAGGTTTTGTTCGAAGAAATACAAATAACATCATCTCATCTCATATACTCTCGCTTGCATGCACAATTTAAATTGCTTTTTCACCATTTTAACAACGAAGTTTTTGAGGTTTCTTGTAAATAAAAATTAGAAGAAGAGAACAAGATGAGATGCTTATTGCCAATTGGTTATGGTAGGCTCAAACAGAACAACTATTTTGATTTGCGTATTTATTTTGTGCCGAAAAATTCGATTTTTTTATGGTTGTATTGCATTACTCATAAAGTGAAAACTCTGCCACTTGCAAGTGTCTTGTTCTATACTGTAGTGTGAGAAATTTTATTCTCAGTTTGCTAAAAAACGTTTAATATTGTCATATCTTGTGTTGTGCTGCAGCAAATTTTAATTGCATTGTAGTAACTATCGCACAAATTATAACGTTACATCATTCCCTTAACCAACGACATCGACATAGTACAAAACACAAGTATTGGATTTAGGTCATATTTGCGAACAAAATAAATAGTTTGGGAGCCTATAAACGTCGACGGGAGATCGGTCCAAAATTTTTCCTTCGAAATAACGTGTTGCTTCAGATTTCGGATTGAAGTGGCAGGTCAATAATCACGAGGTTTATATTATCATTATCGGAAACTTGTGATGATCGACCAACATCACTCACATTTGTATTATTTTGGCCATACCGCAAATATATCATCATTTGGCTATTTTGGTCATACAGTACATTTGATGCATCAAAAATAATCAAGCTGTTATTTCAAGCTGTTATTTCAAGCCATCGGCGTCATTGGAGATTGTTCTGTCATTACCAACCATCATCTTCCAATTTAGTTAATTTCAGTTTAATTTTAGTTCTGATAATATTTTTGAATTACTTCTCATTAAATTTAAAGTTTCGCCCTTCAATTTAAATTACAATTTAGGGTTACATTAATTTAAGTGTTAATTATCAAATTGAATTTTCAATGTTGTTCTTATATTCTTACAACTTTCGGTTTGAGTTGTTTTGTGTTGCTATAGAACAGTGATTTTTGTGATTGATTTGTTAATCGTGCGCGACTTTTTCATTTAACAAACGGGTGTTCAATAAATTTTTAATAAACTCAATGTCTGATTCTGAAACGGAAAATGCGGGTGAAATGTCTTCTAAGCCCAAAAATCTTTTAAAAAGAAAATGAAGTGCGTTTAAAGGTCAACTAACCCAGTTTAAAAACAAACTGTTATCTCTGACAATTCTTGGGGCTGTTGAATCTAATGTTCACAGATAACAATTATTGTACGATAAATATCATCAAGTTCAATTGAAAATCGAACTACAAGATGAAGCTGCAGCCGATCTCATGAAATACTCATGAGAGTCTCATGAAATAAAGAAACTCGAAATATACCTAAGGAACCCACTAACTTTGAATCGTAATCTAACAGTAAACAGATAGAACAAAGCATTCCTTCTACGTGTATACAACTTCCTGAGCTTATGTCACCGACCTTCAGTGGGGCTAAAAATGAATGAGTAAAGAAAAGGATGGTATAAAGCATTTGGCCTAATTGAATATCTTCTTTCAACTTCGGCTAATTATGAAATACCCTGGTAAATTTTATATGATAACTATGACAATGCGATTCTTATCCAAAAGGGTCTTATGAAAAAAAAAAACTATAATTTAAAATCGCCAGTTGTAAATTCTTCAAATTAACTTCAAGATTTAATTGACTAAACTATTAAAATAATAATGGGTTGAAGTCATTACGTGTACAAGTCGAAGCTTGGGATTTGATGTTAATGGGAGAGTTGACAGTTCATCAAAAATACATATTATAAAAAATTCAGAAGGGAACAAGTTATTAAACTTTTTGACAAGTTATTAAACTTCTTTTCTGGAAGCAATTATAAAGGTACAGCTTCAAAATCATCAGACGATTCTAAAATATTTAAATGTTCTAAAGGCAAATCCGCTTCGTTAGTTTCTAATAGCTCTAAATGATCAAATTGTGATGGAGCACATTCGTTACTTAGCTGGTGATACCGAAATCACTAAATACATACGTTACCGGTTTATTCGGAGCAATCAATTATGTACCAATTGTATAAAAATTATGATAAATCTCCTTATGGTTTATGCTCACGGAAGCCTCACACTCTGAATTGCTTTAAAACAAATTCAAACTTCAAAGGTTCAAAATATAATACGAATAATTCTCTTTGTTCTGTAAATAAACCAAGAATTTATTCAATAGTTTCAAATGATCAGTTAGAATCAAATATTGTCCAAACTATTAGAGATTCAAAGGAAATAAACCAAATTTTAATTGAAACTGCTTTAGACAATGCCACTTCTGAATCCAATATTCAGTGTTTGTGTAGAGCGTTGTTTTACATCGGTTCTCATTTAAAAGAAAAAATTTCATTTAAAAAAAATTGACTTTAGCTATATCTTCTAGAGTATCAAATTTTTCGGTAACTTTGAATTTTTTTCTATCTCCAAAAATTACGAATTACTTACAAGCACGTCCAGTTAATATACATCTAAATCTAATACCAAATGATGTTGAATTAGCAGATCTATATTTCCATATACCAGGTAGCATTGATATTTTACTTGGTGCAGAAATAATTAACCAATTATTCTCTGATGTTGCAAGTATAACAGTTTTGAAAAATCTTCCATCGTTTTATCACAGCGTTTTTGGTTATGTTGTAAGCGGTAGACTGTTATGATCTTACACTGTACTATTGAAACTCTAAATAATGAATAAAACGATTTAGGGAGATAGAAACAGTTTCTGTTAAAATCAATTATTCATTAAATGAACATTTTTTGAAGAACATTATCTGAAAGCTCACAAAAGTTTCAGTTCACGTCAATATTTAGTTTCTCTGCAGAGTACAATGCGAATATTAATCAGTTAGGTCTTTCAAATCACATTTCACGTATGTATTGTTGCAGTATTGCAGTAACGTATGGAATTAAAAGTGATCCATTTTTCGCTACACGTACATTACAACAACAAGCTTTGGATGAACTCATCTAGTTTAATTTAGCATCGCAAATTTTAATGAAAGATTTTTATGTCGATGACGTCCTAACAGGATCTGATACGATTGAAATTACATTAACAACTACATTTATTGAAATTACATTAAATCACTTACTATAATTATTAGAAAAGGGCCCGCCGGGAATCGATCCCGGGACCTTCGGAGCGTAAAGCAAGTATGCTAACCACTGTGCCACCGGGGCGGTTATAAATTCCACTCCACAAATTCTACAAATTGTATAAATTATTGAAATTTTATGAATTCAAATAGTTCAAGTTTGTCAGTTCTATAAATTCTACAAATCACATTTGGCCTATTTTAAAAATTCCATAATTTCTATAAATTCTATAAATTTTAGAAACTCTTTGAATTCTACAAATTTTATAAATTCAGAAATGTCAATAAATCCCATAAAGTGTAATAATTCTATAAATCCAATAAATTCTGTAAATCCTATAAATTCTATTTATTCTATGAATTCTATAAAGCCTAAAACTTCAGTAGGCTAGTTAGGTTAGTTGGAGTGGCACAGAATTTATCCCCTTCACTCTTACTGAAACCATTTATAGCTACTTAGAGTAGAACATCTCGTACTGTACAGGTTTAGAGATCCAGCAGGTTGTCCATCTTAAACTTACCTAAGTATTCATGGCTGCTACGTACTAATACCGGACATGAGCAAAGGAAGAAGTTCCTCCCCGTTCTCGTCTAAACAGGGTAGGGTTTAGTGAGTATTTCTAAGATTATTCTTAATTAACGAGAGCCTTATATTCTGGTCCAATTCTAGTTTTGGCCAGACTTGTCTTACTTTACTACAAGTGAGGGTTTCAGTCCACCTTGACAGCTTAAGCGCTGTCATAGGACTCTCCAGATTTGCTCTTTCCGGTTGCAGCTGGTGGTTCTAAAATGTTTATAAATTCAATTAATTTTGTGATTTTTTTAAATTCTTTAAATTAAGTAGATTCTATAAATTCTATAAACTGTTTTAACTGACAGAGTTCTTTATAATATTCTACCAACTTAAATTGTTTTTTTAAATTCCACAATTTTTACAAATACTAAGCATTTTTTAAATTCTTTGAATTTTGAAAATTTAATAAAATAGATGAATTCTATAAATTTCATTAAATATACACATTCTTTAAATTCTGTAAATTCCATAAAATTGTATGCATGTGAAGTTTGTCCTAAATTTCTCCTAAATAAAAAACATGGCGGTTAGTATTATTGAGTTAGTAAAAAATTGAGAGAAGTTCTTTAAAAATATTTTGGAAAAGGCGGAATCTGCTCTTTCTAGTAATATATTCTGGAAAAGGGCGGAGACGGAGACATATTCTGAAAAAAAAATTGGGAGAAGTTTTTTAAAAATATTTTGGAAAATTTGGAATTTACTGCTCATTAGATTCTGGAAAAGAGCGGAGACATATTCTGGAAAAAAAAAATTGGGAGAAGGTTTTTCAAAATATTTTGGAAAAGGGGGAATCTGCTCTTTTTAGTAATATATTCTGGAAAGTGCGGAGAGATATTCTGGCAAAAAATATTGGGAGAAGTTTTTTAAAAATATTTTGGAAAATTTGGAATTTACTGCTCTTCTAGTATTAGATTCTGGAAAAGGGCGGAGACATATTCTGGAAAAAAAAATATTGGGAGAAGTTTTTTATAAAATATTTTGGAAAATGAGGAATTTACTGCTCTTTCTAGTATTATATTCTGGAAAAGGGCGGAGACATATTCTGGAAAAAAAAATTGGGAGAAGTTTTTTAAAAATATTTTGGAAAATGGGGAATTTACTGCTCTTTCTAGTATTAGATTCTGGAAAAGGACGGAGACATATTCTGGAAAAAAAAAATTGGGAGAAATTTTTTATAAAATATTTTGGAAAAGGGGGGATTTACTGCTCTTTCTAGTATTAGATTCTGGAAAAGGGCGGAGACATATTCTGGAAAAAAATTGGGAGAAGTTTTTTAAAAATATTTTGGAAAATGGGTAATTTACTGCACTTTCTCATATTATATTCTGGAAAAGGACGGACACAAATTCTGGAACAAAAATTGAGACAAGGCCATTCAAAATATTTTAGAAAAAAAGGAATCTGCTCTTTCTAGTATTATATTCTGGAAAAGGGCGGAGACATATTCTGAAAAAAAAAATTGAGAGAAGTTTTTTAAAAATATTTTGGAAAAGTGGGAATTTACTGCTCTTTCTAGTATTATATTCTGGAAAAGGGCGGAGACATATTCTGGAAAAAAAAATTGGGAGAAGTTTTTTAAAAATATATTGGAAAATGGGGAATTTACTGCTCTTTCTAGTATTAGATTCTGGAAAAGGGCGTCGACATATTCTGGAAAAAAAAATTGGGAGAAGTTTTTTATAAAACATTTTGGAAAAGTGGGGATTTACCGCTCTTTCTAGTATTAGATTCTGGAAAAGGGCGGAGACATATTCTGGAAAAAAATTGGGAGAAGTTTTTTAAAAATATTTTGGAAAATGGGTAATTTACTGCACTTTCTCATATTATATTCTGGAAAAGGACGGACACAAATTCTGGAACAAAAATTGAGACAAGGCCATTCAAAATATTTTAGAAAAAAAGGAATCTGCTCTTTCTAGTATTATATTCTGGAAAAGGGCGGAGACATATTCTGAAAAAAAAAATTGAGAGAAGTTTTTTAAAAATATTTTGGAAAAGTGGGAATTTACTGCTCTTTCTAGTATTATATTCTGGAAAAGGGCGGAGACATATTCTGGAAAAAAAAATTGGGAGAAGTTTTTTAAAAATATTTTGGAAAATGGGGAATTTACTGTTCTTTCTAGTATTAGATTCTGGAAAAGGGCTGAGAGATATTCCGGAAAAAAAATTGGGGAAGTTTTTTAAAAATATTTTGGAAAATGGGGAATTTACTGCACTTTCTAATATTATATTCTGGAAAAGGACGGAGACAAATTCTGGAACAAAAATTGAAAGAAGGTCTTTCAAAATATTCTGGAAAAGGGGGAATCTGCTCATTCTAGTAATATATTCTGGAAAAGGGCGGAGACATATTCTGAAAAAAAAAAATTGAGAGAAGTTTTTTAAAAATATTTTGGAAAAGTGGGAATTTACTGCTCTTTCTAGTATTATATTCTGGAAAAGGGCGGAGAAATATTCTGGAAAAAAAAATTGGGAGAAGTTTTTTAAAAATATTTTGGAAAATGGGGAATTTACTGCTCGTTCTAGTATTAGATTCTGGAAAAGGGCGGAGACATATTCTGAAAAAAAAAAAATATTGGGAGAAGTTTTTTATAAAATATTTTGGAAAATGAGTGATTTACTGCTCTTTCTAGTATCAGATTCTGGAAAAGGGCGGAGACATATTCTGGAAAAAAATTGGGAGAAGTTTATTAAAAATATTTTGGAAAATGGGGAATTTACTGCACTTTCTAATATTATATTCTGGAAAAGGACGGAGACAAATTCTGGAACAAAAATTGAGAGAAGGTCTTTCAAAATATTTTGGAAAAGGGGGAATCTGCTCTTTCTAGTAATATATTCCGGAAAAGGGCGGAGATATATTCTGAAAAAAAAAATTGAGAGAAGTTTTTTAAAAATATTTTGGAAAAGTGGGAATTTACTGCTCTTTCTAGTATTATATTCTGGAAAAGGGCGGAGACATATTCTGGAAAAAAAAATTGGGAGAAGTTTTTTAAAAATATTTTGGAAAATGGGGAATTTACTGCTCGTTCTAGTATTAGATTCTGGAAAAGGGCGGAGACATATTCTGGAAAAAAAAATTGAGAGAAGTTTTTTAAAAATATTTTGGAAAAGTGGGAATTTACTGCTCGTTCTAGTATTAGATTCTGGAAAAGGGCGGAGACATATTCTGGAACAAAAATTGAGAGAAGGTCTTTCAAAATATTCTGGAAAAGGGGGAATCTGCTCATTCTAGTAATATATTCTGGAAAAGGGCGGAGACATATTCTGAAAAAAAAAATTGAGAGAAGTTTTTTAAAAATATTTTGGAAAAGTGGGAATTTACTGCTCTTTCTAGTATTATATTCTGGAAAAGGGCGGAGACATATTCTGGAAAAAAAAATTGGGAGAAGTTTTTTAAAAATATTTTGGAAAATGGGGAATTTACTGCTCTTTCTAGTATTAGATTCTGGAAAAGGGCGGAGAGATATTCCGGAAAAAAAATTGGGGAAGTTTTTTAAAAATATTTTGGAAAATGGGTAATTTACTGCACTTTCTCATATTATATTCTGGAAAAGGACGGACACAAATTCTGGAACAAAAATTGAGACAAGGCCATTCAAAATATTTTAGAAAAAAAGGAATCTGCTCTTTCTAGTATTATATTCTGGAAAAGGGCGGAGACATATTCTGGAAAAAAAAATTGGGAGAAGTTTTTTAAAAATATTTTGGAAAATGGGGAATTTACTGCTCTTTCTAGTATTAGATTCTGGAAAAGGGCGGAGAGATATTCCGGAAAAAAAATTGGGGAAGTTTTTTAAAAATATTTTGGAAAATGGGGAATTTACTGCACTTTCTAATATTATATTCTGGAAAAGGACGGAGACAAATTCTGGAACAAAAATTGAAAGAAGGTCTTTCAAAATATTCTGGAAAAGGGGGAATCTGCTCATTCTAGTAATATATTCTGGAAAAGGGCGGAGACATATTTTGAAAAAAAAAATTGAGAGAAGTTTTTTAAAAATATTTTGGAAAAGTGGGAATTTACTGCTCTTTCTAGTATTATATTCTGGAAAAGGGCGGAGACATATTCTGGAAAAAAAATTGGGAGAAGTTTTTTAAAAATATTTTGGAAAAGTGGGAATTTACTGCTCGTTCTAGTATTAGATTCTGGAAAAGGGCAGAGAGATATTCCGGAAAAAAAATTGGGGAAGTTTTTTAAAAATATTTTGGAAAATGGGGAATTTACTGCACTTTCTAATATTATATTCTGGAAAAGGACGGAGACAAATTCTGGAACAAAAATTGAGAGAAGGTCTTTCAAAATATTCTGGAAAAGGGGGAATCTGCTCATTCTAGTAATATATTCTGGAAAAGGGCGGAGACATATTCTGAAAAAAAAAATTGAGAGAAGTTTTTTAAAAATATTTTGGAAAAGTGGGAATTTACTGCTCTTTCTAGTATTATATTCTGGAAAAGGGCGGAGACATATTCTGGAAAAAAAAATTGGGAGAAGTTTTTTAAAAATATTTTGGAAAATGGGGAATTTACTGCTCGTTCTAGTATTAGATTCTGGAAAAGGGCGGAGACATATTCTGGAACAAAAATTAAGAGAAGGTCTTTCAAAATATTCTGGAAAAGGGGGAATCTGCTCATTCTAGTAATATATTCTGGAAAAGGGCGGAGTCATATTCTGAAAAAAAAAATTGAGAGAAGTTTTTTAAAAATATTTTGGAAAAGTGGGAATTTACTGCTCTTTCTAGTATTATATTCTGGAAAAGGGCGGAGACATATTCTGGAAAAAAAAATTGGGAGAAGTTTTTTAAAAATATTTTGGAAAATGGGGAATTTACTGCTCTTTCTAGTATTAGATTCTGGAAAAGGGCGGAGAGATATTCCGGAAAAAAAATTGGGGAAGTTTTTTAAAAATATTTTGGAAAATGGGTAATTTACTGCACTTTCTCATATTATATTCTGGAAAAGGACGGACACAAATTCTGGAACAAAAATTGAGACAAGGCCATTCAAAATATTTTAGAAAAAAAGGAATCTGCTCTTTCTAGTATTATATTCTGGAAAAGGGCGGAGACATATTCTGAAAAAAAAATTGAGAGAAGTTTTTTAAAAATATTTTGGAAAAGTGGGAATTTACTGCTCTTTCTAGCATTAGATTCTGGAAAAGGGCGGAGACATATTCTGGAAAAAAAAATTGAGAGAAGTTTTTTATAAAATATTTTGGAAAATGGGGAATTTACTGCTCTTTCTAGTATTAGATTCTGGAAAAGGACGGAGACTTATTCTGGGAAAAAAAATTGGGAGAAATTTTTTATAAAATATTTTGGAAAAGGGGGGATTTACTGCTCTTTCTAGTATTAGATTCTGGAAAAGGGCGGAGAAATTGGGAGGAGTTTTTTATAAAATATTTTGGAAAAGGGGGGATATACCGCTTTTTCTAGTATTAGATTCTGGAAAAGGGCGGAGACATATTCTAGAAAAAAATTGGGAGAAGTTTTTTAAAAATATTTTGGAAAATGGGGAATTTACTGCACTTTCTAATATTATATTCTGGAAAAGGACGGAGACAAATTCTGGAACAAAAATTGAGAGAAGGTCTTTCAAAATATTTTGGAAAAGAGGGAATCTGCTCTTTCTAGTAATATATTCTGGAAAAGGGCGGAGACATATTCTGAAAAAAAAAATTGGCAGAAATTTTTTAAAAATATTTTGGAAAATGGGGAATTTACTGTTCTTTCTAGTATTAGATTCTGGAAAAGGACGGAGACATATTCTGGAAAAACAAATTGGGAGAAATTTTTTAAAAATATTTTGGAAAATGGGGAATTTACTGCTCTTTCTAGTATTAGATTCTGGAAAAGGGCGGAGAGATATTCTGAAAAAAAAAATTGGGAGAAGTTTTTTAAAAATATTTTGGAAAAGTGGGAATTTACTGCTCTTTCTAGTATTATATTCTGGAAAAGGGCGGAGATATATTCTGAAAAAAAAAATTGGCAGAAATTTTTTAAAAATATTTTGGAAAATGGGGAATTTACTGTTCTTTCTAGTATTAGATTCTGGAAAAGGACGGAGACATATTCTGGAAAAACAAATTGGGAGAAATTTTTTAAAAATATTTTGGAAAATGGGGAATTTACTGCTCTTTCTAGTATTAGATTCTGGAAAAGGGCGGAGAGATATTCTGAAAAAAAAAATTGGGAGAAGTTTTTTAAAAATATTTTGGAAAAGTGGGAATTTACTGCTCTTTCTAGTATTAGATTCTGGAAAAGGGCGGAGACATATTCTGGAAAAAAAAATTGGGAGAAGTTTTTTAAAAATATTTTGGAAAAGTGGGAATTTACTGCTCTTTCTAGTATTATATTCTGGAAAAGGGCGGAGACATATTCTGGAAAAAAAATTGGGAGAAGTTTTTTAAAAATATTTTGGAAAATGGGGAATTTACTGCTCTTTCTAGTATTAGATTCTGGAAAAGGGCGGAGAGATATTCCGGAAAAAAAATTGGGGAAGTTTTTTAAAAATATTTTGGAAAATGGGTAATTTACTGCACTTTCTCATATTATATTCTGGAAAAGGACGGACACAAATTCTGGAACAAAAATTGAGTCAAGGCCATTCAAAATATTTTAGAAAAAAGGAATCTGCTCTTTCTAGTATTATATTCTGGAAAAGGGCGGAGACATATTCTGAAAAAAAAAATTGAGAGAAGTTTTTTAAAAATATTTTGGAAAATGGGGAATTTACTGCTCGTTCTAGTATTAGATTCTGGAAAAGGGCGGAGACATATTCTGAAAAAAAAAAATATTGGGAGAAGTTTTTTATAAAATATTTTGGAAAATGAGGGATTTACTGCTCTTTCTAGTATCAGATTCTGGAAAAGGGCGGAGACATATTCTGGAAAAAAATTGGGAGAAGTTTTTTAAAAATATTTTGGAAAATGGGTAATTTACTGCACTTTCTAATATTATATTCTGGAAGAGGACGGAGACAAATTCTGGAACAAAAATTGAGAGAAGGTCTTTCAAAATATTTTGGAAAAGGGGGAATCTGCTCTTTCTAGTAATATATTCCGGAAAAGGGCGGAGACATATTCTGAAAAAAAAATTGAGAGAAGTTTTTTAAAAATATTTTGGAAAAGTGGGAATTTACTGCACTTTCTAATATTATATTCTGGAGAATGACGGAGACAAATTCTGGAACAAAAAATTGAGAAAAGTTTTTTAAAAATATTTTGGAAAAGTGGGAATTTACTGCTCTTTCTAGTATTAGATTCTGGAAAAGGGCGGAGAGATATTCTGAAAAAAAAAATTGGGAGAAGTTTTTTAAAAATATTTTGGAAAATTTGGAATTTACTGCTCATTAGATTCTGGAAAAGGGCGGAGACATATTCTGGAAAAAAAAATTGGGAGAAGTTTTTTAAAAATATTTTGGAAAATGGGGAATTTACTGCTCTTTCTAGCATTAGATTCTGGAAAAGGGCGGAGACATATTCTGGAAAAAAAAATTGAGAGAAGTTTTTTATAAAATATTTTGGAAAATGGGGAATTTACTGCTCTTTCTAGTATTAGATTCTGGAAAAGGACGGAGACTTATTCTGGGAAAAAAAATTGGGAGAAATTTTTTATAAAATATTTTGGAAAAGGGGGGATTTACTGCTCTTTCTAGTATTAGATTCTGGAAAAGGGCGGAGAAATTGGGAGGAGTTTTTTATAAAATATTTTGGAAAAGGGGGGATATACCGCTCTTTCTAGTATTAGATTCTGGAAAAGGGCGGAGACATATTCTGGAAAATAATTGGGAGAAGTTTTTTAAAAATATTTTGGAAAATGGGGAATTTACTGCACTTTCTAATATTATATTCTTGGAAAGGACGGAGACAAATTCTGGAACAAAAATTGAGAGAAGGTCTTTCAAAATATTTTGGAAAAGAGGGAATCTGCTCTTTCTAGTAATATATTCTGGAAAAGGGCGGAGACATATTCTGAAAAAAAAAAATTGAGAGAAGTTTTTTAAAAATATTTTGGAAAAGTGGGAATTTACTGCTCTTTCTAGTATTATATTCTGGAAAAGGGCGGAGATATATTCTGAAAAAAAAAATTGGGAGAAATTTTTTAAAAATATTTTGGAAAATGGGGAATTTACTGTTCTTTCTAGTATTAGATTCTGGAAAAGGACGGAGACATATTCTGGAAAAACAAATTGGGAGAAATTTTTTAAAAATATTTTGGAAAAGGGGGAATTTACTGCTCTTTCTAGTATTAGATTCTGGAAAAGGGCGGAGAGATATTCTGAAAAAAAAAATTGGGAGAAGTTTTTTAAAAATATTTTGGAAAAGTGGGAATTTACTGCTCTTTCTAGTATTAGATTCTGGAAAAGGGCGGAGTTATATTCTGGAAAAAAAAATTGGGAGAAGTTTTTTATAAAATATTTTGGAAAAGGGGGGATATACCGCTCTTTCTAGTATTAGATTCTGGAAAAGGGCGGAGACATATTCTGGAAAAAAATTGGGAGAAGTTTTTTAAAAATATTTTGGAAAAGGGGGGATTTACTGCTCTTTCTAGTATTAGATTCTGGCAAAGGGCGGAGAGATATTCTGAAAAAAAAAATTGGGAGAAGTTTTTTAAAAATATTTTGGAAAATGGGGAATTTACTGCTCTTTCTAGTATTAGATTCTGGAAAAGGGCGGAGACATATTCTGGAAAAAAAAAATGGGAGAAGTTTTTTATAAAATATTTTGGAAAAGGGGGTATATACCGCTCTTTCTAGTATTAGATTCTGGAAAAGGGCGGAGACATATTCTGGAAAAAAATTGGGAGAAGTTTTTTAAAAATATTTTGGAAAATGGGGAATTTACTGCACTTTCTAATATTATACTCTGGAAAAGGACGGAGACAAATTCTGGAACAAAAATTGAGAGAAGGTCTTTCAAAATATTTTGGAAAAGAGGGAATCTGCTCTTTCTAATAATATATTTTGGAAAAGGGCGGAGACATATTCTGAAAAAAAAAATTGGGAGAAGTTTTTTAAAAATATTTTGGAAAAGTGGGAATTTACTGCTCTTTCTAGTATTATATTCTGGAAAAGGGCGGAGACATATTCTGGAAAAAAAATTGGGAGAAATTTTTTAAAAATATTTTGGAAAATGGGGAATTTACTGCTCTTTCTAGTATTAGATTCTGGAAAAGGACGGAGACATATTCTGGAAAAAAAAATTGGGAGAAATTTTTTATAAAATATTTTGGAAAAGGGGGGATTTACTGCTCTTTCTAGTATTAGATTCTGGAAAAGGGCGGAGAGATATTCTGAAAAAAAAAAAATTGGGAGAAGTTTATTAAAAATATTTTGGAAAATTTGGAATTTACTGCTCATTAGATTCTGGAGAAAAAAAAATTGGGAGAAGTTTTTTAAAAATATTTTGGAAAATGGGGAATTTACTGCTCTTTCTAGTATTAGATTCTGGAAAAGGGCGGAGACATATTCTGGAAAAAAATATTGGGAGAAGTTTTTTATAAAATATTTTGGAAAATGGGGGATTTACTGCTGTTTCTAGTATTAGATTTTGAAAAAGGGCGGAGACATATTCCGGAAAAAAAATTGGGGAATTTTTTTAAAAATATTTTGGAAAATGGGGAATTTACTGCACTTTCTAATATTATATTCCGGAAAAGGACGGAGACAAATTCTGGAACAAAAATTGAGAGAAGGTCTTTCAAAATATTTTGGAAAAGGGGGAATCTGCTCTTTCTAGTAATATATTCTGGAAAAGGGCGGAGACATATTCTGAAAAAAAAAATTGAGAGAAGTTTTTTAAAAATATTTTGGAAAAGTGGGAATTTACTGCTCTTTCTAGTATTATATTCTGGAAAAGGGCGGAGACATATTCTGGAAAAAAAATTGAGAGAAGATTTTAAAAATATTTTGGAAAATAGGGGGTTTACTGCTCTTTCTAGTATTAGATTCTGGAAAAGGGCGGAGACATATTCGGGGAAAAAATTGGGAGAAGTTTTTTAAAAATATTTTGGAAAATAGGGAATTTACTGCTCTAATATTATATTCTGGAAAAGGACGGAGACAAATTCTGGAACAAAAATTGAGAGAAGGTCTTTCAAAATATTTTGGAAAAGGTGGAATCTGCTCTTTCTAGTATTATATTCTGGAAAAGGGTGGAGAAATATTCTGAAAAAAAATTGGGAGAAATTCTTTAAAAATATTTGGAAAAACTATAAATATAGGGGTAACCCGTATGTATTTGTGTATCTGAAATCCATGAGAAAATTCTAAAAGTTTGTCAATAGTTAAAATAGGCCTAAATCTTATCACCTAATGAAGGAATCCCATGAGCAATACCCCTAAATTCGTTTAATACGTCAAATTACGTCATTCGAAAATTTTGAAATCGGTACATACATATCGTTCTGTTTTAGTTTATCTTAAAATAATAGTATATTAAAATATAAATCGTAATCAAAATTTATTTAGTTTAACTAAATTAATGTATAAAATATAATATTTTCATTTAAATTTTCATATCATTATATCGTAATTTTCTGAAAACGCCTAAATGTTTACTTTTCACACATCCTAGCAAATAAATTGTTGTTTTTGTAGTTTTAGGAGAAATTTAGGATAAACTTCATATCCCTTAAAATTGTTTAATTCGTTTCAATCAGAACAACAGTTGGAATGCCCTGAAAGGAAACATTAACATGATAAAAATTATAGTCATGCTTAAGGCATCAAATTTTTGGCCAAAAAGTAATTCCGAAAATTTCGAATTTGAATGTTCTCGATTTTGGCTATTATTCGATACGTAATTTGATTTAAAGTTTGTTCCAATAAGTTTTAATGAAAAAAATCAAGTAATTTCAGATTTATCAACAAAAAATGTTTTCTTTACGTTCATGTTCACGAGAAGTGAAAACTGAGTTTTACGGTTCATACAATTGGCCATAAATGACTGAAATCAAGTAATTCCTTTTTTCTAGTTTTTTCAATTCAGAAATCAGAATCAAATAAAACCAAGAGATTGGTAATACTGAGGATTGATGGAGCTACAACAACCGCGTGTATCAGAATTGAAGATATTTCAACATTAGGTAATTTTTGTAGGGTTCGTGAAATAAGGCTTAAAGAAATACGAATTTCCTGAGAAAATTTGTCCTAATAAAATGAAGTCAAATAATTTTTCTTTAAATGTGTGTTTTTTAAATAAATAAAAAACTCATTGATGTGGTAAAAACTCATTTATCTCAGGAATAATTTCTTCACTAGTTCGTTCATAATTGATTCGTTCGTAAATTGAACTCCGTTAAGTTTCAAGTATGGATTTAGTTTAATTTAACCTTACAATGTAAATAATAGACTATCTTTTTTTAAATCTGCTTAGTTATGTGCTAATACTATGTAAATACTATCTCATTTTTAAATGAGTGTCAATTCATGAAATATTTTAAAATCTTTAACTGTTAACATTCATTAATTACAATTTTTTACCTTACCATCTACGTGACATACATACACCAGAAAGCACACACATCCTACTTTTACGCTGAATGAACGCTAACCAACTTAAAAAATATAATCTCCCACATTTATGACATTTCCATAAATAAATACTCTAGAATGCATTAAAATACTAGTAAACACAAATAATTACAAAATCATTAATTTTAATTAAATAAAAAAAAAAAATACTTCGCACACAAATTAAAGAAAACTAAATTGTAATTAATAAACATTATAAAAATATGACAGGTCAATTTTTAATGCTATATTATTACGACGCATACAACTATTTATGTACACAAAATTAATTAAAATTTAATTACCAACCACACTCACAAGTGATAGTGAAAGTTATTTGCAAAAATATAATTAATTTACGATTTAAAAAGAAAATTGTGAAATTATTTAACAATTCAGATTTTTATAAATATTAATAGTCGAGCGATGAAAGTTGAAAATTATTGATTGATCATAATAAAAATATAATTAATAGCCTTGAAATAAAATTATTAAAAATCATTTTTTTACTGTTTTGATTGATTTATAATTTATTGATGTGAATTAATCGTTTATTGTGTAAATTTTGTTTTTGTTTTTATAATTAAATAGTTGATTTTTAATTTATCGTTAAAAATTTGTATTTTTTGTATAGATTAAGTAATTTTATAGCTGCATTATATGTACACATAAAGCTACATTATAGTAAACTGACGTTTAGACAGATTAATTAATTATAATATAATAAATAGTTA
Source organism: Tipula helvola (assembly GCA_963556165.1). Lineage (NCBI taxonomy): Eukaryota > Metazoa > Arthropoda > Insecta > Diptera > Tipulidae > Tipula > Tipula helvola. The sequence continues at coordinate 55,669,702 of OY744482.1, forward strand.
GTGATAGACAGATTAAAATAAGCTCTGCTGTTTATATATTTATATTACCATATTTGTACGATGATTAATATGCGCCATCGAATAATAAATGTGGCGTAACCCGAATGTATATACACATGTATATAGAGATAATATACATTCTATGTGTATTGCCTGCCGACCTCAGACAATTGGGGTGACATTTGTATCCCATTCATTTTAATTTTCACACCACACTCCAGCAGACATTTCAAACAATCCAATTTGTATATAAACAAGTTCATTTATTTACGTTCACCAAAACACAAATAAATTATTTATCGATTCAAATGGCGGTTTTATTTCAATAATAATAGAATAAAATAAATAAATAAAACACCAAATTAAAATAAACTGTACATACTATATACGTACGTACACATAAAAACCGATTTGTTGTTGTTCATTTTTTTATTATTATGTATAGTTACCATTTATTATAAACTATCATTATTCTACTACATTACATTGCTATTACTACCATTATTTTGTTGGTGTTTATTCTCCTATTTGGTATTTATATTTATTAAAGTAAATAATTAATTTATCTTATGTTTTATGTATTTTTATATTTATATGCTGTTATTATTAATATATTGTTGTTGTCATTGGTAAGTGTTATTATTATCATTTTCTTTTGGGTTTTCATTTTTTTTTTTTTTTGCGACGGTAATTAATAGCTGTCATGTTATATTATGTTTATGGTTTATGTGGGGAATGACTGTGTTTTGTATTGATTATGGGAGCATAAAAGTAACTCAACATTATGATGATTATCAATTATATGGTTGGATAAATTAATGACGGTAGAGTGTCAAATCTATTAGAAGTAAGTAAGCATTAACCACACATAATATCGTATATTGCAGCATAGAATAGATCAATGTCTAATATTTAAAAATTGAAATGGTAGCCCAATACCAATTAGCTACTTCCGGTATATATTTCTGTCGAGTTTCCTTTTTTTAGGAAATTCTGTAAAACAAAAACAAAAATTAGGTAGAACTTCTTAGGTCTAAAATAAAAAAAAATCACCTATAAAAAATGTAAAAACATTCTTCTTAAAATTAGGCTGTGCCGGGTACCCTGTTAAGCTCTGTTTACTCAGTGTTAAAATTCTGTGTGTATGCATTTTTCTCCTTACCTCTGGTTCAATTCTGAAACAAGTTTACCATAGTTAAAATTTTCGCATCATAACTATGGTAGAAAACAAATTAATGATTTACTGAAACTAATTGATAATTTAAAAAAAAAAAATGAAATTTGAATTAAATGAAGTTGTGGAATATTTTTATTTTAACACCGAAGACGATACGTTATATTTATATACAGTGGCTCTCATATTTGACCACACCTAATAATTTTAATTTTAATTTATTATTGATATTTGTGATGTTGAAAATGAATTGCTTTTAATTTGTTAAATAAATATTTAATAAACTGTTGAATTTAAAAAAAAAAAATAAAAAATTTAATTTTATTTTGGTGTAATAAAATATTAGCGTCTTACGAAATTGTGATCAATTATGAGAGTCACTGTATCCCATGAGTGGCCATAAGTTATTTTTCTATTTTTGCGAACGCGACATCAAAACAAAAATTTTCTCACAGAAAATTAGTTATAGAATCGGTCCAGCGCTAACTCTGTCTGCTAGCTACTTCCAGGACCTTACTAACAATCTTAATAATAAACGTAACAGTTTGGTGATAGCGAAGTGATTGTGAATAACAAGGAAATGATTTTCAGAAGCAGCGTAATTGGTTCATTGATGACAGTAAATAGGCGCAACTACGTGAGGCGGGGCAGATGGAAGGGTTAAATCAGGAATAGCAGGATTTTGGGAAGAAAGAAACGGAAACGGTAAGTGAAGAGAAGAAAAAAGAAGTTGGTTGCTTGATGGTTGGCTGAATCTTACCACCTTCAAGTTTCGGTTTCTAGCAGTTATTAGCTGCTTTGAACTAAATTAACCAACTCATGGGCCGGAAAATGGGAGAAAAACTAAATAAAGCAACAAGGTAGCGGTGGCGGGGTTGAGGGGGAATTTAAAAGTTGAACTAAGTTGAAGTAAATTGTAAAAGTTGAAGTAAATTGTAAACTGTGACTATCCAAAGATCGGATTGAACGAGTCCCATTTCGACTTACTCAATAACTCCGGCCCCCTGGTGTATTAATCCGGCCATTTACAAATTATCCACGCATAGCAAAACAAACGGACTGGGACCACTTTTCAACATCTAAAGTAACTTTAGCGTTCCACTTGTTTTTTGTTTTATTAAAAAAACGCTATTTTTGATTTTATAATTTAATATTTTATTTAATTAATTTATTTATTTAATTTTAATTTATATAATTGTTGTTTTCTTATTATTAAAGGATTTTAGATTATTAAAAACAAATTTTATGTTTTTATTTTATCAGATCCACACCATTTTTTGATCAACGAAAATGTGGTTCGCGATCAACACAAAGGGTGACGTGTTGTCACTTTGAAATCCGAGACGAGACTGGTTTTTGTTTTATTTTATTTGTAATTTTATTTTGTTTTGTTTGTGCGTGCGCTATGATTGATCCAGCCAAAACGTGAAGGGGAAGTTAACCCAATATACATTCCAATTGGAATGTGCGCTGAAAAGTGTGTAGTGGTTTCTTGGGTGAACCACTGCATAACTTTTCCGGCACCCAATACTCCGTCATCATTTATCCATTGTAGCAGTGAAGCGGTTCTTCACCCACTATCATTTTTAAATCTACTACCACAATTCAAATAGTATTCGAGCCAAATCAAAATCTCTGTATATGTCAATTTTAGAGGAAGATTATTTAGAGGTTATTTGCATCATGAGTCGTGGTTAACAGTCCATTTCAAAATGAGGGAATATTTTCCGTCGTCTTATGCTATTTTTCGGAGGTTTTCATTGTTCTATAAAATTTTTACCAATTCGCAACAAAGTACATGAAGTCGTGAACCATCTAAAACTGGACATGGGATATTGAATTGTTCATGGCCATATTCATGAACCATCTAAAATCGGAAATGAGGGCGTGGAATGTCAGGGATTTTTTTATCTGCCACCTTGACCTAATTTTTTTTATATTTGGTTTGTATCTGTGACCTTGACCTAGTTAATTACAAAGTAGGTCATTTCAAATGCCCCGACTACCACTGATAGATATCGGCAAATGGACTTATAACATGGGTGGTGGTATTGTAGTTGCAGTTTCTAATAAATATCAATCCAGTCGGATACCGTTGGCTAATTGCGATGACAAAATTGTTGCTGTCCGTGTACGATTCCATTCATATTCGCTGATCATCTGTGTCACATATATACCCTGTCATTCAAGTATGGCAGTCTATCACGGGTTTGCGGACATTGTGAAATATGGTATTGTTTCAGTGCTTCAGCCAGAGGATCGTCTTTTTATTTTTGGAGATTTTAACATACCAGATATTCTATGGGAGATTTTTGATCACAATTTGACTCCTATTAACATGACGACGTTATGAATAACAACATCTCTGAAATATTTTCATTGGGTTTAACACAATGTAACAATGTTAAGAATAATAGTGGCAACATAGTGGATTTGGATTTTATACCGTTTGATCATGACGTGACATTTGCTGCGTTTGAGGATTTAACTGGATCGTCTAGTATTTTCCATTCTCCGCTGAATATTTCCGTTTTATTTGAATGCTGTGAGTTGGTCGAAGAAAATGTTACCTCATGGAATTTTAATTTAAAAATGGGCGATTACAGTTCCTTATATGCATTTTTCGATGCGTATTGGTCGTTTTTTTATGCTTGTGATAATATCGACGATATGTTGAGCGAATTCTATCGAACCATTAACCTAGGTATTGAGAGATTTATCCGTATGATAAAAGTTTCAAGTGTAAACATGGAGGAAAGACAAGGCACACAAAAAATATAAATTACTTTCTAATGTTGTTAATTACAACTCGTTTGTTGTATTACGTAAGAACTATATATATCTAAACCGATTTCTTTATAGCAGGTTATATTCTGGAACTTGAATCAACGATTAAATCAAATCCAAATCAATTTTGGCACTTTGTTAATTACAAAACAAAATCGTTCATGCGATAACGTGCGGGATACTTGTGATTTGTTTGCCGATTTCTTTGAGAGTGTACATATATAATTCAAAATCTTATGTTTGTAATTTAAATAATGTTGTAAGTAAGTCAACATTTTTAATGTTTCGTCTGGAAGTAGATACTATTTTATCCGAATTGTCAAATCTTTATATTAATCAAAGTGCCCGATTCCATTCGATTCCACCCATTTTTCTGAAATTAACGGGTAATGCAATTTCTGGATATATTTCTTTCCTATTTAGGTCAACCGTTACTAACTTAGTTTTATTTACAAACTGTATTTCAAATGCACTATTAAATGGTAATATTCTACAGGTAGTTTACACTGATTTCTTCAAGGCCTTTGACAAAATCGATCATGAATTGCTGCTTCGGAAACTTGGCTCTTTGGATTGTAACTTTTTGCCAATTAATTGGATTACTCAAATTGTTAAAATTGGTAGTTTAATTTGTTTATTCTCTTTGTAAATGATGTGATAAATTGTCTGAGTCATTCCGACACTCTAATTTATGACGATGACATCAACATTTTCAAAACTATTTCTTGCGCCAATGATGCAATTAACTTTCAATCTGACCTGACAAACATTAAAGCTCTTTTCCAAAGATTTTCAGGATCCTTACGTGATTAAAACTGTATACGTTATGTTTGTTCGTTAATCGTTGGAATATGGTGTTGCCGTATGGAGTCCGTTTTAAATTAAACACTCAGATCCTATACCGAATTGCTCGTATATCGAAGCAACCTTTCTTATAAGAAGCCATGTAAAAAAGAATTACATAATCCGTTCTGGTCGTATACAGAGTTTGGTTATATACCGGGCTATCATGGTATCACTGTATTTTTGAACCAATTAATATAGTTATATAGGTAAAATGTGCATATGGGAACGGATTAATTCGTTTTACACGATTTCCCATGGCAAAGGTTGCCTCGGTGCACGACTTATCCGGTATACGACCGAACATTAGGAACGAATTAAGGTAGTATACCGGGGTACCAGTGTATATATTATGTAAGTTTATTAAATTTTGATAAATGTAACCAGTGTATAAGTTGGTGATAAATAATTATAGGTGGAGAAAAGAGCAAAAAGCATAAAATACCAATTTGTTCATGAATATTCATCCGAACACAATCCTCTTCGTCCCACAAATCCGTCCGGAAAGAAGCCACAAATGCATTTGTAGTTAAAGCAGATACAATCTCCGTGTGAACTGATTTCGTACTTTCACAGACAAATAAGCAGATGTATATTTTTGGTTTGGGGTCCGGGTCATAATGTCGACTGAGAAAATATCGACTGAGAAAATGTCGACTGAGAAACGACTGAGGAAATGTTGTCTGAGAAAATTTCCACTGGAAAAATTATGCCTGAGAAAAGGCTGATTGAGAAACAACTGCCCAGTTTTTTCTCAATCAACCTTTTCTCAGGCATAATTTTTCCAGTGGAAATTTTCTCAGACAACATTTTCTCAGACAACATTTCCTCAGTCGACATTTTCTCAGACGACATTTTCTCAATCCACATTTTTTCAGTCGACGTTTTCTCAGTCGACATTATGACCCGGACCCTTAAAAACTAATGAATGATTTATTCATACTGGAAAACTAAGTTACATGCAATCAGTATGTCTTTTTATTAGAGTGTTGAATAAAAATTGATACAACTCAATTAACTATTTTACTGATAAAATGATGCCTGTGGAAAGGTTGATTACGCAATATGTTATCAATCAACCTTTTATTAGACATCATATTTTCAGTCTAGTGCAAATTTTCACAGACAACATTCTCCCACAACATTTCCTCAGTCGACATTTTCTTAGACAACATTTCCTCAGTCGTCATTTTCTCAGACAACATTTCCTCAGTCGACATTTTCTCAGTCGGTATTTTTTTTACGGTCGATATTTTCACCCAGTCGACATTTTCTAAATCGATATTTTCAACTTTATCGGGCTTTTGACCCCATCCCTCTTATAATATGCCATGAAAGGCCTAGCAAAATCCACTCTAACTGTCCGAACATTGCCTAAGAGCTCCTCTGACAACATCTTTACTTCTAATGAGCCAATATTTCTGCCTTATTAGCGCTAATAACAACTGTGTACCATCATGACGCTATTTTAAATAAAATCCTTCTACCAAACGTTTTTATAGATATAATGCTTCATATTTTCGGCAACATTCGCATTCTGTAAGCGACTTTTAATTCGAACAATTCCTTCAGGATCAGTAAAAGGATTTGAAAACCGAAGATTCGATTTTGCTGCTTTTGATTTTATTAAACAACCAATGCCGTCTTTCATTAATTGAGTTTGAATTGATCTGCAACAAAACAATTCGGCCTCAACAATTCCTTCACGTGTTATTGCACCAGCTACTCGATAATATTTGTCCCTCATTTTTGCGTTTTTTAAGAATCGTTTAAATCGCGAAATGACCTGTTGTTCTTGATGTTGTGGTTTTAGTGAAATTGTTTCTTTTTTGATTGCAACTGTCCTTTGTTTAGGCCATTCTTGCTCATTTCTTAACCACAAAGGACCATTCCACTAGATTTACTCACGGCAATAATCCCCTTGATGCAGAATCGGCGCCATTACTGTTAGTTAGTTGAAACATGATACCAATGTTCTCTATATGGGTCTCTTCTAATATCTTTAAAGTTCTTTTCGGTATAAACACTTCCCAGCGATTCAACTGTTTCGGGTAACGTATCATTCCAGCCAATTAGTTTGAGCCAAAGTTTTTGACAAGTTTCTTGAAAAATCATTTTGATTCTGATAACCACTGGTGTTAACCACCCTAGCGGATTAAAAACACGGCTACGCTCCGATAAAACCCCTCAATTCATTGATACATATTTGCATAATCCAATATGTGAATCATCTATGGCGCTCCATTGTAATCCTAAAACTTTTGTGGTGCCTAAATCATCCTAAAATTGTCAAAGTTTCAAATTTGATACCTCCATTCTTAACTTCGTACCAGCACTAGCTACCACCTGGATTAAATTGAATCTTTTGTTCATCTCACAACAAATTGTCGTTTTGTTCGCAGTAACTTTCCTCATCTGTCAGACTCTGAAATTTGGGTAATGTTTCTACTTCCCAGAATTTTCAATTGAGCGATTTAGTTATTGAGTACCACACCCTCTCCACAAGAAACCTCTGACACTGAACTTACAATTCTAGATACGATCGTTCAGTTGCATCGTCTCATCAGCCCTAATTTATTGCAGAATTTCTCACTGATAAAAGATGACATGGATTCCGAATCCAATAAAATTCTGCACCCGTGTTCTATACTAAACCTATCCACAATTCTTAACACGGCTGTTGGAAAAATAGTTGTATTGATTGTATTTAATGCTTGAGAACCTATTGACTGTTCATGATTACATCTATTTCATGTGGGCATCTCCTTTCGGCACTTTTACGATAGGGATGTTCTGATTATTTGATGACGAAGATTTTTCTACGTCATTATCTGGATGTAACATTGTGTTATGTTTCCTCTGACAGGCTGTTCCTTATCCAGGCTGTTCCTTATCCAGGCTGTTCATTTGAATACTGCATAGTTCATCTTATATATATCTTATATATAATATCATACGCTTAAATTTATCACAATTAGAGAAATAGTGTTCGCCTAAAAAACACTTAACTCACATTTAAGCGCATTCGTTGCAACAAACGACCTTGTAGTTTTTGAAGAATTATATCCCTTCCTTGAACACAACTGTCATGGCTTCAATTTAAAAAAATTGGCCCAAGCTTGGATTATTAGTCTCCCATGAATGATAACCCAACCCCAATGCCATTCAATAGAGCAACCAAACGTCTCTTGACTCTGGTTCTGTAGCTTGCTTAATCGTTGGTTAAAACAGAAACGTACGGATAGTTAGCCACTATGTAATTGAAAATTGTTTTATTAAATCTTCATTCATTTCGTAAATATACAGGCAGACCATGCTTCTGCTACCTAAATTAGTTTTAACGGTTTTCCTATCTTTGTTTTAATTTTTATATTACCGAAAGTATGATAATAGTTTTTGGGACATCGGTTAATTACGTGCAGAATATCATTTTTATTTAGAATTAAATTTCAAATAATCGAACCATATATTAGTACAGTAAGTAATAAAGTGCAATTCCGAATAAATTCGTGCTTCCCTAGGATTAATTCGATAAATTACGATTGGCTGATATTTACAATAATTTTTCCATTATTCATACAAATAAAATTTCTCAAAATCGTATTACAGCAACATGATAAGACGTAAACTAACTGCAACAAGATACTCTACATATTATGAGATTTCGATTGATTCTGCAAAATAAAAATAAAAATAGTTACTTGTATATAAAATGGATGAAGTGCATTTTCATCAAAAAATACTGTAGTTGGTATATCAAACTTTTTTTATTACCTCAGGATTTTTTCCTGTCTGTTTATAATATGTACATACCATATCTAAAGTAGGATTGTGCAAACATAACTGTTTCCGATGATGGTAGTTCTCATAAAAAAATAAAAAATCTACATACATAACATAAAACCCATTAATTTCATTTCCTCTTTTTTATGAATTCAATTTTCAATAAAATATCACATTCACTGTACACATACACGAGAAACTGTTACTCAAAATTGCAATAAAATAAATTTATCTGTGTATCATATATACGATTGTACACATAAAAAAAATTAAATTTATATCATTTTATCATAAAATTTTATTACATATTTTTTCATGTTTTTTTTTATGATAAACAACATATCATGTTTCCATTTCCAAAATATTTTTTTTTGTATACTATGTATGATGAATTTAAGCTTCGTTGAATGTGTATCTCTCTGACTGAACTGAACACTATATAACAAAACACAACATGATATATGGAAATATGCTTTACGGAATAATATGTGTACATATTAAAAAAATTGACAAAAATTCAATGATCACTGATGATGATGATATATGTTTCGGAATATAAATGGCTTATGTTTTTGATATTAATTCAAAATTACATGGAACACAAAACATTTTTGAATGCCTATCAAGTCGGAAGGAAATATATCCATATGTTTTGGATTGGCCAATGTTCCCTCGTTAATAATTCATAAAAATTCAAGTAAATAATATACCGGATCTGTCGGATATTTGTCTATAATGTTCAATATTTCTAACAGCGTAAACCAATTATAAACGAAGTATGTTTATCCACAATAAAATTAATTTATTTATCTAACATATAAACAATCTAACGTTAAAATAATAATAAGTCATAAAATATAATTCTTGCATGTTGTTTGTAGCTCGCGCAAATATGGTGAAGCAAATATATAAACACATACATTTTTCCACATTAATTTGTGCAACAAAACAAAAAATTATTTAATATGAACGATAATAAATTTAATATATTTATGATGATGATTATTTTAAATATGCAATCATTTATTTTATTTTATCACAAATTAATTGTGAATTTTATTTGTGTTTAAATGAAAAAATAAAAAACAAAACAAAATAAATAAAAATGAAATACCAGCAGAAAATTTATTTTTCATTTTCATTTAACCAATTTTTTCGCACAAAAAGAACATAAATTAAAAGATTGTTATAAATTACTTGTTTTTATTATTATAACAAAATAAATGTAAAAATATAACGTAAATGAACAGAAAAAAAAAATTATAAATTTATTAATTTTTTAATTTTTTGAAATATAAAACTTGTCGATCATACAGTACATGCTATGCAAATTATATAGTTTGCACTGCAGGTTGTTTTAACTCTGACTCTTTTATCGATTAACTTAGAGATGATGCTCTAAAATTGGTTTGAGATCTACGCTATTAAAACAGTAATAGGAACCATAAAAGAGAGAAACGGGAGCAACTAAAGAACATCCATACTGATTTATGATAATTATGTCACCCGAGGAAATTCGAGGATTATAGCAGTCAAAAAAGTGTTTTTAAGCTGTCTAACTGGTAATATAACCTTAAGTGTAGTATCCCATCCTGCAAAACGGATACAGAATTTGTGGGTAAGCGAAACAAATAAATCCAGCATATAGATTTTATTCTTAAAATGAGAGAATGTCATGTCTGCCCAGGTCCCGTTAGACAAGTATTTTCATACCACATATATTGGTCAATATATATGTGATATGAATTGTGTAAAAACATATTTTGCTTGTTTCTTTTATTTTATTATAGTACAATAGATTATTTGGTAAGGGTTGTGCGATATGCAATTAAATATTTTTAGTAAATACATGAACATTTGAAGATCACATTATTCTGTTCTAATTTTTCTACTCTTCTTAATAGTTGTTTGTACGTGTGGTATAAAACTGGAAATTGTTTATTTGCCACAAGTGTGTTTGTGTGTACGCAAAGTAAATGTGCGTGTGTTCGATTCAAGTGAAATTCTTATACTTCATATAATCGAGTGCGTTTGAGTCGAATACAGAAACATCCATGCGCAATACATAACAAATTATTGGAATTGGAATTTGGAATTTGAAATTTGAAGTTTAAAATTTAGAATTTGGATTTTGAAATTTAAAATTTAAAATTTGGAGTTTGGAATTTGGAATTTGAATTTGGAGTTTGGAATTTGAAGTTTGGAATTTGAAATTTGAAATTTAAAATTTGGAATTTAGAATGTGAAATGATTTAAAATTTTGAATTTGAAATTGGGAATTTGAAGTTTGGAATTTGGAATTTGAAATTTGAAATTTAAAATTTGAATTTTGGAATTTGAATTTGGCGTTTGGAGTTTGGAATTTGAAGTTTGGAATTTGAAATTTAAAATTAAAATTTAAAATTTGGAATTTAGAATGTGAAATGATTTAAAATTTTGAATTTGAAATTTGAAATTTGAAATTTGAAGTTTGGAATTTGGAATTTGAAATTTGAAATTTAAAATTTGAATTATGGAATTTGGAATTTGAATTTGGAGTTTGGAGTTTGGAATTTGGAATTTGAAGTTTGAAGTTTGGAATTTGGAATTTGAAGTTTACAATTTGAAATTTAAATTTGAAATTTGAAATTAAAAGTTTGGAATTTCCAATTTGAAATTTAGGATTTGAAATTTGGAATTTGGAGTTTAATGTTTAAAATTTAGAATTTGGAATTTGGATTTTGAAATTTGAAATTTAAAATTTAAAATTTGGAGTTTGGAATTTGGAATTTGAATTTGTAGTTTGAAATTTGAAATTTGGAATTTGAAATTTAAAATTAAAATTTGGAATTTAGAATGTGAAATGATTTAAAATTTTGAATTTGAAATTGGGAATTTGAAGTTTGAAATTTGGAATTCGGAATTTGGAATTTGAAATTTGAAATTTAAAATTTGAATTTTGGAATTTGGAATTTGGAATTTGAATTTGGAGTTTGGAGTTTGGAATTTGAAGTTTGGAATTTGAAATTTAAAATTAAAATTTGGAATTTAGAATGTGAAATGATATAAAATGTTGAATTTGAAATTTGGAAGTTGAAGTTTGGAATTTGGAATTTGAAATTTGAAATTTAAAATTTGAACATTGGAATTTGGAATTTGAATTTAGAGTTTGGAATTTGGAATTTGAAGTTTGAAGTTTGAAATTTGGAATTTGGAATTTGAAGTTTGGAATTTGGGATTTGAAATTTGAAATTTAAAATTTGGATTTTGGAATTTGGAATTTGGAATTTGAATTTGGAGTTTGGAGTTTGCAATTTGAAGTTTGGAATATGAAATTTAAAATTAAAATTTAAAATTTGGAATTTGAAATTTGAAGTTTGGAATTTAGAATTTGAAATTTGGAATACGAAGTGTGGAATTTTGAATTGGAAGTTCGAAACTCAACTTTTAAACGAGCAACACCTAAAAAAAAAAAAAAAAAATAATTGTGCAGTGAAAAATATATAAATCAAAATATAATAGTTCCAATTTAATACATTTTTAATCATAATAACCATATAAATATTAGAACTCTAAATTAATAAAATTATCGTAATAATTCAATTAATTCAATTAATTAATCAATTATTTAAATATTGGAAATATTTCTTGTGTTACAATAAAATCCGTTTTAGTGCAACTGTTTATGATTTCATTCATTTTGTGAAAACGTTATTGGTATATACAATTTGTTTCTTTCAAATCCGTTATAGTGTACAAACTGTTTATTGTTAAATTCAATTTCGGAAATCATTTTTGGTTTATTTTGATTGCTGTGTACACTTACCACAGATAATTTTTAAACTGTATTTGTACTATGTCTGAAACCTGTAACACTTGCTCTTCCAATATTACAAAGGGAAGATTTCCTGGTGTCAAATGTGGTGGACCTTGTATGAAACCATTCCATATCAAATGCGCTCGCATATCTGATGATCTTCTACAAGGCATCAAAAATCGATCTGTGAATTGGTTATGTGAAGACTGTCGTGCAACGTCAAACCAATCAATTATGGATGATGATCAGGTTGCGTCGGACTCGGCAAATATGAACGTTAGTTTATCCGATGTTATGACCCAGCTTAAACGCATGGAAAGTAAGCTATCAGCACTTGAAGATTTAAAAACCATTGTTACATCGTTAAAATTTGAATATGAGGAAATCAAGTCGAAAGTTTGTGTTTTAGAGGAAAAATTGCTTGTGCAAGACAACAAATTACGTCATTTGGAAGCTGAAATCGATAAACCAAATCAACAGCAAAATGTATCCAACATTATTATCAGTGGCTTACCATCTAACCATGAAGACATTCGTAGTTTAATAACTTGTGTTATCAAAAAAATAGGGGTGAACATAAATGGTGATCAAATAGTCTCAGTTGAGAAGATCGATAAAAAAATTACTGTCAACGCTGCTGCAAATAGAAACCACTTCAAGCCATTGTTGAGAGATTTCTTTATTGTGAAACTAAACTCAACTGAACTTAAAAACAATATTTTAATGCAAATGCGAAAACACAAATCACTGTCTACTCAAGATTTGGATGTATTTCTACCAGTAAACCATCCAGTCCAGCGTATCTACATTATGCATCACTTAACAGCGTTCCAGTCAAATTTATACCGTGAGGCTAAAAATATAAAAACATTATATAAGTATAATTATTTATGGTGCAAAGCTGGACAAATATATTTACGGAAATCTGCAGGGTCTGATGTTCATCGAATTGCTTCGGTCAACGATATTTTTCGGATTAAAAACATTCACAAGAAAATTGAAGGCAATACATCTGATTGAACTATCTGGGAACCTGGAAATTTATAGATTGTTAAGTATTGTGATTTATTTACCTGTACTAGCTCAGTTTTTATTTTTTCTTGTGTTTTTATTTTATTTTATGTCGATTTCATCGCCACTATCAATTGTTTTGTCTATTTACATTTCCTTAACAGATTTAATTATTCAAATTTTTTTGTGTTTAATTTCTTTTACGTTGGCACTATTGAATATTAATGCTATGAATGTAAAGCACGATATAAGTTATTTTTGGTCGTTTTACTCGTTTTTTGTTTTTTCTAATATTTTTAATTTTTACGTAAACATATTTTTTCTTATCATTAAGCGAATTTTAAATTCAACGCGATATTCTATGATTATTGCTCTATATTATATTTTTGCTCAATTTATTATTATCATTGTTTGTAAGTTATTTTTGATTTGCATCTTTTATGAGTAGTAAATATAGTATACTGCACCAAAATATTCGAAGTTTAAGAGCAAATTTTGATATGTTTAGTACGTTTGTAGCCAGTCTGAATACTCTACCTGATTTGATTTTTGTTTCTGAAATTTGGATTTATTCGAACGAAACAACAGAATTCAATTTGCCTAATTACAGCTTTAAAGCTTGCTGTAACGATAATTACCGCGCCGGTGGAGTTGGTGTCTTTATACATAAAAATCTAACAGTTATATCATGCTGTACTTGTAATTGGATTTCAGCTGATGTTCTTAGATTGGACATTCAACTAGGTAAAAATGTTTGGATTTTTCTGTGTTTTTACCGTTTTTGTAATAGTGATCTTAATGATTTTTGCAATAATTTAGATAATTTGCTGGGAACAATTAACAATAATAACATAGTGATCTTAGGTGATATTAATATAAATCTATTGAATAACGTAAGCTGTTTTAACTACCAAGCAATGCTTGCATCATATGGATTCCTCAGTGTATCTAACAATCCAACTAGGAATCTATCATGTTTAGACCATGTTTTTGTTAAATCCAGTAGTACATATACTTTTAGTATTGATAATTTACCAATACATTTTTCCGATCATAATTTAATTACCCTCAATATTTGGGCAGAATCGAATAGACCTGTGATATGTTATAGTGGAAAGAGTTCAAAAGTTAATTATGACAAACTTAGAGATCGTCTTCTAGTTGAAAACTGGGATCTTGTTTACCATGAAAAAAATTGTAATACAGCATTCGATATTTTCTTAAATAAATTAATTTCCCATATTGAACTTTCAAAAGAAACAATTACTTATCGCAGTAGCAAGAAGTTAAAGCCCTGGATGAATTATTATCTTTTGTGTAAAATTAATAAACTTAAAAAATTTTCTAAAAAATTAAGAAGGTATCCAAATAACACTCGGTTAGAAAATTATGTAAGAAAACTCTCTAAGCATGTAAATATGACTGTTAAACGGGTCAAAAGAGTATATTACAAAGATAAATTTGGTTTAATAGGGAATAATCCTAAGCTTATGTGGAAGGAAATTGATGATATTTTGGGTAGAAATACGTCCCAAAACAAAAACCAAATAACACAAATTTATGAATATCAATCAAATGTTCTTCTTACTGATGATCAGAATATATGTAATGAATTTAATAAATTTTTTATAAATGTTTCATCCGATATAACTTCCAATATTTTTCCTAATAGTACTAACAGTGGAGAGCAGAAACAATTTATTTTTGGAAACCGAGATAGTTACTGTACTTCTTGTTATTTCGATGAAATTAATTCTTTGGAGATTATTTCTGAAATTCAGAAGTTAAAAAACAAACATTCTAAAGGATTTGATGGAGTAGATAATATCATTGTTAAAAATTGTGCCTGGTATTTGGTTGATGTATTAAAATTTTTATTTAATTTAAGTCTAAAGAGCGGAATTTTTCCAGACGCCTTAAAAATAGCTGTTGTTATTCCAGTTTTTAAAAAGGGTGATGCTCTGCAATTAAACAATTACCGACCGATCTCACTATTGAGTACTTTTTCCAAATTATTTGAGAAATTAATTAAACGACGATTAGTCTCTTACCTTGGTAAAATAAAATTTTTTAGTGATCACCAATTTGGATTCATAGAAGGAAAATCTACGGAAGAAGCTCTTTTAAATTTTCTGAGCAATATTTATTTAGCAATTAACAACTCTCAGAAATGCTCAGCAGTATTTTTGGACATTTCAAAAGCATTTGATACTGTTAACCATGACATACTCATAATGAAATTGTCAAGTATTGGTGTTAGAGGCAAAATATTAGATTGGTTTATAAGTTACCTTCGTAAGCGTAGTCAAATTGTAAAAATTAATAATGTGAATAGTCCTCCAGGTCTTCTAAAATGTGGTGTTCCTCAGGGCTCAGTTTTGGGGCCCTTATTGTTTTTAATTTATTTCAATTCTATCTTTGAAATTAATCTTAGAGGGTGTGCTACAGCGTTTGCAGATGATTTGGCTTTGACATATGCGTCTAATGATTACGTTGATATTCAACGGTTTATCTATATTGATTTATGCACTCTAAGTAAATGGTTTTTTTATCATCGGCTTGTTGCTAGTGAAAAATCTAGAATTATGCATTTTAGACGGCCCGACATAACAGTTGATCAAAACTTTTTCAAGTATCACGTATACCCGTGTGATAAGAATCCATGTTTTGGGCAATGTTTTGATTTGCCCTGCATAAATGAGTTTAAATACTTAGGTGTAACAATTGACTCACAGCTAAATTGGACCTCCCACCTAACTAATATCAGGAAAATTGTTATTACTGCAGTGCATAAATTTTATAATCTTCGACCTTTGTGCCCTTCTTTTATTTTAAGAAGGTTATATCATGCTCTTGTTGAATCTATCTTAATGTATGGTATAACTAGTTGGGGTGGAATTTACTTTGCTAATATTGCAGATCTTTTTGTAGCGCAAAAAAGAATTATCAAATTAATTTATGCTTGTCCAAGGAATACACCCACTATTCCGCTTTTTCGCGAGTTAAACTTGTTGCCTCTAAGGTATTTGTATGTTTTTAAAGTATTGAAAATGTTTTTTGTTCGTAGCAATAGTTATCATAGTCGAATATACCACGTGTATAATATGAGAAATCCAAACAATTTTGTCGGTCTTCGTTGTAATAGTGAAAGGTTTAGAAGATTTTATTTATATATGGCACCTTATTGGTTCCATCTTTTACCTAAAAATGTCAAAATGCTTCCATCTGCGCAGAAACATAAATTTAACAGGGAAATTCGGACTTGGTTACTTGACATCGATGATATCGAGCAATATTTTTAGTATAAATGTTAAATTATCATACATTATGTTCTAATGTGCCGTCGTGTAGTTAAATATATCTATTTTAATAACTGAGCTTGTATTTTGTTGAAGATTATTGTTAATTATGTAAACAAAGAATATTATATAAATTTTAATTAAAATTTGTTTTAAATTGCTCCACTACAGACATAATGTCTATAGGAGCTGTACTTTATTTCATATTTTATAATGTTGTTTCAACTAGATTTTAATTTTGTATTTATTTTATTGAAATAAAGATAGTAATAATAATAATAATAATAATAATAAAAGTTTGGAATTTGGGATTTGATATTTGAAATTTAAAATTTGGATTTTGGAATTTGGAATTTTAATTTGGAGTTTGGAATTTGAAGTTTGGAATTTGAAATTTGAAATTTAAAATTAAAATTTAAAATTTGGAATTTAGAATTTAGAATGTGAAATGATTTAAAATTTGGAATTTGGAATTGGAAGTTTGGAATTTGGAATTTGAAGTTTGGAATTTGAAATTTAAATTAAAACTTAAAATTTGGAATTTAGAATGTGAAGTGATTTAAAATTTTGAATTTGAAATTTGGAATTTGAAGTTTGGAATTTGGAATTTGAAATTTAAAATTTGAAATTTAGATTTTGGAATTTGGAATTTGAATTTGGAGTTTGGAATTTGAAGTTTGGAATTTGAAATTTGAAATTTAAAATTAAAATTTCAAATTTGGAATTTAGAATGTGAAATGATTTAAAATTTTGAATTTAAAATTTGGAATTTGAAGTTTGGAATTTGGAATACGAAGTGTGGAATTTTGAATTGGAAGTTTTGAATTTGGGATTTGAAATTTAAAATTTGGATTTTGGAATTTGGAATTTGAATTTGGAGTTTGGAATTTGAAGTTTGGAATTTGAAATTTGAAATTTAAAATTGAAATTTAAAATTTGGAATTTAGAATGTGAAGTGATTTAAAATTTTGAATTTGGAATTTGGAATTTGAAGTTTGGAATTTGGAATTTGAAATTTGAAATTTGAAATTTGGATTTTGGAATTTGGAATTTGAATTTGAAGTTTGGAATTTGAAGTTTGGAATTTCAAATTTGAAATTTAAAATTAAAATTTCAAATTTGGAATTTAAAATGTGAAATGATTTAAAATTTGGAATTTAAAATTTGGAATTTGAAGTTTGGAATTTGGAATTTGAAATTTGCAATACGAAGTGTGGAATTTGGAATTGGAAGTTTGGAATTTGGGATTTGAAATTTGAAATTTAAAATTTGGATTTTATAATTTGGAATTTGGAATTTGAATTTGGAGTTTGGAATTTGAAGTTTGGAATTTGAAATTTGAAATTTAAAATTAAAATTTAAAATTTGGAATTTAGAATGTGAAGTGATTTAAAATTTTGAATTTGAAATTTGGAATTTGAAGTTTGGAATTTGGAATTTGAAATTTGGAATACGAAGTGTGGAATTTGGAATTGGAAGTTTGGAATTTGGGATTTGAAATTTTAAATTTAAAATTTGGATTTTGGACTTTGGAATTTGGAATTTGAATTTGGAGTTTGGAATTTGAAGTTTGGAATTTGAAATTTGAAATTTAAAATTTGGAATTTAGAATGTGAAATGATTTAAAATTTTGAATTTGAAATTTAGAATTTGAAATTTGGAATACGAAGTGTGGAATTTGGAATTGGAAGTTTGGAATTTGGAATTTGAAGTTTGGAATTTGAAATTTAAAATTAAAATTTAAAATTTGGAATTTAGAATGTGAAATGATTTAAAAATTTTAATTTGAAATTTGGAATTTCAAGTTTGGAATTTGGAATTTGAAATTTGAAATTTGGATTTTGGAATTTGGAATTTGAATTTGGAGTTTGGAATTTGAAGTTTGGAATTTGAAATTAGAAATTTAAAACTAAAATTTAAAATTTGGAATTTAGAATGTGCGATGATTTAAAATTTTGAATTCGAAATTTGGAATTTGAAGTTTTGAATTTGGAATTTGAAATTTGGAATACGAAGTGTGGAATTTGGAATTTGAAGTTTGGAATTTGGGATTTGAAATTTGAAATTTGAAATTTAAAATTTGGATTTTGGAATTTGGAATTTGAATTTGGAGTTTGAATTTTGAATTTTGGAATTTGAAATTTGAAGTTTAAAATTAAAATTTAAAATTTGGAATTTAGAATGTGAAGTGATTTAAAATTTGGAATTTAGAATGTGAAGTGATTTAAAATTTGGAATTTGAAATACGAAGTGTGGAATTTGGAATTTGGAATTTTGGATTTGAAGTTTCGAGTTTGAAATTTAAAATTTGGGATTTCAAATTTAGAATTAATTGTCCAAGGTGAAGAGTTTTTGGATTCAAATAGTTTGTTCATAACATTATTGGTTGGGGCAAGGTTTATAAAGTTTCAGATTTCTAAATCAAAATTATTCTGATTTTAAATTTATATATCTTCTTCTAGCGGGAATTTTGTTTAGCAGATTGTGCGTTTAAAATTAAAATAAGGTTTATTAGCCAAATTATTTATTTGTGCTAATTGTTTGGTATATATGGTACTAATAAGAATATACTAATGTGGATACTCAAATTACTTAATTTAATTTTGTATGGACAACTTAAAGCTGTCATTATTTAATGAGTTCCAGATCTAATTTAAATTATTTCGCAGTGGGATTTTAAGCAGAATACAAGCAGAATACAGAATAAAGTTATTTATTTTAATTTTGGAGGTAATTTCTAGCGTCAATTTGGAAATGAAACTCTATGGGGTTTCAGATTTTTTAGTTATGATTTAAGAATTTTAGTGTAAAATATTTTTTAAAAAAATATTTAATATTCATAATTTAGAATTAAAATTTTTTATGCATCTCGAATTTTAGGTTATTTAGTTAGTGATTAATTTGCTGTCCTTTTTATTTAGATTCCGAATTGAATTTAATTTATTTAAGAGTATTAAGGGCTGATTTTAAATAAAGAATTAATGGTGAAGTAAATTGGGTTTTCGGTTTCACTGAATTTAATGAAATTAAATTAATTTTGGTTAAAATTAAGTTGAATTAAATTTAGTGAAATGATTATTTCGATGTAATCGAAACATTAATGTCATAATGTTGGCATTGATATCGATGTGGATATTGGTATCGGTGTTAATGTTAATATTGATATTAATGTTAGTTTTAGTATTAGTACTGGTATTTATATTAAGATTAATAAATTAATAAATAATCGTTTGAATGATTTTTGTTTAGAATCACCTGAAAAACTCGACCAAGCTGGCATTGGCTCAGGCGATAGCGCGATGGGCTAGTTAGGTAGTTGGTTTAATTAATGTTACACAAACTATTTATGTTAATTTGTTTGTAGTACATAAAGAATCATTTATAATTTATTTCAGAGAATTTAATGCATACTTAAAAAATTTTAGAATAGTTATTATAAAGATTAATACAGATTTTAAATTTATAAAATGTTTGAAGAACATGAAACAGCTTTCCAGGAATTTAAGGAGTAAATGAACTTGAAATTGTTTTGTCTTGTGCTAAATACTATACCAAAAATACACTGCTAACAAACTGACTATCAACTACATAGATGTCTGGAACCTGGTTGTTTCTTTGTTATTAATATACTTATATTTTCTTTGGTTTTGATATGTGTAGGGTACACAGAGCGCCCGGTGTCATCCGAAAGTCTTGCTTAGGCTTGGTCGTACATTCTAATCCATCAATCAATCAAATTGTGTTTTAGAGGTATTGTAGTGGAAAAATGATATATACTGGTTCGATACATAATGTAAGTATTTGTATTAATTTCAGAAAATCATGAATAAAATCATAAACATTCATGTATTTGAGTTTCGGTGTTTTGTAAAAATCGCGACGGATGAAATTTGTTTTATTACAATGTGCCATACCTCAGATGTTTGGTTTGTTGCCACAGAATAGAGATTTTGACCAACAACACAAGCGGACCAATATTATTAAGTGTATATTTTTTAAATTATAAGTGTTTGTTTATAGTCGACTAAAGGCATGGCTACGAGTAAGTAATATGAATCTTTCATTAAAACATGTCTTGATTAAATTTATTTTTTAATAAAAATTACCGAATAATTGTAGTGAGCCACATATGGTTACAGCATTGTCATCAACTCACGGTTGCGTACTACCAGCATAAGACATATCATTTATTGCTCATCTACCAACTGTCATAATATTCTCAATGATGACGAATCTTACAAAATTCGTTTCGGACATGTGACGCACGAATATTAGTTTCACTCGGAGGAAAAATTCTATATATACGTCATGCAACTGTTATTGATGAGTCATGAGCCTGTCTCTGTGCTTTCATATGTTTTTATTTTGCTCGCATCCCAGCCGAGGATTTGTCACAAAAATTGATTGTCAGTTACAAGGAGAGGCATTACAAAAATGTATTTGTGAGTTAATTGTCAGGCCTGAGGCAAATAATAAAATAATAGCGATTTTAATGCCTGATATTTCATGTGACAAAGGGCTACTTATAACCTATATATTATACTTGCATGACTGTCATAATTGTGTCAGATGGAACATATTTAAAAATTGAACTGATATAGACCTTATTTTCATAAAATATCAGCTTTGCATTAAACGCATTGTACTTATTTTAATGCATTTGAAAATTAAAATTTTTAGCCACTGTGTTCGATCGATAAAGTAAAATGGGACGTTACGGTTAATATTCCGAATCTTTTTGGTAAGCTGTTAAATATCCGTTTATTTACTTTTAAAACAAATAAAACTTATTCTTACTATTAAGATCGTTTAAAGACGAATCAATTTTCAGTTTTGAGGAAACGAGATCCGTCAAATTCACATGAAAATCTGTAAGAGTTAAATATAAATGTGATGTGATACATTATTGTTTGAACCTTTGCTTTGTTAGTGGTTTTAATAGGAGACATTCTTAAATGTAGGACTACATGCACTGGATGCGCTCATTGTTAATTAGCGATTAGGGTTTAAATATTTAAAAATAGCATTTTAGGTTATAATTTTTTATGTATATATGTACTTTAAAAACGATTAAAACAACTTAGCACCACCAACTGCGCGATCTCCAAACAGTTGTTCCAATGCCTATTTCTGCCAACCAGAAGTGTTACAAAATAATGAAAATATATTCTAAAGCAATACATAACGCATAAAGTTATACGATAATTAATTTTTTGAAATTAAAGATTTTGAAGAGAGTGGTTCAGTTCCGAAAAGCGAATTATCAGATTCCGCTGAAGCATCGCCAGATTTCAACATATTTACACCACACGGGACAAGAAGTTTTGGTATGGAATCATCTGAAAGCTGAACACGGCGGGGCACAGTTATGTACGAGTTTGATATACTGTTACAACAGATGCATTGAAAAAACGTCAATTTCCTAAAGAAAACGAAATAAAACCGAAATAAATAAGGGACCCGACCGAAAACGGGAGCCACAAAAAAAATAGAAAACCAGACAAATTAAGGTTATAAAGCAGGTGTGGAATATATAAATCTTAAGGGTAAGATTATAGAAGCATGTAGCATTGGACCTGGGTGTAAAACCATGTGCAGATTAAATTGCCAGATACTGGGCATTGGTGGTATTACTCTTCAATACATACTAATGCATATTACTGCAAGTAGCTAAAAAATTAACAAATGTTGAAAAAAAGTTTGAACGAAAGCTCTTCAAGCGAAAAGACCAGAGTTTGCAAAACCATGTTTCTCGATTGTTTCGGGAAGCCTAATTTCACTACTTTTATACAACATAAAATATTAAATATTTTTCTATATTTTAGGAATAAATCGACAGTGGATTTTCACAATTTTTTTAAAGTTGAAAGACGATATTTTAAAATTGTACATGCAGGGAAGCATTGAAGAAAAATTTCTCAATCTCTAGCGAGAACCATACAGTCTATGAAACTTGATAGTTTCCCGAGCATTGAGTAGCATAACTTAAGAAAGCGCGCCGATCGCGAATTTTTGTTAGGCGACCTAAATGTCATAATCATAACAATGTATAAATTATATATATTTTGTAGATTGAAGTGTAAAATTCTGGAGTAGTTGCAGCAACAAAGCGGCATTACACTGATATCTTTCATAATAGCTTTAATATACCGTTTATTATACCAAAAAAGACCGGTGCAACGACTGAACTCCATTGATAAATCAAAATATTAACAGAGAGAAGGGTTAATTTACGCGTGTCATTTAAACGAAGAAAAATTTGTACATTCTATAAAGGAACAAGACAAACGAGAAGCTTTAGAAAGTAATGGCAAAATAATTGCAGCATTTTTTGATTTTGAGAAAATTTTAACGTGCCCGAATGTTGAGATTTAGATTTTGAATACAAGAGAACTGCTACCAATCCAAATTGTGAGCTGCTTAGAAAAATTTATTCAATTTGAAGTAAACAAAAATCAAAATTTGTCGGAAATTAGGTTCTGGTCGGATAATTGTTCACACCAAAACTAAATATTAATATCTTTCTATTCATGGGCTTCCAAGAAGTATAATTTAAAAATCATTCAACGTTATTTAATGAAAGGTTACATATAAAGTGAAGGGATTCCGTCCACGCAATAACAGAGAGTGGTATGAAATTATACGATTTGCTAAAGTCACCGAACCTTTCTATGGGGTAATATAAATGTCTCTCACGGAATTTTTTTTATTCCGACCCAATTTATGTAAACTTGTAAATAGCATATAATATAATTCAAGGGTTTTGTGTGTAGGTAAAGTATCAAAATATATTGCAAAATTAATAAACCAAGCAATATCGATTTCAAAATTTCCGGATGAATTAAAAAAGTTATGAGTTGTTACTGAACCAAAATTACCTGATTCTTTTTGCAAATTTTCGACCGATTTCAATTCCTACTATAAGTACACCAAAACCTGCTTTTATACGGTACATACTTCCCATCATGACAAAAAAAAATCGCGTAAAAAGTACATACTGTGAAAAAAGAACCGTACAAATGCAGGTTAAAATAAACTTTTTATTAGCATCTAAAAACAATGAAAAATAACGAAATTACTTTTATACATTAGAACCGTGTAAAAAAAGGGTTTAGGTGTACTACAAACATGTATTTAGGACTTATAGTAGATTCAAAGTTAAAATGGAATCTACCTATTGACAAAGTTGGGACTCACAGCTCTGTACCTTATAGAATAAAGACAGTGCTACCAAGGTCCACCTTAAATCAAATCTACCACTCATACGATTAAAAAAATTCGATTAAGAAAGAATTAAGGTATACCTAAATAAAAATATGCTTAATATCCTTATTCAAACAATAACTTTCCAAAGTATTAAATATGACTTTAATTTTATAACAGTTACCTGATTCAAATTTTTTCTATTTACTGGGATGAAATCCTGGGATAACTTCGAATACGTTTTATCGATCTCCTGCCGCTAGAGATCATTCCAGCTAAAAAACTGATTTTAAATGAAAGGATAACTTAGAATTATAATTAATAGCCGCATTTCTTCACTAAAATAATTCGTGTCCAGTGAGGCTATTTTTTAATTTTTTTTAGGGGAGAGGGGAAGGGCCAGGGGGGAGGGATTTACTTAGAAAAACTTTAAAACAAACGGCTAAAATATAAAGCGTGACTTGATGATTGGCGATATATAAACAACGCGAAAATTGATTTTCTTTTGAAATCAATTTTCCCCAGTAATATTCGTTTTTATCCATATCGTACGATTACAGTTTATTTTTTTACGGCTGATTTTGGTACAGTTATTTATGAAATGCTACATTCTGATTTTTTTATTTTATTATTATTATTATACCATTGCTCTCTCTTATATAGGTTTCGCACTCCAAATTCAACATTTTACAAAACACAATCATCCTTTTCCAAACCAAATTCACCTTTGTCTAAATCAAATTCATCATTATTCAAAAAATAATCATCATTTTCCAAATCAAATCCAACTTTATCCAAAACAAATTTATCCTTTACTAAATCAAATTCAATCGTAAACCAACAGAATTTATTTAATTTAATAAAGTCGCTGTATTTAAATTCTAGATTAACAAGTTGATATAATAAAATAAATAAACCTATAATAGGGGCATAAAATTCACCTTAACATTCACCCTATAATTATTATAAACTTCACCTTAGATGTCATCGTAAAATTCACCGTAGAATTCATCCCGAATTGATTTGAATTCGATTTAAAATTCATTCCCAAATTTACCATACAATGGCTTCTTAACTAAAAAGTCACCTTGAAACGCATTTTAAACTTCACCGTACAACCCAACCTTAAAATTCATCCTAAAATTCACCCGAAAATATATCCAAATTCTCCATCAAATTCATCAAAAATTTACCCCACATTTACTTTAAAACTCTTCCTACAATTACGACAAATTAATTCTAAAATTCACTCTTAAATTCAACCTACAAGCCATTCTAAAATTAACCACAAAATTTTACTTTAAAATTCACTCTAAAATTCACCTTTAAATGTCAGGAATTTAGAAAGCGAAAGCTTAAATAAGAATTTTATCAACTTTAAGAATTCTGGAGTTTGGAAATTTTAATAGTGGAAAAACTATCATAATTTAGGATTTTCTAAATTTTATAAAATCTTTAAATTCAAATTTATCATTTATTTGGAATTTGGAATTATTAATTTTAGAAATTAAGGAATTTTGTAACGTAGTTTAGAAAGAAAAGAAATTAGAAAATTTAGGCAAATTTAGAAGTTTTGTTTTTTGGGGATATTAGAATTTAACAAAATTATTGCGAATTTGGGAAGGTAAAAATGGAAAATGGGAGTTTAAAGATCTAAATTTTTTAAAGTTAGTATAAACTTAGGAATTCGTCAAATTTAAGAATCCTGATATTTAGAAAGTTTCTACAACATGTTTGAAATTTAGAATTTGTATTAAGAATTAGTTAATTTAGACATATAATAATAAATACAATACATATGTATTAAATTCAGAATTTTTATAAATTTAGAAAATTAGGAAATATGGAAATTGCATATTTTAGTAATATGGACATTTTCAAAATTTAGATATACCAAAAAAAAAAAATATTATTCAAAATTTTTGATTTTAGTAACATGTACTTATATTGGTTCCTTGCTATTGTACATAAGGATACGCCGTTATCATGGTAGTACATTTACGGTTGGGTGGGTACAGCAAACAGTCATCATGACATCTAAGGTCACTGAGCTATGGCGGTTTAATGTGTTTGTGATTAAAAATAGTGCTGTGATAATAGGTAAAGTAAAGTGCGAGTATATTGTAAAACAAGATTGAGTTATTTTTGGGTTGCTATAATAAATGCGGAAGTTAATTTTTTTATAATACCATCGAATGAAAATTTCAATAACAAGAAGCAGCATAATCTAGCTCTTGTTTGGTTGGTGGAAAGATCCCCGCCCAACGGACTGCCACCTAGCCGGCATTGTGCTGCATCCACCACGAAGAACCACCAGGAGAATTTCTGTTAACGAACATATTCTTTTTATAATGACCTTGCCTTTTCTCGGAAGGGTTAAATTTTGAAACAGTTCGTTACGGTTCTAAAAGGAAACATTTAGAAACCAACAGCTACACATTTCACGAGAAACTCCGATGGACTTTCCCATTCAGTCGTGGGTTAAGGAAAAACTGGGTGCCAAGCAAGTTTAGTTTCTCCATCGCCTACCGGCACAAACAATTAAGTTTTTCCAAAATTCCAAATCAAAATTCGGAATAATTTGAAAATTTTCAGTAATTTCGAAATAATCTAAACAATATTGGTCACAAAGAATCTCAAAAATTCTAAATACGAATTATCAGTTAGTAAAAGCCATAGGACTTCAATCCGATGTTTTTATTGTAATTTCAATGTGATATTTCCATGAATGATGAATTTGAAGTTGGCAGTTTGAATTTGATTTGGAAAAGGATGAATATGCTTTGGATAAAGGTGAATTTGATTTGAATTAAGGCGAATTTGATTTGGAAAAGGTTGACTATTTATTGGAAAAAGGTAAATTTGCTTTGGTAAAGGATGATTATTTTTTGGATAAAGTTGAATTTGATTCGGAAAAGGATGAATATGTTTTGTAAAAGGTTGAATTTGGAATGCAAAACCTATATATATGTATTAGAACAAATTATTAAATGGTAAGAAGACTAAATAGTTCAAACTTGCTTCAACCTATCATTAGAATAGTCATTAACAGCGAAGTTGCTAGAAAATGGAAGCAAGACTAAAAGGTCGATCAAAAGCAAATAAAACAAAATTTCCTATTTCAAGCACAATCAAAACCAAACCAAAGAAATTTTTTTATTTATCGGCATTAATTGTTTGCTGTATAAAAATTACGTTAAACAAATTTACATTTTTGAGTGATCGAAACAATTCTGGTGTTACCATTTGCGTAAAGAACTTGTGGCGATAAATTAATTAAAATTAAAATTATAAATCATCAATAAGCTAATAATAAATAAATTGATTTTAACAAATATATTTTATTATTTCTCTTGCTGCGTATAAACGTTATCACACAAAACATCTACGGCCGTGTAAACGGCACAGCTCACTCCGATTTTTTAAATTTTCTAGATTAACGATAAATCGACCATGATCCAGCTGAATTTAGGCAAATTTTTGTTAAATTTTAGCATTAATTTTCGGATATAGACAAATTTTGACAAAAACGATATAAACTTCAAGTTTGATTGTAAATTTGAATTTCTCGATTTACTCTAAGTTACATGTATTATTTATTTTAAAATAATTTACGATTGCCGATTTGAACAATTAAACATATTTTTAAAAAATATTAGTTAATAAATCACTACAGTTTAAAACTAAAAATTAGAATGTATGGGCTCCGAGAATTTAGTCCTTGGGAATTAATTTCACCCACTAAAAAGAACTAATTTCGCGACATTTTAGACGCAAAATTAATTCATTTTTGAAAATTAAACTATTATTTGTTTAATTTATGTGTGCTAGTTTAATAATAATAAATTAAATTCATTTCAATTCATTGTTGAAGTACAAGCCTTTTGGTACTTTTACCTTACCGAACAGTTGCTATTACTATACAACCAGTACAAATATAACTTGAAAAAATTGTGACAGCCGTTATAGATTTAAAGAAATATTTTAAACGCTAACCTAATTTTCAAGTTAGTAAGGTCAGATATGACACAGTATTTTTGTGGCTTAGCAAAGCTAGGCTGGACCTTTTGAGTTTTTAATTCGAACCTCCATCATTACGAACAACTAAACTTTACCGATAAGGGAAGCTTCAGTTTGTATTCTTGACCTCAGTAGATATACTGCCGGTAACAAAGCTGCCCTCAAAGTTAAATTTGAATTTGTGAAATCTCTCAAGAATTGATTTCCGTTTTTTTTTTTGTACAAAACTTCTGAATTCAGGAAAAATTTCTTTCAGATCGGAATACATAGTGGGCATGTTTAGAAGATTCCTGATCTCAATTGCGCAATATTTCCTCCACTATAGTAGTAAATCTTCAAACACCTTTATTGTTGAATCACCCCTTCTCCAGGCCTTTATAGACTGGACATTGGAAATAATTTCACTTTTAAGGGTAAGAATAAGAACACAAGAACTAAAATTGAACGCATTCTGGCAAAAGCTTCCTGAATCGATTCTATAACTCTCCTTGTGTTTCCTTTACGACAACACCAAACAAAATTATTTTATTTGTCATTCAGGAGTTCGTTAGTTTGGCGAATAATAGTGTACGTTTCAATTCAATTTAATTTGTTTATCTCTGACACCTTTGAAAATTATCTGGAAACTTATAATTTAAAGTAAAAAAAAAAAATTTGAAAAATAGCAAAACATAAAATTTTGTAAGTTAGAATCAGGCAAGCCATATTCAAGACAAAAACTTATAGTGGCCTTCAACTTTTTTTTGCTTTATTACGTAAGATATTCCTTTTTCATTCGATCCCTGTCGACATTTAAACCTGGCATTTCACAAACCAGACCTTTAACCACTGTGCCGTTTATTGGTGTTTACATTGTTCAATTCTTAATAAGATGCTGAAAATCACCAATTTTTACCTTAAAATGATAAGGGACAATTTAAACGGGCATACAAGAAAAATTTTTTGGCGACAAACATTAGCATCAAAAATAATAAATTGGCATCACAAATAATATTTTGGCACCACATATGAAAAAACAAACAAATATTTTTGAAGGACATTATTAAATACTGTGGCGACAAACATTGACATCAAAATTAATAAATTGGCAACAAATATAATATTTTGGAACAGAAAAAAATAATTTTTAGTAGTAAAAAAAAAAAAAAAATCGAGACAAAAAATTAAATTTAATCGATACAAATTATTTAATATTTGATGGGGGATCGATATAAAATATTGCAGTGTCATTAATAGTTTCTATATAATCCGCTCCTACGTGCGGCACGCAGTGCGACATGTTTGCCTATCCTGGCTCCTACGTCCCTCGAAGTTTAAATCTAAAGCCCCTCGGAGGGCAAACGGGGGGGAGCGAAGCGACCTCCCGCGTGCCCGTGAGAGTTACCGAAGCCGTTAGCCTCTACAATTCTAAGTTAAATTAGGGATCTCCATTTTCCAGAATATTTTAAAACTAATTTAATTTTAATTTGTTGCCAGTTAATTATTTTTGTCGCCCAAAATGTTTATTTCGATGCCAAAAAATATTTTTTGTGTACCCTTCCAATAGTGCCAAAAAATTATAAATGTTGCCAAATTATTATTATGATGCCAAAATATTTTTGTTTGTTGCTCATTAATTTGTGCCGTTTTATTATTTTTTTGTATCTCAAATATTAATTTTATGTGTGCCGGTTTATTGCCAGCCAAATGATAAATTTAATTTTATATATATGTATGTACAAGTGTACAAGTTTGCTGGATATTTAAGCAAAATAAAAAAGAAACTGAAACAAAAAAATTTAAAAATGAAACAAAATCAAGAAACTTAATTGATCGTAAAATTAGGCTCAGCACCTTTCGAGGAAAAACTGAAAATGATGCTACTGATAAACTGATGCTTGGTTAAAGTATTACGAAAAAACACTTAGCAGACAGGTATTGTCTTTAGCTAAATGGTTTTCATTAATAATCTTAATCGTCATATTATCAGCAAGCTCACCCACGAGGAAGTAACATAACTGTGACAAATACTACATATTCTATTAGTGCATCTAAAAATGAAACTATAAGACTCAACAATCAACATTCTCCCTAGTACAAAATGTTCAGACTTCAGAGTTTATTGTTTTGCCAAAGCTGATTAACTGTCCAAATCTAAAACTGAATTTTGTGCAAATTTTGAATTTTGAAATGTAAATTCCTTAAGCGCAAATCCCGAAATAATTCATTCCGACATTTTACAAATTTTATAATTTCGTAAAATCATAAATTATCGTAAGTAAAGAAATTTGGAAATTACTAACTTTGCAAGCATCTTCCTTGCAACTTCTTAATATGACAAATATTTAATTTCAAAATTGTTATACTCGCCCCTTTGGATTGTTTAATAAAAAGTTTTAACGATATTCGAATTTTATATAGATACTTGGCATTTAAAAATTTCAGAAACTCTAGAATTTCAGTTTAAAATTTTTTTGGAAATTCATCGATTAAAGCAGCATTTCAGGAGACTCCTTATTGAAATTTTAGTGAATCAGTTTTAAGAATTAATAGCATTTCCAATTTTCAAACGTTTGCAATTATTACCAGTTCAAATATTTGAAATTTAGGAGTATGTATGCGGTAACTTTATTTTTTCGGGAAAACTTCCTACTGAATTTCGTGTGCAACTTGCCTTTTTTTATTTCTTTAGTAAATTTCTTAGTCGTGGTATTCAAGCCATGCAATTATTAAGATCAAACTGTACAAATTAATTTCCACCCATTAATTTTCACATTTGCAACTGCAATACGTACAAATATTTTTTATTTTTTTAACTTTAAATACATTTATAAAATGAGTTAGGTGAGTGGATAAATTACGATAGCAACAGCAACAACTACAACAACGACCAGCAAAACTGTTAAAACTAAAACGGCAAAATAAAAAATAGTTCAATTAAAATTATTGATAATAAAAACAAATTAGTTGCATTTTATTTGTGTTCTCTGATAGCAAAAAATGAAATAAAATATTATGTACTCGTCGTACATATAGCGTTATTTATTGAATAATGAAAAATAATCGCGCGGTATGGTAAAAAATAAAATGCTGGTGAGCAGCAAAAAAAAACGCGATTGCGGTAATTTTTAATTAAAAAAGAAAAGTTGATCTTTATTAACGCGCGAGTAATTTGATAAAAGTGAAAGAATATAAGAACACCGCATATGTATACATGAAAAGTTGTTTATGGTTTGTTTGTCACTATATATACACAATTAATTATTTAAATTAATCGGATTTTACGGTGACTTCAATAAACTGGCATTTAATAGTTAAATGGAATAAGAGGAGGTTAATTTGTTTATTAATTGGTAACTATTAGTGTGAACAAAAATTGGAGATGCCGGGAATCGAACCCGGGGCCTTTCACATGCAAAGCGAACGCTCTACCACTGAGCTACATCCCCTTTTATTAACTGTTTACATTTGATACTGTTCCAGCCAATTTATATTCCATTTTATAAATTTTTGCAATCAGCAGATTAAAAATTGATTTATTTCAACATTTAACAATAACGGCAAAACAAAAAAATTGTTTATTAATTTATTATACATATATAACAAAACTTGTAACAATAAACTAATTACTCATTCACATAAATCATAAACTATCGTTTCGTTCTGTACACTATATATAATACATAATATTACAACAATAATAACACAACAGCAAAATTATACTAATCCATGAATCACAGATAAACATCTAAAACAGCAAAAATGCCTCATCCTACACGTATGAACTACAGTCAAATTATATATGTACAGTGTACACACTATATACAGTGAATAATTTACAGGCTTACATACGTACTTATAATTTATGGGAAAAATTATAGTTTTTTGTAATCATTTATCATTTTGTGAAAAGCTAAAAACTAAAAAAAAATGACATGATAATTACAATATTTTACATATAGTATTTCATTTTTAGTTTTAATTTTAAACGTCACAAAAGCTTGTAATTAACACTCCAAAATATACGTTGCACGATGATTGCATGAAACTAACCGTAACTAATTTTTTTTTTTTTTTTTTGGTTTAGACTTAGGGGAATTTTGTTGTTCTTTGGTGTATAATAATGACATAGTTTTGTTTATGGAATTTTGAAGGGGATTCCAAAAATTGTATTCATGTTTTAGGGGCTAAATATTGTGTTTTTGTAGATGGTCAGGAGATATAAGTGATAGAGATACGAAAACTGTTGAAATGTTTTTGTGTAATAAATTTAGTATATGCCATTAGGTGTGACATATAATTGTTTTCGGGATGTCATTTTTTAGTTAGGGTTATAATTAGGATAATTATATAGAGGTTTGTTTATGTACACGGGTATATGATGTTTGGTTGATAATATTAAATTAATTAAAATTCAACAAAATGTAAAATAATGCCGTAAGTATAAAGTATAGTCTTTTTCAAGGTTAATTTTTAAATTTTAGATTAAAATATCGAAACAAATAACCAAAATTAAAAATCGAATGCAGTTTTTTTTAACTTTTGGATTGAAATGTTGCGGTTCTTTTCATACATAGTTTTACGGTCTTGTAAGGACCTTTATTCACCAATTTTGAACTCAAATAGACAGTCTTGAAGACGGTTTAACATAACGATTCTTTCCGCAATGTATTATAGAGGGTTGTTCCCTATTCATATTTCTTGCTTAAGCCTTGGTTTGAAAAATTCTTTGTGGGATTTTCAGAGAAACGAAAACTCTTTCAAAAAATTACAAATTGAAAAATGATTTTTAAATGATTTAAATAAACTGACTAATTTCAAATGTTTCAAGAAACCTTTTCGACTAATCAAAAAATTCCGAGATCTATATAAAATTTCAAAAATGTGCTATTTTAGAATTTTGAAAGAATACCTACCATTTCAAGAATACCTTCTAATGAAATTTTCAATTATTTTTAGTATTTTACAGTTTTAAGTCATTTAAGAATTTAAATATATTTAGGAAAAAATTAAAAATTTTAAAATTGCAATTTAACAAATTTTACAAAATTTCAATAATTTGGAAAATAGACAAATTTAGCATATTTCCAGTACTTTAGAAATTATAAAATCTTTCGTAATCGTCAATAAATTAAAAATAAGTTTCAGAAATAAATTAAACAATTTTTTATTTGGTTTAGGGCTCTTTTTTATTTCTTTAAACTAATTAAAGCTTTAGCTTTCGAACCCTCTTCGGATTCATTTTCAAAAGCGTAATGAAAAATATAACAAAAAATTCTTTCTTTTATACATAAATCAAAAAATAAAAAATAAAGCAATCACAAATTTTTATTAAAACCGACTTTTCATGGAAACGCACCGCTATGTAATTTTCGAAGAAAAAAAAAAAAAACTTTGTTAAGGCGCTTTCATGTAAAAAAGGTTGTACATTTGAATAAAAATAAAATTGCAAGAGGCAAAAAACAATTTAGATGAACAAATCATATGAGTTGCCAATATAAGCATAATCTTCAACGACATTGATTGAATTTGTACTTGATTTAATTTGTAACATTTCCAAAATCGATCTTTTTCTAAAATTTTTTTGTTTCTCGAGAATTTTTATGTTATCTAAAGTGATTTGATGGTTCGTATTTTTCAAATGTCGCGTAAGTGCACTAATACTTAAATTTTGATCTTTATTTATGTCACTTTTGTGTTGGTAAAATCTTTTCTCTAGAAACTGTTTCGTCTGTCCTGTGTAGGTAGCGTTGCAACTACATTGTACCTGATAAACAACGTTTGATTGCTTCTTTAAAGGAGTGTTATCTTTAATTTTAGAAAACAAGTTGTTGTTTAAGCTTGTGGCTGCACGTCCTATAATTTTAAAGTTATAATTTTTGAAAAGATTTTTGATTTTTTCGTAAAGATTTTTAACGTAGGGAATGGCCAAATAATTAATGGGTTCATTTATTGATCGAGAAATAAAATTTGTATGGACATTTTTTTGTTTCCAAATTATGTGGTTTACCAATTTTTCCGGATACTGATTGCGAAATAATGTATCTTTTAGAATTTTTAGATTTTTATTGTAAAATTTAGTATCGGAAAGTTTCAGAATTTTTTGGGCCAGAATTTTAATGGTATTAATTTTATAATTGTATGGAAGCCAAGAATGAAAATTTAAATATCTGCCAGACCAAGTATTTTTATGGTACCAATCACACGAAATTTTGCCATTTGGTTCATGGATCAGCAGAATGTCCAAAAATGAAATTTTGGTATCTACTTCTTTTTCTAAGGTAAATTTTATTCTGTCGTTTTTCGAATTAAATTTTTCCAAAAATGAATCAATTTTATTTATTGGTATTGCCGTAATTATATCGTCCACGTATATGAAGTAAAATAATGGTTGAAAATCTAAAGAATTTAGAACCGAATTTTCCAAATTTTCCATTACCAAATTTGCTATGATAGGACTTATTGGTGAGCCCATAGGTGAGCCGAAAATTTGTTTATAAATTTTGTTATCAAAAGAAAAATCGGAATTGTTCAAAACTATATCTAAAGCCGTAAAAAATTGTATTTTAGTTAATTTTGATTTAGCATTTTTCTTTATATTTCTCCAATTTTGACTAATAATATTTTTAACAATTTGGCTATCGACGTTGGTAAACAAAGAGATAACGTCTAAAGAGATTAACAGAAAATTTGGAGGGATCGTAACATTACTAATTTTATTTTTGAAATCTTCAGAATTTTGTATGTAAGAATTTGTCCTTCCTATACTAGGTTTTAGAATATTACCCAAAAATGATGCTAATGAATATGTGGGGCCATCTATGGAACTCACAATTGGTCTATACGGCAAATTTGGTTTGTGGATTTTTGGTAAACCGTATAATTTTGGAATCACTGCGGTGTAACACGTTAAATTTGTTCTTGTTTTCACATCAATATTCCCAGATTTCTCCCATTCTTTTACCATTGAATTTATTTTCGTCTGTATTGGTGTCGATAAGTCTCTAACAATTTGTAGGTAAGTGGAACCGTCATTTAGTAAACTGTACATTTTTTCCAAATAGTTCGTTCGTAAAGTTACAACCGTTACGTTACCCTTGTCGGCCTTTGTGACCATAATCCCTGGATTATCTTTTAGAAAAGTCTTAGTTTGTTTGACAAAATTCGTCGTCTTAGGACTAGAGTACGCTAACCACCAAATTGCCATTTTTCGGGTTTTGATGGATTCTGAGGATTTAAAATATCCTCTTTCGTTTGCGCGTATTTACGTCTTAATCAGTCTACCCATTCCTGAGGGAACTGGTTTTGTGTTTTCCGCTATCCACTATGTCATAATGACCTCGCAAACTTTAATTTTCATTTTTCTCAAAATAGTGATTTTGTCGCTTAGCGTACTCTAGTCCTGAGACGACGAAATGTTAAAATCCTTTTTTCGACTGGCATTAAATTTTGAAATTTTGTACTATTTTTGTAATTAGTTAAAATATTTATAAAATTGTTCCGAATATTTACACGATCGTTGTCATTTAAACCAAAAATTGCACTTTCCACATCTGAAATAATTTTGAAATATGGAATTGAAGAGCCGATGGTTGGAGGACAAAATTTATTTCCTAAACTTAAAATAATTTTAACATGACGCGGAAGTTCGATGTTTGAATAGTTTACCAGCCATTTATCACAAGTCCCAAAAAAAAACCATTCGTTAAAGTGTCTAAATTATTATTTATGATTTGTTCAAATTTTGATTTTTGTCTCACCTTAATTTCATTGAAATGAAAATTGAATGTCCTTTCCGCATGTTGAAAAAATTCTTCGAATACGCCAAATAAAAAATTGTTTAATTGATAAATATATTGGCTCATTAAAATAAAAATCAATTTCAGAAATAAGTTATAAAATAATTAAATCCTGAATTCCAATTGTATTTAACGCTTCTAAGATTTTAGAAAATGACTTTAAGAATTACAAAATTTAAAAATACTGATAATTTAAAAAAATATGAAAAATTAAGAAACTTTAACTTCAAAATTTTTGAATATTTTAAGAATTTAAAATTGAACAAACAACCAATTATTTATTATACCAATTTTTAGAGTACCAAAAACATCAGAAAAAGTTACAAAATTTATTTTTTTTAATTTAGAATTTAAACTATGATATTTTTATTGGTTTCAGGATTCTAAGAAATTTAAAAGTTATAAGAATTTCGACAATAAAGGAAAAAATTAAAAGAATTTTGGGAAACTAACAAATTTAACTTTTATCAATTTCTAACAGGTCAAATGATTTGAAAATTTAAAAAATTTCTGTTAACGTTTCTGGAAGTTAAAAAAATTTAAGAATTTCGGTCTTTAATAATTTTACTAACTAACAGAAAGAATCTATAGCATAGAAAATTAAATTAAAAATTGTTTTATTAAATTTTTTACGTGAATTTTAGAATTTCTTATGTGTGAATTAATCTAAAACCTTTGAAAATTGTGATAAAGTAAAAGCACACTAACTTCCTTCTTAATTTCTAACTTCTGCAGCTGTATTTCTGGCATAACAACATAAGATTTTAAGCATAAAGTAGCTTTGTATAGAAAACATGGATTTTACAAAATAATCCAAAAATCAAATTTTTTAAATGAATATTAATGTGGGCCAAAGCATAGCGTACAATTGTATTATAATATGAATGATGCCTATATTTTGTCACAAATTAATTAATTTGTATTCTCAAAATTTTTATTTTCTGTCAACAAACTATAAAATTTAATTGGAAAAGCTTATGTGATGTAGCCTACTAAAGTAAACAGAAAAATTATGAATACATGCTGGTAATAGATGTGCAATTTTTGTGAAATGTGCTAGTTCTGGATAATCTTCCAATTTGAAAGCTTATCCAGGACAAGGGTATAATATGAAATTTAACTAATATTTTGAGTGGATTGTTTTTTGTTAAATATTGTAAAAATTTAGGACTACAATATTTAATTTAAAAATTTGACAATATTTGATTTAAACCTAACAAAAATAACTTTTGAGATTTATTTGTTAGACATTTAACTTTATTAAACAATTTTTTTATTTGAATAATGCCTTATTTTGTCACAAATTAATTAAGTTTTATCCTCCACTATGGAATTTATAAAAAAAAAAAACATGTTCTCTGTCAACAATATGGCTTGCAGATTACATGTATTTCGATATATGCAAAATTCTGCACAGATAATTACAATATATTTCTGGCAACAGATGTGCAAAATTGGTTATGTAACGTGGAACTTGAAAAATTCTTAAGTTAGGGTTCTAGTGACAAAAGATATAGATCAGCTGAAATTCGATCAAAATCGAAGGCTATTATCACCTTTCAAAATTCAGTCAATATCAAATTAAGCTTTTCCTGACAATTCAATGATTTGTAGCAAATCTCGGCCATTATTGTAATTTTCCGTAAATAACTTGGTGGAATTATGTCCAGTAGCATAAAAAAAGCTAACCGACAGCTAAATAATATTTCTTCTCTTTAATTTTTATGAAATTACCATTTATTTCAGAATACGAAATCAAACCAAGTTAATTTTATTTGTTTTTTACATTGTAGCTGGAGAGTTAAGAAAGTTTTAGCTAAATATTTAACTGAAAGAAAAAATATTTCTATATGTAGTTAGAAAACAATAAAGCAGCTTTGCTTTGGATTTTGTGTTACGTAACAAATCCCAATTTCCTTCGCTGGGCGCGCTGTCAAAATTTCCGTAATAATACACTTTCGTTAGATTCTGTAAGGTTTAGTTACGGATTCTTAAAGACTCGCTTTATATCTTATTTTGGCGGCGATGAATTGATCAGAAATGTATCCTAGTTTTGTTTCTGGTAAATATAAAAAATAAGAATACCCAGAGCAGCTCTGTAAAATAACTTACAACATTCGAGATTTTGAAGTGTTTGAACTCATCATATTCCACGTTATTCGATCCAAAATTAGTACATACTTAATCATTTTTTACGCAGTATCCTCTTATGCGATTTCACTTTTCTGCCACCTGTACGATTTCCTTATTTTACGCAATTATATTCATATCTACACGATTTATGAAGAAAAGTAAATGATACTTCAATGAGACCCATATTTCATAATTTTTGTATAT
The DNA here is from genome assembly GCA_963556165.1 of Tipula helvola. Classification (NCBI taxonomy): domain Eukaryota; kingdom Metazoa; phylum Arthropoda; class Insecta; order Diptera; family Tipulidae; genus Tipula; species Tipula helvola. The sequence goes on from OY744482.1 coordinate 55,707,733, forward strand.
TTTTTTCACCTTTGGTACCAATCTATGAAATTAAAGCTATATTATTATATAAATTAAAAAGCTAAATTTAAAGAAAGAGTTATGCTGGAAACAGATGTGAGGAATTTTTGCCTGCAGCACCGCGTGCAGTTAAGCACCCACAACACGTGTGCTGCTTGTTACTGCGTATTTTTTGACGTTTATTTTACACGTTTTTAATTTGAATATACAATTTTTCTTCATGAATTATACCGTATTTTGTCACAAACGAATTAATTTGTATCCTCCATTTTGGCAATAATCAGTAAATGTTTATTTTCTGTAGGTTTGTATTCTTTCACGTAGTGTAGCATACCAATTCGCTGCTAATATTTGTGTTTCACTCCTTATAAAGTAGTGTATTTTAATTTCGACGCAAGGGATTTGTTTCTTCCATTAGGAACTTAGGAATAAGAAAATTTATAAAATTAAATATTGAAAATTTAGGTATTAAGGCCTTTTTCCAATTACCGACTTATTTGTTTTCACCGACTTACATATTTAAATAAGTCTGCTGATGAGGTGACTTATTTTCTATCTCTTTCTTCCATAAAAAACTTATTTGGTTTCATGTAAACTATACAGTTCTGTTACATGTAAACATTAAAATTCTTTCATTCATAATGTTTTGTCTTATCTTGTGAAAAATATGTTCTTACGGTAATTTATCAAAGATTTTATTTATAACTATTCTAAATAATTATAGTTAAAATATTTTTTTTAATTATTAGTTTTAAAGCCTTTTTGGATATATTTATTATTTACATAAAATAAAGACTGAATTTGTGAAATGTATTTTATTGAAAACGGAATTAAATAGTTATTATTTATATAAAATTAAATTGTTAATTGTCCCATCGATAACACCCACAGCCTAACGGCAAACGAGTGATCCTTCGCGATTAGCAAATTTGAGGTCTATGCTCTTAAGCTCATCTTCATTAGGCAATACAATAATATTTTTCATCAAGTTCAATATCATATCCAGCGAACGCTGGGTAATATTGAATACTGTTATTCTTCTGTCAACCAAAACAAGGCAACTCCCAGTTTCATTTGTGAATCATACCCGTGGCGTTTCGACGGATAAAGTTCCACTAATTTTTGGAACGCCTCTTTCGAGACACGTAAGTGTTTTTTTATTAATAGTGGGTCCCGTTCTAGATTACGTCATATATACCGCTTCATGGAGCAATATTTCAACCCCTGATATAAGTAGATATAAATAATATTTTAAACTTATTTATTAATTATATATATTACAATTTTTCTTAAAAAACAATTTTATACCTCCCGTATCTTGCGTTTTTCCAGACACTTCAACAAATTTTTATCACCATCCATTAATTTGATGCTTGCAGTTTTATATTTTTATTTGTCAAATAATTTAACAACAAAAATTGTTTTTTTTGTCCATTTTATTTATTAATGATATTATTATTTTATTTTTGAACAAGAAACACAGACACAATTTTTTAGTATCAATCAGCTGTCAAAATAAGTCCGCAAAACGAATTGGAATGACTTTACCGACTTATTCAAGATGGCGTCAAATAAGTCAATAAGTTTGAAAAAAGTTGGTAATTGGAAAAGGGCCTTAGTATAGTTTAGTTTGAAATTTTGAAGAAGAGCTTTTCAAATATGTATACATACCTATAGTTAGCGTTGATTACTCCAACTCCAACCCCAAAATTCCAAGACTCTAAATTAATTGTCAAATTTTGGATAAAAAGTTAAAAAGTAGACAATACAATTTTCAAGTTGGTTGCTTATATCGAAAGTTGAAGCCCAACCCAAAATTCATTAATTTAAAATTTAAATTTTTAATTATATTTCAAATTGCAATATAAGATGTGTTGAGGTTCGAATTGAGTTATAGAAACTAATTAATAATAGTCAGTTCAAAAATGTTTAGCTTTATCCTATCGTTTGGTTAGTCAGCTCGTCGACTCATGCGTCCAGTTTTTAATAGTTCGAAAAACGGATTCATGTAATGTAAAATCAAAGTTTAACAATTTTCAGAAAGGCTACGCTGAAATAAATGTATACGCCGGTGACCAAAAAAAAGCGTACAAGAAATAAGCACACACGAAATTGGCACACAGAAAAATGCTCAGATAGAAAAAAAACACATAAGCTGTTTAATACGTTTTTTTCATAGAGTTGCTTCCACCGATAGACAAACTTATACATAAATGTTGTTTAAGAACTTGGTAATCCGTCATCAAATCGGTTGAAGCTAAAGGAAGCTGTGCGCGAGAGAAAGCAGTTGCACATGAATGGTAAAAATCCTTAGCAGTGAATTCACTAATATTGAATTTATAAAATTTTTTGGGGCTCTGGATTTTATTTTTTGAATTTCGGGACCGCAGTATAAAGGTTTAAGAAGAAAGGAAAATGTAAAGTTTTAAGAAAAACTGATTATTAAATATAAGGAAAATAAACAATTTTTGGTAAAGATATGGGTATAAATAGTTGATAATCTGGTAATTCGCAAGTCGGTAATTATATGGTTTTTCGCACCTTTATTGGTTTTTGCAAAAAAAAAAAACTTCCAACATTTGTATAGACTAAAATTAGCAAATCATCAGAATACTTGCGAAGAATTTTAGCGGTTGGGCACTAAATAATTTGCCAATTGTTGGCAACTTGTTGAGCAAAATATATAAATGGTTTTCTGACAAAAGCTGTGAAACTCCATAAAATATTTCGAGGGTTCCAGTTTCGGTTCATTTCCTGCTTTTTATTTTAACTTCGGTTCTGACGTTCTGAATTAATTGAATTAACTCCTCGCAAAATTACATAAATTAAAACCGTGACTCCAATTTTTTTTTCATTTTAGCGCAGGTTTAATTCAGTTTTTCAAAATTTGATGTTGAGAAATAAATTCATATTGTAAGTGAATTAATTTCGCCATACTCAATTTTCGGCTGAAATAATTCGGTCCCTGATATGTAAATCTCAGATATGCAAATTTAATAAAGTGGTAGAACTGTAATAAATTCAACATGGTGTGAAAGCTAGAATTCTGATGCGGAAACAACTCAACTAGAAATTTGATGCGGATTTTTTTGTCGGTCTTTATAGACCTTCATTGTATGGCTCTAGTACGGTTGATATTTTCCTTAAATACTTCGATAACTTACTACAAAACTATTCGAAAGTAATTGTAATAGGTGATGTGAATTTTAACTTATTAAATGCTACTGACTCAAATGTGACCTGATTTTCTAACTCAAATGGATCAATTATTTTGATCATATAGTGTCTTCAGTCAATTATAATTATACTACTAAACTAGATGGATACTGTTCTGTATGACCATCAATATATGCTGAATAATTGCAGTGTGACGAGAAAACTAGCCGTAGTAAATTTGTATCGAAGACTAATTATCATGCAGTATAACAATTTGTTTACGCTTCTGATTTTTCGGTATCCAATTTTGAAAGCTTTTATTATAAACTTACGGAAATAATAAACTAAAATACAAAGAAAATACTAAGTTAAAATCTTGTTGTTTTTTAACTAAAAAATACTGTCAAAATCCGTAGGAAGTTCCAAAAATTACATAGACAATTTCCATCAAATATGTATATTAAAAACATGTTTGGAAACGCTAAACAAAAATCTTATGAACTGATAATTGATCTTAAGACTAAATATTATACCAGGAAATTAATGGAATATTAAGGAAATTCATCAATTAACAATTTTTTACTCTAATTTTTGAATTAATTAATTCGTGTAATTTCTAATATGCAACCGATCACAATAGATCATTTTAATGTGTTTTACAGATAACACGTAGAAGTATATTAGTATTTACGAACAATTATTTATCACTCCATACACGGATAAACAGGTTTCAATATTAATAATTTTTTAATTTTTTATTTGAAGTTACTATTTAATCAAATAAAAAATTAAAAAATTATTAATATTGAAACCTGTCTATCAGTGTATGGGGTGACAAATAATTGTTCGTAAATACTAATATACTTCTACGTGTTATCTGTAAAACACATTAAAATGATCTATTGTGATCGGTTGCTATTAGAAATTACACGAATTAATTAATTAATTAATTCAAAAATTAGAGTAAAAAATTGTTAATTGATAAATTTGCTTACACAGGAATAGTGCTGTGTGAATGTGACGAAGAAAATTTATAAGAGAGTATAGCTGTATTAGTATAATTCGCTAGTACTGCTGGCACAGTACATTCTGTATATATAGAATGTAAATTGTGGTACAATCAGTCGGATTAAGTTCTCTTACAATCTTTCGGAAATAGTAACTTCAAATAAAAAAAAGTAGGAACCCCATTACAGGATGTAATCGCATTACCGGCATCTCAACAATGCCGTCTATATAATATCTACATATACCGTTAGGCACCAATCCTATCTTTTATATTACGTAATAATTGGACTTGTATCAGAGCCTTCTAGAGTATAGAGCCATAATCATTATGACGTATTTTTTAGAATCTTTTTTAGTGGTATAACTTTTCACACATTTCCTTAGGAATCCATAGTAAAAATGGCGTTTTTTAGCTTCAAGTTTTTCAATGAAAAAAGCAAAAATGTTACAAAATGTTTATACAAAAGTGTTCTACATATCTTTAGCAGCAATATACAAGAAGGGTATATTATTATTAAGTAAATATTAATTGCAGAAATGTTAAAATTAAATTATTTCTAAAATATATTTTTCGAACTTTCATTTTGAAAAATACATCAAAGTTGGCTCTGACAAATTAAAATAATACTTGCTAAATTTATCTTTAGTTTTACTAGTGTACGTTAGATGTCTATAATTGTTGGCAGAGAAATACGAAAAAAAATTATTTAATCACACAATTATAACACGTTCTAAATATTTTTTGCTTTTGTTTTGCTTTTCCTACAATTTTTGAACTCAAATTTCCCCAAGTCGCAATTTTTGTTACGATTTTTCTAAATGTTTGCTACCCACTGCCATCTATGTATATTGACTTAATGCACACGTTTTGTAGTAAGCTTTTCTATTTTAATTTGACCAGAAAGCTGTTGTTATGAACTTTTTTTTATATTTTGGTTTAAATAAATCAGTTATTACAAGAAAATGAAAACGATTTACTTAAACGAGATTTATATATGTTGAAATTCAAACATTTATGAAAATATTTCAGAAATCTTAATTAAGAATTTGCAACGTTTTCATTTACAAATTTGTCTTAGGAAAAAAAGTGATTTCCCATATGTTTTGTGTGTTTTACCAGAGCCTACTGTATAAATAAGAGCCTCCAGTATCGACTGTATTTTTTACTAAGCTTAAAATAAGGTACAAACAATTTTTTCTTTACTATGAAACTATATGGGAAAACGCTTATTTTCATTGACAGATTTAGTTTATTAGAAATGTGAGCTTTTGTTTTGTTTTTATATGAAAATGTTCATGAAACATGTAATATTATTTGATTGAAAAATCGAGTCTTGAAAATGTTTATTTCTAAGTGAAAATCGTCATGCAAAATAAGGTACTTTTGAAATTTAAAATATTGTTGTTTTTGTAATACTATACGTCACCAACATAACTAGTAGTTTATAAACAAAACAATAATCATCTCTTTCATTGCCTCCATTCCAATTTGAATTCGAATATGTTTCTATAGTTATTTTGAATTTGCAAAGCATGCTAGATTGTTTTGATGTTTTGTTTTTTTCGCACCCATTGTATTGATTTAATTTATTCTGTTTGGCTCTTTTTGATTTTTTTTAAATTTTAATTGTTGAGCGGAGGCGTGTTGTCTTTTTTCTTACCATTGAGTTTAGATGTGGACAAAGAATGACGACATTAAACTGAATTTTCTCTTTTTAATACACATTGTTGTTGTTGTAGAATGTTTTTTAATTTTATTTCCCTTATTTTCTTTTGATTATTGCTGGAAAATAGGGAAATTTGAGAATCTGTGTTTTAAATGAGTAAGACATTGAGTTGTTTGTTCGCGATTTCTTAAAAAATTATTTAACTGGGTTTAACTTTTAATTCATGTTTTATCGTCAATCGAAGTCGCGTTTTTTCATATAAACACTATGAAAATAAATGAATTTTTAGTGTTTCTATATCCCTTATTTTAAGTTCATTTTTCACATGCCGGCTCTATTCATATCAAGATGGTTCTGGTTTTACTATGGAAATTTTGGTTTTTTCCTCGTTTCTAATTCCCTTAAAAAAGCTTCGTTTTTTAGATGATGGCTTGTATAATCAAGGTTGCTTTGATAATATGTATTCTATTATGTGCTTTATTGTTTTTGTTTTTTACGTGAATGTATTGCAAAGGAAATCTTTACGCGTTTATAACTTTGGAGTCCGACCACATACAGATCTTAGCCATACCATTTTTTTCTTATCTGATCAAGATCTATAAGTCTGTCTTTATTTCATGAAAATCGGATAAGTACTTTTCGACTTAATACTTGTTAACAGACATCAATAGCGGGGATACAAGGCATCTTTCTCGCTCTAGCGCTTCGCTTGAGTTGAGATGCCTAAAATTAAAAAATTATTAAGGAAATTTGCCAGAAAAAAAATCTATTAATATCAAATTAAATATTGGTAATAAAATTTTCGACAAAGAAATTGAGATTACAGAGCAATTTTCGGAAAAGCAAAATATGTATATTGGTACAAAGTGTAGCCACGAGGAATTGTCTGTATGATGAATTGGTTTTGCCACAATCATCATTGCGAACCTTCGATTCGATAACGCAATATGAAATATCCAATATCATCTAAAATTTCAAATGTAAAAGTGGCCCTGGTTTCGACAATATTTCAACAGAAATTATTAAACAAAATGTAAACCATTTGGTACCATTAATTGCTTCTGATATAAATACAGTAAGTCCTCGACTTACATGATTAATTCGTTCCGAAGGTTTTCGCGTAAGTCGAAAAATCGCGTAAGTCGAACAAACCTCAAAACTCATTTTTGTTAAATCACGAAAGTAGGAATTCACGTAAGTCAAATTCGCGTAAGTCGAGGACTGTACGAATTCACGTAAGTCGAATTCGCGTAAGTCGAGGACTTACTGTAGTACGATTGAATAAAACACTTATCCCGATAATTTAAAGGTTGTAAAAATTATTCCTATTTTAAAGGAGGCTCAACCCTATCAGTGTTTTCCAAAATTTTCGAACGCGTTATACACAAGCAAATAACCAATTACTTATCGGAACATGATCTTATTAACAGACATCAATATGGATTTGCCTGGCTGTTTTAATCTGATAAACACCTTGCACATGAATTTGGAAATTAAAAGGAATGTTGGAGTTTTATTTATTGATTTTTTCAAAGCATTTGATTGAATTAATTATAAAGTGATATTAACCAAATTCAAGATGATGATCATTTACAAATCGTTCGGATCATCTAATTTTTTACATGAAACCTCACAGAATAGTTTCTTTTATAAAGGCTTGCAGCTTTATAATAAGCTACCAGAACATTTAAAAAACCCTCTATGAGTTCTTTTAAAAACAAAGTAAGATCTATGTTATTTAGTGAATACATGTACGAATATGAAATTAATCATTAATCCAAAAAACTCTATTTATGTTTGCTCAATGCATTCAATTAAATTTTCAACTGTGTCATTAGAAGAACTGGTTGTTATTTCTTAGCGGATTGCACATTTATTTTATTGACAGGTTTCGGTTCCGATTTTAGGCTCCTCAATACACTGCGATTTTTGGAGTTCTAGTTCTCAGTTCTGAACCGGTTTTACAACCTGTTCCTGACTACTCCCGATTTATCGAAAATTATAAGGTGACATGGTACATAGTTCGAATGTCATTTTTCTCTTCAGTAATTTTATGTTACGAGATCTAAAAATTCATCAATTTTCTTAATTATTAAAATAAGCTCCGCAACCATCATTTGGTTATGTATCATTGTGATCAAAGATATTTTCCATTTTTGAGGAATATAACTGGTTCGCATGATCGCGTTGAATATGAATGTTATTAGTTTTATGCATTTGTCTGGCAATTCCCTTATCATTTTTCCAGTAATGAGATCATGTCCTGGTGCCTTTTTCGGGCTTATGCAATTTTTAATTGTATTCTTAACTTTCTTTCAATTATACTTTATAGGTTTGTAGGATCGTCTTCTTCGTGTGGTGCGAATACTGTTGTTAGATGATCAGCAAAAGCATTGGCTTTTTCTTCATCACTTCTCGCCCAATTTCCAGTTGGTAGCCTAATCGGTGGATTCGAATTTGTTGGCCGTTTTAAATTTTTTGTTGCCTTCCACAAAGAGTAATCTGTCCTCTCGTTTGCCGAGAGATCACTTAAATAGTTCTGGACGCTCTGATTTTCTTCTTCCCGCAAAGCAAATCTTAAGGCCTTGATAGCCCGATTTAATTTCCATTTCAATACCGGTGATTTTGTTTGCTGCCATAGCCGGCGAATTTTCCGTTTTTCCTGGTTTAGTTCCTGTATATTATGTGACAGTTTATTAACTTTTTCAGAACTACTTATGACAGATGTAGCCTTTTCAACTGATAATGCCATGACGTCTCTTAAATTTTCGGCCGCCGCATCAATATCAGCTGATGTGGTCAGAGAAATATTAAGTAGGCAATTTTGTTCGACTAGCCTCCTATATTGATCCCAATTAGTTTGCTTGTTTGTAAGACGGTTGGGTATTTCGTTCCTTAAGACATCGGTACTCACTGTTACTATTACCGGTGAGTGATCAGAAGACAGATCTTAACAATGGGTGACCTTAGCAAATGTACGTGGAATGCCCTTAGTTACACAAAAGTCGATTAAATGAGGAATTTTCTTTTTATCCGTGGGCCAGTAAGTTAGATTACCGGCAGATAAATAATCCAAGGACTGTTCCTCTATAGCTTGATAAAGTTGTTTGCCTTTCGGCGATGTTAATCTGGAACCACAATGAGTACGTTTGGCGTTATAATCACCTCCCACAAGAAATGTATTACCCAGCTGGCTGAAATAATCCAAGAACTGAAGTTTTTTATAGCATGTTTTGGAGGACAGTACACTGCCGATATGACACAGTTTCCAGACCACTCCTGAAGACAGATGCTCGTTGATTGTACATGTTCTTTCTCATATTTCGTAAGTTCATAGTGTTTTAATCTTCTTTTAATCAATACAGCAGTGCCTCCATGTGCTTTCCCATCTGGGTGCTTGGTGTCATAAATAGAGTACCCATTAATTTTGAAATAGCTATTTTTGGTGAAGCGTGTTTCGGATATTAACATTATGTCAATATTGTGCTCAGTGAGGAATGCTTGAACCTCCGCTTTATGTTGTGCTAGGCCGTTTGCATTCCATATAGCTATTTTGATGTTGGTCATTTTTGACTTTTCACGACTATCTGAATCAGCGTGTTCATATTCTGCATCATTAGATCCATGCTTCTCTCCATCATGGCCATGAAGCTTTGCATCATATTAGTTAATTTGTTTAAAGCTTTTGAGACGTTTCCCTCTTCACTTACTTGCACTTTATGAGCCGTACCTTTAAGAACACTTGCGTATGAAACCACTTGGCGCACACTACCATTGACAGTTGCGTACTGGTTTCCATTTTGAGCGTTTGGGTTTACAATTTCTGGGCGTGCTTCTTTTTTAGCTGAAGAATGGAGATTAAGCATTCGTTGTTCTGCTCGCTGCTATGGATTGATTCTCCTTTTCAATTCAAGATAAATTGGGCACCCTCTATAATTAGCTGTGTGATTTCCATTGCAGTTGCTGCATTTTCTCACTGATGCTTCCGTTTTGGTTTTATTGCAAACCTTTGCGCTATGGAGTTCACCACATATAACACAAACATCGTTCAAAGTGCAATATACTCTAGTGTGTCCATATTCTTGGCACTTAACATACTGTACCGGCCCATTTCTTTTCCTGGGTTCTTCGATGGTAACCCTTCTGTGTAGTAGATATTGTAGGTCATATATTGCATGTTTGCCTTTGAACTTTTTATTGTCTGATTCTAATTCCAGGCGGAACAATGGCTGCAGCGCCTTCTCCCGATTAATAATATTGGTAATAATTTGCATTGGAAATCTTTCTCGGCGGAGATTTGAACATCACGATTTCACTTACTTTTCACATCACAATATTTTTTTTAAAAAAAAAATTGAAAACTGCTGATTCAACTTTTCACACAAGTAATAAGTAAATTATTTTAAATGTTTACTCGGTGGTAGTAAAATTGCAACTATTTCGAAAAATTACGTCGATTTCGAAATGACTTATGTATACAATAATTTTAAATTCAGAGCAACTATAACGTATTTATTTGGTAGGAGAAATAATTTGAATCCAAATTAACGAAATTTCATTAAAGCTATTAAAATTTTAATGGAATTTCGCTAACTTAACTTCAAATTAGTTCACCTATCAAATAAGTTGTAGTTGCTGTGAATTTAAAATTTACGAGTTTAGATATTAAAAAAATGTTTAAAATTTATAATTTAGAAATTTGGATATTTAGAATCTATTTTTACAATTATGGAATTTGTTTTAATGGAAAATGTTCTGTTAATTCCCGAAAAAATTTAAATCTTAGAAAGCAACCAGATTATCCCACGTAAATCTTCCAAAATAAATATTTGTAGATGTAACGAATTATATTTACGGCCCCCTATCTTACAAGAAAATATTCTGTTGATACACTTAAATTTTTAAGGATTTTAATTCGCACGTGCAAGTAGAGTACAGCGAACAGATCTCTTGAATACTCCAGTAGTATAAGTTCCATTATTTGGTATCTTAATGGCGAGAGTTGAACTCTGTGTGGATTCAATAATGGAATAGTCAAATTATAAAACTCTTTATTATTTTTTGGAAATTTCGATAATCTAACTATTTCAGGAGTGAGAGATTTTAACAAAATTGTTAAAATTAAATTAAATTGATTGTGAAATTTGATAAATATAACTGTCTTGAAAGTCCAGTATAGTTTTTGTAACCAAATATAGTAACAAGACAAATGTCCCAAGCTATATCTATTACTTATCATTAAATAATATTGAAAGCTGTTTAGTCCAACCTAACTGTCCTCACTCATTTAAAAATTTATTAATGATTTGTTGATTCTTATTTTAATCACTTATTGATTATAAAATACTAAGCTTTCTAGGAATTACCATAAAACATATTATAGTAAATTACCTAATTTACTTCATCTATTAGCTATATAGCGCTGGTCTTAGTCGTTTGAATAATAAATTTATACAAACCAACAAATCAAACTCGAATGACCATTTAAAAATGTAGGTATATAAAAATTATATGCAAATCAAAATAAGTTATAATTATAAACAACAACCCATGTATATATGTATGTATATATAACGCGAGTATATTTTATAATTCTTAATTGGTTAAAACCACCTATCGCGTGATTAATCTCTCGAGCTGATCTTTAACTTGTTGTTGCTATTATTTTAAGTTTTTTGTTCCTTCAAGTCAAAAAGATGTTAATTTTTTTTGTTTTTTTTTTTTAATTAAAATTTAAATTAATGATTATCAGTCATCACATATATTTTTTTAATTTATATTTTTAACGTATCACTTATAAAAAATAAAAATAAAAATGTACGATGGTTTAATAATAATAAGAAACCGTGTAAGATAAGTAGAAAGGTGGAATTTTAATGAATTATTTGTTCGATTATACATATTTTGTTGTTGTTTTTTTTAAGCATTAATTTTAATTACATATTTTACTTTTTTATAAGTGAAAATTGTTTTGTTTCAATTTAGTCACGGAATTTTATTTACTTTGATCAATAATGTTTTATATATGGAACGTGTTTATCGGCTGAGGTTAAATATGTGTACATCGCATATACTCTGTATATAGGAGAAATTCAATCAAATCAGATTGGTTATGGCTGTGTATAAATCTGGTATTTTTGTATTCACCCGGAAGGTATACGTACAAGGTTTACATTTTTTCGTTTTGTATTGATATATTGATCTTGTAGCTACTTTATATAAATTAGTAAAATCGTTTAAGTGTATTTGTATCAAACTAGATCTTTGCGCTTATTTACTTCAGTGGTTTGTTACCTTTTATAAGACTACGAAAAATTATAGTTTGGCATATAAATGTGTTGAATTTTTTTAAGCAGCATATCGGTTAAGCACCGCTGATCTACATCATATATAATTATAAATGTAAATGACTTAATTTATCATTTTCAAATGGTTGTACATATTTATATTCTCGAATATTTTGTCTATAGTAATAAATTTAAACATTTAAAATTTGTTATCTTATAAATAAAAAATATTTTTGTATTTTAAAATTATACTAAAATGTGTTTAATAATTAATCAAACCCACATTAACACATCGACGACGATTTGTTATTGAAAAAAAAGAACATTTTTTTACCACAAACCACAACATAAATTTTATGTAAAATTAAAAGAAATTTAAGAAGAAATATAACCGCGCCACTGTCACACACATTTATTTTATTGAGATAATCAACTTCAATTTATTTTATCTCATAAATTATAGCGATATCTTGGTTTTCTTTATTACTAATAAAATTAATTACATACACATATTTAACTAAATAGTTTGCCTTTATAGTTTATGTTCACATAATAGCGCCATTATAATATTTGCGTAATTTATACACCTATGTATACAGATCGCGTCATACCACCAACCATTAAGTGTTAACAATTCTAACAATGCACGCCAATTATAAAATCATTTTTTGTGCAATAAATTCAAAAACAATATAATAATTTAATTAAGCGAAACAAAATTCATAATTATACGATTAAATTGCAGAGGAACGTATCCAATTTTATTGGCACAACACAAATATTATCGCGCATCACAACTCAATTAAATCGTGTCTCTTTATACAAAATAAAATAATTTTGCTATAATTTCAATCGGCCAATAAATCAAATATTGTCTTTTTTGAAAACAATAGAGATTAATTTAGATGAGTTAAAGTAGTAATAAATTATTTATAAGAATAAACAATGGGCCATTAAATACATTTTAGTTAATCGTATACAATTTAACCAAACCCGTATATAGTAGGGTGGCAATTATTTATTAATAATTACTAGAATAAATTTTGCCTTATAAAAAATTTGCAATTCAATTTCAATTCAAATTAAATTGAAATTTAGTTTTTCAACGGCTATTAAATATTTTCAATTAACATATCTCTTAATCAATTAACAATTTTTTTTGTTGTTCAAACTTAATATTTATGTATGCTGTCTATTCTGAAAGAGACATTGTCCGTATTTATTTAATATTAATAATTTAATTTATTTTATATTTTTTAATGGTGTTTAAAATGCATATACATGAAATAAAAATCAATTAAATTTAATTAAAATATTGCGTGACTAAAGTTTATTTTAATTAAAATATGTGTGTAAGCTTAAATTTTTTTTTTTTAATGTTTTTGCGAAATTATATATAGATGCGACTTTTGGAATTATATTTACGCCCTGGTACAAGGGAATACTGATTAAATTTCCGTTATTTATAGAATATTTAAGTTTGAGATTGAAAATTATTTGAGGAAAGGTTAAAATGTTTACTTGAACAATGCGAAAATTAATTTGATTAATAAAAGTAACCAAATAAAAATAAGACATAAAGTTTCGTACTAAAATAGCATTTTGGCACAATATTAGTATTTCGAGTTAGAGCGTTGTTCTCGGGAATTCTCGGGACTAATTTCCCGGAAAAATAGGTAAATTTGAGTAAATCCGACTCCCGAAAATTCCGGAAGTTTTTAATTTATAATTTTTTTTATTTTTCTCCAATCTTTATTCAATTTTTTTAATTAATAGGAACAGTACACCAGTTGTAACGACCAGCACAGCATAATTTTTATTAAACAATAAAAACCACACTGTGTGCTCGTTAACAGACTCTCATGTGGTGAGTCCAGACAGCATCTTTCAGCCGGCTAGCGGTCAGTGGTATGAGGAGGTCTTTTTCCTGGCCCACACGAGAGCTAGAAATTGCTGTATATAAGGTGCAAAACCAACACTATCACTCTTTAGTATGAACACAACACATTGCTGAAATTACGTCTCCCGTGGATTTCGATCGTATAGCACTTAAGCAATCATATCACACACAAAACCAAATTACAATAAAAAATTGCAACCAGTGAAATGAACAAAAAAATTAATTAGAAAAAAAAATCTAACCCCACAATGAACACGTTAATTTTTATTTAATTTGTACAAAAAAAAAATTCTTTACTTTACTTAACCCGTATAACCCAAGAAAAGGTGAAAATTTTTATTTTTATTTTTAACAATATTTTTTTCACTAAAACTAAAATAACTTAAACTAACATAAATATATTACCAAAAATTTACGCAGCGTTGCGGATCCGATGAATGCCGGCAATTCGATGTCTTCTCATATCTTGTCCAAAAGATGCAGGAACAATATTTACGCAGCCTTTTAAATTTTCGATAATCACAACACGTGTTTTGTTGTTGTAGGTTGTATTTATGTATGTTATTAAAGTTTATTATTATTTTTGTTACGTATTATATTTTTTTTTTCAATCAATTGATCAATTAGTAATTTATCATTTATGTTTTTTTTTATGATCAATATTTTATTAATAAAAATTATTATAAATATTTATTATAATATGTATTATGATTATTATATGTACAAAAATTAGATGGTGACTGCACTGTGGTAATCGACGGAATGGCCTCTCAAAACTCGGCACGATCTCTCTTTTTCAAATTTGGCTTGCTTCATCATTTCCGGCATCTTCATTTCTCCTTAAAAATTTTATTTTTGGTTTGTTTGTTTTTTTTTTTTTTTTCGTTTGTTACAATATTTTAAATACAATTCTTTTACAATAATTTTAAATTACATATTCAAGTACAATATTATATAATCTATTATATGCTTATATTGATTTTTTTTTTGTTTACATAACTTGCCAACATGTAGGCGAGAAAGATACTTATGTATGTAAATTACACTGTACGAAAAATTTTTTTTCTAAATTGAAAGAAATTACAAAAGTACACTGATGTAAATAAAAATAAAAATTCGCTATTCTAAATAAGTTAAAATTAATCCCAAACAGTATTTGCTTTTTCGTTCCCGCAGCGACCCTAATTAATAAAGTTTGTTACAAATCGTGGGGAAGACCCAGCACCCTTGAGAAGTCTCAAGCCGGGCATAATTTAAAAAAAAATAGAATAAACAAAAATAGAAAAAAAATTAATTGTTAATATGTATTGATAACTAACCTTTAACGAATATCTTTACCGTGATAAATTCCAATAAGTTTTCCGTTTGAATCTGCTATTTTGTACGCGACGTTACCAACTCTTTCAAGAACTTTACCTTTAATAAATTTTGGTGCTAATTTGGCCGAAAAATTTGCACCAGCGTTGCTTTGCACAAAATTCCTAACATACACTATTTGGTCGGGTTGAAAAATTCGGGACTTACTGCGCAAATTGTAACTAGTACTATTACGGTAATAAGCATTCCGAAGGTGCGCCAGAACAAGTTCCTGAGCTGTGGATAACCGAGTATTTATATCGGTGGCAGAGGCAAATTTATCATCTAGAATGTACAATTCTCGCATCAATGAATACGAAGTGCCATGATTTATCATGTGTTGACCAAATGTCAAAAAATATGGTGAGAACTCTGTGGGAACTATGCACAGCATTCCTCAATACACTACTGATTTCATGAATATGGTTATCCCATTGTTTTTGATCGTCTTGGATGTAAGCTCGAATAGCAGAAATAATCGTGCGGTTCACTCGTTCCGATGCATTGGACTGTGGAGAATATTTCGGAGTAAACTGATGCTTTACCCCGTACTGAGTTAATACATCATGCAGCAATGTGGACTGAAATTGTTTCCCGTTATCGCTAGTGATATATTCTGGAACACCGAAAACATTAAACACTCTATTCTTTAGAAAAGTAACTACACCTGTGGCAGTAGCGTTTCTCATTGGTTCTAAAAGTACAAATTTGGTGAATTGGTCTAAAACGATAAACAAATATATGTATTTCCAAGAGAACTTCTAGGGTAAGGACCCAGAAAATCAATATATAATTTTTGAAATGGACGAAATACTTCATGAAATTGACCCATTTCTGGTTGAGTAATGAAATTAGTAGGTTTAATTTGCTTACAAGTTGCACAATTGTTGACGTGAACTTTAACATCTCTAGCCATAGTCGACCAGTAGTAATGTCGCTGTAGGAGTTCAAGGGTTTTAACAAAACCAAGATGTGCACTTAATGGCTGGTTATGAGCTTGTTGCAGAAGTGAAGGAACTAAACTTTCCGGAATCACTAATTTCCATTGTGATAAATCAGTAATGTGTTCGTAATATTTATTAAGCAATATGTATAGCTTACCATTTAAGATACGAAAATTTTGTATTAATGAATTGTATTAATTCGACGTACGTAATCCGGATGAGTAAATGCGTCGTCACCAAAATCGACATGTAACGGATCCACATTAATAGAGGACTTACTGGGTTTAAATAAAGCTTCTACATCAACTCTGGAAAGCGCGTCGGGAACAACATTTTGTGTTCCTTTCCTATACTCGATATTAAATTTAAAACCTTGAAGTTGCAAACTCCATCTTGCTAATCGACCTGACAGTTCGCGTTGATTCATCAACCGTCGAAGGCTCGAGTGATCAGTAATGACTGTGAACGTGTACCCATCGATAAACGGTCTAAAACGCTTTATGCTTAAAACAACAGCCAGACACTCGAGTTCGGTCACACTGTATTTTCTTTGCGCGGAATTTAATTTGTGCGAATAATAGGCTATTGGATGTTCTTCACCTTCATCGGAGACTTGGTATAAAACACTGCCGACGCCGACAAAACTAGCGTCACATTGAATATAAAAATGACGTGAGAAATCAGGATTACACAAGACTGGTGCGGATGTTAAGGCGGTTTTTAAGGACTCAAATGATTTTTGCGCTTCTTCGTTCCAAACTAACTTCTGATTTTTCTTTAGCAAATCCGTGAGAGGGGTGGTAATACTTGCAAAATTTGAAATGAATCGCCGATACCATCCGACCATACCAAGAAACCTGCGTAATTCTCGAACAGTTTTGGGAACCAAATAATTAGTAATGGATTCAACCTTTTCCGGATTAGTGCGAATAACTCCATTACCGATCACATAACCAAGGTAATTTGTTTCCTTGAGAACGAACCTACTCTTTTCCACATTTATTGTTAAATTTGCTAGTTTCAACAATTCAGAAATATAGCTTAATAGAGAGAAATGTTCCTCAATCTCAGCTGAAACAACGAGCAAGTCGTCCAAGTAAACAAACACCCGATCATGCAATTGGTAAGGAATTACTTTATGCATCAGTCTGCACAATGTCTGAGGAGCATTGCACAGACCGAAAGGCATCACTGTAAAATGGTAAAGGGGGCGACCCGGAACAGTAAATGCGGTTTTATCTCGTGAGGATACATTGAGAGAGATTTGCCAAAAGGCATCTTTTAAATCGATGGTTGATATGTACTTGGTCTGATTCAAGCGATTTAACAATCCCTCAATCAATGGTAATGGATACGCATCTTTAACTGTGACCGCATTTACTTTCCGGGCATCGAGACACAACCTTACTTTACCATTTCCTTTTCGAGCAACTGTAATAGGCGAGGACCATGCGCTCTGGCTCTCTTCGATAACACCCTACTCTATCATCCGATCAAGTTCTTCATAAATTTCAGCCTGTCGAATAGGGGAAACCTGATAGTAGCGTTGCTTTACGGGAATTGCATTACCTACGTCAATGTTATGGGTTATGAGATGAGTGCGACCTAAACCATTTTTTAACAGAACACGGAAATCCATCAATAATTTTCGCTAACCTACTCTCAAGTTCAGATGACAAAACATGGCGATTATCAGGCAAAGAGACTTGTGGAGCAACATCCGTTTACCAAAGCCGGAGCTAAGCCGAACAAATCCCAGAAGTCCATGCCAAGGTAGAGAGGCTGCGTTAATCCTGGGGCAATGTGTAGTCGTAGTTGTTTAATGTGACCATTGTATGTTATAGGTAACAAAATATGACCGATTATCCGTTGTTTTTCCCCACTCGCGGTGTTTAAAAATGTTGATATATAGTGTATTTTCCTGTTGTTTTGTTTCAGAAACTCCTCGGATCCCGCTCCCAAAACGCTAATGTTTGCGCCGCTATCAAGTAACCCCATATACGGAATTCCATTAATAAACACTTCCGCATAAGGTCGTTTGTCTTCACTTATTTGAAACACGGATTCCGAAATTATTTTCTTGATATTTTTCCTGAGCCTCCAGTATCTCACACTTCATCTAATTTTTGGTTTTTGATATGAAACGGTCCGGGTAGGTTGCTGGTAATATGTTTTGGTTGGTGTATAATGATTATGGTCTTGCTGAATTTTTGATTGATCAAGTTTAACATCATTTCTAAATGGGTTGGTTAGAGAATTTATTATTATTATTATTATTATTAGTTGAGGGCCATGTGGGCGTTCAAGCCACCCCGCACTGCGACCTAAAAGATCTTTTGTGCATGGACCCTACTTAATGAGCCGTCCAGTCAATATTCAGGCTCTTAATGAACCTGACAATACTGCCGGCCGGTATATGATGCATACGATCCGGGCTCATTACTCTCCCTCCTAGATGCTGTAACCTTTTGCAGAAAATGGCTGGGCAATGGCACAGAACATGTTCCGCTGATTCCGCTTCCATGTCACAGAAGCGACATCTATCCGTCGAACTTAGGCCCATTTTCTTTAGGTGATACCTTAATGGGATGTGACCTGTGAGGAAGCCGGTAAGCAGCCTCAACTCAGGTTTCCTAAGTACAAGACATTCCTTGGCCCTAGCCGACGAAGGTGAAATAAATTCCTTCGCCTGTCGCAAACCTGGAATTCCGCGCCAGTAAGAGGACTTTTGCACATCCTCCCAGCGTTTAACTGCTGCCCTAAGGTGCCCCTTAGAGACGCCGCAGAAGGGCTCTGGTCCAATTAATGGAAAGGCAGATCCCTCGCGGGCGAGGACATCAGCTGCCTCGTTTCCCACAATTCCAGTGTGACCTGGCACCCAAACAAGTGTTACCTTATTTGAGCTAGCCAGCAATTTAATAACCTTCAGACAATCCCATACCAGCCTTGACTCAATGGTAAAAGACCTAAGAGCCTTTAAGGCCGATTGGCTGTCTGATACGATATAAACCTTTGCGTCGTTTAGGCCTTTAAATATGCCTATCCTAGCACAAAGTTCTATAGCATGCACTTCTGCTTGAAAGACGGTTGCATTGGTACCCAAGGACTTCGAGAGTGATACTCCACTCCCATGTATTCCTACCCCCGCCCCATCTTCCGTTTTTGATCCATCTGTAAACCACACCAATGACCCTCGCTCAAAGGATGGTCCCCCGGTACTCCACTCCTCCCGGTCAGGTAATCTAACACAAAAGGGTTTGTGGAAATCCAGTTTGGCTGGCATACAGTCGGAAGGCATTCCTATAGTGGGATCTGTCTGAAACTCCTTAAGGATCTCCAGATGGCCCACCATATTGCCTGGTTTGATGTTACCCTCCGCCTGCATCTTAAGGGCCATAGTAGCAGCATCCTTTTTTATATGCAGATGCAATGGAGTTAGTCCTAGGAGTGTCTCCATTGCTGCGGTCGGACATGTTTTCATTGAGCCCGTAACCCCAATGCAGGCCATACGCTGAACCTTATTTAATAAAGTTTGCGCTGTCCTTTGTTGAGTTTTAGGCCACCACACTAGCGATGCGTAAGTGATCATAGGCCTAATAATTGTTAGAAATGACCAGTAGATCATTTTTGGTTGTAGTCCCCAAGTACGTCCATAGAGTCTCTGACAGGCCCAAAAAGCCTTTGTGGCTCTATTTTGAATTTTTTGTATATGTTGTTCCCAGTTCAGTTTATGATCCAGGATAACCCCTAGATATTTAACCTCTTTGGAAAAGGCAACAATAGTACCGTTTAACGAGGGAGCTACAAGCGAGAGCTTTCTCCTCCTCGTAAAAGGGACAATGACAGTTTTGTTTGGATTGACACTAAGTCCTTCCTTGTCACACCACTGCCATATCAAGTTGAGTGCATTTTGCATGAGATCAGAGATGATCTCATCAAACCTGCCTCTAATCACGATAGCCACGTCATCCGCATAGCCCTGGACATCAAACCCATGGCTATTCAGGAGGACCAGTAGTCTATCAATAACCAATGACCATAAAAGAGGAGACAGTACACCTCCTTGGGGACAGCCCTTTACGGCCCTGATGGTTACTGACTCGCCACCTAATGTGGCTGTAATATCGCGATATTTCAGATGGAGCGGATCCACCTAGTTGTAGACGGCGGAACCCCCTTTTCCATGGCTGCCCTCTCTATTGAACCATAGGAGGTATTGTCAAATGCCCCCTCAATGTCCACAAAGGCACACAGGGCAATTTCCTTAAAAGCCACCGCTCTTTCAATCTTCGTGACTAGACCACTAAGAGCCATCACAGTTGATTTGCCAGCTTGATAAGCAAACTGGTTCCGATGCAGTGGGTTATTTACAAGGATTTCATTTCTTATTTGATTATCCAGGATTTTTTCCATCGTCTTCAATAGAAACGATGTCAGGCTAATTGGCCGATAAGCCTTGGGCTGGGTGTCCAGACGACCCCCTCCCTTTGGTATAAAGACCACATTTACTTTCCTCCATAGTTTCGGAATATAGTTAAAAGCATAACTTGCCCGAAACAACTGGACCAAGCTGGGGAGTATTTCCTCAATACCTTTTTGAAGTAAAGCCGGAAAGATACCATCCCCTCCAGCAGATTTGAACGGTTTGAAAGAGCCAATAGCCCATCTCACCTTGCTGGGTGTGAACATTTTTCCAGAGAGGCTCCAGATCCTACTGTGGGGTGAATAGTCTACCTCACTTGAAGGGTCATGCGGGTCCTCCTGGGTACCTACCACTATTGAGTCCGGAAAGTGGGTACCTAATAGTAACTCCAGGGTTTCCTTCCGGTTTTCAGTGAACATCCCGTTTTGCTTCTGAAGAAGCCCCAAACCATTTGAGTGATCCCTAGCAAGGACTTTCTGGAGACGAGCTGCAGAGGGTAATTCAATGATTCCCTCACAGAAGTTTCTCCAGGTAGCCCTTTTGGATCTTCTTAATTCCAGATTATATTCCGTTAAGGCCATCCTATACTCGCCCCATTCCCCGGTGCGTTTAGCCTTATTGAATAACCTTCTAGATTTTTTCCTCAGCTTACTCAGCGCCCCGTTCCACCAAGGGACCAACTTAATGGACTCTCTTCGCTTAACTGGGCAGCTGTTTTCGTAAGCCGAGTGTATAGAATTATGCAGCTGGTTTGAACAGAATTCCAAGCCCTCTGGAGACTCTATGTTCCCCATTACCGAGGGCATTTCTGATTCGAGTGAAACTCTATAGGAGTCCCAATCGGTCAGTTTTGGAATTCTTATCTCCTGCCGCTGCATGGCCTCGGCCGCCAAATCGAATCTGATGTGCAAGTGATCCGATAAGGAGGCCTCTTCAGACACATGCCAATTTTTAACAAAATGACTAAAATGCGGACTAGCGAGGGTCAAATCTAGGACCTCCTGCCTAATCGCATTTATGAAAGTAGGTTTCCTTCCCCTATTGACAATATCTACATTGTTAGTAATTATATATTCAAAAAGGTACTCACCCCTATTATTGATGTTCGTGCTGCCCCACACCGTGTGGTGCGCATTTGCATCGCATCCTATTAGGTAAGCCAGCCCATTGCGCTGGCAATGAGCTATGAGCCGCCTAACTTCGAGAGGAGGTATCATTTCCGAGTCTCCAGGAAAGTAGGCGGAGGCCATTATAGCCTCCTGTTTCCCTCTTTCACCCAGAACCTCCACCATTACCGCCACTAAGTCCCTGGAGATGAACTCTGAAATGGGAATAAAATTAATTTGCGAGCTGGCCAAAATGGCCGCCCTTGGACTCTCAGTTCCGTTACAATAAATCAACTTACCCATTTGTTTTGGTATACCTTTAATTTGGTTACCTATTACCCATGGCTCCTGTATTAGAGCCATGCCAATTTTCTGGCAGATAAACCTACGACAAAGGACGTCCGAAGACGCCTTTGCATGATGCAGGTTTATCTGTAGGCAGGTTATGTGTGCCATCACTGCAGCGTCGTCTGCTGAAGGCCTGGATTAGCCTCCTTGCTCGCACTGCCATTGCCAGATGGCGAATCCGTGTCCTCCATCTTACTGCTGCTGTCCACAGCTGACTGAGAGCCACCAGGCTTCACCAGTGGTTTGCGCGAGGTGACCCCTCGCGGGGCCATTCTCCGTACAACCGCTGACGCCTTCCTCTCTCTTTCTCTCCTTCTCCTCGCCTGTCTCCTGGAAAGGGCCGCCACACCAGTGGTTTTAACCACAGGTGTGGCCCCGATAGCCGCCACAGGTGCGGCCCCGATAGCCGCCACAGGTGCGGCCACGATCGCCTTCACAGGTGCAGCCACGATATCCTCCACAGGCTTGACCACTTGGGGCCCGCCCCTGGAACCTGACTTTCCACCACCCTGGCCTCCCTTGGGGTGCAGTTGGACAATCCCAAACTTAAAATTGACTTTGAAATCAATTTGTTTGAGCTTCTCAACCGATGAGTGGTCCATGGAGAACGTGCAAAAAGCTGAAGTGCCTTTCGCCTCTCTCCTGACCACTCTCCAGTTGATCGCCTGCATGCCCTCGTTTTGGCTTCTGATAAAACCCAGAAGCTTATCCGTGGGCAATTCGGCCCTGTTTGGGAAGGTACCAAACACGATTCTAGCTCGAGGCAGATTTCCCGCCTCGGCTACAATCAGCTCTGCACCATCCCATGGCTTAATAGTGCCTATGGTCTCCCTGAGCCACTGTACAGTGGCCCGGTCGGCACAGGTCACTACCAGCCAACCAAGCCGAAGCTGACTGCCAAGGAACTTGGGTTTAAGCTCCTTGGCCTCCTGCTCCAGCACCTGATCCAAGATTCCCTCCTGGACAGCTTTAAGCTGCTCTCCAGTGAGGGCAACCTCAGGAAAGCCAGAGGGTAAGATCCCAATGATCTCTGATTCCGCAGCCTGCCTGAAGGTAACTCCAGACCGGACCGCAGAACCCGAGGCCACCAGGACATGTTCTTCCCCCCTGGCCTTTTTTTGTGCCGGTGAAGTCTCGTCATCCGAGCGGTCCCTCTTTGGCGGTTGGGCCGTCGTAGGATCGCAAGTCTCCTTCCGTGGCCGCACCGCCAGAAGCCTTGTTTCACTACCGGGCGCTTTGCCCTCAGCTAGAAGCTTCTTGTACCGCTTTTTCGCAGCCCCACTCATTTTCACATGAGGAGCCGCAGCAGGTTTGTTGAAGTCAACCTCACCCTTCCGACACTCCCCGACGTCCGCACTTTCCCCTGTTTTCACAGAGGAGATCCCCCCACTTACGGGGGCCTGTTCCTCATCTCCTGAGGTTTCCATATCGGAATTGAGAAGTAAGTTCTCAAACTCCGAACGGATTTCCCCATCCGATGTGCCACCCATTGGGGCTTCCACAGCGGAAAGAGGACCTGAGCCCTCGAAAGCCACCGCAGAATCCTCGCTGGTTCGTGACGCTTTAGGAGCGTTACCATCCTTATCATTATTTTTTATTTTTTTAGGCATTTTATTCTCACGAGTAGTTGGGAAATGAAGGTCACCTGTGGGACACCCAGCTACCACAGGAAGGCTAAATAAAACTGGAGGGCGCCTGGTATCCAGAGTCCGCATATTTGGGACTGATTAACCTATCAGTCATTCATCCATCGGCATATGCTGTTCCACCTTAGATTAGGGTTTTTTGTTAAGGTTTTCTCCTTTAGCGCCGTACTTTGGCCTGAGTCAACTAGAACAAAACTGTAATAGACGACATCAGTTACCGACGATTGCCACGTGGAGGCAGTACGTACACCTGCGAATTGTGGCAAGGTTACCCCTACCACAATCGTACTCATCCCGCCAGCTGCCTGAAACATGACCAGAACAGCTCACGTGAAGAGCACCCTACTGAAGGTTACGGAGCTGATCTAATCAGCTGATCCCCCCACCAGCAGACGCCAAATCGTCTTGGTTAGAGAAAAATTACTATGGTCCTCAGATTCCCCAAACAACAGATATGACCAGGTCAAGGCAAGTGGAGAAAGTAGCTACCAATACATGTCCGGAACTGTTAAAAAGACAGAAATAAACTCATCACCAATTCATCCAACGCATATTAATCTCAAACAAGACAATAGTAATTTTTCTCTTTGGTTAGAGAAAAATTACTATTGTCTTGTTTGAGATTAATATGCGTTGGATGAATTGGTGATGAGTTTATTTCTGTCTTTTTAACAGTTCCGGACATGTATTGGTAGCTACTTCCTCCACTTGCCTTGACCTGGTCATATCTGTTGTTTGGGGAATCTGAGGACCAGACGATCGGATTGCCCTCCTTGAGTTTTCCGCATTAGATGAGTTGCAAATTTGGCAATTAGGTTTAATAATGTTGGGAGCTCCACAACCATAACAATATCTAGCTACTGAAGTACTTCTTACTCCACTGGATGAACTTTGATAATTCCGCACGGCGTCAGTTATTTGCGATGGATATTGATAAGCTTGACCCGTCTGACCGATTGCACACACTTCGCGAAATAGATTATGATCAGGTTCTAAAAATGGATTCGGTATTCCAACTTGAACTTGCTGAACATCTGCTTGTGTTAAACCAAAATGTGATGCATTTTGATTCGACAACTCGCTCACAAACCGACGAGGGTATACTTGTTCTGCCGCTAACCTTCTCCATGTGTCTTCTATGTCTACGCATTGATGTACCAGATCTGAAACAGACTCAATTCGACGACCAGCTAATTTGTATTGTAAAGGTGGACTCATGTTGCGACGCAAGATAAAATCCAATTCCGAATCCGTCAGCGGTTGACGAAGTGCTAATGTTGACTCAAGCACATTCATGTAAAAATCTTTAAAATTTTCTTTTGGCATCTGCTTCCTTGACGCAATTGTTTGCTTAATTTCAGCGTCACTTCGGCGATCTTGAAACATAACCAACATCTGTTGTTTTAAGTATTCCCATTTGACATTCCCGTTTCTTTCCAAGGACGACCAATACCACTCCAATGCAGGGTTTTTCAGCAGCAAATGTAAATCATTTACTAATTTGTCGGTGGAAATGTGGTTACTCCACGCGAGGCGTTCTACACGGTACAGAAAACGCTCAATTGGTTGACTTCCGGGGGAACCAGTGAAGCAAATATTCCACTTATGAATGCCGAGTGTCTGGTTTTGAATGTATGTATTCGCTGATTTTGGTGTACTTACAGTAACTTGTTTGTTCTCCAACGGCTTTTGGCAATCAAGAATGGTAGTTCCATCAGGTGATGTGTCTTCGCCATTTGAACTAGTTGACACCTCATCCTCATCTTTCGACTTCCTATTAACACCTGTTGCGTCCTCTTCCAATGGCACTTGTTCTGGAATTGCTTTGGTAAACGATTCCTCAAATTCATCTATTTCTATTCTGGATTCTAACAATGAATTGATCACTTCTAAAACTTTATCACACGCATTTAACATATTAACAGCTTGGGTACGATATTTAGGTGAAGCATTGCTTAAACGCAAGAACCTAGAGCTTATGTGAAAAATACGAGTACTAAGAATTCTAAGTTTGTTCTCTCTTTCACCAATTTCGGTTTCAGTAATTTCGTGAACCTGTGGCTTAAGATCTTTAAGCTTATTCGTGCAAATATCAAGCTCTCTCTGAGGAGCTTTACGAGCCGCCTGATGCGGAATAGTAGGTGGTTCCACTTTACCTGCTTTTTCTTCCTGTAATACGTCAGCTAAAGACTTTAATTGTTCTAGCACAGAACCGGAAATACCGCGAACCACACACTCTACATCGACCTCGTCGCTACGCAAAAAGTTAGGATTCATAATGATATGTTATATTACAAATAAAACTTATAAAAAATTATAGAGAAAAAAAAAAACAAATAAATATATAGCAGAAATAGCAAATTCAAAGCAATAAAACTTAAAGGAATCTGAAATTTAATAATATTAATCCTAATGAAATGTAATAAAAAAAAATAATGTACAAGAAAAATTGTATTCCAAATTCGCAAAAATAGTATGGTTAAATATCAATATTTTGTAAAACAAAAAAAATATAATTAATAAACTAATAAACAAGTAAATTGAAGTAAATAAAATATCCACGGGAGATGCACTTCAGCATATGTGATAAACAAACAAATTCTCTTATATATATTTTCATCTAAAACATCTATCAATTACTAGTAACGTTTATTGAACGGACTAGATGCTTCTATCCAGAAAATACATATAAACACTATTGAGTATGAATCGAAGTTAGAAATGAATATAATGAAATCAAAACATCGATACAATGGAAACAATAAAATTTCACCTTGATTCATAAAAAAATTACGTTAAACTGTGTAGGAACTTGGCTAAATATCACAATGAGATGTTCGTGTTGAGCAATTAAATCAAAATGTCGCAATGCGACAGAGTAAACTGCGACGACATTTCACTGTAATAATCAACAACCAGCACCAAAATAGATTATTAATTTTAGCCGTAAAATGTACGTTTCTAACATTCAAATCAAAAAAAAAAAATGTCAAATGACAGAATAAAATGCGACGACTTTTAAGGCTACAAGTAATAATTATAAACTGCAAAAAAAAATTGAAAAATTTGAAGAAAAACATTTTTAATTAGAGCAAAAAAAAATCGATTAAAAAAAATGAAATCTACTGTCACACTAAAAAACGTGTTGGCTTAAACCTTAGACCGAAATAATTTTCTTTAATAATGTTAATTTTCCGAAAATAACACAACGTTTGGGCGCCACTGTAACGACCAGCACAGCATAATTTTTATTAAACAATAAAAACCACACTGTGTGCTCGTTAACAGACTCTCATGTGGTGAGTCCAGACAGCATCTTTCAGCCGGCTAGCGGTCAGTGGTATGGGGAGGTCTTTTTCCTGGCCCACACGAGAGCTAGAAATTGCTGTATATAAGGTGCAAAACCAACACTATCACTCTTTAGTATGAACACAACACATTGCCGAAATTACGTCTCCCGTGGATTTCGATCGTATAGCACTTAAGCAATCATATCACACACAAAACCAAATTACAATAAAAAATTGCAACCAGTGAAATGAACAAAAAAAATTAATTAGAAAAAAAATCTAACCCCACAATGAACACGTTAATTTTTATAAAACTAGATGTAATAGAATAAGCAAAACAGAAAAGTGCAAAGTAGGTTTGTGTCAACAGCTCTTAAGAACTAAGTACATTTCCGACCACCTGGCAGGTAGAAAGTCCCACCAAAATGACCTGTCTTTTTGAAGTTATGTTTTTTTAGGTATATATCTGTCTAAGTCTTAGCTTGCCTCAAATATATTTTTTAGAAGTCTACAAAATTCAACTTTGAAGCCGCCTGGCAACATTTTAGATCCGACTAAATGATCTGGCTTTTTTATTTTATATTTTATTAAATACTAAACTAAAAGGTATTAAAATTTCAGAATGCCTCAAATACATTTTTTGCAAAAAAATTTCGCAACTTAAAAAAATCAAAGGTTGACAATGCCCCGCTATCCTTCAGCCAGGTCTTTGATTTTGTGTTTAGACATTGCTAAAGAAGCGTCACACAAATTTTCATGCTGCCTCAAATACCTACTCAAAATTGTCTACCAGCTCTCCATCTATATATAGTATAGTAATTAATTAATTTTACTTCGTGCCTACTTCGATTATAAAATGAATCAAAATTCAAAACCGTCAAAATTTATCTTCAAATTATTGTACTTGTGATTTATATTTCAAGATAAATTTTAGCTAACAATTATTTTTTTTTTTGTAGTGTTTTGTTAATTATTATTATTATTTATTGCTACAAAAGAACATCAACAAGAACATTTATAAACATATATATATTTTTGTTTTTAATTAATTACATATAAAACGGAATAATAATAATTAATGCAAAAAGTAAACAAAACAAAAAGGAAATTAATTAAAAATAAAAAATATTTTGAAAATAAACAAAAAAAAGAAGAAAAAACAAAAAAATCATTTCTACTTACTTTTATATATTATAAATAATTAATAATTATTATTATTATTTTTCAATTAGGAGTTTAATTATTATTAATTAATTTACAATAGTTTTTATTATATACAAATCGATTTTTTTATAATTGATTTACTATTATTAAAATAATACAGAGAAACGCAAAAATTCAACATCTTATAATTTTTTTTTATAGTTTTTTTTTTTTTTTTTTTTTTTTTTTTTGAGATAAATTGCGGCTAAAATGTTTGAAAAATTTATAGTGGCGCAATCTAGAATTGAATGAAACAACTGATATTTTTTCATATTTTTCACGCAAAGATACATACCGCTCAGCGAAATTGTCAGGTAAAAAAAATTATTTCATTTAGCTGGCTAGATTTTACGTCAAATTCGGAGTTTTCCCGTTCTTGCTTTTCGGTTAATTAATCCGATATTAACCGATTTTTACAGGGTTCTATATTTATACCGAATTGCTTATTAATATTTGTAAAAATAAATCTGCAAGCAAATTGTCAGCCGACTTCCCTTGTTCAACAACTTTTCGTTAATTGTATTTCATCCACATTTCAATTGCATATACTATAGAGTTATCCCTGCCTTTCGAATATGTATCGCTCGTATTTCGCGAGTTTAAATGCCCTAGTTTCGAGAACTCAAAATTTACAAAGTCGCTTAATATTATAATTGGGGAAAAAGGCGAATAAGAATTATGAGAAACCAAAATATCAGAAATCATCAAATTTTAGAAAAAAAATGTGCATAAATTAATTAATTTCCGGATTTGGCTCATCTTATAGTTGTTTTCTTAAAATTTATATTTAATACCTAAGGAAGTTTGAATAGCCTTAATTTGGTTAGCATTTATTCGAGATTATTTGAGGTTATCCAGATATTTTTTCGAGATAGAGGTTTTATGTTTTGAAATGCTTAGCATTGAGGTTTTGGAAGATTATTAAAGGAATCTTAGTTTATTACAAAATTTCAAATTATTCTAAAACTTTTACATTATTCGAGTTTCTTGCTTACCCGTATCTCGGAAGTTGTAATTTGCAGGACATTACAGTTGTATGATGTTAGTTACAGAGTAAGTGTTATATCGAGATTCAATATTTGTTGCAGTTTTTGAAGGTTTTTATTATTCGAAATTTTATGTAGGATTCGATATATTTAAGATAAGTTTTGAGGATATTGCGTTACCAAGATGACATTTATCTAGAATATTTTCCAAAATTCTAGTAATAATTTTAAATTAGTCCTTACTGTAAATTTGAACGGCATTTCTAGGCCAAAATACGGCGCTAAAGGAGAATCGCTGGACTGAGTTAAAACGTTACTCGTAATGTGCCGATAAATTAACCAGACCGGAGGCTCAGTTTAAAAAGTAGCTCAGTCGCTAACGGTGGATCCGGATACCTGGTGCCCTCCGGATTAAGTACTATTATCTGTGTACTGCTAAGTACTATTATCTGTGTATCTGTGTCCGGCTCTCTAACAAATCTACAAATTAAAGACAAGAAAAATCAGGCCTTTAGGTCTACCTCTAAGCCTACAAACAAACAATGGGACATAAGCGGAACGGGGCTGGTCCCTCCGCGGTAGCCACTGGGTACCTTTCGAAAAAACCCGTACCTGATCGGACTTGTGGAGATGGGGGTTGGCAGAGGAATCAGGTTAAACTGACTAAGCCACCCTTGCTATTATCGTTAGCGAAGATATCCCCTGTAGGCCGAGAGATGTAGTTTTAATGCAGGCAGTAATTAATTGCCATAAATTGCTGTTGCTGGCATATAAAATGACAACCGCAAATTAGCCTGACAAAAAAGGTTTGATAAAGACATCTGATTTTTTTGGATCTTACAATATCTTGCCGGTATTAGTTTGAGGGAAAAAGGTCGAATTTGGCACTGGCACAGAAATCGAGAGGGCATTCGGTCGTTTTTTTTTCGAATGGTGCATTCAAGCCAGGTTAAGCGATGATTGCTTACAGCCGGGGAAAATGGAGCGTCCTCAAACGACTTTACATAAATAAATAATATACAATTGGGAGTGGCCACGACCACACTCAAAGAAAAATGTCGGTGAGAATCATATTTTTCGAGGTAAATATTACAGTTTTTTCGTAAATATACAACATACAAAATTTTTTGTATAATTTAGAAATTTACTAAATATTATACATTCCATAAAAAAAATATTGTAAAAAATACAAAAAAAATCTCAAAATAACAAAATACTTTGTAAGATTCCTAAATACTTTTTTATAAATGACGGAAAATCTTTAACGGTGAATAAATATTTTGTAAAAGTTACAAAATGAAATAGTTAAATTAAGAGAGAACACTGCGATATTGGTAAAATAAACGTAAATTTTACAAAATGATATTGTCACTTTCAAACCCATTTTTATTAATTATACAAAATGATTTTTATTTTAAAAAAATTTGTTTCGTCAATTTAAAAAAAAAATTATGTAAATCACAGAAATGTTTTAGGGTTTTGTAAATATAACAAAATATTTTGTAAGATTCATACCATGGTTTGTGAAATATATAATATGATATATATATATAATATATATATATATATATATATATATATATATATATATATATATATATATATACATATATATATATATATATATATATATATATATATATTGGAGTAAAACAAAAGGTAGAATTTCTGGCGCGACACCCATTGATTTTGTTCCTTTATACACCAATCTTGAACATTCAAAATTTCAAGCCAATCAGACCACTCTAACACGTGCCGCATCGAGGTTAAAATTTAAGTAATTTTTGTATTACCTATTTATTCAAAATAAACTATGTAATTCAATTTAAATTAAATAAAAACATTTCAAATATTTTAATAATGAAATTTCTTAATTTATTTTGTTTATAACATATAATAATTATTTTATGTACGTACTGTATCGTACTTTTCTAATATTGTATTAATTGTACCATGAATTAAAATTTTCGTTGCTATAATATAAGAAAAATATGTTTTCGATGGAGTACCGATATATTGATTGCACAATTTTTATGTAGTGCACAATTTTTGTGTACTGCACAAATTTTGTGTTGAAAATATTTTTAATATTACAAATATACGAAATAGAGGACCAAATAAAATATGCATTAGTTTCATCCTAGTTTTCTTGCACGCATAACATTTCTTCATTTTGAACACTTTAAGCTGAATGCGGCACGTGTTAACATTGTCATAGAGCTTAGAAATTTTGGCTTTTAAAGTTTTTCATACAGACGAACAAATGTATGGGGTGTCCCGAGATAAAAAGCAGGGTTGGAAAATAAGGACCACCCTAATATATATATATATATGGGGCATTTGCATTTAAATCTCACATAAAAAAATTTAAAATATAATTTTTAAATCATATTTCTGTTTCTTTTAAATCTGGGCGTGAGCAAATTTGTGTTACTGTTTTGCATTTTTTTAATATACTTTTGTGCTATTTTTAATTTTTCTGTCATGAACGTTACCTACAAATACGTTTTACGTTATTTTTAAAATTATTAATTTCAAAATACTAAAGATTAATATACCATTTGCAAGTAGACATGTCACCAATGAGAATATACATCAATAAATTAAATTTATGTTTTTAAATTTCACAATTTATCTAAAATAAATAAAGTAACGTTCATGACCAAAAAACCCGTTTTTTTAAAACTAAAAGTCCAACATTATTTAAAAAAATACATTTTCATAAATTTCTGTATTGTGATCAAATACTTAACTTATACCCGTTAAAAATTATTTGGAAAATGCTAAGGGGACAAAGAAAATGCTTGGGGACAAAATCATGTGAGATTTAAATGCAAATGCCCATATATATTAGGGTGGTCCTTAATGATATGGGGATTTTTTTTTGTAGTAAATTATTTCTCCCACCCTCTAGAAATATTCCATTTGCTATTATATTAATATCAGAAAAAAATTAAAGCAATCGAACATTGTTTAAAGGTCGCCCAACTCGCTTGAACTTCCTGTTATTTGCATAATATGGTAAGGTAACATAACGTTTGTTTACAAAACGATGGTTACTATGATTTTTTCAGGCAATAAATCATAAGGCAAGATCTTCTTTAAAGTGAAAATAATTATAGTAAAAAGCGTTTCTTAAACAAGATTTCATGAAAAAGATCAATTAGAAGACCATTACCCTTATTTAGATTACCGTTCTTTCAAATTTAACCATTATGTTTAGAACTTGTAGCGTTACTTTATAGTAAACTGAACGATTTTAAAGTCGCAATATTGGATAGTGCAAATAAAAATGATTTTTAACAAAGTGCTGATTGGCGAGAGATAAGGCATCAATTGTTGAGTAAAAATCCTTGGGCGACCCCTGAATGTTATTTAATCTTCTTGAAATTTTACCATTAGTATATTATCATACAAACGAACATTTTTAAGCCGTGGGAGTAAAAGAATTTTAGCTTTGGAAAATAAGGACCACCCTATATATATATATATATATATATATATATATATATATATATATATATATATATATATATATATATTAATATTAGGCCACTACAGCGAGTAAAAAAACAAATTATTATTTTTTATATATTATTCATTAATTCACAGTGTTTCTTTATTTGTATGCTTAATTCAGTTTTCAAAAATTTTACAGTTTATGTTTATCTAAATTATTAAACTAGATTAATACAAGTATTTAAAAAAAAATAATAATAATAATAATCATTTTTGTAAGTTTCATTCATTTTAATTAACTATTCTAGTACTAATATTAAATAATATGTTACATACATACTTAAAAACTAAATATAATTTTAATTTCAATCTTTCAATTAACCTTGACCTTGTCGGTATATACCCGGGTAAATATCGTGATTTTGACAATTGAATTTCTCCGCGGCTTTTTAACTAATTTTGAATCAGCTCCGACTCAGTGACTCAATGTGCATGAAATTTATGAAAAATCAGTTATTACGAAAAATTATGTATATTTAATTACATTTTTTTGAAAATTTTACAGTTTTTCGACCATCTTCACAGTATATACCTGGGTAAATAATTTATTGTTCCACATATTTTGTATGAAATTCCTCATAAGTTTTATTAAATAGTCGACTAGTTTAATTGTTATCTGTAAAGTCTGCAAATAACTATTGAACTTTTAACTAAAGTAGAGAGTATATATGTAAGAATTCCGAAATGTGTAGATGCAATAAAAGATTCTGTTATGTATATTTTTTTATTCGGTACGGGCATTTTGCCGATCAAGGAGTACCCCGTATCGGAATCACAGGTCCACCAATTTTTAATACCGTACTTCTCTGGTTTCGAAGGTATATATTGCGTGAACTTCGTTCGACCTCTTGAGGGGAACAGCTGCTCATTGATAGTTATGCTTTTATTTGATCTGTAATTGTCTTTCTTCGTAATAGGTTCGGCTTATCGGATTTTATTATGGATTACCTGGTGGCATCGAAATCTGAATAAAACGAGTTAAACTTTAGAAACGACAGACGAGCAAAGTTGCTCGACACAGCGGGTAGGAATTTTTGTTTTCAAAGTTGCCGAACTGCTATATAATTTGATCTTGCGTCCAGATTATTTGTTTTTATTCGGATTTACCGCATTTTATTTGTTAAATTCATTTTCAGCCTTCTATTTGTATGTCTAAAAATTATGTCCTGCATCGATGCACCAAACAAAGTGCAAAATGTGTCCACATCGTCCAAAATCTTGATGTTAAGATTGGGCCCAATAAAATATGGTTCGCATATTATGTCATGCGCCATTAACCCTTGTAAGTTTGTAAGAGTTTTCCTCCGTTTGGTTCCATCTTTATCCATGGTAAACCGATGGTTGACCGGCAGAAATCTATACTGATTATCTTCCGAGTTTGAAGCTAAATTCTCCACTATCTTTTGAAAATATTTTTGCCGTTCCTCATACAAGAGCCTATTGTATAATGAAAACGTTTTACTTTTTAATTTTTGCTTGTTTTAAAAAGAATCCCATACGAAATTCACACAATTTACATTTATATACCTGGGTATTTGAAGTGAAGATTAAGGATTTTTAATTGCCGACAAGGTGAGGGTTAAATATTTTACAGCCGGGTTGTTTACATCATATTTTATTGTAAGCTTATAAAAATAAGTTTGAATAAACATCCAAACTAAAAATGAATGTAATGTATATTTTAAAATAAATAAGAATTATTGCGAATAAAATATTTATACCACGAAGGATTGAAACTAACTTGTATCTGACCCCATCGAAAAAGATGATTATAGTTGACGGGTCTGGATGGATTTCTGTTTAGCCATTTCAATTTGAAGTTTTTTCTCCAACACTTCCGCTGTTGCACCAACTAGAATAAAGCTGTTTTGTGCGTCCTGAACGCTAAATCGAATATTAACTTTTTTTATAATTCCATCCGTACTTCCCTTGAGGTTGGCAGTAATACATGATGTAATAAATAAAATAAAGTTGCTGCTTGACCATCTGCAAAAATTTATAAAGGTTTTATTTAGTATAAATAGCGCCTACAAATATAAATATATAACGACGAATTTATTCGTAGAAATAGTATAGAGGTTAAATTCTGCTTTATAAAATTTGTTTCGGTATTAGATTTATCTAAGTATATTATCAAATTATTCGATTATCTAAGGACATTACTAAATCAAATTATCTTATAAGCCTTTCATATAAATATTTTTAATGCCTGAACAATTTCAAATTTGTTTAATTTTCCACATGCTTGATTATATTTTAGGCAAAAAAATTCACACACAACCTAATGCAATACCAATTTCAAACTTAATTACGTATTCATATGGAATGTGATACTCACTTGAATATTTTACTCGTATAATAATTAATATTTTGTACCACTTACTTTCATTAAAATTATCCTTTAATTTTAAAATTGCCAACAAATTCTTTTTCGCTGCCCCTTTTACTTTTTCATTCAGGATCGGTATTATTTTGTGCAGAAAATCTACAAAGTTAACCTCGATGCTATTTGCCTTGTGAAGCGCCTTAAAATCCGTTTAAGTCTGCAAAAACCAATAAAAAAATGTATGTCCCGCGAATAAATCATTCTATTAGCAAATTTCTTACCAATTTATAGCCAAAAGGTGTTTTATACTGCGGCCATTTTCTGAAAATTTCTTCGGTAGAAGCCCCAGATTGTATTTGTTTATGTCGAGACGAGATACTTTTTGCCTAAGGTATTTCAATTTCAGCCCATGTACAATTGTCTTCCAACAAAGCCTCCCAACAAAGCAAATAAATATTTAATAAAATAAATTTTTATTTTGTTTGTACATCCTTATTTAAAAAATATATGTAATTTAATTGAATATGCAATTTCGAAAATTTTGACAAAACCGTTTTTTCACGTTAATGTGATGGAAATATATCCCCGCACCTATTTGATTTGAAATAAGCACATTTCTTGTGTTAATACGGCCACCAGTGTCGATTTGTATAACGATAATTTCGAAAAGGTCACAACTCTTGGAGTTGTGCCCTTTTCGAATTTAATGCATTTTATTAATCGGCGACGGCGATATATCTCTATCTGTCGCTGAAGTGATTTTGATACTTATGATAACAGTTTCATAAAGTTTATACGTTGTGTTTTTAATTAGATTTACTTTATATTTTATGAATTTCGAAAAGGGCACATCTCGTATGCCTATAACACATAAAATATATACATAAAAAATATATAAAATAAAGATTAACATTAAATAATTATATTATTTTCAATTACTTTTGACCCTACACTTAACCTTAAAATAAATTGTATAAATTTATATACTAATTTAGAAAATAGATAGTTTTCTTTAATTCCTGAAAAATTTAATTTTTCAGACATGTGCCCTTTTCGAAATTGCATATTCAATTGCATTGTGTAGAATGTGGATACTATAACTCTAAATTATAATACTTGATAATATACATTAAATAGTTTAGGCGTGTGTTTTTAGATATTCACAGAAGATTTTATTTGTTTTGGACTAGCGACGCCAAAACCAAACAAAAGTAACAGCCAGAATGTAATTCTCCGACTCTGACACACAAAATAATAAAACCATTTATTTATCGAAAACACATTTTCACATTTTAAATTTATTTCTCATTTATTTATCCACATTGCAACACAATGCAATTAAATTTCATATAAACTTTTAAACATAACCTTGTACATAACTTACATAACTTATTAACTAAATTTGAAAATTGACTTACCTGCCGAAAATTTTCGTAATACATATTATATTTTTTTAATAAAATTGAATCGATTCCAATATTAATTAAAAAAATTTCCATATAACATATTTCAAAATATTGTCCACACTTTCCTACACTAAAGGCCTATTTTATTTGACCATTTGCAAAAAAATTGCCTTGTATCCAATACCATTTTGGTATTCGTAATACCCGATGTGTACTTGGTTTCCAAAAATCCAATAGTATTTTTTAGCAGGGACGCGATTCCGAAATGAATACCAATTTTGAATTTGGCAAATAAAATAGGCCTTAAGTATGATTAACTCTCTTACACTAAATCTGCTTTCTTTCTTTATGGAAAAGGTTTTCAATCTTTAATCTCTGACCACTAAACATAAACTGATTTAATTTTATTTATAGCAAAAAATTAATTATGTTCTACAAGTTTACAAAAAAACTTGTAAAAGGTACGATTCTCTGTAAATTTTACAAAATGTAGTGAAAAAATAACAAATATTTTGTATTTATGACACAATTTTAATAAATTGTTAGAATACTTTATAAATTTTACAGAATCATTTGTAAAAATCAATTAGTTTCTGTTCTAAACCATTACTTTTTGTGAATTTTACAACTGAATTCCCAAATACAATTTACACAAAATTTTATAAATTTTACAAACATTTTTGACTTTTACAAAATTTCTTTAATTTATTAAATTTTACTAAAATTTCAAATGCCAACCGCCACAAGTGTTTTTTTTTTTTGATAAAACTTAACTACTTTTCTGTAACAAATCCTCTCAACCCTCTAATCGCATATCATCCCTAATTTATCAAGCAATCAAATGAATGAATGGTTTCCTCGATTTTCGAACGTATTAAACATTTAAAAAGGATTCCCGAACCTTTACTCTAATATATTTATTGTTATTTACAATAATTTTGGGTTTAAACTAATCCAATCAATAATTCCCTTAAAAATTGCCTTATTACCAAGTCGACATTTTAATTATAATGGCATTAATCAAAATATTAATTGAATTTAAATTAAAATAGATTAAAAGTTTGGCTTAAGGCTGTATGGTACTCATTTTATCAAAATAAGGGTATCGTAAAAATCAATTTGTGGCTACAAATATTTATCAATTCACATACTTTTTTTCATTGACAAAGCTTAAGGTATTTTTGAGGGATTAATACAGGATAATTTAAAAATTATTTATATTTTATCCGTGATAAAAATTCAAAGTTGACGAAATTTTGGATAATGGTGCTCACGGAAAATTCAATTTTCTTAAGTTTTTCTCGCTAAACCATGTATATCTTTTATTTTGACCCATGCAGAAAGATATTTTTGAGGGATTAATTCACGATTATAAAGATTAATAATAAAATAAGAAAGATATAATCAAAATACTAAAAATTTCGATATATTTATCGATACGAAAAAATTCAGTATCGATAAATATATTTTTTTTGTCCAAAAGGGTTATGATCTCGGCTAATTTTTGATTTCCATTTACTCTACGAGATGGCTAACCCCAAAAAATGGTAAATGTCCAGGATCTAATCGTTTTACAATAAATTATATACTGAGTTGCCATAGAAACAACGAAAATAAATAACCGAAATAGTATATAATTTTATTCTGGAAAAAAGGGAAATAAGACAAATCGGCATACAGTTATATTTATTTTACATCAAAATAAAACAAAAAAATAAAACGATAGGCCTATTTTATTTGACCATTTACAGAAAAATTGCCTTGTATCCAATACCATTTTGGTATTCGTAATACCCGATGTGTACTTGGTTTTCAAAAATCCAATAGTATTTTTTAGCAGGGACGCGATTCCGAAATGAATACCAATTTGGAATTTGGCAAATAAAATAGGCCTTTAAATCTCGATACCAAAACAGAAATTTTTTTTGAGTACCATCAGCCTTAAGAAAAAATTGCGCTGTGAAAAATGCTTATAAACTATTAACTTCCCATTTTTGCGTATCGTCAATTATAGGTAGATTAGTTTATGATAGACGATTAAATTCTGGTGATATAATATCAGCTAAACGACATTCATGGTTAATAAGTTCATGTTGCCGCTGATGGTTTAGCCGTTTGCTGGAGGAATAAATGATTTTTCAAAACTGCCAAATATTTTAATAAAAAACTAGTATAGGTTTTTTGACTAATTAAAATAATGAAAAATGAAAAGAGTAATTAATAATTAATTAATTGATTTTAGTTGATCCGTGATTTTATTTATTTATCGTTTGTAAACTTATATGGAAGTGATTGTTGGAGGCCACGGCAGGCAAGGACTGTTGGATAATATGGATGCGAATATCAGCGTTTTTGGGTTCAGGTAGGGAATATTTTCAAAGATTCTCCAGAATTAGAAATTTCATCGTTTCTTTTGTAATGAACAACGGAAGTTTAGGCCATGTAATTATTCCTATTCTGTACTTAAATACCGCACTCGTTTGTATGTCGCGCTCGCACAAGGCTTACAACAATGATTATATTTTGTATAAATTTAAAGAACATTCGGTTTAGCTCAAACCATGATAAATGAGTTAGCCTATTCTATCGCATATCCTTTCGAAACATTCATTATGGATTAAAAATGAACGAAATTGAATTATGGATTCAAATTAATTATTCAAAACTATAAATTGAAATAGAATTTCACAATTTGTTGCTGTAAAATTGACAAATAATAAGTTGATTTATAAACTACAGTTTTATAAATCTAATAAACTTTTTTGGTAAATGATACTAAATAGATTTGAATTTCACAATTGTGCAATTTCTAGTTATGCAATTTACAAAAAAAGGTCAATTTTCAAAATAAATTCTACAAAATATTTTGTAAACTGCTTTTTTTTTCTTTCCTTTATCGTAAGTAATACTAACAATTTGTTATTACAATTTATGTATTGGTAATTTTGTGATAATAAATAATTTTTGCAATGAACTTACAAATATAAATATACATTTAACAAAATTTTAATAAACATAATAAACATAATTTTTAGTTTAACATATTTTTATTTTTAATTTAATTGATAAAGAAACTTATAAAACGTATAAAATTTTATCAGATTAATAGAAAACTAAATAAATTTTACCTTAATTTGGAAGAAATTAACAATTTTATCTTAAATTTACAAATTTATTTTGTAAGCACTTTTACAAAACGATTTTGTAAATTTAACTGGTAAAATTTTTTTGAGTGCATCTGACCAGATAGTAAGGTTTTCTCATCGGAAATGTAGTGTGTAGTGGAATAACTGGGTTGATCGAGTAAGTAACTTTTGAGCAAAAATACTCCATTCTCGTTCTCAAGGTGTAAATCCGTGTAACTCAGAAGGGTGTTCAAGCTGTCAAGCAAGACAATATCGCCAGAATTTACCAAATTGTTTTCAATATTTTGGAAAATTCCACAAAATATATTATCGTCTTAATTTAAAGACAGCACAATCGCTCGAATATTCATTTTAGGTTTTGGGTAATTTTGAATATCTTGTTTGGGCAATTCGTCGCATTTTTTTGGCGCATTTGGTTCTACTTTGCTCTAAAGTTGATCCATGTTTAAAATACCTTAACGCATTATTATTATATGTACCACACGCCTATTATTTACAAACTGGTTTTTAAGCATA
This sequence comes from Tipula helvola, assembly GCA_963556165.1. Lineage (NCBI taxonomy): Eukaryota > Metazoa > Arthropoda > Insecta > Diptera > Tipulidae > Tipula > Tipula helvola. The sequence continues at coordinate 55,747,966 of OY744482.1, forward strand.
CAAATCATGAAATAAAAATCAAATTTACGAGAAACTAGTGCGTGTATCTAATTTACAGAAACTTTACTTTTATACAAAATACAAGTTCTTTTTTATTTTAGTTGCCTTTATGTGATTAATCAGCCGCATGATGATTCGTATTTAATTTAAATAAGAATCCAATTCTTCAAAGACTCGAATATACGTTCGAATTGAATTCACAAAAGCCCCCCAGTTTTACGAAATTTGGAGACAACTCAATATGTAATGGGGTGGTATATTTTTATTTTTATACTGACTACAGATCTTAAGTTTTCTCTTTGGTAAACGGGTTCTTCATTTTTTTTTATTGTGTCGGTTAACTTAGTTAGTACCATACCCACGATACCCAAACCCATTTATTTAATCAGCAACTTTATATTATTAACCATTAGTTTACGTAATAAATTAATAAACAGAAACTATAAAATTTATTATTCGTTTTTTTTATGATTATTAAAACAATTTTAATAAAATATAGAATTAAGTAAATATTATAGTTTCTAGCATTTTATTATAATGTACAGACTCTTGTGTGTACACATAATACCTCTTAATAAAAAAATAAAAATTCTCAAATTATATGATGATTTACGATAATGAATTGTAAACGACGGAAATTAATTCTTTTTTTTTTTTGATATTTTATATTTCATAACTCTTATTTACTCATGTAATAAAAACTATATAAATAAATATAGTTAAACATAAATTAGAAGCAAAAAAAAAATTAAATTAAATGAATAAAATCATAAAATCATAAAAATAAAAAATTTGTAATAAAATTTATTTACTTAATTAATGTATGTGTATGAGTAAAGTAGTTTCGTTTACGTAAATAAAAATTTCGTATCAGCATAAAACAACAACTTTAATTACAAGAATAATTAATTTATAATAAAATTTATTATGTTCGAGTTGTAAAAATTCAAAATATGTATTTTTGTTATACAATTTTTTAGTATGTACATATACATTTTAAATTGGGTTGTATTTTTATATTTTTAGTACTTAATTAATGAAAGAAATTTTTATTAGTATTAAGACATTTTTTTTATTACACATTTATTATTAATATTTTTGTAATTAGTTGTTATTTTCGAGTGGAAATTACTGCATAAATTAAAATATTATAGACAAATACCTTGGCAAATTTTTTAATGGTGATAAACAAGTTCATAATTATATGGAATGGTTTTAACTTCAATTTTGCAAAAGTCAAACAAAATTTGAATATTGTAGGTATTAAAGATTTTTGAAATATGTTCGATGAAAATGGTATTTGGTATTAAAAATGGCAACGTCTTTAAAAAATCGAAAATTAAGAGTCGGTGAAAGAATATCAAAGACAGTTCTTTTTAATGTACAACATGCGATAATATAATCGAATTGAAATGAAGTAACTAGAAGCTCTTCCAGTAATTAAAACACCTCCCTTATTTTTGCGGATTATAAATTGATTTGATGTCATATTGTTTCCAACCAAAATTAAATTAATAAAAAAATTGTGGACCTGATTTTAGAGATTTTGCCAATTGGTGGCAAACATCTATATATATAAAAATGAATTCCTGTTTGTTTGTCTGTTCCGAATGGGCGCCTCAGCCGCTCAACCGATCGCCATGAAATTTTTACCATGTACAAGTTGCATATCCAGAACCAACCTTACGATATTTTGGAAGGGGCTGGATCCCGGGGTCTAGGGGCTGCGGTACAAATTTTTTCCAAAATTTTAATTTTCTTTAAATTTTTCCACGAAAATGAGTTTATGGGGCTGGTTATATGAAATTACTGACATGTTCGAATCCGAGGGGCCCAGCCCTGGATCAAAAATTAATTTTTACATGTAAAGATACAAATATTTGATTATTTCAAAATTACTTCTCAGTCGCTCAACCGATCGCCATGAAATGTTTACCATGCAAATGTTGCATGTTCAGGACCAATCTTACGATATTGTGAAAGGGGCTGGACCGCGGGGTCTAAGGGCCGTGGTACAAATATTTTCAAAAATTTTAATTTTTTGACGAGAATGAGTTTTGGAAAGGGGTTATATGAAATAAGAGACATGTTCGAATTCGGGGGGTCCGCCCCTGGATCAAAAATTCATTTTTACATGTAAAGATACAATTATTTAATTGTTCTGAAATAACGCCTTTTAGCCGCTTTACCGATCGCCATGAAATTTTTACCATGTATATGTTGCATGTTCCGGACCAAGCCCACGATACTTTTAAAGGGGCTGTGGTACAAATTTTTTCTCAAATTTCAATTTTTTTAAGATTTTTTGACGGGAATGACTTTAGGAAAGGGGTTATATGAAATTAGTGACATGCTCCAATCCGGAAGTCTGCCCTGGATCAAGAATTCATTTTTACAATTATTTAAATGTTCCGAAATAGCGCCTTAGCCGCAAATTTATACACTAAAAAGGATATCTAGCGTGAGATTGTTATACACATTTCATACCTCTACTATTATTGATTTAATTATTCAAATTAATTTTATTAATTTAAATTTAAGACAATCTTTCATCACTTTAACTGAAGACAAATCTCTGAACACTTATTTTATCCATACTAATAATCCATTTTTACTGGTTTGACATGTACTGTTTAGTGATATCCTATTTATCATATCCTGTTTTGAAATGTACCATAGTCAGCCAGTTCTAATTTCCACATAACTTCAGAAATAATTAACATTCTATTTAAATCCACTATTGCAACCGGCGGCTTTTAATGAAAATAGTAGTTTCATACTAAACGCCAATAGTTTATTACTTTATTTAGTTTATTACTTAAATAATCAATGATTGTTTCATAAAATCAATTATAGGAAAGGTACTAAAAAATATTGTACGTATAAACTGATTTACTTTGAAAAGTACTAGCGTTTTATATTTGAAAATAGCATCTTCTACAAGAAACATCCTTGGATTCAAATTATTGTATGTGTAAAATTTCCTTAGTTTGAAAAACTTCTTTTGTTTCTCGAAATGTCATTTTCAACCACAGTCACAGTTCGCGGTAAAACGTATCGAAGTGGACGTAGTTTTAATCGTTTTGAATAAATTAATATTAATTTGTGTTTCGGATGCCGTTGTTCTCGATTAGTTAGCTATATGTATTGCAATAAAATAATTGTTGGTGATTATTTTCCAGGTATTAAATATTATTTCAAGTGAATATACATTCTTATTAGATTTAAGTTTTCAGTTTATAAACGTGTTAATCTATGATTACTTTTTGATTGTAGATAACATTTGATTTTCCTTAAAAAAAATTCCGTAAAGACATTTTCAAACACAGTTCGCGGTGAAACGTATCGAAGGGAACATTAAAATCGTTTTGATAAATTAATACTAATTTCTGTTTTGAATGCCCGTCACTCCTGATTAATTAGCTTCACGTTTCATTTTTGCTTAAAAATGCCACCGAAAAAAAAAATCAATTGGGCAGGTAACTGCAAAGTCGAAGAAGATTAGAGCCGCAAGGGTGGCTGAAACAAGCGAACAGCGCGAAACACGACTTGCAAACGTTCGAAGCAGGATGTCTTCTTCAAGAGCTGATGAAACGACTGAACAGCGTGAAACACGACTTGAAAATGTACGAAGCAGGATGTCTTCTTCTAGAGCTACTGAAACCATTGAACATCGTGAGGCCCGGCTGGAAGTCGATCGGTTACGATATGGACGATTAATAGAAACTTTTAGAGGTGATTTAAAGTTAGCAGCATTCAATTACGAGAAAGACTATGATTACAATGTTTCAATTGGGCAAATGGAAGACATTTGTTTGTATTGTCATGCTTTAAAGTTTCACAATGAATCACCTGGAATGTGTTGTTCAAATGGAAAAGTGAATTTGCCTCCTCTGGATGATCCACCTGAACCTCTTCTAGCTTAGTCTCTGGAATTACTGAGTTATCCAGACATTTTCTACAAAATTTTCGAAAATACAACTCATGCTTTCAAATGACATCTTTTGGAGCAACCCAAATTGTTAAGGATGGAGGTTTTATGCCCACCTTTAAAGTACAAGGATAAATTTATCATAAAATTGGATCACTTCTTCCTCTCTCTAACAACGACTCCAAGTTTTTACAAATTTACTTCATGGGCAACGAGGAGGCGGAGACTTATCAACGTTGTGCTATTAGTCCCGGAACAAAACGTGATAGATTTTATTTCATGAACGCAATCATCTGGTAAATTTATTCAAAACTGCATTGAAGCAAATGCCATCAGATGACCACAGAGTAGTTATTCGAGCAGAAAAAACACCGTCTGGCCAACATGAAAGACGATTCTCAATGCTCCAACAATCAACGAAGTTGCTATTGTTATGGTCGGAACGGATTTCAACCGACGTGATATTATTATCCATAGACAAAATGAAAGCCTGAAGCGTGTTACTGAAACACACAGATCGTATGATGCTCTTCAGTATCCAATACTTTTTTGGCAAGTAGAAGATGGGTATCATTTCAACGTGATGCAAACTAACCCACCAACAAGTGCTGCGATGACGAAAAGGGCTTCCTGCATGAATTTTTATGCGTATCGTATTATGATTAGAGCAAAACAATCAAACCACATCCTGAAGTGCCGTCAACTTTTTCACCAATTCATTGTTGATATGTATGCTAAAATCGAAAGTGAACGACTTCTTTTCATTCGCTTAAATCAGAAAAACTTCGTTCCGAGGAATATATTCACTTGCGCGATGCAATTGCAAATGATGGAAACGTTGCTGACATTGGGAAATTGGTCATATTACCAGCTACGTATACGGGAAGTCCAAGGCACATGCACGAATACGCTCAGGATGCCATGACGTATGTCCAAAGATTTGGACGTCCTGATCTATTTATAACGTTTACGTGTAAGCCAACTGGACTGAGATTATAGATTTACTTCTAATTGGGCAATCATCGACCCATCGGCATGATCTGACAGCTAGAGTTTTCAAACAGAAACTCATAAATATCATGAACCTCATAACTAAAAATCATATTTATGGAATTTATGGAGAAACTCGCTGCTGAATGTATTCTATAGAATGGCAGAAAAGAGGCCTACCACATGCTCACATTTTGATTTGGTTAAAGGACAAAATTACTCCGACTCAAATTGATAGTGTTATATCAGCTGAATTACCCAATCCCCAAGAAGATCCGATACTTTTTGAAATCGTTAGCAAAAACATGATAGGCCATGTGGAGCCGTGAATCCCAATTCACCTTGAATGAAAGACGGAAAGTGTTCGAAAAAATATCCCCGAAAGATGTATCAGGAAACACAAACTGGTGACGACGGATATTCACAATACCGGAGACGAAAACCCGATAACCGAGGACACACAGCCACTATCAAAGTAAACAATGTGCATCATGTGGTAGATAATAGCTGAATTGTTCCTTACACTCCGTTACTGTCGAAAATATTTAATGCCCATATTAACGTTGAGTACTGCAACTCGGTTAAGTCAATTAAATATATATGTAAATACGTCAACAAAGGCAGTGATATGGCAATTTTTGGACTTTCGAATGCAAATTCACCATTCGATGAAGTCACGCAATTTCAAATAGGACGTTACATCAGCAGTAATGAAGCTGTCTGGCGAATTCTGAGTTTTAATATTCACGAGCGTTATCCAACAGTTGTACATCTTAGTTTACACTTAGACAACGAGTTTACTTTACGGAAGAAAATCTGTTACAGAGAGCTGCGCAACCAACGAATATGACATTAATAGCCTTTTTTCAATTGTGCGGAACAGATTCATTCGTAAAAACGTTGCTGTATCATGAAGTTCCAAAATATTATACATGGAACACGTCGAAGAAGCAGTTTTTCTGAAGAAAGCAAGGCACAATTATTCGGGAGTACCCTGGAATACGTGGTTCTGATGCCTTGGGTCGAGTTTATAATGTTCATCCTAACAATACGGAGTGTTATTTTCTGAGAATGCTGCTTCATGAAGTAAGAGGACCAACGTCTTTTCAAGCACTGAGAACTGTAAATGGCGAAGTCTGTCAAACCTACAGAGAGGCATGTCTTAAACTGGGCTTACTTGAAAATGATGAACACTGGGATAGAACACTAACCGAAGCATGTCTTATATGTGTCGTCCAGCGCAAATACGGAAGCTCTTTGCAATCATATTAACAACATGCACACCTTCCGATCCTAAAGGTCTTTGGGAAAAGCACAAAGAAAGCCTTAGTGAAGATATACTTTGGCAAGCACGTAGAACAAATCCCGATATGGAAATACAGTTTTCAGCAGACATATTTAATGAAGCACTTATATTACTCGAGGATGCATGCTTATACATTAATAACAAAGTCATTTCCCAACTTGGGTTGCCAGCACCGACACGCCATGGAAACATTGGCCGTGATAGAGATCTATTACGAGAACAAAATTACGATGTTGGTTTTGGAGGAATTATTTTTCTTGATGCACCCAGAGGCACTGGAAAAAAATTCCTTCTTAATTTGATACTTGCTGAAGTAAGACAGCAGAATACAATCGGCCTCGCTGTTGCATCATCTGGAATTGCATCCACTTTACTCGATGGAGGACGCACAGCACATTCAACGTTTAAACTACCATTGAATTTGAATCAAGCGGATAATTTTTCTTGCAATATAACACGAAATTCGGGAATTTCCACGTTATTAAAAACATGTAAAATCATTATTTGGGATGAATGTACCATGGCACACAAAAAAGCATTTGAAGCGGTTGATCGTACTTTGCGCGGTTTGCGACAAAATAACCGACCAATGGGAGGAGCTCTAACACTACTAGCAGGTGATTTTCGTCAAACTTTGCCAGTCATTCCACGATCAACACCTGCTGATGAACTTAATGCCTGCCTGAAGGCGTCTCATCTTTGGAAACACGTTACGAAAATCACACTATCTACAAACATGCGTGTGAATTTACATCACGATGGTACAGCTAAAACATTTGCCATGCAGCTTTTGGACATGGGTAACGGGAAATTGCCAAATGACCCTGTAACATGTGAGATATCGTTCCCGCCTAATTTTTGTCAAATGCTGCCATCAATACAGGACGTGGTAATGAAAGTATTCCCAAATCTGCCAAATAACTTCAAAAATCATAATTGGCTGTGCGAACGTGCACTCCTAGCTCCCAAAAATGACGGCGTTAATAAATTAAATAATGAAATTCAATCGCAACTACCCGGGCCACTAATGAAATACAAATCTATCGACACGGTTACTGATGTGGATCAATCCGTCAATTATCCAATAAAGTTTCTTAATTCTTTGGAGCCACCTGGTATTCCACCACACATACTATTTTTAAAAGAGGGTTCACCAATAATACTGCTCCGAAATTTAGATCCACCGAAATTGTGCAACGGAACACTGCTTTGTGTGAAGAAATTGATGCCGAATGTGATTGAAGCAACGATTATTACCAGTAAAAGTAAAGCAGAAGATGTGCTAATTCCGCGCATTCCTATGATTCCCACTGATTTGCCGTTTGAATTCAAGCGACTACAATTCCCATTACGCGTTGCTTTTGCAATGACAATCAACAAAGCCCAGGGGCAATCATTGATAATAGCTGGTGTTATTTTGGAAAATTCATGCTTTTCACATGGCCAACTGTATGTTGCTTGCTCCAGAGTGGGAACGCCAAAAAATTTATTTATTTACACACCAAATGGAAAAACCAAAAATATTGTTTATCAAAAGGCTTTATAATAAAAATTATTAACTAAAATATCTTTATATTTATTATTCACTTTGATCTGGTTGAAGGTTTGTAAAAATGGAGTATAATTATTTGGCAATTGGTAACAAATATCAAATCAAAATTAATTAACTATCCTCACAAACAGGATGTCCAATAATATCATCACAAAATTTCGCCTGGATGCATTGACGGAGGCACCCGTTACTGAATACAGCTACTTATAATTTTATTTTCATATGTGGTTGCAACTACAGCGATGTAAAGAGAGAATTCTTGCATAACAATCAAGGTATTTGAATTATATACCTCCCGTGCAACGCCGGGTAACTCAGCTAGTAGTAAATAAAAGTTATCTCAGCATCAAAAAAACACTTCCCTTATTTCTGCAGAACGTCAGGTGTTGTCACTTTGCTTGATGACATATCAATCCTAACGAAAATTGGTAAAATCTTAAATTCTGTGAATCTGATCCTAGAGATTCTGCCAATCCCTAACTTTTGCGGATCCTCAGGGACTTACAACCTGAAATTAGGTTAAATATAAAATTATGTGGATATGATCTTAGCGATCTTGACAATTGGTCACACACAAAGAAGTAATTAAAAGCTCTTGCATCATCAAAAAACAACTACCTTATTTCTGCGGATCGTAAGGTTCTTAAAACTTCGTTTAATGACATATCGTCAAACAACCAAACTTAGATTAAAAAAAAAATGCAGTTTTAATGCTAAAGATATTGTTAATTGGCCACATCCATAATGAAATAACTAGAAGTTATACCAGCATAAAAACACCTTGCTTGTAATTGTTTGTGGTCTGGAGCATACAACCTATAGTTTGATGCCATATCGTTCCCCTGAAAATAGGTTAAATAAAAATTTCAGTGAATCTGATCTTAGAGATTTTGCCAAATGGCCAGGTACATAATGAATTAACTCTTCCAGCATTAAAAACACCTCCTTTATTTTTGCGGGTCATCAGGAACTTACAATACATATTAAAGTAACTGGAAGGTATCTCAGCAGTAACAAACATCTCCCTTATTTTTGGGGATCGTCAGCAGCTTACAACCTCCTTTGGTGCCATTTAGTTTCCACTAAAAGTAAGTTAAATATAAAATTCTGTGGATCTAATCTTATAGAGATTTTCCCAAATGGCGACATACCTAATGAAGTAACTAGAAAATATTCCAGCATCGAAAAACTACACCCTTATTTTTTCGGATCGTCAGAAATTTACAACTTTATTTGATGTCATATCGTTCCTAACAAGAATTTGATAAACGTAAAATTCTGTGGATTTGATCATAGAGATTTTGTCAAATAACCACATACATAATGAAGAAACTAGATCAGAAGGGATCGTCAGAAACATACAACTTTGCTTGATGACATAACGTGCTATATCAGCAGGTAATAGGGCAAGTAGCCTCGTAGGCTAAATTATTAGCAGAAGAAAGATTCTATGGGCGATAAGCAGCTTTAAACCGTATAAGCCGCCAGGACCTGATGAAAAACTACGGATCTAACCATTTCCTGGTTAGAGGTAATTTTCAGAGGCAGCCTAGAACTATCTCACATTCGGACAGTCAGGCTCCAAACGTCAAACATAGTTTATCAAATATTGAGGTGATGTCATAACGGCAAAACACGTCAAAAGTAATGTCGCGGCACTATGACATAGTTGCAATAAATAATTAATTTCTTTCAGTGGCATGTGGTTAGAGATTTTTTTATCTGAAGATATAGGGAAGATATGACACGTGACATTTTGGGAGTGACATTCTTTAAGTTGCATCCACGAAAAGCCTTAATAATGGGACAATTTAATGATGAAAAAAATTTAAAAATGAATATGGTATTCAGGGTTACTGGTAACTCGCTGCATTCCTCGCTGATCGTTATAGTAGGATATTTTGTACATTACGTGTAGTAAAATTTTTTTGCACTAAACTACATTTTCTATAGCAACTAAAAGTAAAAATTAAGAACAATAAAATGTTTAATTAGTGATCTTTGTAAAACTGTTTCGTATTTTTGAACTTTTATTTATTAACAATGACCTGCTATGGCATTAGCTATGATAAAAACTTAAATTTCAACTCATTCGCGTAGTACATTTTTTTAAACAGGCTTTAGTTGGTTAAATCTGGAATTTATATAAAAATTGAAATATCTCAAAAACTACTGAATTTCGGTAGAACATTTGGAGGCTCAATTTGTTGCATTTTAATTCTATTATAAAATGCTGCAAGGAATACGTCGAGTTACCAGTAACCCTGTATAATTAGGTCCCCAAATATAACAAATATTACATCTCGTTCATCCGAAATACAGTAGCGGTGTAAAACTGAAACTAAACCTAAAACGTTCTACTCATATTTTAAGTTGGTCGTACTCGAGGGCCAGGAGATATGATCCATTTAAACATTTTTAACTCCAATGACAATACTTTCTATGTAAATTTCAAAATGGTTGGGTCCTGAGGTCTATGGCGCGGTCAGTGAGTTTTCATTGAATTATTTGAACCACTTGTATAGTAAGGGTAAATTGGATTAGAAATACGTGAAAAATTGGCACGAAACTGCGTCAGGGAAATAGCTAGATTTTTGTTTAAGTCATTTTCTGAAATCAGTGAAATTACCCCGAAATCTCAGCCAGATATATGTTGGTTGGTCTCTTCGCTAAAATATAGCTTTCCAGAAATAGTGTAAATATCGTATAAAATGATAGTTAGATAACCGTGTACTATATTATCATCACTAATGTTCTATATATATATATATTATTCAACCTTCGCACTTGCATTAATTAACATTTCATATCTCACTCGAATTAATATTACAATACTATATACGATAAAACCCACATTACCCATAAACGTATGCTAATTTATAACAAAAACAACAAAAAACACCTCTAAATTATCCGATTGTTGACAAGCACACACAAAACGAAGACAATTAATTAAAAAAATAAAAAAAAATTGAAATACGTGCGTCTTATCTATTAATCGTGCATAAAATTTTTTAACACATCGCCGACGCCGCAGCCGCCGTCGCTCATACATCTTTTACATATTAGTATAAAGCAGGTTAATTTTTTTCTTTTTGTTTTCTATCTCGAATATATCTGTTATCATTAAAATTATTCATTTCAGTTTGTACATAATTTATCTAAACTTCTAATTTTAATTAATATGATTCGATTAATTAATCTAATTTTAATATTGCTTATTTTTTCTCGATATGTATACGTATATTCTTTATCAAAATAACACACAGCAGCTATTAATATACATTTTATACACTGTATACAGTACAACAACAATAGTTTGTAATTAATATCAATTTTGTCAGAAATTTATGAGGTTTCATTAATAAAAATTAAATAATTTCGGAAACAAAGCAATAATATTTGTGAAATCGAAAAATGCATTATTTATCACTAAATAATTTATTAGATGAAATAAAATAAATTAAAAATTAGATTAATTTTGGTTTGGCAGCGCTATTAAAAAATTTAATATTTAAATGTGGGATTTTGATATACATATATACGAGTATGTTTATTGAAAATTTTGGAATTTTATTGATTGTTCACGACTGAAGGTGAATCGAATCACCTCGTTATAAAATTTTTTCGACATAATAACGGCAGCTAATTATTTAGATGGTTTCAAGGTAATCATATTAATGAACCCATATCAATATTTCGTCCACTGTATACATAATTTTTATAATTAATTACAGTTTATTCATATATAAAATCCAGCAAAATATGTATAATCATAAATTATAAATTGTACATTCTCATTAGACTTAATTAAATCAATTAAATAGAATATAATTAGAGAAACTATAAACTACATACTGTATAGATACTCGTTTATATAGTACATAATGTAATAACTAATAATATATTATTATAATAAATTATAATAAAATAGAGATTTTAAAATTTATTGCAAATTATTGAAAACCACAAATTTAATTTATGATAGAGTTTTGTTGTTTTTGTTATTATTATTATTATTATAAATTGAATTATAATATGAACTATCCTGCATGTGCAATTAATCTGTACATAAAAATACATATTTGCATGTATCATCACAGTAAATTATGGTTATTTATTATACTATTTGCATTTAGGATTTATTTCGATTGAAATGGGTCAAACTGATTTTTTTTTCTTTCAGTAGAATGATTTATGTAATTTAACCTATGAAGTTCATATGCGTCTTAGGTTGATGTGAATGCTTGCATAAATTAATGTCTGAAATCGAGAATGAATATTAATAATTATAAATTCCTTATATTTCGAAATAATGTAGAAAGCAACTTCGTGGTATAATTACCTATAAAACTACTCAAAGAAAAGGTTTGAAGAAATAAAAAATTTAATTTTTGTGGTCGACCAGGATTTTTTTTTTATTTTTTTATTTAGCTTTATTTGAGTAGTACGAGTATACATTTTCATAGATAATATTTAGAACTCCGAGTATTAGTATAGTTAACTTTGCTTCGGAATATACATAAATGTAAATAAGTTTGAATTTAATTTTGACTATTTGAGTCTGATAACGTACTTATTTAGAGATAACTTAATCAATCTTAATTCTAACTTAATACTAATACTTAAACTAATTATTTAAAATGAACTAAAATTATTACAAATTGGCTTTAACACTACACTGAGAAAACAGTTTCAGTTGTCACAACTGATTTTTGCGCCTCCCGAATATTGCTATTGTATCAATTGTACTAAAATAGTTGCTCTAATATCAATTTTTGATAGACAGAATTAATTCTAAGTTATTGCAAACACATTTTCAAATGCTTCAAATAATATTATGTTGCCACAATCCTTTTTAAAATTTACAACTGAATAGTTGGTAATGCGGGAAAGAAAAAGTTTCGTTGCGAATAAATCTCATTCGAAGGAAAATCTAAAGTTATTTGAGTCAAAGTAATTTGGTTGCAATAACCGTGTAATTTCTTAATAATAAAAGATTTTCGAAGTTGGTTGTAATAAACGGTTAGTTATTACAAATAATTTTTATGTTACTGTAAATGAAATTGTGGTTGCAATTATATTGAATTGGTAATTGGGTCGACTAATTTTTGTTTGATCGGAAAACCGATTCAGTTGTAATAACCGTATATTTCAGTATTATAGATATGATTAATTTATTAGTATAAAATGTTTAACTACGACAACTTAGGTACTTACGATTATGATTCTAGCTGCTGCAAATAATGAACCATTTTAATGATCATCAAAAACCGAATTAATAGCCTATAGTAACCTATTTAAAACTATATTTCCAAGTATTAAACACTTAAATGCAATTTTAGTTTGATTTAAATTTTGGAAATTCATCACTTATATAATTTTCAAACAATGCAATAAAATTGTTTTGTAAATATGATCGCAACAACAAATTTTGGAAACTACTTATAATCACATCGAAAAATAACTTTTAAATAAAACACAACCAAATTTGTGGTATTTATTTTTATTTTTCATTTAATATTTTACAAAGAGCAATTAATTATACTAATTATATGTACATATTAGTGTTTATTAATAAAAAACAAGTGTTTCAAATTTAAATGATCTGCTAATAGTCCCAAATAACGAAATTCTGATCGTTTGCGCATTTGGTTATACAAGAAGTATGGTCATATTTTATAGATTCTATGTCACGGACAACAACTGTCTTTTGTTGTTTGACCACATAGGCAAAGTAATAAATGTCAAAATATAGTGTTTCAATAGATTGTATACAAATATAAAAATTGTCTGCATTGTTTACAATTAATCGTATAAGCCCAAATATTGGTTCGCCATTAGAATCTATGTCTACACATACTATCATATCTTTCTTCAAAAAAAGATTATTAAACTGAATCCAAGAAAGTTGTTTTGTGTCAGATTTAAGGTTGTATTTTACTAAATCAATTGCATTCATTTTTTTGGTTGGTCCGTGATTAATTGATGTTTTAAAAATTTCTGTGTTATTTAACACTAAGATTGCAATTTTTAATTGATTTTTTATATGCAATGTCTTTAATATATTTACCCTATTGTTAGAAATATATGAAGACTTTTTATAAATTTGGTGTTGCGCTTCAAACCTCATTGAACTAGTAGCAACTATTGGTCCTATCTTTTCCATTATGGTTGCATAATGCAATAAAAAGTGAAACTTTGGTTTTAAATGTCCTTTAGATAGTTCAATAAATAAAGTATTGTGCCTATAAATAACGTCTCTTAAATAATGAAATGCGTTGGAATGGAATATCTTCCTGTGGACTAGGAAGACAATTTCCCTTAAAAGTCTAATTAATTCCCACTCTTTTGAAAATAATGGTACGAGGTCACCAATTGTTAAAGTTAGGTGGGTTACAATTACCTTCATCTCAGATGCTGATAGTTTAAATTTTATTTTTTTTGAGACAATCAGTATTAAATAGAGGAGGTTTTTGAGTGCCAGGCCCAAAATTGTATACTGCAATCCTCTTGTTTAATTGTTCAATCGTGAAACAATGTTTTTCCAAAACAAAAATTTTAAGGATTAAAAGAAGGTCGTAGTGGCAAACCCCTTCCAGTAGATCATGCATACAATCGACGCTAAAATTTTCAACCACATGAAAATTAATTAAAGTATTCCATACAGAATTTTCTTTAATACCAGTCAATTGAGTATCGTTTAAAATGACATCGCAATTATAATTGTGAACATTCCGCAAAGTCGTTAATTCCTCTTTACATAGATATTTCATTACTTCGATATTGCATTTACAAAATCTACAATAATGCAAAGAGTTAAATGATTCTGTAAAGCCCAGAACAGAATTAACTCCTAAATTGACCCCTATAATAACACACGGAATTAATTTGATTATATATTGGTTAACTTTAATCCCCTCGCTTTGTAGAAAATTCAGCTGCCTTATTAGGGGATAAAAAATTTGATTATTACCGAATTTTTTTCTATCTTCTGTAAAAAACAACATATAGCTAAAAAAATTGATTGTAATTTAGAAGATATATGATCCGGAAGATTTAGTATTTTTAGATATACTGCCCCAATTTTCTCAATGCCGCTGTGGGAACCTAACGGATTCAGGCATTCAAAGTCGTCAAAATAAATGGCAATTGGAACGACTAACAGATTATCTTGTTTATTTGGATTAATTTTTTGAACTTTTTCTTTGAAAAACGGGGTTTGTATGATATTGCAAATAGTTGTTTCGAGTTTCTCAGTTTTACCAGTGTAGTCTAAAATTAAATTCAATATAGATGTTTGAGAAAACAAAATCGTAAAAAGCTGCCTAACATTAACAATAAGTGAATAATAATCATACTGAATATTTTCAATTATATTTGAATTGGAATAATTCTGACTGTGCTCCGCACCGAGTTTTATATTTTCAAATTCTACCAAAATTTTCATTTTTCGTAATTGCCTCATAATTAGAAATTCAGATTTAAGGTAATCAGGACTAATAAGTGATTTTAAAATTAAAGATAGTTCTTCTAAATTGCTACTAGTTTGATTTTGATTAGTATCGCTAATTATATTCAAAGCCGTTCCAACATGTTTATCATAAAAGGAAAAAATGTTTTTAAATATATTTAAAGCAGTTGTTCTAGGTACCCGATCGTCACTAATTGTTTGTAAAATTGCTTTCAATAAAGAAAACCGCAACTGATCAGCTATTGTAGATTGTGATTCCTGTAAAAAATTTTGACTCGTCGTTTCGCTTCTGTTTATTAAAGAGTTCTGGATTTCTAAAGGATTACTATCTGATTCTTCTTGTCCTTGTGAACTACTACCATCTAGCATTTCTGATATTTCTACTGAAACTTTCTCTTTCATTATTAAGTGGTCTCTATAAATATGATTCAAGTGTTTATTGACATCAGAATAAACACGTTGACAGTTTAAATTTTCACAATGAAACCGATTCAAAAGTGTGTGATCAGTTTTGAAATGGTCACCATATGTTTTTAAAGAAACAAAATATTTTTCACAAACAAAACACTTTAAATTCATTTTTAATTGACCAAAATTCCCAATATTGTTTATACAAAAATTTATAACTTACAAGGCTTTGGTAAGTTTTTGATGCACCCCTTTTAATGAGGAACTATTGCTGTCATATTTCGTTTTTACACAGAATACATACTGTTGAATGTAGTTCCATACAGTTAGGCTCTCCGGAGGATATGATATGTTCAGCGCCAAATACAAAATCATACAGTTTAGCACTGCTTCATGTGGATTGTCGAAGTAATACTTTTTATCAATTAACGTTACATAAGCCGTCAAATGATTAAATTCACCAACAAAAACTACCCATGGTTGATCGCCGCAACTTGACTTAATTAATGCTCTTTCATAATTGTCAGCCTTTTCTAATGACTATAAGGAATAAAAGAAGAATTAACATTAAATAACATAACTAATTAGCAGTTGTAAGATCAAAGTTTACTTACATTGAATTGGATAACAAATTTCTCCTGAACTTCGATCTTCGATGCTTTAGTTCCTTTTTTTCCAGACTGGCGTTTAATAATGGTCGACGGGAATAAATAGGGCAGTATTAACCACGCTGCTGATTTTTTGGTTTCTAATTAGCATACAAATTAAATTAGTAAGCAGATGTCTGCAAATAAACTTGTGCAAACTTACTTTCGTCACAATCTTTTGTTGATTCAATTATTGATTTCACAAATTTATCTCGTAATAAAAATCCCTCTGTTAAAACATTTAAGTAGAGTTGTTCCCAGATATCTCCATTTTGGAAATCGCTGTGTACCTTACGTCTGAAAGAAACTATAAATAAACAAAATATATTAGTTTTTTGATTAATTGTTAACTATTTAATTGTTTTAACTTACCAAATCAAAAAGTATAGTATCGTTTAATTTAAAAACAGGAAATAATAGAAGATAATCATTCGTAGATATTCTTTTATCACTAAGGATTGCTTGTCGTAACTTTAGGCAACGTGCCCACTTTTCTTTTAATATGCTAGCCGGCTCAGTATTGTTTTTTACATAATCAAAATCAATTGATGCGTCTATATCTAAAATGACATAAATTTTGTAATTATTAAATGTTCTGCGTACCTTGTAAACAACTGAATAGAATGAAAAGTTATTTTAAATAAATGGAAAATAATAAATATACGTACCATTAACTGGAAGTACCGAGCTTGTAGAAATCTATTTTGAATACGCCCTTCGTTTTATCACACCGGCAGGATGCTGGTAAAATTTAAAAATGTTGAAGTTATTGTTATAAGGGACTCCCTAAATATACTTTTAAACATAATACTTACTCAATATCATTATTGTTTTCTAAAATATACTTGACGATAACTTTAGATAATTTAACTTGCTGGGCATTTGATAAAATGTTGTCCGATTGTTTGTAATGCCCATAAATTATTTTAAAAAATAAGTCACTAAATTCGGAAAGCTTCTGCAAATAAAACAAATAAATAACTTTTAAGAATTTGGTCAAAAGTATCCTGTTTCACCTTAGCTGTCACAAGTTTACTTAAACAAGTTTGTTTCTCAAACTCATTCGCCCCAAGACAAGATAGTGTTCGAAACGGTACCGTAGTATTAACAAATTCACTGATATCGATTATAGTGTCACTGTTGCCTGCCGAAGTTGATGGTTCTATCGTGTAGCTCTGAACTATCGGATTATATTCAGGATCTGATATGGTAAAAGTTTTCTCTAAAAATTATCAAAAATTATTTGTTATTACATATTGTCCAGGGAATATAATATTATTATGTACATTTCAAATTATTTATATTTCCCCGTTTACTTTCATCTACTGACACATGCAGTGAGTCAAATGAATATACAACTAGATTTTTATTATTTTAATAATTTCCTAAATGTTTAACACATGCAAACCATAATATATACTTTAATAAATTAAAACAACCTGCTTCGTCATCAACAGCTCCTAAGGACCATCCACGAGATGAGTGATATTGATTAACATAGTTAACCAAAATATCTTCAGGAATTATACACGACGTCTTATTGTCATACAGTTTAATTTTATTATTTATTTTATAAACGCGTTTTACTATAAATGTCATAAGGAAAAAATAAAATTAAGCAATGTGTATAATTAAATGAAGCATTTTTCTTCGTAAAAAAAAAAATTGAGTACCGGCTTCGTAATAATCCTCCGCTGACAAATTTTCAGATTTTGGAGTGACAGGGACAATATTAGTTAGTTCGTTATAAAAAACATTTACAAATACGGCCATTCTACATAATATATAATAAAAATATTTAAATGAATAATAAATGTACAAGTATACCAGCTATACCTAGCTAGAAAATTGTATTGTCTAGTTGCGTGTTTTAATATTCGTGTCAGTTCTAAATATTGTTAAAATTTTGTATTAGATAAGTAAACTTAATATCTTACATATTTACTAAAAAAATGCTCCAAAATTTCGTTAGTTTTAAGCTGTCCTAGTTCTGTGATCTGTGTTTTTTATAATCCCTCTTATTGAACAGTTTATCAAGAATAATGGTACTACTAAGATTCTGCCGAACATAATATATAATAAATATGTAACATATATACTTAATTATAAATTAATTAAATTAAAATAATTTGTATCGTGATCTACGTTAAACACCGGAATACTTAAAAAAAATTAATCACTTGTAATCCTGAATTATTTTTAACTAGGCCCATAATACACTATCATATTACTATGTCGTATCAGATATTAGCGTCATAAAACTGACTACATATGTTAAAAAACGCGGCAACAAAAAATATTGTAAATTATCCATATACACTATCATATTCACACGTAAATATATTGGAATAACATATTTCTACGACATAGAAATTGAATAATATAATATCGGCATTAATGTAATTTTCAGTTTATGTAAATAAATGTAATTGCAAAAGCTAAACTATAACTATTATAAACAGCACTACAATTTTTAGTTTCACTTTAAAATAAAATGCACAAGAAACACTAAAGTATACTTACTTTGGACGGTACACTTTTGTGACAGTACTAGTCACATTAATTTAGAAATCTAAAATCAACAAGATTAAAATATCACTGTGCACTAATTCAATTTTTTTAATTTATTGTGGAATAAAACACGTTCGCTCTATTTAAAATAACGCAGCATTCTAAATTAGATTCCCGTTAGCTTGTAAGGGAAAGACAAACGAAAAAATATTGCAACCAACGAATTTTCCTTTGTTGTAAACAAATGACTTGTATATCGGTTGGGACAAACGATATACAATTGACATAAATAATAGTATGTGATCGTAATTAAAGAAACATATTTATTATTGGTTCAAATAATATACATATTTGTAGGAACAATATCTAAGTTGTTGCAACTAAGAACTTTAAACCCTAGTGCACAAACAATTTAAATTTTATTAAGTTTTACTTCAAACATATTTCGTTTGTTAAAATAGATATTCCATAGTTAAAACAGATTTTTATTTGTGATGAACGAATTATGTTTAAGGCAAAAAAGATATATTGTGACAAACGAATTCTGATTAATACAACCGTCAGCCAACGAATTAATTTTCTCAGTGTAAAGACGTTGGATAAGTATGTTTTCAACAAATTGTAATTTATTTTTATATCTTGTGTGATATTGGTAAACTTGATTGTTTATCAAGTCAATTTTTGTTTTTGAGTGTAATCTAGTAAATAGTACGATACCTTATAGGAACATTTAATAGTATATTGTATAACAAGTGAAGAAAACGAGTCATTGCAATACGAAAGTGAAATTTGCAGCCTGAGCGATAGCGAGGGCTGCAATCACTTGAGTATTGCAATGACTCATTTTCACACGAGTTATACACGCTATTTTTTCTACGATACAATAGCCCTGTAACATTTATAAATAAGTAGAAACATAAAAAATTACAAACTTGTAAGGATCAGCACAAATTTAGTACACCATTAAAACATTTGGGTTTTCACAAATCGTGTAGCAATATTAAGAAATCGTTGTGTAATGAGAATATTTCCACACGATTTTAGTATACGACGCAAAGGCTCCTTTTCTTATATAATTTAAATTCAAAAATCATCATTGAAAGTATAGGTTACTGCACTATCGTAGAAAAAATTAGTTTCAGAAACTTGTTTTGAATAATTTGAATTTTTTTTTTGTGTGTATTTGCGGCATTCCACCATAACGGGCACCAATACAAAAGTACACTCAAAATTATTGATTTGTAAACAAGAAGTTTATTATCTAGGGTAAGCTTACTTTTTTTATTTAAGATAGGATAGAGCATGAAGAATAATTTAGAAACTTTGCTTGTGACAAAGTTAATATGATTTTTAAATGTCACATTTGGATCCAGGAGAACTCCCAGGTATTTTACTTTAATGTTTTTTATGTTAATGATGATGAATGATGTTTTTCTTGTTAAATGTGTTTGAAGATTGATCTAATGCGTTTGTCGTATTTTTAAAGTTTTTTAGTGGTCATCGGCTTACCACTGGTGGGGGCCGATTCTGTCGCGTATGTCCTAACGTCACCCTACAGTGAGAAGGTGATTTCAATCACCCGTGTTAGTATTGGTGAGGATACCTCATGGAACAAGACGGTCACAAGAGACACGTGTGATTGCTCACTTTTTTGGTCTCCCCGCCGAAATGTTTTTCAGGTCTTTCTGGTTAATGTTAGTAGGTTGTTTGTCGATGGATTGATACTCACCAAGATAGTTGAATTTTTCGATCAGGTAGACAAGTTTCAAATTCTGCTGGATAGCTTTTCTTCGAGATGTGGAAATGAAAGTCAACGTCTTCTAAGGTCTTCAACAATGATATTTTATTACTCCTGGTTTAGGTTTACACTTTTAGTAGTTCACAATTTTACTTAGCAGGTTTGGTTAATGGACTATATTGGATTATTATAATATTTTGTACTGAATTGCCGATTATACTGATTTAATTTGAATGACTGAACTGCACTATATTAATTGATGGACTGCTTTTAACTATACTGATTACTGATTCTTGATGGACTGACTTCTACTACTTGGATCGGTGGACTGATTAAAATGATTTAAAACTTTTAGTTTATATAAAAAAAAATTCTCCACATTATCCACCAACAACATTATTATTTTTTCTCATATTCTGATTTTTTTGTTAAATATATTTATTTTTTATTTTTAAGAAAACTGAGACGCTACGTCCGTAATATTTTGCTTATTATTATTTTTTTTTCTAAGTTAAATTATTGTTTTTCTAGAAAAAATGAAATGCTCTATTGGCACTTTTGTATGTGAATTCTTTTTATTTAATAGGAAAAATTTTGAATCTCGGGTTTCTAAAAAAAATGTTTTACTTGCAATTTTTTTACGTGTGAATTTTTATACGCCCAAATGTTTAATAATAAATTTTTCTTATTGTTACGGACAAAAGATGTCACTGATATGATTTCTTAAATTTGTTTTGCTCAAATGTCTACTTGTAATTGTTTAGTAAAATTCGTAAAACTAATTTATAAGTTTGTATGGTTGTGTATGTGGCATATATATTTTTTCTTATCACTTAATATAAAATTTTTCTTATTTTAAACTTACGGACGTACATATTCTTTCTTATCTTCTTAATATGAAAAAGAAAAATGCTATAATGTGCATATTGTGTGTGCACTTATTTATTTTTTTATCTTGTTGTTGTTGTTGGGGATTCCTATATGGAATGCGGTCAGTTTACATTGTTAACTTATTGTTTTTGTTGGGGATTCCAAGTTACGTATCAAGCGGAATTGAATTATGTACTTAATATTATTTGTTTTCGTTTATTGGATTTGTTCTTGGTGAGGTAAGGTTACACAACATACCTTCCTCCCTTGGGAAGTGAAAATTTCAGAAGGGAATTTTCAGTTATCGTATGATATAATTATGAATGTATTTCTTACTTTCTAGTGATTTACTGTTAGTTTAATTCTACTTTTATTATTATTTATTATTATTAAATGGAGGCTATCTTTCGGTTGAGGTGCTGGTTGTTCATGACGTGTTGTTTCTAGTTTTCAGAATTAGTCATCTCAAATTTGGTTGAGATTCACCTATCTTGTGTAAGATTAGGCTCTGATGTGTTGTCGACCGCTTGTCGTTTTTTTTTTTTTTTTCAGTTTACTTCTAAGTTCGAGTTCGAGTTTTTGTTTGATGCGCTGTTTTATGTTTCTGTTGGTCCTGTTTGATGCTGTTCGGTGTGGTTTAGGCGTCTTTCGCATTTTTTATCTGATTCGTTTTATGAGTTTTGGTGTTAGTTTTGTTTATTATTTTTCTTTGATTACTTTTTTGATTATTGTTATATTATAAGGTGGTTGTTTATTTTTCTATTATAGTGTTTATGGTCTTATTTTGTTATTAAATGCTTTTGAGTTTTGTTGTTTTATTACTTTTTTAATTGTTATTTTGTTTTGATATTATGTTACTTTTTTGGTTGCTATTGTGGTATAGGTTTAATATTTTGATTAAATTTGTTTATTTATTTCGTCTTATGCGTTTTTTTTCCTCTTTCTTTTTTTTTTATATCTCCGGCTTGTGTGTCTACTGCTTCCGGTCTTTTTGTATTTTTTACTGCTCTGGCGCCTGCTATCCATTTGGTCGATGGTTTGACTTGTAGCGTGACTGTGTTGTTATTCACAACCTTTGGAGTATCTTGATCGTCAAATCTCGTAGTTGCGAGCCCTAGTGAGGTGGCTAATATACTTATGCGGTATTGTCATCTTCTTTGAAGTACATCGAAAAGGTCCTGTATTCCATCTCCTGATTGGTTCTTTCTCTTAGAATTCTGCCCTCTAGTAGTCTCCATTTTTGCTCCCTTTCTTTTTGTATTATATTATGTTATTATTATTCTTATGCTAGTCTTTGATTTTAGCTCAATAAATACTAATGAAAACTAGTCCCTGTATAGCTGATATACTCAAGAACTATAAAAAATTTCTCAAACTTAATTTTCGCCGTTATTAGGTGAATTAAATAATATTTATAAATTTTTTCTTTTTTTTTTCATTTTTAAATTAAAACAAGTGAAATGTAACTAAATAGATTGCAAGGACTAAAATACTATAATTTGATGAAGTTCGAATACAAGTTTTTATTAATAGCGTAATTCCAGTCTTAACCTAATTTGAATATTAAATTCTTAATTGCTATGTCCTCTCGAGTTTAAGTAATATTATTTATATTTGTAGATCATAGAAAGAGTTAATAATAAATGAAATGATTGGATCAGAAAATTCAGTATATATAACTGTTAAATAATTAAATAAGTAAATACTAATTGGTTCATCTGCCGAGTGAGGGTAAAAATGGTTAATATGCCTTTTCCGAAGGCAAATACAATATCGACTCTTTCTATGGTCTTGTTTTTAAACTAATGGTTTACATATAAAAAAAAATTTTTGAATCTTAATGCTACTTCTTTATTTGTTAGTTAAATTATTTTTAACAATTTAATTTTGTTTTTAATGATTGAATTTAATTTTTAGTAATTGAATTTATTTTATTTTCGTTCTAAAAGTTTTCTTTAAAAAAAAAGAAATTTGTGTGTTAGTTGTAATTTGGAATTTAATTTTTTGTGCCAAATTGAATTTTCTTGTTCTCTCATGTTTATTAGTGGTTTGGAGGTATGAGGGAAAAAGTTTTTACGTTTATATGAAGTACTTGGCTCTATGGAAGCCTACCGAAAATTTATTGGGTTGTTTAACCTTAGTATTCTCATTTTTTCTAATTCTACCCTTACTATCAGGTCGTCCAACTTCTTTTGCCTGCCTGATCTTTGTCTCACGTAATCCGCATCAAAGATCCTCTCGATTAATCACTCCTCTGATTAGTTCACTTTTTTCTCGTCTTCTGTTTCTTTCCCTATGTTATCAATGGCGGCCCATATTGGATCATCGTCATTAGGTAATGGGTTGTCCTCCATCTTCCGGTTTGCTTATTGCTCATTACTTCTTTTGGTAAATGTGTTCTGTTTACATATCGTTTTCTGTGGGTATGTGAATTGCTTCGCGTTATTCTACTTTTATAACACATTTGATGTTTAGCGTTAATTTGGTTAAGATTTCTTATGTTACGTTAGTTATGTTAGTTGTTATTTGGCCGAAAGGAAACAATAATATTTATACTTTTTATACTTTATTTTTCTAATTTTCATGTGCTACACTTCTGTTTTTACTCATTTCTTTATGTTTTATGGTCCTCCTTTCTTTGTTTTTGATATTAATCTCTTTGATTTTTTGCTTTACGTTTTTGAGTTCTTCTTCTAGGCGTTTCTTGTTTTTAAGAGTGGCTATTTCTAGTATCCGTACCAGGTCGCGTTTTTGTCTCTTCAGCTTTTTCATTACTCCTCCTGAGCTGGTTTTTATGATCGGTGATTTTGTTATCAGGTTTTCAGTCTTTTTGTCTTGGCTGGGAGGCACGGCTTCTCTCCTTCTTCTGTATTCGTCCATAGTTATGGCCTTCTTCTGCATTTCATTTTCCATTTCGCTGTAAATTATAAGTATTTTGTTTAGTTTGTTTTGTTATGTTTTCGTTTTTTGTTTTTGGGCTATCGGTGTAGTAAGTGTTTTGGGTTTTCATTAGTTCTGTTTGACGAGTCTATTGTTGTACACTCTCGTAGTTTTGTTTCCTATTCGTATTGTGGTGTTGTTTGGTGGATTGCAGGTCACTACTTCGTATGGTCCTAACCATAGAGGTTCCTGTTAAGTTCTTCTTGCTTCATTTTTGAGCCATACCATATCCTTTTCTTTGATGTTTATTTCTTTTGCTTTTTTATCATATTGTTCTTTTGTTTTTTGTTTTCTTAGTATTATTTTCTGCCGCGCTAAAGCGTGTGCTACTCTTATGGTGGATTCAGCGAGAAAAATTTGCTAGCTCGTGATCACGAATTATTGAAATTTCGTCAACTTTTTTACCCCCTCCAATTTTTTGTTTAATTTTTTAAAAGAGCAACCATAAGAAAAAGTAAACAAAAAATTGGAGGGGGTAAAAAAGATGACGAATATTCAATAATTCGTGATCACGAGCTAGCAAATTTTTCTCGCTGAATCCACCATTAGCCTTGCTTTCAATTCTGATATGTAATCCTCGTAGTTGTATGTTGGCTCTGGCTCTTTTCTCACGGCCGTGGGTATTACTGCTGCTCTTCCATACATCATTTCGTATGGGGTGACTTGTGTGGCACAATGCGGGGTTGTATTGTACACGAACATGGCATAATGGCACATTTCGCCCCAATTATTTCTGTCTATTTCTACAAATGATCTGAGGTATTCTTTCATTGTGTTGTGGGACTTTTCTAATGCCCCGTTTATCTCTGGATGGTGGCTTTTGCCACCGTGTTTGCGTTCTGGTTTGGGATTGGGATCGCGCCAGAAAACTTGGTCAGGTCGTCTTGGAACGTTAGTATGTAGTTGTTTCCCGTTTCTGTAGTTGGCAGTGGCCCTACCCTTTGTAGTGCTCTCTCGGAGGTGCTTGTTATCTGTAGCGGTACTTTGGTTTTTCTGTGGCTTTTATTTTTCTTACATTTGTGGCATTTCCTGATGAATCTGTTGATGTCGGTCAGCATATTTGTGCCAGCGTGGCCTCCTAATGGCAGGTTATGATATTCGTCTAGTATTTGCTGTCTTTTCTTGTGATCCAGGACGACTTCTATTTTTGTGGTGTCTGGTTTGTCTATTTTGATCGTTCCTTGGTTTGGTTTTGCGTTTCCTTTGCCGTTATCTTGCGTTTTGTCTGCGTTTCGGTTTATTTTGCTTTGGGCTCTCATCACTATTGCGATTGTGTCATATTTTACTCTGCTCAATGCGTCGGCGTTCGTGTTTCGTTTGTCTGATTTATGTATTGTATCGTAGTTGTACTCGGATAATTTGAGGTTCCATTTGAGTACTCTGTTGGGGGTTTTTGTTAGGTCTCCCGTGAGTGGCTTGTGATCCGTAACTACAGTGAATTTTTTCCCGTATAGGTATGGCCTATAGTTGTTTACTGCCCAGTAGATCGCTAGCATTTCTTTTTCTATAGTGGAGTAGTTCCTTTCGGCTTTACCTAAAGTCCGGCTTGCATATGCTATTGGGAACTCCCCTGTTGCGTACGTTTGTGATAGGATGGCACCTAAGCTGTGGCTACTGGCGTCTGTCGTTAACGTAAATGGTCTTTGAAAGGTGTGTTTTTCCGTGTTAGTTTAGTCAGACGTTCTGCTATTTTTGAGAAATTTTGAATGAACCTGCGGTAGTAATTCGCTAAGCCCAGAAACGATTGGGTTTCTCTTATATTTTTTGGTTCTGGGAATTCCTGTACAGCTTGTACCGTTAATGGGTTTGGTTTGATTCCCTCAGGTGTGATCTGGTGTCCCAGGAAGGTTATTTCTTTTTTGAGGAATTGGCACTTGGTGCATTGGAGTTTTAAGTTGTTTTCCCTGCATATTTGGAATACTTCAGCTAGCTTGTTATTATGGTATTTTATGTTTTTACCGTAGATTATGACGTCATCTGGGTATATGAATCCTTTTATACCTTGGAACCCTCTTAGTATGTGGTTAATTGTTCTTTGGAAGGTGGCTTGTGAATTTTTCAATCCAAATGGCATTCGGGTAAATTCAAAATGTCCGTATTCCGTGCTGAATGCGGTTTTGTGTGCATCTTGGGGGTTCATTTCTATTTGGTGGTATCCGTTTGCCATGTCTAGCGTTGAGAAGTATTGGGCGTGTCCTAATTGGTCTAATATGTCGTTGATGTTCGGTAGGGGGAACGAGTCTCCTATCGTGACGTTATTTAGTTTCCTAAAGTCTATACTACAACGCGCCATTTTGGTTTGCCATCCGCTCCGGCTTTCTTTGGGACTACTAGAAGTGGGCTGTTATATGGGCTAGTGCTGGGTTGTATTTTTCCGTCTTCTAACATTTCTACTACCTGTTTATTTATCTCGTCTCTATGTACCTGAGGAAGTCTGTAGCGTTGTAAGTGTATAGGTTTTGTGTCGGTGTACAGGTTTATGTTGTGTTGGATGCCATTGATGCTAGTCAATTTGTCGCCTTCTAGGAAAAATATGTCTTGGTATTTTGCGCATAGTGCCAGTATTGATGTGTTTTCCTCTGTATTGTTTGTGCTGTCTAGGTTTTCAGTTATGGTTTTTAGAATTGCTTCTTCTCTGTTTTGTTCGACGTTTATCTCTCTGTATGGTTCGTTGTTTTTTATTAGTGGTTCAACCTCTATGTTTAGTTTCTACATTTCTACGGTGTATGGCATTGTGTTTGCTATCAGTATCTTCGCTCTGAAGTTGCGTGGTTTGACTAGTATGTGGGGTACAAATACACCTGCTTTGATTTCTTTGGCTGTACATACTCCTATATCGTCTGTTTTTGTTTGTATTTTAATGACCGTTTCGCTGCGTTTGGGTAATCTTATTGTGTCTTGGGTTTTGTTTGAGAATTTCACTGTGTTGCTGCCTATTTTCAGCTCGTTGGTGCTATACATTATGTCTACCTTGTATTTCTCGAAGAAGTCTCTTCCTATTATACCGTCTTCGACTATTGGGAATTCTTCTGATACTATTTGGAATTCGTGTGTTATTGTGGTTTTTTGATTAAACTTTATTTCTAATTCTGCTGGCCTTTCGGTTTCTATTTTTCCTTTTCCTATACCCGTTAGTGTTGTTTTGTTGTCTCTGTTAATTTTTTCGTGTTTAATTGCGTTATTTTTTATCAGTGAGATCTCCGCTCCTGAGTCTATTAGTAAGTTCGGTCTTGCGTTACCTATGACTGGGGAAATTGTGTCTCTATTTGTCTTGTATTGGGATACTAGGGTTATCTGTTTTGGTTTGTTTATAGTTTCTGTGTATAATAGCTGCTTGATATCGTACGTGTTGTTATATTCTTTATTGTTTGTGTCTGGATCTTCTGGGTTCTGTTTGTCCTTGAGCTTGTGGTTACATGTTGTTAGCGAGTGTAGATTTGAATTAGGTATTAAGCTTCTTTGCGTATGTCTTATTTCATTGTTTGTGGTTTTATGCCAGAATTTGTGCAAATGTTTTACGGCTTCTGGAACTTCCATGCTGCTGTATAGTTTTGTCCTGAATAGTTTGTAATTTTCTTTTGCTATTTTGAATTTCCCGCGTGTATATCTGAACCAATTTATTAGTTTTAGCTTGACGATTAGTATTATTAAATGAATTAGTGTACATATATCTTCTGTAATTCGTGTTGTGAGGTCGCGTGCGGTTATTTTTGGGTTTTGCGTCATGCTGGTGACGGCTTTTTCTTGCTTATTTTCTATTTCTGGATTCTGCGTCAGACTGGTGACGGCTTCTTTTGGATTTTGCGTCAGGCTGGTGACGGCTTCTTTTGAATTTTGCGTCAGGCTGGTGACGGCTTCTTTTTTCTTATACTCTATTTTTGGATTTTGCGTCAGGCTGGTGACGGCTTCTTTTAGATTTTGCGTCACGCTGGTGACGGCTTCTTTTGAATTTTGCGTCAGGCTGGTGACGGCTTCTTTTGGATTTTGCGTCAGGCTGGTGACGGCTTCTTTTGTATTTTGCGTCAGGCTGGTGACGGCTTCTTCTTACTTGTTTTCTGTTCCATTAGAGATTACTTTCGTCAAATTTATATAAACGTTTGTGTTCGATAGATTTGCTTCGTTGGTTTTCTCTAATATTTGGGTTTTTGTTATTGGTTTGAGGTACATTTCAGGAATAGTACCCATGGAGAGTGTATAATCGTGTCCGTTTTGATTTGTTTGTAGTCCATTGTTGTTTGTGGGATCCAACTGCGGCGGCTCTCCTACAGCTGGTTGGATCCGTTGAAGTTTTCCTAGAATTCGTTGGGTGTTTGTAGTAGTAGTGTAAGGTTACACAACACAGGTACTTCACCTGTTTTTCCCAATTTACTTGCTTGCCATTTATAGTTATGTTAGCTTGAGGTAATTTAGAAGGTTTCCTATTTCGCGAAAAGTAGATAGCTTTCGTCTTTTCATCATTTAAACAGAGTCCCCAAATTTGAAAGTAAGATCTTAATACTGCAATGTAGTTGCTTAGCCTGTGAATTATGTCTTGGGAGAATATATCGGATGTGAAAATTGCAGAGTCGTCTGCAAATAAAGCAATCTCACAATTATCCATAAGTGGAATATCATTCAGCTAGACACAAAATAATGTTGGACTTATTATAGAACCCTGAGGAACACCTGCACATGTATTCCTCAATCTAGACTTAGAGTTTAGGATCTGAACATAAAAATTCCTATTTGAGAAATACGACTTCAGTAATTTAATGATACAAATAGTGAAATTATATTTGAGTAGTTTATGTAGGAGCCCATTTATCCATACTGAATCAAAAGCTTTTTCTAGGTCAAGATGAATCATCCCTGTAGACTTGTTAACCTTTCTTTGATTTTTAACATGATTTATAATACGATGAACTTGGTGAATTGAAGAATGTCTGTGTCGAAAACCGAATTGCTGAGGAATTAAGATGTTGTTTGATTCTAAATGTTCAGTGAGTCGGTTTTTTATTACACATTCGAAAACTTTACTTACAGAACTAAGCAGGCTAATAGGTCGATAACTTTTGATATTCGAGGGATCTTTATCTGGTTTAGCTATTGCTACAACTTTGGAAATCTTCCACTGACCAGGAAAATAATTAAGCCTGAAACAGTTACAAAATAATTTAGACAGAAATAGAAACCCAGATTCGGGAAGATGTTTCAACACAATGCTTAAAATTGTGTCTAACCCTGGAGATTTGAACGGACGGCTGTAGCGTATGATGCTTTTAACCTCATCGACGGAAACCATGAAGTTAGTCGGGTTATGCTCGTAATAATCATCAATGTTTTGAAAACTTCTTTTTATGTCGTCGGATTCAATCACATTAGGAGACAATTTAAAGTTATCTTGGAACATCTCAGCGAGGATCTCACATTTTTCTGGAGTCGCAATTATTTTGCTGTTGAACCTTTAACCAATTGACTCAGTTTGCTTTGCCATTTACTATTGATAATCTCATATATTTGTTTCCTGATAACATGGTTTAATTGATTAATTATATTTTTTAAATATTAATTATATCGTTTACGGATCCACTGTCGCCGTCTCATGTTTCCAAGTCTTATCAATGACAATACTTCATCTGAAAGTATTAATTTATATCTGGAGGACGACCTTTTGATTGGAACTGTCAGGTGGATGGCATTATTGATTGAAGTATTAAAATAATCAATAGCATCATCAATTAGATTATAGTCAGTCATAGTTTCAGAGAAATTAAAAGCCTTGATTTGGTCATCAATTATTTGTTGGTACATAATCCAGTCTGCATGTAAATAGTCATATGATTTAGAAGAAGGATCAATATGTGAAGTTGTCATGTTGACCAAACATAAAACAGGCAAATGGTCAGAATTTAATTCATTTACTGTTTCGATTTTGTTAACCGGAATCAAGCTGCTCGATATAAAAAGGTCTAATGTACTGTTAGATCTATTATTCTGGAGATATGTGGGAGTATCTGGATAGTGTAAGATGCAATTATGGTTACTATTTAAAAAATCATATAAAATACGTCCCCCCTTATTTGATCTGCTACAGTTCCAAAAAGAATGTTTACAGTTAAAATCCCCTCCCAGGATGAAAGTTGAATTAATGTTGATAAGTCGGCTAAGATCGTGCCTAAAATTTGCATGGCTAGAGTAAACGGTGTAAAGATATATTTTCAATGCTTTGTAGGACTATGTTAGGAAGAACAGAATGCTTAATGTTATTTTAATCGCTATAGCAACTCCACCACCTGACTGCTTGATCAGTTCGATCATTCCGGTATACCTGATAGTTTGGTAAGTGGAAAACAGTGGTAGGTTTAAGATGTGTTTCTGTAATTAGGAAAACGTCAATATTAAATTTGTTAAGAAAATAAATTACCTCACGCTTTTTTTTATTCACGCTACGAGCGTTCCAAGTGTAGAGTATTATATTATTATGTACAGATATATTTAATGGCTGTAGCTAAAATAATCTGAACCTGTTCTGCGGGGCTACTACATCTCCTGAGTCCATCCATGACATTATTAAGAATTAAAAGTAATTCCGTGGAAGTATATAATTTTGTACTATACAGTTGATCAGCTTGTCGTGGGTTGGTACATGATGTGTTATTCTGGAGAATATCTGCAAAGGATGGACGTCCAGTTTGCTCTGTCGGTGTTATTGTTGATTCATCATTACGGCTGATATTTACCAGATTAGGAAAATTATTTGCTGACCAATTAAAATTATTTGTAAATGATTTGGAATTTTTTTGATTAATTTCTTCTCTAATACGAAGAAACTCGGACCTTTTTGGGCAAACCACTGAATTGGCAGAATGGTTTCCATTACAGTTTGCACATCGAAATTCAGTAACGGAATCCTTAATTGTGCATTCTTGTCCTTCAATATGTGAAAGGCTGCAATATTTACACTCCGATTTCATATGGCAGATGCTCGTGGTGTGTCCATACATACAACAGTTTATACATTGTGTCAGACGTTCAATATTTTTTAGATGGTTGAAAGTAACAGAATTTGGAAAAGAAGCAAAATAGACAGCACTATCATTTGCTCTGCTGTTTTTAGGTAACACTTTTGTAATTCTTGATGGCTTGAGTCCAGCTTCTTTCATATAGTTTTCAACTTCATCGATTTCTAATGAAGGTAAGCCAAATATAACGTATCTAGAAGTCTTGTTTTCATCTAGCGTATATGAAAAAAATTCTGCATTTGCTTTTTTTAACTCATCCGTAAATTGTATAATAATGTGCAGAATCATAAACAGACACTTTAAGCCCAATGGATGTCAATTTCATTTGAAATTTCACGATTTTTAATTGTTTCATTATTTGTCTAACAGTGTTAGAATCCAGTTTTGTTACAATCGGAGGTAATTTGGGTTGTTTTTTTTTATTACTATATGACGTGTCATTGTTTTCAACTATAGAGTTGGATTGTTAACTGACCCATGCAATAAACCATCAAATTTATTGCTTGTTGTAATAGGATATGATAACGGATATGAACCAATCGCGTTATTTAATCTCTGATTCGTACCCATAGCTAGTTTAAGTTTTTTATCTAGATGCACAAGTTTTGGATCACCATGAAATACATCACTGCATGATGGTCTTTTTAGCATAAGTTAAGAACTTAAACACTTCACAATTGTTTACTAATGATTGTTATTCACAAAATCACAAAAAGTTTATTGTAGAATAAATTTTTATCAATGAACACACTTTGAAAGTTGTTTTTTTATATATAATTAATTTTGTATTACACAATACTTCAAAAAAAAAATTTATTTGAATATTTTTGTTTTTACGTCTGTACTCAACAAGAAACGACGTACGAATGTCGACCAGGATCAGGATTGTATAGAACTATCAGTGTATCTTGTCGAATCACAGCCAGATACGCCACACTCACTTTCGGTATTGCGGGATTGCCGGGATTCGGCGAAATGAGTCAATCACGAAACACCGATATTGTGGAAACTATTTTCGACATTCTTCTATTTAACAATAATTCAGCTCGAAATGGATGATCCACGCAGCTGACTTTTTCTTATTTTATTGAAGTACTACACAAAGAGATAATTAATATACACGTATCTCGCGAAAGAATTAATTTCCTTCAATACTGACAACTGTGATGACAAGTGGTTATTTTGGATTGCGAGGAACATATTTTTTTAGGAATTAAGGTCCGCGGGCGTTATTTCTTTTCTGAAATTCATTGATTGATTGATTGTACACGAACAAGGCTAAGCTTATCTTCTGGAGGTGGCCAGTGCCATCGTACCCCCTCTTTACACATAACAAAATCGCAGGACAGTTTTCACAATAAATGTTGGATTCATCATTGATTTTTTAATTTCATCGTAGCATCGGATAGCCTCCCTTTTCATGCTGCGTAACTTGTGATCGTCACCCTCAAAATTCTTCGTCTCTGGAAATTTGTTGTTACAATTTGATTAGGAGGTGTCTAATTCTAATTATTAACTAGCTATCTATGTCTGATTTTATAGTAACAACTGTATTCTGAAATAACATTTATTAGTTTGCTGGGTCCAATTTCTAGTCATTTCTGTAAATCGTAAATCTTATTCATTTAAATTCCACTTAAGAGCATAATACATGTAGTTAGTCTCCGCTGTTAATTCACATGCTTTCCGCCATATTGGTCATCACTCCCTCAACTTAGAACTACAATTCAGCTCAAATTTCAAGCCTAAGGCTCATTTCCCGGAATACGCCGAATCAACTGCACGCCCTTCTACGAACAATAATTTCGAGGTAAAGGAAGGTACGTTAGTAAAATTGTTAGTAATAATTTATAAAGTAATTTAGCACAAAATAACACAACTTCTACACTACATAGTTTTTTAACATGTAGTTTAGAAGTTGT
The DNA here is from genome assembly GCA_963556165.1 of Tipula helvola. Taxonomy (NCBI): domain Eukaryota; kingdom Metazoa; phylum Arthropoda; class Insecta; order Diptera; family Tipulidae; genus Tipula; species Tipula helvola. Next base: position 55,781,256 of record OY744482.1, read on the forward strand.
GCTTATTGTTCCTGGAGCTGCGAGTTGATTCAGACTACAACTTTATTCTGAAAATCAGGATTAAATTCAATCTTTATAAAAATTATTAATTCGGAACTGTGTTATATTCTGAAAATTAAGTTATTTTTCACTAAACTAGGGAAGGGACTCTATCCAGTATCCATCCCCTCCACTCCTGATTCTTAATAATAATGAAGTAAGTGTTTGAGAGTGAGTTAACTACACATTAAACAAATATTCGTCATCATGCCCTTTATATTTCTGAAAATATAAATCAAATTAATCAGCTATTAAGTTATTTCTAAGAAAGTAATCAACATTTATTCAAAACCAAATTCAAATTCAAAATTCAATATAATAAATGTAATTAGTATCAAACACCCAATCAAATGGTCTCCACCACCATAGTCACCTTTGCCACTCAGATATACTATCGCCAACTTGCCACTAAAACAACAGATGTCCATCCCATGATGAAGGTATGATAAAATTTCGATAAACCCATAAGTTCTAATTTATTTAAAATTAATCATTAATTTAAAAATCTCCCTAAAAATAAATTAAATTAGTCCTCTAAATTAGAAGGATAGCAAATTAATCACTAAATTTGACAAGCTTTAAATAATAACTTGTCTAACATTAAAACAAAGCAGCTTCAATCTTATACGAGATTCTCACAAAATTCGTTCCATTGTAACAATAAATATTCGTTGGTAATTCTCATCGATAAAGCGTTTCAAAGCTCCAATAAACGCGTCTGCTGTATAATTCGACACAAGCTCCTGGTGGATGGCCTTTGATCAATAACAAACAAAAATGCATTGTACGCCTTTATTAACCTTGCACCTCTGCTTCTTTTTGTAGCTACCATGATAGGTCGGGCATGCGAAACACTTGCTTGTTATAATGCTACCTTCTTTTGCTGAATAATTGTTTTGGAGTATCTTCTACAAATAAAACAAAAGTTAATTAGCTTTTTGACAAAGTTTCGACAGTTCACGATCCAATATCGCCGCCGTAAAATGAATGCGGTATAAGAGAAAGTCCTGTATGATGATTTGAGCTGTGCACCCTGATTATAGAACCCTGAGGAACACCTGCACATGTATTCCTCAATCTAGACTTAGAGTTTAGGATCTGAACATAAAAATTCCTATTTGAGAAATACGACTTCAGTAATTTAATGATACAAATAGTGAAATTATATTTGAGTAGTTTATGTAGGAGCCCATTTATCCATACTGAATCAAAAGCTTTTTCTAGGTCAAGATGAATCATCCCTGTAGACTTGTTAACCTTTCTTTGATTTTTAACATGATTTATAATACGATGAACTTGGTGAATTGAAGAATGTCTGTGTCGAAAACCGAATTGCTGAGGAATTAAGATGTTGTTTGATTCTAAATGTTCAGTGAGTCGGTTTTTTATTACACATTCGAAAACTTTACTTACAGAACTAAGCAGGCTAATAGGTCGATAACTTTTGATATTCGAGGGATCTTTATCTGGTTTAGCTATTGCTACAACTTTGGAAATCTTCCACTGACCAGGAAAATAATTAAGCCTGAAACAGTTACAAAATAATTTAGACAGAAATAGAAACCCAGATTCGGGAAGATGTTTCAACACAATGCTTAAAATTGTGTCTAACCCTGGAGATTTGAACGGACGGCTGTAGCGTATGATGCTTTTAACCTCATCGACGGAAACCATGAAGTTAGTCGGGTTATGCTCGTAATAATCATCAATGTTTTGAAAACTTCTTTTTATGTCGTCGGATTCAATCACATTAGGAGACAATTTAAAGTTATCTTGGAACATCTCAGCGAGGATCTCACATTTTTCTGGAGTCGCAATTATTTTGCTGTTGAACCTTTAACCAATTGACTCAGTTTGCTTTGCCATTTACTATTGATAATCTCATATATTTGTTTCCTGATAACATGGTTTAATTGATTAATTATATTTTTTAAATATTAATTATATCGTTTACGGATCCACTGTCGCCGTCTCATGTTTCCAAGTCTTATCAATGACAATACTTCATCTGAAAGTATTAATTTATATCTGGAGGACGACCTTTTGATTGGAACTGTCAGGTGGATGGCATTATTGATTGAAGTATTAAAATAATCAATAGCATCATCAATTAGATTATAGTCAGTCATAGTTTCAGAGAAATTAAAAGCCTTGATTTGGTCATCAATTATTTGTTGGTACATAATCCAGTCTGCATGTAAATAGTCATATGATTTAGAAGAAGGATCAATATGTGAAGTTGTCATGTTGACCAAACATAAAACAGGCAAATGGTCAGAATTTAATTCATTTACTGTTTCGATTTTGTTAACCGGAATCAAGCTGCTCGATATAAAAAGGTCTAATGTACTGTTAGATCTATTATTCTGGAGATATGTGGGAGTATCTGGATAGTGTAAGATGCAATTATGGTTACTATTTAAAAAATCATATAAAATACGTCCCCCCTTATTTGATCTGCTACAGTTCCAAAAAGAATGTTTACAGTTAAAATCCCCTCCCAGGATGAAAGTTGAATTAATGTTGATAAGTCGGCTAAGATCGTGCCTAAAATTTGCATGGCTAGAGTAAACGGTGTAAAGATATATTTTCAATGCTTTGTAGGACTATGTTAGGAAGAACAGAATGCTTAATGTTATTTTAATCGCTATAGCAACTCCACCACCTGACTGCTTGATCAGTTCGATCATTCCGGTATACCTGATAGTTTGGTAAGTGGAAAACAGTGGTAGGTTTAAGATGTGTTTCTGTAATTAGGAAAACGTCAATATTAAATTTGTTAAGAAAATAAATTACCTCACGCTTTTTTTTATTCACGCTACGAGCGTTCCAAGTGTAGAGTATTATATTATTATGTACAGATATATTTAATGGCTGTAGCTAAAATAATCTGAACCTGTTCTGCGGGGCTACTACATCTCCTGAGTCCATCCATGACATTATTAAGAATTAAAAGTAATTCCGTGGAAGTATATAATTTTGTACTATACAGTTGATCAGCTTGTCGTGGGTTGGTACATGATGTGTTATTCTGGAGAATATCTGCAAAGGATGGACGTCCAGTTTGCTCTGTCGGTGTTATTGTTGATTCATCATTACGGCTGATATTTACCAGATTAGGAAAATTATTTGCTGACCAATTAAAATTATTTGTAAATGATTTGGAATTTTTTTGATTAATTTCTTCTCTAATACGAAGAAACTCGGACCTTTTTGGGCAAACCACTGAATTGGCAGAATGGTTTCCATTACAGTTTGCACATCGAAATTCAGTAACGGAATCCTTAATTGTGCATTCTTGTCCTTCAATATGTGAAAGGCTGCAATATTTACACTCCGATTTCATATGGCAGATGCTCGTGGTGTGTCCATACATACAACAGTTTATACATTGTGTCAGACGTTCAATATTTTTTAGATGGTTGAAAGTAACAGAATTTGGAAAAGAAGCAAAATAGACAGCACTATCATTTGCTCTGCTGTTTTTAGGTAACACTTTTGTAATTCTTGATGGCTTGAGTCCAGCTTCTTTCATATAGTTTTCAACTTCATCGATTTCTAATGAAGGTAAGCCAAATATAACGTATCTAGAAGTCTTGTTTTCATCTAGCGTATATGAAAAAAATTCTGCATTTGCTTTTTTTAACTCATCCGTAAATTGTATAATAATGTGCAGAATCATAAACAGACACTTTAAGCCCAATGGATGTCAATTTCATTTGAAATTTCACGATTTTTAATTGTTTCATTATTTGTCTAACAGTGTTAGAATCCAGTTTTGTTACAATCGGAGGTAATTTGGGTTGTTTTTTTTTATTACTATATGACGTGTCATTGTTTTCAACTATAGAGTTGGATTGTTAACTGACCCATGCAATAAACCATCAAATTTATTGCTTGTTGTAATAGGATATGATAACGGATATGAACCAATCGCGTTATTTAATCTCTGATTCGTACCCATAGCTAGTTTAAGTTTTTTATCTAGATGCACAAGTTTTGGATCACCATGAAATACATCACTGCATGATGGTCTTTTTAGCATAAGTTAAGAACTTAAACACTTCACAATTGTTTACTAATGATTGTTATTCACAAAATCACAAAAAGTTTATTGTAGAATAAATTTTTATCAATGAACACACTTTGAAAGTTGTTTTTTTATATATAATTAATTTTGTATTACACAATACTTCAAAAAAAAAATTTATTTGAATATTTTTGTTTTTACGTCTGTACTCAACAAGAAACGACGTACGAATGTCGACCAGGATCAGGATTGTATAGAACTATCAGTGTATCTTGTCGAATCACAGCCAGATACGCCACACTCACTTTCGGTATTGCGGGATTGCCGGGATTCGGCGAAATGAGTCAATCACGAAACACCGATATTGTGGAAACTATTTTCGACATTCTTCTATTTAACAATAATTCAGCTCGAAATGGATGATCCACGCAGCTGACTTTTTCTTATTTTATTGAAGTACTACACAAAGAGATAATTAATATACACGTATCTCGCGAAAGAATTAATTTCCTTCAATACTGACAACTGTGATGACAAGTGGTTATTTTGGATTGCGAGGAACATATTTTTTTAGGAATTAAGGTCCGCGGGCGTTATTTCTTTTCTGAAATTCATTGATTGATTGATTGTACACGAACAAGGCTAAGCTTATCTTCTGGAGGTGGCCAGTGCCATCGTACCCCCTCTTTACACATAACAAAATCGCAGGACAGTTTTCACAATAAATGTTGGATTCATCATTGATTTTTTAATTTCATCGTAGCATCGGATAGCCTCCCTTTTCATGCTGCGTAACTTGTGATCGTCACCCTCAAAATTCTTCGTCTCTGGAAATTTGTTGTTACAATTTGATTAGGAGGTGTCTAATTCTAATTATTAACTAGCTATCTATGTCTGATTTTATAGTAACAACTGTATTCTGAAATAACATTTATTAGTTTGCTGGGTCCAATTTCTAGTCATTTCTGTAAATCGTAAATCTTATTCATTTAAATTCCACTTAAGAGCATAATACATGTAGTTAGTCTCCGCTGTTAATTCACATGCTTTCCGCCATATTGGTCATCACTCCCTCAACTTAGAACTACAATTCAGCTCAAATTTCAAGCCTAAGGCTCATTTCCCGGAATACGCCGAATCAACTGCACGCCCTTCTACGAACAATAATTTCGAGGTAAAGGAAGGTACGTTAGTAAAATTGTTAGTAATAATTTATAAAGTAATTTAGCACAAAATAACACAACTTCTACACTACATAGTTTTTTAACATGTAGTTTAGAAGTTGTGCTTATTGTTCCTGGAGCTGCGAGTTGATTCAGACTACAACTTTATTCTGAAAATCAGGATTAAATTCAATCTTTATAAAAATTATTAATTCGGAACTGTGTTATATTCTGAAAATTAAGTTATTTTTCACTAAACTAGGGAAGGGACTCTATCCAGTATCCATCCCCTCCACTCCTGATTCTTAATAATAATGAAGTAAGTGTTTGAGAGTGAGTTAACTACACATTAAACAAATATTCGTCATCATGCCCTTTATATTTCTGAAAATATAAATCAAATTAATCAGCTATTAAGTTATTTCTAAGAAAGTAATCAACATTTATTCAAAACCAAATTCAAATTCAAAATTCAATATAATAAATGTAATTAGTATCAAACACCCAATCAAATGGTCTCCACCACCATAGTCACCTTTGCCACTCAGATATACTATCGCCAACTTGCCACTAAAACAACAGATGTCCATCCCATGATGAAGGTATGATAAAATTTCGATAAACCCATAAGTTCTAATTTATTTAAAATTAATCATTAATTTAAAAATCTCCCTAAAAATAAATTAAATTAGTCCTCTAAATTAGAAGGATAGCAAATTAATCACTAAATTTGACAAGCTTTAAATAATAACTTGTCTAACATTAAAACAAAGCAGCTTCAATCTTATACGAGATTCTCACAAAATTCGTTCCATTGTAACAATAAATATTCGTTGGTAATTCTCATCGATAAAGCGTTTCAAAGCTCCAATAAACGCGTCTGCTGTATAATTCGACACAAGCTCCTGGTGGATGGCCTTTGATCAATAACAAACAAAAATGCATTGTACGCCTTTATTAACCTTGCACCTCTGCTTCTTTTTGTAGCTACCATGATAGGTCGGGCATGCGAAACACTTGCTTGTTATAATGCTACCTTCTTTTGCTGAATAATTGTTTTGGAGTATCTTCTACAAATAAAACAAAAGTTAATTAGCTTTTTGACAAAGTTTCGACAGTTCACGATCCAATATCGCCGCCGTAAAATGAATGCGGTATAAGAGAAAGTCCTGTATGATGATTTGAGCTGTGCACAGATGTTATTATAGTTTTGCTCAAAATATGTCCATTGGATAAGGTTATAGGCTGTCGTTCCTTGAAAGACAGTTCGGAATTTTGTAATTTGCCTCCGATTCATAGAATGCCATCTGTATCAAGAAAAGGACGCAAATTTGTTAGATTGTCCGATTTTGTTATGGCCTTTGAATTGTGTAATAATTTCAGTTCATCACGGTACGTTGACTGTTGTACATATTTAATAATGAACTTTTCAGATTCTTCAAGTTCTTCCGCAGCAAATGAATTATGTTTGGAGATTTGTTTCTGCCTGGCACCTTTTATGAATCGTAGTACATAAGCTGTCATTCGTATTATTTGTCCTTTTCAGCAATTTTTCGAATACATTTTGCTCGCTTGTGATGGATATGTATACATTCAAAGTTTTAACGAATTTCAACTCATCTCCTGCGATTGCGAAACTAGGAGGACCCTCCCACCAGATAGTTTCTTGTATTAAACGTGATGGTTTTATCCCTCTCGATGCTAAATCAGCTGGATTAGTTTCCCAATTAGTTGGATGACTTCTAATAGCATAGCTTAAAAGTCATCCAACTAATTGGGGAATATTGGGGCACGGCGATCGTATGTTCAGCCATTGAAGGTTCAAATCGCTCGGTAGTTCATCAACCCACGACAATTTTCTTGGCCATAGCTGCTGAAAAACAGTTTTGCATGTGATAATGTACATTTTATATTTTATTGTGAAATTCATCCTAGAGGATCAAAAATCCTACTAGATTCCGACAACATTATTCGCTTTGTTTGCATCCTCTCTCTGTCATTGTTCTACTTTGAATGTGAAAGCGTCTTCGTTTGGAACCCACTGGCCTAGAATTTTGATGACGTCGTTATCAATAGGTCGTTGCATTGCTTCCGACTTTGTGTTTTGAGTTCCTTCAGCTATGTTGGACGTCCATTTGTGTAGTTTGAACCCAGCTTTGCCCAAAGTTGCACCCAGATCATATTTTATGTTGGCCAACTGTTCTTTAGATTTTGCTCCAGTTAGCAGATCGTCCACGTGGAAATTATTTAAGATGATTTATTTAATTATTGGATAATCTTTGTCGAGAGCCAATTGTTTTAAGCACCTTGTCGCCAAGAATGGAGCACATGCAGTACCATAGGTAACAGTGAGCACTCACGTAATTCAGATAAATAAATGTAAACAAATGCGATAAATTCTGAAGACCGTCTGTAAAAAAATTCAAATCAAAATAATATTTCATCCCTTTTGAGGATTAAAATTCAGTTGAACTTAAAATTCCAGCTGAATTGTTAATTTTCTAAATGGCCCAATCCTTCAGTCAATATTTTTCTAATCGCACCCACTGATACTATGCGATTTTTGCGTTAACACCTTCATCCAAATAAATCGATCGCTTTTACGCGTGCCCAAATTGAGAACCAAAATCCGCCGCTGTTAACATTTCGGTGCATTTTCTTTAATGTCCTACACATTTAAGAAAATGTTTCCCCTCATATTATCATAGGGAATTTAATTTAAATCGATTGTAATGATCAACATATTTACCCACATTGGGTTTAAGCCACACCGAAAATTGTTGGTCGTTCCCATCATCCTTTGGTGATTGTTAAATTTTGTGGTGGATTCGAAGCGTAGAGCTTATTACGGCCGACCGCATCGGGTAATTAATACGTTCCATACCGGGGCGGTAGTGCTCCGTGAAATTTACAATAGTGTTTTCGAACAAAAATTGTGGCTCATAGTCGTTAATATTGCATATTTGCACGGTTAAATCCGTCAGAGGAAATTTACGAATTTCGTATTCGTAGTTGTGTATTCGTTTCCATTCGGTTGTGAATTTTTCGTAATCCTGATGATCTGCGTTTTTGATACGAACCAAAAATGATTCATGATTTATACCACGATTTAGAGTTATGTCAAAAATATCATTTGGCGGAACGATATATCATTGCCTTGTACATAATCATAAGCCACAATTACTTGGTTCTTTATGTCTTCCCCACCCTGCCTATACGTTTCACAAATATGGTTTTGATCAGTGCCACTTAAATTGTCACCGTTTGATGTATCGTACGATCTCCATCCATTACTTTAATCCGGAGGATATGAGTTCCGATAGGAGCGTTCTCGGGAACTCAAGATATCGACTTGACAACGATACATTTTGGTGGCTGATCTTCTATGTTTTTCACCCGGACTAGTATGGGTATGCGGCCATGTTAATTTTACCAAGCGATTGGTTCGCCCTAATTATTGTGATTGATATTTATTTCTCCTAAAACTAGTTTGGCAATTCCATATCCTTAGTACGTAGCTCAGTCGCCGTTGTTGTGGACTGACATCTTCTAGTAAAGCTTTCCCACATATTTTGGAGTAAAGTCTTTCCAAATATTTTGAGAATTCAGAGGTTATCGATAGATAAATAGATATCGTCAGTGTGCAAGGTTGGAGGGCCCGAAGAATATCGTACCGTTGCTAATCGGGGTTTCATGAAGGTTGAGTTGTCTTACTTAACGTAATTGTTGTACTAATTTATTTGCATATCCCTTTTGAGTTGTGCTTGTGCAGTATTGTGTGGCCACACATGCTTGATCGCTCTGGCCGGATTGACTCTACGTGCGGTTTCGGGGGATGAGTTGTACGGGTTGAATATTAGTTCCTTTGTTGAATGATTCACACGATATGATTGAGTTATAAGGGTTGAAGCTTTGGTCTCGTGTTGGATGTATCGCACGATGAGTTGAGTTATAACGAAAGGACTGGCTAACACTAATTTTTTTATTGAGTTTAATTTTATAGAGTAGCAAAATGGACGATGAAGCATTTCCAGAACTGGACGCGAAAGATTGTGAAATGTTTGATGAGGAAAAGGAATCCAAGCAGTTGAATCAAGAACAGATATATGTTCTAAAAGAGCGACATATTGAGTCACTGGAACGTTTCTTTTCTGAAATATCGGATGGGGAAGGTTTCCAACTATTGATGATTCTCGAATCATTCGAGAAAGCAGGCCTGCGGTATCGACAATGCAACATCATGGCCACGAGCGGTGTTTACATTGAATTGGATGGACGATTTATGTCTGCAATGGGTAAAATCCACGATGGTATAAGGAAGCAAGTTAGTAGTGGGAAAAGTGGTAGTTCATCGACAATAAAATACCCCGGAGGTCGATTACCCGCGGTGATTAGAATGGAACCTGGTGGGCCACCAAGGATAGGGAAGTTTGACCCAGTCAACAAGTTGCTTTATTTACAGGAGGCCTGCGTGTTGGCAAGACTGTGCTAACATTGGGTCCATGGCAACTTACTCGTGATAATTACAAAGCAGCATGGGAAATTATGATGAAAGCATACAATGACAATAATCATGTCATTCATGGCATTTTTGGGTAGAATGTGTGCTGTTATAAATCAGGATCGTCAAACTCATGATTCGTTACGGGTTATTCTAGACTCCTTAAATGGTGGAATCAGACAACTGGAAATAATTGTGGAATCAAGTTTTAACACGTCTGCCAACATTGGGCCAACTCGGGAAGTTTTTGTATATCAAATCAAAGGGGCAACGGGAATTTGAAGAAAATGATTTGAATGATCATGAGGGGCAATTGAGCAAATGGTGTTTGAAAACCGGTCATTCAGCCATATACAGGAAGGTTGTAGTAATTGTCCGAACATACCAACCAGACACCATTTTAAATTGTGCTATAAAGCCAAACATAACCTTCAGCCAGAGTGTTCAACCAAGGAACCACCCCAGGGGAGTAATCAATAGTAGGTAGCCCGATTGAAGACCTCGGAACAACAAATTCAGTCGGTGCATTATGTCGCAAGCCAATCACCATTTGCAGCCTTAGCCACAGCTTGCTTTCGTCTGAAAATGGGCGGTCAGTTCTCAAGACTAATACGGGTGATTTGTGATTCTAGATCTCAAACCAACGTAATCAACAATTAGGTCGTGTCGGAATTTAGATTGGTTAGATCAGCAGCTACAACCAGCATAAGGGGTGTTGATAGAAAATTAGCAAAAACTAAAGGAGAGGCACAAGTAGAATTATGGCATAACCAGCTAGATAATCTTATCATAAGGGCAAGGTTTGTAGTTCTGTCGGATACTACACCCGACCACACGCGAAGATCATTAAGTCCTGAGCCATTTTGTAACAGTTCGTAATAGAGCGAAATTCGTTTGAATTGTTAGCCCAAAATACATTGTTTGGATGGATCGTCTCTGGAGAGGGAATGATGTAGGATCCAGAAGACGATATCCATATGGTAGGTCTAGTAGTGAAGGATGAACTGCGGGTATTAATTCAGAAGCTATGGGTAATAGACGAGATATAGGAGAAGGTATTATCAATTAAAGATCAGTATTTAAAAGATACAGTTATAAAAGGAACCAATCAATTCAGTGTTACCATACCATTAAAGCCTGATGGCCCAGCACAGCTGAGATGTTTCAAGAGCAATGGCTCTTTGGCGATTTTTCTGTCAGGAGAATAAGTTCAAACGGGATACGTTGTATAAGAAAAAGTACCTTGAATTCATGGCGGAGTATGAAGATTTAGATCACATGCGACTAGCAACTACATTGGATCCGATGGAGGCTTACTATCCTAGTAAAATTTTGAGCATTGATTTGGTTTTTCCTTCTCCACTTAGTTACAGTTTGCTAATCGTGCGATCGTAAAACGGTTTCATCAAGCATTTGACAATAATTTACTCCATTCTGTGATAAATCGGTTGACTGTAAGTCAGAAGTTGATTCAGATTAGTAAGTTAATAAATTTGATAAGCAAAGGAAAACTGAATTTTTAAGTTCCTTTTTTGTCATTTAGATAAAAAAATGGCGGATTGTTGCACTAGATTTTGAAATACGGGCTTTTATGGCATTCGCATTTAATAATTTTCACAATGAGATTCAAATATGTATACTTATATCGAATTTTGGTTACATTAATCTTTCTGAAATACATACAAGTATTTATAGCCGATCTTCTCAATACACGTATGCAAATAGACACAAACTCTAAAATGAGAAGAAGTTATGTACCGTCCCTTTGGCACAGTGGATAGCGCATTGGACTTCTAATCCAAAGGTCGTGGGTTCGATCCCCACAAGGGATGACGCATTTTTTTACTTTTACAATTGACTTACATTAAAATAAAATGTATACTATTTTGTACAATCTGCCTAATCTCTAATGTATAGCTATTTATAGAATAAAATCATAAAATAACTCATTTCTGAATTTCCCACTGTGTTTCGCACAATAGATGTTTTGTAAAATTAGTTGGTGCTCATGTTGACAAGCAATTTGTCACGGATGTTTGATTATACTCTACAACAATCAACAAACGCACTTTATCCGCTGAAGTTCATCACACAATAAAACATTAACCTCATCGTAATTATAAAAAAATAAAAAATAAAAATAAATTTACATTATTACTTGTAAAAAAATTTGCATATAAAATTCTTAATTAATTAATTAATTTTATTTTTAGCCGTGCGAATATCAAACAATTAAATTTTGTAAATATTTATAATTAACACAGGATTGTTTGTTTTTGTTGTACATTAATCTCTTCAAAGAATCAAGAATAATTAATTGCCTAATCAATAATTTTTAATTAGCAAAAAGATTAAAGGAAATAATTTATAATACAACTTTTATACTCTGTACAACTATTTATGGTATATTGGTCTTGTAATTATCATAAATTAGAATTTTCCATCTCAGTCGGTTGCTATACTATATACGGAAAAAATTACTATAATTAGTTGAGTTTATAAAAAAATGATTCGTTACCATAAACATAAAATTATGTTACATTATTCTGTTACAAATAAAATATCAATTAATCATTGAATGATTTAACCATTTATGTATCGAATTAATTAAATGCAACCAGAAATTTATAATGGATTAGTTTTTGGAAAGTCTTCGTTGGAATTAATTACAAAAAACAAAAAAAAAACAAAAAGAAACATGGCAGTTCCGTTACAAAATTGTTTCTTCTGCATTCCACAATCACATAAATGGACATCGCTTCGTCGGCCCATAAATAACACCTTGTATAATTACTTTGAGTCTACTGTACCCCCATTATTGAATATTATTGTATACATATTGAATAGGTGAAATATACGCGTATAAAGAAAAAATGAAGAAAAATGAGAACACTGATAATTTCCAATTACACCTTTGATAGTGTCAAACACATAAATCATCTTTATTCGCGTTTTCTTATGAGCACAACAATTTTTTATTTATTTTTTTACTTTGCTTGGCTTTAATTCTGGTTTTCCGCTGTCCGCAATAAATTATACCTGTTTTCTGTTTTTATTGTATTGTACATATATTATAAACATCTTATACATTTTTTTTTGCTATACACGATCGCATATCGAAATGTAATTCATATAAATTATTTAAACATTTCACTTTGGGCAATCAATATTTTAAGTTCTTGACTTAATTCAATGGAAACATATAAATTTGTTGCGGTTTTTTTTTCATGGATACACGAAAGTTAAAAATAAAACGAATTTTGTATGATTAATTTACACTGTTAAAAAACATGATGCATAATTATGTTGTGATCATCAAACAAATATATTTAGCCTGAATGTATGTTATATAACATACAAAAAAAAGAGCAAAAAATACAAAAATAGTTCTCCCTCATTACTATTTATAGCATCTACAAATCTATGGTATATAATTCATTGTTTTGTAATAGATGATCCGCGAAACGCGTTATGACATTGCGTAGATTTTTTTGTTGAACCATGAAAAAATATCAACCTACTTTTATTTTAGTCTGGTTAAAATCTCTGACATGGAATATGAGGAAAACAACTAGAAAGCTATTACCGAGCTCAACATGTTAATTTGTAAAATCGGAGTTGACAATGGTAACACGATTTTGATAACCAGTTAAATACAACGCATATACAGACGTCAGATTACCGAAATTGTGGCTTTCGTTTTATGACTTGTATATATCTCATCCATACACGACTTGGCTTCCCCTCTCACCGGTTCAAAAGTTTCAATACTTGAAAGGACTGCTTGCGGTATTTTAGTATAACTGAAGCAAACTTTATTGAAGCACTTCCAAATCTCAGGCAGCTCTACGACAGAAAGGGATGCAACATAAATGCTATCATTCGAACCTTCATCTAACAATCCCGAGCCACATGGTGGGTCATGGGCCACATGGTGAAGACCGGGATCCATGGCTCCTGTAAATATACTAGTCAATATATTAGACGACGAATCCAAGAGTTTATGGGCTCGAGAGATGATTTTCCAGCAATTAAGGCTTTTTTTGAGTTTTTACTTCGTCGTAGTGATGCATTAGAATTAGTGCAGTGCTCAAATAAACGTGGTGTATATGTTCTACAAATAAGCCACAGCCCATCAAGACTCATATAAATACACAGGATGTCAAATACCTTATTTGTAAAGCAGATGGACATTTTATTTATAATTGTCCAGAATTCAATGAAATAAATGTTCACAACTGTTTCAGAGCCCCAAACGAAGTTTCAACGGTTTGAGTGATAAGCATGCCATATTTGTATGCTTATCCAGTCCAGATGACGCTGCCCATTATCCAGAGTGAAATTCTACACCATTTAACAAAGAAAAAAGCGGCTTCGTCAGAGAATAAAGAAAGCCGAAGCATCTCAAATTGCCGACTAAATACGATAGAATCGATTTTGCCAAACGCCTTTGTACACACAGCTAAAACTATGTCGTGCCGTGCCCTTTTAGATTCACCTTCTTTACGAAATGTGTTGCTATACCACTCAAGTCAAAACGCAGTCATATTCAGACTTAACAATAAATGTCCTTATCTTGAAAAACATCATGAAGCTGCCCCTAATGAGGATCAGCGCTTGAAATCTTAAGAATAGGAAAGCAATACCTCTGGTAGATCCTGATTTTCACAAGGCCAACGAAATAGATGTACTTATAGGCATCAATCACTTTTTTAGCGTATTACTCGAAGGTCAGATTAAAGGTGATCAAAACGAACCGGTTCTGCAAAATACAGTATTTGGTTGGATTGTGACAGGCACCCAGGTTCAACAAAATTCAGGTACCCAGGTTGAACAATATCAATTTCACGTTAAAATATTTTTGGGAGTTAGAGTCAATTCGAAATGATGCCTCACTTCTGTCACCAGACGAACAATTGTGTGAGACAAGTTTCACTAAAAATCTGTAAAGAACCTCGGGTGGGAGGTTTCAAGTTCGAATACCTTTCAAAAAATCCACTACCGAATCAGGCAAAACGCCAGAGATAAAAGGAAATGGAACGATGATTTCTTCGAGACAACGAATTTTATAATCTCTATAAAGAATTTATGAATGTATATTTGCCTCGCTCATACATAAGAAATCTCTCAACCATCAGTACAAGACGCAGGTTTTTTTATACCACACCATGGGGTTATTAAGAAAGATCGCTCAAACAGTAAAATACGACTGGTGTTTAATGGGTCTGACAAAAAACGATCGCTGGCGTGTCACTGTATGATTGTTTGGCAATTGAGCCTAATTAACTTAATTTCACATGCACTATCCGTGTTGAAATGCCAGAGAGCTTACACTGAAAAAAAAAATTGTGTGCCAGAAACGATTTTCTGCATAACTTCAACGAAATTTCCATTAATATTGACACCACTAAAAATTAAACGATTGAATTGAATGGTTTTTGTGAGGCTATAAAGCAGCAAAGTCTACCACGCTTAGAGCTGCGTGGTGCAGTTCTATTGATAAATCTAATGAATCTTGTCGTTGTTTCGATTCAACTATTGTGTTGAATTGGCTTACTTCATATCCACGTCGCTGGCCTACTTTCATGGCCAATCGCATATCACAAATTATATCATCAACTTGGCGGCATCAGCACACAATCCAGCAGATATCAAAAAGAAGATGTTTCCCACAAGATCTTAAAGACAGTACACGTACGGTTCATAAATAATTCCAAAAAAGAATCATTCAGGATTGATAATTTTTTCCTAAATAGATTTGGCAAATAAACTTCAGTTAGAAACACAAAAGGCTTAAAGAAACATAAAACGAAATGTAGTTGCTAAAAGATTATTTCGATATCACCAATTGACATGAGATTGGTACAAACAAGCTACGGTAGGCACTAATGCACAGATAGTTGCAACAACTTCGTTTACAAATCTTCAGCTCCGTTGATGCTAATTTCCTAGACGTTCGTTGTCAGAACCGAATCAGCCTAATCGTTTTTAAAATATCAACCTCGTTTCAATTGCCACAAACGTAATTTTGTTACACCAATTAAACGTGGCTTTTGTGTCAACTGCGAAAAAACCCAACTGACTAATGCTGTTGCGAGAACAATATTGTAGTCCAATGTAATCATATCATTCTGTCGTTGTACCAAAATATCAAAGTTGATTAATTTATTTTGAAATTCCGTTGCTACACCTATAATAAGCGGTTCTGTTTCATTAACCCCTACTCGTTTATTGTGATTGAAAATTTATTTCCTAAAATGTTTAATATGTTGTTGGAATATTCGTAATACAAAGTGAAGAGGGCATTATATGAGTAGAAGGTGAATTCACTATTATTACCTAAACAACTACAAACAATTCTGTAATATTTGATGGAATTTAGGACAGAGAGAATTATTCTCAGCTTTTCATGTCTCTTTATAGTTTTTATTTGAAATTTATCTGGATAAACGATTCAACATTGCGCTTTATTGTCAATGAGAATTTTTTACCTTCTTAATCATTCGTATAGGCAAAAATATACACACAAATGAGATTTCTCCTTGAGTTTTTTGATTTTAGTGAATATAATTCGCTAAGTCAGTAAGTTCTGCTTGATACTTAAGGCATAGACATTCATACTAGATTTCTCATTTCATTATAATTTATAACTAAAGGAAAAAAACAAAACTTCTGATAATTCCAATGTTATCGCTATGTTGTGTATTTTATAAGGCGCAATTATTTTAGAATCCGTTGCAAATATAATACGTATATGCAATACAGTGATAACATTTGAATAGACATTTTTTTTTTTTTTTTTTTTTTGTGTTTTTAGTCAAATGAGAAATCTATTATGATTGTCTATATGCTTAAGGTATTCAGCAAAAACTATATTTTTGTAGTTTGGTCATAGCAACCTGATGAGTTAAGACTGATTTACATTCAAAGATTTTTGCAGATGCAGATGTCAAATCAAAAAATCGTTTTCTTTACAAATTAAAAAATAAATTTAAACAAAAAATGTCATAAACTAATACAAATGATTGATTTTCTTGTTTATGTAAACTTATTATAGTTATTTATTCACGCATCGACGATTTTACAGAAAAAAGATGAAACTCGACATCTGCAAAAAAAGGCAGACGACGACTTTTGGGTTTGTTTCTCGGGTTTCAATTGACTTTTTTAAGCAGATGATTATTTTTTCTCTTTTTATCTTTGTAGTTTTTCCTATGTTGTGTTTCATCTTTTTTGCAGACGTCGAATGGCGTTGAATGTAAATCAGATATTACTCACTGATGACCTGATGACTTACTTTTCAGAACAAAACCGAACTACCAACATAATTGAACTCAAGTTAAGAAGGTTTATCATTTTCGAGAGTCTGGGGTAAATTAATGGGGGGGGAGGATATTTATACTTTTTCTAGTAGATATATTATGAGTGATTCAACTGCTATGAGTCAACTACTTCTGATTATGTAATAACCGAAATACGATTGCACTAACCGTGCAAAGAAAGTTGCTTTAATAACAAAGTCTATTATTATAAACGATCAGTGGCCAAGACAACTATAATTTATAGTATTCCTAAACCATTAATCGATGAACTCAACCGAATGAACGCTAAGCTCAACCGATGGTCGGTCATGTGTAATACAGTATATTTCGTTCTTTGTACAAACTAATTCCTTTAGGCTAACTAAAAAGGGACAGTTACAACTTCCTTCTCAGTTTTGCTAAACAATTAAAAGAGGTTATCGTAAAATTTAATTAAAGTTTATACAGTACCGAATAATTCGGTAGGGCAATTTATTCGGTTCTCGCAAACGGGTAGTTCTCTGGGTGCACGGTTTTGGGAAACAGAAGAAATTCCAGTACAATGCCCAGAAGATGCGGAGGATCATCCAGTTGAGGTACACTTCAAGGGGGCATTCAAGAGAGCACCTATGGCCGATTCGTCGTGAAAATGCTATTCAAGAACAAAGAGATTCAATTGGGTAATTCTTACTATACGGCATTAAAACGACTGG
Source organism: Tipula helvola (assembly GCA_963556165.1). Lineage (NCBI taxonomy): Eukaryota > Metazoa > Arthropoda > Insecta > Diptera > Tipulidae > Tipula > Tipula helvola. Next base: position 55,799,003 of record OY744482.1, read on the forward strand.
AAGCACTTGGGCATATGAGAAAAATATCAACTACTGAAGCTGAAATACCGGAAAAGAACTATTATCTGCCACATCATGCCGTCATGCGAAAAGGTAGTACAATAACGAGGTTGCGAGTTGTTTTTGATGGTTCTGGTCGCACAAGCAATGGAACATCATTAAACAATCTCGTAATGGTGGAACCGGCAATACAATCAACTTTATGGAGTATACTCTTTCATTTTCGAAAGCACAAATATGTGTTAACTGCCCATATACAAAAAATGTATCGGTATGAACTATCAAAGGATTCTTTGGAGTTATAATCATACTTATCAACTATATTCATGCTTTTCGAAGTGGCCTAGAAAATGTAACCGATTCTCTAGATGAAAATGCTTTTTGGAGACTTTTTTAGGCCAAAAAATTTATGTGGGTGTAAATTGTGAAGTTTTTGGGCAAAATTGAGATTTTAGACAAAATTAAGTGTATTTAAAAAAATAAAGTGATTCATATAAAATAACCATCACAAAACTTAAAATTAATTTCCAATTTTCTTGCTACAATAGCCTATATTTTTAAATTCTCTACAAATCAAAGAACTCTGGGCTCTTGCAAACCATTTTTGAAAATGAACAAACCAACGAATTTCGCATGGTTTAAGGACGTTGTTCTCTATTATAACAATCTGAGAATCGTGCTATTTAATATAATAGAGTTTTGTATGATAAATTCGTTGATTAGTTAATTTTTAAAATTTATTGCAAGAACATTATAGCTCATTAAATGACACTAAGTGCTGCTATAATTTGCAGAGTATTTAGAAATTGGTAATTTTTCTTAATGCGTAATCAAACTAATAATGATTGCATTAAGCTTCAATCTGCAGATCATGATCTTGAAAAGCTTCATACATAGAAAAATATATTGTGGTGTCATATGGTATACTACTAGAAAAATATACTATTTGGAGTTTCCCTATAAAATAAATGATGTGCTTTTGGAAAAGTTTATTCAAATTACTGATCTAGGCATAATTGTTGACCCTAAATTAAAATTTGACGTTCATATCACTGCAGCTTATTCTAAAGCGCTTATAATGATGAAGAGTTTCGGGATCCTTATGTTTTTATTGCTTTATACCAGCGTTCTTCAAATCAGGGATCTGCGGAACCATTTTTTTTTTTGACTGAATAAATGCAAATTAATATCTAGTATAAAGATATTAACAAAGAAGGGTTCCGTCGCAATTTTTTTGTGTTTGAATAGAAAAAGGTTCCGCGGAAAATTAAAGTTTGAAGAACGCTGCTTTATACCAAAGTCTAAGCCGTACAGTTATCTGGAATACTGTAGTCCGATAGGGAATCCTTATTATGCGATTTAAAAATCCCAAATTGAGAGAGTTTTACCACCTTCTTAATGTATAAATTTCTGCCATTCAGCAGTGGCATTATTTATTTCGATAGAATTAAAATGTTTAAATTACAGTCACTTGAAGTAAGATACATAAATGGACTTGTTCTGTTTGTTACCCCATTATGGAATCAATGAAATAAATAAATAAATTATGTCCTCTAGTTATCTTACTGCCTCTGGGGTCTCCCGAGCTATCGACGACAAAAATCCCACTAATATTTCCCCATATTTGCTACAGCTGGTTCCGGGTGCTTCAGACAAGGTTAACATCGAGGCGTGTAGGCGTATACGTTATGATCGATGGCCAGAAAAGAAGTATCCCTTGCCCATCCTCCTTTTTCTAAGGCGAGGGTCACATCTGGAACCTCCTGTCTATGTCTACTAATAAATGTGGGTTCACACCTCATATTACATACTGAAAGATTAGTGCCCAGTAAATAATCAATGACTCACCTTTTTCGATGATATCCGTGCTTCCCCAGGTAGTGCGTTGCGCATTAACATAAACTTGCAATAACACACCGCTCATCTGTTGTTCCGCTTCCAGTATCAGGGGGTCTATTATGAAAAAATGCGATTTCGCATTATCATGGGATATCGCATTTAGGTATTATAAAACGAAATTTTCGCAAAAAAGTGCTCTTGGTCGAATGATTCGGCTTATTATAAAATGCGATAACAGACAAAGTAGTTGGATATCGCATTTGCGAAATGATTGTGTTAATACAGAGAGCTGAACTGCTAACAATTATCAGTATATAACAGTATTTGTTCATGACGTTGAACATAATGTGAGTTTCTAACATAATTTCAACCAAATTTGAATTTGAGTTTAAAGAGTCTTGTGAACTTCGAACAAAAATACAACTTTTTTAGTTTAGTTTGAGCTTTTCAATCATATTTCACGCCACATAGTCGCTGTGATTTAATGAAACAATAAAAATGGAATGGTTTTTGCAACTTGCCTTCGTCAATCATATGTGAACAATATTTTATTTTGCCATTTATAAATTCTTATTACCACATAAATTGCCTAAACTCAATCTTGCTTATCTAATTATATTTACATATACGAGTATGTTACCAACAGCAGGAAATACCGCATACTTGAAATATGAAATTCAAATTCCTGTTGCAAAATAAAATGTAATCAAATTAAAATAACAAACTAAAAATGTTTTCTTGTTTTCATTTTGCAACAAACTATCAAACATACAGTGCTGGTAAAAAAAAATTGGGCAAACAAATTTATTGCAAATTGGAGTCTTCTTTTGCTAAAATTACAAAACTTTTGAAAGCAATTTGTTTATTGTTTCATTTTAAATACATGTATGAAGTAATTTTTTGAAAAAAAAAAAAAATTGACCTGCAATTTAGGGGCAAAACTCCGAAAAATGCCAAAATATTCAAAATACGTTGATTGGTGTTAAAGTAATGTAATAAATTAAACAATTATTTTTTTTATTTTTTTTTTTGTTTTTTATTGATTTATAGAAGATCAATCTTTAATATTAATATTTTGTTGGACCGCCTTTTGCTTTTATTATAGCGATACACCTCCGATTCATTGAATTTGATAAATTGTTCAAAGTCGCAGGAGATATGGATTTCCAAATAGTCATCAACAAACTTTTTAAAGCTTCAATCGATTCTGGGCGCTTCCTTGCGACTTCTAGCTTCATTATAGACCAAATATTTCCAATTGGATTTAAGTCTGGCTCAACACATCGATACTTTTTTCTTCGAAGTACTTTTTTACCTTTAAATGAAGAGATAAGAAAAAAAACAAGTTTTTAACAAATTATTTATATTTATCTGAAAGCCAATTTGTCTATCTACAATTAAAAATTAATAAGTCACAATTTTGGCGGTATGGCACGGAGCGTTGTCCTGTTGAAAAATAAATTTGGAAGTCTCGCCAAAAAGCTTTAACACAGAAGGCTCAAATTCGTTCTGAAGGACCTGCAGATAAACAGTTGCTGTAACGCTGGAACTAAGGAAGCACAATCGACCGGTTTCATTTCCAGAAAAGCATCCCCAGACCATAACTCCTTCATTTTTCGGTGGAAGTCTTAAAAGACATTCGTTGCTAAGTCTCTCGCCCGGTTTTCTCCTTACGAGAATTCTTCCATCTCCAACATGCAGCTTGAATTTTGATTCATCGGAGAAAATCACATCATTCCACATCTCTGGAGTCCAAGAAACATGCTCCTGGGCCCATAGCAAACGTTTTTTTTCACTAGTAATGTGAACTCAGGCTTCTGGACTGGTTTAAGTGCTCTCAAACCAGCTTTAACAAGTCTTTTTCTCACTAAGCCGGCTGAAATTTTACAAATTTTACAAAATATGCACTATTAATACTCAAAAAATAAATTACAGGCAATAAAACATCTACCTACACCCTAATGACGGCCAAGAACGGTAGGCGTAAAGTAAAATAATTGCTTGACCAATTTTTGTTGGGGTTTTACCGGTGTAATAAAAGCAAAAGGCGGTCCAACAAAATATTAATATTAAAGATTGAACTTCTATAAATCAATAAAAACAAACAAAAAAATAAAAAATAAGTGTTTAATTTATTACATTACTTTAACACCAATCAACGTATTTTGAATATTTTGGCATTTTTCGGGGTTTTGCCCCTAAATTGCAGGTCAATTTTTTTTTTTTTTTCAAAAAACTACTTCATACATGTATTTAAAATGAAACAATAAACAAATTGCTTTCATAAGTTTTGTAATTTTAGCAAAATAAGACTCCAATTTGCAATAAATTTGTTTGCCCAATTTTTTTTTACCAGCACTGTATATGTAGCTAGTATACCATATAAGAAATATTAATCAAATTCAACGATTTTATTCTTGGTATTTCTGCGCGTCTTAACATTATATAGCGTACATTAATATAGCAGTAAACAGAATCAATAATAAAATATTACCAAAGGATTATTAATATTAATATTGAGTCAGCTTCTGAATAAAATAAAAAATGGAAACGAATTAATTCTTTAATTAATGCATTACCATTAAATCGTCGGCATATGTTATTTACTGGCGATTTTTATGTCATCTTTTCTTATATAGTAACAGTTTATGTGCGCTATATTTAAACAGATTAGAATTGTGAAAACGTCTTACTAATTAGCCATATACATTGCTGTACACATATCATAAGATATATGTAAGCGTATAAACTTGATTAATTACTCCGTGGTATCTCCATAAAATATACAACACTATAAATATAAATTAAAAAGGAAACTGATACACACACACGGATTGAATTTTTTATTTTCAGCTGCGTTGTGCAGCATAAATTATGCGATTATAGTTTTTTTATTTTTTTTTTTTTGCTGTCTGATGATATTCAAACATTGAAATATATCGATTTTTTGTTTATGTTTTTATAAGAGCGGTAAAATGTAAAGTGTGGCATTAAGATAATTTATTATGCTAAGTTTTTTTTCTTAAATAAATTAATCGGTTGAATTTGATATATTTTGTTTGTAATGATTTCCGCGATAGTTTTGTATAAAATTCACAAACCGCTTTGCTGTTATTAGTATTGAAAATTTACTCTTTGTCATCAATAAATTTGAAATAGTGAGCGGATGCGTAGGTATTATGTATGTATCCAAAATACCGGAATGAACAGTTTGGTATTAGTGCTCATTCACGATACATGATACAAAGACTTAATAAGGTATGCTCAATAGATGTAATTACGCCATCCGGTGACAGAAATTTGTTTTTTATTTTTTATTTTTTGTACAAATTTCTCTATTTTGTTTTGTTTTTTAGCACGTCATTCGATGCTGCACCACGATACTACCGAATGACGTGCTAAAAACAAAATAAAATAGAGAAATAACAAAAAATAAAAAACAAATTTCTGTCACCGGATGGCGTAATTACATCTATTGAGCATACCTATTAATTCCTTGTATCATGTTCACGATACGATGGGACGTAAATGCTCAAAACATGCTTTTTGAGGTTATTTTGATCTATATGCCTTTTGTTGCTCTTTAAGCTGTTGTCTGAAGGATAGGGTTTACTTCAAATTTGATCAGACAAGCTTAAGACTTGCAGTATAAACATTAACTATTATATAAAAACAATACATGTATAGCTCAGATACTGTTGCTTTCGCAAATCATCGAATTCGCAATTATGTATTAAAAACGCTTCCATTTTATGTCATCTGGTCAACTTTAAAGAGATTATAGTGATAAACTAGCGGATTATACGTTTCGACGTTAGTAAAATCCCATTAAACTCGAATAAAAATTATGGTAATTCAAATTTTAACTAGGACCTGAATATCTAGGGGCGTGTCTTGATTTCAAAAGCAACGGGCTCGAGTTTATTTGAAGCCTTAATGTGTTACTTTTTTCCTGCTAAATATGAACTTTTTTAAGATAACTTAAAATCTTTTCTTCGCAGATGGCATAGCAAAATTTATCGCCATTCATATTGGAAGAAGGCAGTGAAAAAGTTGATTGCCAAATTCCTGATTTTTAATTTTTTTTAGTTTCAAATAATTCTATTTTTTATTATTATTGAAAGGCTTATGTCCGGTTTCACAAAAAAACAGGTAATCTCCAGTTAAATAATATTTCATCTCTTTCTTCTTTTTTGAAATTGCGATTTATTTCATAATACGAATTCAACGCATGCTAATTTTTTCGTTCTGTTTACATGAAAATTTTAACCGGAGAGCTAAATATTTAGCTGCCCAATTTCGTCCAGCTAAATAATTAGCTGGAGGCTAAATATTTCTATGTAAAACAAAGATATAATCAACTTGCATTGACTTTTTATTGTGAAACACAACGCAATTTCATAAAAGAAGAAAGGGAGGAAATATTATTTAACTAGAGATTGCTACTTTTTTTGTGAAACCGGGCATTAGTGAGATTCTGGTAATTCTGTTGGCTTAGAATTATTTTTATTATTTTTTGGTTAAATAGAATGCTTTTTTGGAATGGAATCCAGAGACATTTGCTGGTGTTTGGTGGCTTGAGCCAATAAATTATACTTCTTCAATAGTTGGTCTTGAGCCGCCTCCGGATCCTGGGGTTATTCCAGCATTGTCTGGGTGAATGAACCCTGTGGCACCACCGGTAGAGCTCCGGCACCTGGCACAACTTAGTGGTATGTAATTGTATTACAAACACATTCTCTACGAAGCTTTACGAAGAGGAAACTAAATTAAATTTGTTCGCAAAAACTACACACCCACCACGCCTTCGAAGTGTAGGCGTAGTAGGCAAAGGTATACTAGGCAATAAAGGTATGGTAGGCAATATTTAACGCGCAACAAAAAATCATTTATAGCTAGGCGTTACGTCAGGTAGCAATAAAGCAGCTTAGAGGATTCTGTAGTTGTCATTAGCCGAAAGACATCCAGCCGTAATTCATTTGTCTGACCATTTAGAAAATGGTGAACGGATCTATTTTACAAAGCAAAACTTTAATCAAAGATTGATGATGCCTTAGAAAATAACTCTCACAGCATTTTTCAGCTCTACCAAAATGACAAATGACACGTTGCTACATATGGACAAGAAAAGAGTAGAAGCGACGTATGCAGGAAAAACCAGTCAAGAATTGACCAAACGTCGAAGCAGCTTAACTAACTGCGTGGCCCGACAAGGATTTTCGGAACTACAGAGAGGGCGTCTGAAGAGTTTAATTACTGGAAGACGTCAACCCCTGGGATGTGGGGGAAATATTTACAATTTTGATAAAGTCATAAGGGCTGTCAAACCCAATAGAAATGTGGAAAAAATATAAATTCAGACCGTATCAGAAGATATATTGTACGGACTTCGAGGATTACATCTGGATTTTACGTTTAATGAATACTTGAGATCTTACGCTTTAAGGGAACAACACAATTTCAGTTCAAATACATATTTATAGCTTTCCTTGAAATTGCAAATTTAAATTTAAATTAATTTTTGAAAATTTAAGTTAAAAATGAAAAATATATTTAATGAATCTCTTATCAGAGTACGGTGAATTAGATTACGGGATAATATTGTCTATACGATCTAAACGTCCAAAACTATTTCACGATAGAATATACGTGGAGTTTTACATTAAGGAGGATTTTCGGTGCCGATTCCAGTTTTCTAAAGAAGCGATTCATTATTTGACCAACACCCTCCGAAAAGATGTGAAACCTTTGGACGCACACTATCGCTTATAATATCGCACATTACGTGCAGCACTCGCTCTCCATTTTATTTATTTATTGTTCAGGAATGCCACAAATCACGATATTAACTAAAGTCGAATACCAAGCCAGACTTTAACTAGCTAGTCGTGAATTCGAGATCACGTAAGCATTTTTTTCAGTCTATTTCACAACACGATTTAAATGCTTTTATGATTACTGCTGTTCATAAAATGATTATCGTATAATCTAGAGTTTGAAACTCAAGAGGCAGAAAGAATTATGTTATTTTGCGGTCATTTTTAAAATGAATTTAAATCGCGATCTGAGATTATTGCGATAATGGTTTTGTCTGTCAACGGTATAAAACAAAAAATATTGGGAGGAAAACAAACAAGGAAAAATTGAAAAATGTCCCAACAAGCAGTTATTAATTCGAAAATTGATTTCGAAAATTGCCGGTTTTACCTGCGGTCAAAATTACGACACAAAAAATCCACGGATTTATCCACGTTTAAAATTACCAAAAGTAACCGAGGCTAAATCAGTGAATTTTCGAAAACGATGGATTAATCTGTCGATTTATCCTTGTTTAAAAATACGAGCCTAATTTAACCGTCAATTCAAACAATAAACAAATAAATCAAATAACCCAACACCAACTCAACTTCATCTTAATTAATCCGAATTCAACCTGCAAATAGAGCAACGCCCAACTCAATCTTCAAATCAGCGTATATAAAAAATCGCTCAATGTCCAGCAGACGATTCAGATCTGACAAAGGTATTTAAAATGCCGGACAAAAATATCTGGTAATGCCTGACTTTAGCATTTATTTCAAATGGTAATTGACCTCTATGTCCCGCTGACATATATGGAGGTCAGGCCTGAAAGTAAGTTATTTAAAATAGCTGACAATAAGGAACCGGAAATGCATTACAAACGACTGACGTTGAGCGATAAATTACAGATTGTTGACGCAAACGGCTCGAATTGAAAATGTAGGATCTCAAATGATAAAAATAACAAAATATTGACGAAAATTAATTTTAATTGTTTTATTATATACATATGTACTTATATAGTATTAATTATATTAATAATAATATTTATTTTAAAATATAAAACTATTCTTAAAACTAATTAACCTATGTCATTTTTGGTCTTCCGGATCCTTGACTATTTCTGGTGATGCTTATCGTGGATATGGTGAATCTCGTTCTTTGTGAATTTCACGTAATCTTCAAGCAAGAAATTTTTGGATCGCCTTTGAATGCTCCTAATAGGAAAGAAAGAATGAGTGTTAATATTTTCAAAAATAAATTGCCAGTTACTTAATAAAAGCTTACCAAATAGGGTTTGATTTAAATTTTTGAACGATGGATAATTCTTTTTCCCCTGAACTACAGCGCAAATGAAGTTCAAGAGCACCTCTTCCTGAATGATTTTCGCTAAACGCGTACATTTTGAAAACAGACTAACCTGTAAATAAAATAAAAATTCATTTAATTAAGACAAGTTATTATAAAACTAATTATTTTTATATAAATCCCTCACCAAATCTTTTTGGGTACGCTGCTTATCTAGCGAAACTGATTGGTTTCGTCCGAAATTGGAATATCAACAGTGATATCCTCGTTATAGTGTGATAGTGACTATCATTAACATTACATATTTACTATACTTTTTACATCACAATTCACATCACTATTTACACCATTATTTACTTTTCTATTTCACGATTCACACTAGATTATCTGTCTCATTAATGGCAACAAACAGAAAATACTAATAACTTTAAATGACATAAAACTCGGAATACCTTCGATTGAACTTATAATTTTTAGATACATTAAAATAAGAGCAAACATAACGCCTGTCGTTTACATGACCGTGCAATGCATTTAATGCAAAGCTGATATTTTATTAGAATAAGGTCTAAGTCAGTAATGACAGTCACATCAATATTAGGTTTAGATTATAAATAGCTCTTTGTCACGTGAATTGTCTGGCATTACAACCGTCCTTATTTTATTGTTTTTATCAGACCTTACAATTAAAATGCAGATAGCTCACAAAGGCATTTTTGTCAAACCTCTTATGTAAAGCTGACAGTAAACTTTAGTGACAAATCGTCTGCTGGGGCACCACGTGGTTTTGTGTCATTTCGTATGACAAGTACTCGATCAACGTACGGCTTCCAAAAACTTTTCAATTCTCCGCCTTAATGCTATAAACAGATTGGCGAAAAAAAATTCAAATCGGGCAATCCATCCTCGAGATACCATTACCATGGGTAAAGATAGAATTCCAGACAGATTTTTAATTTTTTTTAATTTTATGTAATTACAATCTAGTCTCCTGGACTAATGAGCAATTTGATTCTGACTTAATTTACTAACTTATAATTAATCTATGGTTTCTTCCCATGGCGTTCCATAGTATATGGTAAGTTGAAATAACCCAAGTATAACAAAGCTGAAAACATACATTTTTTCCGCATATTGGTACAAAAAATCGGAAAATGATGAAATTGGGTTTCCAACTTTCAACACAGCAGTGGAGAATGGCGTTGGTGTGTACCTTTTTAATTTAGTGTTTACATTTTCAACATTAGTTTTGTGAGACGCCATTATGGTTGTTGTATTTTTGCGATTTATTATTATGTTAATAAATTATTATGTCAGACAAATATAAAAATTGTCGGATATAAAAATACTTGGGAAACCACATTTGTAGTGGATTTTAGATCAGAACAATACAAATAAATTATAATTGACGACTTGCACCGTGCGTCTAGCGGAAGGAATTGTAACCGCGAAATTGATGTAATCGAAATTTCCCAGTAGTAGTTATATGGAAATATTATTCTAACAATTTTAATTTTAATTAATTAAAATTGGAAAGAATTCAACTCAAAATGCTACCCATACATAATGTAAAGTACGGTTTTTCTATATTTGATTGATTTAGTTCAATTTTAATACATATTAAAAGTACCATAAAATAGTGTCCAATTTAGCATAAATTTGATAATAAGTTAGCGCCATTCGTTGTTATTTTAGTTTTGTTACACTAACCTATGATTTCCACTTGGATGCTTTGCGAATATTCGCAAAGGGAAATTTTTTGTTTCATGTCACTGTGTTAGAAAAATTTTGTATTTGTATTACCAAATAATTTTGTCAATTTAGACATTTCTAGACGTCAATAGAAAATCATAATAAAAACAACAAATTATTCACATAGGAAAAATATTTCAGCTTGGTTTGTTTATCGGAGTATTGAAAATGTTCCTAAACAAAATAAGGGAAATTTTTACTTTTTTTTGTAAATGCGAAATTTGCAATGGAAAAAGATGTAGGCATGACTACTTTTGATTGCATATCGTATTGTAAATTTCTCTATGGTTGCGTAGACAAATTTATATACCGATATGTATTTTTTTTCAATGTATACTATCCGTGTGAAAAAATTTAAAACAGATTGCGATTATTCGCAAAGGCATCCCAAGTGGAAACCCACAGTAAATATATTTACTACTATAATTAAATCATATTTATTACAAGATAAAACAAACCAAACTGCAAAATTATATATTATATTGTATTAAATGGCGCTAAATTAATATCAAATTTATGCAATTTTGAACATTGTTTATTGGCACTTTTAATATTAAAATTGAACTAAATCAATCAAATACAGCAAAACCATACTTTACATTATGTATGGGTAGCATTTTGAGTTGAATTCTTTGCAATTTTAATTAATTAAAATTAAAATTATTAGAATAATATTTCCATATAACTACTACTGCGAAATTTCGTTTACATTAATTTCAAACTTATAAACCCGCTACTAGAGGCGCTTTTTATACTTTCCCACTCGGCAATACCTATAAAGGACATAACTATACTTTTCATAGTAAACTTGCGGTCAATGATATTGGCAGATTTATCGATAATGCAGTATTATTTAATACGTGAAAACATAGTACGGGATAACTTCTAAAGATGTCAGCTTTAACAATTTTTAATTTTTGGTAAATAAATAAAAAATAAAATAAATTTTTTTTATAATTCATGTCTTGTTGTAAGTTTTATTCGTGTTTTTTGCTTTTGGTTACATTTTTGTTTCGATACAACAAAAAAAAAATTTTAAAAAAATTACTACCTAGTGCCATCTTTAGATTTAATCTATCTATCGCCGTTTTTTGACAGCGAAGACCTTTATTTGCCTTTTAACGCAAAGTGGCTGACATCTGGTGAACGGTTTTACAACTTAGCCAATGGTGGTCAACCGATAAATAAATGCATAATTACACATGTTTCTTAGTGCATTTATTTCAAAATAATCGTTTTTTTTTGCAATTAAAACATTAAACTCATTTAGATAGGTAATTAATTTATCAATAATATTTGAATTTAAATATAAATGCGGTTCATAAATAACCGGTTACCACCATTGGCTCGTGCAAATCGTAGCGCCTCTTGCGGCACTTTAAAGGCGAATAGGTATTATAATTTATTTGGAACAATATGATGTTTACCCTAGCAATTACACCCAGCAAACGTGTCTTAAGTAACACATGCAAGACAAACTCAAGACTTGTTATGGTAACAAACCCAATTCATTCAAAAGACAACTCCATGTATTTGGGACGAAGAGTCTTCAAAGACATGTCTTGTGGTCGTTATTGGTAACATGTATACAAGATGTCTTGGGTAACATGTCTGGTGGTCGTTATTGGTAACATGTCTGATGGTCGTTATTGGTAACATGTCTGGTGGTTGTTATTGGTAACATGTCTGGTGGTCGTTATTGGTAACATGTCTGGTGGTCGTTATTGGTAACATGTCTGGTGGTCGTTATTGGTAACATGTCTTGAGTTTGTCTTCCATATGTTACTTAATACCGTAGACAGACACAGAGTTAATCGCGATTTTCAGTTGTTATTTTTGTCAAAAATCGTGTTGTGGAAACAAAATAATCCGGTTTAGGTGAAAATCGTGTAATGACAGTTGACTTTCATTACACAATCTTCACAAAAAACTGGATTATTTCGTTTTCACAACGCGATTTTTGACAATCGGGATGGACGAAAATCGCGAATAATTTTGTGCCTGTCTACCGTGTAAGATACATTTCCTGGTTTGTTAACACTTTTTGTTTTATTTTAATCACAAATAAATATTGTATTGAATTTAAAATATTTAAAGAAAAATATTTTTTATATTTAAATTCAATAATATTTATTTCTTTTATACCCATAAAAAAAATGAACACATCACCATCTGCACAAAAATAATAATAAAAACTATAAAAAATGGTGAAGTATAATGCTTTTTGTGCATTGGGGTCGATAACGAAGCGGTTTTTGAAGACATTTTCAAGACAACCAAAAGACATGTTACCATTCCTTCTATTTCCCACCGATACGAGCGCTTTAAATTACATTACGTTTGTGACTTCCCAGCAAATTTTTTGTCTTTGGTAACAAGTCTTGTGCTTGTCTGGGATAGAGAAAATAATATGAAATTACACTGGTTAAAAAGAGACAAATTTCTTAGGCAACATGTCTTGCGGTTGTCTTCAGTATGTTACTAGAGACACAAACGTAATGTAATTTAAAGCGCTCCTATCGGTGGGAAATAGAAGGAATGGTAACATGTCTTTTGGTTGTCTTGAAAATGTCTTCAAAAACCGCTTCGTTATCGACACCAATGCACAAAAAGCATTATACTTCGCCATTTTTTAGTGTGCATTCACAGTATTGTTTTCGAGCTGCGTTTCGATGTTGTTTTCAGATTTTAATTTTTGTTGTTGCTTTTCTTCACGATATTAGCAAAGAAATGCTCCATTTCCATATAAAAAAATTATCGTTTGGATAGAAAAAATCCAAGTTTTCTACCAAAAATATAGTGTCTTTAGCGGTGAAGACAGCTTCGGTCCAAGTAAAATATGTCAACCATAGTAATTTTTGGTTGTTTTCGTAAAAAAAATTCAAATTTATCGACGCATCGATATTTATAATTTTAAATTTTTATTTTTATTTGTTTTTTTTAGTAAAATTATTCTCAAACTGATTGTGGAATATATTAATGCATGTTTTAATTTTTATTTTATTATATTTACACAAAATTTTTATATTTTAACCAAAAGTACAAAGGAAAAAAAACGATCAGCTTTCAAAAATAAAAATAAAATAGTTTTTGTTGTTGTATCACGATAAGCCCAAATCAACATCGAAACGCAGGGCGAAAACAATACTGTGAATGCACACTTATAGTTTTTATTATTATTTTTGAGCAGATGGAGATGTGTTTAATTTTTTTTTTGTGGGTATAAAAGAAAGAAATATTGAATTTAAATATAAAAAATATTTTTCTTTAAATATTTTAAATTCAATACAATATTTATTTGTGATTAAAATAAAACAAAAAGTGTTAACAAACCAGGAAATGTATCTTACACGGTAGACAGGCACAAAATTATTCGCGATTTTCGTTTATCCCGATTGTCAAAAATCGCGTTGTGAAAACGAAATAATCCAGTTTTTTGTGAAGATTGTGTAATGAAAGTCAACTGTCATTACACGATTTTCACCTAAACCGGATTATTTTGTTTCCACAACACGATTTTTGACAAAAATAACAACTGAAAATCGCGATTAACTCTGTGTCTGTCTACGGTATTAAGTAACATATGGAAGACAAACTCAAGACATGTTACCAATAACGACCACCAGACATGTTACCAATAACGACCACCAGACATGTTACCAATAACGACCACCAGACATGTTACCAATAACAACCACCAGACATGTTACCAATAACGACCATCAGACATGTTACCAATAACGACCACCAGACATGTTACCCAAGACATCTTGCATACATGTTACCAATAACGACCACAAGACATGTCTTTGAAGACTCTTCGTCCCAAATACATGGAGTTGTCTTTTGACTGACTTGGGTTTGTTACCATAACAAGTCTTGAGTTTGTCTTGGGGGCTGTTCACAAATTACGTAACGCAATTTTTCCCGTTTTTTAAGTCCCTCCCTCCCTCTCGTAACAGATCGTAACAAATTGCGAGGAACCCCCCCTCCCCCAGAAGAATAACGTAACAAAAGTTAAAACAAAAAAAGGAAAATAATAAATAACTACCCAATTTTCCAGTTGAAAGCGAAAATGTAGAGATCAGACTAAACATTGGCCAAGATTTAAGTCCTAGAGATGCTTTTGAAAATTTATTTAGTAAGGCCGTGAGTGAATATGTTAAAAATATTTGGTTAAAAATTTGGTGAAAATCAAATTATCGTGGTGAAATATTTTTATCTACCAAATTTAATATTGCTGTGTGAATTAGTTAAAAATTAAAATTGTGACAACTGAACAACAACATGAAGCGCATTTATAACAATCATTTTTCTAGTTTGTTATCTATTTTATTACTTTATAAAAAGCGTAATTTATCAAATGAAGCTGTTTTAAGAAGAAATAGAAAGAAACCCGTCGTGCTGATGTATCAACTGAACCAATATTAAAAAAACGAGGTTATATGTTTTTTTAACTCGCTTGTCAAATTTTATATACGGTGCCTACCATGATGCATTTTTTATATTTTTTTGTGGTGAATAAATTTTATAATTTTAACTTTTATGTCAAAATTTTAATTTTTAACTTGTTTTTAACTAATTCACTCACGGCCTAAAGAAATATTTGAAAATGTTTATTTTTTGCGTACTTAAAGTAGAAGTTATCTCGAGAACAGTAAAGTTTATTTAATCACTAGACCTACTTAGTGTGTACTGTGGAAAGAAAATTCAGTTATAGTTAATTATTATGATGCTTCATTGACTGGATCTCTTTAGGTTAATTTATCAAATTAATTTAATATCCAGAAAAATTATGTAATTTTTTGGTAAAAAAGAAGAAATTGTTTGGTTACGTAACATTTTGAAAAACACCCCCGTTCCCCATCGTAACAAATCGTAACAAAATTGTCAATACCCTCCCTCCCCTAAGGCCGTTACGTAATTTGTGAACAGCCCCTTGCATGTGTTACTTAAGACACGTTTGCTGGGTTGTGTCTCTAGTAACACACTGAAGACAACCGCAAGACATGTTGCCTAAGAAATTTGTGTCTTTTTAACCAGTGTAATTTCATATTATTTTCTCTATCCCAGACAAGCACAAGACTTGTTACCAAAGACAAAAAATTTGGTGGGCACCAGCTCAAAAGGTGTTTGGTTTTTTAAGTCTACATGCTAAATTCATGTTGCTTGGGAGCTGTGGCGTTGCCTCAATAATGTTTACATGTTACCTGAGCCTTTCTTCATGTATCCGCGCTTTTTCCTGAATTTCATTTATACCCCTATTATGGTTCTCACCTCACGAGAAATACTATGCAGATGTGACTTGATTTATATGAAGTTTTTCGGTGAGGTGAGAGCCATAATAGGGGTATTAATATGAGGTTCACTTGAAGGTCGCTATGGTATGGATGTCATTGTTCCTGGCATACCAAGGTGCATCAACGATGTTCCTTTTCCTTAATACCACATCAATATTTGCTTATAAAGTACAAACTTGTTGTATATTGATAAAGAAGAGTTCCTTCCCATCAGACAATACATCTTTCTGTATTTAAGTCTTAGTTCCTCACTTTTCTTCCTGACGTGTGCTTTCCATCGCAGTTTAGCATCCAGGGTCATGCTGCGATACTTAGCTGTGTTCCCATATGGTCTATTTCTCGATTTGTGGTAATCGCAATACATTTGAATCGTCTGTTTGTAAAGTTGATGTGAGAACTGATTTAGTTTCATTTAGTTTTATTCGCCATCTTTTTGTCCATTTATGTATTTGAGTTATAGCTGATTGTAACTTCTGTGTTGACTGTTGACTCTTAGTTGCTTTTCCCAGCAGCTAAGATCGCCGTGTCATCTGAAAAGTCACCACTGTGTGGTTTTCTAATGCAGGAAGATCATAAATGTACAGTAAGTAAGTTCCTCGAGGAACTTGAATTGATTTATGAATGTGGGAACAAGGAAATGTATCAAAACAGAAATAAGCTTTGGCAAGCAATTTTAGGTTTGCAACAGCCGAATAATTTCTAAACTTTAACACCACGATGGCCACGAAGATCTAACTAAGAGAATATTTTGGACATTGGTTGATGCATGCAGATTCTAGTGTGACGAGAAGAAGACTTCATTAAAAAAATTAAAATATACCTAGAAGACAACGGATATCAGTAGAGTCGAAAATGCTGCACAGTTGAATATTAACACCGAAATCACTATCTATTCAAAATTATGAACTATGTATAATCTTCAAATCAATTAGATTGAATTGTACATACTGAACGCTTTCATTTAAGAAAAGTATTTAAAAACTCTGTATTTGACTATGTTAGATCTGCATACAATAAGCCTCTTTCAAATTATTGAATTAGGTACCTATTTAAAAATCAAACCCATCAATTCAAAGCTGAGAAGCCATTACTAATCACTGAATCACTAATCAGCTATAATCAGCTTAAATTCGTGTGTATTATAATTATGCATACCATATAACAGGGGATGTAGCTCAGTGGTAGAGCGTTCGCTTTGCATGTGAAAGGCCCCGGGTTCGATCCCCGGCATCTCCAATTATTTTTAATATCTGTAAACTAAATAACATTATCATCAAAAATGCCACAAAACTAATTACAATAATAAATTTCCATAAATTTTGAATTTATACCAATCAACCGCAACGAATTTACAAATTAAGACATGCTATTGTAAAATCATAAAAGAAAAAGAAAAAACCATCATCATCGTGTCTCGTCGATTGAATAGGTCACACAGCGCAGAAACAGCAATCAAAAATTTAACTGAGATTTCAATTATTCATAATTTACTTTATAGTTTTTATTTATTTTAAATGTCAATACAATAAGTAAATTATGATAAATGAATTTTTGGTTGAAAGGCTAGCTTTGAAATAAAAACGACATTTCTTTTTTTTTCCAATTTAATTTTATATTTTATTTTCAAGTGAATTTTACACAATTAATTAAATAAAGTGATTGATTTGACAAAAACAATTTTTTTTTTTTAACTCAGACAACAATTTGAAAAGGTTAAAGTAGCACCTAGCAGCATAAAATAAAATTTTATATTTTGGAAAACTTTGTAGTGATTTATAATAATATAATATAATTTAGTGTTAAGTTAAATACATAGTTTGTTTTTTAAGGATTGGGGAATTGTATTTTATAAATTAATTGTTTTTTATTTCTAAACGCTAAATAATAGTACATAAATAAAATAGTTAGAGAACCTAAATTTGTTGTAATACCCGTAAACTAAAAACAATCACGATCAGATTTCAGCTAAACAATGTTATATTTGATTGTTTATATACCTAGTCTAGTTCAAATCAAACCTTTTGAGATTCCAACAAAATACTACTCCTATTTAAGTACATACCCCAATTTACTGGGGAATGATTTTAAGGAACTTATTCGGTTTAACGAATTTGTTATTTAAATAATTTGTGCCCACACATTAAATTTGAAGGCAAATTCTATACCTTAAAGGTATGTGACAAGTAGCGTTAAAAATGTTTAACGTCACCTCTTCACACAATTCAAACTTGCCCGTTTTTAACTTTGCCTGTATTAAAATTTTAAAAATTCATTAACACTAACCACCTCTTTCAAACGCCCATTTTTTATAACTAAATGTAGAATATATTTTGAATATGTGTAATTGAATTTGAAAAGGTTATATTTGAACCAGAGAACCCATAAAAATATATTTTTTTTATTGTACATTAAAATCTAACGCTAAAGAAACATTGTTATACTTAAGCTAGAATTAAGTATTTAATTAAACTTACAAGTACATGAATTGAAATTTTCTTCTAAAATAAATAGGAAAAATGTTAGAAAAGGTACTTTAAAAAACATATTTTCGATTCTCTACTCTAATAGTAAAAAAGGCACTGATAAATTTCTATTTTTAATCAAACGGGTTGTAAAGTTAGTTACATTATGACAATTAATTAATATTTAGATAGATGGTACTAATTAAAAGAAAGTCAATTCATGCCTATTACTGTTAAATAAAATAAAATTATATAAATAAGGCTATAATAATAAAAAAAAAAATAAAACAATTAGCGTTGATTTGACTGACGGGGTGAAATTTAGAGGAATGCTTATTAAACAAAAAAAAAATCTAACTAAAATAATTTTGTTCTAGAATTAAAAACGAAAAAGCCAAAAGTGCCAAATTCAAACCAACAACATATTAGGACAAATCCTCTAACTATCATCTAATCAACTTGATGTTGCTTTTTTCTCTTTACAATTGCCTGCTACATCCTCATCATCATCGTTCTCCTGTGTTTCGAGCGCCAATTTTTCACGTTGCGTGATAATTTCTTTCACTATATTCTTAACAAGTGGATGCCTAAATTTACCCTGCGTCGAATTAAAAAACTCCTGATACTTATTTATACACCCATCACGTTTTTCATATTCAAACGCCTGCAACATCATATCTAACCAATCCAGATCTTTAACAAATTTTGCTTCGGGCGTTTCACCTTTTTCGTATTCCTATAAAAAAAACATCATTTATATTCTGTTACACCGCACAAACAATAATCAGACAAACCTCGAAAAGTTCTAACATCCGATGACCGTTTGGTTCAATAAGACTAACAATCTCCCGCATTGCATTTTCTTCACGTTTTTTTTTGTCCTCTCTCGAAATACCGCAATATGGTGTTATATCACCGACAAGACATTCAGCCAAATCATGTACTAAAGCTGTAAATTAACCAGAACAAAAAAAACGAAATGAAAAAAAATTAGATTAGTATCACGCATATTTCAACAAAAAAAAAAAACATTTCAAAAAAATCAATAATTAATCAAAAGTTTTCTATATAAATTTCGGCCAAATACAGCTTGCATGGGCTAAAATTATGTTTATTATAAACAATTATTATGTAATGAACGTAATGATTATATAAAAAAAAAAATGGAATGGGAATTATGTACATATATTATATAATGATATTTAGAATGATTCTCGTAATTTAATAAACTGAAATAAAATTTTGTTTAAGATTAGTTGCTCTATATAGGGCGAGACGAAAGTTCATCTTCATATCGTCTTCCACCAAACTGATCTGTCTATAACTGATACAAAAATGTTTTTTTTTTATCCTGGAAAAATGACACAAAAACAAATAGTTTGATGAAAGTTCCAAATATCATTTATCATTTACCCTAAAACGAAAAAAAATAGAAAATTTTCTTGTTTACTAAAAGCGTTCAAAAAAAAAAAAAAAACTTTTTGTTTTAATTGTTGTGGTTTTAATTTTGTTAATTCTGGTATTTTGGAAGTGCTTTTAAAGTAAGGAAGTAAATATTAACAAGAATACAATCACATTTATATTTAGGGTTGCCAAATTTGGAGTTAGTTTTGTTGTAGATGCGCACGACCATTAAAAATTTATAAATTGTTATTTCCAGATCCAGACCCCGGATTGTGTTGTTCCTGCTTTACTTTGTTCTAAGATTTTAAATTCTCAAAACATCAGTTTTTATATTGCAACACACTACCTAGTTTGTGTTTCAAAACATTTCGTACAAATCTGAATTAATTTTTAAAATAGTAAACCGACATGGTAACCTAGTCAGATAAAAAGCTGACACCATTACGAGGAAATTTGGACCACAAACTGAATTTAGGGTGAAGAATATAAATTTACGATAAGCGTATTCATAATACTTGTGGTGGTAAAATAAAAAATCGATTGAATACACAAGCCCACGAATAACAATTAGGTAACTTGAATGAATTATGAAGAGGGTTGCAACGAGAAAATACCAGGGTTTTGGTTTTCAGGCAATTAAAACCAGGAATACCCTGTAAATCGATGAAATAATTTATTGTTTTTTATTCGTGTGTGTATGCTCTCGAGTTTTGACAATTTAAAATCAAATATTGTCCCAAATATTCAAATTAAATAATATTAAATCCATTCAAAATATTTGTAAGGTTTCGCGTAATATTCTAATTTAGGGAAATTTGTTAAAATACAAATCTCAGCCCTTGGGTTGCACAAATTATGTCGTTCGGCACTAAATATTCAAGAAATCCTACTGAATAAAATGGCAAAGCCAGATCTGCGTACCTGTGTTAGTTGCCAATGGCCATCAAACTCCACCGATACTCTTTTTGATGTACGGAAATTTTGTGAAATACAAATCTCCGCCCCCTGAGGGTCACTATGATCAACAAGTAGTAAGACTTTTTAAATAATACACAAACGGCTTATTATTCTTCCCATTCAAAATAATCCCCTTCGGATAGAATACAGTTAATATCTAACTTAACCAACGTTTTTTCCAGTCTTCGAAATACATAGTTGTTAAAGTCGATTTACAGAATGGCCTTCAAAACCTTCTTCGGAAACATTTTTTTGAGTTTTGGGAATAGCCAGAAGTTATACGAAATTACAGTAGAAGAATAGGACAATTGCGAAACAATATTGGTTGAATTTTTGGCCAAATAGCTACGTACAATCAATGCAGTGTGAGACGGAGAATTATCATGATGCAAAAACGATGAATTGTCTGCCCAAAATTCTGATCCCAACGATCATCACATTTCATATGATAACGATTACGATCTACTACTCTTCCATTTTCTTTTAATATCGTGTATCTCCTTGGATTATTTTTATTGATGATTATTCCTGATTCTTCACATTTTTACTTTTTCACCCTTGTTGAACTCATTCATATTTCTTGCGTTCCGGTAAGTATCATCATCTTTGGTTCTTTGATAATATGGTAAGATTCCCCGAACATTTCTTCCATAAATCAATTTATTTGCTGATCGAATATCATGTTATATAGGTGTATTTCTGAATTTCAACAATGTTATGTAGATATCTTTACCATCTTTATTATCTTCTTGAGAGTTTGTGTGGGACTGTGAACTCATTATTAATATTATTTGTTTAAAATTATATTGTTTTGAAAATCTGCAAAGAATTTACAACTAAATTGTGACCCCCATCACTTCGAATGATTTATGGTATTCCATGTCTTGAAAATGGGTCCGGGTCAAAATGCCGCGTTTTAAAATATCGCGTTTTAAAATATCGCGTCTTAAAATGTCGCGTTTCAAAATGCCGCGAGGTACAAAATGTCGCGTGGTACAAAATGTCGCGTCTTAAAATGTCGCGTTTCAAAATGCCGCGAGGTACAAAATTTCGCGTGGTACAAAATGTCGCGTCTTAAAATGTCGCGTTTCAAAATGTCGCGAGGTACAAAATTTCGCGTGGTACAAAAAGACGCGTTTTAAAATGTCGCGTTTCACAATGCCGCGACGTACAAAATGTTCAATTTGGATTAAATTGTGTATCTGATATCAACTTCCGATATATAAGGACTTAACTTTAACATTTTAGTGAAGGAATATTCTAATAAATTTCAACATTTGCGTTCTTTTTCTTAGACCCACTTTATAATTACATAAAATTACATTTATAAATAATTTCCATTCAGTGAAGGAAAATTTTACTATATGTTTAAACACAATTTGCTTGTTTCAAATAATTTTTATTAAATTATTTATTATTTCACATCATATTGTGTTGATTTATAAGGGATTTTTCGAAACGCGTCATTTTAAAACGCATCATTTTAAAACGCGTCATTTTGTACCACGCGGTTTTTTGAACCACGCGGTTTTATGAAACGCGACATTTTGTACCACGCGACATTATGTACCACGCGGCATTTTGAAACGCGACATTTTAAAACGCGACATTTTGTACCACGCGACATTTTGTACCTCGCGGCATTTTGAAACGCGACATTTTAAAACGCGACATTTTGTACCACGCGGCATTTTGAAACGCGGTATTTTAAAACGCGACATTTTAAAACGCGGCATTATGAACGGTTCCCCTTGAAAATATAGATAACACAGGCACACAAAAAAAAAAGTCCTGATACAGAAAGTTGGAGTACCTTCTGGTACGTTTCTCGGTGTGCTAAAAACGAATCTCAGGTCAGAACTGACCCATCACTCTTAGATTTCGCCCCAGCACACCCTAGCACCCCCCCCCCCCCCCCAAATGGTCAAATTTTCACATCTTATAAAAATTCAAAATAAATATCTCATTCAACGTTTTTCGGTGTGCTAAGAACGATTCTGAGGTCATGAGTTACCCGTCACCCTTAGATTTCGCCCCAGCAACCCCCCAAAGGGTCAAAATTTTACTTTATATAAAAATTCAAAATAAATAACTAATTCTACTTTTTTGGAGTACTGAAACCGAATATGGCAAATAAAAAGTAGTTTTAATTTTCCTATCTCCTCGGCACCGCGTCCACCCGTTCATCCCTCGCGGTTTTAAAATTTCACTGTATTAATATCTCACTGTATTTTGGCACCTGTAATAAAAGAAAAAAAAACTACCACGGGTCTCAAACCTAACGTCACCTAAGACACCTACTGTGTTAAAATTTAATACGGTGATTTTTTTTTTAATTAACCCATCATCCTTGAATTTTTAGCAAAACACTCAATTGTTAGAATTAGCCTAAAATTAGGCTTATGTGAAGCATCATAATTAAATTTTATCATTTGCCTTGCTATGGCTACTGATAAATTTCGTCCGCCGAGTGAACACTGCTTGTATGATATATGAAAGAAGTAGATTCTGAAACCTGTGATTCAGAAGACAGTGATGGGGAATACAAGAGTAACCGACGAAGTAAAGGTTCACAATTTTTTGATCAAATATCATTAAATAATTTTACAAGAAGGATATAGGGGCATCAAAAGATATGGCAGAGTATATTGCTGCAGAATTTAAGAAGCGTGGTTTTCTCAAAAAGGTGCCAATTCATCTTATTATCAATCACTAGTTTATTGCACAGATGTTCAGGGTCTGATGAACGAATTAAAACCAAATGTTTATATCCCTGAACAATGGAGACCCTTTATAGAATTTTCTATTCGAAGTTTAAAAGCAGTACTTCTACATAACGGCAGCATCTATGACAGTGTCCCTATAGCCCATTCTACAAAATTAAAAGAGGAATATGAAGCAATAAAGTATGTTTTAAATGAAATAAAATACAAGCAGCATAACTGGCCAATATGCGTTGATCTTAAAATCATTACTATGATGTTAGAACAGCAGCCTTATGGGATTGTAGAGACCCGTGGTAATCACTATCAAAAAAAAAGATTGGGAACTTAGAAAGAATCTAGATAAAGGAAAATATAATGTCATTGAAGAACCCTTAGTCAATCATTCAAAAATACTGCTTCCGCCGTTACACATAAAACTCGGATTAATGAAATAGTATGTGAAAGCCTTAGATAAGAAGGGTCAGTGTTTTACATATTTGATAAGACAATTTCCTAATAAAAGCGAAGTAAAATTAAAAAGAGGCACTTTTGATGGGCCTGAAATTCGGAAGATATTCCGGGATGAGAATTTTACATCAAAATGACAAAAATAGAAAAGGCCGCTTGGCTTAATTTTCGTAATGTTGCTGAAAAGTTGCTTGGAAACAATAAGAGCCCTCATTGCCTAATGAAATTGAAGCTTCATTTCCTAGATTCACATCTAAATTATTTTCCTGAAAACTTAGGTGATTACAGTGAAGAGCAAGGTGAACGTTTTCACCAAGATTTAAAGGAGATGGAGAGGAGATACCAGGGTAGATGGGACGTAAATATGTTAGCAAACTATTGTTGGACACTAAAACGAGAAACTACAACAGAATATGAAAATTACTGTCGAAACCAACTTCACGGATCATTTGAGGAAAAAAAGACTCGTTATTACCGTAAAAAATAGAAAAGGATCCTGTACCAAAGACATAAGTGATTTTTGATTTTTGAATCGTTCTAAAATCAATTAAATTATGTTCTTTACATATGTATATAAAAGCACAATGCATATATCTGTGGATCGATGACTAACATACAGATTCGGCTTATACCTTGTAGTTTTATTCTCCCTAGAGGCAAAATATCAACTAAAGATTACCTACGCTCACACACCGATCTATCTTCCAAGCATTTTAAATTTATTTATGTGTTTTAATATAGAAGCATTTTTTTCTAGGAATGATTCTGTTACCTGATTTCATCGCATGGAAATGAAAAATTGTCATATCCTAATACTGGTTCAACGTTACAAGGGTCAAAATATAACCATATAGTGAAGGGGAATGAGATATAGCAAAATTAAAACTATTAAATTACATTGATGAAAAACGTAGAATGAGATACTTATTTTGAATTTTTATATGATGTGAAAATTTGACCATTTGGAGGGTGCTAGGGTGTGCTGGGGCGAAATCTAAGGGTGATGGGCCAGTTCTAACCTGAGATTCGTTTTTAGAACACCGAAAAACGTACCAGAAGGTACTTCACCTTTCTGTATCAAGACTTTTTTTTTGTGTGCCTGTGTAATTATTGTGTTTAAAGTAAAATAAATCTATTCTTACTGTGTCTGTAGTTCGATGTATATCAATTCTTCTTTCTGATTACTATTTTTATGTCTTATACGTATTCTACAATTTTTTACTATGTCTTCTATTTGTTTGGACATTCCAGGCCAAAAAATCAGTTCTCGTTGGCAGTAATCTAAATGTTTTAAAATATCTATTCTTATTGATCTTGGTTTGATTAATTGATCAGTTCTCCACGGTAAGTCATTATATTCAAATAAACTTTCAATATATGTTACATACGGTATTGCAATTTCTGGGATTAATTTCTTGTCTTGCGACCATCCAATTTCATTTTTTATCTCTTTTAATCTTCCATTGGATATATTTCCTTTTATATTTGATGTCATCTAATTCTTCATCATCTTCGGGATCTTGCAAATGAGCTCTGGAAAGTGCATCTGCTTTTAATAATTATTTTCTCGGCTTATGCTCTAATTTTAAGTCGTAGGGCCGAAGTCTCATCCGCATATTCCTTAGACGTATTGGAGTCTCGTTTAATGATTTTTTGCAAACTGGTACTAATGGCTTATAATCAGTTTGAACGTTTACTGTTTCTCCCACTATGTATAAAAGTAGCTTCTCACATGCATATACATAGTTTAGCACACAGTTGTTTCTCTATCTATGCCCAACTTTGCCGTATATTAATTAATGCCTTCGAACAATATACAATTGGTTTGCTATTTTGCATTAGTGTACTACGACTACCGTGCATCCTTGCTTAACATCGCAAAATTTTGAAACTGCTTTAGTTGATATAATTTCCAACAGCTTGTTCTATGTATCATCTTGTTCCTCTTTCCAAAGTGCTATCTTTTTTCATTAATCTTCTTAGCGGTTCTGTTAGATCTGAAAAATTTTGAATAAATTTCGTTAGGTAGGTTATTAATCCAATAAACCTTCTCGAACTTTTGTTTTCTTTCGGTTTCTGCATATTCTATATTACAATTATTTTATTATTGTCAATTTGCACTCCATCTTCTTGATAGTATATGACCAAGATATTTAATTGATTTTTTGCCAATTATGCGTTTATCCTTATTGATTGTTATATTGTTTTCTCTAGTCCATTCTAAAACATGTTTTAATATTTCTCTACGGCAGCTTTCTTCAACCTTGATAATGCCGCGGAACCCTTTTTCTATTCAAACACAAACAAAATTGCGACGGAAAAACATAAATATTTGTTTATTATAAAATATCGTCACTTGAATATACAATTCTTGTAAGTGTTGTATACAAGATTTCTGGTTTATTGTTGATTAAGAATCACCATTCCTTAATCTATGTACAAAAAATTTTCCGTGGGGTTATGAAGCAATTCTGGGGGTTAAATTTGATACTAAAATTTCCTTGTATACTGAAAGTGGTAATTACCTTAATCATGAAATATCGTACAAGCATATAAGGTATTTTATAATTATGTTATGATTATTTTGTAAAAATTAAATAATTGTATGCCGCTCATTGCAATCATTTTTGAAAATTTTTCTGAAACGGTAGAATTTTGAAAAATTGTATGTACTTTATAAATCTAAATTTTATTGTTTTTTTACACAATGGAAAAATAATAAAAACTTGTACTACAGGGTTACAATTATTTGTTATGCATCGAAACGTTGTATAACTCAGAAATGAAATATTGTACACCATACAAATGAAACATTGTATACGACATTGTTCTACCCAATAATTGAATTGAAATATTGTACAGGTACATGGTCCTGTTTGAACTCCCTTTTCGATATGACAGTATGCACATTCTGAGTCAATATTTTACAGACATTTCGTCTTTATAGTGTAGAAGTCGATAGCAAAATTTCATTTAATAAGCTTTATCCGTTTTTAAGTTAATGCGTTTTTTGTGAAAATTGTAAGGGAGAGAAACTTTAAACACAAATATCTCAAAACTATAGTTTTGCATATACAATAATTCATTATTCAAGTGACGATATAATGTACATCTCTGAAGAAAAGGTCAGCTGGTTGTAGCAGTTATTGACCAGTCCCAAGAGGATGGATTGGGAGTCACGCCCGCCAATTGGAGAAATGTGGAAGGAGCCTTAGACACAGAACAGAAAACCCAGGATCTGCACCAACTCGTCGGGATGGGGACTGGTACAGGAATCAGGTGAAACTGATTCGTCTGTGCAGGTCAGAGACCACTGCTATAAGAAGGCAGTGGAGGGACTTGACAAGGAAAGTTACCAAGCTCGACAAGCCAAAAGCTGACGAAAGGTCAGCCGTTATAATTTTAAACAGCGAGTCACTGACTGCACTGGAAAACACCAACGCCACCATTAATTATGGTTTCAACCACATATTTAGAAACGAGTAGGTCTTACCCATATTTTGCAAGATTGTTTTCAATGAATTTGATTTTTGTTTCAAGTTTCCAAGAGGAATTCACATTTCAAAATTTAGTTATAAGCCAGCTTGTGAGATAAGTAAAAAATCTCAGCCACATGATTAGGCAAAGTATGCTACGGTAATACTTTCTAAAATTGTTTTGAATGATCTTCAATTTGGTTGTTGTTTCATGCTTCCAGCTATTGCGGTTCAAAAGAAATTCGCATCAAAAAAAATTATTTAGGGTGGCCCGTATTCTATGCCGGTGAGTGTATATTGTAATATTTATTGTGTTTGGTTTAAGCCATTAATTTACTCTCCTTTAGTACACGTTCTACTTCCTTCTGTCTTTTTACCCGTCGTTCTTCTATTGTCTCCCAGCTTACTATAATTTATTCATGTTATGTTCTTTAAGTAATTAACTCTTTAGGCAAACATAACTTAAAAAATGCAATTATGTTCAGTGTCATAATTAGGTAACCGCAGCAACCGCAACCGCGGTGGCCTTACGATAATTTATCAAGCGTTCGGAACAATCGAAAAAAACGGAGAACAATAGAAGTTTGTAACGATTTATTTACAGTATTTTTAGCAATGTTAAATTAAACCAAAGTGTCTTATAGCCCCCTTCTCGTTATAAAATTACTATTTATAAATGATTTCATAGGGATAGAAATTTTAAGTAAATAGTTCTTCAAAATCGCAGAATTGATTCAAGAGGAGCAATGAAAATAATTTGAGCCAATTTTATGCACAGTGCTGCGAAATCGAAAAAAGCTGGCAAAAATTAAAAAAAAAAAAAATTCCTAGATGGGTTTTTTCTCCATTGGGTTGGCTAAAGTACATGTCTAACGTTCAGCAATCACTCAGAGAAGATTACATTTCCTTCTACTTGCTCTGGAATATTCGTCAAAATGCTACCTTTGTGCGAGTAGTATCAACATTGTTACGGAAATGGTAAACAACGAGCTTGTTAAAAGTAATACAGAGAAATCGTAAGCACAACCAATCCTTATCGGACAAAATAGAATCAACTTCTGAAAGTAAGTAAAACATGAATATAAATTGTAATGTACTCATTTTGAAAGTATCAAATATCAAAAAAGCAGTAATTGTAGTCGATTTTTATCTCTTATCAATCTTTATTATACGATATGTTATTATCAAAAAGTTATGTTGTTTGATCGTAAAACTTATCAGAGGTCCATAGGTAAAGGTATTATCTTCCAAATAAATAAAAAATTTAAAGCAGCAATTTAATCCCACCATACACACAGCATAAGTTTATGGGGCGTCAATCTTGGCTTTGAAGTCGTTTGTGGTGATTCACCTTTCTTTGACCATGATCTTTTTCAAACACCGTTCTCGTATTGTACCCATTTTTCATCGCCAGTAATGATTTGCTTCAAAAATGAGTTGATTTCGTTGCGTTTCAGTAGCAGCTCGCTGATGGAAATTTGGTCAACCAAATGTTTCATCGAAAATTCTTGCGGCACCCAAACATCGAGCTTTTTTGTTTATTCAGCCTTACGCAAATAGTTTAAAACTGTTTTGTGATCGATATTTAATTCCGTAGCAATGTCAT
The DNA here is from genome assembly GCA_963556165.1 of Tipula helvola. Taxonomy (NCBI): domain Eukaryota; kingdom Metazoa; phylum Arthropoda; class Insecta; order Diptera; family Tipulidae; genus Tipula; species Tipula helvola. The sequence goes on from OY744482.1 coordinate 55,828,082, forward strand.
TGCGAGAAGTAGCGAGAAGCATTTTTGACATCGAAATTTCCAGAATTTTTCCAATTTCAAATGTGCGTCACCTTTCATAAGTGGTATTTTGTTGAGAAAAATGTAAATACATATGTAAATTTAGATTTGATTAATTTTTCCATTTTTTTTTTATATCTTCTATACTTTGATTACAATAAACGCATTTTTTTGTGCAATTGTTGTTGTAACTTTGTCCAAGAAATACAGTTATTATTATGCTTTGCGCATAATTCGTTTTTGTTATTCAATTTTGCAACTCTGACTTCAAATTCGTAATCAACTTCCCAAACAAGCATGAAAATGATATGCATCTTGATCGTAACATGATATACAGACTGTTTCACGAATAGGGTTTGTTAATAGGGGATGAAGGGGGCTAAATTTTGCAACTCTGACTTTAGATTCGTAATCACTATCAGCGACCCAAAAAAAACCTGGGTGCAGATTTTTAGATACTTTACTTGAGTTTTTCACTTTTGGCCAACTTTTTTGGAATCCTCCTCACTGTGTTATGGTTTAAAATATGCTTCTCCAGATCTATCATCTGCCTAATCTTTCTTAACTAATATTCTAACTTGGCTTTGATTATTCATAGAAAAGGGAAAATTTTTAGAAGCCCAAGAATAATTTTGTGACCCGAAATTGATAGCTGAGGGTCGAGCAAAAATATCGTTTGGCACAAATATTCCTGAAATCCTACTGAATTCCATGGCATAGTCAGATCAACCTGTCTCTACGATTACTTTTTAATGGCCCTCAAACTTCAGTTACCTAAACTTTTTTGATGTAGGGAAATAATACAAATCTCAGTCGCGCAAATATGTCATTTGGCAAAAATATTCATAATAGCCTACGGAATACCATGGAATAGTTACATCAGTATGCCTATCTCTACGATTATACTTGTTATTGGCCATCAAACTACATCTACTTTTCTTAGCCATTGAGGGCCTGGAAAAATTCTACTGAATAAACCGTGGTAGTCGGATCTGCGCCAGTCCATAATCGACACCATTTCATGAAAGCAAAACAGTCTAGATTAGTCTAAGGTCGAATGATTTTTAATTGACTAATAGGTGTTAAAATAACAATTTATTTCTGTTTTGATAACCAATTAGAACCTTTTTTTGTACCCCACATTAGATTTTAAATAACAGATATCTAAAATTTCATTTTAAATTAGAAAGTCAAATAAATGTTAATAGTGCAAAATACGACATAGAACGTGCAAAACATCTATTATTAAAAAAAACAACAAAAATATACATGATCTTGAACTTGATGAAGCGAGGGGCTCTCTTATTGCCATTTAGATTAATTATGTTGTCTTTCTTCACTAAAAACTGAATTGATTTGGCTTTCAATCAACCGTAAAATATATTTTGTTGATTTGTTTATTTTATAAATTATAAATGTTATAATCTAGCTATTATCATGAGCATTAGAGATAATCAGACACAATAGTGATGCGGCATAAAATAACAAAAATCGCTAATCTATCCAGATAATGGCAACCCTACACCCAAAAATTAATTAGAAAACCAAAAAATTTATTTAATTTCAAATATGAACAAATTTGTTATGTACCAAAAAAAAAAATAAAAAATCGATCGATCGATCAACATCAATCAGGCATTCTAACAGCCCTTTACTCACCTAATTCCATACACTTAATCCGGTTCAATCCATCCTGATTCTCGTTCAATAGAAATGTCATGACGCTCATCCGATACATATGGCCAGCGATTGTTTCACAATCGTTGATGTCTCGTAACACCCATCCCGTACGTTTCATGTGCTAAAATATATAAAGAAAAAGCAAAAAAATTAACAACAAATTATTGATTTTTGCAACATTCATTGGTGTTGTAATCTATAAATACTCGTGTACAACAATATATGTAAGCTGTAATTTCTAAGTCTCATTATTATTAATTCGAATACACAAAGGAAAAGTTTTTTTCGTCATTTTTATACATTTACGTACCTTTAGATTTCCAACTAATTCTAAAAATTTGATTATGTTACATAAATTTCCACTATTATTACTACAATCACTTTGTTCGATCGATGGTAGAGCCTTGGCCGCAGTCGACGATGATGGCAAATTATGGATACCATCCCGATTACTTTCATTACAACCATCTATTATTTTATCACTTTTATCTGGATTTGTCGACATTTTACGCAAATTTTCTGTCAGCACACGCAATTGTTTTAGGAGCGATGTCGTATTCAAAGTGGCGATTTGATTTTTTAATTCAACTATTGCGGAAAACTTTAAAACATTCGATAACCTTAAAAATCTTTGCATTTTAATGTAAAACAAAAAAAAAAAAAACTTTTTTGGATGCCAAAAAAATAGTTTTCCAGTTTGACACACCACACCACACAACATGAACATACACTGATTTTTAATTTGTGTTATGTTGGTAGTGAGTGTGCTGTCAATTTGACAGCCAGATTTGAAGCTTTGGTAGAATTTTATCGATCTGAGCGGCATCTATTGGATGCTTATTTAAACTTAGAAAAAATATTTTTTTGGATTTGTACGGTTTCAGCTATAATTCTATAATATTGTGGAGTTTATGTTAAAATAATCAGATTGCATAAACATATTATAGTAACCTAATAAAATACAATTAATTATTTTATTAGTAGTATAACGATTTTAATCAAATAAACTAAGATTTACATAAACTTTAAAACTTTACAAAGCCTACATTTAGGCGAGCTCATCATATTGAATTGTGCTTGTAACATGTTCGCAAACGTCGGTTTAATGTTGTATATTATGCCAATATGTGGGTTCAAAATTCAGTCGGTCTTCATCACGTCATACGATTATACGTTTGTGTTCATAACTTAAAATGTGTATTTAAAGCTTGTTCAATATCTCGAATTAAATTACTATTCGATGATTAAAAGGTTTATAAATTTTGCGGTAAGTACATTGAATATTCTACCTAATTATTAATAATAGCTTAAAGGTAAAACAAGTACATAATAGTTTCAAAAATTGGTTAATGAGGTCTTTTCCTTATAATTTTGTTGTTTGATTAATTACTCGCTTGGGCAGCACTAAGACAAAATAACTGTAATCATAATAAATAATAAACCGTTAGGGGGAAACAAATGCTGAAATTTTCAAGTACTGTCTAGTCCATGGGGCTTGTAATGTTCAAATTAAAATATGTACTTTCTTTACTTCATGTATTTAACACAACATTCACAATGAAAAACTTTTTACTTTTGCCTTCCAGGTTTGTATGAATTTCCAACTTGACGAATAAAAATTTTTGCTCGTTATGTTGGAAATTTATACAAACCTGTAAGTCAAAAGTAAAAAGTTTATCATTGTGAATGCTGTGTAAGTTAACGAAACGATGTTTCGGAGAGTTAAAAAAATGAAATTTATTCTTCAAATTTTATATTAATACACTTTTACGTACAATTTTACTCTAACATAAAACTAACAATTTGTCTAACTAACGTCAATTTTTTTATATTGGCGTTGTGTATAAAGAATTTAATTTAGAACGTTGATTTTTGAAACAGGTTCCGTTAACACAGCACTTGTGGTATGTGGCATGTTACTACATAAAAAATAGGTTTCAAATTATGTTTGGGAATTTGGTTAATGCAGCTTTTCTGATGTATAGCATGTTGCTAACTCTTCCCCCTTTAAAGATCCATGGCCCAAAAATCCCTTGTTATTGAGCTGGTTTCTGATGCCGTACTTTATAGTAATGATTTTTTCTTGTGATTAAAAAAGCCCGAACTAACCAATGAGATGAAGATTATGATTCCAAAATCTATGAATCCTGATTTTTCGTGGTTTATGAATAATTTCTGTAGTTTTTCCACGTTATTGAGGTGCAGGTTGTGAAGGTATTCCGGATTTAGTTTCATACCTTTCTCTGTTATATTTGATTGAAGTACCGATGGTAATTTCTGGGATGTGCGTGTTTCTTGGTTAATGAATGTCATGTTGTTGATTATTATGATCTCATTGTTGTATTGTATTAAAAAAATTCCCTCTAAATGTTTGGTTGTGTTGTTTCCGTAGATCTCCCCATTAAAGTTATTCAGGTCGATTGTGTTGTCGTTCAGTATCTCAATTATTTGATTTTTGTTGAATTCACAATTTGCATGCGTACTCCTTATGAGTTGACTGATACAATGATCGTTGTTTATTTCCTCTAGGCAACATTTCTCGCAAATGATAGTTTCGTAGAACATGTTGCATTTCTCCGCGTTATCCTGAATATCTGATGTTGATTTAAGATAAGTTCTTTGTATGTATTCTAAGTGAACCTGTTTATTTTGTTTGATTGTTGATCTAATACGGACATGGTTATAGTCCTGTTTGCTTATTTTTGTTATGGATATTACATATAGTATTATGGAACTCTTTACAAGCATCGTAGGTTCTGCGTATCCAATTGTTTCTATCTCATTTGCATACGGGAGGGTTTCAATTTCTGCAACGAGTCGTCCGATTTCCATTTTGTTCATTAGGTTTGTATTGATTATCGTGCTTTTTGCCAATTGTGCAGCTCTAATTGCAAGTTTATTGAACAGAATTTGCTATGTTCTCCCATCCACATCTTCATGCAATGAAACAATAATTTGGTTGGATTCGCCAAGGATTTTATTTGCCGTTTTCATCAGAACGGTGTTGATTTGGTATTGTTCGTTATTATTATTGATGATTTTGTTCTGACTATTGACAATCTAGTCCCAATCGGTGGCATCTGGTGTACGCCTGCTATCCATTTCCATGCCGATTGCAATCCAGTTGATCGATCGTTTAGCTCGTGTATTTTCACCTTTTAGTTCTGAAATTAGTTGAGTGATTTGTTCAAGTTGATGAGTCAGCTGAGGTTTAAAAATGTTTCCTTGATCGATGTGACTGATCTCGGGTAAGATTCTTTCAATTATGTTTTCGTAAATGGTTAGATTGATGACATGAACGATCTTGAATTTTCCATTGATGATTTGTCCGGATCCTTGCTTAACTATTACCAGCGGATTGTTGTACTCATAGATGTTTAATGGTGTTGTTATGGTACGAAACTGTTATCAGTGTAAGATGGTTGTTCTTTGCTACTATTTCTTTTCTAAACTTTGCTTTATCCTTTTCTTGTATTTGATTGTAGTGTATGTATATTGTTTCTCCAGGTTTAAGGTGCTGACGTTCTGCTCGTTTACCTCTGTCAAATATTTTGTAAATATTTTCCAGATGGTCTTGCTTTACGATGCCATTTTTTAGTAACTGTCCGATTTGATTTCTACCTGACTCTTCATGCTTACTGGGTATGAGTATAGGATTTGGAATAAATAGGTTCTTCCGTTGTGGTGTTAATTCCGCTCTTATGTCAGTATCGATTGTTTCATGGTTGACGACCGGTCCGAAAAGTATTTAGAACTTTGACAGTATACTCTGTAGTTTTTGCTTAGAATCCTGTGAGAGATAATCGTCTCGAACTTCTAGGTTATTGACCTGTGATGACTGTTTTTCCTTCAATGGTATCTTTATGTTTGGTGTTAGAATTAGTGTGTTATTTTTTCTGTCGATTATGGCTCCTAATTCTTTTAGGCTATCGTCTCCGATGATACCATCAAATGATTGAAGTCCTGGTTTGTCCATGCTTTGTAAATTCCGATACTCTCAAAAAATGGTCCAACGATTTGTTTCCCTAATTGGTATGCTTCCACCAGCTGATCTTATATTGAATTGGTAGTTAGTCGGCATTGGGTTTTTAGCTAATTCTGGCTTGATGAAATTTTTGTTTGCTCCAGTATCGATGAGAAACTTGAGCAATTTATTATCTCTAGTTCTTAGCTCGGTGTTTTCACCCTCTTATTCTTCCTCCTGATCGCATATATCCACGTCCGACATTTCGTTAATAACCTGATTATATAGTTCCTCTTCTCTTTCGGTTTCTAGGTGGTAAATCCTCTGGTTTTTCCGTGGTACATTCTGATCGGAATGTCCGCGTTTAAATGCTGATTAATAATTTTGTTGGTTAGGATTATTATTTGGTTGATTCATCTGGCCATCATGTTGATTCATAGGACGGTTGATATAATTGACCCGGCTTGTTTGAATAGATTGATCGACAGACATCGGTGTTGGTGGTTTTAGCCACATTGGTCATGGTGGCAGTTCTCCTGCAATTCTATTGTTCTGATGCTGGATGTTGTAGGCCATGTTTCTTTCTCACTGGCTGTGAGTTTAATTGATTTATCGGGGCTACTTCCGAATTATTGAAGCCCTTGTTGTGGATCACTATATTTCGATAATTCAAGTTCTGAAACTCTAAGCATAATGTATAGGCTTCTGGAAGAGTCTGTGGGCGTTGGATCATCAGCATTCTGCTCAAGTCGCCATTGAGTCCTCTTATAAACACATCTAATGCACGATTCAGGTATGTTTCTATCAGTACCTCTACTGTATCTGTTAATTCCTCCGTTTTAATTTTATTAACAACCAGTGAAATCTGATGATTGATGTTAGCATAGAATTCATTTATGCTCTTGTTTCCTTGTAGGATGCCTCTCAGTTGATGTTCCAAAGTCCTGAGACCTCTTTTATCGGCATAGTGAAGGGACAAGCATTTTTTTATGGATTCCCAATCGTCACTGAATATATTGAATGCTATTAAGGCTGCGTTGGCTCTCCCTCTAATTTTCTGCCTTATGCTCTGTAGTATTGTACACATTGTGAATCCAGGATATGTATTGCATTGGATTCCCATCAAACGTCTGTAGTTCCTTCACGCAATCCGGGAGCCTGCTGATGTCGGTTAAATCTTGTTCCGTTTTTGGTGCAGCTAGTGTTTCTGTTTTCGTGATAATCGGGTTCTCGATTTTAGATATGCGCTGTTCTAGTTTTATTGTTAGTTCTATTTGGGCATTGACTGCTCCAGAGAGTTGTTTTATTTGTTCTACTAACTTTTCGAGAGTTCGTCTCAAGATAATTATTACTTGAAATCTCATTATTGTTATTACTTGAAAAAATGTTTTCACTTAGTTTTATTTTTATTTTATTAAGGATTCTCACTTGTTTGAATTACTTACATTAAAGTTTTTAAGGTTCTCATAGTTCGAAAGATTTGCGTTTCTCCTGATTTTAAATGTACTTCTGATTGAAAGATTTGTGTTTTTTTCAATTTTTTTTATTTTTTAAGTGTACTTGCCGGATAAGTACAGTTCAGGGTTAGTCGACGTGACTTCTGGATAAAAATGTATGATTCCCTTTTAGCGTTGAACGTTTTTGATGAAATTTGACATGTGCGATAGAAATGGGATTCTAAAATGATTTGTGGATAAAATTTTGGAATATGGCTAAGTATGATGGAACTTGCCTATTTCTCAACCAATTATGATGAAATATGACATTTGCGTTGGAAATGGGATTCTAAAATGATTTGTAGATAAAGTTCTGGAATATGCCCAAGTAGGTTGGAACCTGGCTATTTCTTAACCGATTTTGATGTAATTTGACATGTGTTGAGGGTTGTGTTAGGTTCCGTTTGCCGGTTGAATCAGGGTTGAGTTGAGGTTGGATTAAGGATTAGTGAGCACTTGAGCAATCTATATATAGGGAAACCTCACTACAATGGAAATCGACGGGACCAAAAAATTTGTCCGTTGCAGTGAGTTGTCGGTTAGCTGAGGATTTGTAATTTTTTTTTATAAAAATTGTATTCTATATCTTATCCGATTTTGATGAAATTCAGCATTTCCAATGGAAATGCGATCCTTAATGATTTTTACACGAAGTTCTGGAATATGGCGAAGTGGGATGGAATTTGGATATTCTTTAACCGAATATGATAAAATTTGACATGTTCATGGAAATGGGATTCTAAAATGATTTTTAGGTGAAGTTCTGGAAAAGGCCTTGGATTTTTGGATTAAGTTCTGGAACCTGCTTATTTCTCAACCGATTATAATGAAAATCATAATTCTGAAATGATTTTTAGATAAAGTTTAGGAATATGGTAAATTAGGTTGGAACTTGGCGATTTCTTAACCGATTATGATGAAATTTGACATGTGCGTTGTAAATGGGGTTCTAAAATGATTTTTAGATGAAGTTTTGGAATATGGGCATTGGGCAATAAGAACAGAACTTGGCTATTTCTAAATGGATTTTAGTAAAATTTGACATCTGTGATGGACATGGAATTCTAAAATGATTTTTGGATAAAATTCTGAAATATAATGGTATGATTATATAACGGTATGATGGTACGATTAGATCATCTATGGTCCCGGACCATCTGTCCCGGACTTGGTTTATCTCGTTTTAGCATCGTCTGCAATAGGTACGTTTCTGTTTTTTTTTAACTTTCAGGAAACATTTAGAAGCAAAATGTGTTATATCGCGTTATCCCGATTTCCAAAGGTGGCAAGTTTAGGTATGATAGTATGATAATATTATGTTATGATGGTATAATGGTACCATGGTATGATGTTGTGGTAGTATGATGGTGTGATGGTATGACGGCATGTTGAATTGATGGTAAGATGTACATCATGTTGTGATGGTTCGTCTTTACTATGGTACGATGGTATGGGTGTATGGTGGTTTAATGGTATAGTGTCATGATGGTATGATATTATGGAACAATGTTATGGTGGAATGATTGTTTAAGGTTATGTGGTACGAGGGTACGTATGCCGAGGGTAGAGAGTTGAGATTTGTTTCGAGCTAAGTTGAGTTGAAGTGAGTTAGGGTTTAGTTAGCTTGTATGTTTAAGTGTATTGTTCATATGGGGGATTGTTTAAGGTTTCATTTGGAGTTAGGTTAAGGGTTGATTTGAAAGTTGATTTGGTGATTGAGTTGAAGGTTGGTTTGACGGTTAATTTGGTGATTGCGTTTAGGATTATGTTGCTATTGAGATGGAGGTTGAGTTGTAAATTGAGTTGGTGGTTAAGCTGAAGATTGACTTAAGAGGGTTATTCCGGGATTGATTTGGAAGTTAAATTAATCTAGATCGAATTTCTTATTACCTCAGCCTTTTATATTTTTATCTTTCATAAAAACATTAATTTACAATTATTTTTTAGAATGATAACCCCAAATAAATTTACAGTCACATTACAATCACATATTCCTCCGTTTTATTTTAATTATGATAACTTGACATAATACTTTAATATTAAGCAATTTTATTATTTGTCGTTTGAATGTTGTAGTTTGTCCGTTAGTTTTTCTGGTTTCTCAGGCTTTTACCCATTTTTTCTGGCCTAAAAACCATCCATTCATTGTCGATCTTCTTAAGATGTACAATATTTCTCCGAAATTGTTTCCCAGTGTCATCGTTTTGTATTTCAACATATTTGAGCTCAGTTGATTGAAAATGTGCTGTGAGTTTATCATCTTTCACCATATTTTTCACTAACACCTTATCTCCACACTGCAAAGTGTGTAGCTTTCCATTTTCTGTCAGCGTACTCATTCCCTTTTGTTTGTTCCCTTCAAATCTTGTAAAGAGGGCAACTTATCCCAGAATATTTTACCAAAGCAAAGTTCTGATGGGGTTTTACCTGTTGCGGCATGCGAGGTGTACTAGTATACATCATGTATTCCCAAATATATTCTTTCAAATTTCTCCTTGAAGCTTGACTAATTTTCAACCGTTTTAAAATGTTCCTATTTTGCCTTTCCACCTCACTAGTTCTGTTGTGTCCATTATGGAATCGTGTTATATAGTATAATCGCATTTTATAAGCAGTAATTCCTAAATTCGTTACTAACAAATTGTTTGCCATTAGCAGCAGTAGTTGTAGATGGCAAACCAAGCCTGGAAAATATTCCTTTAAGAACGTTTAATTTCTTTGCATCGGCTGCAATAGTCAACTATAACAAAAAGGTAATCTCTACTAGGTAGTGGATCCAAATAGTCAATTGCCGTATCTATTCATGCCGTTGAAGGAAATTCTCTAAATTCCATTATATTAGGTGGATTAAATTTTCAGAATTTAAATCCATTATTGGCCATACCTTTGTGCGTAATTGACTCTTCATTGCTACTATGCCAGGGTAGCCTTCATGAGCTGCATCTAAAACTTCTTCCCGTAATTTACTAGGTATAACAATCTGAGTCTCCCATAGTAAAATATTGTCATGGAAACACAATTCAGTTTCGAATATTTTATAATTAGTTATGGATTTGTCCCAATTATTTCTGTACAATCCTTTTACCTTGTGAATTTCTTCATCGAATTTCGAAATTTCTTCTGTGTTGGCCTGTAGTATTCTATGATGGTTTGAATTATCGCCTCATTGTCAAATGATTGAGATGACCTACTAGATATGCAAAGTTTGGACAGTGGGTGTGTATTATTCGATTTTCCTGGCCGATATATAATTGTATATCTACATGACTTGAGTCGAAGAAGCCAATGCTGACTCGAGCGCACGGTCTCGATTTTGTTGTAAAAATGCTTATGATCGGTCACCAGCTCAAACTCCTTTCCACAAAGATATACATATATTGAAATGTTCAACTGCCCAAACCAACGCTAAAGCCTCTTTTTCTGTCTGGCAGTATCGTGTCTTGCATTCAGACAAACTCTTATTACCATATGCAATAACTCGAGGACCTCTCCTATCATATTGAATTAATACTGCCCCCAGACCATCAGGACTTTCATTCGCAATTACCTGTATTCTGCCGTTCGGATTATAGTATCCTAGGGTTTTTTCCTTAGTCAGAAAATTCTTCAGATTTTCAAAAGCAGCACACTGTTTTTCTTTCTAAAATTTTTCGATACTTGCGTATTTACCCAATTTCAACTATAACATTTCCCTAATTGATTCCGTTAATATCGATAAATTGGGTATCCATTTACCCACAAAATTGATTAAACTAAAACGCTTTGGACTTCATCCACAGTCTTTTGTTCTCGAAATAAACTTATTTTATTCTACCCTAGGTGCGACCGTAACACAACCCCTCACCTAAGCCAGTTCGTCCCGAACAGGACCCAGATCATCTTCTCTGTTTAGGACCAGCCTCTCTAAATGCACCACCGTCGGTTTACTACGATGTCCCTTCTGAATCCGATAAAACACGTCGTCGTCCTTGTAATGAAAGTATAAGCTCATTCCTAATTGCCTTTCTTGACATCCGTATTTTTCCCTCATACAGCCTCAAACTTTAGATCTCCAGTTAATAGTGGTTATCTCCAAATAAAGTTTTAGCTGGTGTCATTCCTGTTGTGCTATGTATTGCTGATCGATAGGCTATAGGAACATCGGTATATGTCGATTCCAGTTGCGTTGGTTTTCCTCCACGACATTTGCTAGATATTCCTTCGATGTGCCGTTGAATCTTTCCAACCACTGTGGATGCAAAGGCGTTGTTCTCGTTTTATTTATACCGAGCATCTGGCATATTTCTTGAAATACGACCTATTCAAAATTCCTCCATTGATCGGTACGAATCTCCAAATCTGCTAATCCAGTTGTTGACCACGGCACCAGCTATTGTTGTTGTCTTCGGGTTAGGAATGGAGTAAACCTCCGGCCATTTGATGAAGTAATTCATTATCACTAGCGCATATTTATTGGTGCTCTCGATGTTGCGAAATGGCCCCGCTACATGCATTGCAATTCTCTCAAATAGTGCTCCGACGTTATATTGTTTCATGGTTCCACGAGTTTTACATGCGGGTCCCTTCACTGTCGTACATAGGTCACATTTTTCACCATTTTATCACTAATGTCTACACCAAGCCCAGTAGAATCGTTGACGTATCTTGGCTAGGGTTTTATTAATTCGTAGGTGCTAGGTGGCCTCCGCTTAATCCTCCGTGATGTTTTTTCAGGAGTTCCGCCATCCGGCTCTTTGGTATCACCAGCAACAATTGCTTCACTTTGCCATCCGTGCTTTCCCATATCCGTTTTATACACCCATTCTCTATTCGAAGGCTATCTCATTGAGCCCAATAAGCCTTGACAATTGGAGTTTTATCCGAGATCTCGCTCTAAGTGGGCCGGTTTTCCTTTTTCTTCTATTCCATGATAACCGAAAATTCAGTCCACTCCTCTGCTTTTCTAATCGGACTTTTCTGTTCATATTTTACTATCATCGATTCGATACCTCGTCATATTTGCCGATGACCATCCCTTTCTTGATGGTTTTCGTCTTATCCGAGAGATTTAGATTTCACCAGTCCCGTGAGATGTGATCGACCTTATCACATGACCAACACCAGATTTTGTTGCTTACGCCTGGAAGCAGGGGTATCTTGGTGCCGACCGCTCGGTGTTAATGCTGGTGTCAATATTCAGTCGGCATATTTTCATTGACGGTTTGTTGATAGCTTGTGCAGTCTCGTTCGTCAAGGCATAAGCGATGGTTTCCGCGAAGGTTGCTTTAGGTGACGACATCACCGCTTTGCGTGTCTCTGGATCTCCTTGTTTCATTGTGCTAGATGCACCAGTCGCTCGATTGCTGATGAAAATTCCTGTAGCCATTCTCCTCCCTTTTGGAAGCGGCTTCTCAATTTCATGCGATATATTTCCCGCTTGTGGTCATTGCCGTACTTCCGATCCAGCGCTTTCATAATTTCGAGATGGATGTGACGATCTTTTTCTTTTAAATTACTATTTGAAAATGCCGAAAGATGTGGTTCTTTCGAATGTTGGCGGCTTTAACTTGATCGAGTGAACGGTCTGAAACACTTGCGTTGTTGTTGCACTTGCTTTGACATTAGTTAACTCTTTTTCGAGACGTTGAACCTCCATTTGTAATTGCTCTTCAACCTGTTGAACCTCCGTTTGCAACTTCTCTACTTCACCATGTATGTTTGTAAATAGTTTGAAAAATTTCTCGTCAAATCACTTTTGATCATCTATAATTTGATCTATAATTTCCTCTCCTTGTTGCTCCATCTAATGTTTAATCTCCCCCATAATTTGTCATTTCAATTCAATTGACAAGTTGTGTACTGTGTATGTGTTACAGTTCCGCTAGCCGACCTGTCAAATTTTCCGTAAGAAAAAACTTTCGTTAAATTCTGTTACATTATTTCTGTTAACTTATTATTCTATTCTATCCTATGTAGGTGTCACCGTAACGATATCAAAGTTTCGAGCAAATCGGTTAGTTCGGGTTGTTGGGGTTTCCTAGTATGTGTAAAACGATCCACTAAACCTTATTTTTGTACATATCCAATATTGCGATGATTCAGAAAATAATGAAACAATAAATTTATATTGGAGAATACCAGGAAGAAGAGTTAATGATCATCGCAATCAGTATACAAGACCAAATTTATAATTAGCTATACCTATGTATTTTGGTCGTTACAATAATAATATTTGTGATTGTACGTGTTTAGTGTATCAGTAAACCAAATGATTTTATGTTCGTGCCTATTCACCCTTTTTTTAATCAATACGTACATCAATGAATATTTCTTTAATTATTATACTTTTTATTAATCAAAGTTGTCATTAGCTCAGAATAATAAACAACCAGAAGGGGCATTGCCTGAACCAAAAAATGTTTGCTCTTACCATAGACTAAAGTAATATTATAGAGAAGTCTTAATACGAATAAAAAAAAGATCTAATTACCGGGTGCCAATCCATATCATAGCGGGTGCCAATAAGTAGTAATCTTTAGTGGAATTAACAAAAAAAAGCCAAATGGAAAACAGAAATGGACTTGAGTGTACTTTCTATACCAAAAGCAAAAGCAAAGTTCAATCATAAAATAAACTGAATGAGAAAAAATGTGTAGGTTTTGTGTTACAACCCTTTGTGTACGTATACCAATTTTGGGGCATTTTTTTTATTCGTTTTAAGACGCCTCTATAATATTACTTTAGTCTATGCTCTTACACTAAATATTACTATCTTGACATTTTCTATTGTCAGCTCCGAAAATCCTACTGTTACGAAAGTTTTTAATATTTTTTTTTTGTGGTTACCCCAAAATTCAAACCCCCTAAAACTATAAGCATGATACTATATTTATGCCTTGATGGCTATTTAATAGTACCAAAATTTGCTGTCAGCCTCGAAAAATATTACTATCGCGATAGAATTGTTTAGTCTAGCAGAAATTTATTAATTTATAATTTTTTCTATCTCAGTCCGTATTCATCTAAATAGGCCAACAAATATTTTGTTGTACCTCAATGGATTATATCACAGCTCACCGAAATACAATAATACTAAAAAGTTTACAACACATGCATTAAAAACCAACCTTACCTTTATCACCTACCACAACAAATAAAAAATAAAATAATTCATGAAGTATTTTGACTGTCGTGACGCATTTTTCGAGGCTAAGATCGAAATTGACTTAGTTTTTAAAAAAATTAAATTTGTAACATTAAAAATAAAAATCGTTTTGGTTTCAGTGTTTACTAATTTTTCACTATCAGTAATTTATGTACTTGGCCTTCTTTTACTATTACAAGTAATTATTCTTTCTTTCAATACATTAAAGCTAAATTTTCAATAAAATGTCATGATAGTTAACTTTTTTTATGGGTATGCAACTTTTTCAATTTTTGGGCTTACTTCACAAAGGTCATATTTTTCATGAATTTCATAAAATTTGGTAATTTCTTCAGTATTTTAGTGAGAATTGAGTATACCAATCAAAATTTCAAATTAAACACGGCTTACACTAATGAAGGTGAATAAAAATTGTTTAAAGTAAACAACACGTCATACTAAAACATTTTGTGATTTTTTTTTGTATGCCTTCCGGTTTAATATCTAACAGCGGAAATTCGCATGCACGTACAAAAGTAAGTATCTTCCCCATATCCATTCCCAAATTTATTTGCTAATGAAACATTTTTTTATTACAATTCGTTTTTGCGTTCATTCATTCATTAAATATTAAGCTCCCCACATGACTAACCTGGAGGAGGGGAGGGGGGGCTATTCGTGAATTCGATTCGAACGTATTCGAACGAATCTGATTCAATTCAAAGAAGAATTTAATACTCCGAAGGCTGGAATACGTTCGAATCGAATTTACCCCCTAGTTTTTCAGTTTCGTTTTAATTATTATTTCAATTAACTGCATTAATTGCATATCCCGCGGTATGTGTTTGGTTAAGTAAGTTTAACGTTTCGGTAGGTTTGCACACTGCTATCCTGGTTTGGTAATATCACCAAAAACGCTGTTTGATTGTTTGCTGTTAGTTGTTTTCATATTTATTTATATTTTTTAATCACTGTATCTTCTGTCATAGATAATGTTTTCTCTGTTCATTTTTGTTACATCGGCGGTTTGCATAGAAATTTTAAAGTTGTGGAATAACATATACTGTAACGCGTTTCTTTGCTCAGATTGAAATAAAATGAATAAAACCAAATAAACTTTCTTAAACGTTATAAACAAACGAAAATTAACTAATTTTATTTGCAGATAAAATTATATAATCTAATTAACTAAAGAAATAATTAATAATAAAGAAAAACCAGCATCATTCAACAAACTATCGTTTGATTTGGAAATCCACCATATCGGAAATTCGGAATATCTAAATAATAAAAAAAAACAAAAAAAAAATAAAGAAATTATTAATTTAAATCAGATGAAAATGAAGTTAATTATAATAAATGATACACGAAATCTTCTCGCATTCGGTAAACAATAAAATTTTATTTGGGCGCCACTTTGCACTAAGGCAAAGAAAATACCGAAAAACACGCGTTTATTTATTTAATTTCCCTGACTTCATTTGATTGCATGAGCTTAGGGCGTGGCAGTTTAGTCGAGTGATTTTGTGTAACAAACAAAATAAACTGTATGTATATACACTACTCCAAAAAATTAAAGGAACACTAATTTTTTTCAATTTTTTTAGTGTTTTTTGAAGAGCTGTATCTTAGTAAAATACGGTCGTACAGAGATAAAAACAAAAGCATTTTAAAGCTTCAAATCTCTAGTTTTGAGACTTTTGAACGGAAAATTTTTGTGAGATACCGTTATCACACAATCATAAGAAAGAGCGCGAAGAAAAAAATTTCGATTTTTTTTTTTTTTTTGTAAGGTGCCATGGGCTCGGGAAATTTTTTTTAAGTTAAACCAATGCATAGGTCGGTTAGCCTGTTAATTAGGCGTAAATTTAATTTCATTCTGGTCTCTCTATGTCAACTTTTTGCTGAGATATCTGACTTTGAATCAAAAAAGATCCTTTTGCCTTTGATCATCGATATCTCAGCAACGAATGATTGCACAGTAAACTTTAGCACAGCCTTAAAAACTTCAATAAATTTTCTACAAGACACTTTAATGATTCGTGGAGAATAAATTTTTTTTTCACCCTCAATACTGATTTGAAAAAAGTACAAAAAAACGACTTTTTAGGTTGTCTTAATAAATCTACCGTTACTTTACCGTTATTGATGAAAAGACTAATGTTGCCAGGTCATTTTACAGTTTAATGTACTCCTAATAGCCCTGTAATATTTTCAAATTGATCCATCCAACCGTTTTTTCGGACAGATTGATCAAAGTTTTACAAAACAATTAAAGGAACAATTATTCATCAAAATAAAAAAACGACTTTTTTCTCATTTTACGTTAGTTACTTGTTAACCCTTAACGATCGTACGGTTTTTTTTGTAATACTCGCCGATAAGAGACGATAGAAAATTAAATAAAGTTCTGCAATATGAGCAATAATTATGGAACTTGGCCATTTCTCATCCGAATTTAGTGAAATTTGGTATGCACGATGGAAATGGGATTCTAAACTGATTTTTGGATAAAGTTCTGGAATATGGCCAACTAGGATGGAACTTGGCTATTTCTTAACCGATTTTGATGAAATTTAGTGTTCGCGATGGAAATGTGATTCTATAATGAATTTTAGCTAAAGTTCTGGAATATGTCCAATTAGGTAGGAACTTGGCCATTTCTTTTAAGATTTTGATTAAATTCAGCATTTGTAATGAAAATTGGGTTTTAAAATTATGTTTAGATGAAATTCAGGAATAAGCCGTATTATGATGGAACTTGGCCATTTCTTCTAAGATTTTTATGAAATTCAGCATGTGTAATGAAAATTGGGTTACTTCATAATGTGTTTCATCGTACCGTTGCAACTATTGCAATTTGGCCCATGGGCCCAAATTCCATACCATTTTCGAAGTAAAATTGGATTTTTCGTCTGTAATACTAAAAGTTACAATTTGTCGGATTAAGGCTCAATGGTTATTAGATGGACATACACATAGCTTACTTTTGGCCAAATTTGAAGAAAATCGTACCGTTGCAACTATTGCAATTTGGCCCATGGGCCCAAATTCCATACCATTATCGAAGTAAAATTGGATTTTTCGTCTGTAATACTAAAAGTTACAATTTGTCGGATTAAGGCTCAATGGTTATTAGATGGACATACACATAGCTTACTTTTGGCCAAATTTAAAGGAAATCGTACCGTTGCAACCATGCAATTGGGCCCTGGGCCCAAATTCCATACCATTTTTGAAGTAAAATTGGATTTTTCGTCTGTAATACTAAAAGTTACAATTTGTCGGATTAAGGCTCAATGGTTATTAGATGGACATACACATAGCTTACTTTTGGCCAAATTTGAAGGAAATCGTACCGTTGCAACCATGCAATTGGGCCCTGGGCCCAAATTCCATACCATTTTTGAAGTAAAATTGGATTTTTCGTCTGTAATACTAAAAGTTACAATTTGTCGGATTAAGGCTCAATTGTTTTAAGATGGACATATAAATAGCTTACTTTTGGCCAAATTTGAAGGAAATCGTACCGTTGCAACCATGCAATTGGGCCCTGGGCCCAAATTCCATACCATTTTTGAAGTAAAATTGGATTTTTCGTCTGTAATACTAAAAGTTACAATTTGTCGGATTAAGGCTCAATGGTTTTAAGATGGACATATAAATAGCTTACTTTTGGCCAAATTTGAAGGAAATCGTACCGTTGCAACCATGCAATTGGGCCCTGGGCCCAAATTCCATACCATTTTTGAAGTAAAATTGGATTTTTCGTCTGTAATACTAAAAGTTACAATTTGTCGGATTAAGGCTCAATGGTTTTAAGATGGACATATAAATAGCTCACTTTTGGCCAAATTTGAAGGAAATCGTAGGGGGGATTCTAAACTGATTTTTGGATAAAGTTCTGGAATATGGCCAACTAGGATGGAACTTGGCTATTTCTTAACCGATTTTGATGAAATTTAGTGTTCGCGATGGAAATGTGATTCTATAATGAATTTTAGCTAAAGTTCTGGAATATGTCCAATTAGGTAGGAACTTGGCCATTTCTTTTAAGATTTTGATTAAATTCAGCATTTGTAATGAAAATTGGGTTTTAAAATTATGTTTTAATGAAATTCAGGAATAAGCCGTATTATGATGGAACTTGGCCATTTCTTCTAAGATTTTTATGAAATTCAGCATGTGTAATGAAAATTGGGTTTTAAAATTATGTTTAAATGGAATTCTGGAATAAGCCGTATTAGGATGGAACTTGGCCATTTTTTATCCGATTTTAAACAAATTCAGCATGTACTATAGAAATAAAACTCTAAAATTATTTTTGGTTAAAGTTATATGTTAAAGTTGGAAGGCGCCTGCCTATTCCTTAAACGAATAAAAGAAATTCGATATGTGATTTAAAAGTGAATAACTAAAAACGTTATTCCTTGTATTTAATGATTTATTTTATCAATAATTTAAGGATCTCATTTTCATCGTGAATGCTGAAATTCATAAAAATAGGATACAAAACTTCCAAGTTCCATGACAATTGGCCAAACTCTGGAATTTTATCCAAAAATCAGTTTAGAATCCCATTTTTAAGGCACGTGCTGAATTTCATCAATATCGGATAAGAAATGGCCAATTTCCTTTATAGTTGGCCATATACCAGAACTTCATCCACAAATCATTTTAGAATCCCATTTCCATCGTACATGCTAAATTCATCAAAATCGGATGAGAAATGGCCAAGTTCCATCCTAGTTGGCCATATTCCAGAACTTTATCGAAAAGTCAGTTTAGAATCCCATTTCCATTGCTTGTACCAAATTTCATCAAAATCGGGTGAGAAATGGGCAAGTTCCTTCCTAGTTGGCCATTTTCCAGAATTTCATCCAAAAATCAGTTTAGAATCCCATTTCCATTGCTTATACCAAATTTCATCAAAATCGGATGAGAAATGGGCAAGTTCCTTCCTAGTTGGCCATTTTCCAGAACTTTAACCAAAAATCAGTTTAGAATCCCATTTCCATCGCCCATACCAAATTTCACTAAAATCGGATGAGCAATAGCCAAGTTCCATCCTAGTTGGCCATATTCCAGAACTTTATCGAAAAATCAGTTTAGAATCCCATTTCCATCGCCCATACCAAATTTCATCAAAATCGGTTAAGAAATGGCCAAGTTCCATCCTAGTTGGCCATATTCCAGAACTTTATCCAAAAATCATTTTAGAATCCCATTTACATCGTGCATACCAAATTTCACTAAAATCGGATGAGAAATGGCCAAGTTCCATAATTATTGCTCATATTGCAGAACTTTATTTAATTTTCTATCGTCTCTTATCGGCGAGTATTACAAAAAAAAACGTACGATCGTTAAGGGTTAACAAGTAACTAACGTAAAATGAGAAAAAAGTCGTTTTTTTATTTTGATGAATACTTGTTCCTTTAATTGTTTTGTAAAACTTTAATCAATCTGTCCGAAAAAACGGTTGGATGGATCAATTTGAAAATAATACAGGGCTATTAGGAGTACATTAAACTGTAAAATGACCTGGCAACATTAGTCTTTTCATCAATAACGGTAAAGTAACGGTAGATTTATTAAGACAACCTAAAAAGTCGTTTTTTTGTACTTTTTTCGAATCAGTATTGAGGGTGAAAAAAAAATTTGTTCTCCACCAATCATTAAAGTGTCTTGTAGGAAATTTATTGAAGTTTTTAAGGCTGTGCTAAAGTTTACTGTGCAATCATTCGTTGCTGAGATATCGATGATCAAAGACAAAAGGATCTTTTTTGATTCAAAGTCAGATATCTCAGCAAAAAGTTGACATAGAGAGACTAGAATGAAATTAAATTTACGCCTAATTAACAGGCTAACCGACCTATGCATTGGTTTAACTTAAAAAAAATTTCCCGAGCCCATGGCACCTTACAAAATAAAAAAAAAATTCGAAATTTTTTTCTTCGCGCTTTTTCTTATGATTGCGTGATAACGGTATCTCACAAAAATTTTCCGTTCAAAAGTCTCAAAACTAGAGATTTGAAGCTTTAAAATGCTTTTCTTTTCATCTCTGTACGACCGTATTTTACTAAGATACAGCTCTTCAAAAAACACTAAAAAAATTGAAAAAAATTAGTGTTCCTTTAATTTTTTGGAGTAGTGTATATATAGCAAAATTGAAATCAATAAAAAAAAAATGAATCAAACAGTTAATTACCAAATTTAGCACAAAAAAAAAAATTAATAACAAAATACAAAACCAAATATTTGTCTTTTTCTATTGAGGATCGTGACGTAAGTTTTTCATTCAATCGCCTTCCATGCCACTGCGTATGATATAATCACCATGTGGTTTCGACAGGATCCATTTTTGTGTAGCTTCTGGAAACAATTTCCTACTACGCAGGCACATGTACAAAACAAAAATATTTGGTATTTCACCCACAAATTAAATCACTCAGAATACAGTATCTAGTTTATTTAGAATACCAATTCAAAATTCACAATCACCAAACAAAAAAAATTGTAATTATTGGTATTTAAATTGTCTCAAAATATATGCATATATAAAACAATATTAATTATAATAAAAATAAATAAGTATACTTATGAAAAAAAATTAAAGATGTGGCCAAAATTAATTAATTTATTTATATTAATCAGGAACTCCAAATCAGCTTTTCCTCCAAAAATCACGATCCGTCCTCTTTGATGTCTCGATCCCCAAAAAAAAACTTTTTGTCCATCATCCAGCAAGATAATTTTTCTTTTCTCTTTTTTTTTTTTTTATAATCTCCATTATTCTCCTCCCCACTGCATTTTCTATCTGCATACCACCACATTTATTGTGAGAAACTGGTTGACCAAGAAGCATACTCTTCTCAAATCATCAAATCCAATAATTAAGACACAAACTTTATATAAACCAAAATACACTAATAAAATTAGAACAACAAAAAAATACTATAGAAATCAATCTCCTATTTCCCATCTCTCCGAGTTTTCTCAAAATCAAAATTTAATCAACAAAATTTAATCAATATTATTATCTGCAAACATTTAAAAATAAAAATAAAACGTAGCAATGCACCAACCTATTGGTAACCGATCATTAAAACCATCAAGAGAGAGAAACCTTCGTGTCATCATTTTTCAATTTCAGCATAACAATTAATAAATTAAAAAATCACTCATTCTTTCTTTCCCCTCTATGGTGATTTCCAAATCAGTACCACTGATACAATATTAACTCTACACATGGTAGAAACACAACGACCAAACACATTCGAAGCCTATGATGCTCAACTCAAAATCGCTACAATACCTTCTTTATAACCGGTCATACTTCTTCTCTCATAAATCAAAATTCTGGACTCTGGTGACTACCCGGACATCAGTATTAAGCGTTGTACCTTAATCCGTAGTATCATATTTTCTCCACAGAGGTCTGGCCATTTATATCCGTTAAGATATTCCATATTTTACTCCCAATTAAACAAAACAAAGAAGTAAGAACGATGATTTCAACTTCTCATAGGTTAAAATTCGGGGCTCAAAATACACCCTCGGGCTCGAAATACACCCTCAGCCCAAACATTCCAAGCAACTGAACCAGCTGCAGTCAGCTTTTAATTGATCCAGCTCTCGAAAATTTGGCTGCGTTTAGGCTGGGTAAAAAATCTATTATACCGCTCCGCTGGGTAAAGCCAAAAAAGATCATGAAATTAAAGTAAGAGATGAAATGCGGAAAATTTTAGAATCATTAAGAGCGGGCAGACATTTCGGACATACATATTTAGAGTAAACATTTTTCAAGCTTTTCATTCAAGCTATCAGCATAATTTAGCTTAGATGCCAGAATTAGAATGCCGTTTAACGTATTTTGTATCATTCACATACAATGACAATCGACATTTGCGAAAAAAATTCATCTTGTAACAAAACAGCAGATGAAATCCGAGAAATAAACTCTAATATAGGCTTTTATGGTATATTTTCAAGCTATCGAGCGGCAACTTTTCGCTTCAAAGGCGTCGATACAAAATATGGTGTGCTTACGTATATATAGAAATAAAAAATCGACCGTTTTATCACATTTCTTGTTTAAACTAATTTTTTTGATTAAATAAAACAAAATTTTGATGTTCTGTTTGCCCCGGACGTGTTCTGGTTTTTTAATCTTCTTTTAGCTTACAGAAACATTTCTTACATTGCCCTGGTTTTTAGATAATATCTATTCGCATCGCTGCGACAATGCAAAAGGCCGGGGAAACCAGAAAAATAATAATTTCGACACTTTCAATAAGAATATTTCAGACCCGTAAATTTTTATACTGCGTAAACCTACATTTAAAATACTTCTTCCCGTTAGCCCTGCTTTTATTTTAAAAAATCTGATCACAGCATAAGGACCAACCTTTTCGCCGAAAAATTGTTCAGACCAGGAAATAATAGCAATAATGCCGGAGACTTATAAGATATAGTCTGAATTAAATCGCGCGCGCGATTTACGCGTCTAAATGCGTTTGATTATCAAAAAGTTAAATTGTGCAAGTTGAATTGTGCAAATTAAATTGTGCCAAGTGAAATTATGCCAGTGGAATAGGCCTAGAATCGGTCATCCTGCCTATATTACCTCGTTCGATCACCTCCCTTTTTGAAGCAAGTATTGATTTCATGTAAGATTTTATATTCTAAATAGAAACGATAAACGCTTCGCTAGATAGGAATGTTGTGCCGTCTTCATTATATTAAATTAGGTCCATATAATTAAACCTGGCTAAGTCTTTATTTAATTATTATTCATTCATTCCTTCAAAACATTCAAAAAGCGAATATCATATTTACAAGAAAGCTCGAAAATGCTTGTTATTTTGCAAGCAAATTTTCTGGAAAAAACAAACAAAATGTTTCTCAATTTTTGAAAAATCAGACAAACACAAAAAAGAAAAAAATTATGTCATATTCTTTCGGTACAAAAAAGATGATCTGGATAAAAAAAAATTGATTTGGATCAAGAAAATGACATTTGCATATTCTTTCGAAAAAAAAAAAAAATTGATTTGGATCCTTTTTAAAAAATGTAGATTTTTTGGTGAATTTGATCCGACTTTCACAAACACATAGAAATATAATCGTCAAAATGAGATATAGCAAAACCAAAACAAATGCCTATTCAAGCCATCATGTTCTCTCATATGACAGATACTGTAAAACAAATGAACACTAATGTCGAATTCTTTCAGACTATAAAAAACTGATCTCACGAAAAAAAACTGAACTAAATCATTTTCTACTATGGCGAGTTCCGTTTTTTCTTTGCTCAAGATCAGATTTTTATAGTCTGAAAGAATTCGACATAACGTGTGTTAGTATGGGTTAGTTCGTTTTAGTAATATTTAAACAAGAAATTGGCCTCTGTGTTTTTCTGATTTGCCAAATCGAAAATAATGTGAATTTCATTACTACTAATATATTGTCTATAATAAAGCCGAAAAAATCAATTTGTATATTATGCTATGTGCTGGGGCGGCGAGGTTTATAAAAACATTTGGGTTGGTTTTGGATATAAACAAAAACAAGACGCCAAAAGCTCAAATAATTTGAGGTAAACACACTCATTTTCGTACAGTACGAAGTCGTTTTCATCAAAATAAATTTTAAAATCGCATAAACCAATATTTTCCATCTTTTTATGGAAACTTTAGATTTCATACTATTGTACAATACGTAAAAATTCTTTAAAATGAGGCTGCGGTCAAGAATTCAGCCGCTGCGTAGTTTGTACTGCAAATCGGTCAAAAATTTAGTTTTGCAGCCAAAACTGTGCATAAAATGTAGCGCATTAAAATACAGCAAATAATAATTGCTGAGCAGTTACACAGTCACATTGTAAACGATGCAAAAATTGCAAATGAGAATTATTTTTTTATTTAAAATTATAATTTATTAATAATTTGGTGCAAAAATGCGATTTCTTTCAATTATTTATAATCACAGGAAATTATAAGCGTAGTCAAATGGCTAATGTCTTATCAACTTGCAGACATTAGCTTATCAACTTACACTCACGTTGTCCGTCGTAAAAAAATCCAGTCTACATTTTTTTGCATTCCGCTTGCTTTTCAATTTTTTTGTGCTGCTTAAAACCAGCAGCGGCTGGATTTTCGAGCGCACCTTGAGTAAACATATCCTCGCTTTTTTAAATTGTTATTTTTTTACCAATACAACTACAAATAAAGATTAATAATTTGTCATGTTCTTTGGTATACAAAAAATCGATTTTTTTTTTTAAATCGATACCACACTAAAACGGTTTCTCGATTAGACTCGGTTTCGCTTGTTATGTACATCCGGTTATACGATTAATTTTTATAAATCATAAATGACTTATAAAAATTTTTGTTTATATCTCCTTTTGACAATTAGCATTTCTATGTGTTTGTGAAAGCCGAATCAAATCTAGCAAAAAATCAAGATCTTTTAAAAATGATTTGGGTCAAAAAAAAAAATTTTTTTTTTCGAAAGAATATATAAAAATGCGAAGGTAAATTATTCAATCAATTAAAAATAATTAAATATGACGATCTATTTCCAAGTTCTTTACCATACAAAAAAATTAATTTTTTTTTGTTTGGTTGTCGAAAAGAATTCGATATTAATTATTTGGCACTGTATCAACTTAAAAATTTAATACAACGTCATATATCGATAGGACTCAGCAATCTAGAAACAATTTACAGACAGCTACAATCAGCTTCGATCAAAGTTTTTCGAAAACACAATACAAATTTTAAAAAAGTTTATCAAATTTGATTAAAATGTCGAATAATAATAAGTGCCTTATATGTTGCACGAAAGGTACATCACATTTTGAAAAATAAATACTAAATGTCGTTTATAAATATTACTGTCGAAATAATTTCAGTGATACCAGTCCAACAACGTGTTTTATTAGTATTTTGGTGTTTTAGCGCTGTTGCCATTTCATTCGCAATCCGTTTAGTTATAACATTCGCAATTATCGAAATGATTATGATACCGCATAATTTTACGAGAGAGCCTGAATTCGATTACTGTTGGGTATATAGTTGTGGCCACAAAAGTGAGTTGTTGGGTCATGAAGAACAATTTGATTGGAGTGAAATGCAAGTTGGTATTTTATTTGCGAGTTTTTTCATTGGTTATTTTATTGTACAAATACCGTCCGGGATCATAGTGGACATATCATCAGGCAAAGCTGTATGGAGTTTAGGAATGATTTTGGCCTCGACATTAACTTTGCTTTTATCAATGGGAACTAAATTAGATGAAGATTTTATATTCCTTTTCGTAATGCGAGTTTTTATAGGATTATTTTCGGGGCCGGTGTTAAATTCAATAAACTCAATTATATCGAAATGGTTTCCCGAAAATGAGATTTGGCTTGCAGGTGGAATCATTTATAGTGGAGTACCATTTGGCGGCCTATTATCATCTTTGTGTAGTGGGCTAGTATTGCACCAGGAAAATAAATGGAGCACATTGTTCATTTCATTTGGGGCGGCCGGAATTGTACTTAATATAATATTTTTCCTGTTTATTTATGGTATGCCAGAGAAACATCCTTGTTTATTATCATCGGAGAAAGAATTTCTAGATACCAATGTCAGACGTCCTGACATTCATTGCAGCGAAATACCATGGCGTGCAATATTATCCAATCGAGCTGTAATCGGCTTGGTTGCAATAAGGGCAGGTCAAGATTTTGGATTTAACATAATGTTGATGTATTTCCCAAAGTATTTATCCGATATATTATGCAGCAACCTAACCGAAACCGCCATTTTTTCAGCAGCTACATTTTTATGCGCGTGCATATTTGCAATTCTTAGTGCGCTGCTTGCTGAAATTCTATTGAAACGAGATATATCACCAACATCAATAAGAAAATTTTTTGGTGGATTTTCTTGTATTTTTTCATCAGTTTTTTTAGTCACTGCGTCGTTTTGTGTATGCGATGTTTTGGGAGTGATGTTTTCATTTTGTATTGCAATGTTTGGAATGGGATTTTATTTAACCGGACTATGTACCAATGAAGTAGCTATTAGTCGAACGTTTACTGGTACAATAAGTGGAATAGTTAATACGGCTAGTAGTCTGATAACTTTTACTGGACCACTTTTAGCTGGTTTTCTAGTAGACTCGGTAAGATACATGACAAATTTTAATATCCAAAAAATAAATTATAATATTTTAAATTAGCGTTCCTCGACTGAATGGCGAATCGTATTTTGGATCGTACTTATTATATTCAATGTAAGCACCTTACCATATATGTTGTGGGGATCAGGAAGAGACCAAGGATTTGAAGCTTTTGTTGACACACTCACACCAGAAGAAATTGAGAAACGGATAAGTGAACAGCATACTAGAAAAGATCGTTTCATATTCGCCTAGTTGTAATTTATTTTCAGAAATAAAAAAATATTCCAAGTATTAATTTATTGTTTTACAAAAAATTTTTTTTTTCCTTGCTTTGGGTCAATCTTCAATTCTTCTGCCATGTTTTTGTTGTCATACACGCTTTCGATACTTTTGAAAAAAATAATTCCCAACTGCTAGAATACTGCCAAAATAGTTCAATTCCCAATTCCCAGGGAATAGCCAGGGTCCCTATTTGTGAATCCGTTTCGTTTGGTCATTCGAAACGAATGATGTATTCGTTTCGAATAAGAATTGGTATTTTTGAATTCGATCGAAAATAAAAACCTACTATATCAAATAATGAAAAGGGAAATTCTGTTTTTTGGGTAAACCTATACGAAAAATACAAACCTTGACCAATTTTGACGTTTTGATTGTTTTGTCTAATGTCTATTCGCAGTTTGAAAATTTTATATTTGTGTTGTGGATGTGTCTTCTGATAAATAATTATTAAAAATAATTCTGTTAAATCATTTGATAGAATTATTTATTATTTGTCTCTTCTATGCGGAGTTTAAATTGATGAAGATAAATTGCTTCATACAGAGTCGTGTTTTTAGGTGTACATTGTAAAAATGAATGTGTCCAAGATGAGCTAAATCATAAATACAAATTTCGGACAATAAATTTTTTATTTTATTAAACAGAAAAAATAGTTTTATTTCGATTGTGTGTATTATTTTTAATTGGTGCATAAAATTTCAAAATACATAATATTTTTGTACGTACATATGTGTTTATTTATTATTTGCTGAAATTTTCATGTTCCGTCGGTGGTTACGATATTTCTTCCACTATAATTTTTATAAAAACATTTTATTTCTTGTAAAATTATTTATTTAGTGGTTACATTTGTAATTAAAAATGATCCCGTCCTAAAATGGCATCTTAATTATTAAATTACTGCTGTGCGTACAGAATTATTCTCCATTTGTATATGGATTCGTCAACAATTCTTTCAACGAACAGAAATCCGTTCATGAACGTACAAATGTTTGTCGAAAACGGATTGCTCGATAAGGGAAATTTTCGTTCGTTTGACGTTTGAACGTTTTCGTTTTCGTTGATTTATTATACGTTTTCGAATTCACAAATACCAATCGTTCGGAAACGCCATTCGTTTATTCGAATTCGGATTCACAAATAGGGCCCCAGAATAGCGGTCATTGATAATAGGAAGATTCAGAAATTTGTGTGCGAAGAAATTGTGCGATTTATTAGAGATATTAAAGCGGGGTTTTAAGACTGCCTAGGAGGCCGTGGCCCACAGTTTGAGTAGCACCGATCTAATCGATTTGAGTACTAAAAATTTGTGTTTCTTATTTAAAGCTGTAGATCGAGCAGATTTTGAAATTTGAAATCAGATCGATCTGAAATAAGAAACAGGTTTCAGATTGCGCAGATCAAAAAAATTAACAACCATCAGAGTAAAAAAAGCGGGCAGATGCATCTAATATAATAAAATGCTAGCGTGAAGCCCCGGTGGCACAGTTGTTAGCATGCTTGCTTTAAGCCCCGGAGGTCCCGGGTTCGATTCCCGGCGGGTGATGAAAAAATCACGGCTGGTTAATGTAAGGATTAGTGAATTAATCACTCATTATTATCCGTTAAAAAATGATTACGAAACTTCAATATGAAGCGGCCAAATCCCTCTATGGGATGTAGCGCCAGCAAAAAAAAAAAAAAAAAAAAAATTAATTCTATGGGATGAAGCTACAATGGCACCTGGTGTTGCTATGAATGCTGTCGATAAGCTTTATAAAGAAATAATGAAAAACCGGAAACCATTTGGCGGTAAAACAAAGCTACTTGGTGGAGATTTTAGGCAAACTTTACCTAAGCGTATTTTGTTGACCAAAATTGAATTCGAATTACATTGGGTGAGTTTTTTCCCAAGAAAGGGGACGTCGTTTAATGATGTCACGCAATTTTTAACAATTTTTACCACCCCCCCTCCTCCCTATGTCACAGTTCGTCACATTTTACTAATCCCCCCCCCCCCTCCTTTAGTCACGCCATGACTCGAAAAAATACAAACATAAATATTTACAATTGCAGAACAACCCCCCCAAAAAGCGTGACATCATTAACACGTTAATCGCCATGTCAGTCATATGTGTCTGACACTAAGAATTTCTCCATGGGCCATGTCAGTCACTGATATCCGACGCAAACGATAAATTTGCTTTATCTTTCAAAAGCTTAGCCTTCTTTGAGCAAAACCTGAAAATTGCTTGGCTTACTACGGAAAAATAAATATAATAGACTTAGTTATATAATGCTATATTGTTACACTTGAAAAATTACATTTCAATAATTTTTATTTTGATAAAAGAAATTACATTGACTTATAATGTTGCCCAAAACATTCTAAGCAATAAAAGGGGTTTTGTTTGCAGTCTGAGCAATAAGTTGAAACTTTTTTCCCCCTTTTTTTTGCTGCTTCTCGACCTTCTGCTTCTTTTTATTTGGGCATAACATCCAACGCACATTCTTCTGCGTTTCTTCTTTTTAGAACTAAACATTGTTTTTAGCATATGATTAATCTAAGCATATCAGTAACCAAATTTTCACGAAATTGTCATATTGCTTTTCGTAATTATGTAGTATCTAAATTATGTAATAAAATTACCATGGCGCAGAGGAAAACTTTGTTGAAATTATTGTGGCGATTAACGTGTTAAAGGACGTCCCCAAAATGGCTAATTTGATTTAATTGACAAAAGCCAACTTTTTGAAATAAAATATAAATTTAATATGTATTATGACCTGGTGGCAGGTATTATAACCAAAAATTAGAATTGGGTTTAATTTATCTCAATATTTGTTGAGTTAATGTTATTCTTGTCGGGGTTTATCCTATGCAATTGTTGTTGTAAATTTGTCAAGGAAATACGCTTCCTGTAGTTGTACATGGTAGTCAGCCTGCAATTGTTGAAGCTAGTGTCACGATTGCTAGACTAGCTAGTAATCGTTTACAGAAATATTATGTTTACAGAGCTTTCGAGCGGTCAATTTTGCTCTAGCTATGACTCAGGGAACTGGGGTGGGGTTTTCGAAAGTTGTAAGCATCAGTATTAGACCGCTTTAAAATAATTAAAAGGTATCACCACAAACTCTGACAATAAACCTACCTCTACTTTTTACCTATATCCATGATCATCCTCAAATCTCACAAAATTTAGCTTCTCATTTTAACGCAAATAAAAACATAAATAATTCATTTATAAACTTTAAACTTCGAGTTTATTATGCATCAAATAAACATAAATCGAAAAGAGAAGTTTAACAAATTCAATATATTAATTTAAATAAAATTGGAACTAGCTACACCCTACTATAACTACACCTAATACCCTTAATATCTATTGTAACTTTATATAATAAAAAAAAATAATTGAATATTATTTTTAAGATTAATTAAAGAAAATAATTAAGAGATAAAGAAATTGATTATTTATAATAATAAAAATATTTAGTAATAAACAATAACAAAAATGTAGAAAAAGTTTGTTTCTTGCACTTAGCTGAATGTTGCGTTATGATTATGCCTTCATTGTTGATTGATGACGTACGTGGTATGTTGAATGATGATGATTTACCATACAGTAGTTAGTACGATACCAGGTGACATTGTTAACGAGATCACCACAACAGAACAATTGCAATTACGAGACTTTTATTATCTTTAGAATTAACACTATTATTTATTATTAATGTTTATAGCTTTAGATTTTAGTTTTAGATTTAATTATCAACTATAACTTATTATTTATTAATTATATTATGTGTACTATTTATTATATTGCAACAATTTTTGTTCTGTACGTATAAATATGTATCTATCTATGTACATATAACAGATGTAAGAGTACCATTTGACGTGAACAGTACTATTTATAGCACTTAAACCGTTTGAATGTAATTTCTTTAATAAGATAATTAGATTTTTGTGTATATTATTATTAAAGAAATAACGGTAGATCGATCTTATAATCACTTAAAATTAGGATAGCTTTTATGTTAATTATATTATTAATGTTCACTATTTCAGGCACTTATAATTTAGTTCAATTAAATAACTTAAGATTAACTTCCATAAGTTATTTAGTACAATTCTCTGATTTTGAATTTACACTATTCACTATTTAGTTATTAGGAGTTATTTATTATAAATTACACGTTTGAAATACGTATTTAACTTAGCTTTAATATATTTTTAGGAACCAGTAATGGTATCTCTATACATATTTGCTTAAACTAACGTAATAACTATTTTACACTAAAATATAATTATTAATATTAACTGAACTTTTCGATTTAGATTCACTAATTAATTATTAATTACTGGACTATTTACTATTATTATCCACATATTATTATTTACGTTAACTTATATTTTTTTAATTTTTCTATAAAACTTTAAACTAAAAATAATTTTAAGAAAAATATCACGCCACTTTAGACCATGCTATTTTTGGCCTTCTACACCGTACAAACGTCGATTATCAATTGTCCCAATCCAAAAAAAACAATCATCAATCATAACAATTTTATTCGACCAACAACAACAAAATAATCATCTCTTCATTATCACCCTCAATGGTTAGAATTATGAATACAAAGAGGTAATATAATGCAGAAGGGAGCATTGAACTTAACTATACGTGGCTGTGTAATTTTACTAAAACAAACTTATGCGAACTAATTTAGTGCGAGATGAGATCTTTATGTGGCTATTGCCACAAATCGTGGGGACGTCCCACATCCCATGAGAGATGTCTCAAAGCCAGGCATTAAAACTAACTCTTACAGAATTTTAATGGAGAATATGAGTTCGAGCATGAATACCAATAGTGGAAATGACTATAAATTTTGTTGTTGGTAGTTAGCACGCCCAATGCAAGAATCTTCTTTAGGTCTTAATATCCTTCACATGAAATATTCCTATTTGGTTACCACTTTCATCGACAAGTTTGTATGCGACATTACCAACGGGTTCTTTAATAAATGCCATTTTAAATTTCGGGGCTAATTTTGCGGAAAATTTTTGAGTTGCATCACTTTGACAAAAATTCCTTACAAATACTTGTTGACCAGCTGAGAAATTTCGTTTGCGACTACGCAAATTATAACTATTTGAATGTT
The DNA here is from genome assembly GCA_963556165.1 of Tipula helvola. Taxonomy (NCBI): domain Eukaryota; kingdom Metazoa; phylum Arthropoda; class Insecta; order Diptera; family Tipulidae; genus Tipula; species Tipula helvola. Next base: position 55,859,970 of record OY744482.1, read on the forward strand.
TGTTATATGATTTACGCAAATTCTCTAAGACAGTTTTCTGAGCGAGTACCAGTTTATCTGCGTTGGACAACTGAAGTTCATTGTCTTCCAAACTGTTTAATTGGCGTAGTAACCCATAATGAGATCCATCCGAAATGTGATGTTGTCCAAACACCATGAAATATGGTGAGCGATCGGTGCTTTCATGTATCACATTACGCAACGCAGATGCAATGGAATGGATATGTGTATCCCAAGTTGTATGATCGTCCTTTATGTAAGAGCGGACGGCGGATAATATACTTCTATTAACGCGCTCCGAAGCATTCGCTTGGGGAGAATACTTAGGGGTTAACATGTGTTTGATATTGTATTTGAGTAAAAATTCACGAAAGACTTTGGACGTAAATTGCTTACCATTGTCACTTAAAATTTGTTCCGGGACGGAGAATATATTTAAGACACGATTCACTAAAAATTTCACGACGTTTTTACTTGTAGCGTCTCTCATAGGTTCAAGGAGGACAAAACGACTAAACTGGTCTAAAACGACTAATAAGTAACAGTTTCCTAGCTTGGAACGAGGATATGGCCCCATAAAATCAATAAATAGTCGTTGAAAACTCCTAGAAACCTCCACATAGTTACCCATTGGTGGCCGAGTTATACTGTTTGACGGTTTGCTAGCCTTGCATAGTGAACAATTCACCACAAATTGATAAACATCGTTAACCATTTTTGGCCAATGATAATAACGTCGTAAAACTTCCAGAGTTTTACGTACACCAAAATGAGAAGCACTAGGTGGTGAGTGAACTCTTTCTAATAGTATGGGAATTAACGGGTTAGGAACACAAATTTTCCATGAAGGAATATCGGAAGAAAGATCCTGCTCGGGTTTCGGAAGTATAAGAATTTTACCGTTGCTAATTCGTAAGTTACACTGTATATGCGGATTATTTTGAATATGGCTAATTCGGTCAAGATAATCGGGATCCTGGAAATGAATGGAATCCTGATCAAAATAGAAAGGAGGATCAGCAATGACTTCATCCAGTAACAATGCCTCCGCCTGACGTGAAAGCGCGTCTGGCACGATGTTTTCTTTGCCTTTCCGGTATTCAATTGTGAAATTAAAACCTTGGAGTTTCAGGCTCCAGCGAGCGAGACGCCCAGAAAGTTCCCTTTGTCCCATTAACCACTTCAAACTTGCGTGATCCGTGATTATGGTAAAAGGGTAGCCTTCTACATATTGCCTAAACTTCTCAACACTTAATACAGCGGCGTAACACTCTAATTCGGTCACACTGTAGTTACGCTGCGCTGCATTAAGTTTTTGAGAAATAAATGCAATAGGGCGTTCATCGCCGCTGGGAGACCTTTGAAAAAGGACAGCCCCCACACCAGACATAGAAGCATCGCACTGGATAAAGAACGGCTGACCCCAATCGGGGTTGCAGAGAACAGGAGCCGTGGATAGAGCCAGTTTTAACTCCTCAAAAGACCTCTGAGCCATGTCATTCCACTCAAATTTTCGGTTCTTTTTTAACAAATTGGTGAGCGGTGTTGCTAGTTCGGAATATCCACGGATAAATCTGCGATAATACCCTGACATGCCCAGAAATCTCCTGACTTGTTTAACGTTTTTAGGAGCAGGGTAGGCTGAAATGCCAGATACTTTGGAGGAATCTACCTTGAGTACACCATCACCGACGATATACCCCAGGTACCGGATTTCTTTAAGGAGGAATTTACTCTTCTCAACGTTTATCGTCAGGCCGGCCTTCTTAAGTAATTCAGCAACTCTACTCAACAACATAAGGTGCTCATCGAACGTTTCGGCGGCAATCAAGAGGTCGTCGAGGTATACAAAGACCTGTGAGTGCAACTCGTGAGGTATCACCCGATGCATCAGACGACACATAGTCTGCGGAGCATTACAGAGTCCGAAAGGCATCACTGTGAATTGGTATAGGGGTCGCCCGGAGACAGTGAAGGCCGTCTTATCCCTTGAGCTCTCGTCCAATGGGATTTGCCAGAAGGCGTCCTTAAGATCAATACTAGATATAAATCTAGTCTTGTTCAAACGTCCCAGCAATCCATTTATAAGAGGCAATGGATAAGCATCCTTCACCGTCACCGCGTTCACCTTTCTTGCGTCCAAGCACAATCGGACTCTGCCATCCTCCTTGCGGACTCGGGTCATCGGGGAACTCCACGAGCTGCTACTCTCCTCTATGACACCCAGCGCCAGCATCCGATCAAGCTCCTTACCAATCTCAGCTTCAACAGCGGGAGACACAGCGTAATACCTTTGCTTGATGGGTTTGGCATCACCGACATCAATTACATGTTTAACGAGTTGCGTACGACCCAGACCAAGCAAAGCGGAAGATGGGAACTGTCGCTTAATGGATTCTAACTGCTGAAACTGAATGGGAGTCAATTGATGTAGTGTCGGTTCTCTATCAATAATAGATGCCTCCGATATGACGCGTGGAGAAGAGGAAATCAGTGGAGAATTAAAATTAGAGAGAACGGAATGGTACGTAATTTGTAAATTAAATAATCGCCAAAAATCAATCCCAAGATACAAATCTTGTGTTAGGTTTGGAGCTAAGTGCAGAGTTAAATAATTTGTTTGACCAGCAAACGTTATTGGTACTCTTACATGGCCAATTATTTGTTCGACAGCCCCATTTGCTGTCTTAATCGTTGAAGGAAGATGACGAAAATGCACAGTAGGGTCTTTGAGGATCTCCTCGCAATTTCTCCCAAGTACCGACACATTGGCACCGCTATCCAATAAACCTCTTAGCTTCTTACCAAGTAACTCAACTTCCGCGTAAGGGCGTCCATCTGTATTATCAGCTATTAATGATTCTATGATTTGAGATCTAAGGGATTTGCGTAAATTAAAGTAATGAATAGATCGGGATCTACGATTAAGTTTGAAATTTGGATACTTTACTTGAGATTGGCGATATTTTGGAATACTATGTTTTTCGTCTATGGACGCTTCAAGATCGAACGAAACCCGTCGCCTCTTGGTTGTTTGGTTTGTGTCATTTGTGGGTCGGGGGGAATCATCTTTGAGACGTTCACCCCCTCCTTCAAGTTTCCCCAAATGGTTTTACAATTTGGGCACTGAGTCTTAATAACTTCGGGAGTCCCGCAACCAAAACAGAAGGTGTGTATTATTCGGTAATTACAATTTTTAAAGAAGTGTCCTGTTTGTCGACAATTCCAACAATGCTTAATTACTTGTGTTTCAATTGGTGGGGGTAAAGCTCTATGGGTTTTTAAGGTTTGATGTGATGCAATAGCGTTAAGCGCTGGTTGTTGTGGTATGGGATTATTAAGAAAACACGGATTATGAGGAGAATAATCCATACTATGGTGAGAGTCATAATATGCATTACCAGGATTATATTGAGGTTGTATTGATGGAATGAAATTAGGAGGTTGGTTTTGATAAATTGATGAATTTTGTAAGGCGCTATGAGTAACTGAACTGTAATTTATCGGTTTTGAAACTAACTGACCATCATTTGTATTGGTAATGTATCTATTATTAATTAATTGCGGATCTTGCACCACCTCGATCTCACTGACATGTCTCCGTGACTCACAGTACAGTTCTGGTAATATACGGTTCCGTGTCCACGCATCCTCGTATGCGACACATTGACGGACCAGTTCATCGAGAGTCTGAAACTGCGCGACAGCCAGTCGATCTTGTAAACCCGGGCGCATGTTTTGAGTGAGAATGAAAATAAGATCGGAATCGGGCATACGGGTTTCCAATTGCAACGACATAGATAATATCGTATTGTAAAAATCTATAAATTTTTCGTGGGGCCGTTGTTTCTTGGATTCAATTCCGCGGCGGATTTCTAGATCGGTTCTCCTATCCGAAAATCTTTTGATTATTTCTGATTTAAGAAATGTCCATTCTACATTTCCGTGGCGTTGGATGAAATCCCAGTACCAATCTGCTGCTATGCCTTTGAGAAAATAACTCATATCATTTGAGATTTGTTGCAAATGAACACAGTTAATCATGGCTTGGTGTTCCACCATACGTATAAACCTTTTTACGGGTGTACCATGTGGCGTGCCATCGAATGATATGGGCCATTTTGTTGGATCACGAGTTAACGGACGGAACTGTTGCATAGGATCATAGAATTGATTTTGATTTGGTATGTAATAATTTATTGGTACAAAATTACCCATTGGCATTGGTTGATTTAATTGCTGGGGGTTGAAATTAATACCTTTTTGAGTAGCAGAATTTACATTGGGAAAATCGTCATTGTATTTCTTCGTTTTAGTAAGAGATACCTCTGGTCTGTGAGTCTGGCCGAGACCGACTGTAGCAGGAAGTGTTGGTCCAACGCGAGAAGGCCCAGGTTGGTTATCTGGTTTAGCATTCTGTTCTGTTACGATATTCGAAGAAACCCTAGGTTGATTCACTGCTGCGGATGCATGTTGCGATTGTATTTGAGGCATTTGTGAGGTATTTATAGATTGAGAATCATCGGAAGAATCATCAGAGTGTCTGCTAGATTCATCAACTTGTTCTTTCTCTTGCGACAATTTTAATGTTTCTAATTTTGTAATAGATTCGTTCAGATCATCGTTTTCCTGGTCTAATTTTTGAAGGAATTCAATTAAACGCGTACATTTTTCCTTCAGCTCGGCAACTGCTGATTCTACCGCTTTTGAATATTCAATTCTAAACAACCTACCTCTAATATGAAGTAATCTTGAATGAAATATATCAACACGTATATCCCCTTTCGTATTCCGCAATTCAATGGCATTTTCAATTTCGAAATAGATTTGCCTAAATTTAAGCGAAATTTCATGTACCTCACTTTTGGGATTTTTCCGTGCAAGGCGAAGAGGCCTATTCGGTATTAACACCGGATGAGCATTTTCTTCCTCCAAGCGTTTTAAAAGTTCTTTAAGATTATCTAATGGGTTATCCCCGAAAATATTTCGAACCGCGCACTCCAGTTCAAATTCGTCGTAAGCCAAATGTTCTGGATTCATCATGTATTTCGACTTTCCACTATTAACATAAAATTAAGTCAAAATAGACCGAAAAAAAAAATATTATACGAGAACTAATTATGCTAAGTTGGTCTTATAAACAACAACCAATATAATGTTAATAACTTGAGAATGAAAAATCTAGTTTGTTAATGATTAATTACGTGACAACAATTGATAATCGAAATTTGAAATTATTATCTAATTAATGTATTACGATACGAAATTTGTATTAAATGTAAGATTCACAAAATAATGAAGATGATCATGAATGCGGTAAAAGAAAAATAATTTTATCTTAAACTGAATTGCCAATCTCTTATGGAAATTTGATTGCCAGTGTTAGTAGTGGTAGGGTGGGGAAAAAAAAAAATTAATTAAATAATGAATCTGAAATACAATGAAACTCAAAACTATTCTTAAACAACAGGATTCTCATTGTTTCAGTTCATTACAGACTAAACATATCCTTATTCGACATGCACTCAAAACCTTAAATTAGGGAAATAACATGCGTGGATACCAATAGTAGAAAATGATGGAAGCAAAAATTAAGTTAAAGCTAAAATCGAAAAAATAGGATTACTATCCTAGAATTAGGTAAATCCTAATTCAAGCTTATCATCATAACCGGTATATAAAAACTAGAATATAACTAATAATGAGCAAATTTTAAATTTATGACCAATCCATATTTATAAATAACTAAGTCAAAACTTAACAGGATTTAGTACTCTATAGACTGATATTTCATAAACACAAATGTTGCTAGATAGAAAAAATAACAAAAAAAAAATACGAAATTTGTTTGAACACCACTCTCAAGAACAGTGAAGCTTATTATAATAATAATAATGTGATGGGAAAATAACTTTGTAACAAATAATAAAACCGTAACCTTGTTTGGGCGCCACTGTCACGATTGCTAGACTAGCTAGTAATCGTTTACAGAAATATTATGTTTACAGAGCTTTCGAGCGGTCAATTTTGCTCTAGCTATGACTCAGGGAACTGGGGTGGGGTTTTCGAAAGTTGTAAGCATCAGTATTAGACCGCTTTAAAATAATTAAAAGGTATCACCACAAACTCTGACAATAAACCTACCTCTACTTTTTACCTATATCCATGATCATCCTCAAATCTCACAAAATTTAGCTTCTCATTTTAACGCAAATAAAAACATAAATAATTCATTTATAAACTTTAAACTTCGAGTTTATTATGCATCAAATAAACATAAATCGAAAAGAGAAGTTTAACAAATTCAATATATTAATTTAAATAAAATTGGAACTAGCTACACCCTACTATAACTACACCTAATACCCTTAATATCTATTGTAACTTTATATAATAAAAAAAAATAATTGAATATTATTTTTAAGATTAATTAAAGAAAATAATTAAGAGATAAAGAAATTGATTATTTATAATAATAAAAATATTTAGTAATAAACAATAACAAAAATGTAGAAAAAGTTTGTTTCTTGCACTTAGCTGAATGTTGCGTTATGATTATGCCTTCATTGTTGATTGATGACGTACGTGGTATGTTGAATGATGATGATTTACCATACAGTAGTTAGTACGATACCAGGTGACATTGTTAACGAGATCACCACAACAGAACAATTGCAATTACGAGACTTTTATTATCTTTAGAATTAACACTATTATTTATTATTAATGTTTATAGCTTTAGATTTTAGTTTTAGATTTAATTATCAACTATAACTTATTATTTATTAATTATATTATGTGTACTATTTATTATATTGCAACAATTTTTGTTCTGTACGTATAAATATGTATCTATCTATGTACATATAACAGATGTAAGAGTACCATTTGACGTGAACAGTACTATTTATAGCACTTAAACCGTTTGAATGTAATTTCTTTAATAAGATAATTAGATTTTTGTGTATATTATTATTAAAGAAATAACGGTAGATCGATCTTATAATCACTTAAAATTAGGATAGCTTTTATGTTAATTATATTATTAATGTTCACTATTTCAGGCACTTATAATTTAGTTCAATTAAATAACTTAAGATTAACTTCCATAAGTTATTTAGTACAATTCTCTGATTTTGAATTTACACTATTCACTATTTAGTTATTAGGAGTTATTTATTATAAATTACACGTTTGAAATACGTATTTAACTTAGCTTTAATATATTTTTAGGAACCAGTAATGGTATCTCTATACATATTTGCTTAAACTAACGTAATAACTATTTTACACTAAAATATAATTATTAATATTAACTGAACTTTTCGATTTAGATTCACTAATTAATTATTAATTACTGGACTATTTACTATTATTATCCACATATTATTATTTACGTTAACTTATATTTTTTTAATTTTTCTATAAAACTTTAAACTAAAAATAATTTTAAGAAAAATATCACGCCACTTTAGACCATGCTATTTTTGGCCTTCTACACCGTACAAACGTCGATTATCAATTGTCCCAATCCAAAAAAAACAATCATCAATCATAACAATTTTATTCGACCAACAACAACAAAATAATCATCTCTTCATTATCACCCTCAATGGTTAGAATTATGAATACAAAGAGGTAATATAATGCAGAAGGGAGCATTGAACTTAACTATACGTGGCTGTGTAATTTTACTAAAACAAACTTATGCGAACTAATTTAGTGCGAGATGAGATCTTTATGTGGCTATTGCCACACTAGTTTAAAATTTCATGGTCTTTGGGAAAAGTTTAATGTTCTCAGGCTCCAGAATAACATACGTTCAATGGACCGACAATACAACAATTAGTTACTTAAATTAGGCAATGGAACTTTAACCAACAATCATGGCCTTACCGACGACTTAATTGAAATTCTGAGCAACCTCATTTGCAAAGGCTCTATAATAACCGAAATCTATGGAGAAACGCTGTCGCCAGTTGATCCCACTCCCTCACATATTATAGCATTGACTCGATTGATGATGCAAATGATGAAGACATTCAGAACTACCTGACAGAATTCTTAAATGATTTAACGCCATTATGGATGCCGCTTCATAAATTGAACTTAATTGTTGGAAGTATCATCTTAATACAAAGCGTGGCCTTTGTAATGGAACTCGATTAATTGTTCGACAGCTGAAACCAAATCTGATAATTGCCGACATTTTAACGGGAAGTGCCAAAAAGGAAACTATATTCATTCCCAGAATTGACCTAGCCCCGATTAACTCGGAATTGTCATGTTGCAATATCATTATGTTCTCTTTCTGTTATTGTTTACGCCCGTATTATGGGCTTTTCCCCCTAGTATTTAATAATTGTGCAGATTAACATTAAATGATTATTTAAATCGTTGAGTAAATGGGGCAATTGATGCATGCTATTTTGAAATATTGGCACTAAAGCAATACCATTCATTCTGTTGTGTTGCAAGGTATATTTAATGACCGCAAACAGTTTATAAACTGCTACATAGGCGAATTAGGGTTAGCACATGATGCATCTGTGTGGAACAGGTCATCTATTTACAGGAATCTCTGTCCAATTATATTACTAAACAAATTGGACAAGGGTTCCACATTATTGGTGACAGCGCATATCCATTGATGGAATTTTTGCTAACGCTTTTTAAAAATACTGGGTATTTAACCGATAGCCAAAAAGTAATAATCGATGTTTAGCAAAAATTAGATTAAGAACGCATTCGGAATTATGAAGTCTCGGTTTATGTGTTTAATGTTGATCGAGAATCAAAGAATAGACTTTATAGTCATAATTATTATGTCGTGTTGCATTCTGCATAATGTGAGCATTTGAGATAGAAAGTGTTGATTTGGAAGAAGAAAATTCAACACCTCGAAATGAGCTAGCCGAATCGTCGGGTTCAAATAAAAGGCAAATAATTTGCTACTCTTTATAAATAAACGAAAAAAAAAACTATTGAAATTCCTTTTAAATAATTCACTAATATTTATTAATAAAAAAAAGCATCACACCGCCAATATCGGCAATTTGAGTTACATGAAGTTAGCTATAGTAAAATCAATCTGAGAAATCGGAATATTTTTGCAAATCAAAAAAATCAATCTAATGTCGAATTCTATTTACTTTTTTGGAAAATCCAGATTTGGTGATTCTAATAGAACACAAAACCATATGATCTATTTTTGTAGTTGTGCTGGTAAACATATGTAGTTAAAATAAAATTGTTTATATTGTTAAACCAATGCCTACTAGATATACAAGCCTATGACTACAAGCAATTTTTACAAATTGAAACACATTAAGTCTCTCCGCTACGCGGCAGTATAATAAAAAAAAGATATTTTTTTATTTTTGCTTTGTCCGAAAACATTTTATTATTCATTTAGTTTTTTTAGTGCAGCATAATGCTTCAAAGAAGGAAGACACGCACTTTCTGATCAAAGAGGAATACCTTGTGATTTGTGAATTTGATTTATTCATGTAAATTTAAATTTTTTAGATAAATCTAGTGTATTATGTATTTTAATAATAAAATATTAGAAATATTATTGAAAATAAATTAAATCAAATAAAAATTAATTTATGTACTCGATTTGAAAACAAATCAAAGCGTAAAATAAACGCGTGGCACCTCCCTTTGACGTAATATAATGCACTAAATCAAAAAAAAAAACTCAGCGAACAAATTTAAAATTTATCATTTCGATTTTTTGTTTATTTTTCGTTTCTCTCCTTTGTTTAGTTGTTTTTGTTTCTTGTTTATAAATAAATTTTTGTTTCCTCTTTTTAGAAAAGAAATAAATCGATCGCTGTCGCTGTTTCATATTCATTCCCTATCTCTTCCCTTCCCTTTGTTTTTTATACGAGGAGAGAAAGAGATATTTTATTATTTTGAATTTCGTTCTCCAAATAAAAAAAAAAATTTTTTGTTTCCTTCCGCAGAGAGAGATTAAAGAAGGGGACGAAAAATGATTTTTTAATATGAAAGATGAAACAAAACAATACACAAAACAAAAAAAAAAAATCTTTACTTTACTACACTGCCACGTAGCGGCGGAGACTTAGTGTGTCGTCACTGTTTGTAGTCATAGGCCTGTATAATATTCAAGACGGCATTGGTTAAACTCACAATACAACATTCAATTCTCTAATGACGTCAACCAAAATGGTGTATTTAGATTTTTAGCTGTCATTTATAATAATAAAAAATGGGCATTTCTACGTATTAGTGAATTTGGTAGAAAAGTGGGGGTAAATCTTTGAAACAAATGCGATTTATGAAATTTGATCTAGATAAAACAATCTCTTATGTCGAATTCTATTCACTTTTTTTGAAAAATCTAGATTTGATGGTTCTAATAGAACACAAAAACCGATGATCTGTTTTTGTAGTTGCGGTGGTAAACATATTATGTAGTTAAAAGAAGATTGTTTTTATTGTTAAACTCACAATACAACATTCAATTCACGAATGACGTCAAGCAAAATGGTGTTTTTAGGTTTTTTGCTGTCATTTGTAATAATAAAAAATGGAAATTTCTACGTATTAGTGAATTTGGTAGAAAAGTGGGGGGTAAATCTTTAAAAAAAATGCGATTTCTGAAATTTGATCTAGATCAAATAATCTCTTGATTTTTTTGGGTAAATAAAACACAAAACCTTGATCTGCCGCCATTTTTTTTGATTCAGATCAAACTTTTTGGGTGAATAGAATATCACATTAATTTTTTTGAGTAAATTGTTAGAAGTATAATTTCCATATTATTTTACATCATAGTAGTACAATATTATTCTATTGTTTTTAATGTTCTTTTTCTGTCTCGGATCGAATACATACATATTAAAATAAAATAAATATAAAAGAATATAATTCGAATTCAGCAGAGTTGTTTGCATTGAGATTCCAACAGGTTATGGGCCCAGGGATCGCTTATGATTAATAGTTACATAGTAAAATTATAAAAATCCGCGCAAACAAAATCATGGCTGCTTCTACGGACAAGTACACCATTCCAAAATTAAATGGTGACAATTATTTTAACTGGAGTTTCGTATTAAAATGCTGTTAAAGGAGAAAGACGTATGGGCAGCAATCATTGATGAAGAACCATCTCCCGTTACCCTAATTTGGAAGAAAACGGATGAAAAGGCTTTCTCTACGATTGTTCTCACAATCGATGATAGCCAGTTGCAACACGTTCGTGCATGCAGAAATGCCAAATGAACAATAATGAGACAACGAGCCGACGAAGGCGCCAATATTGAGGAACATGTTCAGAAAGTGCCTGAACTTTCCCAGGAACTCTTATCACTTGATAACGAAGTAAAAATCGAGTTTTTGATGTCCGCAACATTGTTGGGATCGCTACCAACTAGCTACGATAGCCTCATCACCGCACTCGAAGCCCGAAAAGTGGACGAACTAACCTCCTCTTTCGTTCAATCGAAAATTCTTGAAGAATATCGACGACGAAATGAGAGAGATGGCGGAACTGCGATAGCCGCGCTGCAAGTAATGTCTTCCTATAAATCAAGCAACGATCAACATATTCGCAAAGGTATCAAATGTGCGTTTTGCAAGAAATTTGGTCATGAGAAGAAAAATTGCCGCAAGTTCACGAAGTGGTTAAAGGACAAAGAAAACAATAAAAGCACAAATAATGCTAACATGATCGGGCAATTCAATAACAACATGTTGCTTGTTATCGGAAAAATTACTGGTTGGATTTTAGACTCCGGTGCTATACGTGCCATATTTGTTGTGATGCGAAGTTATTTTCCGAATTAGACATAAATCATCGAGAGAAAGTTTCTATGGCGAACGGAAATGAGATTATGTCATCGGGTCGCGGATCAGTGAATGTTCAGTTCATTAATGACACCGGTGTCGCCACAAATGTGACTCTTTGTGAGTTTTATATGTTAATGTTTCATCGATTGGTGGTAATCTCATTTCGGTGAAGCGTTTGGCGCAAAAAGGCTTACATGTTAATTTTACCGAAAATAAGTGTGAAATCTTATTAGCAAACGGTGATCAACTCGCATTCGGCAACGTCATTGATGACTTATACAAATTGTGTGATAAACAATCAATTAATTTTATTCAGAATAAAGCCAGTATATGCATTCATGATTGGCATCGGGTTCTCGGTCATCGCGACATGAATTTGATCAAGAACTTGCCAAATAATCAGCTCGTCGATGGTATAAAAATACAAAAATGTAGTTCCACGTGTATCGTTGGTTGCGACGTGTGTGTCAAGGGCAAAATGTCCCGCATACCCTTTCCAAAGGAGTCAACCAATAGAGCTACAGAAATTCTTGATCTCGTACATAGTGATTTATGTGGACCGATGCAACACCAAACCCCAGGCAGAAAGAAATATTTTATAACATTCATCGATGATTTCAGTCGCTTCACAACAATTTATTTGCTGTCACAAAAATCAGAAGCTTTCGATGCTTTCAAACAATACTTCGAAATGACGCGAAATCTGTTTAATAAAAAGCTAAAGTGCTTAGAACCGATGGCGGTGGCGAATATATGTTGAATGAATTTCAGCAATTTCTCAAATCACATGGCGTTCAAATCCAACGCACAGCGCCCTATTCGCCATAGCAAAACGGTGTCGCCGAAAGGAAAAACAGATCACTGGTGGAGATGGCAAGATGTCTACTGTTTGATGCTGACCTTCCCAACAAATTTTGGGGTGAAGCAATAACGACTGCAAATTTTTTGCAAAACGTTTTACCTTGTAAAGGCATTGAGTATACCCCATTTCAATATTGGCATATAGTAAAAAGCCGAACTATACAAACCTGCAACGTTTTGGAGCAAAATGTTTTGTTCGCATTCAGGATGCCAATCGAAGAAAATTTGATCCGAAAGCAGAAGAAGCCATTTTCTTTGGTTTTTCTATGGAGGCGAAAGCTTATAAATGCTACATCATGAGCAAAAATAAAATAATCATTTCAAGAGACGTTAAATTCTGTGAAGACATTAAATCCAAACTAACATCAAAAATTCCAATAAATGAGTGCGGGAAAGTTTCATACGCTGATGCTGAAATTCCAATTGTTCCATTGAGCAATGTTTCTGAAGTTTCCGATGCCGAAGTAATCGATGATGGCGCTGAAAACCATGAAGATGCGCCTGAAATTATGCCAAATCAATCCGATAAACAAGTAAATTTAAACAGTGGAGTGCAGGAACGACGATCTGATCGATCGTCAAAAGCTATTCCGCCGAAAAGTTTGATTACTGAAATTGAAATGGTAACATAATTTGATTTTCTTGCTTTTAACGGTGAACCAGGGACATTCAATGATGCAATATCAAGTGTGAACAAAGACGAATGGATCGGAGCAATGATTAATGAAATAACCTCGCTTCATAAAAACGACACTTGGGAACTCGCCAAACAGCCAAGCAACCGCTCAGTTATTGGCTCTAAATGGGTTTATAAAATTAAATCCGATACGAAAGGCAATATCTACAAAGCACGACTTGTTGTTCAAGGTTTCAGTCAAAAATTCGGTACTGACTACGATGAGGTTTTCGCTCCGGTGGCTCGGCAAGCCACACTAACAATCTTGTTATCAATTGCAGGGCACAAAAATTTACCAATTTATCATCTTGATGCAAAAACAGCTTTTCTAAATGGTAAATTGAATGAAACTATTTATATGAGGCAACCTTCAGGATTTGAAATTGAAGGTAAGGAAGATCACGTGTGCTTGTTGAAGAAAAGTCTCTATGGCTTGAAACAATCTGCTCGAGTGTGGAATCAAAAACTCCATAACATTTTGATAAGCATGGGAATGAGACAAAGCAGCTTAGATGCATGTCTATACACATACAAAAATCAAAATCGTTTGTTATATTTGGTCATCTATGTTGACGACATCCTTATGACATCAGATTCTCAAACGTTCCTCGAACACATAGAAGCAGAACTCAAAAAGCAGTTTGTGATCATCAATTTGGGCATTGTCACAAATTACTTGGGTATTCGTATTCAGAAAAATGGTTCTTATTATTTAATGGATCAAGAAAAATACATTAATCATATCATTTCAGAGTTTGGTTTAAATGATGCAAAAATTAGCCAGATTCCATTGGACGTCGCATACATGAAAGATGACAGCAGCGATTTGTTTCCGAATAATGAAAGATACCGGAAAGCAATTGAATGTCTTCTGTATGTTGCAATAAACACACGTCCGGATATATCAGCATCCGTAACAATATTGGCTCAACGTGTTGCCCAGCCAAGGCAGCGAGATTGGCTCGAAGTGAAGAGAATCATCCGATATCTCAAGGGCACCGCATCGAACAAGTTAAAACTTGGTTATCACCAAGAAACACAACTTGTTGGTTTTTCTGATGTAGACTGGGGCGAAGATTGGCAAACACGCAGATCGAACTCTGGTTTCGTTTTCTTTTTTGGTGGTCCAATCAGCTGGGCGTGTAGAAAGCAAATTTGCGTTGCCCAATCGTCAACAGAAGCCGAATTCATCGCTCTTGCTGAGGCTTCAAAGGAATGCATGTGGCTACGCAACATTCTAGCGGATTTCTCTATTCCAATAAGCGGACCAACAACCATAAACGAAGACAATCAGAGTTGCATTCAAATCGTTCATGACGTAAAGTTCAATATGCGCACAAAACACATTGATATAAAATCGCATCATATCAAGGACAACATAACAAAGGGAATTTTGAGGATTGTATTCTGCCCGTCAGATGAAAATACTGCTGATATTTTAACAAAACCGTTACAAAGAGCTAAATTTTTTTTAACTAAAATCCAAATTAAATTTGAACTAGAAGCATATTATCACCTATTGTACGGATTAAGGAGGAGACTTATTAGAAAGTTGATTCAAGTTTAATATTAATCCATACAACATTTTTTTTTTCTTAAATTCAAAAACTAATTACCTACCATATGTAAATTAAGGAGGAGTGTTAGAAGTATAATTTCTATATTATTTTACATCATAGTAGTACAATATTATTCTATTGTTTTTAATGTTCTTTTTCTGTCTCAGATCGAATACATATTAAAATAAAATAAATATAAAAGAATATAATTCGAATTCAGCAGAGTTGTTTGCATTAAGATTCCAACATAAATAAAACACAAAACCTTGATCTGCCGCCATTTTTTTTGATTCAGATCAAACTTTTTGAGTGAATAGAACATCACATAACTAATCTGAAAAAAAAGAACAAACAGCAACAAAATTGATCAGATCGATCTGAGCGAAAATAAGAAACAGATTTTTAGTACTCAGAACGATTAGACCGATTACATCGGAAATAAGAAATACAGTATTTACATAGCTTTTTAGTACTCAGATCAAATAGATCGGAAATAAGAAACACAGCAAAAATACCCTGTTGTGCGAATAAGCATTCCATGAGCGTTCATTGTTCAGTCACTGTAAAGGCTGAAACACACCAAGAGCAGCGTGACATGTCCTAAATAATCCACACTATCGGCTGCTTGTATCCATGCTCTCTATTTCTCACCGTGATCATCATGCCCATCTCATGAAATAAATCGACGAGCGAGATACAACATGACGGAGTTAAAAATTCGTGATCCCGGAATCTAGTATAACGTTTCTTATCTTTTTTTTGCAAAAATAAGCGTTTAGCCCTTTATGTTGATAATTATTAGTTTCTACGCATTGACAACTGCGTAGAAACTAATAATTATCAACATAAAGGGCTAACAACTTATTTTTGCAAAAACCAAAAATAAGAAACGTTGTACTAGATGTCGAGATCACGAATTTTTAACTGCGTCATGTTGTGTCTGGCTCGCCGATTTACCTTGCTTATTTCGTAAAATAAATATCAAAGAGGTTAAACAGAAGTTCTAGACCCGTGGCTGGCCTTCGTACATGAAGATCTGCTTCTCCCAACTTCGCCGTATTGTTCATTCGCTCACATTTATGTTACGTACGTGTAACAATTCATTGCAGATTTCAACAGCGGTTGCATGGCGATTCCTAACAGCTGATGAAACTACAAAATGGTTATCTCGAACATTTGTTACCATTTGTCTGCCCATACCTGGTCTCCTGGTGTACAACCCTATCTTAACAAATCGCGACGAAACACGTTGTACGGTACTACGGGAAATCCCGAACTTATTAGCGACATAGCGTTGGCTTTTCTCTTCTTCCAACAATGCCACGATTGCCGATACACTTTCTGAATTTAGCGACATAATCAAAATTTAATACACTGAAGCCGCATACTACAAAAAATGTTCAGTAACTTTTATGGTAATTTCGTAACAGAAGAACTTGACGGACATAAAAATTTTCTCATATAATTTGTAAATTTTTTTCCCCTCCATACCAACTTAAAAAAAATAATTTTTTTTTCTCGTATGAAAAAAAGAATTATGTTTTTTAAGTTGGTATGGAGGGGAAAAAAATTACCGAAAAGTTTATGTCCGTCAAGTTCTTCTGTTGCGAAATTACCAAAAAATTTACTGAATTTTTTTTGTAGTATGCGGCTTGACACAGCAAACTATAAACTCGGCAATAAAACGATTGAAAATCGCAAAAACAATTTCACAAATTATCGATTTTGCCGATAGATTAAAATTTTTCATGGCATCTTACATTTTCTAAGTTTGATTTCAGTGACCTAAATTTTTTTTTTTGTTTCATGTTTCCACCTAGTGCGATCCAAAAGATATCCCCATAAAAAAAAAAATTACGGTGGCCCGTTTTCTGTGCCGATCATTGTTCTAAAATTTAAACCTATTCTTAAAACTAATTAAATTATGTCATTTTCGGTCTCCCATATCCTCGGCTGCTTCTTGTGGTGTTTACTTTGGAAGCGGTGGATCTCATGTTTTATTGTACAAATTTCACGTAGTCTGATGTGGCAAAATTGATTTTTTTTTTTGATCCGGATCATTTTTAAAAATTTCGATTTTTTTCTAGATTTGATATCCTGTGTGTCGGGACAGCGAGGCTTGTAGACATTCGTGTTGGTTTTGGATATAAACAAAAACATGACACCATCTTCATAAATCATTTGTGCGGTTTTATTTTGATTCGAATAGTTATGTTAGTCTAAGCTCAGGTATATTATTCAATCAATTAAAAATAATTAAACAATTGACACAAGACAATAAATGACAGATACAAAACATATTTTAGAGTAAACTTGTTTTGTTCAGCAATATGATCATCTATTTTTCACGTTCTTTACAACACAAAAAAGTTGATGTTTTTGTTTGGAAACCGAAAAGAATTCAACATTAATTATTTTTATAAACAAAAAATTGGCACTGTATCAACTTAAAAATTAAGTACAACGTCAATGTCTTGAAATCTTAATTTTAAATGATTTTCCTTCACCAAAAGAGGGGCCCGAGTTACAAAAGTAAGATTAAAGTACCCAACCCCTCAATATATTATAATATACCGTCAAAACTCAGCAATCTAGAAACAATTTGCAGACAGATAATCAGCTCCGATCAAAGTTTTTCGGAAACATAATGCAAATTTTAAAAAAGTTTATCAAATTTGGTTAAAATGTCGGATAATAATAACTGCCTTAAATGTTGCACGAAAGGTACATCACATTTTGATAAATAAATACTAAATGTCGTTTATAAATATTACTGTCGAAATAATTTCAGTGATACCAGTCCCACAATGTGTTTTATTAGTATTTTGGTGTTTTAGCGCTGTTGCCATTTCATTCGCAATCCGTTTAGTTATGACATTCGCAATTATCGAAATGGTTATGCTACCGAATAATTTTACGAAATTACCTAAATATGAATACTGTGGGATCTATAATTGTGATCACAACAGTGAGGTGTACGGCCACGAAAAACAATTTAATTGGAGTGAAATGAAAGTTGGTATTTTATTTTCGAGTTTTTTCATTGGTTATTTTATTGTACAAATACCGTCCGGGGTTTTATTGGACATAAAATCAGGTAAATCTTTATGGAGTTCAGGAATGATTTTGGCCTCATTATTAACTTGCCTTTTATCAGTGGCAACTAAATTAGAGCAAAATTTTGCATACCTTTTCGTAATGAGACTTTTTATAGGATTGTTGTCGGGCCCTGTATTAAATTCAATGAACTCAATTTTATCGAAATGGTTTCCCGAAAATGAAATTTGGCTTGCAGGTGGAATCATTTATAGTGGTGTACCATTTGGCGGCATATTATCATCTTTGTGTAGTGGGCTAGTATTGCAGCAGGAAAATAAATGGAGCACATTATTAAATTCATTTGGGGCGGCCGGAATTGTACTTAATATAATATTTTTCCTGTTTATTTATGAGATGCCAGAGAAACATCCTTATTTGTTACCATCGGAGAAAGAATTTCTAGACACCAATGTCAGACGTCCTGACATTCATTACAGTGAAATACCATGGCGAGCGATATTATACAATCCAGCTGTAATAGGCTTGATTATAGTAAGGGCAGGTCAAGATTTTGGATTCAACATATTGTTGATGTACTTCCCAAAGTATTTTTCCGATGTATTATGCTGCAACCTAACCGAAACTGCCATTTTTTCAGCGGTAACGTTTTTATGCGCGTGCATATTTGCAATTCTTAGTGCGCTGCTTGCTCAAATCCTATTGAAACGAGATATATCACCAACAACAATAAGAAAATTTTTTGGTGGATTTTCTAGTATTTGGGCAGCCGTATTTTTAGTCGCTGGTTCGTTTTGTGGATGTGAAGATTTGGGTGTAATGCTTACATTTTGTATTGCAATGTTTGGAATGGGATTTTATTTAACCGGACTATGTACCAATGAAGTAGCTATTAGTCGAACGTTTACTGGTACAATAAGTGGAATGGTTAATACGGCTAGTAGTCTGACGGCTTTTATTGGACCACTTGCAGTTGGTTTTCAACCAGACTCAGTAAGACACATGACAAATTTTAATATTCAAAAAATAAACTAAATATTTTAATTTAGCGTTCCGTTACTGGATGGCGGTCCATGATTTGGATAATATTTTTGATATTCAATGCAAGCACTGTACCATATATGGTATGGGGATCAGGAACAGACCAAGGATTTGAAGCACTTGTTCCCACACTCACACCAGAAGAAATTGAGGAAAGGTCAAGTGAACGTCACACTGCATTATTATAATTTATTTTCAGAACTACTCTCTTGGGCGACCAAATTTATTTTTGCATACATACAAAATGATCCAAAAAAAAAATTAGAAAATAAAACAAAACAAAAAAATTGTCATGTTAATTTGCGACCTTGAGATTTTTGGGGTCCTTGAGTCCGAAAAATTGGGTTTCGAAGTGGTGTCTGTTGGTCTATATGTCTGCTAGTTTGTAGCCCAGATACTAACAAATCAGACTGCATCTCAAAACAAATCAAACTGCAACTTCATGTTTAAAATGTTTTCATACATTTTGAGGGTCCAGCTCCCAGCTTTCGTGAACCAGAAAATTTATTTTGCAAATATCTTAAAAATATAAGATTTAAATCATGGTTTCCATGATGGCGAGGCGAAAAAATTTGTCAAAAAGAGAAAGTAAAAATTCACCAATAGTACGATAAAGACAAAATACCATTTTGACAGAAAAATTGGGACGTCCAGCTTTTAAAGCACGTCCCATGAAATTAAAAATGTGAGATCTCACAACGGTGATAACAATTTTTTTTTTTTATTAATTTTACTTTTTGTGTTTTGCTAATTTTTGACATTTCTTAAAACTTTTTTTTCAAGAAAAGTTTTAAAAATATCAAAAATTATAAAAACACAAAAAGTAAAATTAGTAAAAAAAAAAAAAAAATTGGTAACACTATCGTGAGATCTCATGCTTGTCTCATGAAAATTGGTGGGCGACCCATGTACAACCTAGCAAAGTTAAAAAAAGTTAAAAATGTGTAATCTCACGACCGTTAGTACCAATCCCTTTTCTTTTTTTTTGCTTTGCTTTGTTAAACTTTTTTAACTTTGTTATGTTGCACTTTGCACATGAGTCGCTCATTTATTTTCATGAGACAAGCCTCACATTTATAATTTCATGAAACCGGCTTAATATTTTAATTCAGAAAGTTCGAAACCCTATCGGGTTGAGAGTGCAGAATCCTTGTGCCGACCCACCTTTCATGTCAGTACTTATAGGCTGGCGTGAAGCAATGCAATGTGCAGGTGGTCTATGCAAAACGGGCATATAGCCCTGTACGTCCTCGATTATAAATTCAGGAATATGTAAGTAAATATTTGAGAGAAAGTGGTGAACTTCCACATACAATTATACTTCTAAAATAATACTACCACTCAACATCAATAAACTAATTGATAACTTCTTTCTTGATTGATTGTAAATTTAATTAAGTTTAAAGGACCCCGCAGAATTCTGACAGCTGTCAACTGTCAATTTTTCAAATCTGACATCAGATTTGAATTCAGCGACCTCAAAAACATAAACTTATATATTTAAATAATTAAAATATGCTTTCGACATCTATAAATAGTATTAAACAAGAATAGTTTTGTATCGGATCTGTGGAGCTTTGGAGCTCTGTAGCTGCCAAAATATTGAATTTGGAGCTTTGTGCCCATGGAGACTTTTGTTCAGGAGGATAAAATATACAATATATCAAAAATTCAGAAAATTTGACCGAAACCCAATTTCCATAAGATTATTGCGGCGTCCTTTACATCTCAGTAACAATTAATTAATTAATTAATCTTAATGTAATTAGGAGATAAACAAACCCAATTGGGATAAAGAGACATCTGTTTCCAATTCTTGGACTAAAACTAATAAAATATGTCAAATACAGGGTGTCCGGGTTTGGGATGCTAATCCGTTAAGGTGATTCCATGGTTCATTCTGAGAAAAAAATCGTATGGGACGCGGGGGTGGGGGGTTCCATTATTCATATCCTAATTAAGTAAAAAAAAAATAAAAAATTATAACGGTTTTTTTCTGAGAAAAACTCGATTTTATAAAAAAAATATTTTTTTTTTTACTTTAAAGCATCATAGCTCTCAAACGGATGCAGATGCAAGATAACCACTTAAATCCTAATAATAGCCTATACAATTACCAGTCAAATAAGGCTAAGTTAGTTGCTCTCTGATAAATATTTTGGAAGTTACAGTTTAATATTTGGGTGTACTTTTTTTCTGAACCAAATTTTTTAAATACCCTGTATCCCCCTCAATGGATTAGCATCCCAAACCCTTACACCCTGTATAAATCAATTTAAAAACGCAAGTTACGTGTTGCTGCAATCCACATCAGCGGCGTAGGGAAGGGGGGGGGGGGTGGATTGCGGGGGTTGAACACCCCCCCCCCCTGAGTTTCACATATTATAAAATCATTTCATAGTGATGTGTTGATCCACACAAAATAATTTATAATTCGAATGAGGCATATAATCATTACCTGTTATAGGTAGAATACGTGTAACATATTTTTTATTCTTCACATAAAAGAATTGTAAACAAAGCAGCATAATACTAGCCGCGTGTTTTATAGATCTGTGGAGGCCTTTTTTCCAGATTAAGTCGAAATTAGATTACCTAAGCGAAGTTAGTTAAAATATTTAAAAGGCGGTCAGGTATCTACCGGTTGAACGCTTCTACCTAAAACAACAAAATTAGCACAACATATTTGTCAGATTTTCACTAGTACTCTTAACCTAGATAATCTCTCCAATTGGACGTTAAGGTGCCTTAAGAATTACCTAAGAAACACAATCGGTGGGAAGTGACTAAGTGGGTTGGCATCAATAAATATTCACAGAGATGTGGTTATATAAATAGACTGTGTCCTGGATGAATTGGCCTTAGTGTCACGACGAATCAATATAAAACTATAGAAAACTAATAAACAATTGAATTCAAATAAATTCGAATGCATTATTTCCTTAATTTTTTGTTTGTTTGTTTACGAACCCCTCCCCTCGACAAATTTATGGCTACGCCATTGGCTGACATAATCCGATCACGTCATTTCCAGGCTCTTACTAGAGCGTTAAACCCTAAAATGTAAAGCCTTAAAACACCCAGCCTTGATACCAAAAATTTGACAGTGAGGTTCAATAATAATTCAAACTATAAATAAAATAAAATAAAATAAACAAATAAATACAATACTAAAATACTTAAATCCAATATTTATAGTTGAAGCTCTGGAACATATATATAGTCGCTGGCAACTAAACCAGAGCCACCCACCGACCCCGCCACTGCCCCAAACACTTCAAAAACAATTCCAACAATACAACGGCCCTTCACCACAGGAACAGAATATGCCTTCACACTCCAATCAAAACTGTTCAAATTCCAATCCTAGGAAATACCATAGCCAACTCTGCCGTCAACAAAACTACCCGCTCACACAAAATCCTGTTGCGCAACGTGGAATAAATAAAAAAACAACATGGCACACGAACCAAACCCAACACTATCTCCGGCTTGGCCACCAGCATGTCCTTCCCGTACAGCACCGCAATATTTTAATAAACCATCCTCCGCGAAGTGCAGATTTAAACCCTATAGAGCACGTTTTGGATATGTTACGACATCGTGTAACCAAATCGGCAAGGCAACCAACAAATTTGCAGGAAATCCGAAATGTTTTACATGCCACGGCGTATTTATAAAGTAATGCGGGCTAGAGCAGCTAATACGCGATATTGAAAATTTCATTTTGTTCGTCGATTTTAGTTTTATTAGGTTTGAATAAAGTTTAAAAGGAATTTTGTTGCAAAATACCTTTTGAAAAATATCACATTTTTTACTGTACACATTTATTTACTCCTTGATCTTAAACAACCAAAATTACGCCTGATATGCGTGTATCATTGTTGGGTTACGTTTTTCGCTAAAACTTCATTAAATCGATTAATTAAATAAATTGATTTATCCTTGAATTTTTTCTAGTACATATTTAAAATCCGAAATTTTCGTTAGTAATTATTTCGAGATTCGTACGCTTTCTCAGAAAACTCTCCTAGTGTTAAGATGTGAGGCCGAATAATAGAAGATCCATGTCGAAGAACTTTGTGCACAGTTGATGACATCGTTCTCCAGGATCCATAATTGTTTGGTATATCTGCGGTGTCACTCGCGTATCAGTGGGAAAGGGCTAGCGTATACTGGCTACAGGGCTGGACAAAATTTGGTGTTTATTTAAATCTCTCCGGGAAATGCACATGTCGAACGGATCGAGTGACTTTCGTCGATTCTGGTCCCGTCGTAATAGTAGCCGGCTCGTTTGTTGTTTCTCCTTTTGTTGTTGGTATACTGCTTATCGGCAGGTAAGCTGGCTTAAGGCGATCAATTGTGACGTTCACTGCGCGATTATAGGCAGTCGCACGCGAAAATATTTTGTGGAGTTCGTACGAGCACAGCATCAGGCTCGGCTGAACCAAATGTCTCGCAGAAATACGTGGGTCGCTGTATGTAAATCTCCATGTATGAATACTTTGGGACTGCCGCACCACGCTGTTGTTGTTGGACGAATGTTGCTCATTGCATTTTTTAGGTCGATGGCTGTTTGTGTCGCTGTCTTCTTTGATGGCTGCTCGTCGAAAAATTCAGTGTTGCCTTCAAATTCTCTTTATACGTTGATCGAAGGCCGAGGAGAATGGTTGGTAAATACGTCGTTCATTTCTCAGTGTTATGGCAGAGAATTGCTGCCTTCAGTGTGCGGTGCCATCTTTCGATGAGGCCATTTGCTTTTACATGATATGCCGTTGTCCGGTAATGTCGAGTTCCCAGAGTTCTCATCAGCTCGTCGAACAGGTGCAACTTAAACTGAGAATCTTGATCGGTAGTGATTGCCTTTGGCACACCATATTTTGCTATCCACTCCTAAATGAGAGCGCTTGCGACTGTTAGTGCTGTCATATCAGGAATTGGAATCGCTTCTGGCCACCTTGTGAAACGATCTATTATCGTTAAACACTAGCGATTCCCTTCGGTTGGTGGGAACGGTCCCACTGGATCAATATTAATGTGAGCAAATCGCTCGGTCGGAGCGTCGAATCTCCCCAGTTCTGAATGCGTGTGACGTCCAATTTTTGCGCGTTGGCATTTTAAACAGCTTCGAACAAATTTCGCGACATCTGATTGAATGCCTGGCCAAACGAATCGTTTTGCCATCAATTTAGCTGTGGCTCTTATCTCGGGATGCGAAATGTCATGAATTGCCTGTATGAAATGACTTCGAAATTTTTGCGTCACGAATGTCACTAGTGGAGTAATCACAGTATACTCGATTCGAACTGCCTGGAACGGTAAATACTTTTAATTTAATCGACATGTTATTACCTTCCGCCAGTAGAGATATTATTTCTGCGTCGTCTCTCTGGTCATCAACCAATCTCTCGTAATTGATTTCCGCACTCGATTGGATACTTTTTATGCATGATAAGAGATCCGCCGTTACATTTGCAGCGGCTTTTACGTGCCGGATATCGGTGGTTATTTGTCCAATGTACTCAAGTTGCCTTGCTTGCCGATCGTTCGCCTTTTTGGGTTTCTGTGCGAAAGCAAATGTAAGCGGCTTATGATCGGTGTATATGTGACAACTTCTTCCTTGCAGCATGAATTTAAAATGTTTAACGGCCAAATACATTGCTGTGTGCTCACGGATCATACGTGCTGTATCGAAGTTGCGCTTTGTCGAATTTTTTTAAGAAAAAATCTAATTTTTGAAATCCGTTGTCGACGACTTGGTCCGTCCACGTTAACAACGTTCGATCATTCTTTTTATTTCCGGGAATCATTTCCAATAATTTGACTTGAGTTTCCATGGCGTTTGGTAAAAACTTGCGATAATAGTTGAGTGTCGCCAAAAAACTCTTTAGTTGATTTACCATTGTCGGAAGTGGAAATGATTTGATGGCTTCGATTTTGTCGGGCAGCGGCAAAATTCCTTCGGATGACACACGATGTCCAAGGAAATGAATCTCCTGCCGGCCGAACTCGCATCTGGCAACATTTTATTGTTAACTTGTATTGTTCCAATCGCCCAAAAACGATTCGCAAGTGTTCCTGGTGCTCTTCGGACGTTGTCGGGGCGATGCACAAATTGTCGATAAATGCAAGCACAAGCTAGAGGTCGCGGCAAACTTCGTGAATTAAGCGCTGGAAAGTTTGTGCCGCGTTGCGTAGCCGTTTTTTCAATGTCCTCTTCAGCGACTGGAACCTGTTGGAAAGCCTTTTGCAAGTCTATCTTTGAAAATATGGTCTTTCCTTGCTAATAAAATCGTGCACATACGGAATAGGGTAGCGAGCGATTCGGAACTGTGATGGCGTTTAAAGCGCGATAATCACCACACCGCTGCCATGATAATTCGAATTCCTTTCGTGCTTTTTCGAGTTTCTCGGGCTCTTTCGAGGCCGAGCATATACAGGATGGCCTGTCGTGATAATTCGATGCACAATAGCGGTAGAAATTTCCCTTCCTGGCAGTGAAAACATCGTAATTTGCTTGAACTCTTCCAGCAGACCAGCGTAATTCGAATCCAACTGGTACGTTTTGTATTCGGTCGTCTCGTCGACGGTGATGCGCGTACAATTTGAATTCAGGCCATAGTCAACGGGTCGATTATTTTTTTCCATTCAAATCGATTAACAACCCGTCATTTGTAACGAAATCTGCACCGATGATTGGGGGTTGTTACGTCAGCGATTAATAATGGCCACATGAAGTCACGCCGTAATCTGAGGTTTACCTTCAGTGTGGTAGTTCCAAATGTTTTGATTTCGGTGCCGTTTGCTGCGAACAATTCTGATGGTTTACAATAGCCTGCTGTCCGACTGCGTGGCATGACTGATATGTAGGCACCTGTATCAATCAAAAATCCAATATTCGTAGCATTGTCGTAAATTTTCAGTCGGTTATCGAATTTGGATTTAGGCTGTTCGTTACCTAAATCCGATGCAGGCTGTTGGCTTAATTTACTATTTGACTTTGCGGCTTCCGTGGCGTCAAACAGGCACGGCTTGCGGTAACAGGTTGCTTGAGCACCAAACTTCCAATGGTACCAACAATTTGAATGTTCTGAACGGGAATTGGAATGCGCACGTGGTCTACTAGCGTTCGCTGAATTACTGCGACCGCGGAAATTGGAAAAGTTTCGTTCAACCTCCGCCGTTTGAATAGACAGCTTTTGTAGCACACTGCTTTCTGTCGATACTCTTCCGAATTACACAATGTTGTGGGTTGCTGCGAAGTCGTTTGGTGAATATTACAATTGCCGATTGTTCGTAGACGAATTGATTCAATCAATGCGTCGGCTGCTATGAGTCGATCCCTGATTTGTGAACTTTTCATTTGAATAACTGCAGCGTGCGCTATTTCGGGAAGTCGCACGGCCCAGAGATCGATGAGTGTAGTTTCCGTGGTTTTGCATCGCCAAGTTGTACGTCGTTAATCGCTTATCTCGGAATCTGTTTTGCTGCGAATCCGAGTGAAATTCCACTATCACTGCCTTTATGTATTCGTACTTTCCTTTTTCTGGAACTTGACCGATTTCCGTTTGGAGGGTTCCCAGATCGCTGAGCGGAATTTGTTCCATTTCTGGAATTACTTAGAGCATGTGATGTTATTAAGACCATATCTCCTACTTTGAATTGTTGAACATTTCTTCGCGATTTATCGGCGTAAACTTTTCGAATATCCTGCTGATGTTCATGGTTCTCTCGGGCGATTTGCATAGTTTGATCCATTTTTAATAAATAAGGAGTAATCTGCGGTATGAAATTATCTGCTTGAATCACTTCGCGTAAGTCATTTGTCACGTCAGCGATGCATCGAAGTTTTCTACCAAAATTCAAATATTCAGGACTATACCCAGTTCCGTCGGATCTAGTTGTATTAATGGCGAAGCGAATTGAATGTAAATGCTCATCCCATGTGCGTTGATCTTTCTGAACTAAGATTCCCAATTGCATTTTAAGTTCACGGTTTCTTCGTTCTACCGGATTAGCTTGCGGGTGATAAAATGGTGTCAAAACTTGAGTTATCGAAAACACATGGGCAACATATTGCATAATATTGCTCACGAATTGAACTCCAGTATCGAAAATTATTCGACGTGGTAATCCGAAGCGAAGAAAAACTTCGTCTATTAATTTTCGGGCACAGTTCTCGGCGGTGTGTTTCCGGAGTTACTTTCAACCACTGGTCCAAAGTGATCAATTGATAAAATTTCGAATCGTTGGGCCATGGTTGGAGTTTTAAGCAAGCCAGCTGGTTTTAAATTTGATGCCTTCTATTTTTGACAATGGATGCAAGATTTGATGTATTCGGCCACAAATTTTCTCATACCTGGCCACCAAAATTTTTTTGAAATTTTTTCGTAGGTTTTATCAACGCCATAATGGCCGGCGGTAGCAGCATCGTGATACTGTTGCAATATCTCTTTTCGGTTATCCGCAGGCACGACTTGTTGTGCTTCTTCTTGGTCATTATCAGGAACGTACCGAAATAAAACGCCGCCATTCATCAGATACCACCTGCCTGTCCAATTTGCAAGATCTGGGTGATCTGGCTTCTCAAAGCAATCTATGATCTTCGCAACATCAGGATCCAGAAGTTGATTATCCCGAACATTTGTCGAAGAAATTGAGGGGATATCCACCTGAATTGAGCACAAACCGCACACACTTTGATTCACCTCCGCACAAGGAGGCCGAGAAAGAGTATCCGCAACTAAATTGACCTTTCCGGGACTGTAATCTATCCTTAAATAATACCCCTGAATTGCTAAGGCCCATTTGGCCAACCTACCAGACGGAGATCGAAGTGACATAAGCCATTTCAATGGTTGGTGGTCAGTACAAACTAAAACTTCGGAACCATCGAGATACGATCGGAATTTCGAAAGAGACGGAAGGTCTGGATCGGACTGTCGTAAGATTTGAGCTTTCGTTATCAAATCTTTAAGTGTATCAAAAGCGTTTTGTTCAGGTTCGTCCCACTTAAATCTCACATTTTTCCTCGTTAGAACATTCAGTGGTTTGGCAATCTCCGCCATATTAGGTATGTGATGTCTATACCAATTACACGTTTGAATGAAAGAGTGAATATGTTTCACCGTTCTAAGACGAGACATATTCCTAATGGCGGAAACCTTTTCAGGATCGGTATGTATGCCCTCCTTACTGATGATATGGGACGATTGGCTCTTAGCAAGAACAATTGAAGTCTCTCGAACACCCGTCTCAGATCCTCGACATGCTTTTCGAAGGATGAAGATATGACTAAAATATTGTCTAAATAAATGAAAATATGTAGCTCGGGTAAACCATGCTTGAGTCTATCGACGAGTCTTTGGAAAGTCGAAGGCGCATTTTTTAAGCCAAACGGCATTCTGATGAATCGATAGAGACCGAAAGGACATATAAAAGCCGTTTTATCGCGGTCTTCTACCTCTACCTCGATTTGCCAGTAGCCTGATTGTAAATCTATCGTAGACATGATCGTCAGCTCTTCTTGAATGTGACGAACATCGTCGATACGTGGTATAGGGTATTTGTCCGAAATTGTTTTAGTGTTCAACTTTCGATAGTCGATGCACACTCGCATCGTACCATTTGATTTTGGAACCATCACCACTGGAGCAGCCCAAGGGGACTCACACTCTTCTATTATTCCGGCATCCAGCATTTGATCGATTTCTCGTCTCAAACTTTCTTTTTTGTAATTAGGCAATGGATAAGGCGGAACCGAAATAGGAGCTGTATCATCCACCATTTTGATTGAATGTTTGGCGAACGGAGTTGGCCCTCCCCCTGGATGGAAAATAGTTTGAAAATCGTCTAATAAAGAATTGGCAACTTCCCGCTCCCTGGGGTTTAATTGTGTTCCCTCGTTGTCTCTCAAACACGGGACAAGCTTATCTTCACCGATATCTACAGATAAAAGGCCACAATCGTCGGTCTCGGACCGGCCTAGAACAGAATCTGGAGTAAGGAATTCCTCCACATCAAAAGGATATTCAAAAACATCGAAGTCGTGGATCAACCACGGGGGAAAACATCCAAGGATAGGATATGAGCGTCCCCAGAACTTTCATATTCCAAAGGCCTATAATTATGCTCATCTCCAAATTTCCAATGTTTATTACAAAAATCCAGAACCAACCCTGCCTTGTGAATAAAATCTATTCCCAATAAGGTTGTTTCATTTTTATTCCCAGGAAAAATTAAAAATTCGATCTCAATCGGTCTATTCTCTAGAAGCACTGGTATCTTAGCAGTTTTAAAATTAACCCACTTTCGATCACCATCGGCTAATGTTACGGACTTGATACTGGTGTTGAACTTCATATTTTTTTCTTTAAGCAGATTGTAAAGTGAACTGCTAGCAACACTACGTTTAGCAGCCGTATCCACCACCCCTAATTCCGCAGAATTAAACACATTTATTTTTAAAATTGGTCTAGAACCCTGATCTATTTCGTTAACCGTATCAAATTCAACTAGGACAGTTCGATTTGATCACCCCTTTATGACCGCAGGAATAACATGAAACCTCATACGTTTGTCGCGACGTTGAATTTAACTTAGTGTCAGGAATTTCCGATTTTGAAGCAAAAGAATTTTTGAACTGACCATTGTCGCGAACCTCCGTCTGCCTAATTTTCCTTTTTTCACAAAAATCAATCACATGTCCCGAGACCTTACAATAATTACAATACTTTCTCTTACCGTCTTGCTCTACCTTTCTGTACGATTGGTTAGTGTTTTCATCAACAAACTCCTCGATCTGACGCGCCCTCTCAATTAGCTCGTCAAATGTTTTTGTTTCACTTCTCCTGATGTTTTCTCTAACCTTTGTCGATAAATTTCCATAAATCATGTCGATTTGCACCTTTTCGGACAGGTCTCCAGCAGGGATCTGTGAATATAACGAACGTATTCTCGTAATAAAATTATCAATATTTATACCTTTTTCCATTTTCATGGAAAAAATCTCCTGCTACACTTTATGTGGCGGTTTGGTTTGTCCAAACGCAGCTTGGAGAAAGTTGAGTGCACCTTCATATGTAGTCACAGTATGCTTAATACCTTGGTACCATGATGCCGCACTTCCCTGAAGAAGCATAGGTAACCCTCTTAATGCGTTTTTTTCAGAGATATTTACACAATCCTTATAAATGTTAATTGAATTGATAAAAGCCGCCACGTTTTCATCCTTAAGTCCGCTAAAACTTGCGCGACATCCCGAAAAATTCCCTTGTAACGGTGTGGTTTCACTCAACTTTGGTGACGGCTCGAATTAATTCCTGAAACTGATCATTCGTCAAAACCACCTGCCGCTTCGAATTATTTCCCGTATCGGAATCCATTTCATTATTCTCATTTTCCTTCGCTGTATTTGTATCCTTTTTCGGAGGCATTTTTTCTTATCGACTTGATAACAGTAAAAATTGAAAGAAAAAAAAAATCACTCGCACGAACACAAAAAAGAAATGTCCAATTTTTCGAAGAAATGCTTTTTTTTATATATAATCACTTGGCTTCAACGTTGGGCGCCAATTTGTATTTGGTTATGTGGGGTCTAAGCCAAGGAAAAGAAAATCGTTAACGTTTTACTCTGTTTATTCAAGCCGCATATTACAAAAAAAATTCAGTAACTTTTATGGTAATTTCGCAACAGAAGAACTTGACGGACATAAAATGTTCTCATATAATTTGTAAATTTTTTCCCCTCCATACCAACTTAAAAAACATAATTTTTTTTTCTCGTATGAAAAAAAGAATTATGTTTTTATTAAGTTGGTATGGAGGGGAAAAAAATTACCGAAAAGTTGAGAAAAGTTTATGTCCGTCAAGTTCTTCTGTTGCGAAATTACCAAAAAAGTTACTGAATTTTTTTTGTAGTATGCGGCTTCAATATCCAAAAATTAACTAAGAAAGTCCATAGGAGGGGATTCATTTATTTTTCAAAATCCAACTAACTTGACAATTCATTTTTTTGGTTTTTTTAAAATAAAATTACAGGGTGTTACATTTATCAATTTTTGAAAAATCAAACAAAAACAAAAACTTATGTCATATTCTTTCGGTATAAAAAATTTGATCCGGATTAATTTTTTTGATTTGACAAAATTGATTTTTTTGTTTTGTTTGATCGGGATTATTTTAATAATTAAACAATTTGACTTGAAACAAGACAATGAATGACAGAAAACAAATCTTATATTTTGGAGTAATCTTGTTTTGTTCAGCAATATGACGATCTATTTTTCACGTTCTTTAACACACAGATAAATTGATTTTTTTGTTTGGAAACCGAAGAGAATTCAACATTAATTTTTGCTATAAACAAAAAATTTGGCACTGTATCATCTTAAATATTAAGTACAACGTCAATATTATTATATACCGTTCAAACTCAGTAATCTAGAAACAATTTGCAGACAGCTAATCAGCTTCGATCAAAATTTTTCGAAAACAAAAACACAAATTTTAAAAAAGTTTATCAAATTTGATTAAAATGTCGGATAATAATAACTGCCTTAAATGTTGCACGAAAGGTACATCACATTTTGATAAATAAAACTATATGCCGTTTATAAATATTACTGTCGAAATAATTTCAGTGATACCAGTCCCACAACGTGTTTTATTAGTATTTTGGTGTTTTAGCGCTGTTGCCATTTCATTCGCAATCCGTTTAGTTGTAACATTCGCAATTATCGAAATGGTTATGCTACCGAATAATTTTACGCAAGAGCCTGAATTCGATTACTGTTGGATCGATAGTTGTGACCACAACAGTGAGGTGTACGGAAATGAAAAACAATTTGATTGGGATGAAGCGCAAGTTGGTATTTTATTTGCGAGTTTTTTCATTGGTAATTTTATTGTACAAATACCGTCCGGGGTCATAGTGGACATATCATCAGGTAAAGCTGTATGGAGTTTAGGAATGATTTTGGCCTCGATATTAACTTGCCTTTTATCAGTGGCAACTAAATTAGAGCAAGATTTTCTATACCTTTTCGTAATGAGAGTTTTTATAGGATTATTTTCGGGACCGGTGCTAAATTCAATGAACTCAATTATATCGAAATGGTTTCCCCGAAATGAAATTTGGCTTGCAGGTGGAATCATTTATAGTGGTATACCATTTGGCGGCATATTATCATCTTTGTGTAGCGGGCTAATATTGCACCAGGATAAAAAATGGAGCACATTATTCAATTCATTTGGGGTGGCCGGAATTGTACTTAATATAATATTTTTCCTGCTTATTTATGGTATGCCAGAGAAACATCCTTGTTTATTACCATCGGAGAAAGAATTTATAGACACCAACGTCAGTCGTCCTAACATTCATTGCAGCGAAATACCATGGCGAGCAATATTATCCAATAGAGCTGTAATAGGTTTGGTTACAATACGGGCAGGTCAAGATTTTGGATTTAACATAATGTTTATGTATTTCCCAAAGTATTTTTCGGATGTACTATGCAATGACCTAATCGAAACTGCACTTTTTACAGCAGCTTCATTTTTATGCGCGTGCTTATTTGCAATTATTAGTGCCCGGCTTGCTCAAACTCTATTGAAACGACATATGTCGCCAACAATAATAAGAAAAATTTTTGGTGGAGTTTCTAGTATTTTGCCAGCCGCATTTTTAGTCACTGCATCGTTTTGTGAATGCGATGAATTGGGAGTGATGTTCTCATTTTTTATTGTAATGTTTGGAATGGGATTTTATTTAACCGGACTATGTACCAATGAAGTAGCTATTAGTCGAACGTTTACTGGTACAATAAGTGGAATAGTTAATACGGCTAGTAGTCTAGCGGGTCTTACTGGACCACTTATAGTTGGTTATCTATCAGACTCGGTAAGATACATGACAAATTTTAATATCCAAAAAATAAATTATAATATTTTAATTTAGCGTTCCGTGACTGAATGGCGGGTCATGATTTGGATCATATTTATTGTATTCAATGTAAGCGCTTTACCATATATGGTATGGGGATCAGGAAGAGACCAAGGATTTGAAGCATTTGTTGCCATACTCACACCAGAAGAAATTGAGAAACGGATATCTGAACGGCAATCTAGAAACGATCGTTACATATTCACGTAGTTGTAATTTATTTTCAGAAATAGAAAATATACCAAGTATTAATTTATTGTTTTACTAAAATTTATTTTTTTTCCTGGCTTTGGTCAATCTCCAATTCTTTTGTCATTCCTTTGTTATCATACCCGTTTTCGATAGTTTTCATCATTGCTGTTGGATTGTTAAACGCCTGAGTTTCACCAGATGCCCACATTAAATAGACGATATTTGTTATGTTGAATACAGCGAACGCAATCCAGAATACCACTCTCCATTCTGAAATATAGCTCTACAAAAGACAACAAATATTAAATACTAGCGTACTATATTAAAACTTTGTTAATTACTTACATTCGGTGTAAATACACCAACAATATATGGCCCTAATATACCGGTAATAGCGCCTAATCCATTTGTAATCGCCATTAATGTGCCGGCATAATTTGGACTTAAGTCTAATGCATTAATCCGCATACCAGAATAGAACGTTCCCATAGCGGCCATGGCTAATGAGAACATCCCGACTACTAGCACTTTATCACATTTCCCATATGATGCGGCCACTATAAAAACAGAAGGTAAAAACGAAGCAATCGACGTAAATAGTTTCCTCGATCCGGTAATAGTCTGATATCCTTTTTTAATTGTATAATCGGCCACCACACCACTACTCAGTGATACAAACCACATGCATAGATATGGTATGGCCGTGTACAAACCATTTTCCTTAATATTAAAGTGCAGGACGTCGCTCATGTATTTTGGTAGGTCAGTCACCATAATATAAAAACCAAAGTCGTGTCCAATTTGTGCCACAATCAATGCAATCATTGGTTTATTTGTGAACATCATTTTCCATGGAGTTGGTGGTAAATTTTTATCACGTTCAAGTTTACCAAGATTTCGTTTTAAATATTCTTTTTCACGGTCTGTTATGAACGGATGTGATTCTGGATCGCTATAGCATAAGGTACTCTAAATGAAAAATTATTATTTAGATTCCAGTTTTAAAACAGTGCTAATTGACTTACAAAGAATAAGAACCATAGAATACTGCTACCTCCGAAGAAATAAAATACTGACCGCCAATCATCGAATGCGTCTATTATAAAACCGGACAGTAGATTACCTAAAATTGTACCAACTTGGGCACCTCCAAATACTAATGCACCTAATTTACTTCTCTCTTTAAGCGGAATCCACATTGCAAGAAGAGAATTTAGGGCTGGAAATTTTGTACCTTCACCCAAACCTTCCAATACACGGAAAGCTATTAACAGTGGTGCACCAAACGTGTCTATAGCCAGCGGCGTAAAAATAGTAAAGATTCCGGTTGAAAAAATGCCAATCGCTAAAACATATTTTCCACCAAATTTTTCTGCTAGTAATCCACCCGGTAAATGCGTTATAACATAACCCCAATAAAATGATGACAATATGACACCCTGTAATTCTTCACTCCATTGAAATAGTTCACTGTCATTTGTTAGTGTACTATTGCTCGAAGACACAACCTCTATCGGGCAAACATCATTTTTATCTGCATTTGCATCTTGATTTTTTTTCATTACCATCTGTGTTATGGCGACCGAGAGACAAATTCGCATCGTGAATGCATTTACTACACCTAAGAAGCCCATAAGGGCTAGAACTACTCGAGCCGGAATCGGGATAGCTGAAAATAATAAAAAAATTAAAAATGAAAATCTCAAGATTTGCAAGTACCAAAAAAAAAAAATGTTGGGTGAACAATACGTGAAACCACAAATTTTTAGAAGTCCATCATTTAATTTTATGGCTTTTATGTTCCGGATGGTATAGTTGTAAGTAAGTTTTAAAGATAGATTAAATATTTTTAATTTCTTCATTTTACAAATGGCCACCGAAATGGGTTTTTAATGTTTTTATTACTTCGGTCTCAAAAAACCCAAAATATTGAAATTAGGTCAAAAATGACGAAAAATGTGGATGGTCCAAAACCACTTTTCTCGACGTTTTAAAAGTCCCTGATTCTGAAAAAGCAAAACAAAAAAAATGACCTTCCGTCTGTCTGTACCCATGGTATCTCGAGAACAGCTTGTTCGATTTGAATTTTTTTTTTCGCCAATCTGTTTCTATGGTCAAGCCGGAGATTTGAAAAGCTTTTGGAGACTGTACGTCAAGAGGATGGGGTACCTGCCATACGAATTGACCCAAAATACCTGGTTTTATTAATATTTTCGATTTTTTTATATGTATATGCTGGTTTGTTTATTGCATTTGGAATTGATTTGAAGGTTAAGTTAGGGGTCAATTTACAGGTTGAGTTGGGATTGGATTAGGATGTAGTGAGTAGTTAACAAATTTTTTATATGATGGAACTTGCCTATTTATCAAACGATTATTATGAAATGTGACATGTGTGTCGGAAATGGGAATCTAAAATGATTTTTGGATAAAGTTCTGGAATATAGCCAAATACGATGGAAGTTGCCTATTTTTCAATCGATGAATATGAAATTCGACATGTGCGTCGAAAATGGGGTTCTAAAGTGATTTTTGGATGAAGTTCTGGAATATGGACAAGTATGATGGAACTTGACTATTTCTCATCACATGTGCGTTGAAAATGGGATTCTAAAATTGTTTTGGATGAAGTTCTACATTATGGCCAAGTATGAAGGAACTTGCCTATTTCTCAACCGATTATGATGAAATTCGACATGTGTATTGGAAATGAGATTCTAAAATGAGTTGTTGATGAAGTTCTGGAATATCGCCAAGTAGGATGGAACTTGGCTATTTCTTAACCGATTATAATGAAATTTGACATGTGCGTTGTAAATGGGATTCTAAAATGATTTTTGGATAAAGTTCTGGAATATGGTCAGTTACACGGTTAGAAATATCAGTATAATTTTGTATATTTAATACTTTCGGTATAAAGTTCTAGAATACGATTTTTCGTGTTAAATTGGATGCCTGTACCCATGTTACTGAAGCTTTTGACCTGTTTGGCTGTTGTTGTATAAGTAAATATATGTTTGTTAAAATAGAAATCAATACTCTCAAAACTGTCACACCAACTTTATGACACAGGTGCCTGGTATATGCTACCCCCGTTGAAGATAACTGATGTGATTATACACTTAAATAAAAATAAGTACATATAACGCAAATAAAAAATGTTAAGCCTCCATTCACGAGGTATTTATTGAAAATACTAAACTAAACAAGAAAGAGAGCGCCACAAGCGTATAGCATTAAAACTACATTTAAAATAGAGACTCTCTCATACTTAATAACTCAACACCTCCACTAGAGCCTTATTTTCCAGCACTCAACTCTTCACAAGATTGACTCGAAGAGAACCTGTGTTTTCTGCTGTCACCGGTTTGGTAAGGCTATCTGCTAACATTTCGTTTGTGCTGACGTAAACAATTTTAACTACTTTGTCATTAACCTTCTCGCGTAGAAAATGATGACGAACATCTATATGCTTTGTTCTGGGTGAAAAGGCGGTCTTCTCTGTTAGTTGGATCGCTCCTTTGTTGTCGCAGTGTATGATGGTTGAACATTTTTTTCCCATAACAACTCCTGACAAATACCCCGCCTCCAAATAGCCTCTTGCGTTGCCAAAGACATAGCCATGTATTCGGACTCTGTTGTAGACAAAGCAACTCTGATTTGGATCAGCTGGAACACTTACACTATTACAATCGACCATTTGGAAACGTTCTAGAATTTTTTGAATATACTGGCTTTGATTTATCGAAATCGTTCCCGACTTGCGGTCTCGCGTAATCTGCATGCCCAACATACATTTGGCCTCGCCAATGTCCTTCATTTTAAATTGCTTCTGTAGACACAACTTCAAATCAGCTTTCAAAACTTTGTCGTTGGAAAAAATGAGCAAGCCGTCAACATATACTGCCACAATCAACATCTTTCTACCATCTATAAGATAGTAAATTCTTCTTCTTCCGCTGGCGCTACATCCCATGAAGGGATTTGGCCGCCTCAACGATGCTCCTCCAAATAATCCGATCCGCCACAAGAGAACGCCAGACACGGTGACCGAGTGTGTACAGGTCCCTCTCAACGTCGTCCATCCATCGGGTAGGTGGTCTCCCACGAGGTCCTACTTTCGCTGGTGCCGACTCCAAGGCCTGTTTAGTGGTCCGGCCTGTTTAGTGGTCCGATTTTGTGAACGTAGTACGTGCCCAAGCCATCTCACCCTTGACGATTTTATGAATCCTATGATGTCGACTTTATCGAGATCATTTCTGATCTCGTGATTCATTCGCATTCTGTACGTGGCTCTCTCTTTAATGGGACCGAGAATTCTTCTCATCATCTTACGCTCAGTTACAGCGATTTTCTGGATGTTTTGCGCTGTTAGTGTCCAAGACTCGCAACCAAAGGTGACAACTGGTCTTATCAGCGCCTTGTAGATGTCCAATTTTATTTTGCGCGATATATGAGGAGACTTGAAAATTTTGATATTGGCGTAAAATGCTCGGTAGCCTGCTGCGATCCTCGATGAAATGTCCACAGAAACGGAGTTTTGCTCAGTGATCAGTGATCCTAGGTATTTAAACTCATTCACGTTTTCATATTGAGTATCTCCTGAAATGAAGTCCCCACGAGTCTGCCTTCTCGCGGTCCCAAGTATTTAGTCTTCGCTTCATTGATCTGAAGGCCTATTTGTTGGGCTGTTAATTCCAACGGGAGGAGGACCTCTTTCAGAGAGATGATGTTGCGACCCAGAATGCAAATATCGTCAGCGTATGCTAATAGCTGGGTTGATTTATAATACAGGCAGCTACGCTGGGCTATATTAAGCTGACGAATGACATAATCTAATGATAGATTGAATAGAGTTTGAGCTATTGGGTCTCCTTGCCGCACTCCAGATGTTATCTCGGAGGCATCCGAAATTTTGCCTTCTATTAGCACCTTACATATTGAGCCATCCATTAAAAGCTGGCACATTGAAACCAATTTTGACGGTATGCCCAGATAGGACAATACGTTCCATAACGTGTTCCTCTTAATGCTATCATACGCCTGTTGAAAATCTATGAATAGACTGTGTACAGGGATGTCCTTTTATTAGCATTTCTCCAGCACAATCCTCAAGATAGTAAATGCATGCATTGTAATTTGAGCATTTCATGCCAAAATTCTTCAAAGCATTGTCCAAACGCTGATTCCATACACGACTGGACTGCTTGAGTCCGTATAACGACTTCTTCATACAACAAACACGTTGACTTCCATCACTAAATTTTTCAGGTTGAATCATATAGATTTCCTCGCTTAAATCGCCATGAAGGAACGCTGTAATCGCATCCATCTGATCTCTAAATCATATCTCACAGCTACCGCAATCAAAAAAACGTATCGACGAGTAGCGAACTACGGGTGAGAACGTCTTCTCATAATCAATGCCCTTACGTTGAGCACAACCCTTCACTACCAAACGAGCCTTGTACCGATCAACCACTCCTTTCTCGTTGTATTTGGTTTTGAAAACCCATTTGCATTGAATTGCTCTACGATCAGGTGGCAAATCTGTAAGCGACCACGTCTCGTTTTCGATTAACGAACGATACTCCTCTTCCATAGCTGTTTTCCAGTGAGACGCATTTGAGCTGCTCATAGCCTCCTCCACTGACAATGGACCATCCAATTGAACACGTGATACAACATAAACGAAATCATTACTTTTCGTCGACTTGTACTCTCTCGATGAACGACGCGGTTGTAACGAAACATCGTTCACTTTCTCATTCGACGGTTCATTACTACTCGAAACGTCAATTGAATCTTCATTTGTTAGATTCTCTCTATTTTGATATCCAGATACGCCTTCTGAACTTGCTGTTGTAACAATTGCCTCATCCTCCACTTCATTGCTATCATCTTCGAATGGATAAAAATGATTAGAAAATTCGTTATAATCAATTACCTTGTTTTCACAGCGTTGATACTCCAGAAAAACGACATCACGACTGACATCCACTCGTAATTTTTCCAAATCAAAAACTCGATAGCCTTTACAATTCTCGCTGTAGCCGACCATGATGTATTCCCTTGATTTTGAATCAAATTTCTAGCGCTTTTGTTTCGGAACATGTACCATTGCCTTGCATTCAAACACTTTCAAGTTGGACAAATCAGGCTTTTTGTTGGACCAAATTTCTTCGGGCGTTTTATCGATAGCCCCACGATATGGTGAACGATTCACAAGATAAGCCGCTGTGTTAACAGCTTCACCCCAAAATCTGTTGTCAAGCTTTGCGTCAAAAAGCATACATCTCGCACGCTCGATCAATGTTCAATTCATCCTTTCCGCCTTGCCGTTTTGCTCTGGCGTATACGGTGCAATTGTTTGATGCTGTATCCCCGAATCTCGGAGGAATTTAGAAAACTCCTTGTTGCAGTACTCTGTTCCATTATCTGAACGCAACGTTCTGATTTTGTGACCCGTTTGATTCTCCGCAAATGCTTTGAACTCCCTGAAAACATTCAAGGTGTTTAATTTGTTCTTGATGAAATACACGGAAATCTTGCGGCTAAAATAATCCAAGAAAATGAATCAACTGGCATTGGACCACACAGGTCAGTGTGCACCAGTTCTAGTACTCTAATAGCCCGAGATTTGCTGTCCTTGAACGGAAGACGAGTCTGTTTCCCCTTTAAACAAGTTTCACATTTGTCCTGTTGAACACCGACAAAACTCATCCCGTCCACAAAACCATTTCGTAATCTCATCAAGCTATCGTGACCTACATGTCCTAGACGACGATGCCACAATTCCCATGAATACTCAACTTTGACCCTCAAACATGTTTCACTAGTCTGTGTTACTTTGAACATCCCTGCATTTACTTTTGCCTCAACCAGTAATTTGTTGTGTTTGTCGAAAACTTTGCAATCATTTGCAGTAAACTTGAGAATTAGTCCTTTGCCAACTAAATGACTGACCGACCACAAGTTTGTGCAAAGACCTGGCACGAATATGACATCATGAACTGTAGTATCCACTATACGATTATTCACTTATAGCTGAAGTAAAACATTGCCAATCAATTCGGCCTTCAATTTTGATTGATTTGCAATCGTGACCTCTCCTGATTCTGACACTGGTTTGAGATTTTCCATCCAACCTCGTTCACATATCATGTGTGCAGAGGCACCAGAGTCTACATACCACTCAGTCGATTTGAGATTGCATGCCGTCAAACACGAAAAAATTGACGAACGAATAGCCATCTTCGCTTTCGGACATTTGTTTTTGTAGTGACCAACTTCACCACATCCGAAACATTTCCCGTCCTTTAATTGTTTCTTCTTCTTCTGATAATTGTTTGACTTGTTGGCAGAGCCCTCAACTCTATCATCCAAACGAACTTCTTGATCATGGGGTTGTATTCGTCGCTTAATCCGGCCAACAACAACGTGCCAATCCATTCATCATCTATTTCCATGCCGGCACTTTTCAACTTGTGAGCGGTCATAATAATTTTGTTGACGAAAAATTCCATCGAACCGCAATTCACCAGTCTAGTTGAAACAAGTTCACGCAAGAGTGCTACACGACGAAGTAGACCAGAATCTTCAAACGCTACTTTTATACTGTCCCAAACATCCTTCGCCGTATTTGCTTTTGGAATGTGTGAAAAATTCACACTATCCACTAATAAAATAATCGATGCCTTGGCTTTTGAATCTTCAGTTTTTTTCTTTACTGGATCAATTTCCTTGCATGTGCCCTCAACAAGACTCCAAAGGTCATTCATTTGAAGATATGCTTGAGCAGCAAATTTCCATGTCTCGTAGTTATCTCTTCCACGCAATTTCTCTATGGACGCAAACGTTGCCGCCATTTTACAATTTTTTTTTTTACACAGAAAACCAAATTACAATAAACTCGTTAACAACGAATTTTAACAAATTGAACTTTTTCCTTTGATTAATTAAGTGGGTCTGGGCCCATAACCTGATGTGATTATATACTTAAATTAAAAGAAGTATAACGCAAATAAAAAATGTTAGGCGTCCATTCACGAGGTATTTATTGAAAACACTAAACTAAACAAGAAAGAGAGCGCCACAAGCAGCTAGCATTAAAAACACATTTAAAATAAACACTCTCTCACACTTAATAACTCAACAATAACAAAGACCGAAGTTCTGAGGTTTCAGCCCTTTATATTTTTTTTTCATCTGTTTGTCATTTAATTCTATACAGAATACACACATTTTTAAATTTTTCACTCGATCGATTTCGGCTTGTTAGGCCATCATCAGGAGTATCTACTAAACTGAGATACTCCTGATGATGGCCTAACAAGCCGAAATCGATCGAGTGATTTTTTAAACCTTTTGTAATTTTGCGAAATATTTAACAAGTGTTTAAAAAAAAAAAAATTAATAATGTGTGTATTAAGTGTGTTTCGCCAAGTGCCTACGGCAGAAAGTGTAAAACGTATTCTTTACAGATACAAAAAAACTAGTTCGATGATATTTTGTTGTTTTCTTGCCAAATAAGTTTAAATCTTTTCTTGCAAGTAAAACAGAAAAACTAAAACGTAAACAAACATATTTGCAAGAAAACAAACAAAATGTGATTTTTTAAAAAAATCAATTTTTGAGAAAATTAAAATTAGCAGTTGTCTACCAATTTAGGGAGTTCACAGATTTCTAAAATATTTCACCTTCCACATTTTACTCACAACTAAAACATTCAGAACATAAAAATCATATAATTAAATGGTGACTGCCGGTCCCATAAATTGAATTTGTTTTTATATGTTTCTGGTATGGAGCCAACAATATGGTGACTCAATTTGGAAACCGGCTACGACCTTCATTACTGATTACATGCCATGATTTAATATTATCAATAGTTTTGATTACAAAATAGATCATCGAACTTTACATGATTATAATCGCAGCTTATATAACCGCTTAAATGACTGATATTGATACTCTTTAGTAAGCGGGGAATCCACTTGAAATTTATTTTTAAACCTTGAATTTGGTATTTTGTTAATACACATTAAAAAAAAAACATGTAAATGAAGATATTATTGCAAGTCACATGCATTAAATTTGAATATAGCACTCTGTAGTATGGTATAAGTCACATGTGCACGTCAATGTACCTATACCTAAATTTGTGAACGTAAATATGCTATATACAAAACAGAATTTAATTGTTTTAATTCTATTTAAATATTTTATTGCGGTTTCTAACATGGTTTTATTATATATAGGTGCGGTGACAAAAAGTCTTTCGATAATCGTCATCACCTGTTATTTTCAAAATATTATTTCAAATAAATTGATTGATAATCATCTTGCAATACCTGTCTTCCTATCGCAATATTTGTGTATGCGAAACAAACGATAAATCTTAATTCGTCATAAAGTTCACAGATCAATATAATGTACGTTTAAGTTGCCAATTTTATTTAATCATCTTAAAGATTAATTTAGGTCGAACTTTATTTGCAATAATAAATTATTTATTTGTATTTAATCGAAAAAGTTCTTTAGTTGCACGCGCGGCACTTCAAGGTTGCAAAAGCGGTGTGCAGTGAATAATTAAGATGTTGGAATTTCTCGTGCATATCACGTTATTGATATCAAGGAAGCTTTTATTTGTGTATGCAATTGAAAGCAATATAAATTCGATAAACTTGACCCAGTCCACAATAGTGCTGTTTTATCGTTTTGAATATTAATTGTACACTATAAATTTGTAAATGTTTAATCGACTATTTCAAATTAGTGGATTAAATTTGGATTTAAATTATGAAATATAAAATACGAGTTTGAATTTGCATATACAGTGAGTCACAGTAAAAATGGTCCACCCTTAATAAAAAATAAAATCGTGAAAAATTTCTATAAAATCAAACAATACATTGTATAAAGTCGGTCGCATGTATGCAGATAATATCCGTTATCCGCAATTTCAACCAACCAAAATCACTGAAAATGAGAAAGAATTTTCCCTCCCAAGTTGGATGCTTGCGGATAAAATTGCTCAAAGATACAATTTTTTGAACTTCGGAGGGGAAATTCCTTTTTATTTTCAGTGATTTTGGTTGGTTGAAATTGCGGATAAATATTTATCCGGAAGCTTATTAAATTTCTGTTAAAAAAAAAATGTTCTGAATTTAATAGCAATAGCGACTACAATTAAGAAATGAACAAAAAGAGACAAAATTTAATCTCACAATTTTCTCATATAACGGTTCTTTTTCAAAATTTTGTTTTGTTCTCTTCTTATTTGTTTTTATGTTCTCCTGCACTTTAATGCAAATGCATTAGTTGTCGATAAGTTTATTAGATTTAGCTGTGAAAAATGGGACACCACACGTTAATTGAGTTGTGAAATGTCAGTGAGAAAAGAATTATGAATAAGCCAAAAATAAGCCCCAAAAATCGTGATAAACGTTGGATTGTGTGGCGGTCATGTGATGGTTTGGGGTGCGTGTTCAGCGGCTGGGGTTGGGAAACTTCATTTTATTGACGGAAACATGAACAAATATCAATATTTAAATAAATTAAAAGAAAATTTAAAATATAATGCTGATTAAC
Source organism: Tipula helvola (assembly GCA_963556165.1). NCBI lineage: Eukaryota > Metazoa > Arthropoda > Insecta > Diptera > Tipulidae > Tipula > Tipula helvola. The sequence goes on from OY744482.1 coordinate 55,903,711, forward strand.
TTGGTATTATAGACATTTTTCATTTGGCTTTTATGGCTGTGGTATAATTCCCCTATAATAATCAAAACACCACCACAATCGCCTGATTTAAATATGTATTGAAAATGTATGGCATAAATTGGACTGTGAAATTAGGAATCATAATATATCCAATAAAAATGATTTAAAAAGAGCCTTACTGGAGGAATAGGATAAAATTAGCGCCGAATACACCAGAAAACTTGTGGAATCTATTCCAAACCACTTGAAACTGGTTATTAAGCAGAAAGAGTTTTGTAACTGTAAAATAACATGAACCATTTTCATTGTGATACGATTTTTTAATTAAGTTTCCTGAATGTGTTATTTGTTGTTGTTACTGATACTGAATTAAAAATTTTTTGTTTTATTAAAATTATTTGATTTTTTAGGAATTTTTCACCAATTCTTTTTTTATTACGCGTGGACCATTTTCACTGTGACTCACTGTACATATTAAAATTTTTTTTTTTTTGGTACCCTATAAAGTAAAGGTCATTAATCCGACAATAAAAATTTAAAAACAAAACAATTCAACTATCTTTTTATAAACAATAATTACACCTCCAAACTTTTCAAGCCCCCATATACATTATAAATTAGCGCGCACTCTACCTCGTTGTAAAAACGATTTCATTGCAACATGCATTTTGAATGTATAGCTGCAAATTTCACTTCACTTATCACAAAGAAATTAAAAATTATACTATAATAAAAGTCCTTTAATTAATTTTAAAAATAATATCACAAATTTCTAAAAATCATAATTTATGATTTTATATCTTTTCAGCACATCACAACATAATGACACAGTTAAAAGCATAAACCAACCAACAAGCACATAATACTTCTTAACTATACGAAACAACTTTTTTTTTTTTAATTTTATTTTTTATTTATTAATTTCACTTCTACTTTAAGCAACAGTCTTCGTTCATTTAAAAATTGTTGAATGGTTTGAAAGTGTTTTTATACATACTTATATCTCTATTATAAGTAAGGGGAAGGAATATAACATTATAGTAAAATATCAATGACATAAGCAAAAGTGTTGAATATACGAGTATATTATAATATACACGAGCTGTAGTGAGAAAAATAAAACAAATACATGAACCTGTGCATAGGTAATTCAAGTGTCTAATTTATTGTGACGGGCAATAAAATGTCGGCCAAACTTTTTTGACAATCTCTATTTTTACAGCATTAAGCGCGAAGGTATTATATTTCATAAATAATCCGCACAATTATAAATTATCATTACCGCGATAATGCACAATATATACGATATAATCGTTAGACGACCATAAAAATGAATTCATAAAATATTCTTATCACGTTTCTTAATAATAATTTGTACTGTACAAATTGTCTAAATAATACTAGTTGGCTTTTTGTCAGTCCTGCTTCGACATTCTTATTTTCGACCACACACAAAAAATAAATTTTAAAAACTTAAAAAACCAAAAATCTTGTTTTGGTTTTAATATTTGGGTTATCCCAGCATCGATTATATTGTAAACCCCAATCAACATGTCAGTTTACAATATCTCTACAAATTTTATAATTTAATTTGCTGTATTATGTGGTAAGAGCACAAAATAATCAAATAAATTTCTTACAACATTTAAATCGCAGCATCTCAACATACATAATATACGAGCATAATTTGTTATGAGAATATTTATCATAAAATTTCTTCTTTTGTCATGTCTATAGTTTAGAAAGTGTACAAGTATCTTTCTAGATTATTATTATTATTTTTTTTTTAATAAATAAATTGTTTGTTTTATTTTTTTATTGATTGTGTATAAAACGTGATGCACTCCATTTTGCAAAGGAATTTATATTACCTATAAACGCGATAAGAACATATGCTTCTGGATTCCATATTTACAATTATTAAACATTTGTTTAAAAATGCAATTTTGTACAATTTGTAACGTTTTAGGTAATGTTACATAATAGAAACAAGTGAGCTAATTAGGCCCGCATTATTTTTTTGTCTAACTACTTCACAAAACAAACAAAAAAATTGTTTCCGCTTTAACGCCAAACAAAATAATTAATATGATCAACTACGTTTCGGTTGACAAGCTCCATTTTTAGCAATTCAGCGATTCTGATAATTGATATAATTTTTGTTCCGACACTTTACAATGCCGAATTCTCATAATCTGAAATGTTATCCATCTGAATTGTTTAAAAATATTAAGTTATCTCAATGGTATTAGTACATACATATATTAAAAACATTGAACCAAAACAAATTGACTGAAATAAGAAAGTTTGCTACTGTATATTACATTAATTACACCTTTAACATTGGCTATTTTAATTTAAACACTAATCGTATTATTACGTTGTGTAATTTTGTTTGTGCAATCAAAAATAACGCTCGAAAATTAATAGAATTTTTAAAAATATTTAATAACGTTACTAATCGGATTTATTTCTTTTGTAAATTAGCTTCTGTCCGCATGTATTTTATTTTTTTTAATTGGATTTGGTATTTAAACGATTTTAACTAATTTTCTAGTGAACGGCTAATTTTTTGCTTCATTAAATTCTGCCGTCATTTTCCTTCTATTGTGGCTTTCTTTAACTTTTAATATCTATATATGTATTATGTAAAGTAAGTTTCCGTCCTTGTGTCTCAGAAAGTATGTTAGCGATGGAAATACAGCAGTACCTTGCACAGTCCAGTTTAAAAGAAACTATAGTTCCTACATATACTGAACGTTAGAATTGTTTTTATTTTGAAACCAATTTCCGTTTTTTACCCGTACTCGTTCCGATTACCCGGACTAAGCGAGGTACTGCTGTAATTTATTCTAATCGGTTGGATAGTTTCAGAGTTTTCAGTTATATTCAGAAATTCACTAACTGCGCAAAATTTGCAGTGTATATATCAGTCAATACCGGGTGTTATAAAAAAACTGCAGTAAACTGCTTTTTGGCTCGATTGATCAATTTCAGTGGATTCTTGCTTTCGAGCAATAAACTGATTGAGATAATTTATGGGTCTTTAACTACAAAATGTTATAAAGATTGTTTGTGCTGTAATATATAAATTGCCGGTAGCAACGATGTGTCCTTCAGTTAAATATTCAGCTAAAATTTGTATGTACATACAAAAGAAATAAAACGAGTTTGCATTGAAATCGCAATTTCATAAAAGAAACGAGGAAATAATATAACTGGAGATTTGTGAAACCCGGCACTAAAATTTTTGGATTACAAATTTTTTTAAATTGTTCGTTGGGAGCTATTAGCACTTTTTATACGTGTTTATAGGTTTTTATAGGTGTTCATCTGTGCGATGTATTAGTAACCTAGAAGAAAGTAGTATTAATATAACCTAGAAAGTAAGTCGCACATGTAAAAAAGCGTGAATTATATGTAATAAAGAACCGAAGTGAAGAGATTAGCAAATAACAAAACATGTAGTAGTGTGAGTAAAATAAACAGTCATTTAGGCGATTTTTGAATAGTCGAACTAACGATGGAAGTGATTAAATTGCCATATAAATAACATACAATATTTGCATCAAATGTTGTACGATTTTCGATTTATTTCGAATGTCCGTAGTATGCACTTGATGAAAAAATTATGAAATGGCCGGACTCTGGGGTCGGCCATATAAATAACAAGCAATTTTTGCATCAAATGTTGTACGATTTTCCGCCGACGAAATTTGTTCAACAAAAAATTCAGGGTAGGCTGTGTCTTCTACACGGCCGTATGTGTTTTCAGTGATAACGTTTATAAGAGGTGCGAGAAATGGCACGATGTATGGGTTTGTGAAAATAAATATCTTTATAGTTAGCATCATGAAATGAGAGTACAGTGATTGTTTGCAAACGATTAAGTACTGGGCGATGGTATGAGAAGTACGATATGAAGCGCAGGGTCTCAGCGGAGATGTGCCTGATGAATGTGAGTTCCGCAGACTAGTGCCTCCCAAAGTCGCGGAGGCTAGTGTGATGAATACGCAGTCTAGGTCAAATATATTTTATATCAGAGTCCACACTGACATTTGACCTATCAGATCAGGCATTCCCCCTTTATAGTGCTCTCTAGCATTGTAAATCGCCACTTTGTAAATCTAAATTTTAATTAAAATTTATGTGAAAATTAATTATTTTAATTTACAATAAATTATCTACCACAGTTTCTTTACGCACAAATTAGCACTAGAATTGCTCCGATCAGTTGAGGCATGAGGGGTTGTCCCGCTACAGTGATCTCAAGCATTTTAAATCACTATTTTGTAGTTTGTAATTTTAATTAAAATTTATGTGGAAATTAATTATTTTAATTAACAATAAGTTATCTGCCACAGTTTCTTTACGCACAAATTGACACCAGAATTACTCCGGTCAGATAGTGATTTTCATGGTTGGTTGTAAATCGCTGTTTTGTACTTTGTAATTTTAATTAAAATTAATGTGGAGATTAATTATTTGAATTTAAAATAAATTATCTGCCACAGTATTATTAAGCACAAATTAATAACCGAATTGCTCCGATCTGATGAGGCATTCTCTTGCTATAGTGCCCTCAATCTCCATGAATCCCTATTTTGTAGTTTGAATTTTTAATTAAAATTTATGTGGAGATTAATTAATTTAATTTAAAATTAATTAGCTACCACTGATTTTTTACGCAAAACTTGATATCATCGGATCTCCGATCGGATGAGCCGTTCTCTCGCTACATTGGTTCAAGCATTTAAATCGGCCGAAATTAGAGGTTCGCGGCGCGGGTTGCTGTGCCGCCCGATGACGTCATTGCAATAATATTATGCGTGACACGTAAAGCCGAAGGACCAATCTAAGCAATCATATCTTTAAATTGCAGGTAATGCTTATAGTTGATGAGAAATTGCCCGCGACCAAGGGCTAAACCACAATCGCTATTTTCTAGTTTGAATTTTTAATTAAAATGTATGTGATGATTAATTAATTTAATTTAAAATAAATTAACCACCACTGGTTTTTTACGCAAAAATTGACACCATCTGATCTCCGATCGGATGGGTCATTCTCTCGCTACACTGGTTCAAGCATTTAAATAGGTCGAAATCAGAGGTTCACGGCGCGGGCTCCTATGCCGCCGGATGACGTCATTGCAATAATATTATGCGTGACACATAAAGCCGAAGGACCAATCTAAGCAATCATATCTTTAAATTAAAGGTAGTGCTTATAGTTGATGAGTAATTGCCCCCGACCAAGGGCGAAATTTCGTGTCAGTTTTTTGAACATGCGGTGTAAAACGTTATCACGTCAAAATCAAAAGTCCCAAAGTCAAATGTTTTTTCTCGAATGTCCGTAGTACATATGCACTTGATGAAAAAATTATGAAATGGCCGGACCCTGGGGTCGGCCATATAAATAACAAGCAATTTTTGCATCAAATGTTGTACGATTTTCCGCCGACGAAATTTTTTCAACAAAAATTAAAAGTCCCAAAGTCAAATGATTTTTCTCGAATGTCTGTAGTATGCACGCATCAAATGTTGTACGATTTTCCGCCGACGAAATTTGTTCAACAAAAATCAAAAGTCCCAAAGTCAAATGATTTTTCTCGAATATCCGTAGTATGCACTTGATGAAAAAATTATGAAATGGCCGGACCCTGGGGTCTGCTATATAAATAATAATTAATATTTGCATCAAATGTTGTACGATTTTCGATTTTTTTCGAATGTCCGTAGTATGCACTTGATGAAAAAATTATGAAATGGCCGGACCCTGGGGTCTGCCATATAATTAACAAGCAATATTTGCATCAAATGTTGTACGATTTTCCGCCGACGAAATTTGTTCAACAAAAATCAAAAGTCCCAAAATTTGTTCATCAAGTGCATACTACGGATATTCGAGAAAAATCATTTGACTTTGGGACTTTTGATTTTTGTTGAACAAATTTCGTCGGCGGAAAATCGTACAACAGTTGATGCAAATATTGCTTGTTATTTATATGGCCGACCCCAGGGTCCGGCCATTTCATAATTTTTTCATCAAGTGCATACTAGGACATTCGAGAAAAATCATTTGACTTTGGGACTTTTGATTTTTGTTGAAAAAATTTCGTCGGCGGAAAATCGTACAACATTTGATGCAAAAATTGCTTGTTATTTATATGGCCGACCCCAGGGTCCGGCCATTTCATAATTTTTTCATTAAGGGCATACTACGGACATTCGAAGAAAATCTTATTTGGTTTCTTTTCTAAACAAAAATCGTCACTGAACAGTATTATAGTTATTGTGTATTGTTTTCTTTATCCACATTTAGGCGTGTAATTTATATTACCACTACATATAAATACGTATACGTATACGATAAATTTGTTATTTTTTGTTGTTAAGTTTTTGTTAAGCTATAATTATCCTGGTGTTTATTAATTATTGGAATAATTGGGTCGTCGCATAATTCTACATGGTGGCAGAGGTAAAAAAATTTAATAAATACATATATTTCTACTGTAAATGGTGGGGGAAGTCCATAATGGCTAATATACCTGTTCCAGATCAATTTAATTTTGATGATCCCGAATGGTGGAGTGTGTGGTGTAAGCGCTTTGAGCGATATATGTCTGTGGGGGATTAAATAAAAAAAAACGGATGCGGAACAAATTGACATTTTACTTTATGTTATGGGACTAAAAGGAGAATCAATATTGTTTGAAATAAAACAAACGCCTAAAACACTTAAAACAGCATGGGGGCTTTCATAAAATATTTTGCTCCGCGCACGAACGTAACATTCGAGCGGTTTAAGTTTTGGACAGCACAAAGAGAAGCTAATACGCGATAGGATTGTTGTGGGCATTACGGACATTCGCGCCAGCGAGGCAATACAATTAAAATCGTATTTAACATTATAATCCGCAACCGAGATGGTCAGACAGTCGGAAAGACAGTAAATTGAGAATCAAATAATTACGAAAAAAAGAGGCTCCGATAAATTATATGAGCGGTACAGGTGATCGTCAAAAGCAGCAGTCACACACATAGTCACATGCAGTCACAACAGCAACATATTCAACAAGAAAAGCGGCAACAAACGAAGAGTTTAGAAAAAGTACGTTTCTTCTGCAGTCAGCCTATCACAATCGTGACGTGTGTCCAGCCAAGAATGCGATTTGTCATAATTAATATGGTTAATCATGTCAACAGCGAGAAGAAATGTCAAGTAGAGATAAATTATATCGATTCATTCATAGGCCATATTCTATGTTGTTTCTGAGACTGAAGATTGGCAGGTGGACTGTCATATTCAGGAATTTCCGGCTACAGTAACATTTCATATTGATACGGGTGCAAGTAATGTTTCCTTTCCGGAGCACGTAGTATACCTAAACAACTTTTTGTCAACTATATTAAGTTGCTTCATTACACCATTTGGTAGATCTATATATTTACTCGTTTACCATTTGGAATTTCTTGTGCACTTTCGTTTCAAAATATGCACAGGTGCTCTGAGATATTGAGAATAATACATCGCACATTGACGATCTTCTCATATATGGACTAACAAAGGAAGAACATGAAAAAATTCTTCGTATGGTTCTTAAAAGTTTAAGTGATGAAGGCATAACAATAAATCAATCAAAATCCGTGTTTGGTGTCAAACAAGTCAAATGGTTAGGATACGTTCTATCAGAAAAAGGAGTGTCAATTGATCCAGATCGAGTAGAGGCTATCAAGCGTTTCCCCGTTCCAGAAAATAAATCTCAACTTCTCAGGTTTCTTGGAATTGTAAATTTTATTGGGAAATCGAATTTGTTAGAGCCATTAAATAATCTCTTGAAGAATACTACAACTAATCAATGGACTACGCTTCAAAATAATGCATTTCCAAGTAAGTAATCCAAGTAAGAATATCATTATAAGTGTGGATGCGTCATTTTATGGAATAGGAAGTTGTTTAATTTAAGTCGATAAATCCAGTAATCGTAAAATCGTAGCGTACATTTCTAGAATAATAACACAAACGGAAAGTCATTATGCCCAAATAGAATGAGAACCACTCGTGTTAGCATGGGCGGCTGAAAAATTTGCCGACTAGATCACAAGAATTTATATCACGCTTGAAACAGTTTACAAACCATTGGTGCAAAAACTTTAAACAAAAAATCTGGATACACTAACACGGAGACTTCAATGATTTCGAATGCGTTTGATGCGATACAATTATAGAGTTGTTTACGTTCCGGGAAAACTTTAGTTGTAGCAGACGCATTGTCTAGAAGTCCTTTAAAACATAATTGTGAAGATGAAAAATTAAGCCTGGAAATAGACAAATATATTAATATTAGCCGCATTTCTTGATGCATTAGTGATCCGGATCAGATCAAAGTTTACATTGAAAACAACAACAAAAATTTAATTTTTGTTGTTGTTTTCAATGTAAACTTTGATCTGATCCGGATCACTAATGCGTCAAGAAATGCGGCTATTATTACAACGACATTACCTGTTCTGAATGAGTATTTAGAACGTATCAAGCAAGCACAAGAGGACAAAATTTGCAAATTGTTAGAAAAGTACACAATCGATGGATGGCCAGATCGAAACGCAATCAGTGATGAACTTCTTCCATATTATTAATATCGTTCGGATATATCACGCTCACAAAATTTGCTTCTCAAAGGAACATGAATTATAATTCCAGCACCTCTTCAAAAACAAGTAGTTGTCTTCTTACACGCAGGCTATCAGGGAATCACAAAGGGTCGGAGACGAGCACAGTTGTCAGTATGGTGGATTGGTTTAAGCATTCAATTAGAGAACTTGATCAGGAACAGTCCTAATTGTGCTGAGGAACGAACCATTATTAGGGAACCTTTACTTAGGGAAGATTTTCCCACTAGGGACTAGGCCAATGCAAAGAGTCGCAGTTGATTTGCAGTCTTCTTTGACCGAAGATGTTATAATCTCAAAATTGAAACAGTATTTTTCTCGTTACGGAATTTGTGATAGACTTCGTAGCGACAACGGTCCTCAATTTAAAATTAAATTCAAAGAATTTGCTTCAAACTACAATTATATCCATGAGACGTCTAGTCCTTATTACAGCCAGTCAAATGGGGCTGTAGAAGTAGCTGTGACGACAGCTAAACGACTCATAAAAATAAATGAGGGACATGGATTTGGCTAATGATGGGATGACGGTTGAGATCACATGTTCCTATTCATCCTAATTTACTGGAAGTGACCAATGGCAGAGAAGTGGTTGCGATTGAAAATAAGTTAAAATCAAAATTAGAAACTAAATATAATAAACGTCATAGGATTAAGGATTTACCAAAACTCAAAAAGGAGGTAGTGAAATACGGTATTGAAACAGTGGTCGGAAGCTCGATCATATCTTATTGAAACTAATCAGGGCACATTTAGGAGAAAAAGATTGTATTTCAATCTGTTTAACGAAACATATTAATCCATTGCTCCAGACAGCAACTTCGAGTATTGAAAATTGTCAAAATCAAAATGATAATGTAAGAAATGTTAATTTTGAAATTCAGATAGATATTAAAAAATCATTAAGATCATCTCGACATCTCGTCTGGATGTCTGATTATGATAAATAATAAAAAATAAAAAAAAATAACTTAAAATGAGGGATGTGCTATTAGGGCCTTGTTCGTTAGCTATTACCATTATGTTTATTGGGTGTTCATCCGTGCGATGTTCACAGCAGTATTTAACCTAGAAAATAAGTCGCACATATAAAAAAGCGTGAATTATATGTAATAAAGAATTAAAAGCTATAATTATCCGGATTTTTATTAATTATTGGAATAATTGGGCGTCGCATTATTCTACACTTAACACTCTTCAAACATCAAATTCTTGCACTTCTTTATTTAAATTTGTAAGGTTAATAGTCAAAATTCTTAAAACTCTTAAATTACTAATTGTAGGCCATAAAAAACGCCAACTGCTGAGTTTATACCGCAGCTAAATTAGCAATGGTAAACCGATGTAACAACTGTAGCAACGGAATAAACACGGCATATACCTAGCTCAGCGAGCTAAAATAGCATTGCCAAATATCATAGCTATGAAACTGACATTTGTAGCACTGCTAGTTTAGCAGTGTGCGTGAGTGTTAAAGTAATACATATATGAATATGTATCCTTTCAAGTTTATTGCAAAATGTTACATTCATTTTACTTTCGACGACGGCATTTGTATTTCAACCTTCCAGTTTTGGCCACGGAGTTAAATTATCATAATTTGGAAAATGAATTAATTTTGCCAATAATATTGAATTTATTCCGCACCAATTTAATTCTTTTTAAATATTAATTTAATCCGCTAAATCTCCCAGATTTAATTCATATGTTTTTTAAAACTGTATTAAATCTGCGCGAAATTAATTCATTTTAAAAAAATTACGTGTCGCGGATTTAATTCATATATAAAATACACACATTTTTAAAATTTTTAAAACACTTGTTAAATATTTCGCAAAATTACAAAAGGTTTAAAAAATCACTCGATCGATTTCGGCTTATTAGGCCATCATCAGGAGTATCTACTAAACTGTAAAAATAAAAATGTAGTTAGATATATATATATATATATATATATATATGTAGTTGGAAAAAGCAAAAAGTGAAACCAAAATATACCAATAAAAATATGTGGGAGTGGTAAACAATAAAATTGGTGACAGCAATAAACATTAAAAATTAAAATAGGGGGTGAGTTAAACACAGGTAAAATTGGTGAGAGCAATAAACATTCAAAAATAAAAATTAAAAGGGGGTGAGTTAAACACAGGTATATGATTATTGATTAGTCAACGGTTGAATAACAAAATTCCAGATGTTGATTTTTTTTATTTTTATTTTTTTTATTTTATTTTTATAACCCGACGAATTAGTAATTTTATGGTATGGAATGAGTATGTGAATAAAACAATGCGGGGTCGGTAATTGGTGAGAAACGGATTTCTCTCTGTTCGTTGAGGATATTTTGGTTAAGAAATATAGCTTTTCGGATTTCGTAAGATTCTAAGTTGTCTAAACGTCTGCTTTTTGGTTGTACATGTAATATTTCTAAATTGTTTAAACTGGATGTGTGATTTTCTAACGTTAAATGATTATAAAGGGATGATTCATGGCTACCAGATAAATGTTCTTTAACTCTAACTTCAAAATTGCGCCCAGTCTGTCCGATATAAGAGGAACTACAATCATTGCAATTGATCTTATAAACGCCAGACTTGTAAAGGCGATCAATTCTTGGTTTATTGTTAAAAATCGTTTTCTTAATTGTATTATTGTTATAAAAAGCAAAGCTAATATCTGTATATTGTGTCACGATGTTACTAATCCGTTAACGGTTATGCAGCTAAGACTATATTAAAGCTATTAAACAGAAAACTGAAACATAAAGCTTTAGCTAACATTTATCCACCTGATAGCCCAATGCCGAAAAATTGGCGCCGCTTAGAGTATATAGGAAAAACTAGTCAACGGATTAGTAACATCGTGACACAATATACAGATATTAGCTTTGCTTTTTATAACAATAATACAATTAAGAAAATGATTTTTAACAATAAACCAAGAATTGATCGCCTTTACAAGTCTGGCGTTTATAAGATCAATTGCAATGATTGTAGTTCCTCTTATATCGGACAGACTGGGCGCAATTTTGAAGTTAGAGTTAAAGAACATTTATCTGGTAGCCATGAATCATCCCTTTATAATCATTTAACGTTAGAAAATCACACATCCAGTTTAAACAATTTAGAAATATTACATGTACAACCAAAAAGCAGACGTTTAGACAACTTAGAATCTTACGAAATCCGAAAAGCTATATTTCTTAACCAAAATATCCTCAACGAACAGAGAGAAATCCGTTTCTCACCAATTACCGACCCCGCATTGTTTTATTCACATACTCATTCCATACCATAAAATTACTAATTCGTCGGGTTATAAAAATAAAATAAAAAAAAAAAAATAAAAAAAAATCAACATCTGGAATTTTGTTATTCGACCGTTGACTAATCAATAATCATATACCTGTGTTTAACTCACCCCCCTTTTAATTTTTATTTTTGAATGTTTATTGCTCTCACCAATTTTACCTGTGTTTAACTCACCCCCTATTTTAATTTTTAATGTTTATTGCTGTCACCAATTTTATTGTTTACCACTCCCACATATTTTTATTGGTATATTTTGGTTTCACTTTTCGCTTTTTCCAACTATATATATTAGGGCGGATTAAATTTTTAAGTGGTCTGGAGACTCCACTTTTCTGTAAATTCATTGTATTTGAAGCAAAAATGTCCACTACACCATATGGCTACGATGAATTTCGAGCCTGCATAATTTCATTTGAAGATTTTTTTTTATATAGAGTGAGTTTTTTAAAATGCCATGCTTTTATCTCGAGGACGGTGCTGGATAGGAGAAAATTACTTTTAATGAAATTTGTTAAGGGTCGAGGGGGACATCGGATGGCGACCTTCAATTCAACCTTGACTACGACCTTCAAGGTTATTTGAAGGTTAAATTGAATTTGTTAAATATAAATCCCTATTTTTGACCCCAGATTCATAAAAACGCAAAATTTTACGTTCAGATAGGCATTTTAGGTTTCTCCTTTAGATGACTTTCAGGTGTTACTTCAAGGACAAATTACTAAATAATATGAAATGATATGCAAATAATGAAATGCGGAATATACTAACACAATACTAACTTGGTACTAAAGCATGCTGAACCGTATGCAGTTGCCGGAACCGGGATTTCGGTGCTGGATTTTTTGACAACCGGGTACTCGGTTCTTGCCCGGTTCTGAGAAAATTTTGAAATTTCTAAGAAATAAAAAAAACAACATAATAGTTTACAATTGAAACTCAATATTTAATCCATTTTTATAAAAATATAAGTAAAAAATTAATATATGTACTGAAATGTTGTTATGTAGTTGACTTATTTCGTTTCGGTTTTCTTAAAGTATGATCGCAAAAAACATAAAATGTCCAAACTTTCATCATTTAGCGAAGGTCTAATTTTTGTAGCGGTTTTCCCACATCCAGAAAAAACTCGTTCGGATTCCACACTGACAGGGGGTATTGAATTTAAATTGTCAAAGCATCTTTCGAGATTTGATCCACGATTACCTTCAACTTCAAAAATTGCCAACTCTTTTTTGATGATTTTTGTGACATCCTGCATTGTTCGATTTTTATTAGGTATGATTTTGGAATTGGTTTCCGTTTTGATGGCATTTGCGAGTTTTTCTTCCAAGGTCAAATGCGAGTTTTCTTCGTCAAGAGCTTCATTTCCCGACTCTAATTCAAGCGAAGTGATGCCGTCATCGTCATTTAACTTTGACATATTAATGACCATAGAAACAATCTCTGCCTTGTTTAAAAATTTAAACTTTAATGATGGGTCTAAGTTCAAACTAGCATAATCTTGCTTGCCCTTGTGTAAGTACTGTAACAAACTTGATGCATTCATCCGTCGCTCGTTAATCCTACGTGAAAGTGTTTGTTTTAGTTTGATGGCAAACTCACTGGTGCCCAAATTTTTCAACATGAATGATATCGTTGTATCAGCTGAAAGTAGGGTAGCTTCACGACGACATAGTGCGTCTACTGCCAATTTCACCGGCTCAAGCGTTCTCACCAAATTATGGATCTTATCTAATTCTTCTTCCTCGAAGGACCAGATTGAATTTAGATCAATTAAGGATTTCAGTATACAGTTTTTGATTTCGTAAAAACGTTTTAGCATGAAATATAAACTATTCCATCGCACCTTTACGTCAACCATCAATTGAATTTCTTTTCCAAACTCTTCTCTAACATATTTTTGGAGACGGTCATTTTTAGTAGAAGATTGTCGAAATAATTTAACAACAGATCTCAACTTTTTTATCAATGGGTACAGTTCGTTCACCAATTCTGGCACATTATCATCGCTAACAACTTGAAATCCATCGTCGTCTTCATCTTCCTCGTTTGAATCACATTTATCGTCTTCGAAAAACTGGTTCCTTTTGTGGAGATGTTGGTTTCTTGTAAAGCACATCCAAAACTGCCAAATGCACCGCATGGGCGAAGCAAAATTGTTGTTGACAAGAAAGTAATTTTCCAACTTTTTGCATCACAGGGGCACCATATGTTGTGATGCATACAATGCCTTCTTGCAAATTCAGACCATATATTTCGAGCCTGTTCTTAATAAGTTTGATGCAGCTTTCTGCCGGCAATGATCCTTGAACTCGGGCCAGAACCAAATTCCAAAAGTCATGCATAATGTTCATGCATAATTCATCGAAAGTAAGACTGAATCGCTTGCCTTGTGACTTTAAGTTTTGTAATTCAATTTTGTACTGTTGCTGAACCATTCTACCATATTTGATAACCATGCTTCGAATAGTGTTTGCTGATTTTGGCACATCGAATCCTCGTGCTAAAAGCGATTTGCGCATTTCAATAGATGTTATAAAAATACTAAATGGCAAACCATCAGCTGCTGTCATAGGAGCCAATACAGCTTCCAATGAGTTATCATGTCCAATGAAGTAGTTTGGGATTGATGACTTTGAAGTGGTGCGTTTTGCTGGTAATTCTGTGCTTTCAGAAGCAGGCCTCTTTACTGGATTCGTTACGATAGAATGTAGCGATTTCATGTGCTTGTGGAGGCTACTTGTACCCGAGAATCGGTTACCCGGTTCTGCATGCCTTACTTGGTACCATTGGTCATGGTGCCAACAAATTTAAATTAAGTCATTCCCCATTAAAATTCATATTATTTGCTGATTATTTCATATTATTTAGTAGTTTGTCCTTGAACTAACATCTGAAAGTCATTCAAAAGAAGAGAATAAACTCCTATCTGAACGTAAAATTTTGTGCCCTTTCCGAATCAGAGGTCCAAAAATAGGGCTTTTCATTTAAAACAATCGATTTGACCATCAAATGACCTTGCAGGTAGTAGTCAAGGTCGAATTAAAGGTCACCATCTGAAGTCCCCTCGACCCGTAACAAATTTCATTAAAAGTAATTTTCTCCTATCCAGCACCGTTCTCGAGATAAAAGCCTGGCATTTTAAAAACTCACTCTATATAAAAAAAATCTTCAAATGAAATTATACAGGCTCGAAATTCATCGTAGTCATATGGTGTAGTGGACACTTTTGCTTCAAATACAATGAATTTACAGAAAAGTGGAGTCTCCAGACTAAAAATTTTTTCTCCATACAATTTAATCCGCTCTAATATATATATATCTAACTACATTTTTATTTTTACAGTTTAGTAGATACTCCTGATGATGGCCTAATAAGCCGAAATCGATCGAGTGATTTTTTAAACCTTTTGTAATTTTGCGAAATATTTAACAAGTGTTTTTAAAAATTTTAAAAATGTGTGTATTAAGTGTGTTTCGCCAAGTGCCTACGGCAGAAAGTGTAAGAAGTATCATATATAAAAATTAATTAATTTCGCCATACAAAAATTTTCGTCTTCAGACTTAAAAATCTCAAATCGGAAGCGGGCAAATTAAATAACATAACATGAATTTTATCGTTCCAGAATTGGGCTCATTAGTAGATTTCTAAGTTTTTTTTAAATATGGAAATTGTACTACATACTTAAAATTTTTAGAACTCTTTAAATTCTAAAATTTTTAATATTGTTTGGTTAAAATTTTTTAATAACTCAACATGGTTTAAGCTTGTTGAATTATTGATGTATTTTAAATTTGCAAAGTTTCTCAAATGTTAAAAATTAAAATTATCAAAAGTTTCATGAAATTGGAAAATAAGAAATTTTGATTATCTGGGTCTCCATGAAATTGTTAAAATTCTTTGAAATATAACATTCTTAAAATAATTTAATGTGATAGATTTGTATAAATCCCTTAAATTTATGTATTTTTTAAATCTTTTGAACATTTTGTAATTAATATTCTTAAAAGTAAAACCCTCAAAAATCTTAAAGAAAACTTCTTTTCAATTTGTTAAAACACTTAAATTACTTTTTGGTGGTCTAGGTGTGAAGCTGCACGGGGGAATCAAGTTATCAGCTCCGTATCTGGCAGCTTCACAGGTGTTCGTGTTACCTCCCCGCGGTGACCATCGGGTAAATTGCTCAATTTGCATTTCACTGGATGGGTTATGGTAAAACACGGCGCTAAACAATTCTGGGATGGGTTAAGGTGTCAATCGGACCGTGCTGAGAACCAACCTGGCTGGGGCCCAGTCTACAAACTAGTTCAGTCTCTAACGGTGTATCCGGATACTTGGCGCCGTCCGCATTATGTAGCCTTATATGTGCATCGCGTATCTCTGCAAAGATGGACATTTTTTCTCCGCTACTCGTGGGATTCTTATGGAAGATCAACACAAAAATATTGAGGCCGGGATTCTTAAAAACTCGGAAACTATGGCTGGAGGAACGTCAGCTTCTAAGCCTCGTCATGAAAGTAACTGTTGGAGGAGCGTTGATCAATAGGTCTGGTTCACAAACAGCAGTAATTAAGAAGAACATTAGCTCGCATAGAGCTAGTCGCCCTAACTCCTTGGGAAAGGACAATAGTTCTAACAAAACTGGTCCCAGAGTACCAAATTCCGAGATGTCCAGATCCTTGGGAACACTATATGGAATCCAGGAGGACTTTTTGTCAGACTCGCCTTCGGATGGGAGTTCGACACGATATGACGGTGGTGTAGATTGATGCTGAGTTGGTTGCAGATCAATTTACACTACTGCAAGACAGCCTCAGCTGCTCTGCTTCTCAAAATTAAAGCTGATGGAGTTGACGTTGTCCTAATCCATGAGCCTGGAGTCATAGGAGACCGGGTTATGAGACTAAGGGCATCAAATTATAATGTGATGTTTTCCAAGACGGAAGGTAAGATTCGTTCGTGTATTCTCGCTAAAACTAACCTAAACTTGTTTGTGCTGTTTAATTACAGTAACTCAAATTTAGTGGCAGCTAGCATTGAGATGGGCAGTTTAAATCTCTGGCTTATTTCAGCCTATCTAAATACTAGACGATGGTGATGAACTGATGACATACCACCCTGTAATTCTTAGAGATGCTTTAAAAAATGCTCAAAAGCGAAAAGTTGGAGTCATCCTGAGTAGTGATGTGAACTTACACCACATAATATGAGGAAGTACGGGTACAAACGAGAGTGGTGAGTTACTCCTTGTTTTTAGCCTTAGTACTAACCTTCAAATATGTAATTTTGGGTGAAAGCCCACTTTTATAACTAGAAACCGACAAGAGGTGCTAGATATAACGCTTGTATCAAATTTTATTAAGGATAGTTTGGTGAATTAGAAAGTGTCTGATGACCATTCCTTTTTTGATCACTGCTATCTTCAGTATGAACTGGTTCCAGAAGCCATAAATAGGGATATGTTTGGAAACAGGTGGAAAACCGACTGGGATACCTTTAGAACCATTCTAGGCAATTCATTGCCAGTACCGGTTCCAAAACCCACTGGCATCTACTCAGGAGGTTGATGACTTAGTAGGCAAGCTATCAGATGCTTTTCATGTAGCTACGTTGGGAGCTTCTCCTGTAAGTAGAACTTTGGGTAAACAAAGGTGTCGAAACAGCTCCAGCATCGCAATTGCTTTCTTGTTTTGAATTTGGTCTAGGTGTCTATCTCTGTTCATTGTATTTTCCCTTACATATAATTTGCATTATATACAAAATTCAAATGTTTCTTTGTTTTTGCTTTCATTGTATTGTGAAGAACTCGTTGTATATAAGGGAAATTATGATTGATGTCACGTACACAATGCACTAATCATTTGTTGCGATTTTGGTGCGTCGTTTGTTGGTGAGAAGAGAGGATATGTATCACGCGATTGTTATATGTTGTACTGGAAATTGGAATGTTCTTTTAGGAGAGCATTTTCGTTCGACGAATTTTTTTTAGGTTCTGTTATTTCTTTAATAACTTTGTTTTTTTTTATGGGTTCTAAATTTTTATTATCACCAATTAGTATTATTAGCCGTTGTTATTTCGACTTACATATATTTGATTCAATAGATACCGTTATCTTTTCATCCACTTCGTTTCTAGAAATTATCAATCATAGTTTTCAATTTCAATTTTACAGTTATTTTTGAACAATAGTTTTTGTATAATTTTTGTGGTTTTCTTATTTTTGATTATTGTTGTTCTTATCATGAGGGAGAATCATCAGGTATATTCAAAGCTTCGTTGTAAGCTCTGGATGGTTCAGTGTGTAGAGTCGAGGAAAATTGTATATGGTATGGCTACAGATCATTTTTGTGTCTATGCCGGTTCCTTAGGACAGCCACCCTACCTAACCTAACCTAAATTGCTTTAAATTCGTGGAAGGCTTGGAACCTTTGAAAACTTCATTCTCCATTAATTCCTATGACTTATATAGCGTCCATTAAAAATTTACTCAATTAATTTTATCTCAATTAGAAAAATACTGTAATGAGCAATAATCATAATGAAATGTAGCTCGAAGAAACTTAAAAGATAAGGATCCTGGGCCCGAACAAAAAATACCAGTTGTAGTGATAAATTTGCATTAACAACTGCACTCACTCAATTTTTTGTATGTGAAGTGTTACAAAACTCTAGCTTCCCTTTAATTATTAAAGTAATAGTTTGAATATTATTACTAGGACCGTGTTTTATTTGTAAAATCCAATATCAGTTGGAGAAATCCATCACACCTGATGTGTCAGAAAGGTGTTGCATTAGAGGGATGATTTAAAAAATTCGCTGATTTAAAATTTAGACAAAAATTATTAATTAAAAAAATAGAAAAATAAAAATAATTAGAATAGCTGACTGGAAAGTCAAAGCCATCTATCTCTCTTTTGCTTACTGCAAAGCTGTATCACAAATTAATTTGTGACTGATGCATGTTTGTTTTGTCATCTTTGATTTTGCAGCAAATAAAATTTCATACTTTATGAGTATTTTCATTGTAAATCTGCTGAAAATATTAGGAAATAAAATAAATTTTAATTTATTATCGTTTACTAACTTTTTCTTTAAGACTCATGGTTCTTAAATAAATTACCTCTTAAATTAAGATAAGCATAAATTTGTCAATGCAAAAAACAATAAAAACATTGTAGTATAAAATGCAAAAAATGTCTATTAGAGGTCACTTTGTAATTCAAAATAAAAAAATTTACAAAATATTTTATGATGATTGGACTAATAGGCACAAAATATCATTGACGATTGGAAAAGTATAGAATGCGATACCTATCCGAAACAAAATAAACCATGATAAATCATCACACTATGTCTATACAAACGGTATAGAAAGTGCAATTATCGGAAATAAAATGAATACCGGTAGCCAACATGAAAAGCATGCCAATCCAATCGTCAACTGGTATATAAAGCTTAATCAAAAGTTTGGTTTATTTTATGTCCGATTTGTATGGCATTCTCTACTT
This sequence comes from Tipula helvola, assembly GCA_963556165.1. Lineage (NCBI taxonomy): Eukaryota > Metazoa > Arthropoda > Insecta > Diptera > Tipulidae > Tipula > Tipula helvola. Next base: position 55,923,207 of record OY744482.1, read on the forward strand.
TTACAATCATCAATTGACGACCGAAATGTATAGAGAATGCGACACCAATATGTTAACATCAGCTATGTTCTTGTATTGCCTGAGACACATCGAGTTTATTAGGCATACAAACGAAACATGGGATAACCGATAAACGACAATTTAGTAAAATTATAATATTCAAAATATATATGTATTCATATATATCGGCATATTCACGATCGTAGCAAATAAACTATTTAGTCTACATGTAGAATACATGACTAATCGATTGAGTTTTTCAATTTAAAATTTAATTTTTCGACTCGAATGGGTAGTAAAACAACATTGTGTGAGAAAGTTACTACCGACTTTTTAGCGATACAAAAATAATTTATTTTTTCTTATGTAAATTACTAATGTGTGGCCTGATCAAACATAGCTATGCCTCTCGTCATAAGTTTCTCAATTTTTCCAAATATCTAATTAAAGCGTTGAGTACATGCTCTTGTCTTTATATTTTCACATCGTAATAAATAATTTTTTTTTCATGTTCATTTGCGTCGGCATAATCTAGTACTACATACCTTACTTCGTATGGTTGGTTTTATAATTACAATACAAATGAAAACATATTTCTGTTCATAAAGTGTCATGGTTTAGAAAATACTTCAGTTTTTTTTGTCTTAAATTTTATATGTCTAATCATGTTGTTGTGGTTAACTTATTTCGACCGTAAAATTTTTGTGATTAAGCATTTCGTTTAATACCGCATTCACATTCAATAATAAAATGAATAACAAATTGATATTAGGGGTATGTATGTATGTGGTATGGGTTTTTATTTGGTATGGTCAGTCAATAATATTGCATATTAAAATTATGATTTGAATTTACGTCCATATCGCACATACATATAAATTAAAAACTGTGTCCGAATAAAAACGTCAGGTACATAATTTTGTAAAAAAAAAACGCATGATTTAATCAAAAGTACAACTTGTGTTTACAACCAACCTAATACCCCCCCATTACGATAGGAAGCTGGTACATTTTATTTATTAAAAATCCGCACCGCACCAGTGTTGTATAGTCTCGAAATATATCGCCCGGTGTACGAGTTAGTTAATAAAACAACCTTAATTATAAAATAGTTAAGTTTGCGTCGTAGTGTGGAAAATTATGGCGAAAATAAATCTTTAAGGGTTGAAAAAGTTAATGGAATTAGATCATCACTTTTTGTTGTTATCTATATTGGCGATAACAACAAAATGTAACAATCTAATTCCATTAACTTTTTCAACTTTTAATTTTATGGATGTCGTTTTTCAAATGTATGCTTAATTTAACTCTTAAATACCCCGTGAGTCCTAAACGATTCAACCATTTCTTAAATCATATTTCAACGTAAATATTCAACACCATACGGCCGTGATCAGAACTGATCTTAGTAAAACTACAAAAGGTGAAGTTCAAGAATTTATCTTTAAAATTTATGATAGCTCAGATGAATTAGATTATGATGGCGCTGAACTGCCTACTGGTATTCACATTATTAAAAATGAAGACAAAAATGTACCAGCAAGCATTCTAGCAACTCGACAGGTATCGAGGAAGTTCCTTCTAATTTTACTACCCAACCATCATCACTAAACGATTGTTAGTGTTCATTTCCATATAAATTTCGCAACGTATTAATTTATTTATCCTAAAGCTGAGTTTATGAAGATAAGTACACAGGAAGATTTACACGACCAACCAAATTATTTAAAATGTCACAAGCCCCGCCTATTACTTCCACGCTCTAGTTATAAAATTTCTTACTTTTGGTCAAAGTATCACACTCCCTATTTTCCTATGTTCCTATGTCATAAACACAGCATTAGTCTATGACCATGAAAAAAATTCTATGGAAAACGGGAAATCTGGTTTACCAAGAAGAAGAAAATTTAGAGGGGGAGTGATAGTCGTATTTTATTGGATAATTACAACAACAATTGCACTGTCTATTGAATTCCTCACTAGGAATTCATCGAATTCCTTGCCTATTTCACGCTGGGTGCGCTATACCACATTTTTTTTAGTTCTAAAGGTTGGCTGTGTGAATTTTTTTTTGTTATTTTGACTATTTATTTGGCAATTAAAAGTAAAAAAAAAAATATTTATTAAATGCGCTAAATGTAAACATACACATACCAATATTTTATTTGCGAAAAAAAATGTATTTCACCACACAAAAAATTCGAAATGCTACCAACCTTTGGATACCAATCGAATTTCAAACATTGAATTCCTTGGTCATTTTATTTCCAATTCCTTTGTCAAATAAAATATACGACTGATATTCCGGAAAACATTCAAGAATTGGAAACTCCATTTCAAATACGGGCTTGCTTCATTCATACGAATCATTTAGGAATTTTATTTTATAGGCCGGTACGCAGCTCGAGTTAAGCTAAAATTTCCATATAAATTTGACGTAAAATTTAGCTAGCTAAAGTCAAAATAAAAAATGTTGCTCACGATTTCGCTAACCGGTACGGAGTTCACGCGAAAAAATTCTTTAAAATAATGTCTTGCGGATTGTAATATAGATGTCACCACTATAAAGTCTCCACAATTTTTCGCAGCAAATTAAATGCACGGAACATTAAGCTCAGTATGCAGCTCGAGCTAAGATACATTTTAGCGCGGTCTCCACAAATCTCCATTTAATTACCGATAAATTGTTAAGCTAAAAATTTGTGTAGAGATAAATTTTGTTGATTTTGTTTGACTTTTATTCATTTGTTTTTGAATGAAGTTTCTTTTAGTTTATTACTTTCTGATACTTCTAAAGAAAAAATGATCGTCGTCAAAAATTCATCTAAATACTCGTTTTCGTAATGTTGGTCGATTTTGACTTCTGTTTCTTCTAAAATTAATGTCACTTCGCGCCTACTTCGATTATAAAATGAATCAAAATTCAAAATCGTCAAAATTTATCTTCAAATTATTGTCTTTGTGAGATAAATTGCGGCTAAAATGTTTGGATAATTTATAGTGGCGCAATCTAGATTTGAATGAAACAACTGATATTTTTTCAAATTTTCCACGCAAAGGTGCATGCATACCGCTCAGCGAAATTGTCAGCTAAAAAAAAATTATTTTATTTAGCTAGCTAAATTTTATGTCAAATTTGTATGGACAATTTATCTTAGCTCGAGCTGCATACTGAGCTTTAGCTCGAGCTGCATACTGAGCTTTAATTGTACGCTAAATTTTGACAGTTATCAATTTCAAACTGATCATTTGTTTTAAATTTGTATCGTTAAAACTTTTTATTAAAATGGATTATTATACCGACACTCAATATATTGAAGATTTCGATATTGAGTATATTGAACAAGAACAAGTGGAAATTGATAAAGGGCAATCAATATCAAGTGCCCAACAAAAAAAAAATGTTAACAAAAAAGCGATGGATTTTCAAGCGAAGAAAAGAGAAAATAATGCGCTTTAATAAAACTGCATACATGCATATGGGATTTAAAGAATAAATTCCATAAAAATTCGCATGCCACCGCTAGCTTATGGAAAGAGGTATGTAAAACAATGGGGACGCCAGGTAAATATTTGTTAAATTAATATGTTTATCAGCATCCTCTGAAAGCAGAAGACGGTAGGAAATGTAGAATCTTTATTTACCCACCGAAAATAAAATAAAACCCTTTTTCGATTTAGAACATTCTTTACTAGTACTTACGACGATGATTTGGAGGATAATAGCACCAATTATTCATATGTACGTTGAATGTGTTTGTGTTGGTTATTTTTGTATAATATTTAATTCCAAAAATTTGTATTAAATATAAATGAGCAAGAAACCAAAAAAAATCAGCAGCAGTAACCAGCGCGGAAAGCCTCACTAATTCCAACAAAGAGCTAATAACTATAAAAAAAAATATGCAGTCATCTAAGGAGGTTCCAGAACCTTACAAACAAAAGCATGAAATTATGCTGAACAACATCGACAGATTACTACCAAAATTACCTTACGGCACTATCGATGAATTAAATTTGAAGTTCCAGGTTCAAATAATGGAAGCAATAAAAACAATTGGAAATAACTTAATTTTACATTTTTGTTTTTTTTTTAAATATCATTACATCCCATATTTTATTCTAAAAAACGGATCTACGCTGCCATTTCAATGCCCCTGCGTCGGAATTCACAAAATTTTTCACAACTTCTCTTGTAAATTTGCCGATATTATTCGGTCTCCCAGTATTCATAGCGATTTGACTAGAAAACAAAGAATCGTTGCTGATGTTTTCTCGCCAGACTCCTTCAATAAGTTCTTCCTTAACGTAATAATCCGCATAATTTGCCGGTACGTAACTCCTCTTATTTTTTTTTTTAACATAAAATTGTGGAGATAGCACCAAGCAGCCACGATTTTTTGCGCTTTGTCTGGTCCACAAAACAAAGTTCGTTTTAAACAAAGCCACTTTGTACACAAAATGCCAAACGCATTTTCAATAACACGCCTAGCTCTACTGATCCGATAATTAAAAATGCGTTCTTCATATGACAAATGTTGAGGCTTTCGTGGTACATACGGCTTTAAAATTCTTTTATGTAAGGGAAACGAAGCGAAAATAAACCGATAGTTGGCATCAGCAACCACCACCATCAACACAATACTGTGAAATGTCTAAAAAAAATCATCCTTTTAATTCGATAAATATAAAAAGATCTGGCGCCAGCATTACCTTATAATAATAAAAAAAGCTTCCGGAATTCACCGGGCATTTCAATGCTACGTGTTTTCCGTCAATTGCCCCGAGACAGTTGGGAAAACTCCATGTAGCATTGAAAACGTTCGATATTTCTATAAAAAGCTCTGTTGTTAATTTAGGAATTTCATCCTTGAGGGCTTTACAAATCGCACTGCACACTTCATCTATAATTGTCCCAAGATGTTGTTTGCTAATGAGGTACATGGAGGCCATATGCCTTTGAATGGTCCCGGAAGCAAAATATCAGGAAAAAAGAAATTTTGTTTGGGTTGTAATAACAAATACACAAATGTTTATGGCTTAATATATGCGTATGTATAATCTTATTCAAATATACAATAATATATCTTTCATAATTACTCCAGCGTAACAATAAACTTTTCGATTGGAGTGATTTCATCATTCGGACGTGTACGGACTTTAGGAACTAGAAACGGTTCCACCGGTTGAATTCATCAACCTTCATGTGGAAATTTTCATGAAATGCCTTTTCGTTCTTCCTCAAATTATTAAACTACGGAAACAAAACATTAATTATTATTATTAATTTAATATAACTGCAATATATGTTCGTACTTTAGTAATAAAGCGCCCATCTTTTCCTCTACTTTGTAAAAACGAACCTACTCTGGATCGGGTAAGTTTACTACATTCAGCGCTTTCCTCCATCATTTGCACCACAAGCGATGCGGTCCCAATTATAATAGTTTGTTCGTCGCTGAAATTCATTTTTGATCGACACTTTTTTGTTATTATAATTATTTATTTATTATAAGTATTTAATAATTCGTATATTTAAATAACTCAGAAAAATGACTTTAGAAATAATTGATTTTTAACAGAAATATAAAATCTATAAATTACTTTAAGGCTTATATAGTCTAAAGGAATTTAAATAAACAACAAATTCACTTTAACAAAATCACTTAATATTTTCACAAGATACAAAAATAATACAAAACTTGATATTAGACGCAAAACTCTTAATTAATTAAAAAAACACCAATATTTTACAAAACTCTTAATTACAAAAACTAGGCGCCATCAGAAAAAAATAACAAATTTCAGAAATGCCAAAATTTAGCTCTACACATTTTTTTTAGCTCGTTTTTTATCTTTATCTTTTTGGAGACCGCGTTAAAATTTAGCTTAGCTCGAGCTGCGTACCGTCCTTATACGACGAATCATAATCTTCCAAATGTAACAGACTATTGGTCTAACAAAAAGGAGCGTTGTGCTTCTACGACGATTTTTTTGGTTAAATTTTCGACTTTTCTAAATACACTGCGCCAATTAAAAAACGGAACAGAAATTTTCTTCGAAAAAATACTCAGATTTGAACGCCTGTATCTTGGTGAAATACCACCTTTCAAAAAAAAAATTTTGTTTCTAGTTGAAGGAAATTTTGTTTTCTTTTCGATACTGGAAACCGTTTTATTTTATTTTGTTTTTTTATGATTTTTATGAGTAAAACAAAAGGTGTCCAAAAAAAAAAAAAATTTGCTGCTGTTTGAAACTGTAAACGAACTTGCTCGATATTCCATTGAAAAATCCAAATCAGCCATTTTATAGAGAATTTCGAAACCTTGTAAAATAATACTAGGAAAATTTCTGTGCGGCCACTGCTTGTCGAGTTATTGAAGTTTTAGCGTGTTAAAGTTATAGTGTTAAAATGACTGAACATTTTTAGGGACGCTTAATTTAAATGATATTAACTGATCATATCAAATCTTGATAGCTCTAAGCAGCTCCGTATAATATTAGACTCTTAATAGAAGAGGAAAGAAAACTTTGATTCGAAAGTAGCCCAAAAACTTGGCCACAAAGAGAGGATGTGCTCGTACATCTACTATGACAACTGCAATATTTGATTTGTTAGGGTAGTTCAGTCGGAAATTGTTCGAACAGAAATTAAATATTTACACACAGGGCCTAGATTCAGATTCTAGTTTCAAAAATAGTCCTAATAAAATGTTGGATCCTAATAGCCTTTACAGACTACAGTTTAATAAGTCCAATTTATATTGAAGTTGACTTACTGCGACTAAACACAATTTATGTATTCCCCTCTTTGTGTAAAATAACAATTAAAGGAGCGAGTCAACAAATTTCTCACAGGGAGCTCAGACGATCTAAAATTAAAGTAGGTCAGACCTACAGTCTTACAATTAAAATAGGGCTATTGGCGATTTTCATCAAATATAGTTAGCGTTGGTTTCTATGTAAGTAAAGGGGACGAGTATTGTCAAATTCACCTGTTTGACAGTTCTGATCACCCTTGTTCTATGGTTAAATTTTGTTCATATTGTTTTCACCAGATGTCAGCTACTTTGTTGGAAATCGCGAATAGACCTAAAATTATAATTGGTCTACAGACCTAACATTCAAATATGTAAATCTACAGATTTAAAATTAAAATATGTAGTTTTAAAAATCCTGAATTGAAATGAACAGATCTGAAACTAAAATAGGTTAGTATACTGTTATGTTTAGTGTTTCTAAACAATATATGATTAAAATAATAAACGTGGATTCTTGATGCTTATATTTTATTTTATAATGTAATAACGTGTTGTACGTGTCAGTACAGGAAAACAAACTCTAGCCTAACTGCATGACAACTGTCATTGTATTTTAAAAGAGTATGTTTAATGTTTTAAAGGTGGTTTCACATGACAATCTTCCCCACCACAGTTGAGCGTTGATATTACAAATTCAAACGTAGTGGCGCTTTACATTGTCGTGTGCTTCGTCGCATACCTGAAAATGTAGGTGTGGATAAATGTTGTGGCGCAGATGGATCTGCTGTTTCCGGTGTTGATTCGGATACGGGTAACGAAGCCTGTTGACTTTCTGAACCGGTATGTTGTTCTGGTGCGGTAGTTAAATTGGTAGATCCTTTAGTTTGGTGGGGGCTGCTGTATGATGCAGCAGTCTGTGAGTTGTGTCGTTCTCGAATCGCATCTGCATGCCTCAGTTTGGTGGTTTGATCGGGGAAACAGACACTGTATGACCATCTATTATTTTGTTGACTGATTGTACCAGGCTTCCATTTCGTGTCGTTGTCTGTTCGAACCCAAACGTTATCCGCTGTATTGAAGTGTCGTTCTTTGAGGTTACCTCGATCGTGATACAGTTGACTTTTTAAGTTGTGTTTGTTGATGTTGCGCTCAACAGATGGCTTAGCATTATTGAATATTGTGGGAAGCCGTCGTCCCAAAAATAACTCAACTGGAGCTTTGCCCGTTGTAGCGTGTGGTGTATTTCGATAACTAAATAAGAATGCGTTGAGCTGAGCATCGAGATCTTCGTGGTCATTCTCGCTTGACTTCATTAGTCGTTTGAATGTTTGAATGAATCGCTCGGCTAATCCATTCGTCTTTGGATGGTATGGAGAGGACGTAATGTGGTTCACTCCCTCCTTCTCACAGAATGTTTTGAATTCCTGCGATGTGAACGAAATTCCATTGTCACTGACGATTTCTTGAGGAACTCCGTAACGTGCAAATAAACTGGAAAGTACTTTCTCAAGCATGTTTGTTGTGATGCTTGTCATTGTGTAGATTTCTACCCATTTCGAAAGAGCATCTACTATGACTAAAAACTGTTTGTTTTTAAAAGGACCCGCGAAGTCGATGTGAATTCGTTCCCAGACTCGTGCTGGAACGTTCCATGAGTATAATGGTACTTCTGGTTGACAGTTTCGATTCTCTTGACAACTTTGACATCATTTGACAAAATCTTCAATATCTGAATCGACTTTTGGTCACCATATGTAGTATCGAGCCATTGCGCGCATAGCCACAATGCCCGGATGACCGCTGTGTAAATGTTGTAGTGCGGCTGTACGTAATGATGTAGGTAATACCATTCTTCCCTGCCACATAAGAATATTGTTCTCTACGGACAGTTCGTCTCTGCTTTTCTCGCAGAACAGAAGGTCATCCATCTTTGCTTTGTTTATGTAGTTGACGTCGTTTTCAATGTTTGAATCATCGAGTTGTTGTTCTTCCGTAGCACTCGGGATTCGCGATAAAAAATCGGCAAAAATGTTTAACTTTCCCGGAATGTATTCCACGTCATAGCTATACGAATTTAATAGCAATGCCCATCGTATTAAACGATTGTTAACTAGTTTTGGTAGATTGCGATTTCTGCCAAATATGTGAGTCAACGGTTCGTGATCCGTGACCAATGTGAAAAATCTGCCAGCTAGGAATCTGTCAAACTTTTGCACTCCAAAAACAATTGCAAGTGCTTCTTGCGAAAGCGATTGGTAAGTCAATTCCGTTGTCGTTACGGTGACTAAGAACTGCACCGATTCCTTTGTCGGATGCGTCGCATGTTAAATACAAATCTTTCTTATAGTAATATGGGTGTAAGATTTGAGCGTGTAAAATCTGGAGTTTGATATCGTCGAAAATTGCTTGTTCTTGATTTGCCCATTTAAACCGTTGGTTTTGTCCTGAGAGTGTATGTAAATCAGCAGCCACGCCGTGCAAATTTGGTATAAAACGTTCGTAGAAATTAACAAGACCCATAAAAGAGCGTAGTTCTTTGATGTTCGTTGGTGGACTGGCGTTGGTGATGGCATCCAGTTTGTCTTGTGTTGGGAAAATTTCGTTTTTGTTGAAACGATGACCCAAATATACCATTTCATCTTGGAAGAAAGTGCATTTTTCTAGTTTGATTCGGAAACCCGCTGTTTGTTGTCGTGTGAGAACTTCCTTCAAGTTTTGCATGTGTTCGGCGTCGTTATTTCCTGTGATAGCAATATCATCAAAATATATGGCAACTGAATTAATATTCGATAATAATTTTTCCATGTATCGTTGGAAAATAGCTGGAGCGTTTGCTATTCCAAACGGTAATCGACTGTATTTATAGTATCCCATGTGTGTTGATATTGTGAGCAAATGTTGGGACTCTGGATGCACCTCGAACTGTAGGTAAGCATCCTTTAAGTCGATTTTGGAGAATCGTTCTCCACCAGCAAGTGTGCGTCGTAAATTATCAAATAATGGTACTGGATGTTTTTCCAGCAGTAGGCAGGGATTTATTGTAACGCTAAAATCACCGCAAATTCGTATGTCGCCGTTGCGTTTCGGCACGTTTACAGTTGGTGTAGCCCATTCGACAGGTGTTTCGTTTGGATCAACTGGTGTTAAAACGCCTTTGATGACTAACCTGTTGATTTCCTTTTCGACATTATTTTGTATACCGAATTTAACATATCGAGGATCGAAGCGTTTCGGTTGTGCACCGTGTTTCAAATGTATTTTGACTTTGTAGTCTTTGATGCGACCCATGGTATCACTGAATAACTCGCTGTAATTAACAAGCATATTTGATAGCGCTGTGTGTGTTTTGTTACGATTATCGAATCTATCGCTTATACCATCATGAGGGTGGTTGACTAGAATTTTTGAGTCATCCTGATTTTATTATTTTATATAATTTTTATGATCGCCTATATTATATTTTCTTGATATTTGTTTTATGGTACATAGTACATTACCTGGGTCAACAATGATTTTAGTGTGGTGCAACCGATCTATGCCTATATATTTTCGAAGCGTTTGGTTGTGTTCATCTATCCATTAGTGTATACATAAATATGATGATAATTATTTATTTCGTCACAATTTGGATTCCCCTGCGTTCAAATTAAATTAATAAATGAAGTTTGTTTGTTTGGTGTGTGAGTGCAATGACTCGACTCAAAATACATGTAAAATTGCAAATTGTTTTCGCGGGAACAATTTATTGTTTTGTGTTCATGAGTATTGTATCGTACCACCAAATCTTGTTTGTTATGTACTTACATACATTTGTTGTATATTTCCCGCTTATATATATGCCATGTTGGAACACAGATATATTACTATGTACATAGGTACCGATTTACTTCAATTTGGAAACAAATTTTTTTTACTTGTTCACTTTATTCCGTGAAGCCATTGTGATTAGTATAAAAACAAAAAAAAAGGAAACAAGTAAAGTTAAACTGGCTAATTTAATTTGTGTGATCCATGTTTGGTAAAAAGTGATATGGATGCATAATTCATGAATATAATATTATGTGCAACATATACAAATCTATTTAAATAATTTGTTCCATAATTTATTTATTAATAAAAAAAAAATTTAATTAATAGTAATATAGTTATATGTCTTTGGGTGAAAACGGTAAGAAATTTTTCTTGGTGTTTTAAAAAAAATCAGTGGTAAAATTGTTTTCTTTTCTACTACCTGTAGATACCTGTGGCAATTTCTTTAAGTGGCAATAGTTCAAGTGTGTCTTTAACCACTTTACCCAGGTACAAAAAAAGTACATAGCTTTAGAAGTTTAGACCAAATTATCGGGTCACACTACTTTTTGGTAATAGTGAATAGCGGAAATTGCAGAATTAGATAACGCAGTTATATAACCTATACGGATTCAACAGAGTACATAACTGACGGATATATATGTTTTGCGGCTGTGTAACTAACTGTGTCAGCATCAATATATTGATTTTGTGCTGATGAAACCAAATAAAAAAAAAAAATGTTTTTAGTAGAAAGAAATAAGTGAAATATTTATAATTTTTCTAATTCACGATTTAGTTTCTCGTATTAGTTTTTTTGATTTTAGTGCTTTAAAAAAAAAATATAAAAAAAAAAGTTCTATTAGATTTTCAAAATTTTTTATTAGTTTAAGGTAAATGTGTACAGTGAAAACATAACGGAAAAAAAAGGGTGTAAATAATCAAAAATTTGTTTCAGCCACGCAAATAATAATCCGAAGAGCGCTCTACGGCAGATTATTGGGTGAGTTTTTTTTATATAATATAAACGCGTTAATTTTACATCTGTTTTCCCTTATATATTCACTCATTTCAAAAGAAAGTTTATATAATATATATGATACAAACTAATAGAATATTAAGCACTATTAGCTGACACAAGATGTCAGGTTTTTTATGTGTTGTTTTGTTTTTTTTGAATAAAAGTAATTAAAGTTATTAATGGAGTAGATTCGTTTTTCTATTGGTCGATGGTGATGTAAGAGCTAGGTAATGAGAGGATGAATTGCGTTCGCTTCAGGTTGTTTTTTTTTCAGCAACACGATGGATTGTGGTATCCCAGAAATTACGACAACAAAGAACCCTCCAATATCCGACCGAAGATATCCAAAATCATAACGTGTTGGTTGTCGTAAAGGATACGTAACAAAATGGCGCCGAAACAGGGACCTGAAAGGCATGCTTTAAACCGTTGTTTAACCGTTAAACCGCATGTTTCTAAGGTCATCAAAACCACACGGGTAGAATAATTTTTTTGTTTTCTTTAGAGTAAATTTCCAGTAATTTCCTATAGTGTAATATGGATACCGCATAAGTAAACTATCGTCAAATAGGGTTTTCTAGTTTTACATTTGAGTTTTTATTTTTGGTTGACCTAATAAGCCATCCAAGTGGCCTCTCCACTCAACAGACGCTTCCAGAAGAATCGCTTTTTAATATCAATAACTTACCTTTGCAAATTTGCTGTGATCTCTCGAATCTTCATGTTATTATTTCAATAGTTTAATTACTTTATTTTTATTATTAATAATTTATTTTCGCAATACAGTAATATTGTATATTTAGATTGTTAGCGGTTGGTTGCTATAAAAATCATTCCTATCATTGTTTTTTTTTTAACCTTGTTTGATTTAACATAACAAATGTCGCTTGCTTCCAGAGTCATCATTGGTTGATACACAATGATTTCGTGACTTCCCTCTTATGGTTCTTTTAGTAAAAGCAGCGTTTGTTTTATTCCCTTTCCAATAATTATATCCTTTTTCCCGACTGGAATAAATGTATTGATACAGAGTCTAAGTATACATGTTGATACATGAATGAATTTCATGAGTTCCTTGTAAAGCTAGTTGGACTACTGAGTTCTGCATAGAAGTTTCCAATTCCCGTTTCCCATCAATATTCCTAAAGTTTTATTCCTTCAGTTATCTGGTGAGTGATGGAGTAAATTGTATGGACGTTGTTTCAGAACCGGTGATTGAGCATCTAGTGAATCTGGATTATGTCTCACTGGTTAAGCTACAGTTTTTCATGCGCTTATTACAAAATTCATTAGAATTAATTCAGTTTACTTATGTACAGTATCCAAACATTTTTTTTGTTAGTTTTCAATTCATTCTTTCTTAGGCGTAACGCATCACTATCGACCAAGATTTAATAAAATAAAATACATATATAATATATATAATAAAAATTATAATTAAAGCAAAATTCTTGATATTAGATGAAAATATTTTGCATATTCTTGGAATATTTGATTTACAAATATTCATAATACAATTAAATATATAAATATTACTTTTAAATAATATTTTGTTATTGTATGAACCAAGTCATCTTGGAAAATTTATTGTATTACTGAATTTAGACGTAACAAATTAATATTGATTTTTCTCATACGGCATACAATTTTTTTTTTTTGTTGATCAACAACAACGGTATTCTAATTTAGTTTAAATTCAAATTTTTTGTCCGAAGCACAATGGATCCTGTTATATATATTCAATTACTTAGTCCTCCAGAACTTGAGGTAGAATATCTCGTTAGGAATCTTTCTAGCAGAGACAGTGGCGCTAAAGAGATTTTAATTAATACTTTGAGGGCTGAACAGTTGGATAGATTGTTATCACCTAAAAATACACACGCAAATAACCCTGAAATAGAAATACAGATATGTAGTGAACGGTACGACGATCTGTGTAAATCCACAGAGGAACAGGGACACTCACCACCGCTTGATTTCGTGACATTAGCTTATGTGAAAGCCATACATTTTAAAGAAAGAATAGTCCGATTAAATAATACTTTTGGAGAAAATGCGAACACCACGAGAATTTATCGGAATTGGCGGCATATGTTTCTTACATATCAAAAGTTGTGGAACGAATATCAGGAAGCGGATACTCGAGAACTTTCGCTATCAGGAAAACGAGTAGTAACAAGCTCGTTTTCTGACAAATTGGATACCCTTTTATCTAATCTATCAATGAATAGTAAAGGAAATTCACCTACTGCGTTGAAAATTAAGCCAGTTTCAAAAGAAAGCCTTACCGAGAATAATTTACATGTTCCAATTCATGAGCCTATGAAGTTAAAAAGTTCGGTTGTTGACTTCTTCGCCCAAGCTGGCTCCTCTAATTTTCCAAAATTACAAAACACAAACTATCCAGGTATCGGTAATGTCACACGTAATTTTGATCTACCAGAACCTCTCAGAAATCTCCGTAGAAATAATCAGGACGAACCGATGATGAATAATGTGCAATTCCGGATGGACAATTTTTATAAAATTCGGCAAAAATGGAATTTGTCATTTGACGGAACTGAAACATTAAATGTCCATGATTTTGTGTATAGACTGGAGCAAATGGCAAATGATGATGGTTTCCCCAAAAATTATTTGACCAAAGTTTTGCATTTGTTCTTGGGTAAGAGAGCTGAAGATTGGTTTTGGGTCTATAAAGCCGATCACCCAAATACTACTTGGACGGAGATGAAGAGGGCGATACTCTCATATTTTAGCAGCGCAAACTTCGAAGAGGAAATAAAAGAGCAGATACTTAGAAGGCATCAAGGGAACCGAGAATCATTTTCCGATTTTTCTTTGAGTATACAGAAAATGAATGCACGTCTGCAAACACGGCTATCAGAGATGCAACTCATTTATAGGCTCTGTCAAAATATGTACCCAGCACTGAAAAACGTAACGTTACCCTACCACAATTCGGTGCGTACAGTGGAAGAACTGCGATTATTATGTAGAGAATATGAGAAGTTATGGGAACAATCGGGATATGACCCAAGACGTTTTGGAGATTCCCAATTCAGGCGACGACCACCGATAAATGAATTAAATATGGAATTCCAAAATTTAACAATGAGCGATAAACACAATAATAGTTGCCCAAACCAACCGGAAAACTCAGACGAACACTGTGTGGAAGCCTTCCAAAAAAAGGATAAACCCAATTTGCCTAACCAAACTGCCAATACTGACCACTACATTTGCTGGAATTGCCATGATATTGGTCACAAATATCAAGATTGCAATGAACCTATTTTAAACATCTTTTGTTTTGGGTGCGGTGCCGCAAATGTTCGGAAACCACATTGTCAAAAATGTTTACAAACTCCAAAGGGAAACTTGCAGGCGAGTGCGAATTTGATGAGGGGCTCGCGCTCAGGAGTGAGGCAAAATGTGTCGGAATCCAAACACCTCAACAATTCTCAACCCTCATAGATGTTCCTCAATACAACAAACCTCCTTCAAAGTCAGATAATATCCATCCAATTGCCAACACAATCCAAAATTCTAGCGACAACAAACACCGACAATCAAATAAAACTAATAACAAAAATATTCGATCTATCAGGTACTTCCGCCAAAAGAGAGCGTTATTTAAAAATTGTGTTTCTACGCTGATAAAATGTACAAGCAACGATCCTCGTCCACACGCAGAAGTTATAATCAACTCAACCAAAATGAATGGCCTATTGGATAGCGGTGCCTCAGTTAGTGTACTTGGTAAGGGCTCGCTTACGTTTTTAACAACCGAAAAATTGCAGATAAAAAAATTATGCTCGCAAATTAAGACCGCAGATGGAACAAGCAATAAAATTGAGGGATTTATATGGCTTCCAGTACAATTTGGGAACAAAACGGAAAACATAAAATTTTTCGTGGTTCCTTCGCTTCAATCCCCATTATACCTTGGTATTGATTTTTGGGAAAAATTTAATATATTACCAAAAGCTTCCATCAACGAAATTGTAGGTAAAAATATTAAGAAAAATGATAATTCACACATTCTCAAGGACCAAGATCAACAAAATTTAGCGAGAATTGTAAATTTGTTTCCATCATCTGCAAAAGAGGGACTTGGGAAGACCACATTACACCAACACGAGATTGAGTTGGTAAAGGGTAGTAAACCGGTGAAACAGCGGTACTACGCAGTCTCCCCAGCCAAACAGGACGAACTTTACCGAGAAATAGACCGGATGTTGAGTTTAGGTGTTATCGAGGTCAGCAAGAGTTCGTGGAGCTCACCAGTTACAATTGTTCCAAAAGCTAACGGAAAATCTCGACTGTGCCTCGATGCACGTAAGCTCAACTCACTGACAGAAAAAGACGCATATCCTCTACCATTAATTGACGGACTTTTGGGAAGACTATCAGAGACGAAGTACATTACGGCACTGGACTTGAAGGACGCATTCTGGCAGATACCGCTCGCGGAATCTGCCAGAGACAAGACTGCATTTACTGTACCGGGACGGCCGCTCTATCAGTTCAGGGTGATGCCGTTTGGGCTGTGTAATGCAGCCCAGTCAATGTGCCGTTTAATGCATAAAGTGATCCCACACGAACTTCACGATCGTATTTTTGTCTACCTGGATGATCTACTGATCATTAGCGGCACATTGAAGGAGCACCTTGAACTGTTAGAGACGGTTGCGACTTTACTGCGGACGGCTGGGTTAACAATAAACATCGAAAAGAGTAAGTTCGTAATGAGGGAAATCAGATACTTAGGGTATCTGGTAGGAGAACAAGGCCTCAGAACCGATCCTGAAAAAATCGACTCCATTGTTAATCTAGCACCACCTACAAATACGAGACAAATACGACGACTGCTGGGGATGGCTGGGTGGTACCGTCGATTTATCGAAAACTTTGCTAGTTTAACAGCACCCATCACCGAGTGTTTAAAGAAAGGGAAATTCAAGTGGACAGAGGCAGCACAACAAAGCTTCGAGGAACTTAAAAAACGCCTAAGTTCAGCACCTGTTCTTATAACACCAGACTACTCACAAAGGTTTTTCATAAGATGCGATGCGTGTACGGAAGGTTTAGGAGCAGTGCTCTTTCAAAAGGATGAGGAGGGGAATGAAAGGCCAATTTCATTCATGTCACAGAAATTAAATAGTGCACAACGCAACTACTCAGTGACAGAACTAGAGTGTCTCGCGGCTATTCTTGCCATCAAGAAGTATCGTGCTTACGTAGAGGGGCATGATTTTACACTAATCACTGACCATGCCAGTTTAAAATGGTTAATGAGCCAACGGGACTTGAGTGGAAGACTAGCTAGATGGAGCCTCAAGCTGCAAGGCTTTCGCTTCGAGATACAGCATCAACGAGGTAAAGATAATGTAGTGCCTGATATGTTATCAAGGATCTATTGCGATGAAATTAACGAGTTCTCCGAAAGTAGACCGAAGGTAATAGAACAGACAGGAATATTAAGGATCAGCGATTCAAAGGAATTTGAGGAAACGGAATATGCTCATCTTCGTAAAAAAATTGACGACAATCCACATGATTATCCTGCCTTTAAATGTGATGATAGATACATCTATATTAGGCTGGAGCCAAAGAAACATGCAGAGTTATCAGATCTATCTATATGGAAACTGTGGGTTCCTAATGGATTAACACAACTGTTGATCCAGAATGAACATGACAATCCAATGGCGTCTCATGGCGGAATTGCCAAAACTCTGGAAAGGTTAAGAAGATATTTCTTTTGGCCTAGGATGGCGATTCAAGTGAGGGAATACATCAATAAATGTGAGATATGTAAAACCACGAAAGCTCCTAACCGACAGATGAGGCCACCAATGGGAAAACCCTATTTAATTGAACGACCGTGGCAACGCATTTATATAGACCTGTTGGGCCCTTATCCACGTTCGACTCAAGGAAAGACAATGATATTCATTGTCGTTGACCATCTGACCAAGTTCGTGTTGTTAAAGCCTCTCAATAAAGGAAATTGCAAAAATATTATTGATTACCTTAAGAACGAAGTGTTTTGTATGTTTGGAATCCCGCAGGCAATACATTCGGATAACGGTTCACAATTTCAGAGTGCAGAATACCAAGATCTCTTAAACCAATATGGTATATTAGATTCAAAAACCGCTGTGTATTCCCCACAATCAAATGCCTCTGAAAGAGTGAATCGTTCAATTATAGCTGCAATTAGAGCATATATATCCCAAAAACACAATACTTGGGACAAACATATTTATGAAATAAGTGCAGCACTTCGAAATGGTATACATGAAACTGTACAATATTCGCCTCATTTCCTGTTGTTTGGCTATCACCGTATAAACCATGGACGAGATTACGAAATTCTGAAGCAATTAGGTAATATTTCGGAAGGAGAAGTTTTACTCCCATTACCAACAAGACTTGCTTTAGTTCATGATGCGGTAAAACAGAATATCGCGAAAGCATACGAAAAGAGTGCACAGAGATATAATTTAAGATCTCGCCCAGTTGAGTTTAAAGTTGGCCAAAATGTATACGTAAGAATGCACCCACAGAGCGATGCAATAAAACAATTTTGTGCTAAATTTGCACCACAATACACCAAGGCGATTATTTCTCGGCGAATTGGAACGGTCAATTATGAGGTGAAGGATCATAATAGTAAAATTCTGGGAGTTTTCCATGGAAAGGACATTAAAGTGTAGGATTTACCAAATTTTGGTAACATTCATTCCAAAAATATTCAGTTTATAGTGAAAGCTTTGGTCGATAATCATTTTTTTTTCAGATTCTTTGTCATACGCTTACACCGAAAACAAAGAATCTGCCCTGTTACGATTATCGAATCTATCGCTTATACCATCATGAGGGTGGTTGACTAGAATTTTTGAGTCATCCTGATTTTATTATTTTATATAATTTTTATGATCGCCTATATTATATTTTCTTGATATTTGTTTTATGGTACATAGTACATTACCTGGGTCAACAATGATTTTAGTGTGGTGCAACCGATCTATGCCTATATATTTTCGAAGCGTTTGGTTGTGTTCATCTATCCATTAGTGTATACATAAATATGATGATAATTATTTATTTCGTCACAATTTGGATTCCCCTGCGTTCAAATTAAATTAATAAATGAAGTTTGTTTGTTTGGTGTGTGAGTGCAATGACTCGACTCAAAATACATGTAAAATTGCAAATTGTTTTCGCGGGAACAATTTATTGTTTTGTGTTCATGAGTATTGTATCGTACCACCAAATCTTGTTTGTTATGTACTTACATACATTTGTTGTATATTTCCCGCTTATATATATGCCATGTTGGAACACAGATATATTACTATGTACATAGGTACCGATTTACTTCAATTTGGAAACAAATTTTTTTTACTTGTTCACTTTATTCCGTGAAGCCATTGTGATTAGTATAAAAACAAAAAAAAAGGAAACAAGTAAAGTTAAACTGGCTAATTTAATTTGTGTGATCCATGTTTGGTAAAAAGTGATATGGATGCATAATTCATGAATATAATATTATGTGCAACATATACAAATCTATTTAAATAATTTGTTCCATAATTTATTTATTAATAAAAAAAAAATTTAATTAATAGTAATATAGTTATATGTCTTTGGGTGAAAACGGTAAGAAATTTTTCTTGGTGTTTTAAAAAAAATCAGTGGTAAAATTGTTTTCTTTTCTACTACCTGTAGATACCTGTGGCAATTTCTTTAAGTGGCAATAGTTCAAGTGTGTCTTTAACCACTTTACCCAGGTACAAAAAAAGTACATAGCTTTAGAAGTTTAGACCAAATTATCGGGTCACACTACTTTTTGGTAATAGTGAATAGCGGAAATTGCAGAATTAGATAACGCAGTTATATAACCTATACGGATTCAACAGAGTACATAACTGACGGATATATATGTTTTGCGGCTGTGTAACTAACTGTGTCAGCATCAATATATTGATTTTGTGCTGATGAAACCAAATAAAAAAAAAAAATGTTTTTAGTAGAAAGAAATAAGTGAAATATTTATAATTTTTCTAATTCACGATTTAGTTTCTCGTATTAGTTTTTTTGATTTTAGTGCTTTAAAAAAAAAATATAAAAAAAAAAGTTCTATTAGATTTTCAAAATTTTTTATTAGTTTAAGGTAAATGTGTACAGTGAAAACATAACGGAAAAAAAAGGGTGTAAATAATCAAAAATTTGTTTCAGCCACGCAAATAATAATCCGAAGAGCGCTCTACGGCAGATTATTGGGTGAGTTTTTTTTATATAATATAAACGCGTTAATTTTACATCTGTTTTCCCTTATATATTCACTCATTTCAAAAGAAAGTTTATATAATATATATGATACAAACTAATAGAATATTAAGCACTATTAGCTGACACAAGATGTCAGGTTTTTTATGTGTTGTTTTGTTTTTTTTGAATAAAAGTAATTAAAGTTATTAATGGAGTAGATTCGTTTTTCTATTGGTCGATGGTGATGTAAGAGCTAGGTAATGAGAGGATGAATTGCGTTCGCTTCAGGTTGTTTTTTTTTCAGCAACACGATGGATTGTGGTATCCCAGAAATTACGACAACAAAGAACCCTCCAATATCCGACCGAAGATATCCAAAATCATAACGTGTTGGTTGTCGTAAAGGATACGTAACAGTTTGTGATACATCTGTCGTTGTATGCGTTTCAGATTTTGTAACTGAATAAACGTGTGCAGGGAATGGCATGTTGAATGCTTCACACCATGGTAACCCAAACAAAAATGGTTTTGCATGTTTCATAACAATTCCCGGTAACTTAAGTGTGTTATTGTTGTAGGTTACGTGTATCTCTGCTTGACCTAATGTTTGTAGTTTATGACTGCCGTATGCGATAAGCTTAGGAGCTTGTACTAATGTTGGTTTACCTATATTTGTTTCCAAAATTGCCCGTCAATGATGGAATGTGAGACCCCAGAGTCGTAATCAAAATGTAGCTTTGATTCCATTGGCGTGTATGTCAATACGTTTACTTGTTTTATTCAGGTGGTTGATGGTGTAAATAAAAACACTGGAATCATCACTATTGATGTCGTAAGATGTGGATGTCGCGGACATTTGGTGAATGTTGCTCGACTTGTTACGTGAATCACCTTTGGTGTGTGTTGTCATGCTGTTTCTTTCTTGTTGACAAATTTGTGCTCTGCCTGTTTTGATGCAGCATGAAGCGTAGTGTCCAATTCGCCTACATGAATTGCATGTCGTGTTTGTTGCTGGACATGAATTGTCATTTGAGTGTTTCTCGTACTCGCAACGTTTGCATTGGTTTGCATATAACTTGCGTGGTTGTTGAGTGTGTGTGTTACCACGTTTCGATGTTGACTTTTGTTGAATTTTGTTAACACTTTGTTGTTCACTGTTTGTAGTATTGTGTTTTAATACGTCGTTTTCAGCACGTTCGAGTGAATGAACCACTTCGAAAACTTCTTTAAAAGTAACTTCACCCATGGCCTCTGTTTCTTCCTTATCAGCGTTTCTGATAATACGTGTTGTTTTTAAGTCTGGCCAGCGTTGTCGTAATTCAATTTCGGCATGTTGATGATGAATACCAGTTGCGAAACGATCGCGTAATTGACGATCGAGATTTTCAAAATCACAGTCGCGACTAATTGCTCGTAATTCGTTTGAGTACTGTTCAAAGGATTGTGTCTCCTTCCGTATACAATTCCAAAACTGTGATAATGCCTTAAATCGAGTCGTTTTGTGTGTATACAAATGTATGAATCGATCGATTATGATTTTATATGTGTTTTGTTCGAATGGTGTGGTGGCATCCGTAAAAGACACTTTAAGTTCGTGGTGAGTGTCCGGTGCCAAACAACAGAGAAATAAATCGCGTTTTGCATTTACGTATAGTTCTGTGTTTGAACTATTGAGTCCCCTCATGCGACATTGCGCTTCGAAGGTATCCACAAAATTTTCGGCCGATGATGTTGGAGATGCAATGTATTGCTCGCATTTGAAATTTTTTTTAATTTCACGTACTTCCTTTTCATCAGGATTTTGCGGAGTTGGTTGTGGAGGCTGTGCATCTCGGTTTTGTGCCCGTATTGCTTGTCCAATTGTATCCATGAGCGTTTCGTTGTTGCGGCTGATCAATTTCACAAATTGTTGAAATTGATTTGGATCCATCTTGTTTATGGAAATAATTAATCGTAATTAAGATTGTTAATATCATTGTCGCCAGTATGTTATGTTTAGTGTTTCTAAACAATATATGTATGATTAAAATAATAAACGTGGATTCTTGATGCTTATATTTTATTTTATAATGTAATAACGTGTTGTACGTGTCAGTACAGGAAAACCAACTCTAACCTAACTTCATGACAACTGTCATTGTATTTTAAAAGAGTATGTTTAATGTTTTAAAGGTGGTTTCACATGACATAGACCAATTGTAATCAGACCTAAAAATAAAATTGGTTTATAGAAGTAAAGTTATAACAGGTAGTACTACAGACTTAAAATTCATATTGGTCTACAGACCTACAAAGGTCAATAAGTGAGGTGAACCAGAGGGAGACAAACTATGTGAAAAAATAAAAATTAAAAGAGGCGATTCAACAAATCCCGCATAGGCCGCCCAGAGGTGGGGATTAGAGGAATACTGTACCTTATATAACAAACCCGAGAATTAAACCCTAAAATCGACTTTTCAAGTTATATTTTCAAGATGACGATTATCATGTTTTTCAGTAAAAACTTTGATACAAAGCTATACCAAAATAAGCATAACAAAATCATGAGAGAATAAAGTAATTTTCATCTTTAAAATTTCGATGGATGTAAATCACTCATTTTTCTAGCAATTCGCCGATCCTCATTTGAGCACTTTGATAAATTTGGATTGATTTGGTCGGCGATAAACGTTCAAAGGAGACAGTCGTGTTTTTTGTCTGCTCCATAAAGTAAAAGTTTTTAGTGTAATTTATTGTTTTGATTATTTTAAATTATGTAATCAAATTTTTAGTGAAGTGTAAAATCAATTAATTTTAATTTAATTTAATTTTTCAATTTTTGAGTGAAGAAATAAGTGGTATAGTGAAATAATTAAATGTGAATTTGGAAAATGTAATCCATCGGGATGCATTTACAGGCAATGTTTTTGTACTTATAAATGAAGGAAATCAAATTTCATGATTTCTAAATTAATTGCATGATTTAGGCTTTAGTGTCTGTTTAATTGTATATAAAATTCTAGTGCATAAAGCTTCTTTTGATTGATTTTATATCAAAAGTTAAATTGTTCCAATTTAATAAACGCGGTTAAATTTAATACGCATGTCTGTTCTTGTTTCATCTAGTTCAAATACGTATACGTATTTTATTTTTATTTTAAATACAATTGAACAAACATATCGAAGATTAATACGTAGAATGGGCTTATTGGTAAAAGTTTTATATTTTGGTACATCGTACATGTAGTTTTAATGGCAGATTAAATACATCAGTGATCCACGGCTTGTTTGATCCATTTCTCTATTTCTCTCAAACAAAATAAGACATCGCGAGATATTTACAATTTATTAATGAGATGCAACTGGATCAAATAGGTTGTGAGTCACTGTAGAATGGGTTTGTAGTGGAATTTTTATAATTTTTGGTGTAATTTTAATATTTTAATATTGTGCATGGCATATAATGAAAACATGAAGAAGTATGCGTAATTGCGTACTAAGGATTATACATATGAAAAGATTTATTGCGCATGTGCATATGCATAAATATTGAATGCGCAGAGGAAGAGTGTATGGAAATATTTATTTATTTTGTTTATGTGGATTTTAGTGTATGTTTCTATTATCTTTTTCTGGTTTTTTGATGTGTTTATGTTCAATTTTCATTACCAATTTATATTTATAGTGTCGTTATTAACATGAGCCACATAAATTCAATACACATTTGTAAGGTTTTGCATTTGAAATTGAAATGTGCATTTAGCGAAGACACATTATAAAATAAAAAAATAAAAACTACATGCAATGTAGTTTTATGTGCATTTTTAATACATCTGTTTGATGTCAATTTATGAGTTCATCTTTTTCAGGTTTTTCCGTTCTTTTTCGCCAAAAGGGGTTGTCTGTTGCGGTAAATATTGTTGAATAATCCTTCTTGAGTACTCAAGTTTCAAGTTCTCAAAGTTTCCTTTCGTATAAGGTAGATAGTTTTGTTCTACTTATATTATAATTATGTAATATAAGAGATGTTTATAACCTTATATTTAGAATTTATGTTAATTAAATAAATAACTCTGCTATATATTGTATAACAACATATTGTATTTGACAATTTTAATGAAAAATAATTTGTTTGTAATTAATTAATTCTTTTAATTACGTTTGGCTAATTTTATATTTTAAACAAGTTAATTTTATATTGTACTACTAATTGGTTTTTGATTTAAAGTTTCTGAGGGATTAATGAGCGTGATGAGAAATTTAATTAATTAATTACATTTACTATAGCCATTTTAACAACTAAACCATGAGGATTTCAGAGTTTAATAACTTTTAGTTTATTTTAGAAGTAGTAGTTGGGGACAGTTAACAAATTTACATAGATCTTGATTTTCAGAAATATTCGGAGTAACCCAATGCAAATTTCGAGAAACTTTGTATCGAATTAATTTGGAATTTTATCATTAATTGAATCTGGGTAAAATGTATTACCTATGTTCTAAAACTATGCTATAGAGGGACTTTCTGAGTGGTGTATAAGTGGGTGTTTACGTTTTTGGTGACGATTGGAGGAGTTCCAGAAGGAAGCTAAGTTAGCAATAATTTTGCAAGCTTTTTGATAAAATAATAAAATAGTTAATAAATTGTTAATATTGAAGGGGTGTCATCAAGAGGACTTTTTTAAATTATTTATTTATAGGATTGCTGCAGATATAACTTTAAGTAGACTTAGATTAATAAGATCATAGGTGGTTAGAGGGCTTTATTTTAAGGATACTAATAAATAATTTAACTTGTTTCAGAATCTAAGATTGTTCCAGAATTAACCATTTTAATCCTAATTTTCAGGAATAAAGTTAAGGCCCAACTCAAAGCTCCAGGAATCATGCAGTTAATATTCATGTAGTTTAGAAATGTTGTTGTTTTATTTACTAACTATCAACTTCTTGGGTGTCTGGTGCCGGGTTGATGCTTTATTACTAACATACTTTTCTTGTCCCTCGTTTTGTTATCCGTAAAAGGGTGTACAGTGGACCCGGCGTATTCCGGGAAACTTGTTGGGGGCTTGGTCGTACACATTAAAGCATCAGGGTTTATTAGCGCCTTATAATTAATTTTGGTTACTGGTAACATTAATTATAATTCATTACAGGATAGCGCCCATTTCAGATCAAACGCCTAGAATCTGATTGGCAGATTTTGCTGAAACTATTATATACATGTATTATAGTTTGAACTAAATAGTAGTTATATGTAGCGACAGGGACCGGTATTGAGGGAATCATGTAAATAAACAGCTGATTTCGATTGTATTTATTAGCTTTAAGTCAATTCTAAATTAATTATGATTATGATTTGCAGAAGGCCCAGGAACCTGATCCAGCAAACTAATAAACGTCATTTTAGAGTGCAGTTTTAATTGTAATTTTAATAAAACATAAAAGTAGATTAGAATTATATTAATTTTCTTTCTAAGATAGGTGGGCTATTGTTGATTAGGTTAATTGTATGGTTAATTAATTTTTCAGATTATAATATAGTTACAGTATTAATCATTATTATAGAGATTAAAATTAATCCTGATTTTCAGAATTTAATTTTAAATTGGATCAACCCTACTGGATCATAAAGTAGTGAATAAGTTGTAGTTTAGAAAGTGTGTTGTTCTGTACTAACTATGCGATTATAATTCGATTATATAATTACTAACAATTTTTACTAAATACCGTGCGCTGAGTGGATGTATCCGGGTCGAGTCTCTCCCAACTAAGAATCCTATCTTAGCCTTAGGTTTTGTTATATGTATACGGGTGTACGGAATGGGACCCTGGAGTTTGGGAATCCTGCTATAATGATGGGCCATACAACCTAATCCATCAATCATATCTAGTAACAGCGCCTTATAATTTTCAAACTCATAGAATTTAATGGATAATCTTGCTGAAACTCCTTATGTATTATAGCGTGAACTTAAGTATATTCATAAGTAGCGACAGGGACCAGTATGGAGGAAATCATGTGAATGATCAGTCGATTTCGATTATATTTATTAGTTTTAAGTCAATTTCAAATTAATTTATGAGTATTATATATTTATTAAGTATATATTTTTAATTACGATTAGGATTTCAGAAGGGCGCAGGAATCTGATTCAGTATACTAATAAATTTTATTTCAGAGTGCAGTTTTAAGTAGATTCGAAATGTGCTGTCATTGTGTTACTAACTATTGGCTATACTTAGGTGTCTGTAACCGGGTCAATTTCTATCTAACTAACTAAACCTATCCAAATCCTCTTTATGTTTTATGTAACAAGGTGTTCGGTGAGGCCCGGCCATTAATAACTCCGGGAGATCTTGCTTAAAGCTTGGTCGAACACTTCAATCAATCAATCAATCAATCAATCAATTTGATAAATTTGGATTGATTTAATTGTGGCACGTGTTCGGAGGATCTTTATATCGGTCAAAATCGAAAGGACTAATGAGTTCCAATTCTCTTTCTTCTTTCGGAATTCGCGTTTGTTGAATGGTACGGACGAACAGGCTTTTCCATTGGCAAATATCTCAAACTCAATATAGGGACAAAAGGATTCTTGAAGATTGATTTTCCAATCCCGTTCAATCCTCTCTTGCCATTATCGCCATATCCCCTTCTCCTCCCTTATTTGTTTGTAACTTGTTTCGGTAACTCTGTCTTGTCGTTGTGTAAATCACGCGTACCGATAATTTTCTCTATATGGGTAAATCTTAGAGGTTCGATATAGGTTGGCTTAGTGCACCAGTTTTTCGAATCAGTTCTAGATAGATGTTTGGAGATTTACACATATTTATACAATTTCATTTATTACCCCAATAAAACTATAAAGATAATAATTTTTTAATCTGCCGTTTTTTGTGTAAGCGAAACTTTTCTGTTAATTTGTGTAGCTACATTTTTAGATTAATTTTTGGTCAGCAGCGAGATCCGAGCTCGATACCACAAGAGAACCTACGCTCGGCGTATAGTATCCAACATAATACAAATTTTGAAAAGGCGATTGAAAAATTAGTCGGGGGTACACAATAAGGCCCCTACGAGATGATATGGCCGACCTCCAAACAGCATATTCTATGGCTTGAAATTTTGAAAATTGGTCTAACAACCAATTCAGTAACACTGAAATATTCAATTTGTGTAGCGGAAATTCCATTTGGACACATCCAAATTACTTAAGTTTCAAAGTACCCGGCTAGAGTATTGTTTATTTTAATACCCGGGTTATCAGGGTACCCCAGTAATAAAAAAAATTCGGATTAATAAATTGCATACCTATGCCACACCTTTTGATTCCTATTTCTCTTGCTTTTTAAACTGATCTTAGACAATGATCTTTTAATGATTGGTTGATAGCTCTGGGCGGTTAATGCATTTAAGAATGTGGGTATTCGTATTTTATATAGAACTAAATAATGCCTTATTATACATACAGTATCGGTCATAACTAAAGCTTGGAATGGTCTTTATATTCGAATTTTGTTAAATAAAATAAGAAAATGAATTTTCATTATACACTTCGCAAAACAAAAAAAAACCCACGAGTTTGTATCCGAGACACGACCTATTAACGTTGGACTACGTACAATTGAGAAAACTTTATTTGTTCAGTTTAAGTGAAACCAAAATTTAGAAATTACAATTTTTTAAAGAACCGTTACTTAATTGTCTAATGCTGCAATCTTTATGCATTAGACTGTATCAACCTAAACGTTGATTACCCGTGGTACATTATTTTTATTATTTTTTGTATTTATTGTTTATAATTTTATATCACTACTTTGGAATAATACTGGCACATTTCAAAAAATGCAAATTTGAAGAAAATAACATTTGAACATTTCAATTAAACTGAAGTTTAATTATCAAACCCTAAGAAAATCGGAGCGGCAATTGCTTTTCCCTTTGTAACACAAGTACTTTTAGCCGCCTTTAATGGAGGTGGTCTTATTTGTAGTTTCAACATGAACCCCTTATTTTGTAGTACAAACTAAATAGGAATTAGGAATCCTTCCTATTCGACTTATGACACTTTTCTCTAAAACAAATACATAGTATGTACATTTAGTAATTTCAAACTTATTTTATTATTTAATTATTTAATTTATTTTCGACATAATAAAAGGTTACAAATTCCTATAAAATTCGCAATAATATTTTGATATGACACTTTTGGTAATTAAGCGTAATATACCTCTTTTTCCCCTTATGGAAACTCGTTTTTGATCCGTATAGGCATTTTTAAATTGGTCTACCTGTTTTTTTGTTTCGAGAACTTAACAAAAAGTGGCATAGTTTTAAAATCTTTTTCACTATAAAAGTTTTTATATAAGAGATGCGCTGGTTTGTTTTTCTTTAATTTCAAAACCTTTACGTTTGTAATTTTGAATATTTCACCGTTTTTATTGTTGCAGTCGACATTGCAATAGTTCGTGTACTGTGTATGGCCTGCTAGATCTTTACACCGTGATCAAATTAATATGCGCTATTGGGACGATGATCGCTTCTTTCCCTTAGATAGCGGTATTTCGGTTTAACTACCGTCATATTTCCAACAACGAAATCACGCTGCCTTTTGCCAGCATTCTTCAAAATTGCCTTGTTCCTCCTCATGATATTTTTTTTTGCATTCAAGTCTATAGCTATCCTCACGAGATGACAGCAACTTTCGTGCTTCTTTAAATTCTTTACTTTTAATAGTTCTGTCGGTTTGTTTTATAATTTTGGCCGCTGTTTCCTCGAAGTTTAGCTTGATTTTTTGCCAATTTTGCATGTTTCTTGGCCTCTTTCGACTTTCTTCTCCACAGTGCAAGGATACATAATTTTTCTTTTCTTTAGCTCGTTTAGGATATGTTCACCATTATTAACAGCACATTATTTTTTTCTTTATTTCTTTTCCTTTTATTAATACATTATTATGCGTAAAATAATTAAATAAATTTAAAATATTTTACTTAGCAATAATTACCTATCAATCAAACACTCAAAGTAAGTTAACGTTTAAATTCAACTAAGTGAAAACTAATCTGAATCGAAGGGCACGGAAATAAGGGAGTTCCTATGATCGATCAAACGATCAAATTTTAGAACTAACGATATAAAAATAATAATTAGTTAATTAATTAAAACATTAAACAAAATTAATTTATAGACTGATAAGAATAATAAACTCGAATTTAGCTAATTATTTTGAATAAAATTTCACAGTCATCTAACTCAATTAACCAAGCTTTCAGCGAATCTAAGAACGAATTGATACTATTATTAGTCTTTATATAGATTGGTAACTGATTATACAGCATAGGGGCGGAATACGTAAAAAAACGTCTATAGAATTCTTTCTTGGAAGTCGGAACCACAAAATTGTTTTTTTCTTTCGGATAAAACGATTCTTTAGTATTTCGATTCCCGCTCCGAATGAAAAACAATTTAAGCACCCTAAAAATATACAAACTTCTTATTGTGAGAATATTAGCTTTATGAAAAATCGGTTTAATTGACTGATACCTTGACGCATTATGTATGTTTCGTAAAATAAATTTTTGGGATATATGAAGTCGCTTTAAGTTTCTATAATAAATTCCACCTCAGCAAGTAATTCCATAGCTAAGTCAAAATTGAACTAATGAATAATATAAATTCTAAGCATCAACTGTGAACTGTGTGCAGTATGCTAATAAGTGGTTTTGCAAAACATTGAGCTGATCTTTGAAATGTAAATTAATGTTCAACGTCACTCATGAATATTTAAAAGATTCAACGTAATCAATTTTTATGCATGATTCAGAACAATTTTTGTCAGTGAAAGCTAATATTATAATTATTTTGACATGTTGCAGTATGTGAGTACATATATACAAATATTATTACTCCTGTGGTGTAAGTTATTTGATATTTGGAACTGCATGATTTTGGATTTATTACTCATTATCATAAATTGACGATCGAACCAATCTCTCAATATTTTCAAATCATGAGCAATTTGAGAAATTATATCTAAATGATCTGTTCCACTGTAAACCAGAGCCAAATCATCTGCAAACGTTATTTCGTTGCCACATAGGTTAAATTGAAGGAGTGAATTGCTATATGTAAATAAGAAACAGTAATGGGTCCAGCACCGAAAATTGAGGCACTTCGCATTAACAGACTCACTACTAATATAAATTTAATTTATTTTGCATATTTGTGTTCTATGTTCTAAGTATGAGCGAAGCCAATTGTTTTCTGTACGCCGAATTCCAATTTTTAACAATTTATCGCTCAACAACTTGTTGTCTACCGTATCAAATGCTTTTTTAACATCTATAAACAGACAAAAATTTGAAATTTGAATTGTACAATAGTTAAATAATAGTTGATCATTTAATCCGGTATACTATGTAGTAACACTAATAGATTCTTTCAGAACTATACCTATACATTCGCAAAGTATTGATTAAAATGATTAGCAATTAGACAAGCATCCCTAACTACAATATGTCACCAAGAATACTATGTATTTTGTTCGAATTTTGATGCGATCCAAGTAAATCGCTAATCAATTTCCACTGATTCTTGTGGTCACCACCAACAGACTCAAATTTCGAATTTCGATTGTATATCGAAAAAAAACGTTTTTTGAGGTTAAATTAAGGGGTGGTTTTAACACCCCAAAAAGAGCTTGGTTGCCGATAAAAAAAGGTTCCGTTGATGTCTCACAGATTACTACAACTTATAGAATAGTTTTTATATTTTTTTGAATTTGACAGTTGAAAAAATTCCCTTGTTAGATGACTTAGAACTGACAAGTGTTTTCATCTTCAACCTTTAACAATTAGATCCAGTTATACATACATCTCTACCATCTCTACTATACTATTGAAAATCCTTAAGAATTTAAATTACTTTGTCTAGAGAGCATCCACAATGTTCCAAATTTATTTTCTGAAAATGTGTGCTTTTTCATAATGTTCTGTGCGCAACTTCAGAATTGAGCGATATGATTCTTCACTCAGTGCTTAGCATCACTGTGGACCATTCGAGAATACAAAAGAATAATCAGAATTAACGTTAATTATTATTTTCTTTAGCCACTGAATCCCCACGTGCCTGTCATAAAACATTTCATTTTCTATGTCTCCCTGCGCCTTTCTCCTAAATGACCCATACTAATTTGGTATGTACCAGCTTTAATACCAAGAGAATTTATTACTCAGAAATAATACCATGCGATTTTAATAAAGCAATTCACAAATAATGTATCGATCAATATACCGTTGAAATTTCAATCAATAAAATGTCAAGTCAATAAAAATCACAGAAATGTCAATGTCACAGAAATGGTAATGTCTCGCTATTAAGAAACGCTTACTAGATATAATTTAATTTTTAAATATTGACGATTCAAATGGCGTATTAAATCAAATTAGTTTCCGGTCACTTGGAAATTTTGAAGTCCCATAACTCGAAAACCTAAACATTTTTCGGCCTGTTCTTTGCGAATATTCATTTTTCTAGGATTTCATAGGTTATACAGCATATAAATTCCAAAAATGTACGGAATATTTTACATAATGAAAATAAAAAAATGTTTGAACTTATTGTGAGTATTTACACGAGGTATTTTATTCCCGGTTTTTTTTCGTTTTCCATACAAAACCGGTTTCGCTTGGCGACAATTTTGGGATTTTTTTTACACCAAAATTTTTTGGTTTCTTCGGATTCTTCGCACTCACACAAATAAAAATGAATAAAAATAAATTTTCAAGGACATATTTTTTCATTTTGTTTTTCTTGTTAGTTTTAATTTGCCTTTTGTTGGAGTTGGACGGAAAAATTACAAACTACCTATCTGTGCGTACGTGAAGAAAATATTTTTTATCTAAAATTAAATAGTTATGGAAAGTAATAAAAATACGGAGAGTTAGTCGCGTATACAGGCGCAATCGTTAATTACGGAATATAAAAAGTATCCCTGTTTGTATAATCCGGTGCATATAAATTTTTTAAATAAATCTGTGCATAGCGAAAAGCTTAATACAATATTAAATGTGCTTAAAACAATTAAGCCTTTAGTAACGATCGAAGAAATTAAAAGAAAAATTAAAGCCCAGCTTTTTAAAGAGCGGCAAAAAGTACTTAGTTCGAAAAGAAGCGGTGTGGGAGTTGATGACGTGTATAAGCCAACTCTTTGGTGCTACGATCAGCTATCTTTTTTAATTAATATAAATGATGCTGAACCAAGCAAGTCAAATATTGATTTGTCGGAGGTAAGTTTAATATTACTGGGGTGCATTTAAAAAGTTTAGTGTTACAACTACATACTAGAAAGTAGAAAGTTTTAAATTTGCAACGACGCCACATTTAACACCACTATTGTTCGGCAATTGTTTTGTTTCAGTAATTTGTACTATCCTTGTATGTAACTTTTTGTGATATAAAAAAATAAACAACATGACATTCATGAATGTCTTGAATTGAATATTTATTACCCTTGTATTTATTGTGGTTAAAAATGTCACGCTTTGAACTGCCGTCGTACCACAAGACTTTTTAAATGTACGTTCATACAAGTTGAATTTGCTATTAATAGTAATTCAAATTTCTTTTCAGATTGGAATAGAAGAAAGTAGGTACATCTCGGAGTTACGTAGAGGAGGAAGCAAGTGAATTGGAAGATAGGGAAAATTCGTCTCAAAAAGTAAGATAAAATCGTAAAATTTGGTTTAAATCGAAAATCACAGTAACTTGTATTTTATATATAATTTTAAAAAAGAAAATCGAAGGCTCATAGTATGGAAATGTATGGTAGAGGCTATGCAGTTCATGAAGAATTATTTTGCCAATGAACCAAAAAAAACGGCAGAAAGAGGTGGTTCAAATGGAA
The DNA here is from genome assembly GCA_963556165.1 of Tipula helvola. Classification (NCBI taxonomy): domain Eukaryota; kingdom Metazoa; phylum Arthropoda; class Insecta; order Diptera; family Tipulidae; genus Tipula; species Tipula helvola. The sequence continues at coordinate 55,955,944 of OY744482.1, forward strand.
GAAGAATTTTGCCGCTATCTTTGCAGTTTACTAAAAAAAATTAAATTAGAAGAAAATTTTGAAAGGCTAACTTTAGAAATAAAATCATAGCCAATCAAAAAATCAATAAAGAGAGAAAGTGGTTGCAAAAAAATAATTGTGTCTCTCCCATTTCAACCTCTACTTCCAGTTTACCCCCATATTCCACAAATAACTCTTCCTCATCCAGAGATTATTTAAATACTCCGTCACCTTTACCATACCAGCATTCCAATTTTCCTCAAACTATTGATGAAACATCAAATTTTGAACCCACATCTACCTCAATACCTATTCGTACACAAAATAAACCGATTTATATTACATCCCATCCCACTTCCGAAAATCGTATTAATTACTCCACATATATCAAAGAACCCATTCATTTTAAACCACGGCCTTTATCTTCCACTTCTACCCCATTAAAAAATTTCCAAGAATACCAATATTTCCCTGTGACATCCACATTCAACCTATCCAGAAGTTCTTCATCTACACCAACAAATTCAACAAAATCCGGTTCATTACAAAACAAAAAAAGTAAACCTTTATTTATACTATCCCATTCCCAAACATCGGATTCCACTTCCAAATATAATGTTAATAAACCATCATCATCAGCACTTCCAAAACTTACTGACTCGTCTATATACTATTCCAACCATATCCCAATAAGTAAGCAAATGCAATCCCAATCCACAAAACCTATAATTCTGGAACAAATATTAATCAAAAATTCAATCCCTAAAGAAAAAAATACACTTCAACTAGCATTGGACGGTGTGTTCGAAGATATTATTGTGGAAGATTCCGAAATTATTTTATAACTATTTTTAATAAAAATGTAATTTAAATTAAAATATATTTATGTTTTTTTGTTCAATAAAATTAAAAGAAAATTGAAGCTTTTCAGTGATAAATAAAGAAATTAAAGTGTTTTTTATTTCTAAGTGCAAACATTTTTCATTTTGCTTTTCACGGAACCAGAAATCACCCCCGGAAAGGTTGAATGGATAGAGATCTAACGACAAACACCAGCTATGTCTTTTAAAAGAAAAACGACAAATTAATTTATATATTGTACATTTCGAAAAATATGTTTTTATTTATTAAATCATTCCTTCATAATTAAAATATTCCGTCAATTGTTGTCTGACGCTTTGTCCAGATTTAGATCTGTTATTATTTCGACCATCTGCCGTCTGTTGCGACGTGGCATTTTCAAGTTGGGCCGTGATATTCGCAAGCTGCGTTGTGGTATTTTGTTGTTGAGGATCTTCTCTGTACCACTGACTTTGTGTTATTAACAAATTGTGAAGTACACAACAACATTGCACAATAGTTGTAACTTTCTCTTGATTAAGATTTATTGATTTTTTGAAATTTTGGAATCTATTACTTAAAATTCCAAATGCCCTTTCAATGTTTTGACGAGCACGACTTAATCTCTGATTAAAACTTTTTTTTGATTCGTCGGTGGTCGTAAACGAATATGGTACCATCACATTTTCCGATAACGGAAAGGCGTTATCGCCAATAAAGAAATGTGGCAGCATTCTTGAATTACCGAGCATTTTTTTTTGTGGTAAATGTTTATCGGAGTGCTGTAGTATGTACATAAAATTAGAACGTTGTAAAACGCCTGCATCACTAATCCGGCCATTGCAACCAACATCTTTAAAAATAAATTTAGCATAGGCATCTGCAAGACCGAGTAATACTATACTGTGAAATCCTTTATAGTTATAAAAGAGTGGTGCATTTTTTTTTAATGGCCTAAACGCAATATGTTTCCCGTCAAGTGCACCTAAAAAATGAGGAAACTGCCATTTAACGTTGTCAGGAAACTGAAATAAAATATTATTTAGTAATTAATTTTTTGCCATTAAGATGTTTTCACTTCATTACCTTTAAAAATTGATTTTTAGAACGTTTATTAGCTTCGCTAATAATAATAATCTAATTCCATGAAACTTTCTCCTGTAGCAAAAAACCTTAAAGAAATCGCAAGTTTTTCTTCTGGCCTGATCGCTTCCCTCATATTAGTATCGGATTTTTCTATATCGGGCCTGATTGCCAACAAAATTAAACTAAAGATTTCTTCGTCCATTCGAAGAAAATTTTTAAAATCTTTCGAATTAGGCTTCAATTCTAGCATCAAGCTTTGTGTGTTGCCAAATCGATTTCTGTTTTTCCTATACTCCTTTATCCAGCAACGTTTCTTTCCTTTTAAACGTGCTTCTTCTTCAAGCCCAGCTGAGAAAAAAAAAACAAGCTGCAGCTGTTGATGCCATAACTACAACGCACCTTCTTCGTCATCATCAGAATCACCAGAGAATGTTGTAGCCGGAAGTAGAATTTTGGAGGTATTATCCATATTTTGGATTTTACTATACTAATTCTGTGTTACAATATGTATATGTACATACAAGTATATAATAAACTTAATAATTTTGTTTATAATATGTACAATACAATATGTATGCTAATAAATGATAATACATAATAACAAATTGTTCAAGTTTTCACTGTCTTCACTGTCTAATTTTTAATGTTTATTTATAGTGAAATTTCACAATCAGAATAAAATCATAAATAAAAACTCACTACAATCTTTTATTGACACTTGAAATAATATTAAAATGGCGACTATACATCAAAAACTATATTTTCTTAAAGCAAAACAACCTTTCCTGTTAGAAGAACAAAAACGAAATGAAAATATTTTCTACGCATACATATGAAAAAAATCCGGTATTTTCTTGACTCGTCTAAACGATAAGGGGATAACAAATCCCCCCAGGATTCATATACTTTTATTATTAGGGATTTTCCCAAATAGAATTCCAACGCTTGCTGACTGGCGGCTAAAATATTTCGTACCTATGTAATTTTATATGGTCAAACATGTGTTTGAATGTTTCATTAAATTATTAATTTCGACTAAATTAATTTTAAAATTTGATATTTATTATTAATCGCAACATACTCAATTTTATTAATCATAAAAAAAAAATACGGGGACATCCACTAATTTAGACAATAAACTTGTATTAGTAAACATGATTTTACTTATTTTTGCATGTAAAAAAAAAAAAAAATGTAATCAGCGCTGCCCAAGCGTGGGGACAAATGAAATAAAATCGATTTACAAATTTTTATTTAACTTGGTATGATTTTTACAGTTTTTAAAACATTACTTTATATTTATCCAGAGACATTGCTTTAATCAAATAAATTTCGTAATTACGTGAATTCCCTGACGCGCGTCATCATATTGAAATTTTGGTTTACCCCCCATATATAATGAAAACAAAGACGTAGTCCTACGTCAAAACGCAACAGTCTACGTATCGACTATGATCTAGAACACTGCATCATATTGCTTAAAAATGACGAATAGACAAATGAAGGCACAAATTGGTCTGTTTTGAGGAATATGATTCGCTTAAAAAATCACTGAACGAATGAATGACTGAATGAAGGCAAGCGTAAAGTCGACTAAATTACTGTGTATGTGGTGGGTAAATAGAGTGAAAAGTCAGATATTTTTTAAGAAATAGAGTTTCGATCTTAGCAAATTGCAATTCCGAAAATACAGTATTTTCTAGGAACGCACACTAAATTTGAAACCGACATTTAATTTTGTTTTGGAATCTATCGAAAGAAAGCTAATTTCGTCGTTGACGGCTCTGCTCCTTCACATTACACAGTTCATAAGTAGTTTCCTGCATTTCTATGGGGCGAATCAGTACGAATGACGTTTCTCACTCAGGACGCCCCGTTATGCTCACTACTGAGGAAATGGTGAACAAAATTCAAGATATCATGTTCGCCTATCGCCAATTGAAGCTTAGAGAGATAGTTCACTCGTCCGCAGTCGTCACCGCCAAATTGACTGAATTATGCTATGACCAGGCTGCTTTGAAAAATACCTCATTAGTTTTTCATTCAAATAGTAGTTCACATTTCAGGCTACCCTCATATGTATTGCTTTAATTATGCTGTGGATAAAGATGTGTGCATATTTGTAATAACAACTAAATAAGGGGAAGGTGAAAACTTCTCCTATATGAGGAGTGGAAGTTCTCGACCTCCTATATGGAGTCCTCCATAGTGTGGGCGACATGCTAAGCGATTTTTACTCTGGCCGTTGCCTTATCAGCAGAAACAAACTTAATCTGGCTGTTACATTGAAAGTCGCCCGAACCCAATATTTTAAGGCTTTCTAAGACCTAAAAAATTAAATAATTGGTTAATTGTAGGACAAATACCAGATTTAGTACGTTTGGTATTTCTTGTAAGATCTCCCTTAAATTCCTCTATCAAAAGTCTTGCGATTTCCTTTGTAAAACGAAACCGTTTAAAAAAATCTGATCGTCACATTCCAATGGATTTTCCCGATCTAAAAATATTTCCCCAGGTACACAAATACGATTCCTGCGTCTCCGCTGAATTACATACAGCTTCCATTCTTAATCGAATATTTCATAAATTAAACACAATTATTATTAATTGATTTATTAATTATTACTATTGAAAGATTTTTTTTAATTAGATCTTAAAAATACAAGTGATATGTATTTCTGTGGCAATAAGACATATTAGCTTAAGTTGACTTAAGATACAATTAAATTTTCAATATTCAACAATTTCTATTTCTACTGTAACTCCACCAAATTTGACTTAAGTCATCACGTATTGTGACTACATCCTTTGGTCACAAGGCTAGCGTACTTAAATCAAATTTGGTGAATTTACAGGATAGATATAAAATAGTGAATATTGGACACCTCAACTTTTTTTTAAGTTGACATAAGGTACTATGTCTTATTACCACAGATTTATTTTCAATAATAATCTGCAGAAATATTTAGAAATGGTTGATCTAATCTAGAAAAAATTAACAACTAACAATAGATGTGGATTCATTAAAAAAGTCGCATTTCTACAAGTTGCTTGCTAACCAAGAAAAAATTTCGTGTATCCCATTTTTTGAAATTCACCAACAAATTGTATAACATTTCCAGCAAATTCGCAAAAAATTACTGCTTATCCGGTTTGCTTGAGTATCGAGTATCTAGCCCAATAAGAATGAGAAATGATTTAATTTTTTTATTTGAAATGCATATTTATTTAGAGTAGGTGATCGGTGAAAACAAAAAATTAAATCATTTCTCATTCTCATTTGTCATAGAATCGGGTGAGGGTGCTGGTGAGAGAAAAAAAAAATTCTTTAATTTAAATCGAGAAAGTAACTTTGCAACTGTTTTTGATATTTTATATATGGAAAGAACTAATTTTGAGCTTGGACCGTAAACAATTTTTTCCTCTTCGTCTATTAATTTGCAGCCAGTCTATAATAATCGCTAAACTAATTATCGTGCACGCGATGTTATAAATACAGGGTGTTCGGCACATGGACCGACACAATTTTTTGGGGAATTGGTTGGGTCATTAGCTAGTTTTCACCCATACGACCCTACGTCCTAAGTGACACGGCAACTGAGATATGAATTTTTTTCATTTTTTATTTAAATTACCTGAAATTTCGCCTTTAAATCGTCATATTTTTTTTGTTTGTGATTGTAATAGCACGAAATATCTTTTATTGTATTCTGCAATGTATTTTTAGTCTAAATAAATCACTATTTGGTACAAATGGCTTCAAGAAAATAAATTATATGAGCTTCGAAAGTCTTGAAAATGTGTAAATGTATGAAAAATTTCTACTTCTAAATTCAATATAAAAAAAAATAAACATTATTTTGAACATAGGTTTGTTTTAAAAAGTTGTCTAGTTTATACTCTTTCCAACGGTATGCTACATGTTGGAGAAATTATTTATAGTATGGTCAAAATAAGAGATAGAAGTTGTCAGGGTCAAGAAAATTCTTTTTATCTTTATTATGTTTTTATTAAATATGAGTTATAATATTTGTTCGAATTGTTCTCGCAAAGTCGCATTTCTCTTTTCATTATTTCAAATGCAGCTATAATTCGCTCCATTAAAATTTCTCGTGGGGGCACCTCTGTTGCATAAACCAATTCCTTTGCACGTCCCCAGACGTAAAAATCGAGCGGTGTCAGGGACGTAGGGTCGTATGGGTGAAAAATAGCTAATGACCCTACCAATTCCCCAAAAAATTGTGTCGGTTCATGTGCCGAACACCCTGTATTATTGTATTACTGAAATTGTAACCAGATTGTATATAAGTATAAAGTTGGTAAATAAATAAATGAATCCTAATTCCCAGAAAATTCCCAAAAATGCCTAAAAATTCCCAGAAAATGCCCAAGAATTTCCAAAAATTCCCAGAAAATTCCAAAGAAATTCCAAAAATTCCCAAAAAATTCCAAAAATTCCCAAAAAATTCCCAAGAAATTCCAAAAATTCCCAAATATTCTCAAAAAATTCCCCAATAATTCCCAGAAAATTAAATTTGGATTTTTTTTTAAATTAATTCTATTATTCCTAAATTTGAATTGTTACATGTAACAAAAGTGAAACCACTACATGCTTCAACCGCGGGACCCAAAAATAATTGGAAAATAAAATAACCATACATACTAAGAAGATGAAAAGGAAATAATATTTCTGGAAGAACATTACCTAAATGCAGGAACTTACCTTTTGGAGCTATAAGCATAAAACATGTGAACTAGTTAATGGCGTTAGCCGCTTATTGGCGTACATTTTATCGTAATGAGCTCATGCTCAAGATAGAGTGTGCACCTATACCAAATTTGTATGTGAATGAATAAATAAATAAATAAAAGCCAAAAACTCTCAAAAATTCCCAAGAACATCCAAAAATTCCCAGAAAATGGCTAAGAAATTCCAAAAATTCCCAGAAAATTCTGGGTAGTAATTTTTTGGTATTTTCTGGTTATTTTTTGTTAATTAAAAATTTCCAAAAATACCAAAAATTACCAAAAAATTCCAAAAATTCCCAGAAAATCCCCAAGAATTTCCAAAAATTCTCAGAAAATGCCCAAGAATTTCCAAAAATTTCCAGAAAATGCCCAAGAAATTCCAAAAATTCCCAGAAAATGCCCAAGAAATTCAAAAATTCACAGAAAATGCCCAAGACTTTCCAAAAATTCCCAGAATATGCCCAAGAAATTCTAAAAATTCCCAGAAAATAGCCCTGAATTTCCAAAAATTCCCAGAAAATGGCCTTTAACTTCCAAAAATTCCCAGAAAATGGCCGTGAACTCCCAAAAATTCCCAGTAAATGGCCTTGAACTTCCAAAAATTCCCAGAAAATGGCCTTGAACTTTCAAAAATTCCCAGAAAATGGCCTAGAATTTCCAAAAATTCCCAGAAAATGGCCTTGAACTTCCAAAAATTCCCAGAAAATGGCCTTGAACTTCCAAAAATTTCCAGAAAATGGCCCTGAACTTCCAAAAATTCCCAGAAAATGGCCTTGAATTTCCAAAAATTTCCAGAAAATATCCTTGAACTTCCAAAAATTCCCAGAAAATGGCCCTGAACTTCCAAAACTTCCCAGAAAATGGCCTTGAATTTCCAAAAATTTCCAGAAAATGGCCTAGAATTTCCAAAAATTCCCAGAAAATGGCCTTGAACTTCCAAAAATTCCCAGAAAATGCCTTGAACTTCCAAAAATTCCCAGAAAATGGCCTTGAACTTTCAAAAATTTCCAGAAAATGGCCTTGAACTTTCAAAAATTCCCAGAAAATGGCCTAGAATTTCCAAAAATTCCCAGAAAATGCCCAAGAAATTCTAAAAGTTCACAGAAAATGGCCCTGAACTTCCAAAAAATTCCCAGAAAATAGCCCTGAACTTCCAAGAATTCCCATAAAATGGCCTTGAACTTTCAAAAATTCCCAGAAAATGGGCTAGAATTTCCAAAAATTCCCAGAAATTGGCCTTGAAATTCCAAAAATTCCCAGAAAATGGCCCTGAATTTCCAAAAATTCCCAGAAAATGGCCTAGAATTTCCAAAAATTCCCAGAAAATGGCCTTGAACTTCCAAAAATTCCCAGAAAATAGCCCTGAATTTCCAAAAATTCCCAGGAAATGGCCGTGAACTTCCAAAAATTCCCAGAAAATGGCCTAGAATTTGCAAAAATTCCCAGAAAATGGCCTTGAACTTCCAAAAATTTCCAGAAAATGGCCTTGAACTTCCAAAAATTTCGAGAAATTTTTTGGGCTTTTTCTGCGAATTTGTGGAATTTCTTTGGACACCCCTCGATTTTTACGTCTGGGGACGTGCAAAGGAATTGGTTTATGCAACAGAGGTGGCCTCACGCGAAATTTTAATGGAGCGAATTATAGCTGCATTTGAAATAATGAAAAGAGAAATGCGACTTCGCACAATAACATTTGAAATAAGGAAAATGTGTCGTGCATGCATACGGAGTAGAGGAGAACAATTCGAACAAATATTATAACTCATATTTAATAAAAACATAATAAAGATAAAAAGAATTTTCTTGACCCTGACAACTTCTATCTCTTAATAATTCTATCTCTAAATAATTTCTCCAACATGTAGCATACCGTTGGAAAGAGTATAAACTAGACAACTTTTTAAAACAAACCTATGTTCAAAATAATGTTTTTTTTTTTATATTGAATTTAGAATTTGACATTTTTCATACATTTACACATTTTCAAGACTTTCGAAGCTCATATAATTTATTTTCTTGAAGCCATTTGTACCAAATAGTGATTTATTTAGACTAAAAATACATTGCAGAATACAATAAAAGTTATTTCGTGCTATTACAATCACAAACAAAAAAAATATGATGATTTAAAGGCGAAATTTCAGGTAATTTAAATAAAAAACGAAAAAAATTCATATCTCAGTTACCGTGTCACTTAGGACGTAGGGTCGTATGGTTGAAAACTAGCTAATAACTCAACCAATTCCCCAAAAAATTGTGTCGGTCCATGTGCCGAATACCCTGTATAAAGTAATTCAAAATCAACAATTTTTTGATTAAGTCAATAAACTGTAATTGTTCAGTAGTTTGTGAGGAATTGTTAGCGTTCAGTCGCTTATGTTCAAGGTTATGGGTTAGAATCGTGATGATGCATATTATATAAATATAAAAACAATTTTTGATGTCTATTACATATACGAGTACTTTAAATTTTTACTGAAAATGGAATTAGGTACGTACAGATTTCATTAATAATTTTAATTCAGTGGATCACGCACAAAAAACCAATTAGATGATTATTATTACTTTAAATTAATACAATGTCATTGCAACAAAATAAAAATTTTATTACTTTGAACTTTTACTTGAAAGCCTTTGCCCTAGCTTCCCTTTTGCTAGTGATTTCTGGTGAGAAAATATATATTTCGACCGTGGTGTGGATTAGCCATTGAATTGAATAAGGGTTAAACAGTGACATCTACTCAAATGAAATTTAGCTCGACCCATTATATTATTTGTATGTTAATGCCGCATACTCTAAAACTCTCGACAGTAAGATTATGGTAATTTCGCAACAGAAGAACAGTCTGTCGACAGTTTTCGAACTGTTTTAACAGTTTTTTAAGGATCCTTTTACCATTGTAGTTTTAACGTTTAATAAACACATAATTATCGGCATTCAAATCTAATAAATAAAATATTCGAGTCTCATGCTTAAAATAACCGGAATCCCCCTAGCACGCGCAAAATCAAGGTACTCTCCAATATAAAAAAATATTTTAATTGATTGCGCGAAATATTTAAATAAATTTTTTTACCAATCAAAATTCCACGATAAAACGATAAACAAGTTTCCAATCACCTTGGGATAACTGAAAATATTCTAAAGTTGAATAACTAGTTTGGAATGCTTTCACATGCGCGCTTTAATTTTATAATATAGTTCTAATTAATATGGTTGGAATGCCCTCTGAACTATTAAATTATGCTTTAACTATTGCCGTGGTGCATACCACTAAAAATAGCAACAAATATTTAATTATTTCCTGAAGACAAATCGTGACCATCACATGCTGGATGCTTTTAATCACGTTACACGTTTTTAATTACGCTACTTCAATTCGGTTTTATTACATTATACTTAGTAATATTTGTGTAATCAATTAATTTGATTTGAATAAGGGTTAAACAGTGACATCTACTCAAATGAAATTTAGCTCGACCCATTATATTATTTGTATGTTAATGCCGCATACTCTAAAACTCTCGACAGTAAGATTATGGTAATTTCGCAACAGAAGAACAGTCTGTCGACAGTTTTCGAACTGTTTTAACAGTTTTTTAAAGATCCTTTTACCATTGTAGTTTTAACGTTTAATAAACACACAATTATCGTCATTCAAATCTAATAAATAAAATATTCGAGCCTCATGCTTAAAATAACCGGAATCCCCCTAGAACGCAAAAAATCAAGGTACTCTCCAATATAAAAAAATATTTTAATTGATTGCGCGAAATATTTAAATAAATTTTTTTACCAATCAAAATTCCACGATAAAACGATAAACAAGTTTCCAATCACCTTGGGATAACTGAAAATATTCTAAAGTTGAATAACTAGTTTGGAATGCTTTCACATGCGCGCTTTAATTTTATAATATAGTTCTAATTAATATGGTTGGAATGCCCTCTGAACTATTAAATTATGCTTTAACTATTGCCGTGGTGCATACCACTAAAAATAGCAACAAATATTTAATTATTTCCTGAAGACAAATCGTGACCATCACATGCTGGATGCTTTTAATCACGTTACACGTTTTTAATTACGCTACTTCAATTCGGTTTTATTACATTATACTTAGTAATATTTGTGTAATCAATTAATTTGATTTGAATAAGGGTTAAACAGTGACATCTACTCAAATGAAATTTAGCTCGACCCATTATATTATTTGTATGTTAATGCCGCATACTCTAAAACTCTCGACAGTAAGATTATGGTAATTTCGCAACAGAAGAACAGTCTGTCGACAGTTTTCGAACTGTTTTAACAGTTTTTTAAAGATCCTTTTACCATTGTAGTTTTAACGTTTAATAAACACACAATTATCGTCATTCAAATCTAATAAATAAAATATTCGAGCCTCATGCTTAAAATAACCGGAATCCCCCTAGAACGCAAAAAATCAAGGTACTCTCCAATATAAAAAAATATTTTAATTGATTGCGCGAAATATTTAAATAAATTTTTTTACCAATCAAAATTCCACGATAAAACGATAAACAAGTTTCCAATCACCTTGGGATAACTGAAAATATTCTAAAGTTGAATAACTAGTTTGGAATGCTTTCACATGCGCGCTTTAATTTTATAATATAGTTCTAATTAATATGGTTGAAATGCCCTCTGAACTATTAAATTATGCTTTAACTATTGCCGTGGTGCATACCACTAAAAATAGCAACAAATATTTAATTATTTCCTGAAGACAAATCGTGACCATCACATGCTGGATGCTTTTAATCACGTTACACGTTTTTAATTACGCTACTTCAATTCGGTTTTATTACATTATACTTAGTAATATTTGTGTAATCAATTAATTTGATTTGAATAAGGGTTAAACAGTGACATCTGCTCAAATGAAATTTAGCTCGACCCCATTATATATGTTAATGACTCATACTCAAAAACTCTCGACAATAAGATTATGGTAATTTCGCAACAGAAGAACAGTCTGTCGACAGTTTTCGAACTGTTTTAACAGTTTTTTAAGGATCCTTTTACCATTGTAGTTTTAACGTTTAATAAACACATAATTATCGGCATTCAAATCTAATAAATAAAATATTCGAGTCTCATGCTTAAAATAACCGGAATCCCCCTAGCACGCGCAAAATCAAGGTACTCTCCAATATAAAAAAATATTTTAATTGATTGCGCGAAATATTTAAATAAATTTTTTTACCAATCAAAATTCCACGATAAAACGATAAACAAGTTTCCAATCACCTTGGGATAACTGAAAATATTCTAAAGTTGAATAACTAGTTTGGAATGCTTTCACATGCGCGCTTTAATTTTATAATATAGTTCTAATTAATATGGTTGAAATGCCCTCTGAACTATTAAATTATGCTTTAACTATTGCCGTGGTGCATACCACTAAAAATAGCAACAAATATTTAATTATTTCCTGAAGACAAATCGTGACCATCACATGCTGGATGCTTTTAATCACGTTACACGTTTTTAATTACGCTACTTCAATTCGGTTTTATTACATTATACTTAGCAGTATTTGTGTAATCAATTAATTTATAATTACTTGAACAATAGAAAGACAAATGTTTATTGAACGTTGAGTGGCACATGTAGCAATCTGCACTACAAAAATAGTACAAGTTCAAATTTAGTTTCTTGTTAAAGTTTTTTTTTTAAGTGCAATAATGCCATCTTCACATGAAAATAACAAGTAGGTAGTCGAATTTTGTTGCTAACATTATGGCGTAAGCTTTGTGGTGAATATAAAACTTGCGCATTGAAGGTTTAAATATTTTTATTTTAAAATTAAATTATTATATACAAATAAAATATTATAAATTAAATCGTAGAGTAATAATTAAAACATTAAAAATCAATGTAATTAATTCTATCAGTACTTCCTGGTTTTTTTTTTGTATTTACAAATCGTCTCAATTAAAATCTATTTTTTCTAATTTCTAATGTTTAATGTCTAATTCAGCTTTGTTATCTTTTTGATCCTCTATCGCTTCTTTGACGTCCGTTAGCCCTTCGGCTGAATTAAATGATTGAACTTCTCCGGACGCCCAAATCACGTACACAATATTTGTTACATTGAATATTACAAATGCAATCCAAAATACAAGACGCCATTCAGACAGGTAGCTCTGAAAAAATAATAAAAAATATAGATTTTAGCCTATAGAACTTAAGTTAATAAAATATAGTTTTACTTACGTTAGGCGTAAGTAATCCAACAATATATGGTCCAATAACGCCTGTGATTGCACCAATACCATTTGTAATCGCCATTAGGGTGGCTGCATAATTTGGACTTAAATCCAGCGCATTAATTTTCATACCAGCGTAATAAGTTCCCATACTACCCATAGCCAAAATGAATAGAGCTACGACAAGGGTTCGATCACATTCTGCATACGAGGCCGAAATAATAAATATACTCGGGAAGAGTGATGCAATTGTTGTAAACATTTTACGCGAATGCGTAATACTTTGATGACCTTTCTTAATAGTCCAATCACCAATGGCACCACTTCCTAGAGAAACACACCACATAAGGACGTATGGCAAAGAACTGTATAAACCATTTTCTTTGATATCAAATTTAAGTACATCGCTCATGTATTTCGGTAGATCCGATACCATAATATAGAATCCAAAATCATGACCAATTTGAGCCGCAATCAATGCTAGCACAGACGAATTTGTAATAATTGCACGCCATGGAGTTGGTGGTAAATTTTTACTTCGCTCCAATTGTCCTAATTCGCGGGTTAAGTAATTTTTTTCTTTTTCCGTAATAAAAGGATGGGATTCAGGATCACTGTAGCATAAGATTGACTATATAGAAATAATATAAAAAATGCTTACAGATGCTATATAGTATTTTGTGTATTTAATACTTACGAAAAATATGAACCACAAAACACCGCATATTCCAAAGAAATAGAATACAGAGCGCCAATCATCAAATGCATCTATGAGCAGTCCAGATAATAAGTTGCCCATAATCGTACCAACCATACCGCCACCAAAAACCAGTGCACCCAATTTACTTCTCTCCTTCAGCGGAATCCACATCGCAAGTAATGCGTTTAGTGCGGGAAATGTTGTACCTTCGCCTAGACCCTCCAGTACACGTAATGCAATTAATACTGGTGCACCACCTGCATCGATGGCCAATGGTGTAATAAGGGTGAAGAATGCAGTAGACAAAATACCTAAACTTAGCACATATTTGCCACCAAATTTTTCTGCTAACAATCCACCCGGCACATGAGTTATAATGTAACCCCAATAGAACGATGATAATATAACACCTTGTAGTTCTTCGCTCCAATCGAATAGACCATCGATATCCTTATTTCCACTAGTTGAATTATTTGAAGGGTCATCTGGATAATGGCAGATATCTTCGCGAGTTGCTCCTTCAGTTTCGTTCCTTTTGAGAACCATCTCTGTGATGGCAACCGACAAACAAATTCGCATTGTGTACGCATTCATCACGGCCAAAAATCCCATAATGGATAAAACGATTCGGGCCGGAATCGGGACCGCTGTAAATCGATAAAACAAAATTAATTTGTTATCTTGTTGTACAATGTAAATTAAATTTTAATTTCATTGGTTTTTACAACACTATTTTGGTTTGCTATATACAATACATACATCGATGCCATGTTTATCAACTAAATAAAATGAACGATAACAGTATAATGCCATTCCCACTTGAAACTATCAGTTTTATTTAGTGATTTAGTATAGTACGAAATTAATTCGATTTCAAGTGAGATAAGACGCCACCATACTCATTTGGTGTTCTCGAATTTGTTCATTCATTGGATATTACTAAATAATTATGTATATGCAATTAATTTGCATATCGATATTTTCGATCCATTCAATTTTTTTTTATAACGTGAGAATGAATACAATAGATTTCAAAATAAGTATGAGCTTCACCGTCATATGAATATTTAACTTGTATAATTCTATAATTGTTTTTCAGCTGTTTTATTTCTCAGTAATTAGTTTGCATTTTTTTTTATTTTTAAGATACTAGTACATAAAGATGTAGCGTTTAGTAATCCTAATATAAATAAAATACTCTTCCATAACAGTGTGGCTGATAAACAATGGTTTAACTGCCATTATCTGATAACAATGAGAATTGTAAATTGTGCCGCGCCGTTGTTCTAATTGCCGTAATAAATTTTTATTTTTTAATCGTGATTATCATTATTTTTTAATGGTTGTGATCAAGCCACGGGCGACCAATTCATTACAATCAAAACACTTATTTATAAGATTAGGACAAAGCAATTGACAAATTTTTTTTTTATCCTCAAACATATATAATATTATGGTGATTAGACAACACATATGACGTGAATTAAATATTTGTCTTATCAATATAATATATGTATGTTCAGGTAGAACCATCGATAATGTGGCAGCACATTTGTCTCATCAAAAAGGGTTATTTTATATTAAATACGCGAACTGTAAATATTTATTAACTCTTGAAAATAATTTAATTTACGTCTTTATATGTGTCAATAAACAGGAGAGTGGTAATTGCTTAGTTAGGCCGATGTATATATATTAATTTACTCTTATCGCCGCAATCGTTAATTGCATAAAATCACACAATTTACCTTTTTGGTAACAACTAGCCAACTTGGATATCATTTTGCAGCCTTTGTATGTTTAAATTTCCACAGGAAAGTCAATAACACTTCGTAGATTATTTAGCACGTTTATAACTTAATTAAAATATTTAGGCACCAAACACATTTTTTTGTTTCTTAATACTTATCACAGTTAATTATTTACTATTTAATTTTATTTAACTAACTAACTACTCCCACCTTTAACGTTCTAAAGTTAAAATTTAAGTGAGAATTATCGTGTACAAGGAAAGTATTTTTATATCAATCATAATATTGTGTGTGATGCGTACTTCATAAGTAATCGTGCGAGAGTACTTCAAATTTAGGTTTCGTTATTTAATATATCGAAAATTAAACAATGTTTTATATTATTGTACACTAATTATGATAAAAAAATATTTTGTTAACTTGAAATATTTCCATTGAAATTTAATTGTTGCTGAATAATACTCGTGCTCATGTATTTAGGTGTGATGTGTGCGCGCGGTCGGTTTGATTAGATTTCAAAATTTGATATTTCGTTTATGTAGTTTTGAATTGGCAAAAAATTACGAATGGAATATTACAAATAGTTTCTTTTTATTTCCCTGTTTTTAGATAGGTAAAAAAACATGATATTCGATTAAACCTTGACCCGTATGTTTACTTTGTTTTAGTGTCTGATAACAAATTTTTTTATGATCTATTTTATTAATAAAAAGTATTACCAAACGGTATAAACGTAATGCACAGAGTAAGTAATATTAAACGTGTTTCTTACAATTATTGAAATTTTTTAATTCATAATTAGTAGCACAAAAAGTGGAAAAACGAAAAAAAAAAATCCAAAATTTATTTAAAACCTGAAAATAGGAGCCACAACCTGAATATGAATCCTGTAAATACTTCTTGTAACATAAACCATTCACTTCATTCAAAGAGATAAAAACCTTCTGAACATAATGTTCCACAAATTTTTTTTGTCACATTCGCATAGCATTATATCTCGCGTGAGCATTCAACTTCTATTTATAACAAAAAAATTTTGAAAAATTAACTTAACGGAATATATAGACACAAATTCATAGGCCAACAACAAACCGATGCGAACTAAATACTAATAAATTGACACTTAATTTCTTGCGTTTGTAAATAACTTTGTAACACTAGATCATAATAGTTGGATCTCCTAAACCAGGAATTAAAAGTCATAATAATATAAATATTTCTTACAACTCAGGTTGAAACACATTTTTCACACAATTTGAAGCTTGTTTGCAGAAAATACTTATCAAATAAAATTTGACATTTTGACTACTATGATTGCAAAATATTTTGACTAGATAGGTACTAAATGAAAAAAATTAGAGAATAAATAACACAAAGTGTCTTTAGTTTAATTACAACAGAATATGTATGAGATTACCAGGTATTCAAATTCTATTGACAATTGGAGCATCACGGATTCCGCCTATAGTGAATATCTCTGTTGAACTTAAAGTGCTATTTGCCATTACAGATTGTTTGTATTAATATATAAGCCTGTCTTATGTAAGTAAATATTTTTTTTGGGAAAATTTTGTTGGATAGTTATCCTTTTGGATACATATACCACATTTTTTTCAAATATTTTTGCATAATCACATATTTTTACATATCCACTTATATAATGCTCAATGGTTTACCAGATATTTTAAGGTTTATTCCAAATGTTTTAAATTTTTCTTCAAAAATAATGAATTCGACTTTTATGGCTTAAATTTTGATAAAGTAAAAATATTTTATAAGCCAAATTTTAAATTTAGGCCAACAAATATTTTTTTTAGAAGTTAAAAATGTTTTGCTTTGGTCTAAACTCCACTAAGGTAGAAAAATAAATTAAGAACAAAATAAACGTCAAATTAAAATATCTCAATATGTAGTTTACAGCACTATTTGATCCGGAAGTTCTTGCAGAAAAGAAGATTTTTTGATTTTTGTTTTTATTCGTTAACATCAAAAATTAAATTATTTTGATTAAATCGAAATTTAAATGAATCAAACGAGGGTTAAAATTCCTTTAACTATAAAAACATAGCAAAAGGAATTCTACCCTATTTATGCATTTGAGCAACAGTTTTAAAGCTACCTATTCATATTTAAAATGAGCTCGAATGAAAACTAATTTTTAATTCGAGAAGTTCCAAGTTATTATATGTTTGAGGGAAATATTGAATGTAAAGTTGATTATTAAGTGTGAATTACTAACTGCATTATTTGACCAAAATGGTAGATTAGAAATCTATTTCGAATTACAATTAAAACACGATGGATTTGACCAAAATTAGAGGGAAACCTAAAGAAACCAAAATTAGCTTCAATTCCGAATTGGACGTAATGATTGAATTTTAAGTAGAATAATTAGGTAAAATTTTAAATTTAAATTGTCAATGGTCAGCACGCTAGATTTGCGTTATATTGCACAGCTCACTGGATTTAAACACGGTGGACTAGCCAATTTAAGTTGGAGTCTATTAAATGTTGAGTTCGATAAAGATTGGCGTATTCGATGCTCAGATTAGGAGGCACTCACACTAAGATGCTCATGTCGCTATGGAACTTTTTAAAAAAATGGAGACTTTTTATTCTAGTGTAAATCGTGCTTGGCTCACGAGAAAATCAGATCTTTTTCCAAAAATTCTACTGTTGTGTATCCATTACCGTCAGACCATTAGTATGAGCGTTCTCCGTGTTCGTTGCACATTAAGGATAATCAACTTAAGGACATCGAGATACCAAATATGAAGAAAATTTTGAAAATACGTTAAGATAATTTAATTTGTAACTTTATTTTATTGCAATAAAATTTTTTTTACAAAATGATACTGCGTGATGTACAACCATTAAGAACAAGAAAAACGCGGTGACAGATAGATTTTGTACAGAGTACAATTTAAGATGCATTCATTAATTCGTAGTTTTATTCGCACGGAAAAAAATAATTTCTAATATGAAGAAAAAATCGATTAGTTCAAGAAAATTTGTACATCATTTTTCAGCTAAACGAAATTTTTCTCACCACAAACTTTACGTTTCTCAATTTGAAATTCTGCTAAAATATTAAAATAATCTTTATTTGTTTGATATGAGAAAACTAATTTCTTGATACAAGAAAACGTGATTACATCGAGAATATGGTTTTTCTTCATGGTTAATTCTTATTTCTTAAGTTTAACAAAATCGGTTTGATTGTAGAAACCGATTCTTTTGATTGAAAACTAGAAATTTTATGGTGAGAAATCTCGTTTCTTTATTTAAGTAGCATTTTCTGTAAATAAACAGATATTTTCTTGCTGGAAAACACATATTTTCTTGAGTAGAGTGAACATTTACCAATCTATTGTTTGCGTTTTCTTGTATGCATCGGTTTTTTTCTTCCAGGGAACTTGAATATTCTTCACTAGAGAAACGCTTTTCTTGTGACAAAGCAATATTTTTTCAAGTATGGTTACGCAATATTTCTTGGTTTCAGAAATATTTCTTCAATTTGTGAAATGGTTGGTTATAAAATAATACAATTATATGACAATTTATTTTTGTGTTTTTTTATTTCACAAATTTAATAATTTCGATTGTTATTTGTTTCATTAAATTTAAATATAAATAATTATAATTTTATAAATAATTTTCACTTAGAACTAATATTATGATCGTTGTAATTTAATATTAAGTTTAGACTTTCAATTTTTGTTTTTTAACTATGAATCTAATTATCAATCATTATTAGAAAAAGTATCAATATATGAAAAAAATTTGTAGATTTTAAATAGATAATAATTTTAGTTTAAATATTTGAATTCCATTTGGAAGTGTAAAACAAATGATTTAAATGTATGTTGTCTTTACATATAATAAATTCATATATGCCTTTCTCCTGTGCCAACATAATTACTTGACTATTCAAAAACTTTGTACTAATAAGAAAAAAATGTTAGTAGTGTTTAGTGTGCCAGTAATTTTTTGCAGTTTCTTATTTCTGTAAAATAAAGGAAATATGATTTTTTTTAAGTATTTATTTATATTGTATTTAATAACAGAAATACTTACATATGTTTGCAACATCTGAGACCTTTGAATATCGAGCAAGGCGAGAGAAAATATTAAAAACATTTTTAAATGTGTCTAGTTTAAGAAATCCATTTTCTTTTGTCACTTTACACCACTTTGAGGCGGAAACACCACCGTTTAAAAAATCTAAGTTTTTCACTTTTAACAAAAGAAAATTTTCACAAAATCCTACTTTCAAAATCACATAACTTTTTTACGCTTCTCTCTGTTGAAGGTTCGCGATAGAATGCTTTTTTTCGGTACGAACATCCATTATATAATGGTATTTATCATCTGTACAATTATAACAATTTAACGATAATTTTCTCGTCTCAAGAAAGGCTTACTTAGTTGAAATACTTTATTCTATTGATATGAGAAACAAGCTTTTCATATTATGAAATAATTTCTTGAATTAAAAATATTTTCTCAGATTAAGAAATTTTTGTTCAAATGAAAAATGCGATTTTTAAATAAGATCGTTTAAGAGAAGAAAATGTTTTCTTGTTCTGAGAGACGTAAAATAATAGTTTTCTTGTTAAGAGAATTTATTAAAGAATAGTTTCTTCAATTGAAGATTTTTTTCTTAGTTCAAGAATAACATAAAAAAATTGGTTGTTTCGAAGAGAGAGTAAACTTTTCCTAATTAAAAATAATCTAAATTATTGGGAATACTGTACTATATTTGTCCAAATTATTCCATATTCTGAACCACACTATTACACCGGCTAATCAAATTTCTAGACACCCAACTTAGTTGTGTATTGTAACCCAATTATTTCAGCTATAAAAATGAAAAAGTTAGCAGAATGTGTACAAAATATCCTAATGTCTCATTGCATGCTCTCCACAAATGTCTGCAAACCATAAATAATTAAATTTGAATAAAAAAATAAAAATGTTTTTACGAAATTCATTTATTTATTTGAATATATTAAATTTTTAAATGGATGATTTGAAGCAAATTGGATAATACCTACATTTTGAGAAAAGGTTCTATTTCTAGATTTAAGAAAAATTCAATCTTATCATTAACATTTCAATAGTTTCTTGAATCAAGAAATTGCATTTGTATTGATCAAGAAATTGTTTTATTTTTAAAATAACCAATTCCAAGAAAATTGGACAATATAGTTTGAGAAAACAGTCAATTTCTACTTGCAAGAAAAATTGAAAACAAAACAATCGTATTTTTCTTCTTTCGTTGTTTTTTTGTCTTCAATCAAGAATTTTGAGCAGTTATAGATACAAGAAACTAAATCCAAATTACAATTAAGCAACAAATTTTAACTCAAGAATTTTTTTATCATTTCAAGAAACACAAATCTTACATGAAGAAAAACGCGAAAGAAATAAGAAAATGAGCTATTAAATGAAGAAAAAGTACATTTTCTTCAATTAAAATTCCGTTTTCTTCGTGGTAACAACTCTAGTTTTTTCCGTGCGCGTTCATATTGAACATATTTTGATCGGCGAACGAAATAGTATATGCAAAACAAATATGTATTCAAACTAAAAATATAATTGAATCACAAAATCAATTCAATTGTGCAGCAGAAAATCTATTCAGCGGCACGAGCTTTACTTAATTCAAAAGATAATATTCCAGAAAACCGAAAAGAGGAACTACGCGATGTAATTAGGCAGATTTACCCTATAACGACGAGCTGTCACTCTTTAATTATTTACTTGACCTTCCGTATAGCGGAAAATTACAAAACTTTGTATCGCATGGTGAAAAAGTCGTTGAGCATTTCAATAATAAAAATGGGGGCCTAACAACGAATGATGAAAATTTTAACCGAAACACGTTTTAATTTGGACACTACGATTACGTTAAGTAATTCAATTTTATCATTGAAGCATGAATCCGATTCGGACGATTTAGAATCATTGTTGTTGCAACCAAGGTCACTACCGGGAAATTTATCCGATGAATTTGAAGAGGGAATAAATTAAATTTGTTACATATTTCTAAATTGTATCATTAAAACTAAAATAATTTATCGATCATAAATTCTAATGTGGTTTTAAATTGAAATCGGTCGTTTATATTTTATAAGTTCAATTTATTTATTTAATTTCCAATCCACGACATGTTTAAAATTTTTTCCTTGGTAGAACTTTTCTCTCTATCTCCCCATTAAGTTACAATTGCTGCGTCAAAATTCCCCTTAAAACTTTTGCCATAAAAAAAAATAAAAAACAACACCTTGTCTTTGTCTATTATATGGTGTTTGGTTTTTTTTTTCTCTTTTTGGCGTATTTTACTATTCAGCAAAAAAATTCGCATGGAATACCACCTTAAGCTGTTTTCAGGATATTTTAAAAACTTGTTACTCAAAACTGTCCAGAAGAACGTTGTAGCCATCGTCGAAATAAGTGTAGCGTTCTTTTAGCTGATTTGCATGCGGAACGATCTCTCGTATATCGGATTGCACCTTGTAATTGACCGTTCCCATTTCGCACACGATTTCTCCTGAAACCCAGCGCCACTGGTTGTTGCTTAAGTGGGGTTTAACGAAAACCTTGTCGCCGATCTCAACAGTCTTTTCTTTTGCAGCGTGGTGAGTGTTGAACTGCTCTTCCACCTTGTGGTTTCGTACCGCTGTAGATTTCGTAGTCTGCATAAGCAAGTCGCAGACATGCAATCGCGACCATGTATAAACGCATTCATTGCGCAACTCACACAGTTTCGAATTGTCTTCTCGATGTTGTTGCCGAGCGATGGCCCGGAGATTTGCTGTTGAGCTAATAGTTTCATGCCCGGATGCCCTTGATGCAGTTTTCTGAGGATTTCGGTGCGGTAGCGCTTCGGCGATCACCGAAAAAAATGCAACCGTTGATGACTGTGAGCGAATGTCGTCGTGGGAAGAGTCTGCAGCCTCAGCGTCAGGAATTTGCTCTCGTTTGCGTGGCCAACCCTTCTTAATGAACCTCGTGATTACCTTCAACCTCTCGTATCGACTTGTTTTTACTGAATAGCTTCGAAGGTTACTGGCAGCTTATTGGCAGGATGGATGGCGAAGCAACCTGACTGACTAATGAGTCGAGAGATGAAATCCACATATGCGAAGCTTTTCGTGTCAACGTATTTTATCTCGAAGTCGTATGCGAGCAATATGAACGCGTAACGTTCCCCGGGGAATTCCCTTCTTGTTGCCGAAGATTACGAGCAAGGGTTTATGGTCCGTCTGGCGACCATAAATGTAGCGGTGAAACTTCTGTATGGCAAATGTGAGCGCCAGGCCTTCTCGTTGGATCTGCGAGTAGTTTTTTTTTGCTGCTGTGAATGAGCGTGCGGCATGCATTATTGGGCGCAAATCCTTTAGTGTCGTTAGTGTCGCTTATGTGACCAAGAAATTCAAGTACTTTCTGACGGAAAGCGCACTGCTCGACTTGATGGACCGCATTTGAGAGGTCGATTTTGCTGAAGATTTTTTGAAAAATTTCGTCAGGCGTTGGCAGCGGAAGTTGTTTCGGTTCGAGCGAATCATTTAAGCCAGTTGAATAGTCGGCGCAGATTCAAACGCGTCCATCCTTCTTCTTGGCGGCACCGATTGGTGTGGCGTATGCTGAATATCACACGGGGCTAATTACGTTCAAGAGCTGCAACCGTTTGATTTCATTCTCGATAGGCTCTATAGCGCCAAACGGAACTGGACGGCTGTTGGAAAATTGTTTTTTTGTGCAAAGGCCGAGCGCATCGCTGAACAGAGCTGGAAATTTGCTCCACTTAGAAATTGCTGTGAAGCGTCGAGTCGGATGTAGTTGCAGACGCTGGCGAAGGGAACAATCCATAGGTCGAGAGCTTCCATCCAGTCGCTGCACCGAGAACGTTCAAGCATGACTTTGCGACGTAGCATGGACCGATTTCTCCTCGTCCGTGCAGCTTCAAACGGGCGGTGAATTTTCCGAGCATCAACACCTGATCGCCTGAAGCGCTGATTGCTTGCTCTTCGCATGGCGTCAACGGTGGTTCACCAATCTTGTTCCAATTTGTCTCGGTTATGATTGTCCAGTCGGAGCCAGAATCCAGTTGCAGGCGAAGCTTGTGATCATCGATGGTTGGTTCAACAAACTTGCGGGTGTAGATCGCGGCTGTGTCTGCTTTGCCTTGATCGAAATCTGCGTAGTAATTCGTTCGCCAAGGTACAATTGCCTGCTTTGTGACCTTTACCTTGCAAGTATCGCAGGTTTTGCCCTTATACGGGCAGTCCTTATGCCAGTGACAGTACCCGCAGAAGTAACACATGTTAGGAGGCCTGTATAATTTTTCCGTTGATTTGTGTGTGAGTTTTTGCCGATCTTGCTGTTGCTCTTTCTTTCCGAACATCTGCATCACTTCGCTTTTCGGTGCTGAATTGGCGTATTGGACAGTCAATTTTTCGTCCTTGAGACACGTCAATCGCTTTGCTAGCTCGCATACATCGTTCAGCTTCAATCTGGGCACTGTGTCTGGATTGGCTGCTGCAGGACGAGTTATGTTGATTTCCTCGAGCTGAATGACGAGCTTTTCGAAAACGAGCGAGTCTTCAGTTGCTGTGAGTGCTTTGAAGAACATGAGGACCTTAAAATCGTCGGCTGTGCACGTGGCAATCTTGGATTTTTCGCACTTCGTGTTGACTTGGCTTGCTAAATCGTCCCAACTTTCTCCTGAACATTTAGCTTTGCTCAAACATTTGTATGGAGTGTGAAAATCGATTCTTTCCGTCCGAAAATTTGTTTTAGCTCCTCGACTGCTCTCTCGAAGGTGATGGTTTGTACGGGCTCCGGCAGGATGTGGTCAGCAAAACGTCGGTACTTCGAGGTTAACAACTTCTCAGTGAGCAAACTCACCCGCTGGCGAACCGTGAATGTCTGTGATTCCTCTGTGAAGATGTGCTCGTAGCGAGCGTACCAGCGGTCGAACGTTCCACCGTCCTCCGGGCAGTAGCAGAATTTTTCCATTCGATCGGACAAGTGATTGTGTAGGTATTTGTGCCGCTGCTGGTCCGTTCCACTGTGAAGTAGGTATAGAAAAATTCTCTTCTTCACGTAGTTTTAGTGTTTACCACTAGAATAAATATATTAAATATATTTATGTAGTTTTATGAGTTGGTATTAAATAACAATTATCAAATTTTTGATAAATCAGAATTTTAAATTTTGTTAATTATCAAAACATCTAAGTTTGCCTTATTCAATAATTTGTTATCACTATTTTATATATTTGTTAAAATTCTAAATAATAAATTAAATTTTATAGCTTGGTGCCAACTGTTAACCAACTAAAAAAAAAATTATTCTTGGCTCTTACTTTGGGCAAAATTTCCTTCCTATTCGAATATAAATAACTTTTACCAAAGTAAGACTTCTAATTTTGTCGCCAGCGTTTCAATTCCACGTCGTTATGTTGGTAGTTGTAATTGTTTTGGTTGTCAAATCATTTAAGTTTTCGATCCCTTAACAACAAACAACGTAATTTCATTCGCCAAATTTAATTTAAATTATTATTTTTCAGTTCATTGAACATAATACCGTTTGAAAAAAAAATGAATTGAGCTAGTGAGACCATATTATGTTATTTAATTTTGTCGTTTGTCGCTGACGCTCTTGTTGTATTTACTAAGGCGACATCGCCGGCCGGCAAATGTATTTAATTTCATACTATACCGAAAATCAATGTTTACGTGATTGATTTCAGTCCGGAAAACGACTCATTACGGTACAAAAAAAAAGTGTCCGGAAAACGAGCTGTTACAGTACAGAGAAATATAAAACCAAACAAAAAAAAATTACTAGGGTAATTTGATAATTTGAAAATCATTTGGATTGGTTTTCTTTAAATTTCAAACTCATGTTTTTAATTTAAAATTTAATTTTAAATGAAAAAATCGAATTAATGTCCCATGTAGTATGAAATAAAACGTTGTACGTTTCACTTACGTTAAATGATCGTTACAGTACTCATTCAAAATAAAACGTCGAACTCGTACTGTAAAAACTCATTTACCGCCCTGTGACGTAAATAACTATTGAAGTCGTCGCTTGTAGTTATCGCTCTTGTTTTGTTTTGATGAAAATTTCAAGTCTTAAGGATTTTTTATAGTCATATTCACGAGTCACATGGTCACAGAGTCGTTTTCGTCCTGGCCTAAACTACTTTTTGTAATTTCACGGGCACATGGGACTCTAGCGCCATCTAAGTACATAGTTGTTTTCCGGGCAAACAAACTATTGTTTCTTGAATAAGGATGCCTAAAGATAAGCATGAAATATTTAAGATGATAATTGTTGATTTTATAGCGCAAAGACGAAAATTACCCTGGTTCATGGAATTAAGGTGCCTAAAATACCTTCATGGATTGAGGGTTAATTTTATTTTAATTTTTTCAATTTAATTAATTTTTATTATAATTTATAATATTATTTGAAATAATATTGCAACATAGATTCATTGTAATGGAAACAATTGTTTTTAATGTAAATTTTCGTTGAACTGAGTGATTTGCTTTTATAATGTATAACGTCACTAGTTCCACAGTTTTGTATTTTCTTTAATTAAGAATAATTCTTAAATTTCATGGACGAAATTGAGTGTATAAACGTGCTAACACTCGGGCTGCAAATTTTACCATCTTATAGCAATGACTCGTTTCCTTCACTTGTTATACAATATACTATTTAGCAACAATTTTATAAAATTAACTGGAAATGATAATATTCATAAATAAATCGTACTACAGGTGACCTTAGAACGGGTATGGATTTGTTAATTTTTAATTCTCAACCCTAAAATTGGGCTAATACTTTTTTCTGCCTCCAAGCCAGCACTCGAGCCTACTCGAATAAACTGCTACACATGACTTGCAGGTCGATGTTTTCAAGAATCGAAATTACGACAATTAAAACGTTACCTATAAGCCACATGGTATTTTACTTTCCGTGTGTTAGTTGCTCGCTTCACTGATTAAAATGCAGAATAAACAGGCCTTTTTACAGTGTATTTCAAAATTGGTATCACCTTCTACGATTTGTGCATAAAATCACACTTAACAATAAAAGTAAAGTATATTGAACACCAATATAATCGTAAGTGCACCGTATAAAAATTAGCTTTTTACTTAACATATTTGTGTTTTGAGTATACACTTCACAATTCCATGATTACTAATTCTCAATTTAATTAAATTTTGTAATCTGATTTTCTGATACACTTTTTGCTTAATCATATATTAAAGAGTCACTTGTCAATATACCTATTGTATTATAAATTAAATTGATTAATCTTACCCTCTTCTAATAAATTAGTATAAAAGTAAGGTTCATTAGGAATTTTAAAAATTAACCCATGTGGCTTTATAATAAGATAAAATTACTAAATTTATTCCAGTCACATGTTGCACCGTTTTAATATTAATCAATGAACTGATTCAGCCAATTTTATGTTTAAAATAATTTTTTAGTATTGAAATAATCAATAATGCACTAGGAAAATAATGCACAATTGACAAATTTAACTATACCGCCGTTTAATGCAACACAATCACCGCGAAAAAAAATTGCTTTAACAGCAAATTTAATAAATTGTAAGTTAAATGAAAATACAAATAATAAACTAAGTGCGACGAACTCATCGTCGACCGATAATAAAAATTATGATAGTGACATATGTCAGTGTAATGAACAACAGTTAGGGATTGGATAGGTATTTTACTGTGCAAGCCAAGCGAAAACGAAGTCTAAAATCTGCGCAACTCGCTAGCAGAAGCAAAGCGACAAGGCTGGATCAATCTACAGAACAAATACCTCTGAGCAACAGGTATTCCGAGTGCTCAAGGCAAATTACAATCAGAGAACTTTGACGCCAAGAACTCAGTTGTTCAAGAAACCGAGAATTTGGGGACAAATGTCAGCAGTTTTGCACAACCTGAGATCTCCTATGCAAACATTCTGAAAAGTGCCGCTTCGAAAGCAAAACTTAATTTTATTGAAGAATATGTCTCAATTCATGCAACCGTAAACAAACTAACCGAAACGATCCTAAGTTTCATGATGATGATGGAGAAACAAATGAGCATGATGATGCAAAATATGAACACACTAATGCAAATTATCATCAAAAACCAAAATTGACTGTCCGAAAAATAGCTATTTGGAATGCGAATGGTATTTCACACCATAAAGCTAAGTTACAAGCCTTTCTCATCGAGAACAGTCTAGATATCATGCTAATATCAGAAACACGCTTCACGAATACAACTTTTTTAAAATTAACGGATATTCAGTATACGACACCCAACACCCGGACGGAAAAGCACACGGTGGCACTGCAGTCTTGATAAAAAAGAATAAAGCATTATGTACACAGCAAGTATGAGAAAGAGCACATCCAAGCAACTAATATTTGTCTAGAAGAATGGTCTGGAAAATGTGTAATATCGTCCGTTAACTGCCCTCCAAAACATGCAATTAAAAATCAGCAATCTATCGATTATTTTAACCGGCTGGGCAATAAATTCCCTGCGGGTCGCGATTACAATGCTAAACACGTGCAATGAGAATCGAGATTGTCGACACCAAAAGGCAAACAACTTTACGAAGCTATAGAGGAGAAGTCTTTGGATTATTAATCTGCTGTTCACCCCACTTACTGGCCCACGGATCAAAAGAAAGTTCCTAATCTAATTGACTTCTGTGTAACTTCTAAAGGCATTCCACGTACGTAAATGAAGGCAACCAATTGCTATGATCTGTCCTCCGATCACTCGACGGTAATAGTAATAGTGAGTACCGACGTCCTAAGGACAGAAATTCCGAAACGTCTTAGAAACAAGCGAACTAATTGGGATCATTACAGGAGAGTAGTCGAAAAAAAGTGTCTACTGAATATTCCTTTTACCACACCAGCAGATATTGTTACGGCAGCAGAAAATTTAAAAGATACTCTGGCGTTGTCAGCTGAAAAGGTTACACGCGTCATAAATAGTTTTGAAAAAGTTAATAAACTGCCACATAATATTCAGGAACTTATCCAGGAGAAGCAAAAAATTCGCCGTCAATGACAACAAACAAAATCACCGTCATTAAAAAGGAAATTAAAGCGATCTATTAAGACTCTAAGATTTTCTTTTCGGGAAGAAGAAAACCAGAGCGCATACAGAATTATTTGAGTGAACTTTCGGCAACCGAAGGGACAGGCTACTCTTTGTGAAAGGCAACAAAAAATTTAAAAAGGCCAACAAACTCGAATCCACCGATCAGACTTCCAACTGGGGATTGGGTGAGAAGCGATGAAGAAAAAGCCAATGCTTTTGCTGCTCATCTAACGACAGTATTCGCACGACACAAGGAAACAAATACTTTCGTGCTATCCCATGTCTTTGGTCCTGATGGTTAATAGTTAAAATTGTAATAATTGTAGGTTAAGATTTAAATACTACTTATGTTAGTTTCTTTTGTAGAAAGATTCATGAATAAAGCCATCGGCATCAGCATTTGAAAAAAAAAAGTATTGGAAATTGAACGTCAAAAGGCTAAATTTCGCTATAAATAAAACGGTTCAAGGAGTATCTAAGCAATATAATAATTGCTACAAATAGTATAAGTAACTTAAGCCCCGTTTTCATTAGTCAAATAACTTGAATTCAAGTTTCCGTTCATATGTACATATTTAAGTTAATTTAAACATGTAGTAGTTGTTTAAAATGTTGTCGAATGAGTTGGAAAAGTTAAATTTAACTCGAAAAAAAAAAACACAAAACTTTCATGGATTGGTATATTTCCAAAAAAAAATTACGATTTCTGCACTACTCCACTTCATTTTTTTAGATGTCAAAAATTGTAACTTCACTATTTTGATAAAGTACTTTCCACACTACCAAATTTTATAATGTGGATCATCTCAGTTGATTCAACTTGAATGCAAAAGTTTAAACTCTACTTATCTTGATACTTGGAAGTCAAGTAAAATTAAATTGAATTTAAGCAAAATAACACTTTCATATTGACAAATTATTTTAATGGTATAGGGCTCTTTTTTTAAATGTAAGCTTGAGCTTTCAATCCCAATTCGCGATCATTGTTAAAAGCATAAATCATTGTCAAGAAAAAATAATTTGACTAAATATTAAAATTTGGCTCAATATAAAGAAAATTAACTTTCATATTGGCCAATTAGGTTCAAGTTACTCGTCAATTAATTCAAGTACTTGAAATCAAATAAGTTAACTAATGAGAACGACGCTTTAGCAATTTGCTAGTATCTATATGTTAATAGGCAAAGCCAAAAATTGTGATCCCTTTTTAACCTATTTCCCGTGCATATGTATCTTAATGAAAGATTAAGCAAAAGATATTTTTCATAGATGTACAGAATATAAGTTTTATTAAGATATGTGCACGGGAAATAGGTGTAAAAAGCAGGTAAAGTTTTACCAATACAGAATAAGTTTTATATTCATATACGCACTAATACATTGTACACGCGCATTACATTTTGTATCGTATGCGTATCATATTCTCTTTGCAATCACAAATTGCCGTTTTAGTATAGAGTTGTAATTGCCCAACGCTGTGTGCTTTCCAATTTTTATTTTTGTGTTTTTGGTTTGACGCTTATTATATTTGCGGTAAATAGTCCTCTTTTGAATTTTTCTTATACAAGCCGGTCGTGTTTTTCATTTGACACAAGAATTTTTTTATTTTAGTGTGTTCCATTATGCCCCGACGGCCTACATTAACTGGTCGAATAGAACGACGAAGTCATAGAAACGGAGTTAGATCAAATAGAAATAGAAACGAGAACATTAATGTTAACCCATCCCATCCATTGAAAATAACGGCGATAATGAAGTTGTTAATCATTTATTAGATGATTCTTTTAAGTGCGCATTAAAATTAGTGCCACGAAATTTTAATTCATTTCCTTGCGGCCAATTGAATATGTATACGTTGCCTACATTGTGGAGCGAAAAATTTTGAGGGTGAAATTACACAAGGAAATAGAAATGAATTCTCATTATGTTATCATAAGGGCAAAGTGCATGTATCGCCTTATACGCAAAACGATTTTTTTAAAAATCTTTATGATAGGCTTAAATCAAATGATGCTGCAGTTAAAAGTAGATCGAAACATTATTTTAATTCTATTCGATCATATAACTCTTCTTTTGCAATGATTAGTAGTGAGGCAAAGATTGAAACTGAAGCATTGAAAGGTAAATTCTATTTTAAAATTCATGGTGTTTTTTATCACAGAGCTGGTGGTATTATAACTCCTTTTGGTTCTATACCACATTACGCTCAGTTGTATTTCTACGATGTAGAAACAGCTGCTCAGTACAGAATGCGCCATACTTCAAATGCACATTGTGATATTAATTTAATGAGAGAAATTAATCATCAATTGAATCGTTGTAATCAATTTGTTCAATCTTTTCAAACTATGTGCGAATAGGGGGCCTATTATGAACTTGATGCGAAGCGGATCGCATTTCGCATTTTTTGCGATTCAACGAAAAAGCTTATTTTCAATTCAATTTTATTTTTGAAAAATCCGCCGTCTTTTTCCATAATTTGGTGCATCATTCGACACTGAGCGATTTAAATGCGAAAAGGTTGTTTTATAACACAAAAATGCGTAATCGCATGAAAATGCGAAATGCGATCCGCTTCGCATCAAAT
The DNA here is from genome assembly GCA_963556165.1 of Tipula helvola. Lineage (NCBI taxonomy): Eukaryota > Metazoa > Arthropoda > Insecta > Diptera > Tipulidae > Tipula > Tipula helvola. The sequence continues at coordinate 55,987,051 of OY744482.1, forward strand.
TCATAATAGGCCCCCTGTAATAGAAATGCAGATATTACTAGAGATGTATGCATGTTAATTAGAGCAAATAATAATGTTGATATTCGACGTTACAATGATGCGATTGCTACTGATATAGCAGTTGTTTTCAATAGTGTCAATGGTGAGCCACCCTTTGAACGTAACATGATTTGCTTTTCGACATTGAATAATACCGTTCGGAATGTGTCTGTGTTGGATTCATCTTTAGATCCGTTGACTTATCCTCTTCTATTTCCAAATGGCGATTTTGGGTGGCACGTAAATATGGTTCATAACAGACTTACAACTTCAAATTCAAATATGACAAGAAACAAAATAACTATGTTTCAATATGCATCTTATAGACTTGCAATTCGCGACGATTTTAGTATTTTACATCATGCACAAAAGTTATTCTTGTAATGGATTGTTGATATGTATGTTCGCATTGAAGGAAGCAGATTACATTTTGTTCGTAATAATCAAACAAATCTTCGAGCTGAAGTCTATAATAATTTAACAGATTTTTTGAATTTACATCCAAATGGTGGTGATAATATTAATGCCGTGGGGCGAAGAGTTGTTTTACCATCATCATTTGTTGGTGCACCGAGAAATATGTATCAGAACTATTTAGACGCTATGTCAATTGTTCAACATTTCGGCAAACCTTCATTATTCATAACTATGACTTGCAATCCACGTTGGCCGGAGATTATTGAGTCCATTGATAATGTTGAAAGTTCTAATTTTTGTCCAGACATTGCTGTTAGAGTTTTTAAGTTGAAATTAAAAGAATTAATTAATTGCGGTATGAATAAGCATATATTTGGTAAAGTTGAAGCTTTGATTTATACCATTGAATTTCAAAAGAGGGGTCTACCTCATGCACATATTTTAGTTACGTTAAGTCAAAATGATGAATTACGTGGAGCGAATGATATAGACAAAATAGTAAGTGCAGAAATTCCGAACATAAACACACATCCAAAGCTACATGAATTCGTTTTAAATCATATGATTCACGGACCGTGTAGTCATTTAAATCCTAATTCTGTGTGTATGAGAGATGGCAAATGTATTAAAAATTGTCCCAAAGATTTTTCGGAACAAACTGTAGATAATATTAATGACTATCCTGTTTACAGAAGAAGAGATAACGGTGTAAGCGTCGAAGTCAGAAGGAATTCAGTTGATAATCGCTACGTTGTGCCTTATAATCCATATCACCTGGCCAAATTTAATTGTCATATCAACGTAGAAATATGTACAACTGTTAAAAGCGTAAAATATATTTACAAGTATATTTACAAGGGATATGATTGTGCTGTTTTAGAGGTTGGGATTATTAATAATGAAATTAATGGAGAATTGGAAATAGATGAAATTCAGAATTTTTTGAGTGGACGTTTTGTTGGTTCTACAGAAGCATGTTGGGGAATATTTGAATTTCCAATGCATTATCAAACACATTCAATAATTAGACTTGATTGCCATTTACCTAAAAGGCAAAAATGTGTACTACAGACACGGAGAAGAAAACGAAGCAGCAGCTAATGTAAGGGAAACCAAATTATTAGCTTTTTTCCATTTGAATTCAGTTGATCATCGTGCAAATAATTTATTGTACACTGAAGTACAATTACATTATGTATGGATTGATAATCGGAAGAGATGGCAAGAGCGTAAACGTGGAGGTGAAAAAGTAATTTCACGATTGTATTTTGTTTCGCCGAAAAATGTGGAACTATTTCATTTGCGCGTATTATTACTTTATGTGCGTGGCCCTAAAAAGTTTGATGATTTGAGGACTTATGAAGGGGTTTTATATTCGACATTTACTGCTGCAGTTCAATTCAAAACACCGAAGCAGCTAAGAGAATTGTTTGGATTCATTTGTGCATTGAATTTTCCTGGGAATGCATTAGCATTATGGGAAGAATTTAAAAAAGATTTGAGTGAAGATTTTGTCCGAAATCAAACTGAAAATGATTCATACAATTTTGCATTACTTGAGTTAGAAGAAACATTTATGTCTCATAATACATCATGTTAACAAGTTGGCCTTCCAACACCACTACGTGTGCAAGATTTTAGAACAATGTATGAATTGGATACAGATGAAGCTGCTTTTCTTTTTACTGAGTTTTACGATGTTGTAAATAATGAACAACGTAATGTTATAGACGCAGTTTTGCGTGAAGTGATGCATCATGATACCGGTATGAATGTAATTGTTTTAACATCTCATGCAGGTTGTGGAAAAACTTTTGTTCAAACAGCGCTTATACACAAATTACATTCTCTAAATTTAGTTTGTATTTCTACTGCATTCAGTGGAATTGATTCAACTTTACTTATTAATGGCAGAAAACATTACATAATATATTTAAATTACCAATTCCAATTTTAGAGAATTCGGTTTCGAGTGTATCACTTGATAGTAATCAAGCAAATATCATAAAATCCGCTTTATTATTGATGAAATATCTATGTGCCCACTTAATGCCTTGAAGACCATTGATCGATTATTAAATGATCTAAGCGATGTTCAAAATAGAAACAAACCCTTTGGTGGTAAAACTATTTTATTGTGCGGATATTTTCGGCAAATTTTGCCTGTCATTCCTCATGGTTCACGTACTGAATTAATTGAAAATTGTATCGTTTCTTGGCACTTATTCCCACAATTTCGACGGTTTACTCTATAGCAGAACATGCGAGCTCTGTCTCATGAAGTGGAATTTATTGAATTTCTTAAACTACTTGGAAATGGAGCATTGCCAAATTTTAATGATTTGGGTAGAGATTTGATTGAAATTCCACACAATTTAATTGGTGAACCGAGCAACATTATTCGAGATGTTTTTGGTGATATTTCATCAAATATTGAAAATAATAATATTTTAAATTCCGTCATATTAGCTCCGAGAAATGAAGATTGTTTGTTAATTAATTCGGATATTTTGAATCAAATACCAGGTCAAGCTAAAGCCTATTATAGCTATGATAGAGTTATTTGTGATGATATTAGTCGGTCAATGATTTCTACGTTGAATTTTTAAATTCTAGAATGTGAGTGGTTTGCCACCTCACAAATTGGAATTAAAAATCAATTGTATAGTAATACTAATACGAAATTTGAATACAACAAAAGAATTGGTAAATGGCACAAGAATGAGAATCAAACAAATGCATAGAAATTCATTGGACTGCGAAGTTTTGACTGGAGTTACACGTGGAAAGAGAATTTTAATTCCTCGCATTCGTTTGACGTACTCCGGTACACTTTTGCAATTTGATTTTGAACGCACTCAATTTCCGGTCATTCCTGCCTTTGCTATGACCATTAACAAATCGCAGGGGCAAACATTTCAAAAGGTCGGATTATTATTACGACAACCAGTATTTACACATGGTCAGTTGTATGTAGCAGCCAGTCGGGTTCGATCATTTGAAGGATTAAGATTTTATATTTCAAATTCTTCTGAACAGGGTCATTTGTATAATAATGAAAGAGTATTTTCTAAAAATATTGTTTTTAATGAAATCGTTGACCAATAACATTTCAAATGAAACATAAAATATTATAAAATTTCATTGCATGGGAGGATTTTCAAAATGGTTCACAATAGAGTGGTGGGACGGAATAAATGTTTTTACTTTAGGCGTACTAACTTAAAAAAATCGATGGATCATCGCATTCCAGTTTATGTAATTTATATAATGATGTAATGTATCATATCATATTGTGTATACAGTTTAATAAAAAATGTAATAAAAATATTTTAGTAAAAATGACTTTGGATGGGTTTGTTTTATTCTTAGAATAAGTTTGGTCGAATATCGACCACAGGCAAAACTAGTAATTATAATTACAACTAAATGTACACCCAGAAAAATAATCCTTTAAATTTAAGAATTTACCAATTAAAACTAAGATATTTTCCTATATTTTTTGCGCAAAGGAATTTAGGTTTTATTTTTAAGGATTTAAAATCTTTGGTTTTAAGTTGTGAAAATTATTCAATTTCAAAGAAAATAAATTTAAACTTAAGAAACTAAAACTTTAAATTTAAAGTAAGTAAACAAATATTCGCATTAGTTTCCCCTTTACTACCCTACCACCTCCCCCTCCCTCTCCAGTTGAAACTACAAGATCTGAAAAGCCTTAATTTAACTAATTATTTGTGTCTCCACTATTTCTCCAATACCGGAGGGGCGAAACTTCGTTACATCATCAATATCATATGGTTCCCAAGCGGTCACCTAAATTTTTACTAACCGTAGCAAACGTTGCTTGACATCGTTGTTGAAGTTGTTGCGTCTCTTCTCTCTTGACTACTCGCTCTCCATCAAATACAATAAAATATCAAATAAAGAGACATGGACAATTTTAGTTTGTATACTGTTATTAAGTCATTAAAAATAAAGATTTTTAAACCTTTATTTTAAAGTTTCATTGTATTTTAAATTTAAGAATAAATCAATGAATTTAATGGATTTTACATTCATTTTTAAGAAAAACACAGTTCTTTATTTTAAAAGTACCCAATCTTTAACTTTGAAGTATTATAATTTTCTCAGTGTAGTTCTGAAAATGAAACCATCTGTTTTTTTTTTTCAAATAAATGCCTTAGAATTAGTAGCCAGTTACCCTTAGGCAACTCAAGCAACTTTATAATTTTATAACAATAAATAAATTGTTCACTTTTGTAAATGTTATTCGACTAATTCGAATATTTCGCGTTATATGTGTTATTTAAATTAAACTGCCCAAATGTTGATTAAGTTTGAATTATTGGAAGATCGATGCCCTCTCAGAACTATAATTATAACTATCAATTGGACTGTGGTCAGATTTTTATTTTTCCGTTTTACACTTTTTATATTATGTATAATATTGTGTCAACACTTTACGTGGTCAGAACAACAAATTATTTTACTGCCAATAGTACATTATTTTTTGAACGATGATGACGATGGTCCAAAAAAATATTAAAAATTTCCAATAAATTAATTAATTTGTATAATTATAAATATATTTTCCTTATATAAATTATTAAAATAATATGTACAATTTATTAATCTAAACGTTAAATCTAAATAACAAATTAACAAATACCATATTTATGTTTTATGCAACATTAAAACATCAATATCTGCATTTTTTTTATACAATATTACAAAAAATGTAATTAATCCTATCAGTACTTCCCGTTTATCAAATAAAGTTCCTATTTTTAAATTTTAAATATTTACAAGTTATTATCGTTTATAAATTCTATTGAGTCAATGATAGCTTTTTTTCAGAATCCTTTTCTTTCATATCACCTATTTGGCTTTCGACAATCGCCGATTTTTCTAATAGTTCAGGAGAATTAAACGGTTGTATGTCTCCCGAGGCCCAAATCAAATAGACAATATTTGTGAAATTGAAAATGCCAAAAGCAATCCAAAATACTGTTCGCCATTCAGAGATGTAGCTCTATAATTTTATAAAACGCAATTAGTAAATTTGTATTTAAAATGCAATCAAATATGTACATACGTTAGTAGTAATTAATCCAACTATATATGGTCCAATAATTCCAGCAATTGCTGCTATACCATTTGTAATGGCCATGAGGGTACCAGCATAATTTGGACTTAAATCTAGTGCATTTATTTTCATACCAGCATAGTATGTACCCATACATCCCATACCTAATACAAAGAAAGTAACCGCTAGTGTACGATCACAGCCAGCATAGGAAGCAGCAAGGATAAATACAGATGGTCCGAATGAAGCAATACTGGTAAACATTTTCCGTGAATTCGTTACACTTTGCATTCCATTTTTAATGGTGTAGTCACCAATGGCACCGCTACCCAATGAGATGATCCACATAAGAACGTATGGTAGAGCACTGTATAAACCATTTTCTTTAATATTGAATTTAAGTACATCACTCATATATTTCGGTAAATCGGTGACCATCACAAAATAACCAAAATCATGACCAATTTGCGCGACGACCAAAGCAATCATTGCTTTGTTTGTTACAATTAATTTCCATGGTGTGGGTGGTAAATTTTTATTACGTTCGATTTGTCCTAATTCGCGTACCAGATAGGCTTTCTCGCGTTCTGAGATGAAGGGATGTGACTTTGGATCATTATAGCATAATAGAGTCTAAACATACATGGAAAAAAAAATAAATATATAGTTAGAACAACTTAAAATGTATTTTTAAACTTATTACCAACTTACAAAGAAACAGAACCATAAAATACCACAAATTCCAAAAAAGTAGAAAACGGACCGCCAATCGTCAAATGCGTCAATAACTAGACCTGATAGTGAGTTGCCTAAAATTGTGCCGATCTAGAAATATTTCACAATCATTATCAATTCAATTAAAAACAAATCCATACACATAATTATCAAATAGTACAAATCAGTGTTATAACTATTCGTAAACCCATCTTGACATGACATATTCGATAATATTTTCTGTTATCACTAAACACCAATTAATGGTGTCGTAAATTTAATATAAAAAAACAAAAAAAAAATTACCTGGGCGCCTCCAAATACAAATGCACCCAATTTACTTCTTTCTTTTAAAGGAATCCACATAGCGAGTAATGCATTTAAAGCTGGAAATGTTGTACCCTCGCCAAGACCTTCTAATATACGTATCGCGATTAATGCTGGAGCACCGCCTGCATCAATTGCCAACGGTGTGACAAGCGTAAAAATGGCAGTAGATAATATACCTAAACTTAATACATATTTTCCACCAAATCGTTGAGATAGTAGACCACCTGGAACATGTGTTATAATATAACCCCAATAGAATGAGGATAAAATAACACCTTGAATTTCTTCACTCCAATCGAACAGATCACCAGGCTTTGTCGAACTCGTCGAATTACTCGTTGAATCTTCAAAATGACACATGTCCTCTAAATTGTGTTCATCGGTTACATTCTTTTTCATAACCATTTCGGTGATGGCTACCGATAAACAAATACGCATCGTATATGCATTGGCCACAGCAAGAAATCCCATTATCGCCATAACCACTCGAGTTGGTATTGGGATTGCTGAAATTTTTATTTTTTTTGTATTAGAAATAAAATTTAAATTATTCGCGAATTGTTTCATGCAAATAATGATAAGAAATCATTGTTTTTGTAATGAATAATTTTGTAATCTGAGATTGAATTTCTCTTTAATTAATTAGAAGGTCTTAACCTACGTAATTAGCAATGCAGATTTAATAAAGGAAATATTAAAGTTTAATTGAATTTTCGCGAAATGAATTACTAAAACTAAAGATTTCTAAACAAAATTTTAATTAAGCTCGCGCACCAATACATTATTCCAACTCCGTATATTTATTACCTTTTTGCAAAAATTTAGTTAGAGTGATATGCATTTTGGGGTTCTAAATTATATTCCACAGGAACAAAAAAAAAAATTAATAAAAATTCTTAATTAAAACACGATATTGTCACTATAATTCACTATAACAATAAAACGGTGTAATTACACAAAAACTGTCATATTTTAAATGTCACTAAATAAATAATTTATTTTTTCCACAAAATATCACACAAATAAAATTTTAATTATTTTTTTTTTTTCTAATTAAATAAATTGTTCCGTTTAAATTTTTACATCTACCTTTACGTAAGGTAAAAATTTAAATGAGAATTAACGCTTACGAGAAAAGTATTTTTATATCACAGACACGAAACAACTCTGCTGTATACACATAAACACTATTTTTGTAGTATTTGTATTTTATACAAACTCCTTTACACAAAATATCGCAACGCACTTGAAATTTGCGCTTTATTATGATTATTAAACGTTACTGAAACGACGAGACCCACGTTTTGATAGTAAACATTAATATTATCAAACAGAAAAAACTACAAAAAAGCGAGATGAAATTATTCACAATGTTTCGCGCGACTCTGATAGTAATACACAAACAATAATAATTATGTTATCAGCTTGTGATTAGTTAGTGTTAGAATTGCGCGTTATCCAAAATATATAAGCCCTTCTAAGATTATAAAATCCTACCCATATCCATAAAATCGGTCATAAAAATATCGATTAATTTTTTTTTTGTATCGTATAATTTCATTGAACAATACGGAATATTAAGTGATTAGGAACTAAGCAAAATTAATTTGATTAATATTGCCGAACTTGAACAATTTTATTGACACCAACAATTTACAAACCGTATGAATCACTTTGAATATGATGTACAAGCGTGCATATATAAATTTAAAAACCTTAATAAACGTGCGATTGTCAAGTTCAAGGTGGCCATGATTGGATATTAGATAGCATTAATTTGTTCTTTCTTATCTTATTTACCCAAATATGACCATGTAATGGATTTGATTGCATCAAATTCTAAAAATCGAACTTAACAAGGTTCTCATTATTTTTTTTGACATTTTCATAACTGGAAATTTTGAAAACAATGTTATCATCAATTTATTATAAACGAAGCACAGCATAGGTTGGTTAAGCAATAGTGTTAATTAAGGTCGTAATTTTGTCAAGAGTATACAACATTTTTAGGTTACTAAGCTCGTTTCATTCTTTAACTACAATGTATCGTCTAAACAATTTACTTTATAGAAAACAATAATATGGTTCTCAATATTTGTTTTAACAAAAAATTTACAAAAATCCAAACTCCGATACATTATGAGTTCCCCTGACTGATAAAGTTGATTGAGAAAAAATGTTAAAGAATCTTTCGTTATAAAGCTATAAAATTTAAATAAGTAAATAAAACAAAAAAAAAATATTTTACATTCAAACCTGATGCTGTCGCTGCTTAATTCCCAACCATTAGATTTAATTTGTGACAAAAATCTATGCATCGAAAACCGCATTATTACAGAAGCTTAAAAAATAACCTTGAGTTTTGTTTAGCTGCGACGACATCATGAAATCCGTGACCGTTCAAATTTTTACGGCAATCGAACATTTACCGTCAAATAGCGCCGTTTAACCGGTAATTTATCGTCAGAACCAGTTCGTAGTTTTAATTCATTGCAAAAACTATCAATTTAAACTTTTTTATTCAACTTCAATTTCCTACGAATATTGATGATTTTCATTCGGAAACCCACAAAATGATGGAAGGAGAGAAATTGACTAAGGAAGAAACATTTTGTTTGTAATTTCATGTTTTTACAGCAAATTTATTCTGGGAAAATTTCTGAAGTTATATTAAGTTATAAAGTATACTTGTATTTTCCGGTAAAAATTTACATTAATAACAAATTAGTATTGGCATCTATCTAATGTTCATTATTCTTTTAACGAATTGCCATGCAATTTGTATTTTAAACTGAGAGAAAAATTTTGCGCCGCAGTGGCGTAGGGAAGGGGGGTTGCGAGGGGTTAAAACCCCTTCCTCATGAGCTTCTTATATTATAAAATCATTACTTGGTGATGAGTCAATCTCAACCTTATGAATTTTATGAACCTTATGCACCTTATCAATCTTATGAACCTCATAAATCTTATGAATCTTAGGAATCTTATGAACCTCATGAATCTTATGAATCTTTAGAACCTTTTGAATCTTATAAGACTATCTTGTGAATCTTATTAATCTTATGAATCCCATGAATTTATGGATCTCACTTATCTTATGAATCTTGTGCTTCTTATGAATCATAAAAATCTCGTGAATCTTATTTATCTTAAGAACCGCTATGAAGTTTGTGGATCAACTAAATCTTATTAACCTTTGAAATCTCAAGAATATTTTGAATGTTATGAATTTTTGTATTCTATTTATAAACGTAAAGAAATCTTACGAATGATAGGAATCTTAAGAATTTTATTAATTTTATGAATCTCATGAGCCTTATGAACCATATGAACCTTATAAATCTTATGAACCTAATAAATCTTATGAATCTTAGGAGTCTTATGAATCTCATGAATCCTATGAATCTTATAAATCATATGAATCTCATGACTCTTATGAATCTTAAGAATCTTCTGAATCTTTTGAATCTTTTGAATCTTATAAATCTCATGAATCTTATTAATCTTAAAAATCCTATGAACCTTGTGGATCAACTAAATCTTATTAACCTTTGAAATTTCAAGAATATTTTGAATGCTTTGAAAAAAATGCTTTGGAATTTGCTTTGAAATTTTTGTATTCTATGAATTCAAGAAATCTTATGAATGATAGGAATCTTAAGTATTTTATTAATTTTATGGATCTCACTAATCTTATGAATCTTAAGAAATTCTTAAGAATTTTATTAGTTTTATGAATCTCATGAACCTTATGAACCATATGAACCTTTTGAATCTTATGAACCTCATAAATCTTATGAATCTTATACCACTGACAGACTAGGGATTAGCTAAGCGCAATTAGTGAAACGAGATTAGCTAATCCACCACAAATCTATATGCGTTGACAGACTAGGGATTAGTTTCTTGCAGAGAAATAAAATATTATTTTGGTGATTCGTTGAAATATAGCTAGAAAATCAGCTGGACTCATTTTTTAATTCAATATTTCTAAGATTTATTTCTAAGATTAACACACTAGATTTTCTTTTTCCTCAAAATTTATTCAGCACAAATTGTTTAAGATGTCATTGATTTTATAACTTTTATCGTAAATTCACGCCACTTGCATTTTCAGCAATGTTTAAATAATTATTTCACATTGTAGTGCCACTTGTACCATCACTAAACCCAATACAACGAGATAAGCTCGACAATTTTCAAGGATTAGTGCAATAATCTCGATTAGTCACTAATCCTCAAATAAAACGAGATTAGCTATTCTTCAACTTGACACACTGCAGCTAATCTCGAAGAAAATCACTAATCGCGCTTAGCTAATCCCTAGTCTGTCAAGCGTATTAGGAATCTTATGAATCTCATATATCTCATTCTTTCCAAATGATTTTGCTGTTTTTACATGTGATAGATCACCTATGAATAGCTGGAAGCAAACGAGAGGTGGTGTCCTTTTGGCTGTTCATTCATCACTTAATTGTGAGCGTATCATTGTACCGGGCTGTGTAACAATTGAATTTTTATGTGTTAAAGTTTTTATTTGTAAAAAAACCTTTTATTTTATAGTTCTATATATACCGCCTAGATCTTCTATCGATATTTATTTAAATCACATAGATTGTATAAGTGAAATAGTTAATATGTCTCATTGCAATGATACTATAGTAGTGTTGGGCGATTTTAATTTAACCAATATTAATTGGTCGGTTGATTCTGAATCATTAGATATATTACCGTCTAATGCTCTGTCTATCAATGACTCGGCGGTAATAGACGCATTATTTAGTTTTAATCTTAAACAAATTAATTTATATTCTAAGAATAAAGCCTTTTACAGACTTCGAACCAATGATTGTGACTCTAACAGATCTATTTTTGTCAATCTTCGAGATCAATTTAAATCCGAATTTCATACCAAATATCTGCAATACATAAAAATGATTGAAGCTAATATCAAACAAAACCACAAATCATTTTGAAAGTTTGTTAATGACAAGCGCAAAACAACGGGCTTTCCGTCGATTATGAATTATGATGGAGTTCAGCTCTGCACTGTATCAGAAATATGTACAGGTTTTGCAAGCTTCTTTCAATCGGTTTATAAAGACAAAGATAAAGATAATATTAGTCTTGTTGTTGATGACCCTATTATCAGTAATTGTCATTTTAATATTCCTTGTTTATCTATAACTGAAGATGATATATGTAGTTCCCTTTTGGATTTTAATGACGGATGTGGGCCTGATGGTATTCCCTCGTCAATACTTAAATGTTTTGCATCATATATTGCAACTCCGTTATGTTTTATTTTTAACCAATCGTTAGTTAACGGTTATTTTCCAACCGCTTGGAAAGTGTCACATATCGTTCCAATTTACAAAAAGGGGGACCGCTCTGATGTATCTAATTATCGTGGAATTTCGATTCTGTCATCGATCCCAAAACTTTTCGAGCTAATTGTGACAAAACATCTGTCATTTCATACAAAAGAAATTATCTCGAATTTTCATCATGGTTTCACCAGTGGAAAATCTACGACTACCAATCTCTTACAATTTTCTAAATTCGCTATTGAATCATTTGAGTCACAAGCCGCCCAGGTTGATGCGATTTACTTTGATTTTGCTAAAGCCTTTGATTCAATTGACCATAGAATCATTATAAAAAAGCTCTCAGAAATTGGTGTCGCCCCTAATTTTTTAAAATGGATTGGTTCTTATCTGGTGGGAAGAAGACAATATGTTTTATTGAATCAAGTCAAATCTGATTATATATATATTGCCATTCTGGGGTTCCGTAGGGATCACATTTGGGCCCAATCATTTTTCTTTTATTTGTGAATGACATTCCGAATAATTTTAAATTTTGTAACTGCTTATTATTTGTCGACGATTTGAAGATTTTCAAACATATTCAATCTTTAAATGACGCAGAAGTATTTCAATCAGAAATTAATTCATTATCTCGTTGGTGCTCTACAAATAAATTGTTGATCAATATTAATAAATGCAACATCATGTCGTTCTATAGAACATCCAATCCGATTGTTTTCAATTATCAGTTGGAAGGTAAGGAACTGTGCAGAGTAACTTCAATTCTTGACTTAGGTGTATTCTTTGATCAGAAATTAACTTTTGCTTTACATCTAGACAAAATAATACTGAAAGCCAGGGTTTTATTTTTAGAATGACAAAAGAGTTTGTTGATATTTTTTCATGTGTTAGTTTATATACTTCTCTAGTTAGATCTCACCTGGAATATGCGGCGGTGGTTTGGTATCCTCACCATGAGGTACAGATTAAAAGATTGGAATCAATTCAGAAACGTTTTACCATTTACATTTATAAAAAGCTTGGTTACCTTTCAGATCGTAATCAGCCTATGTGGCAGCAAGTGCGTAACCTTCCAGGGTATGAAAGTCGGTGTCTAAGCCTTCGAATTGATACTTTAGCGAAGCGTCGAAAAATTGCGTCAGCAATGTTTGTCGGTGATTCTTTGAACGGTCGTATAAGATGCCCTAATCTTATTTCTGCTTGGAACATTTATGTACCGGGTAGAAGTTTACGGCAAAGGGAATTTCTATTTATCGAATTTCATAAAACTAATTATGGCTATAACGAACCGACGGCTTCAATGGCCAGAATTTTCAATGATTATTATCATTTGTTTCATTTTGAAAAATCGAGAAATTGCTTTCGGTACGAAATCCGTAGTTGCAATTTTTGATTTTATAATATTTTTTGGCATATATTCCGTGTTGTACAAATTTTAATTATTATATTATACTATGTAGTTACTATTCATTAAGTTGTTTTTTTAACTGTAGAATAGATTTTTTGTAAATAAATAAATAAATAAATCTTATGAATCATATAAATCTTATGACTCTTATGAATCTTTTGAATCTTATAAGATTATCTTATGAATGTTATGAATCTTATAAATCTCATGAATATTATGGATCACACTAATCTTATGAATCTTGTGCGTCTAGTGAATCTTAAAAATCTCGTAAATCTTAATAATCTTAAGAATCCTATGAACCTTGTGAATCAACTAAATCTTATTAATCTTTGAAATCTGAAGAATATTTTGGATGTTATGAATTTTTGTATTCTATGAACTGATCGAAATATTATGAATGATAGGAACCTTAAGAATTTTGTGAATTTTATGAATCTCATGAACCTTATGAACCTAATTAATTCTTTGAATCTTAGGAATCTTATGAATCTCATGAATCTTATGACTTATGAATCTTTTGAATTTTATAAGATTATCTTATGAATTTTATGAATCTTATTAAGCTTATGAATCTTATAAATCTCATGAATTTTATGGATCTCATTAATCTTATGAATCTTCAAAATCTTGTGCATCTTATGAATCTTAATAATCCTATGAATCTTGTGGATCAACTAAATTTTATTAACCTTTGAAATCTCAAGAATATTTTGAATGCTATGAATTTTTGTATTCTATGAACTTAAGAAATCTTATGAATTATAGGAATCTTAAGAATTTTATTTTTTGTATGAATCCTGTGAACTTTATAAATCTTGTGCGTCTTACGGTTCTTATGAATCTTGTGCGTCATACGAATCTTATAAATGTTATGAGTCTTATGAATCTTATGAATTTTATGAATCCTAAGAATTTTTGGAGTATTAAGAATCTAATGTACCAGGTGACCAGAATGCTTTTTCAATTTTTTTTTTATGTACACTTTAAAATACAGTCTTTTCATTTAAAAAAATCACTTTTTAAGTTAATTATCATGTCAAAAAAAATCGTCTCACTCTCAAAGATTGAACTATACGAAGCTGGAAATTCGGCAACCTAAGCGAAGTTAATTAAAATGTTTGAAAGGCGGTTAGGTAGATCTTGAACGCTTCTACCTATAATAACAAAATTAGCACAAAATATTAGTCAGACTCTTAAAGGACTTTTAATCTGGATAATCTCAGTTGGAGGGTTCCAGGGCGCTCAGACATCTTGAGAATTACCTACGAAACACAATCGTCAGGGAAATGTCATTTAAGGATAGCTTCTTCAATTTTTAAATTTTCCGGTAGGTCGGCGTTTTTCGAACATGTGCAATCGTCATTAATTTACACTAGGTAAATTGATTTCAGTGCCATCTCTGATTATATTTTCGAAAGTGTTTTATTAAACAAAATGTGAGAGCTAATTTTTCAGTGCAATTGTCATCAAGCTTGAGAAAAATATTATTTTATAAAAATATTTAAATATTTTTTTATTCTTTAATTTTAAATAAGATTTAACAGCGATCAAAAATTGCTTCTGACAATAGACTTTCACCATAATTCTGATAGGTGGCAGGTTACCTAGTGTCAATCCGATAAATATTCATTATTTATTCATTCGACACGAAATGTCACACATTTTCTGTTTTGACGTTTAACAGCCTACTAAGACAAATTTGCTAAAATTTGGTCAATAAAATTACCGTGCAATGCGATGATTATGACACGGTTTCTCTACCTCTCGCATTTGTAATTGACGAAAAACGATAACCGTCAGACATTACTCATTACCGCACTGATTTCATGATGGCACCCCAAGTTTTTATCGTGCAATACCTTCACGCCGCTTTTAATATTCTTTTTGGGTTGAGTATGAAATTTTGTTGTACTCATATAATTCTGTTTCACATAATTCTGCAAAAAATTAATTGCAGAATTAATTTTTTGAAGAATTATAAAATCTTAGGTTTTATGATGTGTTTGCGTGTGTGTGTATGTATTTGGCTGTGTATATGTGTACGAGTATGTCTGTTTATGTATGTACATATGTGTGCGTGTGTTTAAGTGTGAGTGTGTTTATGTAATTATAGGTATAGTTTGTGTGTGTGTGTAAGTAAGTGTATTAAGGTTTGAGTGGGTGTCTTTTTACCTGTTGGTGGGTGAAAATCTTCGAAATACACTATCAGCCCGTGTAAATAGTAGTGTCAGATTCTTACCGGCTAAAAACCACCTTCCTTTCATTAGCCATTTATCTCCTTAAAACACCGTATGGTGTTACTTTGGGAGGTGTGGTTTGATCGGGCGGGCCGGGCCTTCTTTAATTTATTTTATTTGTCTATTCAATTCTTCATCCATTTATAATGTTATGAACCACTTTTGATTTTTTCTCTCGCGCTCAAAGCACTGCAACTTAACCGTACTTTCTGCTGCGATGTTGTAATTATCAGACCAGTAATCATTTGAGCCCACCATACGTAAGATGATGTTCTCCGGAGTCGGGCACTGCCTAAGCTTACTTGAGAGTTTTTGTCTAGCTTCCTCGAATCAAAAGTAGAAGAAAACCACTTGTTCTGATTCTCTCCCTCTCTCTATCTTACAGTCCGGGCACTCGGGCACATGGTCGAGTCCGAACCAATATAGGTGTGACCGGAAATATTCATGTCCGGTCAGCAGCTGGGCCAGATATAAGTCAATTTCATCTTGTTGGCGGTTCAACCAAGTATCTATCATTGGTATGAAGTGGAATGTCCATCATTCCTTATCTCATTCGCTCCAACGTTGCTGCTATTCAGATTGCGGTTTGCTCTAGCCGTTGTTTGGGATTCGTTAAGGGTAGCTTGTGCTGCTCCTTTTCCATCAGATTAATTAGTCACATTCTCGCATTATCTTGATACCGAGCGAAATACACGTATCAATCTTAGCACACAACGTCGGTATGCTGCACCCACATTTTTACATTTCTCCTATACCTGATCTTAGTGGGTGGCGCAGGTTTCCCGATTTTTTCTGCTCAAGATTAATACCGCCTTTGTCTAATTTTCGGATAACTCATTTATATCTTGGATAACCACTGCTGGATAAAGTCTATAGCCTCGTTAAAGATATTCTCTGCTTCGCGCTTAAATTTGGCCACTTCACCGCAACGCTCCCCGCTTTTGCTTCCTCAGGTATTCGAAGTCTGAATACACCATTATATAAAATATTTCATAACAATGGACTCAGCACCGAACGGTAAAGGTTGTATATGAGTAAATTGATGGATAAGTTAGTGACAAAAATTATGTTTAAAAATTCAGAATTTTGTAAAACAGAATTTTTTAAAACAGAATTACGTACCAATCCCATTCTTTTTATTTTTTTTTGTTAATTTTTTTTTGAAAATAGTCTTTCTGTAAACCTAATGCTTTTCGAGATATTTACAAAATACATTTTCTAGCCCAAGCAAGTGGCCACTTCCGGTTAGCCGAGTTGGACTAAAATTCACTGGAACCTCCCAATTTATAATAAAACCTTAAATATGAAGTGTCCGTTCCATTGAGTAAACCATCTGGGCTGTAGAGAGGACACAGACAGAATGACAGCCAGAATGATAGCCAGAATGACAGCCAGACTGACAGACAGATTGATAGACAGACTGCAAGACAGACAGACTGACACCATTTCGTAACCCACTTTCTCGGACTCAGCAGACCTCAAAACAGATAAATCTCTAAAAAACTCAAGGTCGAAAGTTTTCATATTGATTACTATAGGTATACTTTATTTTACTAAGAAAGTAAAAATGAGATGTGAATGTGACCAACATAAAACTTTCTTTTACGAACGGAACAGATTTTTTTTGAGATAGATACTTGCAAAATCAATTTTCTGGTCCACGGAAGCTACCACTTCCAGTTGGTCAATTTACACTAAAATTCCAATAGGACATCACAACTTATGATAAAAGCTTAAATATGAAGTTTCAGTTCGATATAGAGACAGAAAGACCGACAGATCTTGTTGGGTAAAATCAATGCGTTGAGACATGAATGCACATGATACATACCTTCAAAATTTCGATTCTATGGAAAAAGCGCTTACGAAATTTGCGCAAAGAAAAAACCTCACCGACACAAATGCCAGAAAAACGCACAAGAAAAAAAACCGAATTTATTTTATATTGCTTTAATTCGTTTTGTACCTTACAGGGTGGAGGCTGCCTCGTGAAAAAAACAGAAATACAGAATACTCATTAGTAGCGAGCGCAAAAAATCAGATGCACTCAAATAATTAATAGTGTCAGTGACATACATCTATATATCTATGTGTTTTGCATGAAATAGAAATCAGATGAAGCTCCTTGAATGTTTAATTTCAGACTAGAGCAGGTAAGCCTTGTTTCCGAGATCGATTCTAGCCGCTGACCAAAAATTTGATTTATTAATTACAGCAAGCTTTCACAGACAAAAACAACGATTGTGTGTAAAATCGTTCATGGGCTAATGAAGTACAACGTTCACTAATATGTTTACTTCAATTAACCTTCTTTTATTGAAATTTGGTTGGAATATTTTATTTGAAATTAAGGGGACACGCTACCCTCGCTTACCATCAAACTTCCATCGTGACACCTCTAACATCAACGGCAAACTACCAAAACGTATTCGTTTAAAATTCATCGGCGAATGTCAAAAGTTAACATTCAATTTCATGGCATCTAAATGAATGTTTACTTATGATAAAAGAAATTTAAATGTGTAAAATAAAAACTCTATCAATGTTTGAGCAGAGCACAAATCAGCTGTATTTGTTGTTAAGGTGTGCGTAGGAATAATTAAATTTGCATTTTCTAAACGCAATAAAACATTTTTATTTTTTTATTTTTTATTAATGTATGGTATTTTCGATCAAGTTCCAGAAGATTTTAGCTGGTGAATTTTATTACAATATACAGCGGCAAATGTCTATTTTATTTTACTGATAAAGACTGAAAAAATTACGTCTAATCTGAAATGGCGACATTTAAAAAAAACATGTTTAAATTTATATGTTTTAGAGTTATTTGAATATGAAAAATGCGATTTTCAAAGTGATCTTACTGTATGTTGGTATAATGGGTCGGCCTGAAAGTTTATAGCAAAAACTTTCTGTATAAAATAACAGATTCAAGTGAATTTTAAACGAAATTAACCAACCAGGCAATTAGTGGTATGTGGTAGTATATCATTAGTATATCATCTCATCATTTCGAGAAGTTAATGGTTTACGATAGCACCTAAATTAAGTTCTTCTCATAAAAGAAAAAAACCTTTAACGAAATGACAGATAACTACAAATTTAACAAAACATTAATAAACCCAAAATATTTCAACCAATTGAGGAAAGATTCCTTTGTTGAGATTATTTTAAATATCACTTTCTGATTATGAATTAAAAAGAGTTTTAAAAAAAAAATTAAAATCTCGTGTCTACAACATCTACTACAAAGATCGTTAGATCTAAACTAGCCGAGCATTGTGTTGAAATAATTTTCAGCGTTAATTTGGTTTTTTAATTTTTAGATTTTAATAGCGGTTTGCTATTGTTTTGTGCTGTGTTAAATTTAGCGTCCAATGACTGAAATTTACAGTTAAAATATAATATTCTTGCGCTAGTGGTTTTGGAGGCAGTCCACTGCTGGATTCTATTACATATACTATACTAAGGTTAAATTGAATGTATTCTCATTTTGAAAGTGTTTTGTTATTTTACGGTGATCAAACTGAACTTTAAAAAGTATATTTCAGTCTAAAGCACTAAAAAACGCACAGCAAATTTGTAAAAGAAAACGAATTTAATTGCGTAAACTTGATCGAAACCCAAAAAACCGTAAGATAATATTTTTAATATTAAAAATTCCAAAATAAATATTTTATTGGCTTAGAAAATGCAAATTTATATTTTTCTTTTATTTTTTGTGAACTTTAATTTGCATTTTCTACAGTCAATAAAATATCGACTTTTTTTTGTTATTTTATGGTATATTTACGATCAAGTTCCAGAATATTTCAGCTTTAATCGTAAATTGTTTCTTTTCTTGTTTCAAATTTTTAATAAAATTAAAACCAACAAAATTTTAAAAACAAACTTTTATTTTAATGAATAAATCGGGCAATAAGCTTTTTAGATTTCTTTAAGTGCATAAATAACAACTGCACAGTAATGAGAGAGTAATTAGCGTAATGAGCGTAATGTATCACGCTCGTAGTGAAAGGAGTTTTTAAAGAGTGCGTTTGCTTCAAATATTTTACTTGATCAAATCGATGCAGCATCTGTACTGGAATCAATTAAAATAAAGGCACCGAATAGGCATTTAAGAAATCAGAAGTTCCTCCTTCTGTATAAACTGTATAACTGAAAATATTTTAATGTCAATTTTAATTCTTATGTTTATTGTTTTTGTTTGTTGGTTGTCTAATTTTAAATATCATTGATCTTATTTATACTATGTCAAGTCAAATTTGTTGACTTTTTCTCTATAAAAATATTCAAAAAATAAAAAAAATATTTAGCGATAAATTAAAATAGCGTAGAAGGGGATCGACGCTTCGTCTATGTTCATCTTTTTATGTTTGCTTTTGTTTATATAGAGGCTTTCTCAAGCATTGAGTTTGTTTCTTGTCATTTATGGTTTTGATATTTAAGTGCAACAATTAATTTTGTATGTCTATTATAAAATGTATATTTTATATTAAATGATTTGGTAAATACCGGATTTTTGTGGTACCGGTATTTCGTCTTTTTATGTAGGCTTCTTCCTTATGTTGACTTCTTCTCTCTATTTATTCGAAGTTTCGTGGTAACACAAAAAATATAGCAAACGTAAATGAATATGACGAAAGCTTAATCAAGAGATAAGTCCAAAAAGCGTATCAAAAGACAAAATTTAAAAATCCTAAGATAAGACGAGAAAGAAATTGGAAAGGTTAAGTTTTGTTTTGAACCCAAATATTCAAAAAGTACGATATGCAGTTATGAAAACTAAAATCTATGTCAATCAAAACAATCATAGAAAATGTATTTAACAAACAACACAACAACAAAATCAAAATTAACCAATGAAAAATGTTTAGTAGCGTGTATTGTCCTCCCAAGCTTGAATAACCGTTGTCATTCACCGTCCCATACTTTTGCTGATCTGTTCGATATCGGTCTGTTATATTTTCCCATACCTCTAAGAGCATGCGTTTGAGTGTTGTTCCATCGTATTCATAGCTCGAATACGAGTCCAAATTCTTCTATCCACAATATCTCAAACATGTTTTAAAGGATTTAAATCTTGACTCCTTATCGACCATGTCGGTGTATTCATTACGACTTTGCATTAGCACGAAATTATTGCCTATAAATAGTGCGTATAGGAAACAATACATCTTTCAATATTTCTTTAATATAGCGAACGGCCCACGGGTGGTTTGAACTCGTTTATACCGCGAAGTCTTGGAACATGAAATTTTCTTGCAGAAACTTCTTCCTTCAGTAATCCCAAGTGAAAATAAATAATTTTTAGCCAAAACCACCGGGCTATTTTCGAATTAGGGTGTTTTTTCGTGTCCAGCTGCTGTCACCACTCGTGCAAGTGATCACGCTAGTGCCAGTCAGTTTCGGCACATGTTATTATTATTATTATTATTAGTTGAGGGCCATGTGGGCGTTCAAGCCACCCCGCACTGCGACCTAAAAGATCTTTTGTGCATGGACCCTACTTAATGAGCCGTCCAGTCAATATTCAGGCTCTTAATGAACCTGACAATACTGCCGGCCGGTATATGATGCATACCATCCGGGATCATTACTCTCCCTCCTAGATGTTGTAACCTTTTGTAGAAAATGGCTGGGCAATGGCACAGAACATGTTCCGCTGATTCCGCTTCCATGTCACAGAAGCGACATCTATCCGTCGAACTTAGGCCCATTTTCTTTAGGTGATACCTTAAGGGGATGGCACATGTTGCATAATATATTATTAAAATGCAGGAAGGCTCCCAGGTAAATTTTTTCACACAAAATAACATGTTTCGTTAATCATTGAGTTCAAAGGCCTTTGCTCTTACCAATTCCCCCTTATGTTTGGGATTTGTGGGCCCCAGAGTGATTTCAGTTGAGGACTTCTCTCAAATAGTAACAAGGTTTAACCTGAGCGGAAAAGTTACTCTTGGAATCGCTAGTGCAGTGAGGGTTGCAACAAAAACTCGAAACATCATTGAAACCGGTTTGAAAACGTACCTGCATTCCAGAAATCGTGAACTTTTAGTCCGAGTTCGCGACAATATTCTGCGGAAAAATTTTCAGCAGGATTGCATGCGATTTAAAAATATTTTATTCGGAAGGGGAAATTTGTTTACGAAATAGACTACATTGATTGGTTGCCTGCTGAAAATTTTTCAGCAGAATATTGTCGCGAACTCGCACTTAGGTTTTTTCCAATGTAAACAGTTCGATTTCGTGAAAACCAAATGAAGCGAGCTGGAGAAAACCACAAAAACAGTGGTTTTTGTAGTGATCTTCGGGACTTTTTGCAGTGCGTGGACGAAAAAGGCAAGATCAGGGCATTCATTTGAAATTTGGAATCGATGGTGGGGGTGGATTTTTAAAAGTGTATTGCTCAGTGCAGGAAGTGGTCCCAGTGAAAAGACAGAGATATAGTCACGACAATGTCTGAGAACTATGGAATCTTTAACAGATTAATAATTTTGATGGAACAATAGCCACTGATTTTAAGTTAGCAAACATCCTTTCCGGGCTTATGGCACACTCAGCATCGCACCCATGTACATGGTGTGATGTACACAAAACAAACCTATCGTAAAATTGGCAACTGTCTACAAAATTATAACAACTCAACCGCGAATGGGACAATCTTGAAAGATGCCAAGGATTACAAAAATTATATAAGGCCCCCAATAATATCAACCAATGATGAAAAAATAATCATTGACATTATTCCCCCACCTGAACTACATTTGATGCTGGGTGTAGTCAATACAGTAGTCAGCGTTATGGCGAAAGAATTCGAAATAGACACCAATAAGTGGATAAAAATATGCGGTGTAGAAAGGGAACTCACCCATATGGTGGTTCTGGATTTAAAGGGAATTCATGCATGATTTTGTTGAAGAGATTGGACGTTTTCGGCAGTTCTGCTGCTTGCAGTGTCTAAAATACGCACAAGTTCTTGATGATTTCAACAAAGTGGTTCAAAATTGTTTTCGATCTTCCTGCTGGACGGTTTTTCAAATAGCATAGAGAAGTTAGCAAATAGCAAAGTTCATGCCATATTTCACCACATTGAACAGTTTTGTGCGGACAAACAACTTCGTTTAGGTTTTTACAGTGAGCAGGCAATGGAATCGTTTCGTTTTGATTTTAACAATTTGTGGTCAAAATATTCTATTTCAGAAAATCATTCGAGATGTGATCAAAGATTATACGATGCCGTGATGGCATATCTTTAATAACTAATTTAGTACAGAATATAATCACTCTTTATAGTTCTCAATAAAAGCGCCTTTACTGGCGTAAAGGATCTCAAGACTACGATGACGGGAGCACAGATTTTTTATTTGAGAATTTTTCTTATCCTGTGCCCTACATTGGTTATGTCGTGTCAGACTTAATGCATCTAAAAAAACTGTTCTTCCGCACTCAATTTTTTTGACATCTTTTCTATAATACAAAGTTGGTTTTTATTCCCCGAAAAAACGCCCTCATTCGAAAATAGCCCGGTGGTTTTGGCTAAAAATTATTTCTTTTCACTTGGGATTACTGAAGGAACAAGTTTCTGCAAGAAAATTTCATGTCCCAAGATTTCGCGGTTAAAACGAGTTCAAACCACCCGTGTGCCGTTATAGATGCAATTGGAACCAAGTAAAGTTCGGTGCCAGCTTCCCTCAAAATTTCCGCCTATACCATGACTAATCCGATTTGAATCCTCTTTCGCTGGCCTACCTAGTATACCACCATTAAAATATGGAATATATATACTATGTCTAGATCAGCCCAGGAAACGGCCGATTTCTTTGCCACAAAATTTATAACCTACTCGACTCTTCTTTAACTCCTTCAGTTGTATCGTACGCTAGCTAATCAATGTGTCATTTCAAATTCAGGCTTTGGAGTATAGTTGCAAAAGTTGACATGACTGTGTCTAATAAAATTTCTTGGGCTGTTCAAATAACTAAGGTAGCTAGGTACCTCGGTTATTTACAATGATGCCAATTTTATTTTAATTCATTGGAACTACTGAAAATTTACAAGTCATATATCAGATCCAGATTGGATATAATTCACATGTTTGGGCGGGCTGCACTTGTCCGAGTTCAGAACTATGTGAATGTCATATGATTTCGGGTACTAACATCTCCTCTATACCCTTAATACTCTTTCCCGTAGACGGAATTTAGGAACCCTATATCTATTCTACAAATATTATTATATTGGAAGGAACTCTATGAACTTATGTTGGTCTGTCCAGGCCAACACGTACATTAAGGTGGTCCGCTCACAAGTAAAATAATCTGGAACTAAAATTGGCAAAAGCAAAACCAGCTTCAAAACTCTTTCTTTTTTCAAAGTATGCGTTTGTGTAACGGGCTGGACGAAAAAACCTGCCCTTGTGATGTACAATTTACAGAAATTCAAAATCACTATCAAAAGTAGAATTGTTGAAGACTGAACTCCCAATCTTCCTTAATCCTTTCTTGTCATTCCCTCTTTAGTTGTTTCATTCCTTTTATGGTTATGCTGTGTGTCGTCGCACACGCGCTTGAGGACACGTGAAGCAGTAAGCAATTCGTAAACACTACCCATTAATATAAAATAAAAAAATTAAAATCTGTGCAAGGTTTTGTTCAAAAAACGAGACTTGAGAGTTGCGTAATAAAAATTGCAATTCTCAAGTCTCGTTTTTTGAACAAAATCCTTGCCCTGAAGGTTAAAGGGAAGCTACCACCCCATGAGGTGATGAGATCTGCAGTCCGGAAAATTATGTGCATGCGTGAACACATCTCAAGTCAACTCAATCTAACCTCCTACTCAACTCCCAAATCAATCCTTAAATGAACCCCTTAACAATTTCCAGCTCAACCTGCAACTCAATTTCCAATTTCACCTAAAATTCAATTGCAACGCAATCCTCAAACCACAACTCAATCCGCAACTTAATAACCAATTCAACCCCAAACTCAACGCCTGACTCAATTCCCGAATTAACCCTCACTCAACCTCAACTCAACTTCAATTCAACTCGAACCCGCCCGAATCAAATTTCAACCCCAATCCAACCAATCTCCAAATCATTACTAACTCAACCATCAACTAAACGATTAACTCAATCCCTGAATCAAGATAGTTTGAAAACTGAATGCGTGCATAAGCTCGACACCCTGCTCGATAACAAATCTACCCTTAACACAACTCCCAACCCAATCTTCAAATCAACATGTTTCGATAAATTACATGCATATATGAACTCAATTCAAAACAACTCAAGCTAACTTCCAATTCAACCTTCTCACAATAGCTTTTTAATTTTCCGCCTTGACTATAGAAACAGACTGGCGAAAAAATATTCCAAATCGGACAAGCCGTTCTATCGAGATACCATGGGTACGGTACAGAGATCCAGTCAAGTGGACGGAGGATTTTTTTTTTTTTTGCTTTTTCGAACTCGGAGACTTTTAAAACGTCGACAAAAATAGTTTTGGAAAGAGAACCAAAGTTAACTCAAAATTCAGGAAATAGTCGTCAGCCGGCAAATATTCAAACACATGTTATCTTTCAAACACAATACCTATTACATAATAAACATAATAAACAATCATGAACAAAGACACCGCATTGACACAGGTAGTCATAATGTCTCAAACAATAAACAGAACAAGGCATAGCTAACGTACGACGTGTTACGGTAGAACAAAAAAAGAAAAACAAACAGAGAACACGTTGGGCGTATTAAGCACACGTAGAGTATACATTTGAGATATTTCACTTCTACCTAAACGTTTACTACAATGGGCGGCATCCAGCGCACGTCATAACTAAAAGCGCTGATCGTAAAATAACTCAGTAAAAAAATGCAGAGTCTACGTGATTTAGTGAGACTAAAACTTGTAGTAAACAGTTACATAATACTCAGCTCAAAAATGGCTAGCTAGTGGGGTATGGGAAGTTTTCTGAGTTTGTAGGTATAGTTGGTTAATTGTGTTTTTGTAGAAAATGGTTGTAGCTTTACAGAAAATGTAAGCATCCAACTAAGTTTCCATTGGAAATAGTTTACAAAATTGTGCCTTGCACTAATTGTATTCTGAAACAAATAAACTCGACAAAAACCCTTGCAGAAAGCCAAATAAAGGGAGCAACATTAATTCAAAATAAACGCGAATCTAGTATTTGGAAAATAGGACAGTTGTCGAAAAATTGATTCTCTTACTTTTTCACTTAATTCGCTTAATTATTTTGCTTAAGATAATTGCGCTTAAAATAACCTTGAACTATATTTTTCCGCCTTACTAAATGTCACATACGTACACAACCACGTACATAGATTGAATAAATCACAAGTTATAACACAAATCACTTTCAATCGCATTGTGGTTCACTACATGTTGCATTGATGAAGACAACGACCTACAATATTATTATTATTATTGTCACAACATCGTTTACATAATAAACATATTACATATTATAATAAACTGAGAAAAAAATTTATAAAATCTATTAACTGTGGTTGTGTGTGTTAACGTACATAAGTATTTATGTATGCGGAATGAAATATGAGAATCGCACAAAGTTGTATGCATTATAAATGAAAATCTATGATTGTAACGCGAAGGACAAGGCTAAGAGCAAGTGAAAATATTAACGCTGTATAATGTTAAGCAAAAGGTTGAATATTTGATCAAACCACTATATAAGAAATTTGTTACAATAAATCACAACATCCAAAGGTTATTGGCTTGCTGCAAGGTGGTCACACGTGCCGGATTTTATATATACAGCATACTGCCATATTTAAACAAATGTTTCGTATATCATTTAGGCAACCAATATTATATTTAGCTTAAGCCACACTATATGATTTTTGATAATCGATTTTGGCTGGATTTTATGTATCTTAGTTAAACAATTTTTAAACGCTCAAACAAAATGCGGCATTTATAATCTTATCAAACAAATCCAACTACGGATCACATTTTGGGAAAACACATTCAAAAATGGACCATGTGACATTTGAAATTCAATACTGAACAACACAGTTCTTTTATATAAAAAAGTCTGGATTAACAATTGTAATTGAACAATATGGTTTGATGCATTTACTGGTGCAGTATAAATTGAAATTGACAAGGTATACCGACATCTTATCTAATAAAATCACCAATATTGAACAGGTGGGTGCCAGTTGATTATAGTCTAATCAATATTACAATGCATATTTTATAGTATGTACAATGATTAATCGATCGCCTGCGTGCATTTCCATGAATAAATTCTTCGGTTATCATATCAGCGTTTGTTTAAATAAAAAAACAAAAACATTATTTGTACATTGATACATTGTCCACGAGTAAGATTTAATGATTTAATTTTTGAGTGCCTATTTATGTATGTCAAACATTTTTTATGGCGCAAAATTTTAATCGAAGCATTTAATAAATTTGTCAACCAAATTGACAACAATTAAAGATAACTAATTATTAAATAAAAAATAATTTTGCAATCTTTTATTGTGAGTGAGTGCACTACATATACTTATCATCTTTTGTATACAAGAAGTGTGCACATCATTCCTCCCCGTCAGTCGTCATTGATTTGATTTTAGTATACGTCAAAGTCAATATATCAATTGTACATTCAGAAAATTTATAAACATCACAGTAGATTGGATTGTTTTACGCATTTTAAATTTATTGCGGTATTCTTATCAAATACACCGTAATTATTTTGATAGGAATCATAATTTGGAATAACTTTGGCCCACTGTTGTATTAACTACTAGCGGTGTAACATATAAATCAAAATATAACTGATAATAATTAATGGTAAACATAATAAATAACCCAAAAAAATATTATCAAATGCAAATTATTTATTTGTTATTAAGTTGATAAACAACTAATTAAGAATGAAATTTAAAGATTTGATTTTATGGCAAGGTGTTCGTTGGAATTTCTAGTTTAAGTCTAATCTATACTTGTTTAGATTTATTACATATTATAATGAGTTTTCAAGTCGTTTGTGATTATTTTTTGTTATTTTAGCTATTTAATCAAGTCAGACATATTCAAAGCAACATTTTATTTTGCTGTTTAACATCCTTCGCTGATTATTAGGTAAAATTGTTTTGGCTTAAAAGGCGGAGCCTGACTAAATTCGTTTTGATAACCGAACAAAATTGAATGACTAATTGAGCGGACTGTTTTTATTCGTGTTCAAATGGATTCATTTACACTCGAAACTTTCTTTTACGCACGGCACAACTATATGCAACACTTGATTAATTAAATCACAAAGTTTTTTAACGTATATTAATGTTATTTTTTACAAAATATTTTATTAGATCCAAATAATTTTTCACCGAATTTATTGGTAAGTATAAGCTTAGACTGACTAGGTACATTGTATTATAAAAACTAAACAGAATGCCTACAAATTTTTCAAAAATTATTGACAATCACAAAATTTCCCTCATTCACGTACTCCTACTTTACTACCTACCTATTGGAATAAAATAAAATTGTAGTGACCATAAAAAAATAGCATCAGCGCTCGCACAACGTCTAGAATATGGTATAGCGGAAATTTTTTGAAGCCGAGTGGCCCCAAATATTTTGTCTAAAATCAGACGTCAATCGGAGAAACAAATCATTTTACCTTTCCGAAATCGTTTTACATTTTACATACATTTTTATTTTGGAAAATATTAATAATTTATAATAATCAAATTTAAATCTTTTTCAACATAACAATAGAATAATACAATAATTTCGACAGATCGTGTAACCTAAAATAAGAATTAAATACATCAACTAAACTAATACAAATTTATAATTATCAATAAATTATTTTGAAGATACCTAATGGCATAGACTTCCAATTATCTTCAAGGTTATTGAACAATTGCAATCCCCGATAGAAAAAACTACTTTGAGATATTTTATAAAAATATTGTGGTAAACGAAAATGAGCTGCAGACCTGTTAGCGCGTTCGGTTACATCAAAATTTGTAATTAAAACATTATTATTTTTGATCATATTATACTTAAGTTTATAAACCAACAGAATAAATTCATATTCTACCATTTGTGATATTGGTAACAGTTGATTGGAATAAAGGAAAATGGTTGTCATTCTCATGGCAATATTCTTGATAGTCTTTAAAGCTTGGTTCTGGTATATTTGTAACTCCTTTACCTTAGCACTACCTGCAGATCCCCAAATTTGAATAAAATAAAGTAGACGAGAGTTAACAAATGAAGAGTAGCAGTTTAATGCAACTTGGTTTTTTTTTTTTACATTTTTTTTTAATTGGGTGCAGAGCGAACTTGTGAACGGTAATAGCTCCTTGTATCTGTCAGAGCTTCTGCACCCAATGCGCGATCCTGCAAGTAAAGATTAATTTTTCCGCTGGCGCTACATCCCATAGAGGGATTGGGCCGCTTCATTATGAAGTTTTCATAATAATTTTTTTTACGGATAATGAGTGATTAATTCATTGATCCAACATGAACCAGCCGTGATTTTTTCATAACCCGCCGGGAATCGAACCCGAGACCTCCGGAGCTTAAAGCAAACATGCTAACCACTGTGCCACCGGCACATTGAAGTGTATTAGCGAATTCTACTTTTGAGCTCGGGAGCTTCAAAAGTAAACATATGTGCATTGGTTGTTCCTCTTGTTACTCTTGTTGTTGTAACAAATGGTGATATTTTCTCCGATAGTTCTGCAGAACATTTACCATGCAAGCATCTGTAGAAGATGCAGAGTCCTACAACATTTCTGCGATGCTGTAAGCTATCTAGTTCTAAGTCTGGGATTCCGTATTTGTAATATATTGCCCAATACGTCCAAAGACAGCTACGTACGGTGCAAGCTTTTGCCTAATGGAGTTTATGTGAGTCGACCAGTTTAAGTTATAACAAAGATTTAGTCCTATAGGTAACAAATATTATCTACTCTAGAGATTTTATCCGAATCCAGAGAAATTTCTCTAAAATCGTAACAGTTTTTTCTTTATAGAGAGAAAATTATGAATTTAGTTTTGGATTTATTAAGGCGAAGAAAAAACTATTTAAGATCTTTAAATCGGTTTCCATCTGTAATTGTAGGTCTTCTATACTCAAAGCATCATATGTAATTACCGCATCATCCGCAAAAAGTTGAAGTTTGCCAGATAAATTGTGCAAGAAAACATCATTGATGTAAACAATAAATAATAATGGACCTAAGATAGACCCTTGAGGTACTCCACACTTTATAAACAATTCTTCGGACTTGTAATTCCCCATTTGAACGAAATGTTTTCGATTGAGTAGGTAATCTTCAAGAAGCAAAAGAGTGCTATCAACAAATACCGCACCACAATTGTATATTTTCTAATAAATTTAAAACAGCAGAAAGTGTACTGCTGTTTCTTTGAAATCCTAAATTGGTTAGCATTAATAATTTGATTATTATCTAAATAAAGTTGTAATCTTTTATGGATCATTTTTTCAAAAATTTTGGAAAATGTTGGAAGAACGGATATCGATCGGTCTATAATTATTAATGTCCTGCTTAGATCCTGATTTAAATATTGGAGTAATACGAGCAGTTTTCAACTCATTTGGCAACTGTTAGTAAGGTTTATTTCATTTATGACTGTTTTTTAAGATTCTTAAACTGGGCTTTAAAGTAAACGTTATCAGGATATTTTACTTTCTGTTACGTAAGTAAAATAAAGTATAGTAATCATGAAAATTTTCGAACTTGAGATTATTGAAGAATTATCTGTTTTGAGGTCCCCCGAGTCCGAAAAAGTGGGTTTTGAAATGATGTCTGTCTGTCAGTCTGTCTGTCTGTCAGTCAGTCCGTCTGTCAGTCTGTGTCCTCTCTACAGCCCAGATGGCTTAACCAATCGAACTGAAACTTCAGATTTAAGCTTTTTTGATAAATTGGGAGGTTCCAGTGAATTTTACTTCAAATCGGTCAACCGGAAGTGACCACTCCCTTGGGCCAGAAAATTTGTTTTGCAAATATCTTAAAAAGTATAAGGTTTACAAAAAATTACTAATACAAAATGTTTCCAATAAATTAAAAATTAAAAAAAAAAAATTGGGTCTATCCGACTCTCGGATGACACTTTTCCCAGAAATCATCCGTTAAAGATCACCAAACCAACCATTTATATTTTATAAACATTTTCCGTTATTTTGGCAAGGCAAGGCCGTTAAAATATGTCACGGATTTTCTTAAATTTTGGAGACCACTTCCCCAATAACACAATTATTCACGACAATATAAATCTTCAACTCTCATACCGCTAAGTCACAGACTCACAAATACAGTCAAACCTGTTTTTGTGCGGTCGTTTTTTATGCGATTTTTTGTTTATGCGATATTTTTTGTGCGATTTTTTTTAAGCGGTATATGAATTATGCCGCATAAAAGAAATCGCACAAAAAAAATCGCATTGAAAATAATCGGGTAAAAAAAAATCGCATAAAAACAGACCGCACAGAAACAGGTTTGACTGTAATGTTCGATTATTTAGAATTGACACTTGTTGAGCAGCAATCAAAGTGCATTCGCCATTTTTCATCTTTGAAATTTCATCTCAGCCCTTCAGTCTGGGCGGGACATCGCTGTGGACCATTCGAAAATACAAAATTGTAGAACACAAACAATAAAAAATCAGAATTAACGTTAATTATCATTTGTTACCGAATCCCACCTCCTTGTCATATAGCATTTCATTTTATATATCTCCCAGCTCTCCCAAACCTGCTCCACCCTATTGGCGTGATATTATTTGAAAGCCTCCCATAGTAATTTGCTATTAAGGCCCTTTTCCAATTACCGACTTATTTCAAACTTATTGACTTATTTGACGCCATCTTGAATAAGTCGGTAAAGTCATTCCAATTCATTTTGCTGACTTATTTTGACAACTGATGATGACAAAAATTTGTGTCTGTGTTTATGTCTTTAATTTAAAATATTACTTTTACCTACTTATATCAGGGGTTTGCTGATATTAAATATTGCTCCATTACATTGCGTATTATACTGCTTTCTTTTCATTTTAAAATTTACGTATGAAAGACCAGATAAAATATTATGAATGACAGAATTTTAATGTTTACATGTAACAGAACTGTATAGTTTATATGAAACCAAATAAGTTTTTTATGAAAGAAAGAAATAGAAAATAAGTCACCTCATCAGCAGACTTATTTAAATAAGTCGGTGAAAACAAATAAGTCGGTAATTGGAAAAAGGCCTTAGGCCCTTTTCCAATTACCGACTTATTTCAAACTTATTGACTTATTTGACGCCATCTTGAATAAGTCAATGAAGTCATTCCAATTGCTTTTATCGACTTATTTTGAAAATTTTTGAAAATACACAATAATTAGACAGAATGTTTCCATGACACCAAAAATAAATAAGTTTTCTATAGGAAAAATTACTAAAGAATAAGTCACCTTTTCAGCAGACTTATTTGAATAAGTTCGAATAAGTCAATAAGTCGGTGATTGGAAAACAGCCTTAGAGTTATATGTATACTGCTTTGAATACCAAGTGAATTTATTATTCGGAAATAATACCTTATTAAAGTAATTCACAAATAATGTCTCGATCAACATGTCGTTGAAATTTCAATCATTAAAATGTCAAATAAAACGTCACAGAAATGTCAATGTCAGTAATATTAATGTCACAGAAACGGAAATATCTTGCTATATTTAAAAGCTCACTAGATATAATTATTTTTAAATGTTGACGATATTATTTGCAACCAGCAAAGTATTTTAGGTAAATTTAGAAATTTAAATTCCATATTACACGGTAGCATAAAATAAGGAACTACAAGAAGGCTCAAACAATGGTAAATTAAAATAGACGCTAGCGCTGTTTGTATTTTGCGTTAAAAAGTTTAACTAACATTGGCTGTAAACCAAAAGCAACAACAATAGTATAGCAGAGTATTATGTACAACGAAGTATAATACATAAATAGCAAGCACAGAAACGAACCAATTTGTGTTTGTGTGGGCAAGTTTAAACTTTACGATATACATATGTACAAAAATATGATATTTTCCTCTTTCAATCACAAGGAAAATAAAATGCTTTCTCTCTTGCACTTGCAGCAAATATAATCGCATTCTCTAAAAATAAAAATCAACCAAACTAACATAAACGTATTTACTCGACCAAGCTGCGCTGTTCCAATAATAATTAGCCCATTTGAATGTTGGTACAAAGGGGACAGAAAGGAAAAATCTGAAATTAACATAAAACTCTTTTTTGCTTAAACCGGTAACGATAGTATTTACTAATACAGATAAAGGCTACATAGCTTTGTATTGTAAATATTATACCAACGACGGTGTTTACACTACCTAGGCATTTTATTCCTGGATTTTTTCTCTTTTCATACAAAACCGGTTTTGTGTGATTTTATTTTTTGGGATATTTTTTACACCAAAATTTTGTTGGTTTCTTTGGATTCTTCACACTAACACAAACAAAAAGCAACAAAATAATCTTTTCTGTTTGAAGAACAAATACGAAATGATAATATTTTTTACACATACATATGAAAAAATTCCGGTTTCTTAATGCTTAGTGTAAACGATGAGGGATTTTGTTGCCGAAGAATCCGGAATAAAATACCTAATGTAAACACCCCCAAATGCACAGACCATATAAACACAGTTAGTGTAGTTTACAAATTATCATTCATGTTTTTATTCGCATTTTTCATGCAAGTACAAACCAAAGCCGTGCTGTTTCTCTTATATGGCATCAATCATCATAAAACAAATGTACATTGAAATTCCACTATACGAAATTTATATACAAAGTGACTTTGTATTATTGTGTTGGTTGTATACAAATACATCTAAAATTAAAAATTGAACATTTGTTTTGGTTATTTATCATGGTATAAATATACAAGGTATGTATGTTCCAACCAATCAACATATCGTCATTTTTCCTTTTGGTGACGTCACTTTGAGTAATATATTTCGTAACGTTGACTCCGTTTGGTTGAGATTTGTGTTTTTTCTATCGTGTACAATCGTTGAAACTTATTTCTATTTCTAAAACCTAAAAATATTCTTATAAATTTAAACTACATAGTTCGCAAAAAAATATTCAAATTGACTCTGAGTGACGTCACGCTCCACATGTTTTTAGCTGTCAAGCATACCTTGTAATATTGGGATCATAGTTATTTACTATGGAATATGAAGAGAAAAAACGAAACATTAAAAAAACCAACAATTTACGTCAAGGCAATGTCGTATAAGAATATGATACATAATCAATGAATATACTCGTATACGAATACGATTTTGTTGAAATTTTCAATTTCTGTTTTATTAGAAAAAACTCATTGTTTCGCTCACACAAACTCTCTTTCCTTTTCATACATGCATATTTCGTTTTAGCGTTTTAACAATGCCTATGTAATGTATACATAGTATGCCTATGTAATATATAGGCATTGGTATATTAACCAATGTGTATTGTTCTTGGTTGTGTTTATACCTTTATACATACAAAGTTGTTCATTACCAATTTCATTTATCTTAGACACATTCTGCTTGTTAATAATAGTTCCGAAAAATAAAAACATTAAAATGTCGCTACTATCGACACTCCCGATATGTTATTATTTTTTGAGTCCTCTTTATAGTATTTTCTTTATGACGGTAGTCTATTCATTTTATCTTAAAGATACCTAGGGAACAATTGTTGGAATTTGCAAGGTGTGTTAACTGTAGAATAATATTTCTTCCGAAAGTTTGATATTACCTCGGTGAACAGATAAACAAATTTATATTACTACTTTTTGTTAAAATGACCCCCACGCAATGCTTCAATCGACTTCAAATTTTGTGAACAAGTAGATGAAGAATTGTCAAATTTATCATCAACATAACAAAAAAGTTAACACAAATTGCTTATTACTAAAATCTATCTTTGTACAAAATTTCGACTAAACCTATCAATATTTGTGAGAATGGGAGGCAAAGCAAAAATAATAAAAATGTGCGACTGGAAGGACGGACGGAAGGACGGACACGACATTTTTCTGACCGGTGTTTCGGGGTCCTGGTAACCTAATTCGTCGAGAAATGTGAAAATCTGGAACAAAATTTTTTTCTCGATTACAATACTTACCCAATATAACTTCGTTATAGTGGGAAAAGTAAAAAAAAATTAAAAATTTAAAAAAAAAAATTTAAAAAGAATTAAAAAATTTTATAAAAAAAATAAAATTGCTGTTTGGCCAACACAAAAATATATGTGTATATTAGGGCGGATTAAATTTTTAAGTGGTCTGGAGACTCCATTTTTCTGAAAATTCATTTAGTTTTAAGCTAAAAAGTCCACAACACGATATGGCTACGATGAATTTCGAGCCTGCATAATTTCATTTGAAGATAGTTTTTAAAAAATGCCAGGCGTACGGTGCTAGATAGGAAAAAATTACTTATAATGAAATTTGTTAAGGGTCGAGGGGGACATCGGATGGCGACCTTCAATTCAACCTTGACTACGACTTTCAAGGTTATTTGAAGGTTAAATTGAATTTGTTAAATATAAATCCCTATTTTTGACCCCAGATTCATAAAAAACGCAAAATTTTACGTTCAGATAGGCATTTTAGGTTCTTCCTTTGGATGACTTTCAGGTGTTAGTTCAAGGACAAATTACTAAGTAATTAGAAATGATCTGCAAATAATGAAATGGGGAATATACTAACACAATATTAACTTGGTACCTTTGGTCATGGTGCCAACAAATTTAAAGTAAGTCATTCTCATTAAAATTCATTATTTGCTGATTATTTCATATTATTTAGTAGTTTGTCCTTGAACTAACATCTGAAAGCCATTCAAAGAGAATAAACTTCCTATCTGAACGTAAAATTTTGTTCCCTTTCCGAATCAGGGGTCCAAAAATAGGGCTTTTCATTTAAAACAATCAATTTGATCATCGAATGACCTTGAAGGTCGTAGTCAAGGTCGAATTATAGGTTACCATCTGATGTCCCCTCGACCCTTAACAAATTTCATTAAAACTAATTTTCTCCTATCCAGCAGCGTTCTCGAGATAGAAACCTGGCATTTAAAAAACTCACACTATATAAAAAAAAATCTTCAAATGAAATTATGCAGTCTCGAAATTCATCGCATCTATATGGTGTAGTGGACATTTTTGCTTCAAATACAATGAATTTTCAGAAAAGTGGAGTCTCCAGACTAAAAATTTTTTCTCCATACAATTTAATCCGCTCTAGTGTATATATAGCTTAATTATGCTAATTGTAATTAATTAGCACACTACAGTGACGTACTTTCGTTTTTTAATGCAAATATTACATAATTGAATGTACATAATTTTTTCCATGTTTCTTAACTTTTTTAACGAGGGTTTGTGGTCCTTTAGTATGTATATTGTTTTATAATTGCAAAAGTATTTCACAACTCCCCCCCCCCCCCCACTTTTTTACAGGGAGTTACAGCAGTTCTTGCATTTGTTATTTTTATTTTTTCTAAATTGAATAACTTCTTCGGTTTGAATGTAAAACTTATTCCAAACAGTAATTATTGTGTGTATTAGCCCAATTATGCTAATTATAATTAATTTGCACACTACAGTGACGTACTGTCGGTTTTTTAGCATAAATGTATGTTATAAAAATATTTAGCCTAAATGTATGTTAAATTGCCAAATCGGTCAACCGGAAGTCGCCCTTGGGCCAGAAAATGTATTTTGCACATATCTTAAAAAGTACAAATAAGGTTTACCATAAATCACTAATACAAATTCCAAAAAAATTAAAAGAAAAAACTTAAATTCATAATAGTCCGGTCAATTTAGACATAAAAATAGCGGTCAAATAACAAAAATTCCCGCAGAGCCAAATATTGGTGGAGAGCTGGGGTTTACCATTACAAATAAAGTTTTAAAAATCCCCATCGATCCTATGTGTGCTACAAAAGTTATTCGTGGTCAAAGGTGAAAATTTGAGGTTTTCTGGTTTTCTGGATTTTTCTCGAAAACGGTAAGTTTTATCAAAAAGAACCTCAAACCAAAGTTGTAGATCTTAAAATTCTCTATAAAAATGGTCTTAATAATTTTTTCCTAAGAGTTACCATTTCTGAGATATCGCGATTCTAAGAGTCACATTATACATCATATGCACACATTACCACGCCACCTGTGAGGTAGTGTATATTCGGCGCGTTTTTTTTTTTACCGTGGTTTCCCCTGTAGGCCTACTCCACTAACTGTCATGACAATTTTAGGATAATTTAAGGGAACAATACCCGTCTAGTTCTAGATATTACCTTATTATTGATATCGAATGTTGATATTGCTATTGATTATTGGGTTAACTATTGTTTTGATTTATTTAGATATTTTAATCAGATTCATACTCTTGAAAGTCTACAACAATCAAGTCTTCTTCGATTTCTTCTTCTTCTTCCTCTTCCACTTGCTGGATGTTCATAAATTGTTCAAATGTGGCTGAGTCATTGGTATCTTCATTAAAATCACAGGAATCTTCCTCTATTGTACTCAACTGGACATTTGAACAAGACTGACCTTGACCTTGAGTAATGTTTGAATCGGTTCCAGAGTATTATCTATCAATTTCCAACCCCAGTCTTCTGGGTTCAGTTGATTGCCTAGCCATGTTTGAACTTGATAGTATACTCGAAACAAGTGTTGAATAGCAGATGCCGATGTTGGAGGAAGACATGATAGTTGTACTTGTTTCTTGTTTCGCGTATTTTTTACAAAAGTTAAGTATCGGTATTTATCAATGCAAGTAATTTTTTTTGGAGCTCCATAAACCGCAAGAAGAAAGCGAATTCCTTCCGTTATTATTGTTTGAGGTGAGGAATCAATTTCTGTAAATACTTTAGCGCAGTCAGTCAAATCTTTTTTTTCGAATAATTTAAATACTGACGTTTTGCCCCTTCTGTACATTGCTGACGAAGTGTCGCAGCCGGTTATCGCATGTAAAAATAAAATATAGTTTTGGCATTTGGGATAAGCAGATAAACTTTTTAAAGAATATATTTCTGTTCGCTGTTGAGCCCTTCCAGGTTTCAGAAAATAAATAATTTTATCCATTGGAGTCCTTGCAGTAAGTAGTACTAACAAATCAACATCTTCACCAACTACAATTGTTGTGTTTGTTGCATTAAATTGTTCTATTGCTGTTTCAATTATGAGGACATCTGCATCATTTTGAGCTTGTTTCACTGCAATATTCGCAGCTGTTAATTTGTCACGTAACATGGAAATGAAACGAGATTTATTATTAATGTTAGCGAAAAATTGTTGTCGATTCGCTGGAACTGTCATAAATTCATCAAAGATAATCTCGGAACCCGATGATGTTTTTGTAGTTTGACGACGTTATTCTGCAGCTTTAATATTCTTTGTCGAGTCACTGTAGCCGTCAAATACTACCGTCACTGTAAGCCCATAATGCCTGCGTAGATACTGAACATATTTATCAAAATAACGCTAAAGGTTTCTTCACGATCCCACACAATGTGATGTAGTAGGCATCCTCCATCAATAATGTAAGTAGCGTTTGTACGATCAACCTCAGTATTGACTGATTGAAATCAATCGTAAACCGCTGACTTTGTTGTTTTACGCATTCCAGCTGCATCGAAGAGTGATAAGGGTAAGGGGCTAATTCATACTCAAAAAAATTTTCAATCTTATCCTCAAAAGCTTTAGTGATACTCATGCGTTGAAATAATAATACAGGGTCTATAGCTACTTCTTCGTGAACTTTCACGGTGCTACTCGCAGCTAAAAAAGGGAGTACTTTTTCAGAGCGTTTTAATTTAATATTATTAAATTTTTCACCTGCCATTCTAGACATGGAAGCAATCCCAACTTCACGAGCTTTATGGCAATTAATCTTATCGTCACCAACAACTCCAGAAGCAATAAATACGATTTTGTTAATTTTAGGAAAAGGATCATGTGATGAAAACCAGTCAAGAAGTTTTTTAATATCTTTAGCATCTTTTTTACGCCGCGAATCACTTGCATCTACATGCTGATCTGTTGTGCCCATTTGAACATTAGCAAAAACTTCCAACCCCTCACACACAGTATTCATTGCATGCATTCCGTAAACCCATTTACTTATCACACTTTCTTTCGTACTTCTTCCTCGAGAAATGCCCCCATCTGTTTTCATAGATTTCATCATCGAAATATAAGTGCGCAGATTTAGCATAAGGTAAATGTCCAGATGCATGAAAATAAGGCAGCATTTCTTTAACGCAGTTCAAATGTGCTTGCCAATCTCCCATATGTTCTGCTCTTATAAACTCCTTTGGAAAATGGACACCATCCGAAAGTATTGTACCCATAATTGTGCAGTTGGCCCTCGTTTCTGATATTCAATTAATTTGTTATTAAACTGATCAAGTAATTTTCCACATATTTTCTCATCTTCTTCAATGTCATAATATGAAAGAGTGTTAAAGACTTAGGTGCATACACTTCAGCGAGTACTTCCTTTAAACCACTTCCTTGCATAATATAACCGATTGCTCCAAAAAATGACATAAGCAAATGAAATCCTCCTAGTCTTATTATAATCTTCGAAACTTCAGATCCTTCAGGTGCAGCAGATACAATCTCGCGAGCTTTCGCATACAGAGGTTGATCAAAAGTAGTTATACATACTTTGTGGACTCAGCGGCGTAGCGAATGGGGGTTGCGGGGGGTTAAACCCCCCCCCCCCCCCTGAGTTTCACATATTATACTAAAATCATTACATATGATGTGTTGATCCACACAAAATAATTGATAATTCGAATAAAACTCATTACCTGTTATAATACGCATGTAACCTATTTTTGATTCTTCATATAAAAGAAATGGAAACAAAGCAGCGTAATATTAGACGTAATTTTTACAGATCTGTGTAGACCTTTTTTCCAGATTAAGTTGAAATTAGATTACATAAGCGAAGTTAATTAAAATGTTTAAAAGACGGTCAGGTATCTACCGGTTGTACGCTTGTACCTATAATAACAAAATTAGCACAAAATATTTGTCAGATTTTTAGTAGTACTCTTAACCTGGATAATCTCTCCAATTGAAGAGTTCTAAGACGTTCAGGCGCCTTAGGAATTACTTAAGAAACACAATCGGTGGGAAGCGACTAAATGGATTAGCATTATTAAACATTCATAGAGATGTGGTTATATAAATAGACTGTGTCCTCGATGAATTGGCCTTAGTGTTACTACGAATCAATATAAAATTATAAAAAACTAATAAAAAATTGAATTCAAATAAATTCGAATGCATTATTTTCTTGTAGAAATTATTTTTTTTTTAAACCCCCCCCCCCCCCCTCGACGAATTTCTGGCTACGCCACTGTTTGTGGTTATAACGTTTAGCATTCTCTAAAGCACAAAGTAAAGTTGTGTATATTGTATTGTAATTACTTGCTGGTTGATGAACAAATGGCAAAAATGTAATTTTTGACTTAGAAAAATCTATAATATTACTGGTCACGAATTCAATGTAACCATTCCAACCAGGTAGAGAGACATTTTTATATTTCCCATAGAACCATGTCATATCAACTTTTTTTAAAAACGATACTTTAGATTCACTTTCATAATCAAAATTTCGCACATTTATTTTGCTGTACCCAACCACGCCAGTGTTTTGATAGACCTGTATAGGTACATGAGCCTTTGCTGCAAAATCTTTCGCTGAAAGAACTTCAGTTATTCGTGGCATCGGCTCTTCTTGTAATACTGAATCTTTGGGAGTCACAATTTGGATAATACCCATTATATGAAGCTTATTATTACCATCCAAAGTATTTACATTAATGTCAGCATTGTCTGCAACGTATTGAATGAATGTGCCTGTTTCTGGTGGTAAAATATAAGGTGAACGACTGAAAACTGCTGCTGATTCATAGTTCATTGTTTCACTGTAAGATGCGCATAAACCAAAAGACGAGAAAATTTGTATGAGACGTTTCGAACCAAATCGCCGATGAAAAAAACTGAAAGACCCACCTGTAATTTAGATTTAAAGGTTCTAGGCCGAACAGCAGTCATGATGCAGTGGCTAATATTCGTACAAACTAACTTTAGATGATCTAAATTATGACGCTTGTTTTTTAAAATGACTTGTTCCAAAAAATATAACAATGATTCAAACATTCTACCTGGTGGGGGGTACATAGTATTATCGAAAACGCAAGATTGAATATCTTCACGAACAATTGCTGCCGCAGCTTTCAAAGTTTTTAACCGCTTGTCTTTTTCATCTAAGTGTTTTTTATCAGACCAGACTTGACTTAAAATATCTTGGTAATTGTCAATAAAACAAATAAATGTTAATTTTCCAGGCTTCTCTGTAATAATAATTCTACTGCAATACTTCAATTTCAATCGTATTTTTATAGTTCTGTCATCTAAAGCTCCACCTTGACAAACATTCTTCAATTCATCCAACGAAAACTGGCAATCATCACTCGTTTCTATGAATTGAAAAATTTTCTCCATCGCAGAGTTTACAGTTTCATCTTGTGGACGGCCAATTTTACCACCAGTATTAGGTTTTAAGAAAGATTTGTAACAACTGTCATGGTATTTTGCATCAGCAGCGACTAAATCATACTCAAAATTAATACGTTCAAGAACAGCCTTTGAAACATCATCAGAACGATCTTTAGCAGGGATTCTTTGAATTTTAGTGTAGTCACGTTATAAATTTTTTTTCGAAGAAGCTGTGCTTTCTTTTTCTCAGTCTCTTCATTGGCTTCATTGCCACAAAATAAACAGTATCTTTTAAATTACTCGCGTTCTAGTACGAGGTGGACTTTTTTTTTGGAGTACTAGCCTGTTCCTCCTCACGTTGTCTTTTTACTGCAGCGATTGAAGTTTTCCGGGTGTATGATTTTCTGCAATCCACGTGTATTGTAACGGATTTTTGAGTTCTTAAATACTCAGTAAACTCATCACCTCTCGCGACACTAGCCTCGATTAAAGTTGCCATTCCACGATCAACCACAACTGATTCATCTTCAATTAAAAGTTTATTGCAAATAAAGCAAAACTGAGACATTTTTTCGAGTTATAAAATAGCACAAATAACCTAAATGGTAGACGCTTGTAATAAGTACGTATATTCACTTGAACTGAACCTTTAGCACTAACAGAAACAGATGAACGAGACTTACGGACAATAGAATAGTCAGATGTTTTTCAAGGCCACGTGATAAATGTTTTCAGAATAGTATAATATGGGTATTTATACTTGTCTTAAGTGCCTGATTATGTATATACGTGGCTTATATGTGCATATCATGTATAATATGACTCTTAGAATCGCGATATCTCAGGAATGGTAACTCTTAGGAAAAAAATCATGAAGACCATTTTTGTAGAGAATTTTAAGATCTACAACTTGGTTTGAGGTTTTTTTTTTGATAAAACTTACCGTTTTTGGAGAAAAATCCAAAAAACCTCAAATTTTCACCTTTGACCACGAATAACTTTTGTTGCACACATAGGATCGATGGGGATTTTTAAAACTTTATTTTTAATGGTAAACCCCAGCTCTCCACCAATATTTGGCTCTCCGGGAATTTTTGTTATTTTAAATGTCTATATTGACCGGACCATAAATATGTATCACCTTTTATTTCGTTTACGTGTGTAATAATGAGTCCGAAAAATTGGGTTTCGAAGTGGTGTCTGTTCATATATACGTCTGTCAGTTTGTAGTCCAGATGGTTTAACCAATCAAACTGCAACTTCATGTTTAAACTTTTTACATAAATTTTGGGGTCCCAGCTCCCAGAGTCCCAGCTCCTAGATTCCATGAAACAGAAAATTTATTTTGCAAATATTTCAAAAATTTACAATTTACAGAAAACATGAAAAAATAAAAACAATCTTAAGTTTGCAAGGAATTTGCATTATAAAAGTTTCTCGAAATTCGCTGTTCTTAGAAGAAAGTCATGTGTTGGCCACACCCCATTTTTTTTTTCTTATTATCTATAATTTTTTATTGCTAAAATTATAATTACGTAATAGGTTTATTATTTGGATACAAAAAAAAAACTGGTACATATTACAAAAATATCCTGAACTTACTTTATATTAAAATATGACTAGAAATGATAGGAAAGGGAATAATGAATATTATTAATAAATTAGTAATTCATACTGTTATAGTATTATTATTAAAGTAAAGTTTTTCGTGTTTAACTAGTGACTTATTTGATATATTTGTGTTGAATCGTATCTGTGTTTGGTCCGTGAATACATTAGGATTGATTGATTTAATATTTGTTTCGTCATTATGATAGTTTGTGGGTACTGCCGTGTATTGGTCCTGAATAAAAGAGTTTCTATCTAAATAAATGAATGATTCTTGGGGTG
The DNA here is from genome assembly GCA_963556165.1 of Tipula helvola. Classification (NCBI taxonomy): domain Eukaryota; kingdom Metazoa; phylum Arthropoda; class Insecta; order Diptera; family Tipulidae; genus Tipula; species Tipula helvola. Next base: position 56,030,113 of record OY744482.1, read on the forward strand.
GATTTTTTTTTTTCAATTATGTATTTGTAAGGGTTCATATCAGTTTGGTAGGATGCAAAAATCATGGAATTTTCTAAATTTGTAGTTGATTTTAAGATATGTTTTCTTATTTGTTCTATTATATGAATATATCTATCCTATCAAATTTTATTTGGTTGTATAATGTTTTAAATTTTCCTTTTTCCTAAACATGCTCTCAGACATTTCCTTTCAAATATTCGCATTTTTTCCATTATTGCTGCCGACACATTATACGTTATACCAAATGGGGGCCGCATATGTCATAATTGGTCTAACAATCAGTTGATCGCATATTAATTTTAGATTTTTATTTAAATATTTTGCAAAAAATAACCTTTTAAGCATTCCGAGCACTTTTCGACCTTTTTCGATTTGTATTGTAATATGTTTATCGAAATACAGATATTAATCAATATTAATTCCCAGATATTTTACTATTAATTTTTGTTCTAATTGTTTGTCGTTTAATTTAATACATATTTGCTTCCAATTTTTTCTTATATTATTATTTAATTTGGTCAATGGAGGTCTAAACAGTATTACTTCACATTTAGATGTATTAATTGTAAGTTTCCATGTTCTACAGTACTCATTTATATAATTTAAGTTGTTTCGAAATGCACTCTATACGGACTGTATATTTTTTGATGTAGAGTAAATGACTACGTCGTCATCATATGCTAACGCTTGGCATTGTTTCGAATTTAAACTTTCTTTGGTTAGTATATCTGATATGTATAATGTGAATAGAATTGGTGCTAAAATTGTGCCTTGTTGCAGTCCATTGAATAATTTGAATTCATAACTTATTAAATCCACTCCATCCGAAATGACAAATTTCCTATCTTTCAACATTTCAAGTAGAAAATATAATATGTTTATATTAAATCCCATATTTTTTATTTTAAAAATTAATCCTTCAATCCAAACAGAATCAAACGCCCTTTCTATATCTATCAAAACTGCTCCAGTTACTCTATTATCGTTAAAACCCCTAATCACGTCTGATATTAACTTTGTGGTTGCATGTACTGTAGAGTGATTGTACCTAAAACCGAATTGTGTGTCTGGTAGTAAATCAGCTCGTTGAGTAAAGTTTAGTATTTGATTATAAATTAAAATTTCAAAAACTTTACTAATATTCGGCATTCATGATCTTTATTCTTTTTCTTTATAGGTACTATCTTTGATAATTTCCATTTACTGGGTAAGTAATTGTTATTTAATGTATTATTAAATAAAATACAGTAATCTCTGATGATGCACTCAGGTATATTCGGTATATTATCTGGCCCCGATGATTTTTTATTATTTAGACATTTAAAAATAGTTTTTAGTTCTTCTATCGATGTTTGTAAATGATTATTATTCATAATATCACTATTTATCATATCTGATGTATGGAGATAATTAAATTCTATCTTAAAGAAATTATTCGTATTATTGAACATTATCCTTTGTTTTTGTCTGTTGATTTTGGTTATAAATCTATTGACTGTATCATCATTAATTTTTTGTGTTTGTTCTTGAATATAAGCTCCTATCACGTTTAGTTTGTCCCTGGTAGATAAAATTTCAATCTTTTCACTGTCGATATGTTTAATTTTATTTTTATCGTTTAAGTCAATTGAGTAGGTACATATTATAGAAATTCAGCAATTTTTGATCTTCTCTATTGATTAAATTTATGTTTAAATTATCTATACTAATTTTTTCTTTAGATCTGAATATTTGATTAATGTTTTTAAAGAAATGTTTGTTTTATTTGGATTTTTTGAATTTTGTTTTTCCATACTTTGTTAATTTGTAAAATTATATTTTGTTTAATTAGTGATTTTATATTTTTAACACGTTAATCGCCACAATAATTTCAACAAAGTTTTCCTCTGCGCCATGGTAATTTTAGTACATATTTAGCATTATATAACTAAGTCTATTTTATTTATTTTTCTGTAGTAAGCCTAGCAATTTTCAGGTTTTGCTCAAAGAAGCCTAAGCTTTTGAAAGATAAAGCAAATTTATCGTTTGCGTCGGATATCAGTTACCGACGTGGCCTTTTTATGTACTAAATCCCGTATGTCAGACATATATGACTGGCATGGCCCATGGAGAAATTCTTAGTGTCAGACACATACGACTGACATGGCGAGTAACGTGTTAATTATTGAGTAAAGCTGGTTTATTAAATTACGGTTATTATTTTGTGTTCTTTTCAAATTTTTTATTTGGAATAACACACGACTCTTTTCTTTATATAATTTAAAGATGGTTCTGCTTCCATATAAATCTTTTAGATATATCTTTTTAGGTATATTTTCTTTAGAAATTTCTTTAATGGACTCTAGTATTAAAGCGTCGATTTTGATAAGATATTTGTCGATTTCATTATTAGTTAAATTTTTATTATTTGGTACTAATGTCCTGTGATTAATGATTTTATTATAATGGTTTTCAACTTTGTTTCTATATACAGGGTGTTTTGTACTAGAGTGTAAATATTTTTATGGATGATTCTTTGTTTAATTTCAAGCAAAAAATCGTTCTAGGAGGGAGGGCCCATTTTCAATATTTACTGAGATACAGTGCGTTAAAGAAAATTAGTTTGGGGTAGTACCTTCGCGCATATTTTTCCTAATTACTCCAAAGTTAGGCAGACTAGGCCAAGCATTTATACTATTATTTCTAGGGATTAGAATTACCTTTGTTTTAATGTATTATGTAAGTAAATAGCCCATTCCGTTGTTTAAATATTAATGTTTAAACTTTGAATTTTATTTAAATATCACTAAAATTTTGCGTCAAACACCCTGTATATTCCAATCCACATTATGTATTATTCCATACTTGATTTATCACTCGATCCGTTGTTATTGACATATCAAATATTGGATCATTAATATTTTGAGGAATAACATTAAATTGTAAAGCACGATGGTCACTGTCATAATTAAGTGTGTTTATATAATTTTGATGACATGAAATTGTGTAGCTTACGTTTGTTTTCATATTGAATTTAACAAAAATGTAGTAGGGTTTTCCTTTTTAATTTGATTTTTTGCATTTTTTGAGATTTTAATTTTTGGGAATATGATGATGTACCCCGATTTCTCAATTCAATCTTAATTACAACTAAACATACAGTAAAGGGAATTTTTTTTATTGTACCATATTGTAAGAAAATGTGAAAAATTGTTTCGATTTCATTCAAAATTTTATTATTTGACGGTTGGATTCCAACTTGACGGATGACAGAATCTAAAATTGTTTTTTTTTTTAATGAAATATAATATTAACAAAATTTTCTAAGAATACAGTAGTTTTCATAGATTCGAACTACTTTTTAATCAGTTTGGTCATAAATTCGAATTGACGGTTTAAAATGCCGGTCGACATTATTTGCAAGTAACAAGACTTAAATGTTGTTGTTTTATTTCTCATAATCGTATCTTTGTTTGCAGTATTCATACCTTCGATAGTATTGATTAAAATATCTATAAATATGAAATACATCCACTGTGTCCCAGTTTATTGGAAAATCTATCCAGAATACACCAGTCACTTAAGTAAGTCACCTCTAACAATAATAATGTCAAATTAAATAATTTCAATTTTATGTTACTTAATTTTAAATTTTTCATTCTTTCATTTTAACATTTACGTTTTCATTCTTTTATGAGTTGCTATATTACGTGTTTACTAACGGATTTTATTATCTCTCACGTGTAATTTTTTTTTTTTTAGAAATAAAATTACATAATGATAAATTTATCTGAGAAAATTACATAAGCTTTATTGAATCTAAGCCGAATTCTACACGAAAACGGTAAATTCGATAAACTTTCACGTTCACCTTATCTCGAAATTAACGCACGTCAAATGTGAAATTATTCGACACGTCAATACAGTTAATTTCTGCTTAACTGAATCCCGAAACCTTACCATTCCATATTGAGGATCCTCCCTATTAATAATCTCAAGATAAATTATCAAATTCTCATTGCTTTTAATTTGTATTAATTTTATGCGATTTTATTTGGATACAAGATTATCAAATGGAAAGCTTATTTGGTGTAAAACCTGAGTAAAGATTTCTCTTTGGAATATTTCAACATTCATGAGCAACATTTTTAGTATGGCACTTTTCAAATAGGTAATAGCGAACCAATCAAAATGTTTAATTTAAAAAAATGTTACTTATAATTAGGGATTGCAAAATTACCAAGATTTTACATTACCGATTTTCGGTATTTTTTTAGCTGAATTACCGGTTTACCGGTAATTACCGGCAAATTTTGTTATTGGGAATAGTATTAACCAAACTCCATTATAATTTTTTAAAATTAGAAGATTATACATATTTCAGTATTACTTTGCCATTGCAATATTTAATTTAAGAAAGTTAAACATTTTACGTATCGTACAATACTCATCAGTCTTATATTAGGCTGCCCATTCATAAAACAGTTTGAAGTACCACATTTTATACCACAAGAAGATCGATTGTACCAAATGTATGCCGATAATCATACATAAATTTCCGATAAAATTATATTAACTTATATATTTATGTATATGTAAATATGTGTATCTATATTGTGTAGTAATGGAAACAGATTATATATAGGAGTCGGCTAGTCCACTGGTGAGCTAAAATTGAGCTGAGTTGAGTTCAGTAAGCATGTAGTTTTTAGAATCGAGTTGATTTCGGGATTGAGATGGCTGTCGAGTATGGAGTTGTTTAAAGGGTTTAGATTTGGCTTAAGCCGGGGTTGAGTTGAAGCTTAGTTTTGGTTAAATTAGCTTGAGTTGTCGAATTACGCACAATACAAGCATCAGTTGAACGTCTTCCGGTTGATTCGAAATCAATATAAGTATAGATTTATATGGCTATTCCTAAAGATTTAACGTTTGAGTACCTGTGCTTAAAGAATTTCTTGATATAACTGATCAAATGAATATCAACTAGTGTTAGATTTTCTTCAAAACTAGTTGGCTATCGCCAATGCGCTTGGTTGATGGAACCTTGAAACTTTAGCAAACGTAGAAATTGAAAATCAAGTTTTGTCGTTACAAGTATTTTCAAAGTTAATCTATTTTTTTAACGATACCTCCGAATTAACGTTGAAGGAGACTGTGAAACAATGAATGAAATTTCTAACTGTATATAGTAGTAAAGAGACCAGAAGTGTGTTCATCAACTTACATTGCAATTTTCTACCCTGCTAAATGCTGCCTTGCTAGCTATCATCGAATGGATCGACAAAGACAATATTATGCATGCATCGTAGTTTCATAATATCGTCGTTATAGAAGAAAAAGTAATCATCTACATATTTATGATTTCGAGTATAAGGGTTTTAGTATTAACTTTTCTATTCAAAATCCAATTTTTTTAAATGAAATAGTTTGATTGTTGTATCTTTTATAATATAAAAGATACAGTAATCAAACTATTTAATTTAAAAAAATTGGATTTTTAATAGAAAAGTTAATACTAGAACCCTTATACTCGAAATCATAAATATGTAGATGATTACTTTTTCTTCTATAACGACGATATAAACTATAGTCGTATTTACTAAAGGGTTATCCAATTGAGACGCAGGAAAATAAACGCAAACTAAAACTACAAATATTTATTTTTAAATCAAATTGGGTACATTATTTTGAAGGATTATGTATGAAAATGATATCACTCAAATGTTCACCACGGCTGGATTTACAGACGTTAATCCGATGGTCAACATTTTTGATTACATTTTCCAGTAAGGATGTTGCTATGGCATTTCGGCAATGATGTTGTTTTTAGGTCTTAGATGGTGGATGGACTATCAACGTATACTTTGCTTTTCAAAAATCCTCATAAAAAGTAATCTAATGGCGTTAAATCGCATAATCTTGCAGGCCAATTCATATTTCCGCGACGCGAAACTAAACGGTTTTTCGAAGAACCTTTGAGTAGTATGGCAAATTGCACCATCTTGTTGAAAATAAACATCACCCAAGTCGATTCTACCAAGCTGGGGCAAAAAATAGTTCGTTAACATTGCATAGTATCGCGTAGATTTGATTGTAACCGCTCTATTGTAGTGCTCTTGGATAACTTTAACACGAACTTCAATCGAATACGGCTCCATAGCGATAAATGGCAAACATACAACGCAACAAAATGAAATCAAATGACAGAAAACAAACGTGGCGTCTTTGCAAAATAATTTTTTATTTTCCTGCGTCTCATCTGGACCTATATTATACAAAACTCTGAAAATCGTATAATAATCCATACAGAAAGAGCAACTTGAATTTTTTTGCGAGACGAAAAAAAAAATTACCGAAATTATTTCGGTAAAAACTATCGATAATTACGGTTATTTTAAAATCAAAATTGTTCGGTAAAACCGGTTTACCGGTTTATCAAAAACCGGGATTGCAATCCCTACTTATAATACCCAAAATTAATGAAATTTGGCACTTGGTTACCATAATAAAATGTAGAAAGAATCTGGTCAAAGCCTATACAGCACCATGAAGAGTACAGGTTATAATCAAGAATATGCATGCCCCAATTTTGATATTCATTGGAAATGTAAACTCTTATGGCGGATATGATCGAGCGGTTTACTCTTTCTGATGCGTTTGATTGGAATGCATATACGTCGGAGCTAACAAAATTGAGGTCCGTTACGAGAAACTTTAGTTCATTTTCTAGTATACCTTACGCACTTCAGACGACAAAGCTTAGGCAAGCATAGAGTTCAGAAAAACTTATTTACTAGAGTAATCTAAAATTATGAATAAGAACGAATTTTCTTTTTGAATTTGTTGTCCCATTTTTGACTTCAACGCAATATTTATTGGTTTTGTTTGTTTGCTAATCGGACAGTTATTTATATTCTCCCTTCTATGTTGTACATGAAAATTAAAAGATTTAAGCTTTAAGCTCCATTTAGCTAATTCTTCTGTTAATTTCTTTAAATCTAGCCTGATCCAAATGGCTATAGGGAATTCGCCGATTATTGTTCTGAGAACAATAGAGTTCTGCTTGGTCCGGAGGGGAGACAGGATAGTAACTTTGTTTATGGAATTGCATTTTCAAACATCGATTTGGTGAGATACCTACTGTAGTTATTCCAAGACATAAACACGAACTGGTATTGGTATCGTTTAAAACTGAATGCAGTAAACCCGATAGAACATTCTGGGTTTATTGATGAACTAACTTCCCACGCATCCGGTTCAGGTGTGTTGTAATCAGTTTTTAGAAGCGATAAGTTGTTAATGTCAATGTTGTAGTATGTTGGCCCTGACCGCTGATTTCGTTGATCGATTGTACAAAAGATGTGACACCAGACTTATAAAAAGTGCGGTATTTACCAAATCGACTGTTGCGATTGTGAGAAAAAATATATAAGCCGGACTAAAAGGTCTCTCTATAAACATACGAGATTTAAAGAGAATTTATCTCACAGCAATTTAGGTACAGAAGGGTTGTATTATTGAAAGTTGTCTATCTAATAATGCCGAACGGAGTAGCACAATTAGTAATATCAAAAGTATGAAATATTGAAGCTATACAGTCGTAGCCGTTCTACGTCAAAATGCTCTATTTTAGTTAAACGAAGAGATGAATTTCTGGAAAAGGAAGATTTAATTTTAAAATATTCTAGGAAATGGGAATTTTTATATTTTAAAATTACAATTTATCAAAATTTATCAGTGTAATCCAAAGGTAAACGTATATTAAAGAATTTAAGAAATATTTTGGCTCTGAAATACTTAACAAACATTTTGATTGATAAATATTCAAGCTTACAAAAATTTATGTTGAACTTAAACACAAAACTTGTTGGAATGTTTAAGAAGTTTACTTTTATTAAGCATCTTGGTTTAAGTTGTTTCTTTGGATGTACATATACATATATACATTTATGCGACATTACATTATGCCATTAAAATGCGATTAATGATGTTTATGTTTTTATAATTAATGAAAATAATAAAACCTAAAATTATTGTTTATTTTTTATTTGTGTTTACAAAAAACAAAATTTTACATTCTCGTTTTGTTGTTTAGTTTAACAAATAACTTTGATTAATCTTCTGGTATTAAGCAGATGTTTTCGATAATGTAAAATGTAACTTGTGGATATTAGTATGGGTGTGTAATGAATTGATTTTTTTTTGCGTAAACTGGAGTTCAAGGGCAGCATTTATTGGAACTTTGGATAGAAATTTATATAATTTTAAGTTTTTGTACACCAATTTCCGTTTCCGAATCCGTGGCAAATCTTCTTTATTTATACCGGCCGTTAGGAAGAAGATTATTGTAATATTTATAGTCTAACGTAATTTCTTGTTTTAAGAAATTCTATATGTGTTAGTTCCTTTTATGATTGCTAACTTTCAAGCTAAAAAAAGCTTTGTTAAGCCACGATAAACTCAAGTTGCAAATACATAGTTGAAAAAAGGCAGTCCCTAAACACATTTATTCCTTTAATATTCAGTTATTACCACTGCATCTGAACTTATATGTTAAACATCCGAATATGGAATGAAGTTAAAAAATTTACAGCTATAGGCGTTGTAAAAAAATTATCTCTTCATCGGCCTTGTTTCTGAGATAAGTAAAAAATGAATCTGACAAGCGAAAAATGTAATTTGACTGTAGCTTTACTGTCATTTGTAGGTAAAAGGCGACCTTGTACGTTGTACCCATCAAGATAATCTATTCTATTTTAAAATTCCAGTTTAACTTTGCAGTGCCGGCTGCTGGTTTAAATTTTCACGAATTTTGACACCGATTTTGGAGGCGTTATTGGACTAAGATGCATGCCAAACTCAAGAGCAGCTCGCTGAAATTTTGGGAGTGACTTGAGACGGACCTCAGCAGGATGGACGTCAGGAGTATTAAGTTTCGTTAACAGCTCAAAATGGTTCCAATGAGTTGGAGGATAAACAATAAATCGTGGTATGGGTACGGACCATTTTTGTTTATAGGCCTGGTCCTACTGGACCACCGCACCTAAACCTAACCTAACCTAAGTTTATTCGAGATTTTCGGGAATATTCCAAATCTTTTGAGTAGGTATATATCGACATTATTCTAGAGTTTTTCCCCGAGATCATTCACGAGTCTATTCGAGTTTTTCAGTATTACTTTAAATTTGTAAAGTGCTGTAGTTGCGTGTTCTTACAGAATTAGTGATCGAGATTTTCGATATTTTATGAGATTTTCGAAGTTTCCAAGCTTACAAATAATTATTCGAGATTTTGTTATTTTTCGAGATTATTCAATTTTCGAGATTACTCGAGTTCAATTTGAAGTTTAATTAAGCCTAGCCACCGCCATATAGGAGAAATAAACAGGTACCTTAAGCGCAAAATTGGGTTAATTTCTGAATATATTCGTAATTTTGCAATTGACTCTCTGGATTGCCAACTTTGACAACAGCTTCGATAAATTAAATAATATTTATTTACGTAGAATTGTAAAAATGTAATAATCTTGAATTCAATAAAATAATTGGTTTTGCTTAAACATTTTTGAGCTGGGGCTGGCGAACCCTGACAATTCCGGATTTGGTTTGAAACCCTGTTTTGAGTTGTTTCTTATATGTATATATACAGTTAAGTCGAATGGATTTTCCAAGAAAGATGCCGTATTAAATTAGCGCGTTATGAAAAGATATTCGATATTGTTAGTTATTTTTTAGGATTATCGTAGGATTCTAAGTTAATTCGGAGTTTTCCGGGCATGTTCCAATTTTTTTGTGAATACAATCGTGTTTTTCGATATTACTCGAAATTTGCAAAGGGTTCAGGTGCTTCATAGAGAGAAATAGGGATTTGACGATAGAGATATGACCATATTTAGAATAAAGTGCATTTTGAATGCTATACATACTTGCTATATTTGTATTACAATGTTTACTCAACACGATTGGTAAGGCCATTTGGATAGTTTTTCGGCCCTCTTGAAAAATTCATTCGATCTTATTCACAACCATTTTTAAGCCCCGGACATACAATTTTTATTTGTTTATCAAGTATCAACTTCCCGATTGACCCTAGATTTCAAAATTAAATCAACCGAGAAAAGTAAAGGAGTTGTTGTAACAATAATTTAAACTAAATTTAAAAATAATCTTGATTTATGAACACTTTATCATTTTAAACCTCGGTCATTGGTTTAAATATTGAATTGTAACTATATTAAATCAAAGTCACAATCTCTAAAGATACTCCCTCTTTTCCAGAATATTTCCCCTTAGAATATTTTTAAAGCCTTTATCCATAAAAAAAGTTTCATTTTACAAGCTATTTCAGCATAGATTCAAACCAGGTTTTTTAGCCAAGACAACTGAGTGATAAATTGTGCATTGCTTCATATCATTTAAATCGTTTTAATGATGTGTGCCTTATGTCGATTTTTTCGACAAATGCTGTGTATATCAAGTCGATTTTTTTGATTAAATGTTTGTCTCTTCATTTCAAGACTACATTGTACTATTCACCACCAGACAGTTAACGAAAAGTCTTCCCGCGTGGTTACTTTTCGATATGAGCAAGAATTTCGATGGAAATAAGCATCGAGTTTTATCTGGCTCCAAAGAAATCTATAACGGCCGTTTGCTATATATTAAAGAAATATTTGAAGAATATGTGGTTCTTTAGTCCCCATTTTTAGGCGATAACTTTGTGCTTATGCATACGTTAATGCAAGACCTAGAGATGTAAATATTTCAAATATGACATGACTTTCTATAAAACATGTTTGAGGCATTCTTGGTAGAAGAATTTGGTCCAGCTCCGAATACGATGAAACAAACAAAGATCGCTCTTACAGGAATAGGAAAATACTTCACGGTGCGATATCCAACAGATTATCAAAGCATGGGGCAAAGGATGATAGCGGTTATTGAAGCTCGGGGCCAAATACACGCTTCTATTATTTTTCATAACTTTATTATGATTTTGTTGATGTATTTATGTTTGTGAAAATTTAAATAAAATTTTTAAAATTTTTCACACAGGTTTTTGTTTGAAAAGTCGAAAACCTCAAACACATGTTTAAAAAGTGTAGGTCTTACCCACATTTTCTAAGATTGTTTTAATTAACCTTGAAGTTATTTTTGTTTCAAGTTTCTGGCTAGTGCGGTTCAAAACATATTTATTTATTTATTTATTATTATTATTATTAACAAGTATACAAATAAGACAAAGTCTTTTTACAATACTGCTAAAATAGCTAGATATTTTCTTATGATACTTAAGCATATATGAGAAAATTAAAAATTTAAAAATCAAAAAAACAAAAATTATAAAAATTACAAATTATAAAAATTATTAGATTTTAACCTATGCTTTAAATTATTTACCACAATGCAATTAACAACAAAAATCATAAAAATAATATAATAATAAAGAAGATACGCTAAGTGACATATAAGAGACTAGTTGCTGACCGGAACATTATTAATAAATGCAAATCATGCATATCATACCAACAAAGTAGAATAGTGGAGTCTTAGTAAGGGACAAAGAAAAACAAAGAATTAAGAATTAAAGCTCCTTAAGGGAGTAACAAGAGAAAGAATGCTTCTTGAAGGTACCGACCGTGGGAGAGGACCTCACCCCAGGGTCAAGGCGATTCCAGATCTTCACCCCATGGACGAGCAACGAACTCTGCCGAATTACAGTTTTACATTTTTTAGACAGATTTAAGTTTAGCGTCCGCAATGATTTAGAGAAACTGAGCTTATTATACAAATAAGTTGGCTGCCCAGATGTTATTAACTTATATATAAATACAGAGACTAAATACTCTAAATAATGATAAAAATGACACCCCATAATAGATTTAGCTAAGGTAGTGATCGGTTCACCCAACTTCTTGGAGAAAATATATCTCGCACAAGAATTTAGAACTACTCTCAGTTTACTTAGCGTTGTTTTCGAGGTACCAGAAAAGATATGAGCACAGTATACGAGCTGTGGAACTATTAAAGCTTTCACTTATCTAATTCTGGTACTATTTAGTGCTGCTAATTTAGCCGCAACACGAAGTCTACAAAGAATACCATAAGCTTTTCCGCATATCATGTTCACATGGTCTTCCCAACTCAAGAGTGTTGTTAATAACCATCCCCAAACTAGTTAACTTCTTAACTATTGGAATATTAGAACCGAATAATGTCAAACCAACATCAACAGGAGAATAACCTCTCAGTCTGCTAATTAGTAATGCTTTAGATTTTGCAGGATTTATCTTGATTTTGTTACAAATGGCCCACTCACTAATAGTGTTCAGGGCTGTGTTAATACGACTAATATAATATTCAAATGTACTTGGCAAATCAGCATCATACAATTTGAAATCATCAGCAAAAATATGATATCTGACGGACGCTAGAGATGAAGATATATCATTGATAAACATACAAAAGAGGATAGGGCCAAGTATGGAGTCTTGCGGTACACCAGATGTAATTAATACATCATCAGAAAAAGTACCATTAATATTGACCCTTTGCCGTCTAGAATCTAAATATGATTCAATGAAAGATACTGCGGATACAGAAAATTTAAACTGGTGAAACAATTTATGATGCAGTATATTATGATCGACAGTATCGAAGGTCTTGGCAAAATCAAGACATACCAGAATAGAGATTTTATCCATTGCAGCATTCTCTGATAAATCATCAACCACATGCGCAAGAGACTGAAACCAGATTGCAAATCGTTTAATAAATTATTATTCGACAAGTAAAGATTAATTTGCAATTTCATGGTTTTCTCAAGGACTTTAGATAAACATGGTACAATACTTATAGGTCTATATTCCTCTACACTTTTTGGATATTTCGTTTTGTTGACAGGAATGATGATAGCTTCCTTCCACGCGCCCGGAAAGAAAGACTGGGTTAAACAACAATTTAAAATAAAAGTTAGGTGGCCTACAACAGTCGGCCTTAGCAAATTTATTAATTGCATAGCAAGGCCATCCGATCCTACCGCAGTAGATTTAATTGATGCTAAAAATCTAATAACTGCGTCTTGATCAACGTTTTGAAAATTAAAGGCGTCATGAACATTATAATTGCTTTGAGTTCGTGTAGTACGCCTAGTATCAGATTTATTAACGACAGAGGGAAACAATTTACTGAAATCAGACGACTCAAACTGGCAGGGTGGTGCTAAGGCCTGAGTAACACCAAAAGTCTGCAGATTTTTCCATAACGTCTTTGATGGCAAATTAGCATCAAATACTTTAGAGAAAGCAAGGATTTTATCCTTGCGAATAAGTTGGTTAACAAAATTGCGATACTTCTTGAAATTTTCCCAATCCTCCACTCTTCTAGACCGACGCCAACAATAATGCAGGCAATTTTTCCTATTAATATGCCACTGGCTGGATTTCCTTGGTTAGCCATTGAATGGAGTTATTACTCTATAACTGAACACTTTTTAACGAAAACCTCCCCTCACTTAAAATTTTTATTTTTTTATTCATATGAACGAGTCGAATAGAAGCAACTCCTTCAGTCAAACTGGGGCACGACAATGAAAAGGCAATATTCTTGACGAAACATTTACCATTTATAAACACTGAAAAATGGAAAAATTTAGCGCGTATTTTGAATGTCTGCCGCATCAAGAGAAAAAATATTTCGAAGCAATTTTATTTACCGCAGCTTCTATAAATTAAAACAGGTAAAGCGGGGAGATGGGTTCTTCCTCCTTTATCTCCTGTAAAATTATGAAATTTGTGAAAATAATTGTATACCGCTTTAGAGGGTACCTAATCACCAAAATGTTATACATATAACCTTGTTTTTATTGTTTTCTGTAATGCAGCTCTTTTATTGTTTTTTTATCTAATGGTTCATCTTTACAATTAACATTGAATACAATACAAAACAGAACTATAAAAGCTAAATTAATCATACTCGTAAAGAAGAAGCTGCATTAGCATTTTGCTACAAACGTGTGCAAGAAATTAAAAATGTTCATAATTAAATGAAACCTTCAATAAAAATGGCAACTAAAACTAAGTTTAGTTAGAAATTTAGTCGAAAAAATCGACGTGAGGCACACAGCATAAATCTGTGGCCGCAAGTTATAATGGCATAAATCGAGTTATGCCTTTTTACGTATTATCGTAAATTCTAAATCTCCGTAATCGATAATTTCGATTTTATAATTTTTTTATTTCTCAAAGTTGTCACACAAGCAAAATATTTACACCAAAAATAAGCGACCCAAAATGCACAACCCGTTTGATGTATCTTTATCTTTTATATACTTCTCAGAATCAGCCAAAATTTAAAATGTAAATTTGATTTCTCTTGGAAAATAGTAAAACTTTTTACTAAAATAAAAATTGGGGATTTACCGAATTATTCAAGAAGAGCACTAAACATGATATACATTAATTTAATATGTACAATTTTTTATCATTATTTATTTCAATTTTGACTTAATGCTACGTTTTACGATCAAATTAAGTATTGGCTAATAATTTATTTAAAGGTGAACATACTTTTTAACCGAACGGTCGTGAAATCGACTTGGTCTCAAATTCTCAAAACTTGATCGAATTTCGAAAATTGGTAATAATGGAAATAACATTATTTGAATTACACAATAATGTTCGATGATACCTCTATTTTACGAAAAATTTATTTTGAATGCTTAAGTTTGGTGAAAGACATAACGGCCTGTTCGGGTTGAACGGGATTGATTTAAAAACGCTTAATTTAAGCATAATCCAGATTAAAATGAAATATTTTGGTTTTATTTGTTTCTCACTTCAGTAGCTCAACTAAAAATAATGTTATACGCGTATAATATGCGACTTTACATTATGCCATTATAATAGAACTAGTAAATTTAGTTTTTTTTCCATAAACATTAAGCAATAAAACCAAAATTTTACATACTCGTTTATATTACCAGTTTGTTAAAGTTAAGAAAAGATTATCATGAAATAAAAAATGTATCTTTTCGATAATGCAACTTGGGATGGATAATAGAGTGTGCTTGTGACGATCTTTTTGCAGAAAGTGGGAATTCAAGGGTGGAATTTCTTGAAACATTCGATACAACATAGACACTTTTTGAAGTTGCTTTCATGGTACAATTCCGGTGAAAAATGTACACTTACTTGAGTTATAACCCTGCAGGTTAAATTTCTGTTCTGTAAACCGGTTTTGTGCGAGTTAAGAATAAATAAACGCATTCAGCTAACTTCGTGGTGGTCTGCTAGCGAATTCGTACAGAAAATAACTAAATTCGATAAACGCATACCGTTTTCAAAAAGAGAGTAAATGCAATAAAAAGTAAATATTTTACTTATTAATTTGTTGTTCAGTTAGCATAAAACAAAAAAAATGTTAAATAAAAAAAAATTCAAAAGAACATGAACATGAGAGAATTCTGACTGTAATTCCAAAAAAAATGGACAAACAAAATTCCAAATAAAATTGACAACAAGGCAGTATTTCCAAAAACAATGGCTCATTCGTTTTTTTTTTTTTGAAATATTATTTTCATTATGAACCAAACATGAAATCGTTAACTACACAAATTGTAGGTATACCAACTTTTTTTCAGTTGAGATGCGAGTACGTCAAACATTATGTTTACGAACAAGCAAAAATGCTCGCAAGCGCTCGCACGCCTAAACTTCTCTTAGGTGGATATCCATCCGGCTTATGTATAACTGTGGTACGGGTATAAAATTTAAATAAAAATTTATTGCCTGAAATTTTATTGACCTTAAACTAAAAAAAAATAATTTTAATTTCAAGTTCCGCCAAATTGTCATAAAACATTTTGGTTTCAAATTTCAATAAAATTTCAAAACCAGTTTTTGCGCTTTATTTACATAAATTGTATTTATTACGCGAGAACTCGTTTTTCAAATATTTGAGGAGAATCTTTTTTCCAGTTTAAATCAGTTTTAAGTTTTAATAAAAGCTCGTAAATTTAATCGTTTGTTTGTCCAATTAAAGCAAAAAAAACAGACTTTATTCTGTAAAAAATGACGAAGCAAATTTGTTATCAGGAACAGGTAGAATAAGATATATTAATTCAAAATAGCAAACATCTCGGAAGCCACCCAGTGTTATTATCCCCGTACCTCATTTAGGGAGAAGAATAAACATTTTGGTCAATTAAAATGAGACCAAATACGTTAAATTAATTCATTCGTTATATTCAAAGTGGAAAACAATCGCAGAATGAATTTGTAAAGTTATAATTTAAAAGCAAAGGGGTGGTGCGAAAGCAGCCTAGATTATACAAAGCCATAGTCTATAAAACGAAGCTTTTATAGTCCAGTCATTATGTCAAAAAAAAAGGCAAAGAAATGCAAATGAACCGAACTGGCTGATTTTTATATATTGCGTAGACGGGGCTAAAAAAAGCTTAATTTGAAATTTTCGACCAAAATTCCCTAGTTGCATTCTCCAGCATCTAAAGGGGTAAATTTTGTTTTTTTGCAATAACTCGGCTCTCCGAAATTTTCACCTACCGTTGATCGTTGTTGAGGTATAGAACGTGAAAGTAAAAAATTAAGCGATTGAATTTGGTTTTTATTGTTTTCTCTTTTCTCGTAATATGTACATATAGAAAAAATGTCTACTATCAAACTTGTAGAGCATTTTAATACCTGTAATTTATTTTTTTTATTTATTTTTTCAGACAAAAATTACGACTTTAACCGCGTGCAGATGATGAAAAACCCCTTTTGCATCCCGCCCCTATAGGGATTCGAACCCGGTACCTCCCAATCTAAACGCCGCAGCTTTAACCACTGTGCCGTTTGGTCGGTAAATTATAAATCACACGTATCATGTTAGTGGGAGTGGAATCGTAAAACATTTTATAGCAAAGAGGGCGAATCGTAAAACATGGTAAAACATTTATAAACATTTCCTGCTTGTTACTGCCATATAGGGCGATGAGGAATTATCTTCTATGGAAGTCAGAACCTCCGGATCGATTTTTTTCTTGTTTGAATAATTCCAACGATAACAGTAGCTCCGCTTTTCGAGAATTTTGATAAATTTTGATTTGCCAATATTAAAAAATGACGATGTGGTATCGCAACCGCTAAAAGCATTAAGGAAAGTATGTTACCGAGAACGGACTTATGCTTCATACTAGCCGGAGAATAGAATTTTGCAGGTAAATTCCTGTTGCTGGTTTTCAGAAGTATATGTTTGTTTTGCCCTGAGCGAATCCACTGATTAAAACCGAAAGGTCGATGTCTTCGCCAACGGTTTCAATAGTCATAAATCGATGCTTTTTTTTATTTGCCATTGTTACGATCAGAGTATCTGCCTCCTCAAAAGCCTGTTCATTTTCGATTTCGACTTTTGCAAAATAAGAGCGAAGCATTTGTACAAAGTTATCTTTGTTTCTGTCCTTTAAGTTCTCTTGGCTACTTTTGGAGTTGTATTTTTATCGAATGTAAATTATGGCGACTGGTGCTTTCTCGAACGTCGTATTCTTTTCGAAGTTTTGGTTCCTGCGATACTCATATCTTTCGAATAACTATCGAATATAATTGTGACGTTCTCTCCAAATTTTCCTCCAAACGTTTAAAAGCATTATATAACAATAACTTTGTTACTTTCCGCATTGCTCCTTCGGTGAATAAAGATAATGGAAACGGAGCGAGCTGGTATGCCAGAAATTGTTTCATATCAGTCTCAGAGTTCTTCGCTAATAATTCATCTTCTACTAATTTGTCATTCACTTTTCTCAATAGCATATGTTTTGTGATTTGAAAGTTGAAACAATTAAAATTATTTGCGTTCAGCAGATCTTTTGTTTGAATAAGTGCTTCGCAAGTAGTTACTATACAACTAATCAATTTCTACATTTAGTCTTTACAATGAAAATGAAGATACAAGAAAAAGCGTTATTAAGTTCGTTTGCCGTTGGTATTCGATCGTTTCATCTGTTAAATCAAAATTTAGTCGAAATTGGAAGAGTTGCTCAACGAAAATTATTCGATCTTTGAAAAGTGCTGCCTGACGTTTACAGAAAAAATTGAATATAAATAATTTTTCGAAAGGACCGAATGTTGATCAAAAGTATCGAAGTACTTTTTATACTTGAAAAAAGTCCTATAGGGCCAATTTTTCCATCCCTGCATTGCAGGTATTAAAATGCTCTAGAAGTTTGATAGTAGACATTTTTTCGACATGTATTATGAAAAAGGAGAAAACAGCAAAAACCAAGTTTCAATCTCTTAATTTTTTACTTTCACGTTCGATACCTCAAAAACGATCAACCGTATGTGAAAAATTCATATAAACTAAATTGTAGAGCGTAAAAAGGCAACAAAAAGTATATAATCGCAATTTCCATACCATGATGGAGAGCCGAGTTATCGCAAAAAAACAAAATTTACCCCTTTTTCAAGATGCTGGAGAATGCAACTAGAAAGTCTTGGTCGAAAATTTCAAGTTAAGCTTTTTTTAGCCCCCCTTACACAATATATATAAATCAGCCAGTTCGGTTCATTTGCATTTCCAAATGTTTGGAATGACTGTACTCAGGAAAAAACCAAACTTTTCATAGTAAAACACATAAAACATATGGGCAATCACGTTAAGTTCGGGTAAAGTGACAACAAAATTTAACGAAACTTAACGAAAAATTCTTAAAGTTCCGGTGGTCGGTTTTATGCCAAGTTCATATCGTATTCTTACGTTAAGTTCTTACTGACTCGCTGTTCCAGCCTTTGGCTGCTCTCGATTTTCAATGCGGTGAGATGCCGTCCAACTCGCGCGGTTTAAAATTAACAACACAAAATGGTGGTTTATAAAATAAATAATTGTACGTGAGTTATACAAAAATTAAATTAAATAAATTAAGATATATAAATTGAGATTATTAAATAAATAATAAAGTTGTTAAATATTAACTTTATACATTCTAAATTTGGGGGAAAATATACACTAAAAACTGACAATAAATCAATTCCCAATTAGTTATTCCCTATGGGAAAACCAGAATAGAGCCACTGATCGGTAGGTTGCCAACTATTGGCAACATGTTGACTAAAATATCGAAATTCATTTTTGCCATCAGTAAATTTTCAAAGCCAAGATTTTGCGGGACCTGAAACCGCCCAATTTATTTTACTCTTGTAATTGAGATTGTTTTAAAACCCTTTATTCATTTGTGTTCAGCTTTAAAACAGATGCTGTAGTAAGTGGTAGGGGTAGCGAAACCAGCAGATTAAAATGATTATATCCAAGTGATATTGATACACCAACCAGCCCAAACAACTTAAATAATTATTAATTTTTCAGAGAGGAGAGCGAAGCATGAAATGCTGGTCAAACAAATAATATTTATTATTTGCTCTTTGATAATCCTCAATTCGAAGTAGTGGGCAACACTGGATTTCGCCGCTTGTTAAATATCTTAACATCAAATTTTAAAACAACTACTATTCGCGACTTGCAACAAAGTAGCTGACATCTGGTGGAAACAATATGAACAAAATTTAACCATACAACAAGGGGGATTAGAACTGTCAAATAGTTGAATATGACAATACACGTCCCCTTTGCTTACATAGAAACCAACGCCGACTACAGTTGATGGGAGTCGCCAATAAAACGACGACTATAGATGTTATGTACGATATTTAACATTGCTAAAATATCAAAGAAAATTTAACGATGTTAAAATTGTTTTTATCTCTTGCGTTAGTTGTGAACCGGTCAATTTCAAAGTTAGGCCTTCTTCGTGTATTATAATAGTGAGTACCAAGGAAAGGTTGTGCTTAATAAGACCATTTATAATTTGAAAAGTTAGGAGAAAAAGTTCTCTTCAAAACTGATTGAATAATTCTATTGTAGAGTACCGAATAGAAATATTTAATATGTATTTTAACACCCTTTTTGTAGAATTGACTCTTGACTGTTCCCCCATACAGGATTAAGGTATAATAAATGCGGTTTTATATATGCATTATAAATGGAAAGTATTACAGATTTGGATAAAATATTTTTTGATTTTTTTAAGATAAATAAATATGTACGGTGTTATTCTACTTTTAATTTTATCAATGTGAGCATTCCATTTAAATTTAGCATGGATTACTAAACTTAAATAGGTGAAGCACCGTGTTCTTTCAATAATAGAATTATTATTTCTTAGGTTGCATGATGGGTTTAGGCCAGAGAGACCCTTATTTTCAAATGTGATATATTTTGTTTCTTGGACGTTAAACACTAACGAATTCTTATTAAACCAATTACTCAGCAAATTTAAATCATCTTGCATTTGCTGAAACAATTGATCTATTGTTTTGATTGATAAATAATAACAATATCATCCCCATAAAGCAACATTACACCATATAGCCAATAGATAATATGTTGAAATCGGTGAATCTCAATACCAATATAATAGTTTTGAATAGTTCCAATTCACTCACATGTGTAACCGCAATGGTTTCATTAATAAAAACTGAGACTCCTCCTCCCAAACTACTTTTCCTTGGTGAGAGGTACGCAATAAAACCTGGGAAATTGCAAAATTGTACTTCATTATCGCACAGCCAAGTTTCCATCACAACCACTGCATGAATAGTAATCTGCAAAAAATTCAACATTAGTTCAATGTCAATTAATTATACCGCATACTTCTCGCATTTATCAGCACGTTATTTAGATAATATGAATCGCGTGCATTTTTTTATAGCTTTTGAAGTGGAAAACACTAAAACATTCATTAATATTTTGATCTAGGTTCAAATTCATCAAATCGACATATCGTAAACTATAGAATAGAATTGTCATAATAATTTCGAAAAAAAAAAATTATAAATAGGCAACAGATGATTGTGCCGATCAAAAACTTGTTTTTTGAATAGAAAATTATATAAAACGAAAGAGATCTATAATCTATTACATTACAATGCAAAACACAATAGCAGTAACTTGTAGATGATAAAAATAAATAAAAAAAAAGTTGACTGCTGAGAATTATGATTAGCTGGAGAAAATTTGCGTAATTTTTGATTTGTCATTTCTCGTTTTAATGTTGTAAACTTTGGTGTTGTCACCCTTTATTATATGTATATATAAATTTCCGTATTGTTAATACATAAATATTTTAGTTTAAATTGCTCCTTTAATCTACGTGCCTCGCGAAATAAAAATGATTTAAATGGTGTCAGTTGATCTCTCATTGATTTTCATATTCTGTATTCCGTTTTGTTAGCTCTTGTTTTAGGTAAGTGTTATCTTGAATGATTTTTGTGTTTTCTGCTTGAATTTCATCAAATTTAACTGACAGAAAATTCTGAGATTCCTAAATTTCTTTCATCATTCGAATATCCAGTTTCTCCTCAACGTTGGCTCCCTCAAAAATATAAACGTTATTGCTAGGTATCAGGTGTTTATCATTATTGGTAGCCTCATTGGTTACTACCAGTTGAGTTTTTTGATAGTCTTTTGAACAATACCAGGTTTCATTTTGCACCAATCTAGTAATATTTTGCCCAAGAATATCCTTTCATCCTCGGGCTTCAGTAATTTCTTTTACACACTGTGAATACTGCGGACGCCATTTGAGTTCGTTGCATGAATTTGTGGTGTGATGTACGGCATTTCACTGTTATACCACTTACACAAATATTTTATAGTTTTCTAATATTTTCAAGATGTAGGTAGATCTAATTAATTAATTTTAAATATCACAATTTTTTTTTTTATTTTTTTTATTTATATTATAAAATTTTGATAAACTTTACTCGCCGCCATATTAGAACATCGAATTTTATGCTATGATATGTGATATGCATATGATAATCCACCCGAAGTTGTCTAAGAGTCACAATACATTTTGGTGAAAAGAACGAGTTAAAATCTAAAAATCTTTCGACGAAACAACTAAGTAATCATGCAAAAGATCATGCAGATCACTTAAAATATAGCGAAAATTTTTAATTTAAAAACAGAAAATATTGCAGCGATGGTAACGGACAGTGCCAGTAATATGGTGGGTGCTGTGACCTTATTTTTGAATTAATCCATACACCTGGCTTGCTTTGCCCATAAAATTATATTGTTTCTTCAAAATATAACAAATCTAGATGATGTCAACAATTTAACTCTAAGGCGAAGGTTCATTGGTTGCGTTTAGGGCTCGTATTCTCGGGTATCGGGTACCCAGGTATTTCACCGGTGATATGTAGAAACTGTATTATAAGAATGATTTATAAACGATAAAAAAGTCAGAAAATTTGTAATAATTTTATCTATTACCCGAACCAATTACCCGTATTCGGGTAATTAAAAATGTTGGTGAAATACCCAGTACCCGAGAATACGAGAAATACGTGTGGTGTGATATTAGAAATGTCAAATAAACATCGGTTTCAGTCGATGTAACTTTAAAACCCAGTGAACGACATGTGGTTATTTATTTTCTGTCAATCGTAAATTTTTGCTGTAGAGCAAACTATACATTTGGTTATTTTGTCTCTATTTTATTATATAATAAATCAAAAATTATCGATTTTATCGATATTATGTGGTTTTCTTTTGACGCAAAAACATCAACAACTTTTGATGTGCATCAAATAATTGACTTGTCGTCTTCTTTGACGTAAAAATATCAACAATTTAATAAAAGTTTGATAATAAATAAAAAAACTGGAATATGATGGATGTGTTGTTAGCTGAACCTTTTTAGTAGCGTAGCAACATTGTAAGATGAAATACAAATTATAGTGTGACATTTCAATATGGCGGAAATCGTAAAACACAAAAATCCAAAACAAATCACTAATGGAAAAGAAATTGATGTTTCATTTTCTTCTTCTTTTGGGACACAAAAATTGACTTTTTTTTTAAAGTTAAAAGAAAACGACAATATTTTTATTTTGTTTTTGTTTATCTATTTTTGCCAAATTAACTTACAACAATCGCTTTTGAACATCAACTAATAACACTCGCTACTACAATCAGAAAATGTCGATTTGTGTCGACAACAACATATGCAGTGAACAAGTCAAGTTGTCATAATATACATACTGTCACACCTTGGTGCTCAGTGAACGACAAATTGTCAAAAAATGTAGCTTTTAGTAATATTTTGTTACGCAGTGAACTACTGGTGGCAGTGAAGAATACTAATGCACCGGATATTTTAACAGCAGCCGAATTAATTCGAATTCAAAGATAATTTTGATTTTACAACAAAGACATATGCGGCAACGGCTACGTAACTACCAGCAAAATAATCCATACCATTAATTGTTTAAGATAATGAATAATAAAGTCCCCCCTCCCCCTCCCGTAGCCCGTACTTTAACCCAAGAGTCATACAAAGTGTATCGACCCTGAACGAAAAATGAGAACCTTCTTTGAGTTTTCTATGTTGTAGTTTGGTTTCGTACTGAAAAGTTCGCCCGGATAAGAGTTCGATCTACTCCTCAGGTAGCTGCGACCAAACTACAAAATACAATTCTCACTTCATACATTATGTATGATGCAAGAACGTACTGATCTAGCGAATTATATTCACTAAATCAAAAAACTAAAGGGAAACCCACATTTCTGTGTGTTTTATACCCACACAAATAATAAAAAGAGCAGTTTGTCTGTGTATTAAAATCAATAAAATTCCTTCGACTGGGGATTTTGATATTTCTACTTTTTTGGTATTTATATATATGTATTGTAAATTATTGACCTCTTCATTTTTTCTGATTAACAAGCCGAAAAATGTTGTGAATGCCAAAATATTAATTTTAAAGATGCATATAACTTCATCGTTACTCGTTAGAGCCATCATACAAAATTACCTCACGGCCGATGTAAAAGGAGTACAAGCATAGACGGAGACAAAGATGAGCTAAGCTAACCTTGCTAATGTATTTCATAATACCCCGTACAGAAATATTGTTTTCAAAACTGAAACGAATTTGACACAAACTCGGGACAGACTTATGCTTAACAGGGTGGACAAACTGCTATTTTTTGATTCGATTGTAATGTTGAAGATTGAGGCTTTCTAAAATAAAATTATTAATGCAATAAAATCCCGCTATAACAAACCCTGTTTATAAAAAACATCCGATTATTACAAACTGTTTTAAAATGGGCGTTTGTTATAATATAAACGATGTCATGTTTACAAGAAACTTCGTTTATAAAAAACTTTTTTGTTTTCCGTTCGCTGTTTGTTATATCGACTTATCCAATTAATATCATGAAAACCTCAGTTATCATAATTTTATGAGAATTCGATTTTTGGACTCTACGATGTCGAATTCTTATTAAGACAAAATCTCAAAGTATTATTTCTAAAACTGATAAGTTTATGCCTGATTTAATATTCTTAAAATAATGCGTTTTTGACTAACGATCCAGTTAAAAGAATTTAAAGCCAGACGACTGTCATTACACAATTTTCACAAAAAACTGGATTATTTTGTTTCAACAACGCGATTTTTGATAATCAGGATAAATGAAAATCGCTATTACTTTGTGTCTCGTATTAGATTTATTAATTTTCCTGGATTCCTACCGATCTAGTACGTCTTGACTTCAACCTATTTTTTTTAAAAACAGTGATGCACACGAAATTTACTTTTTTCGGATGTTTTCGTATAACAAAAAAAAAATGAATGAGAAAATAAAAAGTTGAGGGGAGTAGTAAATTTTACAATTCTCATTAAAGAATATCGTGTTTCGGTTTGCCGCAGTGCAATACATACAAATAATGTTTAATATGAGTATTAGAGTAGTAATTTTTATATTCCTACAGTGAGGAACGTACATAATGTACATCACTGTTTTAAAATGTTAGAGTTCAGTAGTGTTAACTTGTCCGTTGTCGAGTGCAAATCGAAAATTACGGAAAATTTACGTACAACTTACCAATTGTCTATAATGAAGAAAGAAGTGCGATTTTTCAAGATTTTCTGACGAATATGTCCAGCAGAAATCCTCCCAAACTGAAGCATGGAGCATTAAATGAAATTTCTGCTAAATACAATGTGCCGAGGGTTTCGATTTCGAAATTCTGGAGAAATGTGTCTAATCAACTTCGAGCAGATGAAATTTTCGTTGACCCATCATCAATGAGAAGGAATTGTGTGCAAAAAAAGAAAGATTATGATAATAAATTAAGAGAAATAAAGAACATTCCGCTAAATCGGCGAGGTATTCCAAAAACGACATTATTCAGGAAATTGAAGAAGCGTAAGTTTATAAAACGGGTATCATCAACATTAAAGCCATCACTAACGAAAAAAAATAAGATGGACCGCCTGTAGTTTTATATGCGGTGTGTAAAACAAGACGGGTGCTTTGAGGATTTTTACAACTACGTTCATATTGATGAAAAATGATTCCATCTTACGAAGGTCAAGTGCAATTATTACTTGACCATGTACGAAGAGATTCCCGATGAAACGATTCATCACGAAGGTGGTGTTTATGGCAGCGGTTGCGGGGCCGCGGGGTGATGTTGGTTCTGAGTATTATGTTGATGGTATAATTGGCATCTGGCGATTTGTGTATAAATAGGCAGCCAAAAAAAACAGCAAAAACCGAACGAGGGGTACCCAAGTAACAAAAAATATCGAATCCATCAATGCGCATGAATGTAAGAAAATGATCGTTCAAAATGTGTTTCCGGCAATCAGGGCGAAGTTCCCCCAATCACATGACGTCATCTACGTCCAACAATACAACGCAAAATGACATTTCAACGAAAATGATCCAGATATGTTGGGAGACGGATCAAGAGATGGGTTTTGCATTATGTTTAAAAACCAACCACCCAATATTCCTGACTTGAACGTGTTGGATCTCGGGTTCTTCAACGCCATCCAAACCGTTCAACATCAGTATTCTCTGCAAATCATTAACGATCTGATTAGCTTTGTGAGCATTGCTTTTGAAGAGCTACACCCAGATAAGCTGGATGATTTGTTTTTGGCCCTTCAGCAATGCATGGAGGAGACAATGCTTGCGACGGGGGCGAAATGATTATAAGCTGCCGCATATGAGAGAAGCAAAGCTGCGCAATACTGATAATCTATCAGTATTTCTAGTTTGCAGACTAGAAGCGATTCTCACTGCTCGGCAAAATATTGATGCAGCCCCTGAAAAATTAATTACTCCTATTATCTTATTATATCTCCTATTATCTATTATCTTTAATAAAATGTTTTTTTATTAAAAAAACTTAAAATTCGTTTCAATAATAATTTCAAAAAAATTAAGGTGTGGCCGACATACGACTTTCTTTTACGAACAGCGAATGCAAACTTAAGATTTTTTATTTATTTATTTTTTTTATTTTTTAGCCTTATACTTTTTAAAATATTTGCAAAATAAATTTTCTGGACCAAGGGAGTGGCCACTTCCGGTTAGCCGATTTGGAATAAAATTCACTGGGACCTTCCAATTTATCAAAAAAGGTTAAATCTGAAGTTTTAGTTCGATTGGTTATACCATCTGGGCTGTAAAGAGAGAAGACACAGACTGACATACTGACAGACAGACACTATTTCGAAACATACTTTTTGGGACTCAAGAGACCTCTAAACAGATAAATCTCTATAAAAATCTCAAGGTCCAACATTTTCATGTCGACTATACTTTATTTTACTTACGTAAAGAAAAATAATACAAAAAGTTTGGAAATGTAATAGTTATTTCCGTCACAAGGTCGGTAAATGAGTTGTTATAGCACGAGTCGAGTCCAAAATTTTGAATGAATTTGAAAATAAGTTTTTGTGAAGTTAGCCCAAAATTCTATCACTATAAGTTGTCTATATTTATATCATGACAGTTACTTAAAGCTTTGTACACGTAAGGTGGATTTACATATCCGACGATTTATCTGCGCCGAACATCATGTGACACATTCACCCAATTAGAAACAACTGCTTCGCCGAATTTTCGGCACGGCGAAGACATGAACAAAATTTATCTTTTCGGCGCGACGACACACCTTGTGTTTTTTTATTATATCGGAGAGAGCAGACAGAGCAAAAACAAAAATAAACAATACTGCGTTATTAAAACGCAGTATTGTTTATTTTTGTTTTTGCTCTGTCTGCTCTCTCCGATATAATAAAAAAACACAAGGACAGATACATACATACATTTTTTTAGCATCCTCTGCTTTTTTTTCGTTTTTCGATTTGTACTATTCCTACAAGTAGCTTGTGTTTAAATTATGTGTCAAAATATTGTTTATGTATGTTTGTGTGAAAAAATCAAAAAAACTGCGCCGAAAATTCGTCGAATATGTAAATCATCGATAATACAACGTTCGCTGAATTTCCTGCAGCAGGCAGCCGCGCCGAAAAATCGTCGAATATCTAAATCCACCTTGATGCTCTCAGCCCCGAAAAATATTGCTATTGTGACATATTTTTAAATTCAAAGAGAAATTTCAACAATCTTTCTGGAACAAAATTCGCTACATAATATCATGTTTAGACAAAGAAAAATAAATTTTTGCTACCCTGTTCTGTAAAATGCAATATAACCGGTATGAATTATAAGATAATTGCATGGTTTAATGTCTTTGTTGTGAATTTTTTAGAATTTTTGTATGTCGGTGAGCTGTGATATAGTCCGTTAAAGTCAGAAAATATTTGTTGGCCGGTTCAGATGAATATAGCGGCTCCACGAATTAAAAAAGGCTGAATTAAAAAAAGTGTTCATTAATGAAATAAAAATAGCGATTATTGTATGAAAAAGAATTCATTTTTTATTGCAGAAAATTTGTGAAAAAAATGAATTAAAAAAAGTAACAGGTGTTCATACAAAAATCACCATTTTTAATTCACTTTTTATAATTCAGCCTTTTTTAATTCGTGGAGCCGAGTACAGCATGAGATAGTAGATGGTTTAATGTATTTGTTGTGAACTATCTCATGCCGGCCAACAAATATTTTCTGACTTCAAGGGAGTATCGCTTATTACCTTTATCACAAGAAATCTGAACCACATAGTAAATAAAAAAATTGTTTCTTGGAATAGTGTATTTTGACTATCGCGACAGTAATATTTCTCGGGGATGAGAGCTAAATAAATTATATGTAAGTACATAATAATTGACATGGTTTTTCCATAAATTTTATTTGTGACATGACATGATTAAAATGGTATTAATTTCTACGTTTACTAATTTTCTACTATCTGCCATTTATATTCTTTTTTCCTTTTTCTATTTAACGTTTTTTTACAATTTCAAGTAATTATTATCTTTTTTGATATTAAAGCTAAATAAAATGTCATGATAGTCATTTTTTTATAGGTATTGCCATATGCTACTTTTTAAGTTTTCGGGGATAGAATTTTGGGCTAACTTCACAAAGGTCGAAACCATGTTTGATGACATTTGTAAAATTTTTTGAGGTTATATCCTATGTAAAAACATACCAAAATGGATAAAAGTCATTTGCGAAAATTACATATGTGCGGACACATATGTAATCGCAAAAGCAAAAATACAACATGTGGTCATAAAAAATTGTCACAAATGTTGACACATTTGTGAAAGTACATGTAAAGACACGTCGTGCGGATCTACCTTTAGTTTGGGTCGTTTTCCGGACTGTGTTTTTCTGTATACCGTAATGATTCATTTTCTGGACTGAAATCAGTAACGTAAACATTGAATTTCTGTCAAGTATGAAATAATATTATATTGTACAACGGGCACAGAATGAGTATTCCGTGCCAGTTTTACATTATACTCTCTTATATACATTAAAAAACCAACTAATTTTAATTTGTATTTTATTTTGTAAAATGAACCGAAATATTTGAACAGACTTTTGTTTGACACACATACATATGTATAAATAACAATAACTTTATGTTTTTGTACGCGGCCTACTATGTAATTCGTATTTCATTGTACTGGAATAGTATACTTTTATCGACATACATATTCTGAAACTATCGCCTAGGCAACCGTGTGTGGAATGAAAAATCGTATAGAATGTGCTACTAACCACAAAACGACTCATAAAGGATACATTTCGATATAGGCGTATAGAAAAAAATTATTTTAGAACAAAAAGTCATGGCAATATGTAAACATTATTTTGGAACACAGAGAATACATATTTTTATTTTGTTTATTCGGTAAGTACAGTTACATTTTTGTTTCATGGAGAACTTGATCTTTGATCATTTTTAATGAAATACACCCTGCGCCATTAAAATGTTCGGTTTCGATTATTTACTATTTCATGCAATTCTCTCATAGATTTTACCTCATTCACTATTCTTTTTTGTTTTTGACTGTTTCTGAATATTTCACGCCTTATGACATATTTAAAACCAAAATAAGGATGACTTATTCGTCCGGTTTCAATTAAGCAGTCAAAGAGTTAATTTTAAAATGGGTTGCTATAAATTAAAAGCTGACGAAAAAGCCAAAATTTTACAACTAAATGCAAAAAAGTACACACATACTGACAACGTCTTACATGGAATGAATAAATTTATCCCCTCATCATTTTCCAATCCCAATCAAAATTTTAAAATATTTTCAAAAGAAGCCACCAAAACTGCCAAACAAAATAAAGCGGCACACAAAAAATATAAACGCAACGAAATTTCTTATGAGGAATACAAAACGATACGGAACACCTGCAAAAAAAACTGTGGTAGAGAAGCAAAAAGAGCCGACAGCAAGAAGCCAATGTGGCTTCCGAGTTGAAAATCTCAAATCGCAACTTTTACCACATGGTCGCATCGGTTGCAAATATTTCGAAAACATCTGTTTCAGCATTGAAACGTGCTGACGGCCGGCGCCTTGGTGGTGGATCTATATTTACAAGCCGACTTATTGGCGAGCGTCTTCAAATCGAACTCGACATTAGTTACCCCAGATGGAATTGGACTTTATTAATTCCATATTGTGAACGTATAGGAAGTTAGCATGAAATTTCCATCCCGAAAAGGCTTTTTTCAAAATATGTGTCTCGGCTAAAATTTAAGGAAATTGTCATTCCATCCAGAAAAAAACATTCAAAACTCCTATCCAAATGTGATTCATCCTGAAAAATAATTATAAAGAAATTGATTAAGACTTAAAAGCATTATAGTAAAATAAATATTAATTGATAGTTTCTTTGGACACAATTTACAGTATGTACATTTATACTGAATAAACACTAAGGGATCAAATTTCAATTTCCAAATTTCTTGTGCCGCTCTCAGAGATGTCCCCGTAAAACGATGTATGGTGTTTGACTTCTCAACACTTATGCAATTAGAAAAAACTGCTCTCTTTGAGAAATCACTGGGATTACGGGTGAAAATGAACCGAAACGTAAATGCATTACGAAACATAATACTTAAAATTAAAAACGGCCAATTTCGGAGAAATCAGATACCATACATCATTTCACTGGGACATCTCTGAGAGCGGCACAAGAAATTTCGTAATTGGCCGTTTTTAATTTTAAGTATTATGTTTCGCAATACATTTACGTTTCGGTTCATTTTCACCCTTAATATCCGTGATTTCTCAATGAGGGTAGTTTTTTCTAATTCCATAAGTGTCGAAAAGTCAGATACCATAAATCATTTCACGGGGACATCTCTGAGAGTGGCACAAGAAATTTCGAAATTGGCCGTTTTTAATTTTAAGTATTATGTTTCGTAATGCATTTACGTTTCGGTTCATTTTCAACCGTAATCCCCGTGATTTCTCAATAAGGGCAGTATTTTCTAATTGCATAAGTGTTGAGAAGTCAGACACCATACATCATTTTACGGCGACATCTCTGAGAGCGGCACAAGAAATTTCGAAATTGAAATTTGATCCCTTAGTGTTTATTCAGTATAAATGTACGTATGTACTGTAAATTGTGTCCAAAGAAACTATCAATTAATATTTATTTTACTATTCGCCTTTAAAGCACCGCAAGAGATGCCACGATCGCCACTAATTAAAGGTGAACAGCAATTCAGCGTTTATTTTTATGTGTGTTATTTTTGAATTATTTTGCCGCTGAATAAAGAAATATATCTTTCATGTGCAATAAAAGATTGTTTTGAACCGAAATCAACAACAAAATTGTCCAAATATATATTTTTTTGATTGCTGTTCACCTTTAACTCTAGTTTCAATATCGTCCACCAGATGTCAGCCACTTTGCGTTAAAAAGCGAATAATACTTTTAAATCTTAATCAATTTCTTTATAATTATTTTTCGGGATGAATCACATTTGGGTAGGAGTTTTGAATGTTTTTTTCTGGATGGAATGACAATTTCCTTAAATTTTAGCCGAGACACATATTTTGAAAAAAAGCCTTT
Organism: Tipula helvola; assembly: GCA_963556165.1. Lineage (NCBI taxonomy): Eukaryota > Metazoa > Arthropoda > Insecta > Diptera > Tipulidae > Tipula > Tipula helvola. Next base: position 56,061,488 of record OY744482.1, read on the forward strand.
TCGGGATGGAAATTTCGTGCTAACTTCCTATACGTACTTCCTATACGTATATTGTGGTTCTAAAATGAGCCCAGTCGTCATCTTGGAGGAAATTGTCTTTACTAATCTGAAGTCAATGAATGCAAACAAGGCCACCGGACCTGATGGAATTCCAGTTCGAATATTGAAGGAGTACTTTCATATAAGCAAGGGGACTACCCGAACGCCTGGAAGAATACAATGGTGCAACCCGTGCTGAAACAGGGTTGTGACAAAACTAACCCTTCAAGCTACCGGCCAATATCAATTGTGTCAGCCGTCACTAAAGCCTTTGGGAAATGCGTCAATCAACATGTAGTTAAATATCTTGAAATTAGCAAACTAATTTCGGATAGACAATATGACTTTCGTGAAAACCGATCCACGACCGATCTCCTGACGTATGTCACGAACAAATGGAATCTCGCCCTAGAACACCATCGAAAGGCCTTTGCAATCGCCTTGGATATATCCAAGGCTTTTGATAAGGTATATGGCATGAGAATCTTATTTGTAAACTTGTAGCTTACGGGCTGTACTCGATGATCACCAGGTGGATTAAAAGCTATCTCAATGACCGAAAAATCAGCGTCGTGCTTAATGGGAGATCATCATCGACGCACTCCACAAATGCCGGAGTCCCTCAGGGATCACCTTTGTCACCGACCCTGTTTTTGCTATACATCAACGATTTGCTGGATAGCACTGTAAACCCTATCCATAGCTTTGCAGATGATGCCACATTGCATTCTTCTATTTCATTCGAGGCGGAGCCTAGCATTACAGATCTAAATAATAAACGGTCAGAAGTCGTAACTTCTCTTAATTCCGATTTAAGTACAATATTTGAGTGGGGTAACAAAAACTTAGTACAATTTAACGAAAAAAAGACACAAATATGCACATTTTCACGTAAAAAAGTCGCAACGACTACCCATTTGTGGTAAAAAACCATATCCTTGTGGGTTGCGACTCAATTCGACTGCTTGGTGTTCAAATAAGTAACAAACTCAAATGGAATGAACACATTGTTGCATTGGCTAAATCAGCTTCAAGAAAACTCGGGTTCCTGAATCGATGCAGAATGTTTTTTAAATCGCATCAAGTTCTACAGATATATAAAACCTTCATCCGACCATGTATAGAATATTGCTGTCAAGTTTGGGGCACCTCCCCGTCTTGTACCACCCTCCACTTGTTGGACATGGTTCAACGCTACGCGCTATCAGAATAATACGGAATCCTAGACTTACCAAAAAAGTGGAATTCGCTAATACACTTCAAGTTTCCGAAAGAATACCAAATGAATAAATTTAAGGTAGCTATTAATCTTTAATTGCAGGATCGCGCATTGGGTACAGAAGCCTCTGACAGTTACAAGGAGTTAGGGCCGTTAACAGGTCCGCTCTGCATCCATTAAAAAATTTAAAAAAAAAATCCCAAGGGTAATTTAGTGTAGCCAAACATCAATTAGAAAGTTTTTAAGGCACTATTCCGAAAATCAAACGGTTGCGAGATAAGTTGGCTTTTATGCAAATAGGAAAACTTCTGTTCCAACAGATCGAATTTTAGACATTTGGCGCTTAAGCAAATGAGATGTAATAGAATAAGCAAACCAGAAAAGTAAAAATAAACCAATTTGACATACCACCAAACAAAATAAAGACTCGTCAGATTTCACTGTTTCCGTCGGCCTAAAAGATACTGTCATTATTTGATGCGATTTGATCGAATCACAAATTCCAATATACCGGAAATGTTATGATCCCCTCTTGTATCGGTTTATTATCTGTCATACAAATCATAACCTATAATTTTAATACCGTGGTAAATATTTTGTTTTGTATTGCAATGTATATTACCCAACAGCATGTATTTATATTTATTATAAAATAAATTAAACTTGTCGATGTTGCGAAATTAAACATATCGAATCGAAAGCCATGACAAAATCATAATTTAAACAATAGCGACTGACTGTTAAATTACTATTTTATTGACAGCGTCGATATAGGTGAAGGCCAATTGAATGAAAATACCTACACCGATAATACATAGCGGTATCGTTGGCAGTGACCTCAGCGTCGACGCCGACATATCGATTTCGTATCGGCGTAATGGTGTAGCATCCTAAGAAGACAGAATTTTTCAGAATCTTGTTTAGGATCATAATATGCTAAATATTTACACGTATACTATATCCAGATAACTAATTTTACAGCAATAACTACGATAAACGGTGTTTTAAGAACTCACTTGTTTTCAATGAACTATTTATTTTTAGTACGATGTTGTTTTATTTATTGTCATGTCTTGAAAATTATAGGTCATAAATCGTTGTAAATAGATTAATAGTATCAGGATCACGTCTCATCATAAATTAATACTCTAATCAAACGACGTCTGTCTTTTGTTTATTATGCCGTATTATGCCTTGATAATTAATCAAACTATTAATGTACACACATTTCCAAATTAACCACTTAATAATTATTACCTAAGCAAGTAATTTAAAATTGAAGCTGAACACCAAAAGAATATATTTGTGTTATCATGTCAATTATAAGTATAATAATCAATTAAATCAAATCACTCATTAATTCATCAATACTATAAAAAAAATAAACTTTGTGATCGTTTTATAATGATGACCGATATCAGTATGTAGAGTCTCAATTATATAATTACAAATTTTTTATCATTTTGAACACCTTACTATCATAAATTATAGTGTACCTTCGCATTTTTTTTATCAATTAACTTTTGTTTTCTAATTTAATATTAATTACGTAAAGTTTCCCCATCTAAAGTTGTTTTTTAGTGTATTTCGAGAAATATGCCGCACGCGCCAATAATTGTTCGACATAGCAAAAAACTTTTAAATATCATTTTTTTTTTGGTTTTGTTTATCGCAAACTCAAATAATATTCAAATTCTTAATGTTATCACAAAACGAAAACCAAATACAAACATACAAAATTTTGTATATACACACGCGCATACACGCACCCAATCTTTTTTAATTGTTTGGAAATGGATGGATAAAAGCGCTATATTGAGTGAACAGAGCGCCGTTGTTAATCATATTCAATAATCAAGTTCAATAAAATATTTCAAACTGCTAATATTGAACTTGGTTGTATGTATTAACATTTTATTTGAAAATATGTGTATTATCTAAGGTCGCGATCACATTAGTTCCACATTAGCACTCAGTAGAACAAATCAAAATGGAAATCCAATTTTAAATCTAATTAACATATAACAATAAAAATAAAATTTAATTACATCACTGTGACTCCCAAAGTGGACAAATTTTACAAAGAAAATTAAAATTTAATTTTAATGTAAGTTTTTTATTCTGATGCAAAGTTTTCTCGAGTTGAAAATATTTAAATTATGCGAAACACTTTTATTTGTATCATAAACACACACCTTCATCTTAGCCAAATTACAAAATATTACAATTTTAATGGGATTGGTTTCAACTGTAATAAATCAACCTGGTTATTTCCGGTTAAGCCTATATAGCTTAAAATATCTTATCTTGAACCAAATATTAGACTTACCCATAAATTTTGATAACACGATATAATTGTTTTTTGGAATAATCTTATTTGGATAATAAATTTAGATTATTAAATTATGTCGATTACTATTGTTTACTTGATCCGAATTTGTTTTAATTTTTCATATCTCCTTATTACTTTTCTTAAGGCGTTGTCATTGTCACAGTTATGAATAAAGTTTGCAAGAGGCCTGGTAAAATGTGGTACAATATAAAATCTCAGCTATCAGATCATCTTTTCTGGATCTGAAGGATATGCCGAAGTAGGGCAGACATTTAATTTAAGGGTCACAATGACACCTTGACCGAAAAGAAAACTTTAGACTATGTTTCAATGTTTTATGAACTACATACATGGCTAGCTTGGCCACCTTGTAGCCCAACCCCGGGATTGATTAGCGCAGCCTTCTTACTGCTGCTTTGCATCAGAAGTTGCTTATACGTTAAGACATTCGTAACGATACTCTTCCAAATCTCTATGAAATCCCAAAATTAGTAAACACTTTGCCTGAAATAGCAGTGATTTTGACGTTTGACAAGTATTGCTTGTAGTTTTGTACATTTAATAATATCAAAATATAATATGCAAGTTTGGTAGCCTGTTTCATGAGAAACTATAATGCCTCTACGTCTCGATCGCATATAGGATTAAAAACTCGAACCTTTTACTCCGGAGTCTTCTAGTTTGGAGATATATCCCCGGAGCTCCAGAGTTGACAACATTTGGGAAAGATGACGAAAGAGTAAAGCTGTGCATTTTGGTGTTAGTCAATTATTGCATTTAATTTTGGTGTTAATTATTTTTTCTCGTTTTGTTTGTTGAAATTAATTATAAACCAAAAGTGTTTATAAAACAATAGCTATAAATAAAAAATAATATTTTAATTCATAATTTCGTGTACCTATATTTGGCTCAGCTCAGTTACTGTGTACGTGTTCATTATATTTATTTTTTGGTCATAATCGGTATTACAAATTATCAATAATGCCCAACAATACGGATAGTGCTAAATCAGCCCATCACACGCAAGCCGTCTTCACTCATCAATTTAGAAAATCCTAGCAATAAGGATCTTCTAATTGCTATTTCATCCATTCATAAAAGTAATAAAGCAACCAATAATAAACTCGATTTAGTCATGAATGATATTAAATGTCTTATTCATGACAACGAGACTAATAAAAATGAAATCCAACAAAACATAATTGAAATAAATTCAGTCCAAATTGAGATGACGAAATTGAAGAACAAACTTGAATACCTGAAACAAAAAGAATTTAATCATGACGTGATGATTTCTGGTATTCCATATATTGCAAACATTACTGCTGAGGTATTATTCGACTCTGTTAAGAAGATGTATATGTTAGAACAAGAAGATGTTATTTCATATTATCTACGGCAAATTGGTATTCAGCAACAGTTTCAATTCTTCATCAAATTTAAAGATTTGGGCTGTAAGTATAAATTCACATGCTGCAACTGGCAAGAGCAAGGCCTGTGACAGTGCATAAACTGGAAAGATTGAACTGACAGCCTCACTTGAAATGATGCAAAACAAGTCTGGCCAATACTAGGTTTGGCGCACACCAGGACATTAAGCTCTCGTGAAGGCAGTTAGATTTAGAGGTAAAATTACATCTGTATAAGCTGTTTGGATGAGGAGAAGGGAGGGACAATGGATCACTTTCTTTGCTCATATCCTGTATTAGCACGCAGAGAGATAGGCTCTAGAATGGGCCTAATTCAGTGCATACTATTTTCCTTGTGATTTATTTTCTATTAGTAAAACAAATAAAATATTTACACTGCACCACACTGTGCGAATTATCAAACAGACTCATGGACCTGTCGGATTTTGAAAACAGTAAAGTCGCGATGTTCACACTACCTGAATACATACTTATAAATGGTTCCAGTAAAGATAAAGGGGATACATTATGTGCCACTCCAACTAACCTAACCTACTTTTTTAGGCTTTAAAGCATTTATTCGTTTCATAGAATTTATTGAATTTGTAAAATTTATAAAAATTAAAAAATTTTTACAAAGACTAAAATTTGTAAAATTAATCGGATTTATTTAATTTATAGAATTTCTAAAATAAGCCAAATTTGAGTTTGTAGAATTTATAGAACAGACAGACTTGAACAATTTATAGAACCCAACTTAAATCTAAAAAATTTAAAGAATTTATAAAATTTATAGAATTTGTGGAGATTACATAATTTATAGAATTGATGGAATTTATAAAATCCTTAATATTTATAGAATTTATAAATTTTATAAACATATTAAAATTTAGATAATTACAGTCTTTGAAGAACTTATTCAAAATTTTACAAAATTTTTAAGAACTACACAATTTATGAGAATTGCATAATTAAAAGAACTTGCTAAATTTTAAAACTTTATCCATAGAATTTATAGAATTATTCGTAGAAGTTATTAAATTTATAAAATTTATATAAATTATTACGTTTATAGAATTATTTAAGCTTACAGGATTTATCGTAATTTTTCAATTTAGGAAATTTATAGAATTCAGAGTTTATAAAATTTAAAGAAAGGTTTGTAGAATTTATAAAACTGACAATTTTTAAAACCCATAGAATAAAATTTATTTATAAAATTCATAAAAGTGAGCTTACAAAAATATTAGAATTTATCATATTTATAGACTTTGTAGAATTTAGAGAATTTATAGAATTTAATGGAAATTTATAGAATTTATTGGAAGATGATTTGTGGAATTCAAGAAACTTATTAGATTTTAAGACTTCATTTGAAGAGTTTAAAGAATTGTTAAATTTATAGAATTTATTTAATAACAACAAATTCTAAAAACATTATAAATTCTATAATTTTTTTTAATACTTCAAATTGTGTAAGCAGTAACTGCGATTTTGAATCGTTTATAAATATGAGCATTAATTATAAAAATATCTAATATTTTAAACGAAATCAACAAAAATTTGTCTTTTGTAAAATTTTGATTTTTAATTTTTAATTTTTAATCAGAATATTTTAATCAGGAATTGATTCCGGAATTCTGAAATCGAGAACATTCAAATTCAAAAGTTCCGGAATTACCTTTTAGCCAAAAATTGGATGCCCTAGTTCCAATCGAACATTTAGCCAAGACATATCACACTTATAAGTATTTACTTGCGGTGGTCGAATGGAAAGCCATAGTATTATCAACAACTAATTTTGTCTTCTATAAATTTTATTTTTATTTTTATTTTTTTCTATCAATATCAAGTACACTAGTACATTTTGTATTGTTTGTGATTGAAGGTTTTTGCCTTTAGTATTTTTGTTAGTGATGAATTCTGATAATGATGAACATAATCTGGCCATTGAAATCAACATCTCGTTTGATAAATATAGTAGCTTTGATCACGTGCAGATCCTCTAAATAAATGTAAGAAGTTTGCGCAATAAATTGGATGAAACAGTATTGACTGTTTCTTCTTTTTATAGGAAACGTGGATGTACAGCAATGAAACTCAGTATTTCAATTTACCAGATTTTACTTCCTATAACTGGTTAGGGATGATGATCGCGGTGGTGGTGTTTCAAAGATAACATGACAGCATTTGTTCAACTGTAATTTTTTGTGACACCACAGATTACGCTAGCTATTTAATCGTTGAATTATTGCCATCTAAAATCAAGATTTGTGGAATATATAGGTCTCAAAAATCGAATCTGGATACTTTCTTTCATAAATTAGATGATATATTTAATACTTACAAAAATTCTATTGCACTGGGTGATTTGAATGTTAATTATTTATTGGCTAATGGCTTGTCAACCCAAAAACTTGAAAGTAGTTTTCTTTCAAATGGTTTTGTTATATTTTTAGGCGACAAAAACGATAATCGATCATCAAAATATTTCGAAAACTTTAAGTGATGGTGTTTTTCCGACTAAAGTTGACTTTTCCAGTTTCATTGCTTATTTAACCGATTTAATACGTAGACATACAATCACTGTAGGAATAACAATAAAAATAAACATTGGATCAACAGTGAAATACTACAATTAATTTCTTGTAGGGACAAATTTTATCGTCTGCATAAAAAAATTCCCTGAGAATTCTTATTTCAATGACTAATTCCTGTCTTTCAGAAATTTGGTTACCAATAAGAACAAATATTTGAAAAACAATATTATGGTGATCAGGAGGCAGAATAATTTTGACTCACGAAAAAATTTGAATTTGTTCACACTTCATTGAAGTGTCTTCTAATTGTTTTAACCAACTCACAAATCTTGAAATTATCCATAGTTTCAGGCATTATGATTTATATAACCGCTCTGAACCCATTTCATTATTAAAGGTAGGTTTGTGTAAAATTGACAAAATTGTTAGTTCTCTTAACGCTAAATCTGCTAATGGATATGATTTAATATCAGTAAAGTTTTTGCAAATCCATAAAGAGAATCTCATACATGTTATTATGGAATTTTCCCTAGTTCAATAAAAAAAAACAGTGGTTTATCCTATTTATAAATCTGGAAGCAGGAAAATGTGTTCTAATTACAGGCCTATTTCAGTCCTTAATTCTACTATATATCTAAGATTTTTGAGAAAATCATCTATGACAATATTAATGGTTTTTTCCTCAAGCATAAGATTATTAATGAGAATCAGTTTGGATTTATTAAGAACTCGAATACCCAAGCAGCCGTGGCCAATCTCATGCACAATGTTTATTTAGGGATTAGCTATATGTTGGTATTTTATTCATTGATATTCGAAACAACTACTTAAACCCACCGAACAATTTTTATCTATTCTAAAAGAAAGTGATCGCAGTCAACTCACAATTGTCAATAACATTTTTGATCAACAATTATCTATTGGTCAATCGTTTGTGCTTGAATCTCAATAAAACCATTTACATTTTTTGTTTAAATAAACCCAAGGAGAATTTGCCATCATATTTTAGATTTGGCAATTTTAACATTCAAGAGGTATCTTTTTTCAAGTATGTATCTGGGTTTGGTAATTGATTCAAAACTAAATTGGTTGATGCATATTAACAAACTATACAAAACTATTTCCCCCATGTTATTTGTGTTACAACGCATTTGCAACTACATATTATATTAATTCTGAATCTGCGAGGTTAATTTATTTTGCGTTCGTCAAATCGCATCTTAATTATATGAGCATGATCTGGACTGCTCCATCTGCTTATTTGTTGCGACTCTTCTCAATTCTTCAGAACAGGATTATAAAAATCATTAAACACCCAGACTTACCACCTCATATTTAGTACCTATACAGCGAAAAGATCTTACCTATTGCTGTTTTAAGTGATTTTGATTTACTGATTTCCATTTTTAAGGCAATTACCAATTTAACTAAATGTACATAATTACAATTTCCAAAGACCCAGTGACATTCATACACGCTCAAATCAAAACTACTATATAACATCTCTTCGGACCAATAGGGGCTCGAATCATGTTTTTTATAGGGGCTTGATTTTGTTCAATGAATTGCCAGATGAAGTTAAACAGGAAATACACATTGGCCACTTTAAATCATCTGTTAAGATTTTATTTATAATAAATGGCTACATTTAATTACAATAAAAAAAGGAACTTAAGACATCAATCAATTTATTTATCTATTTTGTTTATTTGAATTTTTGTTTTTTTATTGAAAAAAAGAATTTCTCCGGGTTTCGTTAAAGCCCATACAGACGATGCAATTTGGTTGGTTGATTGGTGCGATTTGGTTGGGTTGGAGGTAAAATTGCATAGTGTGTATGCATGTCGGTACGATAAAATTAAGTTGCATGAGTTGCAAGGAAAATTCCATCCAACCGACCAACCAACCAACCAAATTGCATCGTGTGTGTTGTTGTCGGTGTGATATTTCGTCATATGTGGTGTTTTCATAGTAGAATTTATTTACTAGAATTTATTCATATAACGTTTCTTAAAACAAATATCTCCGAAAAAATAATTAAAAAAGAAAATGGCGGTAACAGAGACGGAAATAATTATTGATTTATTAGAACTCTGTAGAGAATTTAGTTGTCTCTGGGATACATCAAGTAATCTTTATGCAACCGAGACGCACGGCACAAAGCGCTTGAAACGCTCACCGAAAAATTTAAAGAACTTGAAAGTGATGCTACGATCGCCACAGTAAAAAAAAATTACATAATATGAGGACCGCGTATAAAAGGGAGTCGAGAAAAGTGAATTGTGGCGAAATTGCCGCACTGAATTTCAAATCAGCATAGTCTCGCCCTGTTGCTAAATATCTTAGAGTAATAATAATAACTATAATCGCTCTTCAGCACTGATCGCTTCTCACATGACTGTGTCTTGTTTCGATATTAAAGGGTTAACTAGCTGTAATAATTCCATGAAACAATCGCTATCCATTCGCAGATAATTGCGAAAATCTCCACTATCTAGCTTTTTTATTAATATCATGTGGCTAAAATTTTTTCGGTCCCTTAGCCAGTTTTTAGCACACAAATTTCTAGGCCTGGTTAGTGGTAACTCCAACTTTTTGTTTTTTTGATAAAAAAGACATGGCGCATTTGTTATTTTTTAACGAGAACTAAATGTCAAATTCTTGTACCAATCAACAACTAAACGTTAAAATTGGTAACAACCAAATTGCAAATCAAGTTGCATGGTGTGTAGCCAATACCAATTTGGTTGGACCAACCTCAGCAATTTGGTTGGTGCAACCAAATTGCATCGTCTGTAGGGGCTTTTACAATTTTTACAAACAATCAAATTACAATTAAATTCACAATCAAATTTGTTCAAATCGTACGACATCGTTTTTTCAACCCGAAAAAATTTTAACAAGTCACTTATCAGTTTATCACTTTCTAATTTATCTGCTTATTGTTAATTAGAAAAATATGTGATAATCAGTGGCGGTTGCTGATTTAAATTTTCACGCCGGCAATAAATCAATTTAACAATTTTGACTTATACACAAATTGATTGAATGGTTTATTGGTTATACAAAACAAGTTATTTGATAATTTTAAATAACTCCCATAACCAAGCTTTTTGGTTAATCGAACCGATTTTTATCAAGAAAATGTATACTGAAACCGGATGCACTTCACATTCACAGCAAGTTATATCATGCAGTTGCATTTAAGATTGCATTTTGAGTTGCGAGTTTCGAGAACTTGCAATACATCAAGTTGCTATTTCAATAAAACGAGAACTTGAAATATCTTGCATAATCGCGTTTTGCTTAATTTCCCTAAAATTCTCGGAATTCATACATTGCTTACAAAATTGACTATACCAGATGTCCCAATTTTCCAATTTCCTGGTTTTATATAATTTAATTCGAATATTTATGCTAGCGAAATTATTTAACATGCTCGATATTACTCGAGTTTTGTTTGAACTGAATTTAGCGTAGTTTAGACCTACCTGTTAGGACACTCTCGAACTCCGAGTTTTTTTTGCATTTATGTTGATTTTATTCAAAAGTATCAACATTATTTGATATTTTCGAGATAATTCGAGATATTTTAGTTATTTTTAGGAGAAATATAGTTTTTACTTTTTAATATCATTGAGATTTATGAATATTATTCTATACGATTCTAGGTTTAATCGAGTATTCGAAGTATTTTGAGAATATCGAGATTATTCTACAAAATTTTAAGATGATTCAAGATTATTCGACTTTTCAGAGATCATTCGAATCAATTGGAGTTTCTCAATATTCCTCTAAATTGGCAAAGTGTTCATGTGGTTGCGTGATGTTACAGAATTAAGCTTATATCGGGATTTTCTATCATTTATGGAATTTTCGAAGTTTACAATCTTAATTAAAATTTGTTTGGTATTGAGTTATTGAGTATTATGTAACAGAGATTGTTCAAAATTTTACGAGGTAGTACAATGTACATATTAACAAAAGATTTACATAAATATCAATGTCCGTATTGAAATCGTCTCATTTGGCGCTTTGTGTGTGTATGTACATAATATCCTGACCTGCCTCAATGAAAATATATATTTTGAAATTCAATGAATCCCATTTAAAGTTAATCAAATTCGATATTTATATTTACATTAGAAAACAATTTCGAATTTACCAAATTGACGAGGAAAATTTTAAAAAAGAAAATTCTGTTTTTTTATATTGTGGAAAAGCTGTGTATATTATTCACTGTGTATATAAAACTGCTAGCACAAATTAAATAGTAACCAGATGCGCAAACACAAAGTAATAACCATTTTCACTACATTTGATTTTCTTGAATGAGTTACCTATTGACGATTGGAGCATCACGGATTCCACCTAGTGCAACATTTTTAAACTGAGCTACCTGATAATTTGACGTTCGAAATTATTGTAAACAATTCCAATTTTGAACTGTAAACACAATATTTGCTTACCGGATTGCTAATAATTGTAAATAATTCCAATTTTGAACTATAAAAACAATTTTTAATTACCGCATTGCTAAATTTTATTTCGTCGCATTTGTGGCAAATGTCATTTTATCAGGTGCATCATTTTAACTTTTTCCCTCGAGAGGCGCTTTCTCTACTTTTACAATCGTCAATCGGAAATAATAATAAATGTTAGTTAAAACTCAAACCAATAAAGATCGAGCGTCTCTACAAAATATAATCTGAACTATTAAAATTGTAAAGTAGGATGTATCATAAAATAAACAATATTGTTATACTTTTTGTATGTACACATACATTCAACAGCAAAATGTAAATAGAAAGAAATTTTTTATTGGTGCATATGCACCGCAAGTAGAAGTTATTTATTTATTGTTTTGGCTCGGGAAGATAATTATGTACTTTAAACTGCAGTACGTAACGATCGAAATTTTTTTTTAAATATTCTCGTAAAATATTATTCATTTTAGAATGATAATGATGAGATTGATTTTTCCATTTATTACGAGATTTCTTAATTAGGGCTGTAAAATCATTAGAAACCAATTTTATTTTTTGTCATAGTTGATTGAAATTTCAATTTTACGATGCAATCCCTTTTTTTTGTTTTCATTTTTTTTGTTGTTGTCCTTATTGTATCGGGAAGAATAGAGAAATAGACAACAATCCAAAATTAAAAATTTAGAAAAGTTTCTATAGAAATCCAACTCAAGATACATAATTAGTATCTAAAGAGTTTAATTTTGATTTTAGCTGGATAGTGCAATACTTTTGGATTTAAAATGTGAAAAGAGGTATGTTTTAGTAATCGTGTCTGCTCTAGCAACTCGCGATACCAATTATTCGAATTTAGTTATATTAAAATCAAACAATGTCAAACTTTTGAATTACACAAAGTTGACCAACATTTCTAAATATTTAACAAAAAAAATCCATACAAAATACTGCAAAATTCAACGGTCCAACATTCTGTCCCTTAAATACCTAAAGGGACAGAATGTTTTCAATCTTTTGTTATTTATAGTTTTTTAGAATATTTGAGAAAATTAGATAATTTTATATCGCTTTTGGTTTTTGATTGTAACGATTAAAATAAACAGCTTTATTAATCATTTTTGTTTTTAAATAGTGAGTGTTCATGGCGCATTATTGGATTTTTGATTATTGCTGATTATAATAAGCGGTTTTATCTTATACGGTTCAATTTAGGTCCCATTCATCATAATATGTTTTATTAAGAGAAGCGCTAGTTTTCCATTACCATCTATTCGAACAATTAATAATTGGTGTGTTTTAAAACAATTAAAACCAGGTTTTATTAACAAATTATTAGAGCAACTTTCATCGAATATTTAAAATTTTAAGCCAGTTATATCAAAACAATATATTTTGTTATTTGATGAAATAAAAATAAGAACTGATCAGTAGAATTCGGTTATAATGAACGGTCATGGGACAAATAATTTTGTTCATTATAAACGTGTGTTCATTTTAACCAAATATTTGGTTATAATGAACAGCGTTCATTATAACCGAATGTTTGGTTATAAGGAACGGTGTTCATTATAGCCAAATGTTTGTTTTAATGAACACCGTTCATTATAACCGTAAACACTTGGTTTGTGCATTCGAAATGATATAAGAATGAATGTATAATAGAAATTTACGAGCATTTACTCCAATTAATCAAAAATACAATCAAAAATACTTTATTATCATTTTCAAAATATGTACATAAATAATACTATTTCAATTACAATACATAAATGCAATATTTCAATTAAATGCAAGTTTTGCAACTCATTATGCGTTCCATCAGCAACGCTCAACGCCAATCTAATCACCTTAATGGAATTTTGAATATCATTTTGAGAAGGATGCTGAAATTCTTCTTCTGAAAATTCATCGTCAGAATCTATAATTTTCGCATGTCGTTTAAAATGTCATCTTTATTAATTTCCTCAGATGTTAAAATGTGTGAATCGACACCAATATATTCTTCGAGTGGGATGTCACTGACTATCGTCTCCAGCCGCGGATTGGTCCATAACAATTGCAGAGTATCATCACTAATCTATTCAATTTGATTGGTCGTGCCTAGAAAAAATCCGGCTTTGCCAAAACAATTTTTGATGCTTTCGGCTCTTACTTTATCCCAGGTTTATTTTAATGTTTGTTAGCAAAATGTATTCTTCATTTTCCAAATCGCATACATATTAATTTTCGGACAACGAACTCATGATAATATCCTTTTATAATTTTTATGACCCCTTGGTCCATAGGTTGCGAGATTGCTGGTATATTTGGCGATAAAAACTTCAACTTAATAGCGCGTAAATTTGGCACTTCAAAATGTGATGGACAATTATCAGCGATGAATAAAACTTGTCGCGATTCACTTACGAATTTTTATCCAACTGTTTTAAATATTCCCCCCATTCGAAATGTGGCATCCAGGCTTTCCGATTATTTCTATATATGACGGGTAGAGTCTTAACATTTTTAAAACACCGTTGTTTCGCACTTTTACCTATTACCAACAGAGGCAGCTTCTCGGACCCATCAGAATTACTACCAACCAAAACCCTAACCCGATCTTTGCATAGTTTTCTACCTGAGCAAGATTTATTTTTGAATTCTATGGTTCTGTTGGGAAGTAACTTTTAGAAAAGTCCTGTTTCATCTAAATTGAAAACATCTTGTTTTCTACAGCCGTCAATAATACGAGGCAATTTTTCGGTGATCCAATCGGTACACACGTCTATAGATACAGCATCTTTTTCTCCTACGACGTCTTTGAAAACCAAACCGTTTCTTTTTTTAAAGCAGTCCAGCCAGCCATAATTTGGTTTAAAGTTATTGACATTTAATTTTGAAGCAAACAGTGTGGCCTTTTCTTATAAAATAATGCCACTTAAAGGTACACCTTTTGTACGCATTTGTATAATCCATGTCAACAGTGCAGACTCAATTTCTGGAAACTTTCCAACTCTTATTTTTTTCCGCTTTAAGTTTAAATTCAAATCGTCCAAAATTTTTCTTTTTTTCACAATACTGGCAATAGCACCTTTCACGCAGTTGTATTTGTCTGCTATAGCTTGGTAACAAAGATTATTTTCATCAACTTCTTTTAAAATTTTTAGTTTTGTTTGAACTGAAATGGCGTATCGTTTTCGTTCCATTTTAAATATTGTTCACAACAGCTACCTCTAAAAAAATTATGGCCGATACTTTTAAAAAATATGTACGCAAAATTATGTGTGTGGATATGAATGAATAGACAAAAATATACATGATCGGTGTTTATTATAACAGTATATTTTTGTACTAAACAAGTATTGTAGGAACATTTTAACGTTCATTATAAGTTTATAAACGAAGTTCATTATATGTAGTGGAAACAAGAAAAATTGATTATGTAAATTTAAGGGACTAAAAAAATCGTTCGTATTAACCGTGTGTTCATTATAACAAAGGTTTGTTATAAACGAATTCTACGTAACCAAACTCTTGATGAAGTCGTTGGTTTAGTAAATTTTGAAAATAATGATAAACAGCCAATACCAGCAACACATATTTGATAACATGTTCATGTCTAGGGGATTATTTTCAAAAGACCAATTTATTGTAAGTTATGTTGCTACTGAAAATCCTATTCCAGGAAAAAAAAATCAAAGGAATTAATTACACTATAAATATTCAGAAACTTCAAGAAATTGGTATATCAGTCTGGGCTGTAGCTACTGACCAAGCCACAAATAATTGACTCACACCAATTTTTTTTTAAAATAAATAATGAACCTATATATGCGTTATATGATATCCGCATTAATTAAATTAAAATATACGTAATCCAATCTTAGCTTAGTTTGCTGGGATGTTTTGGAAGATTATATAATTCTTCTAGATTGTTAATCAGTCACACGGGTCTATTCTAAATTAACCGAAACACATATTCATCTAAACACGTTTCAACGCATGCGAGTAAGTTTAGCCACCCAAATTTTAAGTAAAAGCTGCGCCAAGGGAATTAGAACTTTTTACAGATTAAATCCAAAGGATAATGTGCTATATCAACAACAGCGGTTTTGGAAAAAATAAATGATGTGTTTGATTTTCTAAAAACCAATTTTGCAAAAATCCTGCGTAATCATGATATAAATTAATTTACTTTCACGTTTTATATGATTTACTATTTAGAAAGACTAAAGCGATGTCAAATAATAATCCGTACACACAAATAGTTTGAGGGAATTTGGTAAAAAAAATTAGGCATATTTGTGGTTGTAACTTATTCATCAATAATTTCTTTTATTGAACATTAAAGTTACATTTTTAAAGCAAAAGTTGTAGTTGTAATTTTTTACATCAAAAATAGGCAAAATCACCTAAAGATAATGAGCTTATTAAAATGTGTCTCTACTAACTCTCTTTCTTTTGTTAAGGCCCGAATTTATAGCCGTGACTATTGCTATTGTTATCGCAACGATTTTCGAAAATCATTTCAACATCATGTTTAAAATTCGATACGAATTTCGAATTTACTTTCTTGTTTTGGATATTTTGTAGCAATGCTTATTTATAGTGATGGATTTTGATCAATATAAGCATTGTTGCATTACAAGCAAATCTTATAGTGAGGTTTATAAATACGAAAACTCATACTATAACAGTAGTTATAGTTGTAGTAACGACTATAAATTCGGGCCTAAAGGTTAGATGGACCCTCAGTAAAAATATTTTAAATTGGTTTGAGTTTGAGGTTTTGGATTCCAGAATGAAATGACAAGAATTTGTTCGGCCTAATACATCTGATATTTTTATCTGCGGTAATACATTAAAGCCGCCCCGGTAACAGATGTTAGCATGCTAGCTTTAAGCTCCGGAGGTCCTGGGTTCGATTTCCGGCGAGTGATGAAAAATCACGGCTGGTTAATATAGGATCAATAAATTAATCACTCATTATCCATTAAAAAAAAAAAATGATTACGAAACATCATCTTGATGCGGCCAAATCTCTATATGGGATGTAGCGCAAACGAAAAAAAAAATATACTTATTCATACAATTACACTTTGCAACCTTCTTTCCATTGTAAAAAGGAAACTTCCAACTTATTTTAGTGCTATTTTTGGCCCATTCACCCACAATGGCCAATTCACGGAACTTTCGCTCCAAATAATGTCATAAATTATCAATGGGGTTGAGATCTGGTGGCTGGGGAGGATGAGGGAGTGTTAACTTTACATTGTACAATAACCATTCCTTGATCAGCTTTGAGGAATGCTTCAGGTCATTGTTATGTACGGAGCGAAAATCTGGAACATATTTCATTTTCTCAATACTGGTTAACAAATTATCCTTTAAAATATCCAAATAATTAAATCAGCTCATTATGGTTTCAGTGAAGATCAAATGTCCTTCACTTCTTCAGCTAGAAGTTCCCCAAACCATTCCACCCACCATGCTTTACTCAAATTCAGAGTTGGGTTTCCTCCACACCATAACTCGCTCATTTGAACCAAAAACGTTAAATTTACTTTCGTCCGAGGTAATAATATTTCCCAGAACTCTTCGGTCTCATCCACATATCCCAATGCATGTTCCAAGCGCTTTTTAACATTTTTTGTTCGACAAATACATTTCTTACGTGCCCGCACATCCACGATACAGTTGTTTATGCCAAATATTGCGTATTGTCTGAGGTTTTATCGCTTTGATAATTTTTTTTGCCCGCGTTGATAAACTTTGGCAGCGATCGTTGGAGCCAAGGTTGGAGCACTAAGCTTTCGACTTTGTTTTACTTCACTCTGTATTATACCTAATTGACGTTCGTTCACCTTTTGGTTGCGAGCACGCCCAGTAACCTTCTCAAAGGATTAGGTTTTTTAGAAGTTCTGTATAACGTATTGAATCAAAAATTGCGGGTGTTTGGTTATTTGGAAATTTCCGATAAACATTTACCTTCATTCTCCAATTTAATGATCAATTTTTTAATTTCTACACTAATTTTGGCTTGAGAATTGTACATTTTTAATTAATTAGACAATATTTCATTCACCATGTAAGATATGCGTCTAATAAACTTTTACGCAAAGGACAATCTCGTAATTTATCGATAGTTCAAATTAGGATTACAACAAATAATAAATTGTTAATGGGCTAGTATTATTTTGACGGAAGTGCAAGTGTACGGTCAATTATTTGACATCGTTTTAATCTGTTTAAATAGTAAATCATATCAAACGTTAAAGTAAGTTTATTTACATATCATGATTATTACTATTTTCAGGATGTAACAATAACATACATAATTTAAGTTGGAAAAAATCAAGATATACAGAAACTAAAGATATAATATTGCGCATGCTGTTGCTATCTTCTTTTCGCAATTTGACGTCACGTGTAGACAAAAATGCTGATATTTATATGGAGTTTCATGATATTTTTATTAATTTTTTATATAAATGGAAAATAAATGAATTTTTTTAATTTTTGCCATTAATTGTTTTTCGACTTTATGTTAAAATTAAACATTTCAATTTTTATTTTAGCTATATACTGCCATACTTTTAGAATTAAATCGCGAAAATAATCATGTTTTAATATTCGTGTCTATAGAGCAGACTGTTTGAGCACATTGCATAACAAGTTTCGGAATTTATGAGTATAATTTTTTTGTTAAATGCAGAGGACGTTTAGATTTTAATTATTTAATTCAAAAATTTGGGAGTGTTCAATTTTAAATATACTAAATTTGAATAATTCCTTTTCTAACAAAACTATCAATTATACTTCTGATAAGAACACATATAAAACACTAAGCAGAGAATGGATGTTTTGATTTAGTTGTAGCGAAAACCATATGACAATAAATGAAATAAGCCAAAGAATTAATTTTAATTTATAGTTTTATATAATTTCCTTTTTTTCAATAATATTCATTAACGCCCAGTCATTAAAGCCCAGTATTTAATAATAACCAAATTTTAAAAAACATTTTACACCTAAAAAAGAATTTTTTTATTTGCAAATCTAATTCGACTTCGTTTGAATATGATATTAAGCTTTTTATGTAGTTTCTTTCAACACTTAATATCGTCGAATTACTTTTGTTGAATTTGAACTTTTTTATATTTTGAATAAATTCGTCGCTTGGTTGTTTTAGGCCTCCTTCACTCACCGTATCCGTCCACGCCCATCTTCCACTAGGCTCTATTTCGCTATAATGTTCTAAAATGTTTGGAACTTTAAATTGTAGCCGTTTTAATATATATCCAGCTATATATTCCATCACATCATACTCCAAATCGCTCATATCTTTCGTTAATTCAGGCAATTCAGATGAAGTATCTCTCTCAGATTCAGTGTGATCGGTGAATGAACTGACTGTCAGGTCATTTTCGGTCAAATCTGCTACATCAGGCTCATTTAACGCTTCCCTGACATCCGTTGACGATAACAGTGAATGATTTACATCCATTTTAATATAATAATTAGAAGCCAAACGAAAATAGACGGCAAAAATTTGAGTACATAACGTAAAAAAATAAAAATTTTAATTACACACAGATACCTACTTATATATGTTCAAATGACCAAAAAACATTTAATAATTTAATTGTATTATGTTATGTAGTATGTACTAATAATTATGTCTACCATTTTTCCATTTATCTTAGAAATTATATACTCGAAGGAATTATCTATTTCTGAAATATTTGCACCATAAAAAAAATATAAAGCATAAAAGGGGTCTCGGTAAACTATCATTATCAATTGCAATTACGTTTTGTTAAAAAAAATTACGATTATTCTTGATATATTTAAAAAATTAATCAAAAAATCGCCAAACTTAATATAAATATCTGATTTTTTGTCTACACGTGACGTAATGCGGAAAGAAAGACGAAAATGAGACACGGGAACATACTACCTCTATTTTCTGTATATCTTGGGAAAAAATAATCACTGAGTTTTTGTTTGATTTGTAATTGTTTTTTTTATCAACGTTTCTTCCAATTTAAAAAAATCTTCCCGAACAGAAACAATAAAGAAAAATTAAAAATATTCTATATCTACTGCGGTACATACACACCAATAAAAAATTTCATTCTGTTTACGTTTTTTTATGGTTTTGCTTTTTATATGAATGAATGTATATGGCTACTACTACTTAATATTTTTATAGTTCGAATTATATTTTGTAGAGGCACTCGATCTTTATTGGTTTGCGTTTTAACTACGCTTTATTTTTTTTAATAACAGATGCGCTAAAGTCTAATTCACTATAATCGAAAATTGGAGCGAGCGTAGAAATTTGTTCAGGTTTTAATTTGTGCTGCTAGTGATACTGTACTGGTGTTGGTGTGAATTGTGTTGATGCGAATTTTTACAACTCAAAAAGACAACTTATTTTAGGGCCGAAATCCGAAATTTAGAATTTTTGTGTAATTTTTCCGAATATAACAGCATTCTAATGGATCTATTATCTCTTAAACATCAGCGCAAGTATTCTGCAAGGAAAGGATATTTTTGAAATAAAAATCCCACTAATCGATAGGGAGGAATTTCAAATTCTGCATGTAATATCGGTATACCAATATTTCATAATGAGTAATATATCTCGAAAAATCCGAATTTTTTTTCGAGGATTGTCTACAACTAAGTAGTCTTATCAGACATTTAAGCCATATTCATCAAATTAAAATTTTTGAAGCAAGTACGAGCAATGGTGTTGATATTAACCAATCTGATCAAATGATGTTACCCAATAATAAAGGCTTAAAAAGACAAATGTGTATGGATAGTTTTATTAAAAAAGGAGCATGCTCATTACCGGAGATAATTGCAAAATTGGTTGCTTTGGATGGGTTTACCGTACATGCGCTTGCCAAAAGCAGTTTTATTAGACAATCTGTTGCCAAATACGGTTATTCGTTGCCAAGAAGCAAAGGTGAAATCATGAAACTTGTTCATGAATTTTATAGTATTTTATAATGTATTATCTTACAGAATTATAAAAATTAAATAAAAAAAACTTTTTAATATATCACGTTTTTAAAATGGACTAAAAAGAAAAAAATAATTTTTCCTTGCCTCACAGTACAGAAAATTCTGAGAATTTACGATTGTAAGTTTTCAGCAACTATGAGAATATTTGGAAAATTTAAAACGAAAAAGGTGGAGCGCATCTAACGAAGTTTTCTTTTGATACATGGTTCATTAACAATTTAATTATGCTCCCTGACAAGTAATGTTAAGTATAATTCTTTTAATACCATAGTTAGCTTTCTTTAGTATATAATATGTAGCCATCAGAACCGTATTATACCATTATATGCGCTCCACGTTTTTCGTTTTAAATTTTCCAAATATTCTCATAGTTGCTGAAAACCTACAATCGTAAATTCTCAGAATTTTCTGTACTGTGAGGCAAGGAAAAATTATTTTCTTCTTTTAAGTCAATTTTAAAAACGTGATATATTAAAAAGTTTTTTTTATTTAATTTATTTTCTGCTTTTTTAGTCTTGCCAACAAAGGTGCTGATGTATTTTCTATTTCTAGTACTCGGATATTTTGTATTCATGTATTCGGATACTTGAATATTTTATGATTATGTATTCGATTTCTTGGAGGATAATAAACTTAGAACCAACTTTTGTTCGGCAACCTATCGAACCTGTCGCCAAATAATTAATATAACTTGGAGGCGCCAAGTTATTGATCGAATTGTTTTCTTCTGAATTTTTATCAGGTCTTCATTGAAATACACTTTAAATTTTTCCATACTATAATTTTGTATGCATAAAAAATCAACATACTATATGACGTCGGTTTATTGTAACGATCTCGAAAAACGTAATTTACAGCACCACCTGGAGTCGAAATATATCGCAAACTATTGAATATTGCATTGTCATCCAGTTCTGAGCTATGTTAAAAGTTTAAAGTCTCTAGCTCATCGGGAAATTAGTTTAAAATCGATTACAAAATTTGTACCGAACAGACAAACAGACAGACAAGAAAGCGAGTTAATAAAAACGTTATAAAAACAACATATAAAATTCAGTTTGACACTAGACGAGTGGAAAAGCAAGCGGATCAGGCGGTACATAAAAATATAAAGTTACATACTATTGGTGATTATGGTGATTTTAATCTTGGACTCAATAGAATTTCTGAAAGTTGCCCATCTAATGTGTAGAAATGGTGCAAAAACCTTTCGATGATTTCAATTAAAATTTTTATGATATTGTGGGTTGCACAACGGACGGTGTATTAGTGATGATAAAATTTGGAGAACTAATTCCAGTACATCACCAACTATGATACAATCATGCAATTCATTTTGCTGTTTTAGATGTATTCCAAATCCAAAACCACTGATCAACCTGTCATCGCAGAGTCTAGTACTGAAAATGATTCGGATTTGGAAAGTGAATATGATGGAAGCTCAGATGACAAACCAATGGAAAATTGTATTCGAGATGACATCAACAATATTTTAAAAAATATTCGTACAGTAATTAGATTTTTTAGAAAATCTCTCGTACGCAACTCAATTTTACAGAAACATATTTTATCCGACCATGGAAAAGAATACGATTTACTGCTAGACTGTAAAACAAGATGGAAAATCATTGAAAAAATTACTGAACGATTTTTGTTAGTAAAATGTTGTATTGTCAAAGCTCTAGTTGATTTGAAAATGGTAAACCTTTGTAAACTACTTCGTTGCCTCAGATATTTCAGCACCTGAGGATTTGCTAAAAATACTTAAGCCAATTAAAATTGCGGTGGTTAGGCTTGGTAAAAAACATACCAATCTTCTTCAAAGCGAAGCGGTGTTTACGTTTCTTTTCGATGCATTAAGTAGCATTGGTAGAGAAATTATCGAAGCGATAAAACATCGTATTGATCAAAGAAGAAACGAGAAGTTAGTGTCTCTAAAATTCTTCACAATCCACAAAGTTTAAAATATGTGAGCTCATACGGCACTCTAAAGAAATGCTCGAAGAGGATGTTTAATTCAGATGCCATATCCGATTCATCTTCATCTGAAAACGATGAAACCTCTCACACAGTACATGCCCCTGTCTGAAAAATTGAACGCTACAATAAAATCAATAAAATCGCATTTAACGGAAATGATAATCAATGAAGACGTAAGTAAATCACTAATTAGAGAGATTTAAATATACAATGTTACTGGGCAAATAACAGTTAATTTAAAACGACTACTTGACGCGCTAAAGACAACTCAGCCGACGTCATTTCAAAATGAACGAGTCTTTTAAAAGTTCGGTTAAAAGGCTTTCAATAAGTGATCAACAATTAAATTGCATCTGTTTCTTGAAAAGTTATTTTCTAAAAAAACAATAAAGCTCTAGTTTATTCCCTAAACGTTGTATATTATTTTTTCCATTTTTCTCGAGTTCTCGAGAAAAACTAATTGATTACTCGAACTCTCGAGAACAAAAAATGGTCGAGTTTTCGAATGCTTTATTCAAAACATGTCAAATTATTCAAAAAGCTCACTTCATGTGCGTGATCTGAATAAACCGTTAGAAAATGATAAGTCTAAGAGCGGTCGCTGCGAAATAGGATTACTACAACATGAACCTGCCATTTTAAAAAGCTGTGCCATCCATTCAACACCACAAAGTTACGTCATGTCCAAATAAGAGTATTACATCTACAAATCGCTAAATTTTTGGAGAGGCTTAAGTTTTTAATACTAATTTCGACTTAATTTTTTTTTTTTAAATAAAATCCTTTTCACCAAGTGTGGGAGGAATTTTATATAAAACAAATTAAGTCAAATTTAACATTAAAAACTTGACAGGCCCCTCCAAAAAATTAATGATTTGTAGATGTAATTCTCTTATACACAACGGTATGGTCTGGTTACAACTTCATACGTCGAACAGCTGGATATTTGTAGCCAACAGAGACTATACATTTTCGACAGCATATGCAACACCACCACTAGTTGTCCAATCACAATTTCAGGATCTGGGATATTTCAATTATCTATGCATTGCACAGCAAAACAGCTTACACTATTTATTAGAATAAGACATTCCTACCACTACCAACTTGCAATTTAATACGGCAAGTTAACCGGCTAAATTTGCCCATCATCATCGATGATATCGACATTAAGAATTTAGATAAAAACCTCAATTATGAACCTTAAAAGGAACATATTCATCATAATGCAACGACATTATGTAATGTACTCGCCGCCATAATTTTGACAAATACTATCAGCTTTAATTAAACCGGAAATCAGCATAGTATATACCATAATATTTTAAATAAAGATCAGAATTAAAATAACATTTATCTTCTCAACTAGTTGTTTAGATATAGCAGTCAAGCCCCCACCCGTGGTAAGCGCACTATTCCCTGAACAAACAGTAGCGTTATATGAACAAAAACGGCATTTTTAGTTGAGGATTAAAATCAGCCACTTTTGATAATCATAAAAATTGTAACAGTCAGCAAAGCTGAACGAGTATAGATATACATGCGACACGTTAGACAGAAGTAATGGGAAACCTCATAAGTACTCCACACATCTATTGAGAAGTACGATAGCTAAATGGGGATGTAGTTTTAAAATAAAACATGGCCCAACGGCAAGAAATATTTTAGAACCCTACTTTCGTCTAATGGTAAATTATGGTCGATCTCGATACCATAAATCAAAAATTAGATTTGCTAATTTTGATTTTTCATACAATCATCATCCAGGCAATTTCCCCCTCCACCGCAGCATTCAACGAAACACACACATTTGTCGATGTATTTTAGTGAAATTTTATATCTGATGTGGTAAGCTGATTCTCTAAATCACGTCATGAAGAATTTATTGGGCCAAAATGCTTACCCATTACATTCGGAGCACCTACATTTAATTGTATTATAGCAAAGAAAACGTTTGCTCTCTGTCGTATTCCGATTGTTTTTTAGGCGCTACAAAAAATCCCATTTCAATTATGTATAAACCAGGACAATTAAGAAATTTTCCCGGGTGCCCTGAAAAATTTGAAAAACAAGAACATGTCCGGGGAAAGCAGGACGTCTCGTTCACTCTACTAGTTTGTGGTCACAATCACAACATTTGACATATAAATAAATTATTTCCAATGCGTCTAAAATATCAAAACAACATATCGTATTTTATAATTAATTTATATAGTGCAACTGCAAAATATTGCACGACAATTGAAACTAATGCTGACACTTACATTTCCCACTTAAACAGTATAAATTTTGTTAAAGCAAGAGTTCAATTTAAAAAACAAACAAAAATTTGGAATTCCCTTTTTGCCTACCTACATATATGCGTTTTGAAGTAGGCAATTTATAAAAGTCGTATTAACAGAGCACTTGAGGTATTATCTGCTGTAATCTAAATAATGTTTGCTTATAATCTATGTACAGTTTATTTGTGCAATAACTCACCAAAGCATATCCGATGAAAATAATCTCGGCTTTGTTCACAGAAACTATCGCGAAACTGTTGATGCATTCCTAATAGTGGGTCAACATCGGTCCCAAAGGAAATTTGGCTTTGGCTTGACATTTTTATTTTTATTTGATTTGTTACACTAACACGATTTTATATTTAATAACATTTCATTCACAATACAAGTCACATATACCGTTTGATAATAAAGTTGTTGGGGATTTTGATAATCTTAAACAAAGAAATCTTAAAACTGTTTATATTAAATATATTTGATTAACACTTTTTAAATCGTGGTGCAGATGTGGTACCAAAAACTATTCTAACAACAAACTGTACAAAATATGATTGAAACTTTTATTGACAATTTGAAAATGTCGCATAAGCATAAGGCTTGCTTTGATGGGCCTCCGTAATAAAGTACACACAGATTTGTGTATGCTAACAGGTTTATGATTTAAATTCGGGTTGGAAAGAACTTTAAAACCAAAAATTATGTATTATTTACTTGAAATGGTTCTATTTTATCGTAACACGTTGCTAGCGTTTAATTAACTGCCAATAAACTAAATTTGAAATTTGCAAACCTTACAAATGTCTTTAAGCAATTAAATTCACCATAGCTTGGACTCAAACCATTAACAAACCAAATTTTATATACACCACATTAAACTTGTTTTTGTATATTGACAAATTTCACTTCAGTGGAATGTTTATATAATCAGCTGTTGTCATCCAGACGACGGACTGTCAAAATGTACAATTCATAATAAACAAAACACAAAGTGAAAATTTTAATCAAATAGTGTGATAAAATTTATAAAAACTAAATTAAAATTGGAATTCACATGGATTTACTGTGTCAAGATATAGGCGTACCTAAAAAACAAATAAAAGAGACCTCGAATCCAAATCGATTTGTTGTGCTCACGAAAAAATCATGGCTTAAACATATTGCACAGTCGGGAAAATTGACGGACTTTCCGATTTATAATAATCTGGATGAATGGCCGAGTAACGATGATAATACGTTTGGTGGTTATTCATGGTGTCAAACATATATGCACGTAAGTCTAGTTTATTACCCGATAAGACTAATCCACCCCCCATCGTGTATTAATTTGGTTTGTGATAATAATTATTTAGGTTTATAAAAAGCTGAGCCACAAAGTGATTCCACTTCCAAGATTTCGGAATGAGTACCAATCAGAAAATGAACAAACTTTATCATTTTCACAACTTTTACATTACGTGTCACAAAGCAATCATAAAAATTTATGGAAGGCTGCATACAAAGAGTATTCAGCGTCACGCACGACAAATTGCAATCCAGGAGGTGTCAATGAAAATGGAAAAAAATTGGGCACCATTAATTCAAATTCGGAATCATCAATCGTGCTTCTTCCGTATGATAATGTGCTCCGTGAAGTGATTCATCGTATCTACGGTGTCCAAATAATCGATTTAAACAACATTGATGGCACTTTCGATCCAAGTAATGGCACAAACAAATGTTTTACGTCACTCCTGGTAGATAACTGTCATACAAATCTGTATCCAGTAATCGGGGCTATAGAAACATCTTCACAAATAATTTTACTGTTTGATACATTCATCGAGCATACCCTGTATGATTGTATCACATACAGTCCAGCAATACTAGATAAGTCCAACAATAAGCAATTATTCATCATATATCAAATTCTCAATCTGATGAAATCATTCCATGACAAGGGTCTGCTATTGGGCGAGATAAATCTTAATGACATTTTTATAACCGAGAACCTGTGGCTTTATGTGATTCCCAAGCTCGACTGCAATACGATCACGTTGAATGAGATTGATAGTTTTAATGATATTACACCGACTCCGCATAATATTGGAAATGGTTCGTCCAATCCGTTTTTTCACAGCCCCTCGATCAAGCTGAACAAATTAAAGAACCTACAACTGAACTACTCACTGCTTGATTACTGCGAAATGTGGTGTCACGGACAAATTTCGAATTTTGATTATCTAATAATTTTGAATAATTTGACGGGCCGACGATTGGGATGTGCTGAATACCATCACATTATGCCGTGGGTTACTGATTTTACGTCTAAAAATGGAATTAATTGGCGTGACCTAACGAAGTCTAAGTACAGATTAAACAAAGGTGATCCGCAACTGGATCTCATGTTCACATCGACATCAAATACATGCACAACAAATATTCCGCATCATGTCTCAGATGTCCTGTCTGAAATCACTTATTATGTGTATATGGCGAGGCGAACACCTAAATCGATTTTATGTCGCCACGTGCGGCCGATTTGGGTCCCGGCCGAGTATCCAGCCTCTATACAGCGTTTACAGGAATGGACTCCAGACGAATGTATACCAGAATTTTATAATGATCCGCTCGTCTTTAAAAGTATTCATGAAGATTTGCCCGATTTGGAAGTGCCTTCATGGTCGAGTTGCCCCGAAAATTTTATTACTAAACATCGTGAGGCACTGGAAAGTCAATATGTTTCTGAACGGTTGCATCACTGGATTGATTTAACGTTTGGTTACAAATTAACGGGTCAGCCGGCGATCAAGGCGAAAAATGTATGCCTATCGATCGTGGATGATCATAAACATTTGTCGAAGCAAGGGGTTGTGCAACTTTTTCAACAACCGCATCCGCCAAAACAATTTCCTTCGATTTGGACTAGTAAATTACCGCCTCGGATGTATCAGCAGAATGAGATTAAACGTCGACTGACCCGTAGCAGTGAGGATTTATCGACTGACGACAATAACTCTAATATTATTGAACGTTCAACGTCATATCACCAACAAGTACAAAAAATCAACAATAGTCTGATCATCCTGCCAAAGGACTATAACCCAGTACTACAGTTGCAGCAGCTCGAGAATATGGAACACTTCGCCAAAAAGACGTTCTACAATCAAGCCGCAAAATCTGAGGTGGCGGATATAAATCTGGAGCTACACAATCGCAACTCGAATATAAATTACGATGAAGATACGGATAATTCGTTTACCAATCGAATATTTGTTGAGAATTTCCATGAATCTCTACTACTTAAAAATCAGAACACTTCAAATCAGAGCAAGAATTTTAAACAGGTCGTATCCGAACGACGATTTCGAGAATTACAAATCCTCGGCTGTTTAATAGTCGAGATATTTTTATCGAATAAATTACGTCCGATGAATGGGGGAAGCGAATCGGTCACATCATTTAAAACTCGATTACTTGCATGCCAAAATTTACTAAAATATGACATCGAGTTGCTACCAAAATTTATTCAGTATCCAGTTAAATTACTCTTCGATCATAATTCCAGTATAATTACGGATAAAGGACTACCAAATCCATCGTCTCATCAATTACTTCAACCATTGCTATCGAATTCATTATTCCCATTTCCGAATACCTACAGCCAGATCTACAATCTCCTCAAGTCATTGATTCAATTCGACCTCACATTTAAATTGCTAAATTTACTAACATTTTTTGAGTGTGACGGAAAAAATTGTCGCCGCTATGAGAATCTCGATAAAACTTTTCTAATGCTTGAGCATAAAATATCCGAGTGTAAAGTTAAATCGTGTGTGTATCAAATCAATACGCTACTCGATTCAATTGGATACGAACAATTCAATTCAATTGAATTGATTCTGCCGCATATTATCGATCTGATTAATAGTAACAGTACTTCGATCATGGCAACTTGGCATCTATTCGATCCGATTGCAATCGCATTGGGGCGCACCGAAACCAAAAATATGCTGCTCGACTCAATTTTAAAACTTTACAATCATGATAGTGATGATCGAATAAAATTTTTAAATTCACTAAATTACGATCAGACAATGAAAATTCGGAATTTGAATGAATTTAAGATCCGGAATATTAAGAAATCGTATAAATTGTATCATCACAGTTTTTTAATTAAGCTAATCGTTCGGTTTGGGCTGAAAATATTTTTGGAGAATTTTATTACGTCGCTGATTGAGGGAGTGGGCGGATATAAAGATCTGATTAATGAGAATATAGTGCTCCACTCGCATTATAACGACAATTTTATAAATAAAAAACTTAAGCTGAATATGAGCTATGATGATGCGGATATGGTACAGAATTCGCCTGAATCCGAAAAAAGTTCATCATCATCTTCGTCCAGCTCAACAACCTCGATTGATATTTCAATGATTACGAAAAAGGTTAATGATGAACTTTTTGAATTTGAGCAAGATTTTAAGGAGGTTAAGAAGGCATCATCGCCTCAATCGAGTGACGATAAAGATTCAAAGAATTCGAGTAATCTGGAGCTACTGCTAAATCATTCGCTTGCAGAAGAGTTACTTGAAGACACGCCAATAAATGAGATTAGTTCAAAATTCTACTCCAGTTTCGATGAAGATCGAATCTCTTGCAAGAGTATCGATAGTCCACAAAAATCACCAAATATCAAGGCACTCGCATCAACACAAGTAACATCATCTACCATCCCAATACCATCAACATCAACGTACCATCATGGCAAGCAGCTCAGCTCAATCGGATGCGATATTGGCAGTAAAAAAAGTTTTGACTCGAACGAATTTTTCATGACCTCGAATAATCTGAAAACGACAAACTCCTCGACTGAGATCAACAATAAATTCCTAAACTTAAATCATTCCATTCAAATTTCGGAAATGAGCGCCGAAAGTCTAATTTGGTTGTCGCATCGATTAGGCCCGGTACTAACAGCACGATACATTTCAAGAAATCTACTGAAAATGTTAACTCTTTGCTATGTTGGTCAAGAGAATTTATTCCCATATCAATCGACTGAGAGTAACGATGAACTCAATATGAATATTCAATTTTTCTCGATCGCTGATGGACGTGTGGCTGGCGATCAAAATTCGGTTAAAGTTTTGGAGTGTCTGATTGAAATTTCGAAACTGTTTGGCGAGCAATTCATCCTGCTGCAATATTTTCCGCATGTTAGTGAACTGATTGCGCTGTGTAAAAAACGGATTACGAGTACAATCGAAGGTGGACTGATCAGCTCACTTCAACTCCTTAAATATTTGGTACCATTCTTAAATGATGCCACTATAATGGATCAACTTCATGACATAATACTGCGTAGTATCATCCATCCTATCATAAGGCTGTTGGGATCAAGTC